>OX336389.2:1146439184-1148903213 GCA_946902985.2 Meconema thalassinum
AATATGAGGAAGAACTTTTGGATATAGAAAAAGAGCTTCGTGATGCTAAAATTATAGTGTAATGAATCCATGTAACCGCTTAAACTATTTCATAACAATACATGTAATATTTTCTACCACTTTGCTACCACTTTGCTACCACTTTTCTAGTTTGCTACCACTTTTCTACCACTTTGCTACCACTTTTCTACTACTTTTCTGCCACTTTGCTACCACTTTTCTAGTTTGCTACTACTTTTCTACCACTTTGCTACCACTTTTCTGCCACTTTTCTACCACTTTTCTAGTTTGCTACCACTTTTCTACACTTTTCTACCACTTTTCTACCACTTTTCTACCACTTTGCTACCACTTTGCTACCACTTTTCTACCACTATGTTACCAATTGTCTACCACTTGTCTACCACTTTGCTACCACGTTTCTACCACTTTTCTATCACTTTTAACTGTACATATTAATTATAAAAGCCAACGCTAAATAATTCTATTACCAGAACAGAGATAACCTTTGTAGTGTGCAAATCATACTAACAGGTTACTTACTACTATGGAACTTACTACAACTAACCGAGGTAAACAACGTGTACTCTATAAAGGCTACTCTTATAACTAGAGACGACAAAATGTAAAAGGAATAATATTCTGGCGATGCTCAAAACAGAGGTCAACAAGATGTCGAGGCAATATGAAAAGTAGAAATGGTGTGGTTTTAAGTGTGAGTGATCATCAATGTAGTGCTCCAGACAAAACACTGATGGTGTTGGCAAAAAATCATCAAAATGCTAATAAGTTAGTACAAGAGAAAGATGTTTCTACTCAAAATAGTGCATTGTTTGTTGAGCAACGTTTAACCCTTGTTGTAAAAGTTATGTTGTATCCATCTTCCACGCCTCAAGAGTCATCAACATCACAGACTATGCAAGAGGTAGTGTTGTTGTTGTTTTAAGGGGCTGAACTACAAAGTCAACTGCCTTGTTATGCAAGTGGATCGAAAAGGACTAGATAGTAATAGACAAAAGAGAGTTGTAGTTTGTATATAACTGTTGTACAAGTACTTACATTAAATAAATAAAAATAGTGTATGGGTATTGTCTGTTTTTCTTAATTGCTATCCCTATGTCCCACTATTAATGCAATTGTTAACCATCAATAGTCTCTGACTATGTTCGCAAAGAGAGTGACCGTAAACAATACACTCTATCTATGGTTTGTGTACCGAGTACACAATAATACAGTGTGGTCAAGCCATGTTGAGGTAATAGTTATATCAGGTAAGGGATTCGAACCCTTGCTTTCTTGTACAGAAAATTTGAGCTTTATTTCATGATATGGAAACATGGATTTTTCCATTTTCATATTTACACATTTGTCAATTTCCCATTTGCATATATTTTCTTAAATGTCCGTTTAAGGTTTTTAAATTTTGTCTATATGGAAACATAGATTTTCCATTTTGCTGTTTACAAATTTTTTATATATTTATTTTGTGTGTATGTTGAAAAACGATATTTCCAAAACAAGATTTTTTATTTTTCATTTTATGATTTTGTAAATGATCTTAATGTGAGTGCTTGACCATGGCAATAATACAGTCTATCTATGTGTTAGCGGAACCATAGAGGCTTATTACTACTGCAAGTAAGAATGTTTTACAAAAAACGACTATCTACCACTGCATTTGAAAAACAAAACGATTGAAAAAATCTATTTTCCATTCATATATAAGTGCTAATTCTCCCTCTCCCCACCCTACCTCACCGTATTTTCTCTGGTCAAACAACCAATGCTACCCACACACACACACACACACAAGCTTTCTATATATCTCTCTATATATATATATGTTTTCTCTTGTCCACGAGATAAAAATTATGGTTGCTGGATTGTATCCTGCACTGTTTATGCGACATACCTTTGCCAGTTCATAAAACCGTTAGGTATTTCTCTACACATAGCGATTTTACCACTGCTCTACCTACGCCTTTTGCTTGTTTGGCTTTCTTACAGTCTAGTATGTGATAGGAAGCATTAGCTGTATGTCAAACCCAGTCCACGTTTGTATTTGTAATTTAAGTAATAATTTGAAAAGAGACAAGTGTAATCAGTTTTAAACATTATCTCTGCTTTTATTTGTTTGTTTATGACATGCATATTAACCTAAAATCAAACCCTTGTCTACCTTAGTGAAAGGCTAACAGTTTAACCACTGCGTCACCATACCCTTTTTCTTAGTTTGATTCGTTCTAGGCCTTAGAGCTAGAAATCGAGTTAAGATCTCCAGTGAAAGAGGCACATGTGCTCACCACTATAGCACGTAATGTTTAGCTGGTAACATTAGACAACCGAAAATGATTGTATTTCTGTTAGCCTAGCATTTCTGTCATTTACCTACTGTGTGAGCTCTGCCAGCAAGACAGTTTAGTTTAGAACAAGTGTGTGTGAGTGTGTGTATAGATTATTAGCCTCAGGTATTTAAAGCTTGTTGTGTGTAGCGACTATCTTGTCCCAGTAACCACTGAGCAAGTTTTAACAGTCAACCCATAATAACTGCATAGGATAGTTGTGTGTGGTTCATGTACGTGTGTGTGTGCATTAGCATCATGCACTAGCTTTACCTTACCCTCTATAGGTAGAGCGTTTTCCCTTTCCTTTCTGACATTACCAATGACCACATTCACCCACAAGTTTTACACTTAAACCATTGGTTTGTTTTTGATTAAGTTTGGTTCGGTTTGGTTGGGTTTGATTCAGCTTGGTTCAGTTTAGTTCAATGTAGTCACCATTTTAGATTTTAGCTATCCTCTTTAACCAATCGATTAAAGATTGTCTACTCTTATTTCTTGAATCGATAAATCAGATTCTGTATACACCATTTGTCATTTATTATCCCATACCTACCACCTATACTCTCTCTGTACTGCAGTTTGATCTGAAAACAAGTTCCAATGGTGAAAGATTTGTCAGTCACCATACATGTAGCCTACAATAATTCTTTCACTACCTAGCTATGTTTCATCACTCACTGTAAACATTTCACATGTCCATATCCGATTATAAGTTTATAAAATCTCAGGTCGATGACCTTGATGTATTGGGTATTTTTGGGTAAATTCATTAGCCATGGGAAAGGGTTGACCATTCTAAGTCCTATGACACCTCACATGTTGATATCCGATTATTAGTTTATAAAATCTCAGGTCAATGACCTTGCTGTTTTGAATTTTTGAGGTAAATTCATTGGTCATGGGAAAGGGTTAACCATTCGTAGTCCTATGACACCCCACTTGACCCTCTCTACTGATAAGTTTATAAAATATTAGTTCAATGACCTTGCTGTTTTGGGTATTTTGGGTAAATTCGTTGGTCATGGAAAAGGGTTGGCCATCCTGAGTCTTGTGACACCTCACTTGTCCCTCTCTGATTATTAGTTGATAAAATCTTAGGTTAATGACCTTGCCGTTTTTTTTTGGGGGGGGGGGTAAATTCATTGGTCATGGGGAGGGGTTGGCCATTTTAAGTCCTATGACACCTCACTTGACCCTCTGTGATTATTAGTTAGCGAGATATTAACGAAAGTGCAGTTAGGCCCTTATGACAAAAAATGAATAATACATTCAAAAACAGGGCGTCACTCCAAGTCCAACGACCCCTCATACAAGACCCTAGCTTTCTTAGTTCATAAGATATTAAAAAGCCGATGACCTATTAGTTTTTGGATCTTTGGTTAATTTGTAAACAAAAGGTATCTATAAATCATTATTCAAAAAGCCCGCCCTCTTCCAAAAAAAAACAATTGCGCATTCGTAAAACAAAAAACAAAAATGATAAATCATAACGGCATTCAGTTGTATGCATGCACTTTATGTGGAACGAGTTTAATTTCATATTGGCATACAAACTCCCACATGTTGGACATGGAAAGCGACTTTTACCTAAAAATTATTATTTCACCCCCTAGTAGGGGTAGATTTTATTTTTGAGTGGAAATAAGTTATCCATAGGAAAGGGGTTGTCTGCCGGAGTAATTTGACTACTTGTACATGTCTCTAGTTTTATTCCCACCACCGTCAAAACAGGTTGTGACTTGTTAGCTCTTATCGTGCACGTGCACATGTGTACACTTGTGTGTTAGGTCATATTACACATGAACTTGCATTTTCTCACGTATGAACCAAAACAGGATGTAACTTGTTTCACAAGGAGGACGGTAATAAGGTCATCTCACACGTGTTCACATGTATTTCGTCACTTTCCTTTCATATCGTTATCCCATTATACTAGTGGGGGTTAGTGAACAACGTCAGTTCAACACACACAAATGTAGTTAGGCCCTTTAATATAATTTAAATAAATTCATGAGCCAGTCCATAGGGGCCAGGCCAAAGGGACCGGTCCAAAGGGATCAGTCCAAAGGGACAAGGACTCGTCCACAAGGACCTGTCCACAAGGACTCGTCAACAAGGACCCGTCCACAATGACTTGTCCACAATGACCAGTCAACAATAATCCATCCACAGGGATCCACTCCCCCACCCTCTTACAAAAGCTATGAGTGGGCATGCGTAAAAAACAAAACAAGCTTGTTAATTCATAGTGGCTATCCACCGAACCCATGCACTTTATGTAGAACAACGTTTAAATCCATATCGACATTCAAACTCTCACATGTTGCAATTGGAAAGAGAGATTCTCTAAAAAAATACAATTACACCCTCTAGTAGGGGTAGATTTTATTATAGGGTGGAAATATGTTGTCCAATGGAAAGGGGGTGTTCGCCTGAGTAATTTGACACCTCGTACAAGTCTCTAGCCTGATTGGTTCGCAAGATATTGCCATTTTAGTATTCCAGCGGTGGCGGTGGCGGTGGCATTAGAACCGATCAAAACACACTACTAATACCGCTTCCCGTCGTTTCTCTCTGACGATATCACCCACAAATATCACCGGTTTGGTGAATGAGGTTAAACAGGTTTGATTGCGAGGTTATGAGGAAGCGATATTGACGGAAAACTTCTTGATAGACGTGAGTAAACAAATAAGATGACTACACTCGGTGCAATAGAGAAAATAAATAAGAACATAAGTGATGCTCCTGTCAAAGCAATCAAAGATTTACATAACCTCGTTTTCGAGCATATACCAGACGACAGGAAGAATCGAAAGCGACTGCGAGAGTTTTCTGGATTCGATTTTGACGAAAATTCCATTGAAGAGGAAGCTAAGAAGAAATTTATCGAAGAAACATTTTCCAAGGCTGATCTGTTGCGTGTTTCTGAGATTCTTAATACCGAGATCGGGACAAAGGAGGTAATGATTAACACCATTTGTTATTTCTTGAGAAAATTGGATGAACTCGCAACTAATATAGACGATGATGACGAAGATGAAGAAGACGAAGAAGACGAAGAGAGCGAAGAGGGAGACCAGCACAGAAGGTATAGAGAACAACATAAGTTTTCATTGTCGTTCCGCGACGTAGAGGGCGCTATGAAAACATTTAACGGTAAGGATGGTTACCCAGTGAAGAAATGGATCGCAGATTTTGAGAAGACGTCAATCTTGTTGGGATGGAGTGTGATGCAAAAGTTTATTTTCGCTAAGAAATCACTCAATGGTTTAGCTAAGATTTTTATTCAAGGTGAGAAAGGAGTGACGTCCTGGACTGCACTGAAGAAGGCCTTGAAAGAGGAGTTTGACGTGGCAGCAAGCAGTGCAGAAATCCACAAGTTGTTAACCCAGCGACGGAAAAAGCGCGACGAATCTCTACAGGTGTACTTTCTTGTGATGAAGGAAATCGCCAGTAGAGGTGATGTTGAGCAAGTTTCTCTGTGTCAGTATGTCATTGATGGGATCGAAGACGATTCAGGATCAAAACTTCTTCTCTATGGAGCAAAAAATTCCAAGGATTCAAAGGAGAAAATGAGAAGTTATGAGATGGCGGTGAAGTCTTTGCCAAAGAAAAGCACAAAGGATAATAACAGTAATTTTCAAGGAAGTGCCAAGAGTGCCAACGAGAAGGACGGAAAGTGCTGGGGCAGTACAAAGAAGAAAGAGGCGAGTAGTGGAGATAGATGTTATAATTGCGGTGGATCTGGTCATAGTTCAAAGGAATGTGAGCACAAGGATAAAGGCAAGAGATGTTTCAACTGCAACGAGTTTGGACACATTTCATCCGAGTGCAAAAGAGAGAGGAAGAACGATAAGAGGAATAATCAAGGTATCAATCTTATTGATGAAAAGAAAAGCTGCCTCAAATTCAAAGAGGTTAGTTTGGGTCAGCAGAAACTTCAGGCACTTATCGACTGTGGCAGTCCTTATAACCTGCTGCGACAAAACATCCATAAGACCATGGGTTCCCCAGGATTGAAGAGCACGGATCTTGTTTTGAAAGGATTCGGTAATGGTTTTGTTGCTCCTCAAGGTTACTTCACAACAGTCGTTGAGGTAGACGAGCTGGAGTTCCAAACCAACGTTTATTTTGTTACTGATGATACTATGGAGTGAGACATGGTTATTGGTAACGATCTATTGGATCAGGATGAGGTCATCCTGTGCAAGCAAGGAGTTACCATCAAGAAACTAGAGGTCCCAATGATGTTGATCAGGGTAGCCGACGAACTGGAATTGGATATCGAGAACTGCGTTGATGAGGAAAAAAGAGAACAGATCCAGGATTTGGTAGCGAGATATGTACCAAAGAAGGCGAAATCTACTGATGTCAAGATGAAGATCACATTGAAAGAAGAAAACCCGATATTTAGCAGGCCCAGACGAATGGCACCGCTTGAGAACGAGTGCCTGGAGGAAGATATCATAGAACCGAGTCAATCAGAATATACATGCCAAGTGGTGGTAGTCAAAAAGAAAAATGGAAAAAAGCGACTTTGTACTGATTTTCGTCCAGTGAACTCAATCGTGGTTAGGGATCTATTTCCCATGCCAATTATAGAGGATCTTCTGGACAAGTTACAGGATGCTACGGTGTTCTGCACCTTGGATCTCAGGAACGGATTCTTTCACGTGGAAGTCGAAGAAGGAAGTCGACGATATTTGTCATTCGTAACGCGTTCTGGACAGTACCAGTACAAAAAAGTCCCATTTGGATTTACCAACTCACCTGCAGTCTTCCAACGCTTTATTAAAGCTGTGCTCTGGGAGTTAATCCGAGAGAACATAGTGTTTACCTATATGGATGACTTAATCATCCCAGCGATGGATGACGAAGAGGCACTCCTACGATTGAGACGAGTGTTGGAATTAGCTGCAGAGTACGGGCTGGAAATCAACTTCGAGAAGTGCCAGTTTCTGAAGAGGAGGGTACAGTTCCTTGGATACACTATTCAACGTGGACAGATTCAACCCGCCACTGAGAAGGTCCTTGCTGTACACAACTTCCCGGAGCCAAAGACGATTGCTGCGCTGCAGAGCTTTCTCAGATTGGCTGGCTATTTTAGAAAATTTATCCCAAATTTCTCGATTGTAGCCAAACCACTGAGCGATCTGTTGAGAGGTAAGCCGGAGTTCAAGTTTGGCGAGGAGCAACGACGTGCATTTGTTAAGCTCAAACGTCTTCTCGCTTCAGAACCTGTGTTGAAGATATACAACACGAAAGACGAGACGGAGCTGCACACTGACGCCAGCAAGAGTGGGTATGGCGCTGTGTTGTTGCAAAAGTACCCAGAGGACAACAAACTACATCCAGTCTCATACATGAGTAAAAAGACGACGATACAGGAAGAAAATACAGCAGTTACGAGCTCGAGATCTTAGCTGTGGTGAATGCATTAAAAAGTATAGGGTGTACTTGCTTGGAATTCCGTTCAAGATCATGACCGATGGTATGGCATTCCTAAAGACAATGCACAAAAGGGACCTGGTCCCACGAGTAGCTAGATTGGCTATGGCCTTGGAGGAGTTTGACTATACCATCGAACACCGTACTGCAACCTGGATGAAGCATGTCGATGCCCTGAGCCGATGTCCAGCAGTGATGTTCGGATTCCCTGATGGCCTTGCAGCGAGGATCAAAATCGCCCAGAGAAAAGACGAAGGATTGACAGCGATAAAAGCGACACTGGAGAAAGGGCCTTACGAAAACTTCATCGTCAGAGATGGACTGCTGTTTAAATTTGTTGACGGGCGAGGGACGTTGGTGGTCCCGCGGGCAATGCACCATGAAATCATCAGAGCTGCACGTGAGAAGGGACACTACGCTGTTAAAAGGACTGAAGACGTGAAGCAGGAATATTATATTCCAGACTTGGCCAACAAGGTGAAACGAGCCATAGCCAACTGTGTGAAGTGTCTGGTGGTTAACAGGAAGGCAGGCAAGAAAGAAGGTTGGTTACATCCGATGTTCAAGGAGAGTGTGCCATTGCACACCTACCACATGGATCACATTGGACCACTTAAGTCTACACACAAGGGATATGGACACATCTTCTGTGTGATAGACGCCTTCACGAAGTTCACCTGGCTGTATCCTGTGAAAACTACCAAATCGGCCGAGACGATTGAAAAGATGGAGTTTCAGAGGGCGAACTTTGGAAATCCAGTTCAAGTGATCACTGACAGGGGGCCATCGTTCACCTCCCATGAGTTCCAGGACTACTGTAAATCGCAGAGTATCAAGCAGGTCTTGATCACAGCTGGACTGCCAAGAGCCAATGGTCAAATCGAGAGAGTCAACTCAACAGTGACCAAGATCATCGCTAAACTTAGCATTGACGATCCGACAAAATGGTAAGGTTGTACCATCCGTCCAACGAGCTATCAACTCGACGTTCCAGAGGAGCATCGGAATGTCACCTTTCGAGCTGCTGACAGGAGTCAGAATGCACAACCAAAATGATCTACGTATAGTGCAACTCATCGAAGAAGAGCTGATCGATTCGTTCAACGAAAAACGTGATCAGATGAGAGAAGATGCAAAAGAAGCAGATAGAAAAGGTACAATCTGAAAATCGTGCTGAATTCAACCGGCGACGTAAGGAGCCTAAGAAGTATCAGGTCGATGACCTGGTTGCCATCAAACGCACTCAGATCGGTCCACATCTGAAACTAAAAACCAAAAGTCTAGGACCTTATCGAGTGACTCGAGTTCAACTCAACGACACATATGACGTCAGCAGAGAAGGGACCATGCTGGACCAAGAATCACATCGTCCTGTGCGGAGGTTATGAAGCCCTGGCCGGGTGGATCTTCTTCACCCGGGTCGGATGAGGATCAGGATGGTCGAATGTGGGAGCCGGATGAGGATCAAGACGGCCGAGTATGGGATCTAGGGGGCTCAGGAGCTCAGCGCCATTGTCTGAGAATAAAAAGAAGAGAAGCAATACTACGAGTTCCGATGAGCCGCGAAACACATTCCCTTAATTCTATATATTGTATTCTAATAAGTTTCTTTGTTTAAATAAATAATTCAGTCCTATATTCGATGTTTGTGAGTGTCATGATCTGGAAACCGTTTCCCACAATAATAACAGTTTGAGACTATAATTGTTGATTAAATATTTTTTTGTGTTAAATTTGTTGGCAATAAAATCAAATGAAATTTAGACATCGACGTATTAGAATATGGCACATTTCTGAATTGCACTATAAAAAAAAAGAAGGGAATAGAAGAATGGAAGGTTATTGAGTAACATAAATGTATGAAATAGTGTGGATTATTGTTAGATATAGGCATGGGAAGGATTTTGACCAGGCGTAAATAGAACAATTATTAGAAGAAATTTGTTTACACAAGAACTAAGTGGTGCTTGGATGAAATATACGAGGTTGTCTGTATGACGGAAATGTTGCACCAATGGAAATAAAAGGAAAAGAAATATAAAATATAATTATTGATTATAATGGTTGAATATTAAGTAGCAGAAGTGCTGGCATAAATTTATGGTTGCAAATTTGTGATTTGTGTGGAGACAAGGAGTCGTCCACTGGGAACTAGTGTCCCAAGTACAGTATAACGTTGTTAAAAGATGAATATGTTGTTGAGCATATGTTTTGCTTACAGTGAATAGATGGGTAGAGTCCTGTTACCGCCCCATAGCTTGCCACGGTGGGTGAGTGGTTATACTTTCGGACTACCAACCCCAAGATTGCAGGTTCGCCCCTGGCCATGGTAAGTGATTTTTGAAGGCGACAAAAATCACGATACTCATGTCATACGTTGTTGGCATGTTAAAGAACCCATTTGAATTCAGTAGGCCGTGTTCAATGGCAAATTTAATCTCGGGATTTTCCGCCAACACAAAGTTCCTCCATTCTCTACTTGAAAGCGCTGTAGTGTCAAGGAGTTTAGATATCTAACCTCCTTGACTTTCATAGCGTTCAAAGGAACGACGAAATTCGACATGCAAGCTACCCTCTGGGTGTCAATTAACAAAGCTTGCACCAGGCACCCGAGGCCATACGATATTATTATTATACCGCCCCATATTTTTATCCCATCCAAGTACTGTCAGTAGAATTCTGTTCAAGGATACCTGAGTCTATTATCCAATTTTCTAAAATGAATACGCCGATGAAATGAAATTTCTATTAGATTTCATAAAACCTTACCAGGTCCATTGAAGAGATTAAAATATTATTGGAGTGCATAAATAAAAATGAAATAGGAAATCATGATGATAAAATAAGTTGAATGATTAAAAGTTGAGTTGATCACGCCATAATTGGATAGGAGTAATGCCCATTAATATTAATTATTAAATATGCAGTAAAATAATTTTCTTTGAACTTAATTATTGTTGGAAAATCAATATTAAAATAATAATAAATATTATTAATCTAATAACAAAATTAAATTTATTAATTAGATCAGGAAGGTAATGCTTATAATTAAATCAGATTGTGTAAAATAATGAATGTGTTAAATAATTGGATTATGATAATAATAATAATAATAATAATAATAATAATAATAATAATAATACAATTATTAGGACTGGAAGGTTAAATCGTTTTGTTTTGTAATATTGAACCAACTTATGGTAACATGTATCGTGATTTATGTCAATTTGTTAATACGAATATTATTGAAACAACCCAACAAGATAAGAATGAAGCCAATATTAATTGATTATTATTCTGTGGAACATCATATTAAAGGAAAATATTATTATTATTTGACGTTCATGTTACTCAAATGTTGGTATTAAATCAAGGAATAAATGGTGAATAGGCAGAAATAATTGCGATAAATTAGTTATAACAATCATGATCTTGTTACACACATATGAGCAAAATATTGTAATATTCTGAGGAAAGGATTTCAAATGAGACTGTATTTTTTCCCATGGGGATAACATAATTTAATTCTGATAATTCTATAAATCAGAGTTTGTCAAACTTGAACATTATTTGGGACACAGTGATCTTAGAATACGGTATAGTAAATGGTGTTTTGTTTCTAGATAAGAAGTGGACAGTGCTAAGTGTACTGCGACAGGGGTCAGACGAACTGAGATTTTACTCTGGACCACCTACTATAAATAAAAACATAAAATAAAAAAATAACGTCGCCCCCGCAGCGTAGCGGTCAGCGTGGTTAGCTGCGGCCCCGGAGGTCCTGGGTTCGATTCCCGGCTCTGCCACGAAATTTGAAAAGTGGTATGAGGACTGGAACGGGGTCTACTCAGCCTCGGGTGGTCCAAATGAGTAGAGGGGGTTCGATTCCCACCTCAGCCATACTCGAAGTGGTTTTCCGTGGTTTCCCACTTCGTCTTCGGGCAAATGCCGGGATGGTACTGTATCCTCAAGTGTAAGTTGTAGTACGTTGCACTGCAAGATTTGTTTTGAAACGCCACGCGGCACTTGGCTGGCGAGGTTCGTCACGACAGCTGACGTGAGTACCGTTAAGCGATCTCCAAGCCATGCCGAGAACGACCGAATTTCTAGGTGCAAGCCTGATGTACAGAACTTGTGTCACGCATAGATCCAAGATATTGATTGATTATTGAAGGATTATTTTTTGATAACAGGCTGTACCCGGCATGCGTTGCATTGCCAATCAAAGAAAGTGTTGGCGTTGAAATTTTGTTTTTCGAATTGCTTTTGAATACACAATATGTGTTTCAATTTCCGTTAACTGCCTCTAAACTATCGTAAAATGGATTTACTCATTTAGAATCATTCGCGGGAGCGTGCTCAACAACTCACCAAAGTTTCATCGCAATCGGATGAATGGCGTATGAACGCATACGGGATGTTGTTTAAACGATTCGTGCGCTGTCACTCATTTGTTGAATCTACTCGTGCGCTACCTACTGTGAAATGGATTTACCAAGTTAGAAACCTCACGGCCGACTGAATGCGAGCTGCGCTCATACCGGCCTAGACAATGAGACCTTTTACATGAAATCTTGTTAGTTACTCAGCTGCTCACACGGCGCTGTTGACCAAGCATTGCACGACAAAGACTTATCTCTACTTAGTGTAAAACAAAGTCCCCGAATCTTGGATATCACGGGTAATCTCGAGAACCACTGGATAGATTTTGATGCGGCTTTCACCATTCTGTACAGGTAATATCGAGGAAGATTTATGTAGAAAATAATTTATTTATGATCAAAGGGAGCCAAGCAGTAACGATTTTAGATTTCAGTGAATAGGTCGAAGAAAGAACTTGACGTCCGTGCGCTTTTTAAGCTTTCGCTGGACAAACCGTTAAAAATATCAATATACTATGAGTGTAAGAATTGTTCAGCATGAAAAATTTTACAAAAAAGTCCGGGTGAGCATATCTCTATCTTCGATACATCGCCCACTATAAGTGTTTTTAGTTTGGACGGGAGGGGGATTTGGCATGCACCTCGCCATTCTTAAATTACGTCTGACAGGAATTCCTTGCTCATTCATAACTGTTCCCGGGCGAAGCCGGGGCGGGTTGCTAGTGACACTATATTATCATTATAATTCCCGCAATATCAAAATGCAAATTATATCACAAAATAAAACAGCGTGCTAATAAATCTAAGAGAAATTACACATACCTTGCACCTCGTTACAGTTGAATTCGATCAGAATCACTCGGTTATCATTAAAGTTTATGCTTTTTCCTGCTGAACGGTTTGGAAGTTCGGCAACAGGAAACTAGGACTGTTAATAACTTAAAACATTCATTTTTGTATTTTTGTACTATTTGTGTTCATGATTTCATTACATTGTCGGAATTAATGCTTTAATTAGTAGGGTATACTATTCAGTGTACCTATTATAAATAAAAACCGTGAGGTTTCTCACCTCCCCATATTATGAAACCCGGTTGCCTAATAAGGGGAAAGTGCACTTTTAAAGTTAACAATAATATCAGAGGGTATTACAGCATCAAACGTGCCCATATTTATAATATACATAGTATATCGCCTGAGGTTTACATTGGTGAGAAAACCAAAATTATTCCGTTCCTTCTTATGTCTAATGTGAGCCCTATAAAAAAAAACTCCCCATATTTGGCGACTTTCCTGTACTCATTTTTAGAAGATACCTTATACACTGGACAGTTGAATCCGTGATTAATTGTATAGGTAGCTTCGTAAGTCTCAGAACTCAGGAAGTCCTTTCTAGCAGCGTTACTAGCAGCTTTCAAAGTTTGAAGGTAAGAAAGAAAATATTCCTCTAGCCAGTTTAGGCGACTGTCATTTAATGAGAAAAAATGCCCTTTATCTGGATTTCTAGACTGAATATGATGATATGTGATGCTTACGTCATGCACAGCGAACCATTTATTAACGTTTTTCAAAAAAAATATGGTTGCTTCTGCGTCCATGAATGTGTACTCTTCCGGGTGCATGCCTATATTTTCTTTCAGTGTACTAATGGCACCAATAACTTCTGACGAGAACACTTCCTTGGCACGCCGAACATTCATATTTTCAAATTTAGTGGGTTCGATGTGTTTTTTGTGAGGAGTCTGATCGGTTTGATGATCTCATCCTTTTGCATTGTGTATAGTAATGGCAAGTATTTCCCTGAAATTATTCCAGTACCATCAGTCATCTCTCGTTACAGAAACTGCGTTCTAATTTTTTTTTTAGAATGTGACATTGATCAAAACTAGGGAATAAATTCCTAGACTCGTCGTATGGGTGATTGACCATTGGTTGCAAATTCCCTCCCCATAAATGCCTCATCATTGTAGTGTTAGTTTTGTGATTATGAGAGACAATTATTATAATTATGAAACCGCATTGTTCAACCTCGAGAATAACGTCCAGCAGGAGTTTATGTAAGTCCCGTCCTGACAGCTGCTTCGTGAAAAAGAAGACAGACGGTATCTGATAATTTGTCGAAAGATCTCTTAGCACAAAACACAACACACAATTGGCTGCTACTTGTTCCCGGCTGTAATTTTCATCCTCTCTTTCTTTTTGATGAGACGGTGCTGGAATTGTGTCCTTGTACCCGAAGAAGGTGCAAGGTATGTCTAATTTCTCTTAGATTTATTAGCACGCTATTTCAGTTTGTGTTATAATTTTAATTTTGATAATGCGGAAATTATAATGATAATAATTATATAGTGTCACTAGCAACCCGCCCCGGTTTCGCCCGGGAACAGTTATGAATGTGCAAGGAATTCCTGTCAGACGTAATTTAAGAATGGCGAGGTGCATGATACACAAATACCCCTTCCGTCCAAACTAAAAACACTTATAGTGGGCGATGTATCGAAGATAGAGATATGCTCTCGCGGACTTTTTTGTAGAATTTCTGACGCTAAACAATTCTTACACTCATAGTATATTGCAATTTTTAACGGTTTGCCCAGCGTAAGCTTAAAAAGCGTACGGACGCCAGGCTCTTTCTTCGAACTTTTCACTGAAATCCTTACTGCTTGGCTCCCTTTGGTCATAAATAAATCATTTTCTACACAAATCTTCCTCGAGATTACCTTTACAGAATGGTGAAAGCCGCATCAAAATCCATCCAGTGGTTCTCGAGATTACTCATGTAATAAACGTACTGTACAGCAGTTTATTAATCGCGCCAACAATGGGATGGGAGTGCGCTCTATCGGCGCCGAGTAGAAATTTTCCAATTACACGTTATGCATGGGCTCTAACTGGGATTGTCAAGGCCGGTATAGAGCGCAGCTCGCATTCAGTTGGCCGTGGAAACCTTCACTTAAGTGTACACAACAACTCATCAAAGTTTCATCGCATTCGATGAATGGTATATGAACGCATACGGGATTTTGTTGAAACGCTTCGCGTGTCGTCACTCATTTGTTGCATCTACTCGTGCGCTACCTATTGTAAAATGCATTTACTAAGTCGTGTACACAATAACTCATCAAAGTTTCATCGATATCGGGTGAAAGGCATATGAACGCATACGGGGTTTTCTTTAAAAGATTTGCACGCCGTCACTCATTTGTTGAATCTTCTCGAGCGCTACTTATTGTTAAACGGATTTACTAAGCCTGAAACCTTCCCTTGAGTGTACTCAACGATTCATCAATGTCTCATTGCAATCGGATGAATGGTATATAAACGCATACGGGACTTTGTTGAAACGAATCGCGCGCCATCGCTCATTTGTCGAATCGACTCGTGCGCTACCTATTGGAAAATGGATGTACTAAGCCAGAAACCTTTCCTGGCGTGTACACAACTATTCACCAAAGTTTCATCGCAATCAGATAAATGGTATATGAACTCATACGGGACTTTGTTGAAACGCTTCGCGAATCGTTGCTCATTTGTTGAATCTACTCGTGCGCTACCTATTATAAAATGGATTTACTAACCCATAAACCTTCCGTGGAGTGTACACAACGTCTCACCCAAATTTTATCGCTGTCGGACGATTGTTATATGAACGCATACGGGACTTGGGTGAAACGCTTCGCTCGTCGTCGCTCATTTGTTGAATCTACTCGTGCGCTACCTATTGTAAAGTTGATTTACTAAGCCAGAAACCTTCCCTGGAGTGTATTCAACATCTCACCCAAGTTTCATCGATATCGGACGAATGGTATATGAATACATACGGGACTTTGTTGAAACGATTCGCGTGTCGTCGCTCATTTGTTGAATCTACTCGTGCGCACCTATTGTAAAATGGAATTACTGGAGTGCACAGATAATCTCACCCAAGTTTCAATGATATCGAACGAATGGTATGTGAACGCATACGGGACTTTGTTGAAACGATTCGCAATTCGTTGCTCATTTGTTGTATCTACTCGTGCGCTACCAATTGTAAAATGGATTTACTAAGCCAGAAACCTTCCCTGGAGTGTACACAACATCTCACCCAAGTTTCATCGCTATCGGACTAATGGTATATGAACGCATACGGGACTTTTTTTAAACGCTTCGCGCGTCGTCGCTCATTTGTTGAATCTACTCGTGAGCTGCCTATTGTAAAATGAATACTAAGCCAGAAACCTTCCCCGGAGTGTACACAACATCTTACCCGAGTTTCATTGCTATCAGGCGAATGGATATGAACGCATACGGGACTTTGTTGAAACGCTTCGCGCGTCGTCGCTCATTTGTTGAATCTAATCGTGCGCTACCTATTGTAAAATGGATTTACTAAGCCAGAAACCTTCCCTGGAGTGTACTCAACATCTCACCCAAGTTAAATCGCAATCGGGTGAAATGAACGCATTACGGACTTTGTTGAAACGCTTCACGCGTCGTCACTCATTTATTGAATCTACTCGTGAGCTACCTATTGTAAAATGGATTTACTAAGCCAGAAACCTTCCTTGGAGTGTACTCAACATCCCACCCAAATTTCATCGCAATCGGATGGGTGTTATATGAATGCATAGGAGACATACACACCCACCCACACACACCCACCCACAAACTATCACGTAACATTGATTTATATATATATATACAAGCTGTACCCGGCATGCGTTGCACTGCCAATCAAAGAAAGTGTTGGCGTTGAAATTCTGTTTCTTGAAGTGCTTTTGGATACACAACATGTTAACTGCCTCTAAGCTATCGTAAAATGGATTTTCTAATTTAGAACCATTCGTGGAAGCGTGCACAACAACTTTCAAAAGTTTCATCGCTGTCACTCATTTGTTGAATCTACTCGTACGCTACCTGTTGTGAAATGGATTTACTAAGTCGAAACCCTTCCCTGGCGTGTACACAATAACTCATCAATGATTCATCGCAATCGGATGAATTGTATATGCACGTATACGGGGTTTTGTTTAAACGATTCGTGCGCTGTCACTCATTTGTTGAATCTACTCGTGCGCTACCTATTGAGAAATGTATTACTACGTCGAAGCCCTTCCCTGGCGTGTACACAATAACTCATCAAGGTTTCATCGCAATCGAAGAATGTTTTATGAATGCAATAGGGGATTTTGTTGAAACGCTTCGCGCCTCGTCACCCATTTGTTGCATCTACTCTTGCGCTACTTATTTTGAAATGGATTTACTAAGTCCCCTTCCCTGGCGGGTCCACAATAACTGATCAATGTTTCATCGCAATCGGATGAATAGTATATGAACGCATACCTGATTTTGTTTAAACGATTCGCGCTCCGTCACTCATTTGTTGAATCTACTCGAGCGCTACCTACTGTAAAATGTATTTACTAAGTTAGAAACCGTCACGTAAGTGTCCACAACATCTCACCCCAGTTTCATCGCTATCGGACTAATGGGATATGAAGACATAGGGGACTGTATTGAAACGCTCCGCATGTCGTCGTTCATTTGTCGAATCTACTCGTGTGCTACCTACTGTGAAATGTATTTACTAAGCCAGAAACCTTCCTTGGAGTGTCCACCATATTTCACCCAAGTTTCACCGCTAACGGCAGAATGGTATATGACCTTATACGGGACTTTGCTGAAACGCTTCGCCCGTCGTCCCTCATTTGTTGAATCAACTTGTGCGCTGCATATTGTATAGTGGATTTACTAAGCCAGAAATTTTCCATGACGTGTACACAACATCTCACCCAAGTTTCATAGCTACGGACGAATGGTACATGAATGCATACGGGACTTGGTTGAAACGCTTCGCGTGTCGTCGCTCATTTGTTGATTCTACTCTTGCGCTACATATTGTAATATGGATGTACTCAGTCAGAAACCTTCCCTGGAGTGTACACAACATCTCACCCAAGTTTCATCGCAATCGGATGAATGGTATGTGAACGTATACGGGACGTTGTCGAAACGCTTCGCGCGTAGTCACTCATTTGTTGAATATAAACGTGCGCTTCGTATTGTAAATTGGATTTATTTAGCCAGAAACCTTTCCTGGAGTGTACACAATAATTCACCAAACATTTATCACTATCAGACGACTGGTATATGACTTTATACGGGACTTTGTTGAAACGCTTCGCGTGTCATCGCTCATTTGTTGAATCTACTGGTGCGCTACCTATTGTAAAATGTATGTACTAAGCCAGAAACCTTCCCTGGAGTGTACACAACATCTCACCCAAGTTTCATCGCTATCGGATGAATGGTATATGAAATTATATGGCACTTTGTTGAAACGCTTCGCGCGCCGTTGCTCATTTGTTGGTTCTACTCGTGCTCTACCTATTTTTAAAGGGATTTACTAAGCTAGAAACCTTTCCTGGAGTGCACACAAAATCTCAGCTTAGTTTCATCGCTATCGGACGAATGGTATATGAACGCAAACGTGACTTTGTTGAAATGCTTCGCGCGTCGTAGCTCATTTGTTGAATCTACTCGTGCGCTGCCTATTGTAAAGTGGATTTACTAAGCCAGAAAATTTCCCTGCAGTGTACACAACATTTTACGCAAGTTTCATAGCTATCGGACGAATGGTATATGAATGCATACGGGACTTTGTTGAAACGCATTGCGTGTCGTCGCTCATTTGTTGAATCTACTTGTGCGCTATCTACTGTGAAATGTATTCACTAATTTTGAAACCTTCACGTAAGTGTACACAACATCTCACCCAAGTTTCATCGCTATCCGACGAATGGTATATGAACACATACGGGACTTTGTTGAAATGCTTCGCGCATCGTCGCTCATTTGTTGAATCTACGCGTGCGCTACCTATTGTAAAATGGATTTACTAAGTCAGAAACCTTCCTTGGAGTGTACTCAACATCTCACCCAAGTTTCATCGCAATCGGACGAATGGTATATGAACGCATAGGAGACATACAGACATACCCACAGACAAACTATCACGTTACATTGATTTATATATATATATATATATATATAGATAGATAGATAGATAGATAAAGAGGAAGAGAAGTTAATTTATGCTTTTCAGCATTTATTCAAGGTGTACTGACACTGTATAACATTTTTGAAGATCTAATTTCATTTTCAAGACTTCATGAAATATGTAAGCCATTTTGATTATGCGCTAAGGACATGATTTATCGATCTACGCACCGCTGGAGAGGGGGCTGTTCACCCTCGTGAATCTGCGTGCGGCTTGAGGAAGACATATTATTAAGTATCTCTGCCAAGGGCAGAACAACCTTCTAGTGTGTTACTCATACGTATCGGTAGCACGAGGCCTACTTGTAAACGTGTGCGAGACAATGGTAAAGAAAGTAGAGTTATGTGGCGAAGAACTCTAACTTATTCACTTTCAGTAGTGAGTTCATACTACACTCTGAAAATGTGTTTTGTAACGTGCAAACTGGATTATGCCATATGTGAAGTTAGGCAAGCTCTGCTCAACTAGTAACAGTAACATTGCGAGTGTACTGATATACCTGCAGTATAACACTCATTTCAGAATAGTGCTGTTTTTATGGACATAAGTAGGCCTATAGTGAACTTTATGATTCAATCCTCTTATTTTCAAGACAAGATTGTAAATCAGATGTCTGGAGGAATAGTTCACATGCCTAGTTACCTTGTAACTATGATCGGCTAGACACTTCAAACATGAATACTGCGATGTGAGCGACACAATATACATTCGGAGGAACGGACACTGACATTTTTCGAATGTTATCGCTAATGCTAAATTTCATTAAGCATGTTCATTCATTATGACATGATGGCATTGAAATGCAACTATCGCTTCGGGCGAATGCGTATTACTACTATGTGACGAGCACTCTTTACTGAACGCGATGGACTGTACGTGGAATGGCAGTAACAACCGGTAACGTTCAGATGTCTATCTGGAACCCGTGCGTTGGGGACTGGCAGTCCGGAGTTCGATTTCATCGGCATACCAGGATGGCCCAGGACATTTCCATGTATGAAGAAGAGGTGATATGGCAGACATATCATTGCTTTCTGTTCCATCAGAGACTGTCGAGAAGGTACTGCAAATCAACTTCCATCAGTAGTAGTAATGCATAGATATTGTAATGTTTTAGTAGCTGTCATATTTTTCTTTTTATTAGTATAATCGATGGGTAGAATTTAGGCACGACGTTTTACTCATGTCTGATTTCATTCTCGACTGGATTTAGATTCCATTTCAGGAATGCATCCATTTTTGTAGTGTGTTTTTACACAATTAAAATTAACTTATAGTAATTTATATGGGAACATTTTTATTGTAGTGAAGAGAATCAACGGAGGGGAAGACTTTATTTATTCTTCACTATTTAATATAGTGTTTTTGAACTTTCATTGTGGTCTATTTATGACACATTTATTCGCACTCTCATTTATCACTGGATCTATTTTCTACATATCTTTCTGTTTAGTTGGAGAGTTGTTGTTGTTTTTGAACATTCTCTACGTCGATTTAGACAATTTCGACTTTATTGAGGACACACTAAGTGCGATAGGATTTTTGTATCATTCGCTAAGAGATATTTCCAGTTTTAGTGGACTACAGACAGTAGGGTTTTCTAATCGACTATGTAGGTGCTTATCTTTACGATCACCCTCGTCGATGGTGTAGGAACCCTATATTATTTTCTGGAATCCATTCGAGCTGGATTATTTCTTATTTTGCTTGAGAAATCTCGATCCTTATTAAAATTCTAGTTTTGACACATGAATGTCAAGTTAACATTGAGTTTATTGAAATTCATTCCTAATGGTATTTTCATGCATTTGGTATCGAATAGTACGCAAGTGATGATATTCTGAAACTCATTTATATTCTTTTCATCGACGAGAATCTCAGATAACTTAATGTGGAGGCATATCCTTCAACAGATTTGTGATTATAATAAACTATTGTTCAGCATAAATAATAATTCCAGTGATAATTTGGAGAAATAAGTGATAACGTTTTTCAATATTCTACACGAAGTATTACGATCTTGAATAGTTCTAGTAACGAAAATCTATTCGCAAACTGTAACTATAAAAATATATCAGTAATGAAATTATTCGTATGACCATGGAGGGTGACTAAAAATGATAAATGTATAAATAATTATGAAACAGTAATAATGAATCTCAGTGGAGTAGACTTATCATATGGATAAGACCATGTAGTGGCACCATTAAATTATGTAGTAATTAAATAATGTTTGAAATGGTATCGATGAAATCCATTGTTGAATGGATAATGAATAAATAGTCAATTGTGACTTAAGACGATTATAGAATTACAGATATCGAACTAAATGGCGATAATGTGTTATCAGGAAACATGCATTTCTAGACATGAGTATTTATATTTTGAGTAAAGGATCTTTATTATCCTATTTATGGATTTTACTACAATGCTAACGTAGTTTCATAATCATCCCTTCTGGTTAACCTGCAGATCAGTGTTGATTTAATTGGATTTTCTGCTTATTCGCGTAAAAGATTATCGAGTCCAAGAGACACCAAATATATATATGAAATAATTACCATGAAACCACAAAATAAATTACACTCATGGTGGGTGTATGATCATGAAGTTTATTCACATAACACTCTGAGAGGTGTTGTAACAATATTGTATATATGTTTAAAATTTCATTCCAGGGTTATTATAAATATGTACATTGAGGAAATTACCTACTGAAAATCGAAACAGATCTGTTGCTAGATCCAGTAGGAGTTTCATTGTGGATCTATATTTTTAATGGGATTTCGCAACCCATGCTTGTGTGTTGAATTTAATTTTTGTTTAAAAAAATGCAATTGCACAGCATTGAGGTCTGTGGTATGCATTTTTGTGCTTTATTCTTGACTTTATCTGAAAACATAGCACTTTGCTATGCCATTTTCTGAATAAATCTTTTCAGTTCCATTTTAATTCTACGATTGTGGTGATTTATAGAAGTGAGTGGAGGTCACATTAAGAAAGCCATTGCTGGGTATTTCTAGGTGTTCTTACGCCTGGAGATTACATTTTTTTGCAGTTCTCGTGTTCTTTTGAGCTGTTGCTTTTCTCGTTTAGCCATGGTTTTTTCTTAACGTTGCCTGGTTAGGTTATCCTGTGCCTTATTATCTCCGTCTCTTGTTGGTAGTATATGGGGGTTTTAGTCGGGATTTTCCAGGTTCTACGATCCGGTGATCTTCGTTGGATTTCAACAAGCTGATGGTAGGTAATTTCGGGTATAGTACTGTACCGTTATTCTACGTTTTTAAAGTACATTTATGAGTACAGTTATGTGACGCGGCGTGAAGCTGTTGAGCTTGCCCACGAAGTCACTCTCCACAGCTGCTATGCGGTAGGAAGAGTTTCGCTCGGGAAAGTATGTCTCGCCTCCGATCATTTACGAGAGAGAGCCGAAGATGTAGCGATTAATAATCCAGTCAGTTTCAATATATCTCGCATATATTGCTGCACCTGAGAAGGATTTATGTAGATTAAAAGATATTTAGAGCCAATTACGAGGTTCTGTATGTTTCAGAATGCACATTTCCATGGCAGAAAGCTATTTTATATGCATATTTGAGTAAATGAAGATGATCCATGTAATTATATATATATATATATATATTCCCACTTGACACGATTATCATCGACTTATGACGTCAAGGAGTGGAGAGATTGTCGTTTTCCACATTGCAGCGAGCATGACGGAAAGGGACTTCTAGTTCAGACCCGGTTTGGGAACATTGTAACCGCGAGGTGGAGTGTATTTCGTTAACACGCATATTACAAGACTTAAGAGTGTGTCGCGAGAACTTAGAATGATCGTGCATCATTTAATATTATCGTAAGGCTAGTGAAATGGGATTTAATCACTATGTTCAGCCCATTACATGCTTATATATATGGACATGCACAAACTTCTAATGGCAGGACTCGCGGTGTGATCTGTCCGTCTAGTGTCCTTGCTTCGAGCCGCCATTTCGTGTAATTTTCACCGGAATACGGCAGTGATTAAAACCTTTTGGGAACTTGGCCCAATATCAGACAGACTTTTCCAAGTGCATTATACCCTCAATGAACGATGTATTTTCAAGCGAGACGTCGGAGGGAATATTTAAAATGACTTTTGTATCTGCTATTATGGCAGGCTAAACGCGATGGGAACACTACATTTAAAGCACTAGCGAGAGCATCGTGCGACCTCCTTTCTGTACCATGATGTCGGGAAACGCACTCCATACTACTGCAAGGTGTACAAGCATGTATTACAGAAGTTCAGTGACCATTTCGAAGATGGATATCATCAGTGGTTGCTTGCGTTTGCTTACACGGCGTAACAAACAGACGAACTTTATCCGGAAAAGACGTGTTCTTTTAATCGAGTGCGGAGAACTTTCGCTAGGCAGATGTGGAACGAGGGGGCCGACCAGCCGCAGTTCGAGCATGAAAGGTTCCTTGGTTCGAGAACAGGCATTGGAGAAGAAGAATACTTCGTCTTGTTGTAGCCTGGAGGCTACCAGGGCAAACATATATCCTGTTAGTACCTCTACATGAATCTACGCAAGGTATTGGAACGCTAGTTTATTACGATAGCATATTGAGGCATTGAAAGCAACCGCAATTGCCATTTTTTGTAGTGTAAATGGATGAGCAAAGGCCCAGGTTCGATGCTTGTTTCGGAACTGACCATCTGTTCAACCAGGATTTTGGTTCACATAATGAATACATCCTTTGTGTAATATTAGCTTTGTAAATTTAACTTTCAGTATTTATCAGTGGTAATTTAACTTGGTATGCATATTCTCATTGTCGTGAAGACCACATATAGGGGAAGAACTTCAGATTTTTGTATAAGAATGTTATTAGTTGCGCTTACTTTGAGCAGTGTTAGGAACACTGATAGACGTTTTCTGGTGTCTTAGTGCACACTTAGATTGGCACTTACGTGCAAGTTAACAATTTCTTAGATGAGGAAATTTGTTTTCCAGATATCACTTTGATATTATGAAGTTATTTTAAGTCAGTCGTTTCGAGACACTTAGATTTTTTCTCAATTATTTAGAGAAAGCACTTATCTTTTGTGAGCAAGACTTTATTTGTAGATTTCCCTAATGGATCAACAGTCGCTTAACCTCAGAAGTTAACCTGGATTCATGGTGTAGATGTTATCTATCGGTATTTTCGAGTTCATTGAAGTCAGGGGCGATCTCAGTTTTGGGGAGGATCAATCTTGACATTTTTATAGCCTGATATACTGAGTGGAATTAATGATTATGATATACTGACTAATGAATTTAGAAGTTGAATAAATTAAATAATTGCAATCAATGCAATAGTTTGCTGAAATACAACAGTGCATTCGAAGAACATCCAAGTTTTTGTGAAGCTAATCCCAGGGAGGACTTACTACAAGTCAAATGATTTAATGATAACACATACCGTATTATATAATTGTAAGGCAAGTTTTCTTGATTTTGTGGTCACCAATTAAGGGTGTATAAACTCAGGTGTAATGCAGATCTTTTCTTGATTTTGTGGTCACCAATTAAGGGTGTACAAACTTAGATGTAAAGCAGATCTTTTCTTGATTTTGTGGTATATTTTTGAAACCCACAATAATGAATTTCAGTGACGTGCTACAGTTTTAAGTATTTTTTTTAAGCACGAATTTAGGTATTATGACAAAAAGCTGATTAATGAAACAGTAAAATAAAGTTGTTAAACACCGATTGAGGGTGCATGTATGTTATATATTAGGCATATCTATTGATAGTGCTAATGATTATGAGTGTTTAAGGTATTGTGCTTTTTGAAGCGTTTTCATGTTGAAGATTGAGCCAGGTAGTACCAATCATGATAAGACTTAGTGAAGTCTCACACCAGATGTTTGGTGAATTTAATACAAGTATGGTTACAATAATATGTCCCAGGTGACATAATCAGTCGTTCATTAATGTCAGAATAGGCCTTCGTGATGAATATAATTTATACTTAGCAGAGTATTGATACGATTGAGTGGGTAAGTACAAATAGAACACTCTCACTGTACACAACGTCGTGCATATTAAAACTTTTATATTTCTTTGCAACAACAAATTGCTCGATTACTGACAAGGAAAATTGCAGTTCTCAGTTTCCATTGAGTTTCCACTAACTACTAAACCAAAGATTCATTGTGCACAGGGAAAAGGAAGTGGCACATCATATGGCAAGTGAACGAAAGAAATAATATGAAAGCTCTCTAAGTAGTCATTTTCCCATGCGGGATCCTGTCACGAAACTGGCTTCTGGTTTTCCTGCGCTACGAAAGGCTTTCCTCTGTTACCTAACATATCTACAGTACAAGAGTTGTTGCATCAATTAAGGCATCGGGCATCTTTGGCCAACAGCCCTGAGTACTTGTCTGATGACCTGTAATATTGTAGTGATCGTAGCAGTGCGTGTAATTGTAACTATGTGGTCTATGATTAGGGTGGATACCCCAGAACTTCAAATATGGTACTAGCCTAACCAGACATTTGCCTGGAATGATTCCGGAGTCAACTTCGTGATTTTAGATTTGGGCTGATATTTTTCGCCCGGACACGCTCTAAAAAGACGGTGTGATACCACATTTCTGTAACATCCCACCTATATAACTTACATTTCTGTGATCATGCATGTTACAGTAATCATCATAGTCATGGGAAGCAGTTACAAGATGAGGCCACGATGCCGCCAACGCTGTCCATCATTGTACCTTCCAGTTTGTACTTGGGATGGCTTGGGAGAAAAGAAGTCGTTCAGAAATACATGTCACTTGGAGATCTACAACTGTGAGAACTATCTGTGTAAGTACAGTAATTGACACCACAGCATCACTGACCTCATATATACAGCTCCACAATTCTATGCCTAAACAAGTAGTTCCCTGAAGAACTAAATAGCCTATTTTCATATATCCCACTGGTCTTTACCATTAAAGCTCTCCTGCCTATTAAAACGATTTTCCATGTGATAGCTTATACTAACTAGCATTTTGTTCACAACCTATGTCTTCACAAACACCATTACAATGAGAAGTTATGTGCTAGAATATACCGGGTGAGTCTTCCACCGCTTATTTTTCTAGTTTTAGGCCACACTTTCAACGTCTGATGCCACCATGGTCGACAGTTCCCCGTCTACTGCCAAGCCACAATGAGCCTAAATGACTTTACAAGATTTATGACGACATGGAAGCCAGACCTTTACAAAAACATGTGTGCGACAAGTGATCATTCAATGCATAAAACTGTCATACGGGCATGTACAAAGAACATGCCGATTATACGGTATAAGTAGGATACGAAATTAACGCTGGGTACGGTGGCTTACTGATAAAAAACGTGAATGAACCTTCGAAGCGGAAAGCAGTATCATATCTCATACGCTTTTAGGCAAGATGAAAGGACGAGTAGCCGTGGAGCAATGGTCCAGGTGCGTAGATGGTAGCTGTCCTGTTTTTGAGAGGTGGGTTAGATTCCCACCACCGCTGAATATTTTTATGCACATTTTAAGTTTTGGGGATCAAATACAAGATGATGATGATGATGATGATGATGATAATTGTTGTAATAAGGGGCCTAACATCTAGGTTATCGGCCCCCAATGGTTTGGGTGTTCAATAAAATTGAAACGAACCTATAATTAAATCTAACTACAAACTTACAACTAAAGTTAACTACTGACTTACACATGCCAATTATACGATTTCAGTTGGATATGAAATTAACGCTGGATACGGTAGAATACTATTAAAAACATGAATGAATCTTTGAAGCGGAAAGCAGTAAGCTCTCACAAAGTACATGCTGATTATACGGTTTTAGTTGGATACGAAATTAACGCTGGGTACGGTGGTATACTGATAAAGAACGTGAATGAACCTTCGAAGCGGAAAGTAGTATCACATCTCATACGCTTTCAGGCAAGGAGAAGGGACGAGTAGCCGTGGAGCAATGGTCCAAGTGCGTAGAAGGTCATCTACCTGTTTTTGGGGGGTGGATTCGTATCCCACCACCGCAAAAAAATTGCACATTTAAAAAATACAAGATGATGATGACGATGGTGATAATTGTTGTTTTAAGGGGCCAAACATCTAGTTTATTGCTCCTAATGGTTTGGGTGTCCATGCAAAATGAAGACGAACCTTAAATTAAATCTAAATACAAACGTTGACTACACAATTAGAAAAGAAAGGGAAAACAAAAGAAGAAATGAAAAAAGGGAAATAAAAGAAAGGGGGAAGAAATGCTTTAACCCTCGAAGAATGAGGATTGATTGATTGATTGATTGATTGATTTTATTTTCACGGCTACACTTAGAGCTTAAGAGCTCCTTTACAGTAGCGCTCTACATAAAATAAGATTAGGGCTTATAAAAATAAAACATTTCACTTACATTCACAATATAAATAATAATAGTCTAACAATAGTAACAAAAAGACAGTAATAATACAATAATAATAATGATGACGATAATGATAATGGAAAAATTATATACAAAAGAGAGCATACAGACACAGTATCAGCCCGAAAAACAAACATCTTATACTGTACAAGAAAAGCTATTAAAGTAGACAGGTTGTTAGCTATTGTCCTGATGTTATAATTGAACTTAAAAAAAGTATTTTAACATAACGCAGTAATCAATTGTGAGAGGTATACTGCTCCAAGAAGCTGGATGAAAGATGTCTTTTGAAAGCTGCAGTGCTTGCAATGTTGACGAACTTATATAAATCGAATGTGTTGAAGAGGCGTGAGGCGGTGCAAACAAAAGATTTATTGAACTTAATGGTTCGGTGTATAGGAATCTGGAGTGTTAATTTTGTGTATCTATTTTCTCGATTATGAGCAGAATGCATTGGTGTAAAGTCATTGTAGAGATATAAACGGGTCTTGGTATGTAATATTTTATGTGTCAGAATGGCAACTGATAGCCGCCTGCGCTCGTGGAGCTTCAGGCATTTCAGCTGCCCATGCATTCTGGACTCTTTGTAATTTGATGTTCTGTGTTTCTGGTAAATCATTGTATACAGCAGAGCCATAATCAATGATTAGAAAAATGAGAGTTTGGACGAAGAGCTTACGTATGTTAGGAGGGGTGTAAGGAACAGTTATTTTCAGGAGATGCATAGTTGATACCACCTTCCTTACCACATTAGACGTATGCTCTGCCAACGACAGTGTTCTATCAAATATCACTCCGAGATTATTGACAGTGTTGCTATATTTAATATTATTATCTATTATCTTGATGGGTGGTAGTGAATTAAAATCTATTGCATTTAGAAATTTTGTATATCCAATGGATATAAGTTGTGTTTTAGATATGTTCAAGTTAAGATTATGATTTAGGGCCCATTCACAAAGCATGTCAATGTCTTCATTAAACAGATTTAAACGATCACATGCAGTGTTAGGCGTGAGGTGAAAATAGGCTTGGAGGTCATCAGCGTACATATGGAAAAAACTATTTCGGAATTCATTCGAAACATCGTTTATATATATCGAGAAGCATAGTGGAACTAAGACAGATCCCTGAGGTACTCCACTTTCTACCGATTTCCAGTCTGAGGAGGAGCCATCCGCGAGGACCACTCTCTGTGTCATGGAAAGGTATGATTTGAACCAGGAAAGAGCACTCTGAGAGAAGCCAAAAGATTTCAGCTTTGCAAGAAGTATATTGTGATTCACCCAGTCAAAAGCCTTACTGAAATCGAAAAGACATACGATTGCAAGCTGACGCTTGTCCATAGCTGAGCGTATATCATCGCTGACCTTTAACAATGCAGTGGTGGTACTATGCCCCTTTTTAAACCCAGATTGGTAAGGATTGAATATATTAAATTTAGTTAGATAATCACATACTTGTTCATGAACAATTTTATCAAGTGCTTTACTAAGGGCACAAAGGATATTTATTGGTCTAAAGTCACTACAACTAGTGGGATTTTTATTTTTTGGTACTGGACGAATGTTAGCACACTTCCAAAGAGACGGGTATACTCCACTTTGTAGAGAGAAATTAAGTAAATGGATAATTGGGGGTAGAAATACTTCAAGACAGTAAGAAATATGAGAAATTGGGATGCTATCAGGGTCACTTGCTTTTGTACGAATTGATTTGATGGCTTTCACAATCTGGTGTGGGTAAACATACATAAAGAATTTTTTTTCGTGGGTAGGGGGAGGGATGGACGTGTATTTCATGACGGTCTCTGATACTCTTAATACATCACCAATTGACGCAACATTTGAGTAATGTTCATTTAATTGTGATGCAGAGACAGGCATCTCATCATCAGTGACTGAACTGGCACCAACTCCCAATGATTTTGCAGCACGCCGTCTGGCGGAGGTGGTTTTGCAGTCACTGAAGAGGTTGTACATATATTTCACTTTTGTGTTCCTGATTGTTTGTTTTGTCTTATTACGCAGAATTCTATACTTTTCATAGTCAATGGTAAGTTTAGATTTAATAAATGTTCTACGTGCTTTATCACTTTTCTTTAAAAGCGTTTTGATTTCTTTACAGATCCACGGAGCAGAGCTATGTTTTATATCCACATTCTTTTGCGGTGCATGCATATCATAGAGTTTATTTACACAATCATTAAATAGAGTCACTTTCTCATCTATGTCAGTGGATTGGTAGAAATTCTGCCAAGGGAGTAATTCTGCGTCCGTTTTAAAATCATTTAAATTAAATTTGCTGAAGTCACGTACAAAGATTGATTTTGGTCGAAGTTTCGGGGTAGATACAGAAAACACTGCATACAGGAGATCATGGGCTGAGAATCCATCAGCTGGTTCTTGTCCGTAGACAACAACGAAGTTATTACAGTTTGAAGAGATAATATCGAGAGAGCTGTCACAAGTAGCTTTGTGAAATTTAGTATCGAAAGGTAAACATTCAACATTATAGGAACAGAGCACATCACATACCTGCTCAGTTTCAAAAGCTCCACTGCCAAACCGAGCATTAACGTCCCCAACAATAAAAACATATTTATAATCAAGAACAACCTGTACATGTTATTCAGAAAAATATCCAGGTAGCCAGCTTTCGATGGACGGTACACACAAGCAAAGATAATTTTAGTTTCGGTAAGAGAAATGTCAAGTATAATGTATTCAGGCCTCTTATTATATTCACCAGGAGACCGACTTAGCACGCTATACTTTATGTTATCCCTAAGGTAAACTGCAACACCACCTCCACCTACGGTTAATCTGTCATTTCTAATGACTTTATAGCCAGTGAGAGAGACAGGAGCATCTGGAATTGAGGGCTTACAAAAGGACTCACTTACTGCAGTTATGACAAAAGACGAACCACCAAAGACGTGACAAAATTCAGAATAGTGAGAGGAGTCAACTAATGATTGAGCATTGATATGAGCAATTTTAGGCAGTTTGTATTTTTCAGGCTGATAGCGGAAAGTATGTCTGATAGACTATGGTCAGATGCAACCATAGGTACAAGTTAAAAGATCTTGTAAAGTAGTGAAAGGCATTGCCTAGTCACTCAGAAGAGAAATTAGTACAGTGACCATTATATGTCGTCATTCATAATCTACAATAGCACAAACTACAACACAATTTAGAAGCTAAAGAAAAAGTTAAGTTATGGCAGGTGGCATATAAATATATGAGTTAAATAATGACACAGTGAAACACACTGTAATCTTCAGTAACATTTTGGAATTACACAATCATGTCATCAGATCTGTCTAGAATTGAGCTAGGCATCGTTTAAAGTCTCTTGTCACTCACCAACCAACACCCTGAAAATGCCATTAAGGTTTTATATCTCAAGACATAGTGTACGTTATAGCTATATAGACTATACATTTAATTTAACATTTGTGATAGGTTGAATTAAAAAACAAACAAAAAAAGAAATACGGATAAAATGAAATTAAAGTTGAATGTGGTTTAAAGCAGGCCTGCTAGTCTCCAGCTTGTACCCTATATAGGCCTACTTACAGAACATAAAATGTATTCACATTGCATAATGCAAGGATAGACAGGAAATGTTAATCTGAAAACATAACAGTGATGGTTACATGTGGCAGCTGAAGAACAATTATTTATAATAATTGCCATCCATTGGGGTTAATCCCACTAAATGTCTGTCATAGGAGAGAGAGAGAGGACTCTTGCAGTCCTGAGCTAGCAGCCATTAAATCAACTGTGAACTGGGTTAACTTTGTTTTGTCTGATCTGTATGACAATATCTATGTCATGCAGTAGCCTATAGCTCACACTCACCATTAACAGTAGTAGGGGAGCAAGACGGTTTTAAACTCATAGCGTCAGCAGTTTTTAAATTTCGAGCGCCTGAGCCAAGTAAAATTCTCGATATATCATGAACCCATGGTCGAATTTTAACAAATGAGGTGACGTTGGACTCGGGCTGACGTGCTCTTTGCTATGGACGACATGAACTATTTTTCAAAACATTTTTGAAAATTTTTGTTTTTGAAAATAGGCGCTAGTTTAAAAACCAAACATGATAGAACGTTGTGCCAAGGTTCAAACGAATGGTCTTTATGACCTTTATTTTTATAACAATTTTTTTTATTTTTCATGCTTTTTTGAAAGCAGTCCAATATTGAAATTCCTATATTTTGGAAACTAGGAAGTTTACAAAAACGTTTGTTTGACATAAATGAATGTTCTCTACCCCCTCTACCCCAAAAATAAATTTCAAGTCTCTAGGAAAAAAAACTTGACAGTAGTGGGATGATAGGATTTTCGCTCTCTGTCTTACTATCCCACGAACTTTGCCGATATCTCCCGAACGCATGATCGGATTTTAACGAACGAGGTGTTGCTGGCGTTGGGATGACGTCCTCTTTGCTAAGAATGTGTATTGATATTTTTTTAATTTGAACATTTTTGGTTTTTTGGATTGGCGCTATTTTGGAAACGGTAAAGATGAGAAAAAGTTTGTTTGACGTGAATGAAAGATGCCTATGCCCTCTAGGGTGACAGCAAATTTCAAGTGTGTAGGAGGAAAAAAATGATAGCCTACTTTTTCGCGAACATTGACGATAATTCGCGAACGCCTGATCGGATTTTAACAAATGAGGTGTCGTTGGACTCGAGCTGACGGGCGCTTTGCTCTGAACCACGTATTATATTTTTCAAATTATTTGAAAATTTTTGTTTTTGAAAGTAGGTGATAGTTTGAAAACCAAACTAGGTAGAACGTTGTCCAATAGTTGAAACGAATGGTCTCTATGACCTTTAGTTTCTTATAATAAAACTTTTTATTTTTTGGGAATTTTTGAAAACACTCAAATTTTGAATTTCATATTTTGGAAACTAGGAATTTTACAAAAGAGTTTGTTTGACATAAATGAAAGGTCCCTACCCCCGCTACCTCCCACAATAAATTTTAAGTCTATAGGACAATAACTATGTATTTTTACTTGTTTTTTTAATTTTTTAAATGAAACGTGCTCTTAGACAGTACCGCTGGACATGTGTGTTAGAACAAGGCTATCACCGGCCATGATGAATACAGGAAATGGCTATTTCGACGGGGCAACAAAACGATGGAACGAGGGGTCACCTTTCGATAATTTGCTATGACAAACAAATAAAGGTGAATATTTCGAAAAATCCCTCATGGCGATCTTTAAAACATGTCAGTAAACACTGACCAGTAACCTGACAAATTCATAATGGTATCAGATGAATAAAAAGCAAGGTTTTTATAGTCGACAGCAACAGAACTTGCTTTTGTTTCTATGTCTGACTGGCAGCCAGAACGGAAAACAGAATATCTGCTCGAGAGGCCTGCTTGGAGCCTGGCTGGCTGGGTGATAGGATGTGACATGTTATCGCGATTCAGGAATGTGAGCGGACGGGACAACAGACCAATGGAAAATTACAGTGACGAAGAGGTGACTTGAAGGTCGAACAATATCACAACTACGTCAGAGAAATAATGTAGTAAGCGAGTACACCTCCTCCTCCTACCATTGCCATAGCCAATTACAGGGCAAGAGCGATATTAACAGTTGTGGTAAGAGGGACATAGGGCGAGGGGCTGGGACAGGGGGGCAGGGGTAACAGAGTGTTGATCATGTTATGACACGCAGTCAGTCATTACTGTTTCAAACTTTGCAGTGTAAACATAGGCTGCGTCTTATCTGTTTTAACCTAATTGCATTCGTGTGCTTAACCCCAGTTGGTTACTATTTTGGATACATTATATATTTGCTGGTAAGTGTAACATTAACATTGTTTAGTTTTTTTATGCTAATCAATGTTTAAATTATTATTGGTTTAACATTTCATTGATGAATTGTTTTTATTTTGTTTGTTTTAGATAATCTGCATACCTGTTTTGGGAGACAGAAACCCCATTCCGCTTGAACCTACAAAAAGGCAAACGAAGGGCTTTTTTATAAAGCAAGGTAAGATTTAAAAATATATATATAAATCCTGTTTGATATATTTTTTAGGTTGTACAAAGGTGCTATTTGGAATTGATATGCTCATGGTGGTTTATTTTATTTATTTTTTATAGTGTGACCACGACAACCACTATAGAAGTAGCTATTGATAACCACAGACGTGTGTGTTTGGGACCATTGCTGGAAAGTCTACGGCTGAAAACTGTTGTGAGATTGCTTTATTTAATAAAAAATCATGTATTTTGCTGTTACGGATACATTAACTTGGGAGCCCCTTGAGTCCTGTTTCAAGTCACGTGTCTGCTCTGGCCGCGTGGGCAATGTTAGTGAGAGTTTAATCCCAAAAACTTTATTGAATTATGTTTTGAAATTTTTAAAGAACAAATTTGTACAGCGCAAAGGTTGCATAAGGCTTTAAAGGTCAATACACAACTCGTGTACGATTTCATATATAAAAACAAGGACGGTGAGCATAAAAAACATTCTATATTGGCATTAAAATGCGAGAGCTTTTGATAGCCGATAATCTAAAAGATAGGTATCAAAGCCATGTGGTCAATGCCCCGCTATCAAAATTTGATATACTGCAACAAGGACCCAGTGGTTTAGCATTAGACAAAATCCATTACCTACAAATCAACATTTGTCATTTCAACCCGTTCAATGCTGGGTCTAGCTATATTCAAACACTACCAGGGATTGCCTGCCGGAGAGCGGTGGCGAATATAAAGAATCATGACAACGATTGCTTCCTGTGGTGTGTGGCTGGATATTTGCACCCAGCGCAAGGAAACTGTGAGAGACCCGGAATATACAGGGCCAAGTTTGATGAATTAAAACAAACTTTAAATTTAACATAACCAAAATCCATACGTTCGAACAAGACAACCATGACTTTTCGTTCATGGTGTATGGCCTTGATGGTAATGAGATTGTGGGTCCTCTTTATGCCAAAAAATAACCGAAACGACACCACATTCATCTTTTATATATGTCTGAGGGAGAGGTGAATCACTATTACCTAATTAAAAGCTTAAGTAGATTGCTAAGCAGCCAAATGTCTAAGGACAAGCGTGCAAAACATATCTGTGACCGTTGCCTCCAATATTTTATAAACCCTGCGCTTTTAGAACGTCATAGGGTAGATTGCGTTTCTCAGGAAGTGGTGAGATTTATATTGCCACAAGGGGATAAGTCTGTGTTAAAGTTTAAGGACATTCATAAGCGTGACACTGTACCCTATGTGGTACATGCGGATTTCGAAGCTCTTACCACACCCATGGCGGGATGTGAACCAGATCCTACCATTAGCTCAACCACACCCATTAAAACAAGAATTCTTTGCCATAGGATTTAATGTGGTGTGTGCCTATGACCACTCACAATCCTTTTACAAATCCCATGAGGGCCCAGATTGTGCCAGATGGTTTTTGGATGAACTTGTAAAGTTGGCTCATCATGTACAATAATTACTGGACCACCCAGTACCCATGAGCTTAACTCAAGAACAGCAGCAGCATTATGAGCATGCCACGACATGTCAAATTTGCGAAAAGCCTATTTTAGGCGGAGAGGAAAAAGTCAGAGACCACTCGCACTTCACGGTAGAGTTTGATGATGATGATAATTGTTGTTTTAAGGGGCCTAACATCCGGTAGAGTTTCGTTGACCTGCGCACAGTAAATGCAATTTGAACTTTCCAGCTCCTCGTTTCATCAGCGTCTTTTTCCACAATCTGGCGAATTATGATATTCAGTTTTTGATTCGTGAATTGGGTCATGTCAACAAGGACTCGTTTACCATTATTCCCCCAAACCATGAGCGTTTTACAGCCCTGACATTGAGGTTGGGCGACTTTAGCATTCGATTTTTGGATTCCTTTAAGTTTATGGCATCCTCGCTAGACAGTCCTGTGAATGGCTTGGATGAAGAGGAATTAAAAAACACCAGGATGCATTTTAATGATCCTGAGCAATTTCAATTGTGCATTCGGAAAGGTATATTCCCGTATGATTTCAGCAACAGCTGGGACGTGTTAAAGCAAAAAAAAAACTCCCACCACAAGACAAATTTTACTCGGAACTAACATGCAGTACCGTTTCCGATGAAGACTATGCACATGCATTTCAAGTTTGGCGAGTGTTTAACATTAAGACGCTAAGTGAATATGCTGCGCATTATCTAAAACTGCATGTATTGCTGCTCACCGATGTGTTTCAAAAATTCCGTGAGTTGTGTCAACACATTTATGGTCTTGACCCAGCTAACTATTATACGAGTCCTGGGCTCTCGTTTGATGCCGCTTTGAAATACACTCAAGTGGAATTGGATTTACTCACTGATGTAGACATGGTTCTATTTTTTGAAAAGGGCATTCGCGGTGGCTTTGTGTCGCTTAACCAGCGCCATGCCGAAGTGAACAATGTCTACATGCCTGATTATTCACCAGACAAACCAGAATTGTACTTAATGTACTATGACGTGAATAATTTGTATGGCTACGCCATGTGTCAGCCATTGCCCTATGAGAAGTTTGCTTGGCTGACAGAGAAACAAGTGTCGGAATTTGATGTGAACATGGCTAGCCAAGGAACAGGTCGTGGATATGTCTTAGAAGTGGATATTGAATATCCCTCATCCTTGTATGATGAACATGCCGATTTCCCATTCTGCCTTGAGCAAATGGTGCGCCCTGGCAGTAAAGTGAAAATTGAAAAACTCATGGGCACACTTTACAAAAAAAATCGGTATGTGATACATATCCAAATGTTGGTGCAATGCCTAGCCCAATGCTTAGTGTTAAAGAAAATCCACAGGGGTATTTCCTTTGCCCAAAAAGCATGGCTCGAGCCTTAAATGCGACTCAATTCAGAGCACCGACAAATGGCAACACAGCAGTTTGAAATTAATTTTTTAAAATTATAGAACAACTGCAACTATGGCAAGTCCATGGAGAATGTCCACAAATACCGTGGCATTAAATTGGTCAATGTCTGGGAAGAACGTTACGGTGCCCGGCGGTACATTGCCAAGCCAAATTTTAAATCGATCAACATTATCGATGAGGATTTTGCCACTATTGAATTGAGTAAGGCCAGCGTGACCATGAATAAGCCCATTTACTTGGGCCAAGTCATTTTAGACTTTTCCAACTCGGTTATGTATCGATTCCACTACGAGTTTGTCAAACGCCATTTTCTGGACGTCTCTCTTTTGTATATGGATACGGACTCATTCATTTACCACATTCGCCACTGCAACCCCTATGACGTCATGAGGCAGCATAGTGAATGGTTCGACATCTCTTGCTATAGCGCTGACAACGTGTTCTAGCTGCCCATAAAAAACAAGAAGGAAATGGGCGTTTTAAAAGATTAATGCGGTGAATCCGTCATGACGGAATTCGTAGGTTTGGTCTCGAAAATGTATGCTTATCGCACACTAGACTGTAAGGAAGCCGAAAGAGCAAAAGGTGTAGGTAGGGCTGTGGTAAAATCGCTACGTGTAGATGACTTCCTGGCGGTTTTACGCACTGGCAAAGCTATGTCCCATTCACAGTACAGGATACATTCCAGCAACCATCATTTGTATCTTGTAGAACACAGAAAACGCACACTCGCCTCCATGGATAACAAACGTGTGTGGGCTGATGACCTGCTCACCAGCCTGCCCTGGGGTTATGATCGCAAGGAGGAGGAGGTGTGATTTTTCAATTTGTTTGTTTAGGGACATGCATTTTTGTAACTTGTGGATTTAGTATTTTGTAAATATTGGTTTTTGTCAATGTAAATAGTAGATTTTGTAAATAGAGGCAACCCACTTTGGCCTTTTGATCATTAAAAGCCCAGTGCAACCTTATTTACTAAATAAAATGGATTGTTAAATAGTTTGAATTTTTTTAAAGCTGTACAAAAGTGTTATTTTTTGTGTAAATATTCAATGAGCATTTTTAGTAACTTTAATTATTTTTTGGTAATGGTAAAATGTTAAATTTATAATTAAAAGTTCTTTTGGGATAAGTGTGTATGCCGAGAATGTATTTTTGGGAATAAATAATGTGGTTGTGTTTGTTCCCAAAGACAGGTGTGAATGTATGAGTAGAGAAAAACTGGTGTGTATGTATGACCAGAGCAAACACGGTGAGGTAGGGTGGGTGGGGAGGGGGGAAATTGTCACTTATATAGGCATTTTGTTTTTGTCAGTAGTTTTGTTTTTGGAATGTAGCGGTCAATAGACATTATTTTTTGTAAAACAGTCTTACCTGCAATAGTCGTCGACCTCCACGTTTCCGCAATCCCATAAACGCACTGCATTATTATCATCATTATGGTCAAGAACTCGCATTAACATCATTGACAAATCTCAACTTTCGACATAAATCAAATGAGGAAAAAAAATGTAAACGGCAAAATGGAAAATCCATGTTTTCATATCAGCAAAATTCAAAAACGTTAAACTGTCATTTTAAAAACTGGAAATGGCCATGTGTGAAATATGAGAATTCAAAAAACTTCAAACCTACATTATTTTTAATTTGCAATCAATAAAATGGAAAATCCATATCATCAAAAAACGCAAAACTTTAAACAGACATTTTTTAAAACTGTAAATTGCAAATTAGCAAATTGCAATGAGTGAATTCATCATGTGTGAAATGTGAAAATGAAAAATCAGCCCATTAACATCATGAATTTTTTAATAAAAAACATCGTGCATTGGTAAACCTTTGTTTTTATTTCATAGTGATAGTGTATTGACAAAAGCAAATAGAATACAAACAAATCCCAATTTCTCAATTCCTCAATGTTTATGTCCACGCATTACAACTTCCGTTTCATAGCACTCAACACAATCAGGGCTGCCAACCTCTCTCTCACTGAGGCATCACAGGATGTGAAACATTGTTTAGCTTTTTTCAATAGCAATTTATCTGCCACAATTCTTAAACCAGAATGACTATGTTCTATACATGCTTGATCCAAAAGATTAATGGGTACATCACCACGCTGCAAACGTTTTTCGAGACGAGTTCCAGGGCCACAAAAACGATAACCTGGAAGGTGGATTTCAAAAGGTAAGTATTGAATTACTTTGTCAATGATGCCATTGCCAGTACAGGTCTGGCATATGCTTTTCCGTCGATGGTGAAAAGGTGTGGTCTTCCTCCTGCTCTGTGGACGATGTTTGTGTCTGTTGTTGTTGTTGCTTTTTCTCGCCATGACACCCCTGGAATGATTCAACAAAGTCTTTACACAGACTTTTATGACCATGATACACTTTCACTAGCTGACAAGTCGCGCACTGCCGCATAGAGGGTATTTTTGCCATGGCCTCTTGCTTATGGTGATCGTTATCCGTACAGGGTGGCAATTCACTCAACACAGGGTCTTGAGTCCATGATTTTGGTACATGTTGCCAGATTTCATCCACCGCATTGGCGGCTACATAATAAATGAACGACTTGGGCAGCGCTAAAAGATTTCCTCTTTGGTAAAACTGTCTAGTTTTTTTTACACACAAAGAACTTGCCGATGGCTTTGTCCGTAGCATTGCCTTTCTCCATGGTATTACGTCGTGTAGATGTTCACACGTTGCTCGTAGAAATCTCACTGGCGTCATTCACAGGTAAATCTAGATTTTTTTAAAATTTTGTTCAACAACTCCCAGCAGGCAAGGGTGGTTAACCAATGAAAGAGATGCCACGCATGCGCTAGGACTGTATGGGTAATGTTGCCACAGGGACAGGTATCCATGAGCGTTTGCAATGAAGGACAACCCAGGTCCATGAGGTCGATACATTGACAGTAAGACGCCAAAAATGGTTGCAACCATTCACGTTTTTCATTACCTTACACAAATATCACATTGGCCGAGGACAAGTGTGCTTCCATGACAACGTCCAAATATTTATAGGAAATGGTTCCTTGATTCCAGTCTAGTTGCCTATGATTGTCAATCCACTCGGTTTGTTTACGGTCTTTTTCACACAACAAATCAAAAGCATGGGGCGGCTTAAATACCAAATGCGTAGCTTGCGATATCCAAAACGTGGTACAATCGATAATGGCCACTTGTTTAAATATAAATTTGTTGTCACCAATTCTAAACCCTTGGAAATCCACAATGTGTGTACGCAACATGTTGACGCTTGCCTGGACCAAGCTCAACTGACGACTGACTGACCATTGGCCACTTAAGTGTACCCATGGTATGGACTTACCTGCCATGCTAGTTTGAAAAAAAATGAGGTTTTGGGTAGGACAGGACGACATGAGAAATAATATTAACACCCACAAAATATTCTTTTGTTACATTATTTTATTATCATAACACGTCTTACAGGCTTTTGTCATTTTGGGATAGGGACGATACCAACTGATACAACAATATAGTCTGTTGTGTTTATAACGTCCATAACACTGATGATGTCCCAATGTCTCTAAACTAGGTGTTTTTGACGGTAAGCTGCTCACCGAAGCACCGTTGACACCATACAGTCCACACGTATCGTAACTTGCTGTTTCATGACTCAGAGGCACGAGTGAGGGGTAGCTTGAATGACAGGGTATATTTCCCATCTCCATTCTGCACAGATAGGGGCAGGCAGGTGACCAGCGCTGATATTCCTGCATGGGTTCATCGCTCTCTTGCCATTGGTCTATGATGATGGGACAAAAGGCACATTTCACTTCATCTCTTGTTTTTAAATAATAGAAGCCAGCGGCCGCAAAGGCTTGAGGGTTTATGAAAGGCACCGGCCACGTTGAAAAAGTCTAGAATCGTTGTTCCTCATAGTTTAAATTCATGGATGTGACTTCTCTTGAGGATTTAAAGCAAGGCATGACTGAGCGGCTTGACGTGGGTTGACTTGTTATTTATACACTCGTCACTTGGTTGGACAGTGGATAATAGTTGACTTGTTTGTGATGAATAATCAAACAGTAGGCCGTCGTATTGGCTGGTATGTTATCATGCGTTTCAAAATCTAGTCGTATGTCAATATTGGATGGCTAGACACACTCTTCCAGGTAAGAACAGTCAAAGACAATCAGTGGCGCTCTTGCCTTAAACACTTGGGGTAGCAGCATGGGGCCGTTCTCTTTTTGATAATACGACCATCGAAATTTAGAAAACAAGTCGTACAGGGGACCAAACTTATTTTTTGAAAAATCAAAATCCTGTCCTTCATAGCTCTGTAGAGGAAAAGACGTGTATTTCTCAATTGCAGGTGATCAAATTGAGTAGCATCTTTGGTTTGGTGATATTTGCGATTGGTCTGAAAACCCACGATCATGTAGAGAGGTCTCACTGTATAGCGAGCTGTTTTTTCAGACCAACTGTGTGTTTTGTTGGTGGGCAATAGCGGGTACTCATGGAGTGCCCAACCTCTAAATTCCATGGGTAGAGGCATATCTCTTTTTACCATCTTGAGTATGACCAATTTTTTGCTACCTTCAAGGGTTACATGGGGCACTTTCCATAGCATGGGTTGTAATTGAATTTTTGAATTTATGGGGGCATTGTCGGCTTCCTTGAGTACATTATTATCACTCCTGTCTCTCACCAAATAAAGCACTTGCCTTGCGTTGACCACAATGCGCTGGTGATCTTCGGCAAAGCCTAAAATCAGTTTAAGAGGTAAATATCCAGTAAAGGTGCCATCGGTGTGTACCATCCAGTCAATGGTCGAGTCAGGGCACCAACCCGCCATGCAAAGTGTTTTACCTTCTTCCTCACTGTAAGAGGGGTATAGTTTCATGACACTGGAAATATCCACATTTCGAGTGCTATCCACCACGATATCGTTAATGACATACCGCACCTCAGAAAACAGAAAGGCCAAACCCTGGTTGGCCTACTTGGATTTGGTGGGTGTAGAGCGGCTTTCGTGAGTCGACCTTCAATCTGAATGACACTTTCATGCGGTAAGGTGTAAATATCTTGGTTGTTGATAACAAATTGAATTTCATCATTGTTATTGAGTCCAGGAGTGAGCTTGATAGGAATGGAAATCAATTCTTAACACTCCTGGTTGCTCCTCGATGTGGTTCTCTACCTCTAAGATAGAATGCATCATGGGGGTTGACGTGGTAGCCCAAATGCAGTAAAATCTGCTTGCCCTTAGATGTTAACGCGTATTCATGTGGCAAACAACTAACACCATTCCTAGAGGGTGTTGTTGCTTTATACACAAACTTCATAGTGGCTTTAGCACCAACTTGTAAGTCACTGGTGTGGTAGAATCTAGATCAATGAATTGTTGATCTCTATTGATCAGTCTTAATGTTATATTACTAATACCATCGACAGCCACAGAAAGGAAAAAAACACCACTGGAGAGTTTTCACGAATAATATAGCCATTGGGCGATGTCACAATCAAGTCATAAAGCGAATGTGATGGTTCTTGATTCATGTACACTTGGCTAATAATATTACACGTCACCGACACATGATGGTCCTCAATGAATTTCACTTCATGTTCTGATTCATGATTTTTTTGGGCTCCAACACGCGTGGTTTGAATCCTAGTAATGGACCAATGGAATCGGGGCGTGTTTTAAAGTCAATTTTGAATGTGGAGGAAATACTGCAGCGATGAGTGTTGGTATTTCCTACAATTTCAAACTTGCGTGTTCCATCGAGAAATGACTTTAAAAAATATTCATTTATCAACACCACTTAAATGTGTTCATAAATGTCATCTATCGTGTATCCTCCAGAGTTCAGGGTGAGCACAGAATCATCATAGTAAAACTTGTTGTTCACATTTTCACGTATGTTGTATATTCGAGTGTACGTTTCAAGTGAAACCAGTCCTAAACCATAAGGTCTTTCCCTCAATTCGATAGGTGGGTAAAAGTCTAGGCTAACTTCAGGTCCACGTCCATGCATTGTAAACGTCTTACTTTCTGCCGACATACTGTTGACGTTTTTGCTTATGCTGTGTCTTATATAAAAAATTAAACACAAACGTCCACACTGTTGGCTGTTAAACGTTTGCTCACGTTTCACATTATAATATATCTTGATCCTGTTTCCAAAACAGGCCACTAGTTCCATGGGCGGGGGCAAATTTCCAAAACTGTCAAAGTACCATACGGTGGGTCCCTCTTTGACATAAGCTAGATAAGGCTTTCCTGGTCCTCGGTGATCATCCAAATTGACAACAGCACATTCCTGTTTCCAGGGTCGTGGGGGTAATTGATTTCGCATAAACACACCTCGAAAATGAGAAAGCTTTAGTTCTTCAGCATAGCTTTCCACTTGTTGATGCGTCAGGGCATGTCTTGCTATGGCTGAGGTTATTTTTTTATATATTTCGAAATGGTGAAATCCCAAATCCTTGTTGATAAGAGGCTGGCTTTAAATTGGCATTTCTAGCCCCCATAGCAATCGCTTCCATGGTTTCATTGTGTCGCTGACTTTCTTTTAGTTGTTGCTTGCCCTGCTCTGTGGCCTTAATGGTTTTCGCCACTGCACTGGCACCGCCCAAAAGTTAACCCAGAGCAGCCAGACCGGCAAATAATGCAGGTAAAAATCCCGCTCGTTTGGGGACGGGAATCACTCGCCCTTGTCTGAACCCTGTCGCTGACGTTTTGGGATAACACGTCTCTGTGCTGCTCGAAGGGCCTTCCTTATGGTCAACACATTACTTTTTCTTTTTTTCTTTCGCAAGGGCTTGCCCACGAATGCCTTAAGCCCAGGCTTTGCCAAGGACAAATTCTTATTTTTGGTCTTTTTAGTCATTCTCATCACATATATTTGTTTCACCATGATGATAATGACCAACAACCTTTCACAAGAAAGTTTAAGTCACGACTAACGTCAGATTGTTATTTCATGGCTGTATATTCCAATTCCACATAAAGTGGAAAATCGTTTATGGTTTTTCCCGCTTGCTTTTCATCCCATGTCAACATGTGATGAAAGGATAATTCGTCACCTGTATTGACTATTTCATGGTTATGGACCGACATCCTATGACCATTTATCTCTATTTGTAAATGATTCTCATCGGACATCGCGTTTTTCATGTGAATGGATCCATCATAGTGTAATCGATAGTGGTTTAAACCCGAAGCAAGCACATAGGTCATGTCCTGGTCATGGACTAGCGGTAAATGGTTTCTGGATTCACAGGTTTTTCATTTGTCACATACACTAAAAATACAGATCGGAAAAATTTATAAAGCCTTTTCATTTCATAGGTCACGTAACGTTTGGTACAGACATCGTCTTCGTCTTGTGGGTCTTCCAGGTGAATAATGTGGTGATGATTAGCGCTATAGCTATTCACCGTAAGCTGAGGCACTTTGTCATAAAAATCCTACACTTTGTTATCCACATACTTTTTTGTAGTAACGTCTGTAGACACTTGAGGATGTTTTACATGGGTTAACCGTTTTCCCTTAAAGTCATAATCTCCCTGTTTTGTGCGTGGCACTACAGGCCTATCCACGTAGTGTTTATTAGCAGGATCTGTTTCTTGTTTAGGATCATGTATGGGGACAGACCTAGCTTTGAACATCAACGCACGTCCAAAGACATCCATCGCCAACCTGTAGTACAAGTCTACTGTTTCTATGACAAGGCTCGGTGCCATGTATATAGACAGCCTGCTAGCCTGTCTAAGCCTTAGTTGAAATGAAGATTATTAAGCAGCAAGTGTCATTCCCCGTGGGGGACATGGTTTCTCTATCCAACATCACGTGAACAACGCCATGGTTCACTGTTTCCATTTTCCATTCGCTGCATCATGGTGGGATTTTCTGGCTGTGGCAAGACCAATCTTTTACTAACGCTCATCACAGCACCCAATGGTCTGCGTTTTCAAAATATTTATATTTTTGCAAAATCCCTCTACCAAGCCCTCAACGTGTTTCGGGATCAAGTCATGTCTGGATTACAAAATGAAAATATGGGTTATTTTACATATTCCATGCAAGAAAATGTTATTTCACCGGATGAGGTAAAGCCTGATTCACTCATGATTTTCGATGATGTAACCACAGAACGACAAGGCATCATTCAAAGCTATTTCAGCATGGGTCGACACAAACATATCGATTGCTTCTATCTTGGACAAACGTATTCTAAAATGTTCAAACCGTTGATTCGTGACAATGCCAATGTAATTGTTTTATTTCGCCAGGACGAGAAGAACAGTCATCCCATTTATAATGAACATGTGAATCCGGATATGACCATTCAAATGTTTGCTGAATTGTGTGCCAAGTGCTGAACACTCAACGTCATGCCTGTTGGGTCATTGACAAACAAAGTGAACTCAACCTAGGACGGTATCGCTTAGGGTTTGATCATTTTATTGCTATTTAAGGCACTGTCTCATTCCCTCTCAAGTAATTTGTCAAGACACCATGGCATTAGCAGAGAGTCTATTGAAAAAGCATATTATTAGAGCAAAAATATTACTCGCCAAAAGTTTCGTCAATTGAATCGATCACGTGCAGATCATGCTTTGTTTATTCAACAACATTTACCACCTCCGCTAAAAGAGTAGGGGGGTGATGCCGATTCTGCCCCCCCCCCCCCCCCACCACCACTACTCACAATGCGAGCCGATAACTCCCGAACCCGTTGTCGGAGATTCACGAATGAAGAGTCGTTGGACTCGGGATGATGGGGGCTTTGCCATGGACCACTCGTTATATTTTTGAACAATATTTTGAATTTTTTTGTTTTCGAAAATAGGCGATACTTTGAAAACCAAACAGGATAGAACATTGTGCCATGGCTCAAACAAATGATCTTTATGACCTTTATTTTCTATAGTAAGACTTTTTTAATTTTTATGTTTTTTTGAAAACACTCGAATTTTGAAAATCCTATATTTTGGAAACTAGGAACTCTACAAAAGAAATTGTTTGACACAAATCAATGGTCCCTACCCCCTCTACCCCCAAAATAAATTTCAAGTCTCTAGAATGAAAACTTGTAGTAGTGGGGTAACACGGGAGCTGCTTCCAAAAGCAAGTGGTGAGCCCCTGCGACCTTGGAATGGAAGGAGTGATGCTAGGAGGGCGTGCTTGGATTCGTTTTTATTTTCGTCTCGTTGTGCTCTTTACGGGAATGTAGGTGTCGAAAAGGTGAAAATCTGGAAACACGGTTTTTTTGGGGGGGGGGTAAAAACGTGATTTTAGACGTTTTGCTATATCTCGCAAACCAAGTATGCTAGAGGCGTGTACGACGGGTCCAAGGACTCGGAGTGACGTCCTCTTTGCTATGGACCACTCGTTATATTTCTTAAAAAATTTTGGAAACTCGATTTTGGGGTAAACACGTGTTTTTTGTGATTTTCGCCGATATCTCATGAACCAATAACGCTAGAGACATGTACGAGGTGTCCTAGGACTCGGGCTAACACCCCCTTTCAAATGGGTTAGATTTTTTTTTCAAAAAAATAATTCACAAAGGGCCTAACGCCATACAAGTTGAAAAAACGTTTTCTTTTTCTTTACCTGTTTATAATGTTTATGAAGCGTGGTGGTTGAGAGAGACGATACGACTGGGTGTGTGTGTTTCAACGAACCTGTCGCTGACCACGGTGGCTGTGTTCAATAGAACAATCGATATTTCGCCGGGTCGGTGTATGACAGAGCGAGCATGCGTTTTCTGATATTTTACCTTTAACGTGTAAACGGTGATGAGAACTTGGTTCTATGTTGGTCGAAGCGAGTACAGAAAACAAACTTGCCGAGGAGCAGGAGGTGAATGTCATTTGAGGTTAACGGATGGCGTTGATCTGACTTGACAACAGGTGACGCTTGAAGGTGAAATAATCTGACCATCGTGGTGGCAGGGGAGTGTGAAATGCATGCACACACATGTGTGAAACCACATGTGCGCTAAACCAGTGACATCCTGTCTTGCTTCGTACGTGACAAAATGCAAGTCCATGTGAAATTTGATCTGCCACAGGTGTTCGCTTGGGACGTTAGCTGTCCACGTGCGCGATAACTGTTAACAAGTTACATCCTGTTTTGCTTCGTACGTGACAAAATGCAAGTTCATGTGAAATTTGATTCGCCACAGGTGTTCACTTTGGGCGTTAGCTGTCCACGTGACCGATAACAGAATGTTCAAAGCGTGGCAAAAAATGATTATACATGCAACGTAGCATATATAAAGACATGTCGTTATCATTTCCACTCTCACTTGGGTGGACTACCTTTGAACACACTGCGTTGCATGAAACCCCTGGTCTTATTTAACAGTTTTGGTGTTGGTGGAAAATACTTAACCTTGTTGTGGGGTAGGTATTTATTTATATATTTATTCATTTATACATTTATTGATTAATATATATATTTACAAGCAATTATTTATTGATTAGGTAATTAATGATTTTATTTATTTGTTTGCAGATAACCGGCATACCTTACATGTCTGAGGGAGAAGAAACCATTGCACTTTTGAGCCCACTAGAAGGGAAGAGCAACAAGTCACTGCAAGTAAAGGTGAGATGATTTTTTTAAAATAACTTGTTTCATTTTTTTGTTTTATGTTTTATTTTATGAAATGTATGTATTAACCTGAATTTAGGTATTTATAGCGGTTTATTTTATTTATTTTTAGAAACTTGGAAAGAATAGCCTTACCGCCGTAGCAGTCGCTGGAAAAAACCAGAAACGCACTAAAGCGAAACCACTGCCAAAGAGTGAACTGTTTAAAACTCAGGTAAGTCCAACTTAAAAATGCTATTCCATTTTACCACTACTGAAAACTCGTAGAAAAAAAGAATTCATTACCTGTACATGACTGGGACAATGATTGCTTTCTTGATTAATGGCTATGTTGTTGTTGTTGACTGGGAAAAGTACAAGGCCATGTTGGATTTTCTAAAAATAAAAATAATAAATTTAATTTATGGGTGGTTCCCTATGGACTCAACGAATATCCACAGGTTTGAACATGATAATGTGAACAAAATGACATGACATTCATTTTTGTTTATATATTGGTTAAAGGGAGGGTGGGGGAAAGTAAATGACTGTAGCTTTATAAAAAAAGAATATAAGTACATGGGTTACTGTTAGTGCCAACATACAGTTTATTTTTAATGGTGTTTTGATATATTAATGTCAATTAACGTTAACGTTTTATTTACAAGTATTGATTGATTGAGTGATGGGTTATTTTGTTTGCTTTTAGGTGTCGTCATGTGCCATTAACGTAATGAACAGACAGTGAACAAGCATGCATTATGCTTTAAAGTACTCTGTGCTCTTGTGCAATGTTAATAACTTACAATAAGAAAAAGTTTTATTATAACACATGGCGTTAGTACCAAATACAACAAGTGAGCAAGTTGGTTTACCTCGTGGGTTAAATTTAAAATCAGAACATGATCGATGGTTAACATTTGAATCCTGGCCTGTAGGCTTTTTGTCGACGCATGAACTTGCAAAAGCCGGTTTTTTTTACTTGAACCGAGAAGATGTGGTGCGCTGTGTGTTTTGTCGTATTGAACTTTCACACTGGGAAGAAGGGGATGATCCCTTTAGAGACCATTTGCGATGGTCTCCTCACTGTCCTTACATGCTTGGAAAGCAAGTGGGTAACCTACCCGTGCATTCATTTTACCGAACCACAAGGCCTTTGGTCGCTACTTATGTTGCTGAATCACAAATAAATAATAATAATGATGTATTACCAGCCAACGGTAGTGTCGATATATGTGGTCCATATGCCATAGACAGTGTTGAATTGGCGTGTGCTTTTGAAAAATTGGGAGTTTGCAAGACTAAAGCACTAGCACACTCAGAGTACAGCTCTGTTGAAAAACGTTTCGAATCTTATAAATATGTTTGGCCATTAATATTAAAACACCTTACCAAACAGCTAAGTGAAGCTGGATTTTTTATACTGGTGAAGGGGATAAAACAATATGTTTTTATTGTGGATTTGCTTTAAAGGATTGGCAAATGACTGATGACCCTTTTGTGCAACACGCTCGTTGGTTACCAAACTGTAAATACATGGTGTTGCTTAAAGGTCAGGAATTTGTGAACACTATTCGTAAAGAAAAAGTGATTGCAGCACAAGACATAAAAGTGCCTTTAGAGTTAGAGCACGCGGAGCAAATACATAAGGCTGAAAGAAAAGACTTGTCTCACGAACAGATACAAAAGTGTGACCAACAATTATGTAAAATTTGTTATCAAGATGAACTAGGTGTTGTATTTTTACCCTGTGGACACATGATAGCCTGTGTCAAGTGTGCATTAGAACTTAACACTTGTGCTATATGCAGAAAAGTAGTATCCGCTACAGTTAGGGCATTTCTTGCATAACTAGTATAATTTATTCGCCATGCATAGTGCAAAATCCCTAATTGCACAATATTATTAAAGCTGTTTTAGAGTGTAATAGATATGCTTTTGTTTTGTTTATAGACTACTACAATGAATGTTTTGAATGCTGTGGGACAATCATGTGGCTTAGAGACAAAGAAGCTCAGCGAATTGCCAACGCATATTCCATTCCGCATTATCAAGATTCGGAAATTGAAAACAGCATATGGTGATCGTGTACTTTGTGTATGTGAAAACTTTGAGACATTTCTGCCTATACGGTTTAATGATATGTCGGAAAGTGTTTTTGATGAAGTCAATAATGCTGTGCAACCTGTACACTTAATTTATGAAGGTTTTAAAAACAATAGGTGCATGGTTCGTTTTAATTAAATAAATTTTAAAAAATGTGAAATAATAATGGAAAATATAAGTAATGACAATATACTGAAAAAGAAAGAAAATATGTGTATAGAATAGTAATGTTTTAGTGTTTAGTGTTGTCTTTAAAAATATTATGATGAAACAAAAAAAAAGAAATGTATATGAAGTTTGTAAATAAATGCAAAATCATGTTACAATGTTGTTTTATTTTATACAAAGTTAGTATATTTAACATTGCAGAGTATACATGATTATGACAATAAATGCACACTGAATACAAGCCTTTCTCACTTTACAATAGTCTGTTATAGTTTTAAACACAAGGCTTGTTGTAGATTATTTTATAGCAATGTCCATTCAACGTTGTTTTCGAAAAGTGGGAAGCCGCAATGGTTGTATAGGCATAAAAACTTTATTATTATTACTATTTAGTCACTTTGATCCCCTTGCATATCAAGAGCACATGACCTAGTTGTTCCACTCTTTAAAACGACAACAACAACACTACCTCTTGCATAGTTTGTGATGTTGATGGCTCTTGCGACGTGGAAGGTGGATTAAAAATAACTTTTAGAACTGGGGTTAAACGTTGCTCATTAAACAATGCACTATTTTGAGTAGCAATATGGTTTTCTTGATTTTTTGTCGACGGTAACTGTGTTTCATGCAGTACACTACATTGATGATCACTGACACTTAAAACCTCACTATTTTTACTTTTTAGGTCACCACGACAATGTTTGGAACGTTGCTTTGAACAACGCCATATAACAGTTCCATTTTTATTGGTTCGTTTCACAATATATGAATATCCTTTATAGTATGCGTAAGGCTTACCATACCTAGTCACTGATACTTCCATATCAACTGTCAAGCATAGACTAAGCTCTAGTAAAGTCAACTTGGTAATAAGAATACTAGTTTAGTGTGAGAGCAAATATGGATCCAAAGAGTTCAGGTAAAAGTGAAAGCAAATAAGCAAATATAAGAAACAAGAGTGGGAGGTAAAAGTGGTCGCAAAGTGGCAGACTCATTACACAATAATTTCAGCACGACGAAGCTTTTGTTCAATTTCTTTGATTTCCCAATCGTGACCGATATGCCCAGCTTGTCGTAAAGCATGCAATTGTCGAAGCCGTTGAATTAGCTTACTGGGTTTGTTCCAGTATTCAAATTTAACAAATGATTTTTTAGGTGTAAACAAAGCATTACCATTATCATGATCATTATCATCATCATCATCATCATCATCATTATCATCATCATGATCACCATTATCATCATGACCATCATCACTGTTACTATATAGTCCTTTTTGATCCTCTTGCAATACCACTTTATTTATAGTCTGAGTTGATTTTGATAGTGTTGAAGGTTTCCTGGACGTTGACAACTGTCCTAACATGACGTTATGAGGACATGATAAGTCCTTTTGAACAAACACTGCACTATCTTTAGCCGCAATATCGTTTTCTTGAACTTGCTTTTTAGCATTTTGATAATTGTTTGTAAACAGTAAGCGTGGTTCGTTTCGAGCACTACATTGATGAACACTCACACTTAAAACCTTTCCATTTTTATTTTTCAGATTGCCTCGACATTTTGTTGACCTCTCTTTTGAGCATCGCCAGAATATTATTCCATTCACATTCTGGCGATTATAGTTATAGGAGTAGCCTTGATAGAGTGCACGTAGCCTACCTTTGTTGGTTGTAATAAGTTCCATAGTAGTAACTGACCTGTCAGTACGATGTTCAAACTACAAAGGTTACAACTGTTTTGCTGATGGAGTGACCTACCATAAGCTTATATATTGGCTTATGTGTTGGCTTTTTGTGTTGGCTTTTCGTGTTGGCTTTTCGTGTTGGCTTTTCGTGTTGGCTTTTTGTGTTGGCTTTTTGTGTTGGCTTTTCGTGTTGGCTTTTTGTGTTGGCTTTTCGTGTTGGCATTTCGTGTTGGCTTTTCGTGTTGGCTTTTGTGTTGGCTTTTCGTGTTGGCTTTTTGTGTTGGCTTTTCGTGTTGGCATTTCGTGTTGGCTTTTCGTGTTGGCTTTTTTGTATTGGCCTTTCGTGTTTCCTTTAAATACATTAATGGATATGTTGTTGGCTTTCTCAAATTGTTGTTGTTGTTGTTGTTTTCTGCCAACAGGTGCTTACTGCGTATGACAAGGCTGTACACTCGTGGGTTAGACAGCCTTTCTTGCTAAGGGTCTCCTATATACCCTAAACATGGCTATACATGTTACTTCTGAACATTTAGTGGTTAATTGTATATTGAGTTTAAATAGAGAACTTATACAAGCACGTCTTGCATGTGGTTAAACTTCACAAGTGTCACATGCAACATGCAAAGTATGTTTCCGCTACCTAGCGGTAAATATGAGCACTACCTTTACTACTAGCATGCTACCTAGCAGAGGATATGAACACTTACTAGTAATATCCAAAGTGAGCTGAGGTTAGGTTAGGTTAGGTAAAGTTAGGTTAGCCATTAAAATAAGTTACCAAAATAAGTCGTCAAAAATAATTGTTTTTTTACCCCTGAGGTCTTGGGTTCCAACTCGACTATGCACAGAATTTAATTAACATCTGAGAGTTGAAAGGTTAGGTTAGGTAAAGTTAGGTTAGGTTAGGTTAGGTTAGGTTAGTGAGCTGAGGTTAAGTCTTTAAATATTCCCTCTCTTTCAACTACTTTCCAACACCAAGAAAAAAACCACTAAATACATTGACACAAATAACTTGTCAAATAAGCCAATACAAAAGCCAATACTAAAGCCAACACAAAAAGCCAACACGAAAAGCCAATACAAAAAGCCAACACGAAAAGCCAACACGAAATGCCAACACGAAAAGCCAACACAAAAAGCCAACACGAAAAGCCAACACAAAAGCCAACACGAAAAGCCAACACGAAATGCCAACACGAAAAGCCAACACAAAAAGCCAACACGAAAAGCCAACACAAAAAGCCAACACAAAAGCCAACACGAAAAGCCAACACGAAAAGCCAACACGAAAAGCTAACACGAAAAGCCAACACAAAAAGCCAACACATAAGCCAATATATAAGCTTATGGTAGGTCACTCCATCAGCAAAACAGTTGTAATCTTTGTAGTGTGAACATCGTACTGACAGGTCAGTTACTACTATGGAACTTATTACAACCAACAAAGGTAGGCTACGTGCACTCTATCAAGGCTACTCCTATAACTATAATCGCCAGAATGTGAATGGAATAATATTCTGGCGATGCTCAAAAGAGAGGTCAACAAAATGTCGAGGCAATCTGAAAAGTAAAAATGGAAAGGTTTTAAGTGTGAGTGTTCATCAATGTAGTGCTCGAAACGAACCACGCTTACTGTTTACAAACAATTATCAAAATGCTAAAAAGCAAGTTCAAGAAAACGATATTGCGGCTAAAGATAGTGCAGTGTTTGTTCAAAAGGACATATCATGTCCTCAAAACGTCATGTTAGGACAGTTGTCAACGTCCAAGAAACCTTCAACACTATCAAAATCAACTCAGACTATAAATAAAGTGGTATTGCAAGAGGATCAAAAAGGACTATATAGTAACAGTGATGATGGTCATGATGATAATGGTGATCATGATGATGATAATGATGATGATGATGATGATGATGATGATAATGATCATGATAATGGTAATGCTTTGTTTACACCTAAAAATCACTTGTTAAATTTTTATACTGGAACAAACCCAGTAAGCTAATTCAACGGCTTCGACAATTGCATGCTTTACGACAAGCTGGGCATATCGGTCACGATTGGGAAATCAAAGAAATTGAACAAGAGCTTCGTCGTGCTGAAATTATTGTGTAATGAGTCCGCCACTTAGCGACCACTTCTACCTCCCACTCTTGTTTCTTATATTTGCTTATTTGCTTTCACTTTTACCTGAACTCTTTGGATCCATATTTGCTCTCACACTAAACTAGTATTCTTATTACCAAGTTGACTTTACTAGAGCTTAGTCTATGCTTGACAGTTGATATGGAAGTATCAGTGACTAGGTATAGTAAGCCTTACGCATACTATAAAGGATATTCATATATTGTGAAACGAACCAATAAAAATGGAACTGTTATTTGGCGTTGTTCAAAGCAACGTTCCAAACATTGTCGTGGTGACCTAAAAAGTAAAAATAGTGAGGTTTTAAGTGTCAGTGATCATCAATGTAGTGTGCTGCATGAAACACAGTTGCCGTCGACAAAAATCAAGAAAACCATATTGCTACTCAAAATAGTGCATTGTTTAATGAGCAACGTTTAACCCCAGTTCTAAAAGTTATTTTTAATCCATCTTCCACGTCGCAAGAGCCATCAACATCACAAACTAAGCAAGAGGTAGTGTTGTTGTTGTCGTTTTAAAGAGTGGAACAACTAGGTCATGTGCTCTTGATATGCAAGGGGATCAAAGTGACTAAATAGTAATAACAATAAGGTTTTTATGCCTATACAACCATTGCGGCTTCCCACTTTTCGAAAACAACGTTGAATGGACATTGCTATAAAATAATCTACAACAAGCCTTGTGTATAAAACTATAACAGACTATTGTAAAGTGAGAAAGGCTTGTATTCAGTGTGCATTTATTGTCATAATCATGTATACTCTGCAATGTTAAATATACTAACTTTGTATAAAATAAAAAAACATTGTAACATGATTTTGCATTTATTTACAAACTTCATATACATTTCTTTTTTTTTGTTTCATCATAATATTTTTAAAGACAACACTAAACACTAAAACATTACTATTCTATACACATATTTTCTTTCTTTTTCAGTATATTGTCATTACTTATATTTTCCATTATTATTTCACATTTTTTAAAATTTATTTAATTAAAACGAACCATGCACCTATTGTTTTTAAAACCTTCATAAATTAAGTGTACAGGTTGCACAGCATTATTGACTTCATCAAAAACACTTTCCGACATATCATTAAACCGTATAGGCAGAAATGTCTCAAAGTTTTCACATACACAAAGTACACGATCACCATATGCTGTTTTCAATTTCCGAATCTTGATAATGCGGAATGGAATATGCGTTGGCAATTCGCTGAGCTTCTTTGTCTCTAAGCCACATGATTGTCCCACAGCATTCAAAACATTCATTGTAGTAGTCTATAAACAAAACAAAAGCATATCTATTACACTCTAAAACAGCTTTAATAATATTGTGCAATTAGGGATTTTGCACTATGCATGGCGAATAAATTATACTAGTTATGCAAGAAATGCCCTAACTGTAGCGGATACTACTTTTCTGCATATAGCACAAGTGTTAAGTTCTAATGCACACTTGACACAGGCTATCATGTGTCCACAGGGTAAAAATACAACACCTAGTTCATCTTGATAACAAATTTTACATAATTGTTGGTCACACTTTTGTATCTGTTCGTGAGACAAGTCTTTTCTTTCAGCCTTATGTATTTGCTACGCGTGCTCTAACTCTAAAGGCACTTTTATGTCTTGTGCTGCAATCACTTTTTCTTTACGAATAGTGTTCACAAATTCCTGACCTTTAAGCAACACCATGTATTTACAGTTTGGTAACCAACGAGCGTGTTGCACAAAAGGGTCATCAGTCATTTGCCAATCCTTTAAAGCAAATCCACAATAAAAACATATTGTTTTATCCCCTTCACCAGTATAAAAAAATCCAGCTTCACTTAGCTGTTTGGTAAGGTGTTTTAATATTAATGGCCAAACATTTTTATAAGATTCGAAACGTTTTTCAACAGAGCTGTACTCTGAGTGTGCTTTAGTCTTGCAAACTCCCAATTTTTCAAAAGCACACGCCAATTCAACACTGTCTATGGCATATGGACCACATATATCGACACTACCGTTGGCTGGTAATACATCATTATTATTATTTATTTGTGATTCAGCAACGTAAGTAGCGACCAAAGGCCTTGTGGTTCGGTAAAATGAATGCACGGGTAGGTTACCCACTTGCTTTCCAAGCATATAAGGACAGTGAGGAGACCATCGCAAATGGTCTCTAAAGGGATCATCCCCTTCTTCCCAGTGTGAAAGTTCAATACGACAAAACACACAGCGCACCACATCTTCTCGGTTCAAGTAAAAAAAAACGGCTTTTGCAAGTTCATGCGTCGACAAAAAGCCTACAGGCCAGGATTCAAATGTTAACCATCGATCATGTTCTGATTTTAAATTTAACCCACGTGGTAAACCAACTTGCTCACTTGTTGCATTTGGTACTAACGCCATGTGTTATAATAAAACTTTTTCTTATTGTAAGTTATTAACATTGCACAAGAGCACAGTGTACTTTAAAGCATAATGCATGCTTGTTCACTGTCTGTTCATTACGTTAATGGCACATGACGACACCTAAAAGCAAACAAAATAACCCATCACTCAATCAATCAATCAATCAATCAATACTTGTAAATAAAACGTTAACGTTAATTGACATTAATATATCAAAACACCATTAGAAATAAACTGTATGTTGGCACTAACAGTAACCCATGTACTTATATTCTTTTTTATAAAGCTACAGTCATTTACATTCCCCCACCCTCCCTTTAACCAATATATAAACAAAAATGAATGTCATGTCATTTTGTTCACATTATCATGTTCAAACCTGTGGATATTCGTTGAGTCCATAGGGAACCACCCATAAATTAAATTTATTATTTTTATTTTTAGAAAATCCAACATGGCCTTGTACTTTTCCCAGTCAACAACAACAACATAGCCATTAATCAAGAAAGCAATCATTGTCCCAGTCATGTACAGGTAATGATTTTTTTTTGTCTACGAGTTTTCAGTAGTCGTAAAATGGAATAGCATTTTTAAGTTGGACTTACCTGAGTTTTAAACAGTTCACTCTTTGGCAGTGGTTTCGCTTTAGTGCGTTTCTGGTTTTTTTCAGCGACTGCTACGGCGGTAAGGCTATTCTTTCCAAGTTTCTAAAAATAAATAAAATAAACCGCTATAAATACCTAAATTCAGGTTAATACATACATTTCATAAAATAAAACATAAAACAAAAAAATGAAACAAGTTAGTTTAAAAAAATCATCTCACCTTTACTTGCAGTGACTTGTTGCTCTTCCCTTCTAGTGGGCTCAAAAGTGCAATGGTTTCTTCTCCCTCAGACATGTAAGGTATGCCGGTTATCTGCAAACAAATAAATAAAATCATTAATTACCTAATCAATAAATAATTGCTTGTAAATATATATATTAATCAATAAATGTATAAATGAATAAATATATAAATAAATACCTACCCCACAACAAGGTTAAGTATTTTCCACCAACACCAAAACTGTTAAACAAGACCAGGGGTTTCATGCAACGCAGTGTGTTCAAAGGTAGTCCACCCAAGTGAGAGTGGAAATGATAACGACATGTCTTTATATATGCTACGTTGCATGTATAATCATTTTTTCCCACGCTTTGAACATTCTGTTATCGGTCACGTGGACAGCTAACGCCCAAAGTGAACACCTATGGCGAATCAAATTTCACATGAACTTGCATTTTATCACGTACGAAGCAAGACAGGATGTCACTGGTTTGGCGTACATGTGGTTTCACACATGTGTGTGCATGCATTTCGCACTGCCCTGCCGCCACGATGGTCAGATTATTTCACCTTCAAGCGTCACCTGTTGTCAAGTCAGATCAACGCCATCCGATAACCTCAAATGACATTCACCTCCTGCTCCTCGGCAAGTTTGTTTTCTGTACTCGCTTCGACCAACATAGAACCAAGTTCTCATCACCGTTTACACGTTAAAGGTAAAATATCAGAAAACGCATGCTCGCTCTGTCATACACCGACCCGTCGAAATATCGATTGTTCTATTGAACACAGCCACCGTGGTCAGCGACAGGTTCGTTGAAACACACACACCCAGCCGTATCGTCTCTCTCAACCACCACGCTTCATAAACATTATAAACAGGTAAAGAAAAAGAAAACGTTTTTTCAACTTGTATGGCGTTAGGCCCTTTGTGAATTATTTTTTTGGAAAAAAAATCTAACACATTTGAAAGGGGGCGTTAGCGCGAGTCCTAGGACACCTCGTACATGTCTCTAGCGTTATTGGTTCATGAGATATCGGCGAAAATCACAAAAAACACGTGTTTACCCCAAAATCGAGTTTCCAAATTTTTTTAAGAAATATAACGAGTGGTCCATAGCAAAGAGGACGTCACTCCGAGTCCTTGGACCCGTCGTACACGCCTCTAGCATACTTGGTTCGCGAGATATAGCAAAACGTCTAAAATCACGTTTTTATCCCAAACAAAACCGTGTTTCCAGATTTTCACCTTTTCGACACCTACATTCCCGTAAAGAGCACGACGAGACGATAAAAACGAATCCAAGCACGCCCTCCTAGCATCACTCCCTCCATTCCAAGGTCGCAGGGGCTCACCACTTGCTTTTGGAAGCAGCTCCCGTGTTACCCCACTACTACAGGTTTTCATTCTAGAGACTTGAAATTTATTTTGGGGGTAGAGGGGGTAGGGACCATTGATTTACGTCAAACAATTTCTTTTGTAGAGTTCCTAGTTTCCAAAATAAAGGATTTTCAAAATTCGAGTGTTTAAAAAAACATAAAAGTAAAAAAGTTTTATTATAGAAAATAAAGGTCATAAAGACCATTTCTTTGAGCCATGGCACAACGTTCTATCCTGTTTGGTTTTCAAACTATCGCCTATTTTCGAAAACAAAAAAAATCAAAATATTTTTCAAAAATATAACGACTGGTCCATGGCAAAGCCCCCGTCATCCCGAGTCCAACGACACTTCATTCGTGAATCTCCGACAACGGGTTCGGGAGGTATCGGCTCGCATTGTGAGTAGTGGTGGGGGGGGGGGGGTAGAATCGGCATCACCCCCCTACTTAAAAGCCATGTTGAAACCCTCTTTCAAGCCATCTGAAACGCTACCCACCGTTTCACAAGCCACTCAGACGCTATACGAGGACCCTGAGGAAGAGGAATAGCAACAGGAACAGGAAGATTTGTCTAGGGTTAGCGAAGTTGAGGATGAGGAGGAACAAATGTTTACGCCTAAAAAAAAAGTCCTCACCGCTTGCAGAGTTTTTTAGAAAAAATAAATCCTTGGCCATGGTCGAAACACCTTGCCCTTCCAGATTGTCTCCGTTTTCACAAGTCTTGGCAACCCCTCAAAATAAAGCTCAAATGAAAAACATTTTAATCAATCATTATGGAGCAACCCTGCAACCGTATCTGATTGATCTATTTATTGGAAACACAGATACCACGTATGGTGTTCGCTATGAGGATGATAGTTTTAAAATTGGTGATTCATTGATTACATTTGCTCGTACCAAAGCTGTTATTATAAACATCAACTATAAATTAACGCCAGGACTGTTAAAGCTGCTCTTTTCTCGAACACCCTCTTTCCATGATTACACGTGAGAGGACCTTGGCAAATATAAATCCATTTTATTGGACACCCATGCCCATAAAGGACATTATGATCCAACTCAGCAAGTTAATGCCAATATATCTCAAAAATAAAAAACCATCATTGCAAATTTTTTTCCCACCAGTCATATTACTCGTCGTAAAGCGTCCGCTTCTGGAGTGACATTTAAACCATTAAAACCCCTTGTTTGATGTTACCTACTGGCACAATCCCAATAAGCTCGTCCAGCAACTACAGCTGTTGCATGCTTCACGTCAAGCTGGCCATACCGGTCACGATTGGGAAATTCAAGAAATTGAACAAGAACTTCGAAATGCCAAAATTATTGTTTAAGCCCTCACCCATTAAAATGGGTATTGCTCACGAGTTGCATCGCCCAGCTAGGCCTCACTATACGTGACTCAAGGTGATTTCACGAGGTGTGAATGGACTTTGGCAGGATGACTTGGTTGAGATGATACCCTATGCTAGCGTTAACAATGGTGTACGCTATATGTTGACCGTCATTGATGTGTTTTCCAAAATGGCGTTCGTTGAACCTGTGCGTCGCAAATCCGGTCCACTATTCACCAAAGCCTTTCAACATATTATTCAACAATCCAAACGCCAACCTCAGTTGCTACAAACTGACCAGGAAAAAGAATGTTTCAACAAGGATTTCTCCAGTTTTCTCAAATCTAAGGATATTCACCATTACACCACGTATAGCAATCCCAAAGCTAGCGTAGTTGAACGGTTCAACCGAACATTGAAAACGCATATGTGGAAAGCATTTACTGCTCAGGGCACTTACCGCTGGTTGGACATGTTACCAAACATAGAACGATTGGGACCGAGCCACGCCTCGTGACGAAAAATATTCAGCGACTGGATAAACTGTTTAACCCCAAAAAAAACAGCAGACCCTAAACGTCACCGACTGAAAATTGGGGCTTTTGTTCGTGTGAGCAAATTTGTCTGCCTTCAATAAGGGCTACACACCTCCGTGGGGGACTGAATTATTTCGAATTCGTCAAGTCAACTTGGACAGTCCAGTCACCTATTTACTCGAGGACCTCAACCATCCACCCATAAAAGGTAGATTTTATCTCCATGAACTTCAGAAAACAGCGTTTTCTAAACATTACCTTGTGAAAAAAGTGTTGAAACAAAAAGGAAATAAACTATATGTCAAATGGTTAGGGTTTAACTCTACGTTTAATTCTTGGATCAATAAATTACATGTTGTGTGAACCTGTGCACTTTTTTATTTTTAAATTTATTTATTTATTTATTTATTGAATCATGATGTACGAGAGCTGTGTGTATGAAGCCCCGCGCTTCATGCATGTCCATACATGTTTGTCTTTCTCTCTCCACACTTGTGTCTCACTCCTCTACTCCATGTTGACATACAACTCATTCAGCTATTGGCTGTCGTGGGTTCTCCACTCCTCCCCTCACCTCTCCCCCGTCTCAGGCCCCACCCCCTCATCGCTCTGTAGTGGTCACGTGATTTCCTGTTCTCTCTTAGTGTTCACCCTTCCCTCTTTCCCCTTTCCTATCTGCGGGGCCCCTGCCTGCTGCTGCTGCTGCTCGCCTGGCTAGCTGTTATCACCTTTTTACAGAGTTGCCAAATGGTTGCAACCTGTTATCATCTTACAGCAATGTTGTCAGCTCTCACCCACATTCCATTCTCTTAGCCAACTAGCCAGGCACCAAGCTGGCCTCTTGAGCAGATATTCTGTTTTCCCATTCTGGCTGCCAGTCAGACATAGAAAAAAACAAGTTCTGTTGTTGTCACCTATTTTTATTCGTCTCATAGCATTATGAATTTTGTCTGGTTACTGGTCAGTGTTTACTAACCTGTTTTAACGATCGCCATGAGGGATTTTCGAAATATTCGCCTTCATTCATCTTTCCTCGGAAAAAAATATCGAAAAGCGCTCCCTCGCCCTGCTTCCCCATCGAAATAGTCATTTCCCGTAATCACCATGCTCAGTCATAGCCTCGTTGGAACACACGCCCAGCGCTACCGGCTCTCTGTCTACAAACACTCTTTTATTAAAAACAAAAATTTAAAAAAATTAAAATGCATAGTTTTTTCGTCCTAGAGACTTGACATTTATTTTCGTGGTCGAGGAGGTAGGGACCTTTCATTTATGTCAAACAAACTTATTTGTCAACGATTTAGTTTCCAAAATAGTAAACATTCAAAATTTAAGTGTTTTCAAAAAATCTCAAAATATAAAAAATTTTATTATAAAAAATAAAGTTCATACGGACCATTCGTTTCAACTATGGCATAACATTCTATCATTTTTGGTTTTCAAACTATCGCGTACTTTCGAAAACAAAATTTTTCAAAAAAAAATTGAAAAATATAACGAGTGGTCTATAGGAAATAGGACATCAGGTCGAGTCCAACGACACCTCATTTGTTAAATTCCGACCATTTGCTCGCCAATGATCACCAATGTACCCGAGAAAGTAGGCTATCATTTTTCCCCTCCTACACCCTTGAAACTTTCTGCCACCCTAGAGGGCATGCCCACCTTTCATTATCGTCAAACAAACTTTTTTCCAAAATTCACCATTTCCAAAATAGCGCCAATCAAACAAACAAGAATTTTGAAAATAAAAAAAAAAATCATCACACATTCTTAGCCAAGAGGACGTCACCCCGTTCCTAAACAACACATCGTTCTAGCCTTACAAGCTCATTAAATATCACCAAAATGTCAAAAACGCACGTTTACCTCAAATTGCGTTTCCAAATTTCACCCATTGTAAAAAATAACCTCACCATCAAATAGAGCGAAAAAATACCATCTAAACGACCCCTCTCTCGACCCTAGTCCTCCCCCACCACCAACTTTTTCCAAGATAGCCATACGTATTCAGGCACACGCGCGATTATGGGTAGAACTCTCTGTACCCCACTACTGCACAGTTTTATGCCTAGAGACTTGAAATTTATTTTGGGGGTAGAGGGGGTCAGGGCCATTCATTTACGCTAAACAATTTTTTGTAAACTCTTTAGTTTCCAAAATATAAAAATTTCAAAATTTAAGTGTTTTCAAAAAATCTCAAAAAATAAAAAAGTATTATTATAAAAATATAGGTCATAGAGACCATTCGTTTCAACTATGGCACAACGTTCTATCATGTTTGGTTTTCAAGCTATCGCCTACTTTCAAAAACAAATTTTTTTTTTTTCAAAAATATGACGTGTGGTTCATAGGAAAGAGGACGTCAGCTCGAGTCCAACGACACCTCATTTGTCAAAATCAGACCATGCGTTCGAGAGATAATAATTATTTTAACATGTACAGTCGGGTACAAATAAAATGAGTGAAGCAGAATCGGCATTATCCCCCTACTTCAGAGCAGCCAAATAATGAATATCATGAAGCAAGTAAGAAAGGAAACGAAAATTACGGGGGGGGGGGGGGGAGTACATCTCATCATCACCTAGTGACATGTACAGTAGGTAATGAAATAAAATATAATACATGCCCCCCTTCTTAGACAAAATCTTGCGGGTGCCCATGTACCACCTTGATGAAAATAGTACAACACCCAGAACTATTATCCGCCAGCCGCCACTGATATAATTTAACAGACAATTTTCTAAATGTTGTTTCTTAAGAGTAATGTGGTATTTTTTAAATTTAAGTTTCCCAGCCTTACTAGCATTAGGTACCGGTATTATGGTATACAGTTGGTGCAATCAATTGTTTAAAATTAAAATTAGATTAGTAAGGGATATAACACTGATCACACTAACTTAGATCAATCTAAGGTCATTGACATTAGTCAGCCTGTGAGGAATACCGCGGCTAACTGCAAAGATGACGCCATAACTGGACCAACAATGCTTAACTCCCACCTTGTAGATTGTTTTGTGGAGCAATTCCAACCGTAACTTTGTTAGGTCTTCCCTAATTACAGTCCCAGTTCCCTTCAATTTCTTCTACGCCTGAAAGAGCGCATTCCTCAATTTTTATATTTACTCCTAGCTGTTCTGCCAAGTTAAGGGCGAGCTGATCAGTCGATTCGCCATCCTTTTCTTCCATGCCAAACACCCGGATACAATTCCGTCGGGAGTATTGCCCCATTGTGTCAGTCCTTTCACACAAATCCTCTTTCAATAATTTCACTTCCTCCTCGCTGGCCTTAATTTTCTTTTCCATATCATCTATCACCTTAGTGTTGAAATCAATGGATACTTTGAGACCCTCTATTACTTTTGAGGTGATCTCATCAACAAGCCTTGACAAGATCATTTACGATCTTTAGCACTAATGTTGGCAAGTCGCCATGTTCATCAGTGCTGCCCTCAGTGTGGTTTATGCCAGCATTTCCCATCTTTGCCGAGGGAGAGCGCTGACAGTCTTCCTGCACCTGTTGGCGATTCTGCGCATTACGCTTCGTGTTTTTATTTTTCCATCCAGACATTGTATTACCTAAAATTGAGTTCTACTATGTATAAATGTAGATGATTAAGTGTTTTAGAGTATATTTGGCAGCCTGATTTCTTTTGACGACTGATGTACAGTAATTTCACTCACCGGATTGTTGGTTTAAATGGACGCACGATCGCGAGAACACGTAAAAAAATACACTACACTTCTAAGCGACACAACTGTGTGACTTCAGTCTGCCATGACACACTCGAGATGAGGGAGTTTGAAAGAAGGAGAGCCATGAATGGCAGAGAGGAAAGGGAAAGGGAAAGGGAAAGGGAAAGGGGAGAGGGCCCGCCCCAACGGCAAAGGAAAAAGGCGAAAAACCGGACCCAGCTCAGGAATCCCTCGGGATTGATAACTCTCGAACTCACCAGCTGTGATCCCTTGAGGCTGTAGCATTATTCAAGGTGCACAAAACTGGTGGGAATACACACACCCTGCCTCCTTGAGAGCCTTGAACAGAAGGCAGGAGATACCTGAAAGAGAAACAAGAGATCTGACCCCTCGAAGAATGAGGAATCAGGAAAAATGAGAGAAGAGCCAATTAAGAAGGGAAAGAAGAGACTCCCTAGGCCTCGCATACCCTAATACCGTCGGGGTCGGAAGAGAACAAAAGTTGACCAAGAAAGTTCGACAGGAAAGAAGACGGAGAGGAGCCTGGCACAAGCAAGTCGAAGCAATGCTGGAGTCAACTGGGGTCCCGTGGTCGCCAACCGACGTCCCGCCAGATGTGAGCCCCTGGGGGATAAAACACAAGAAGAAAAGGGAAGGAAGCTGGTAGTTTGACGTGACCGTGAATCTTGTGATTATGAGCCACGGGACCTCCTTTTTACCTGGAATCCGAACCCCGGGACATGGCATTCCACTTCGAAAATCTTACATGCAATGACCGGGAAACGAACCCAGTCCACCTTGGTGGGAGGCTAACAGCATGACCATTGCGCCACCACGCCCCTCAAATACAAGATCATGGCGATGAAATAACCAGCGCTTCTAGGCTGCACACTGTGTCAAGCCAGTGCACAGTGAACCCTAATTAAACACAGCATGATATTTGTCAAATGTGGCACGAATGTCCTTGTACATGATTCCCGAAGCTTAAAGTGTTTATAAAAATATTTATTGGTGGTGGGATTTGAACCCAGCTCCCATATGCTTGACGATTACCTTCTACGCAATTAGACCATTGCTCCGCGGTTACTCGTCCCTTCGCATTGCCTGAAGACAGTATGATATGTGATACCGCTTTCCGCTTCGAAGGTTCATTCACGTTTTTTATCAGTATGCTACCGTACCCAGCGTTAATTTCATATCCAACTGCGTGTTTTTTTCGGTATCGTTTTACCCTCCAGGGTTGGCTTTTCCCACGGACTAACCGAGGGATCCCATCTCTGCCGCCACTGAGGGCAGTGTCTGGAGCTTGAGAGTCTGAGGCTGGGATACGACTGGGGTGGGTGATCAGCACTACGCCCAGGTGGCCTAACCTGCTAAGCGAACAGGGGCATGGTGAAGGATTGGGAAGCGTGGGAGGGTTAGGCAAGGAAGTGGGAAGGAGGCGGCCGTGGCCTTACGGTAGGTACTGTAGCCGATTAATCATGAGGATGCACTTGTCGTTATCTGAAGATGGACTGGATCGTAGAATCTCGTAGGTCCCTGCTAGAAAAAAATGCAAATCCTACCGACAAGCACTACATGACGATACAGCAGTCCTGCAATTGTGTTATGGACAGTGATGGATTATCCATTAGGCCCGATTAGGCCCAGGCCTAGGGCCCCCAATTATCTGGGGGCCCCAAAAAGTAAAAACGTAAAAATAGTATGATTTCCAAAAGAGATGGGTTATACCCTAATCCTGAAATAAATTACATGAGATTAATAAAACAAATCAAATCATTTGAAATGTTTTCAAATAACGATGATCGTTTCAATTGAAATATATGATTTAATAAATAGTGTATTATTCATCTTGACAAAAAAAACTCTTGCATATACTTTATTAAGTGTGCAGGTGCTAAAAAATAAAAAAATATTTGCAAAAAATAAAGGGGCCCGAAATCTGAGGGACTTGCGCCTCATTTTACCTTAATCCGGCAATGGTTATGGACTAAACTAATCAGGTAAGGATACTAGCTACATCTGGGGAGTGAGAAACGTACCAATTCTCGGGGTGGAATGGGTTATGAGTGCCATATACTGTGCCCAATCGGACACGGCAGACTGGCATCGAACTCGGGTCTTATCAGAGAAGACCAGGCCCGTGATTCTGCCTAGAGTCGAACCATTGATCTCTGAGGGGGAACAGCTATAGGGAACCCGAAGAGCAATGAGTTATATAATGACATATAATAATATAGCATAATTTCACGGCTAGAATGTGAATATCATAGCTGTTTAATGTGAATATTGTAAGAAAATGCAGTTATATGTACGTTTTGGAAGCATAGAAGCATGAAAGCAAGCCAGCTTGACAGTTTACTAATCGCAGCCAGCGGATGGGCGGCGATTCGTGACGCCGAAGGGACTCATTTCGTCTGGACCGCTGGGACAGCTCGAAATTAATGACTCTGGGGTTCACCGGCAGACAACGTTTGAGACTGGAGAGGGGGTAATTGTCCACGGAAATTAATTGATTACAGCCAATTGGAGCATCGAAATGGAGTAAAATGTACACCCAGGTGAATATATTCTAGGAGAGATAATTTAGGAGTGGTTTCACGCCTAAGTTAAAGCCTATATCTCTAAATAAGCCTATGAACACAGAGTCTACGCGTGAGAGGATTGATTTGGAGACCCACACGAGGGGATTTACCATGGTGGCGTCATGACGCTATGGAAGAAGGCAATTAATTGTAATTAATTGGCCGAAGCGATCGCTTGCTCGCGAGTGATTATGGGACTTCCACACCTAGATAAACGAGGTGTATGCGTCATTTTGAATGGAAATGCATTATTTCAAGAAAGGAGTCGCGCCCGTATGTCCTGTGGACTACGTTTTACGAGAAACCTTTATATAGGGGAAGCAGCGCAGACCAAGCCAGTTGCTCTGCAGTTCTTCTCCAGTTCGTCTTAATTGCTCTGCAGTTCTTCTCCAGTTCGTCTTGACTCAACATGTAACTAATACGCTGCCAGAAAGTGCGCGAAATGTTAGAGTATCGACGCTCATGTAAATTTGAAGAACAATGGAATCGCATCATACAGCTTCTTAATAGTAATCATGAATAGCGTAAGATTTAATCTACAGCAGATATTTATCCATTATCATACGCAAATATAAGTTCGCTACAGCGTAGGAATAAATTAGGATGTTTTTGGACATTAAATATACCAGGAGGTATTGTCATAGTTGTAAATGACATATTATCGACAGGATCACTACAATTATGGGAGCCTGAAAGGCATCACCAATAAACTTGACAGTGAACTGAACAGTATTGAAGGTGACGAGAATCGAACGCACGCACACGCAGATAGACTTTCACGGAGACCAGCGGTTGTCGTAGCTGCATCGCATCTCTGAGGTCAGGCGTTAGTAGGAGTCCAATTAAGGATCAACCTGTGAAATAGTGCGAGGAATGTATATAAGTTTTATTACAGTGATTTCAAAAGTGTTTATGTGTATTGTGTTATAATATGTATTGTGTTAAAATGAGAAAAGCCAGTGATAAAAATATTATTACCATGTGTCGTGTGAAATATAGCATGATGGCTTAGACCAAGCATCATGGTAGGCGCGTGGCTGGCATGCTGGAATAATCCAGCGAAAATGAAAAGTGAGTACAAATTCAAAATGTTAATGTAATTAGATAGTTCACCATACAACGAAGCTTCATTTAAGACTAAGATGTAACAGTCACTTATGTACGAGCTTTCACCACTCGTATTTTGATAGAGTATGGCTTGGAAGGTGATTTGTTTAGGGCCATTCAGGCCTAAGATAGTGATGAATGTAACGGTAACGTTAAATTAATAATAATAATAATAATAATAATCTGGGGTCGGTAACAGTAATAAGTAAAGTATTAGGCGTGTCAGGCCTAGAGAACGTACAAAGTGTGTCATGTCTAATGTAAAGATACTGTATTTTTGTAAACAGTAAGAAAGTAACGTAAAATATATCAAGATACGAGAATTTTTCAGTGTCAGTGAATAATTGAATGAATATTTGATATGGTCAATTCTTAGAAGTGTATTTGAGAACCATTAAAGTAATGTAAGCCAGTAATTTTATACTTGTTTTTGGAGCTATTTAAAGCTTTGGCTTAAGAGTAATTGCAGAGAGGACGTGAGTGCTTTAATGATTGAATCATCTATGAGAAGTATTGTTTGAGCCGCATACAGCGAGCAAGTAACGTAGAATCAAGTGATTTACGTCAATAAAGTTGCGGGGACCACTCTAACATAGCTTGCACGTTAGGTGAAAGGTTGGCTAATCTACGAGATAGTATTGCCGTTGGAGCATACTTATATTATTCGCAGCGGATTGGAACGGAGCTTGTCTGTATCCATCGCTAGCAGGAATATTGCCACGAGGGATGTTCTTCGAGACCCCGTGAGCTCATGTATTAATTGATCTGCCCTGAGAGGAGAATCATGTTCGTCGTATAGGAAACGCAGATTTCCTTATTATTGTAGGCAGCTGCTGATGAGAAATCTTGTATTCTCAATCGTGATGCGCGCCCGAAGCCACTAGTATTCGCCACAGAACGGCAAGGCTATTACAGGATCCATCCCCAGCCATGAATGTTAAGTAGGAGCCGAGTTGAGCCCATTACACTAAATATAGGTGGTAAATAATTAGAATGATTCAATTACTAGAGACAACACTCAGCGTAACTCCATTGTACTGCATATTGTAAACAAAGATGACCTTGCTAGCAGCCAGAGGGGCGTGATGAATAGACCACGAGGACGGCAGCCATCTTGCGCGGCCAGCTGGAACTAATTTTATTGCCTGCATGGAAGGGAGGTCTGGTGACCTGCTCCCTTTATTTTAGAAGCATAGTGGAACACTGAAGAATCTCGATATTTCGAAATGTAATTAAGATATGATTGTTGTGATGATGCCAATTGATTTAAATGATGTGTTTCAACACACATAGCTTGTTGGATCATTGTGATCGGATAATATTTGGCCCAGTTATTCTCTGAGGAGGAACGCTGCACAAAATAATTATAGGCATCTTTTTAAAGTGCATTTTTGCCCAGATCACACTAATTTATGCAAATGGGTAGATGATTTCAATGACATGATACGGTTGTAACGATAATAATTTCGACCAGACCCAGAAAATCGTTGTATGGTGAAACTATAAACATTTTTATCCATGTGTATTTTGGAAGGGAAAACGTACCACTTTTAGCGTTTCATATTGATGGGGAAAATAAGACGATTCACGCGACACAACACTTGTTAAGTAAGGCATAAGATAATGAATTTATGTTAATGAAAGTAAATGCCCGTGAGAAGGGATTAATGTTTAATTATTACAGAATTAATGCCATAAAAAGTGATATTATGACTTTTGTGTTGTGATACTCCAGTTTATGTTAAATTGTGCCACATGAAGAACACTATGGACGCTCGTAGATGTCTGAAAGCATCAATGATAGGATGCTAGAAATATATTTGAGTGCAGTGAAGCACTAATTGATAAGAGACTCACAAATAACCTTGATTTTCATTGTGGGAAGTAAATGTAAATTATCCTTTGCTTGTATTTTTGTTGTATAGCCATGAATTTATATAATTAAATGTTGTATTTAGGAATATGTTGTTTCTTTCATGTAGAGTAGTTACCTGACAGACTCAAATCCTGAGCATGTGGTCGTATGGTGGGCAGGAACGTCCCATACCTCGAAAGACCGTGAGTTAGCTGGGATACGAACACATGTTCCATATGATGACAATTGGGTACAATACCTGATCCATTTCCATAACACAATCTCCTTAGAATTAAAATAAGTCACGCAACTCGTCGTATATTTATTAATAAAATGACAAAAAATTAAAATAAATTTCACCAATAGAAATATTAAAGTATGGCTCGCTTCCCTTCAAAATAAAAATATACTACAGTCTCACCTGACTTTCCATTGGCCGTATCACAGTACGTTAACATGACCGATCACCCGTTCCGGAGTTCTCAATAAAAATAAATTAAGTTTAATGAAAATGGCTCCCACGGCCTCAGCGAGGAAACTCACCTCTAACGCCTCTACGGGCAGTATCCTAGAGCTGGGAACATTTGATCGGAGTGGATACAACTGGGGAGGTGTGAACAGCACCGCGCCCAGGCGGCCTCACCTGAAAAGCGAACAGGAGCCTCATGAGGGAAGGGAGGGGAAGAGTAGGAAGGATAGGCAAGGAAGATGGAAGGAGGTGGCCGTGGCCTTACAGTAGGCACTGAACCCGTATCCACATGTTCTTACCTGTTAATATCCGGTGGAAGAACTGGATCGTAGAATCTGGAAGTACCCGGCTGAAATAAACGCCCCAAAATTCTACCAACATGGATCAACCTGGGATAAGGATACAACAATATACTAGAATGTGTTAAGAAAGTCCCAGAGGTAAAAGAACATATAAAAACTAGCTAAAAGTGAACTCGAAAAACTCTAAAATTAATCTTGGGCATATGGCTGAACATTCAAAGTATTGCTCCACTGGTTATCCCAGTACATCCTGTTCCTAATATAAATCACTAAATCATTTGGTATTCATGGTGTATTACTCCGTTTATTAACTAAAAACGTGGTATAGTGTAGATCAAAATCTACGGAATAGTGTAGATCAGAATCTATCAGCATAACAAAACAAAAATTGTTCGTTTTTAATCCTGACAAAAATCATGGTATTGCATCGACAAGCAATGTTTCCTGTCCATAAAAACGTTCATACACGATTTAACAATATCGTCAATTAAATATACACAAATACCCTAGAAAATATTAATTATGAATTATATACAAAAATTTATGATTCTCTTATTATCCATTGACATTTTTATTTTGACATTATTTTTAACCATATTCTGTCTTATTCGACACTCAATTAAGTTCATCGAACGTAGTGTTTCTCAAGTAAATTTCAGTCGTATCTTCAATACATTACAACATTATAGTGTGGTTTCAATGTCTTCACCGCAGTATAATAACGTAGCTTTAATATGACGTAGATATTCTTGCCAAGATCGTTGTAATCGTGTTCATGAAATAATACATATATTCTCAATTCCGTATAAATCGCGGTTATCTTCCTCCTAGGTAGATCGTCTTACAACTAAGATGCCCGAATTCATAATTCCAAATAAAGGTTGAAATTTGCTTCGACAAAAGCGATCTGAATTAAATAATTCATAAATTAAATCAAAACGATGAAAAAAATAAGGAAAATTCTTAAATCTTGGAAACGAAATTCAATACAGTATTAAAAATTCCAGTTCAAAAACTGTTAATTTGAAATCGATGTCCAAATGAAGAATGAAAATCATCCATCAAAACTATCGTAGATCAATATCAAAATCAAATGCACTTTCAAAAATACAAAGAGAAATGGTGCACAAAGGGATATCAAGACTACTACAAAATACTACTGATAATAAATCTCGTCGTTCAATCTTTCGTTGAATCTAGAATTTCAACGGTATAGGAAATGTCGTGGTGATCCAGAAACGCCATACTTATGAGTCTCGAACTCCAATCGTTTCCATCCGTGCGTACAGCTTCCTCGGGATTCGAACTGCTCCCCTCCGATCCTCCCGCTTCCTCATGAATCGAACTGTTCTCTCCCGGTCCTCGGATACCATGCTTCAAGCGTTAGACTGGGATAACCCTAGTCTTCTTTTTGCTTCCAGAGTAGATCTTCCTAAGACGTCTTCTCTTAAAATCGACGATCATTATTGAGCATTTACGTTTGTTAGCCATCATAATTTCAAATAATTAAGAATTTTGTAGCTGGAATAATTGTTGTAGTCGCCCATAAAATTCTTGTGGTTGCTCTTAGTGCTCATCCTCCTCCTTTAAATGTGTTCCTGGCGCATAATTGTTTACTCCATATCCTCTCCTTACATTATGCTATATTTCAACATTCCTTTCGAATACTTATTTGTAATCATAGTGTAAGTCATAAGTGTCAAGATTGCACTATTTTTAAATGTAGCTCCAGTGTTCATGTACTCACGTAGCTGTCGTAAAATCACTCTTTTGATGTCGTTTCTAAACAGTTCAATCGTAGCTTATATATTTGTAGTAACTTCCATGCGAAGCACGATGTTAATAGAACACGTCTGGACTCGAACACTGTCCTATAATGTCGCTGAATGTTATTATAAACTACCTTAAAAGTTCGTATAAGATGCTGGCGAAAGTCTGTAATTATATAATGTTCTCGCTTTCAATACACTGCACTAGTATAAATCTCATCACCGCGAACAACTCTATAATACGATTCTATTTCTCAGCTGGATCGTGAGTCCGCCCGTGCATTAAATTGGCCCATAAGGACACTCCGTTTGCGGTCAAAAGTTCCCCGCTCTCGACAAAGTGAACCATGCTGGGTAAGTCGTCCAGTGACACGTCTGCTCCGATCGACCGACAGAATAAGACGCCGATTCTGGGATCATCTCTCCCTCCTAATCTCACAGCCATTATAATAACTCAGCGGGAACTATACGCGGCTACTTGAAAATAGTAATTATTCATGATACTGTGTATTTCTTCTTAATGCAAAATTTATAACAATTTTCTTCCTTTCATTATGTAACTTCCGATGTTTTAAAACATCAATTACAAGTCCTGGGAGTAATTATATCACGAAAATAATTAGGCCATGAGAAGCTTTTCATTTTATTAGACCCCATCTAATTGGGCAATTGGCAGAATCCAATCAGATAATTCATTCCTTTAAAGCGCTCAGAATTCGCGGCAATCCATTGTCACCTTCCTGGCTCCCATAATGCACCATAATCACGTGACTCGACCTGGCTTCACTGCAGAAACTGGTTCTAGGCCAACTTCCAGATTTCATATTTCAATGCTATTTACTTAACATGGGGAATTAAATGACGACAATATTCTCCGATAATAATTCAAAATCGGGTTCATTCCCCTCTCAACTCAGGATAAAAACGTTCCCAAAATGTTTTAACCAATTCGAATCTGGACCTCAGACATGTCACTGAAATCGAGTTTTGAATTATTTCTTCAGACTACTTTCTTATAATATTTCTTCAAATCCTTAGCATTGAATGTTCCCAAATGTATGTTATTTTCATCATCAACAATTTCATAACAATAGACGGCTTCTACTCGATAGGGGGCCGTGAAAATAACTGCCAATTTTGAATATATCTTCATAGCTACATCAGCGTTAACAGGTTTTCTCAATAAAACAAGATCTCCAATGTTCAAAGGTGTGCTGAATCGTTTGCCTTGACTCTCTTCATGCGTTTCTCAGCTGCCTTCTGTAAATTCTCTGGTGATCGTTAGGACAAAACATACGACAAAATTTCGAAAATTCAGCTATAATTCGTTCACTTGAATTCGACTCAGAATACGTCACACTTGAGAAAATATATCTCACGCCAAGCCTGTCCATCGCCTCTTGGAATTCAGCAGACGTAAATTGAGTTCCATGGTCGGATAATAAATATTCAGGTTTTCCTGCCTTTGGAGACACAGGATGTTCCAGCCTACTCAATACCTGTTTCGTATTTGCTTTCTGCAAAGGATTCATAGTAACATATTTGGTAAAAATATCGGCTGTCACCAACAAATACTGGTTTCCCCAATAACCTTTCGGATATGGACCAAAAATGTCACAAGAAAAGAGTTCCCGTGGGTTTGAAGGAATAATAGCTCAACAAGGTCTTCCCTTCAGCAATTCGGATGCATATTTTCCTTTCTGGCATTGGTCACAAGACCTCACAATTTCTGCTACGGAAATTCTCATGTCAGTCCAGATAAACATCTCCAGAAGTGTACTGACATTTTTATCTAGACCTCTGTGTCCTATGCTGCGATGCGTTAACCATACCAGTTTGTAATCAAGTTGAGTGGCACAACAATACGTATCTTCGTTCTTTCCTCATCCGCGTACTTATAAACAAGATCTCTGCTTAGTACATAGCGATGAGAGCGTTTCTGCAAAGTCTGGATCTGCATTGTCCAAGAAACCTTTTAAATACTTATTGGAGTGTTTCTCTTCTGTGACATAGCTATCCTCTCGACTTCCTCACAGATTCCCGGTCTTCTCTCTCCAATTGTATCAGGTTTATCTGCACATTCTTGACAGGGTTTCTCGATAAAGCATCAGCCAATAGGTTATCCTTACCTGACTGGTGGACAATAGTAGCATTAAATTGCTGCGTAAAAAGAGCCCATCTCGTAAGTCTGTCACTAGGCATATCCGACTGTAAAATGAACTGAAGTGCTTTGTGATCGGTGATAATAATAATCCAGTGTCCGATTAAAATCATTTACCATTGATGTAGCGCCGTTACAAATGCCAAAGCCTCCAACTCAGTCGTAAAGTAATTCTCTTCATGTCTTCTCAATTTTCTTCCAGTGAAAGCAATGGGGTGTTTGTTTCCTTCCTCGTCTTTTTGATAGAGAACAGCGCTAATCCCAATGCGTGATGCATCTGATTCGTTATAAAATATACGGTCAAAATCCGGATATTTAAGCTTTGCTTTGTTTCAGAGCATTTCCTTGGCTTTTCCAAATCCATGGCACTGTTCCAATTCCATCTATTGTTTTTCTTGAGCAGATCGTAGAGAGGAGCCATTATTTCTGAATATCTAGGGCAGTGGTTACTAATAAATTGGAAAATACCAACAAACTCTCTCACTTGCTTCATCTTTGTAGGCTTAGGAGACCTCATAATAGCCTCTAGTTTTTCCTGGTTTGGATGATATCCAAACTGGTCCATTGTGTGTCCTAGGAACTTAATCCTTTCGTGCATGAAATGACACTTCTCATAACTTACCTTTATATTAGCATCTCTTAAATTTTCAAACCGTCTCCGCAGGTGTATTAAGTGTCCCTGTACATTCTTGGATGAAATAATCAGGTCATCTACTGTATATAGCATAATACATTCCTCTTCACCTCATCATTGAGTTAACTATCAAGTGCTCTGATTATGGCTGGACCACTGTTAACAATACCAAAAGTGACCTTTTCGAAGACGTAAGTATTCTGCTCAAACAGAAAACCAGTGTATTGTTTGCTGTCTTCCGTCAGCTCAGTTTGATAGAAAGACGCCGTCAAATCCAAATCACTAAAACATGCCTTTCCCTTAAATTTCCTCAATAAAACACGGATCTTCGGTGGTATGCCCATCTCGGGAATAATCTTAAGGTTGATATTTCTGGCATCGAGACAAAGACGTAGCTGTCCATTGTTCTTCGTAACCACAGTTGATGTAGGATGACGCTTGTTTTCGTATAATTCCATCTTCTTCCATTTTCCTGATTATCCCTCGTACTTCGTTGTAATACTGCTCTGGGATGGGGTAAATCTCTTCTGATAAGGAGCATCGTCTGTCGATCGTATCTTATATTGGAAGCCCTTAATCTATCCGGGCATTTCATCGAAAATGTCTCTAAATTCCATAATTAAATTCTCTATCATCCTGAGTTTCCTCATATCCCTCTGCATTCCATGTATATTGTTAATTTTCTTCCTCCACCTCGTTAATAACATTATTCAGAACTTTTTCCCTACAATCCAGATCCAGATTGTTTTTAAAATCCTTTTCTTTTGAAGCTTCTGTGTCCATAAAATTTTCGTTGAATTTTATTATTCGATTTTTCATATCAATAACAGCTCCTACTTTGGTTATAAAGTCAATCCACAGAACAATATGAAAGTAGATTCTCCTGACGGCAATGTAAATATGCTCGTAAGTTCTCCTATTAATTTCAAAATTCAATAACATTTGGATCTTATATTTGACCGATTTTTCCTGAAAGATGCCTCTCACTTTGATTGAATATGCAGGTAAAATTGTCATACTATGCCCTTTTAAAAGCCTCTGAGAGCAATCTGCTGATAGGATCGAGATTACTGCCCTTGTGTCCATAAGTGACTTACAAACTTCTCCCTCGACGTCCTCATTTATAATAGGTAACTCAACCTGTCTTTCTTCTGTCACAACTTCGTTCTCGAACAGTAGATCTTCATCTGTCACTTGATATACTTCGTTTATGGTCAGTTAATATGATGGTAAAGTATCCAACACTCCTAGTTCCGTTTTATAATTGGAGTTTTTTTGTCCATGAGTTTCATCCTCATGTTTCGCCTGCTGAGTTGTACTTGGCTTTGGGTTAGCATTACGACTGTCATTCATGCTAATCCCGGGTACATTTCTCAGCCTTATATTCCTTAGGTATTCCTGACTCTCTCTGTGACGTTCGTCATACTGCTCTTTAGTAAGGACATCATCTCGGTAGTTCTTATACCAATTGTAGCCTTGATTATTTCTGTTGTCCCGGTTATAATTATTATTATAACAGTCATTATTATTGTGATGGTGAAATCCTTATCTCCTAGTATAGTCACCATATGTATCATTTTGTTGTTGGTAAGGACGCCCCTGTCTGAACCTTCGACACCTTGGTTCGTATTTTCTATCTTTGAAGTAGTAGTTTCTTTCGGGATCTACTCTTCCCCTTTCCGTCTCATTTCTACTCTCACTTTGTTGCATTTGATCCACGAATTCAGTATTTATTTCTCTGTGCTCCTGCCTAGGATTTTTTGTAACTACAGTGTAGGACTTGTGTAGTATAATTTTCGGAGAAGTTCATCCATCATCGCTAAATCATTGACACCTGATGATATAATATACCGTCGTAACTCGACCGGAAAATCTCTTGAGATAGCTTCAATTAATTCTCCCTGGGATAACGGTGGCTGTAGAAATCGTTGTTTTGCCAGCTGACTCGCGAAATAATCGGCATACTTGGCTGGGAGAGTGCTCGAATACTTTTTCGAATATACTTTTGCGCGAAGATTATTCTGAGCTTCGATTGACCAAAATCACTTCATTAATTCTTCAGCGAATTCATCGAAATCTCCGAAAGTATAACGGAAAGCTCGATACTATTCTAACGGTCCTGATCCCAAAAATCGTTCTCCGACTTTCATTTCCCGTTCCTTAGGAATCTGTCCTTCAGGAAAATATTCTCTAAGATTTCTAATAAATTCTATCGGAGTGACTCCATCCAAGTTATTGAATTTTCGAAGCTTTTCTTCGTAATTAAGAGTAACAGTAATATTACGAGACTGGTTTGTAGGAATACGCGTACTAAAATATCTCAAATCGCTCTCTCAGTCCTGAATTCTATACTGCCTTTACGACTGCCTTAATTGCTTGAAATCCTTTCTATCTTCTCTACCTTCCTTTTCTATACTAGTTCCTCTGGATTGCCCTATCTCTTTTTCTCCCTTTTCTCTATCATCAAATTCTCCTAGAATTTCTTAAAAATGCTTTCCCATTTCTTTCTTCAAATCCTCCTTCAGAGTTTCTAAATTCGTCGAATCTCCTATATTTAAATTCTGCAATCTAATTCTCAGTTCTTCTATCTCTGTCGATTTTCCTTCTCCAATAGAATTCATATCGCTAACGATTTTATCTAATTTATCCTTTAAAACCTCAGTTTCTTTTTCCAAATACAGTTTTTAAATTAAGACGCATTGTCTACTGGTATTTTCTGAAGACTATCAATACATTTACATATTGTCTTATATTAGTTACATCCCTATTTATGTTAAGCTCTGTACCTGCCAATTTCTTTTCCAACTCCCCTTTAATCTCTTTAATATGAACACTATTTATTTTACTCCATTTGTCCTTTAATGCTACAACATTAGCCTTTAAAATCTCCTCCATATCAACCTGTATATCCTCCTTTAAGAGTTTAATATGGTCTTCAACCTGTGTCATAGCGATTCTAAGTTACTTTCTAATTCTGCCAAGGTGTTGTGTGGTTGCATTGTGCCATTGGCAAATTGGAATTGAAGAGCATCTAAGTTCTCTTTATTTTTAACTTTAAGTAATTTCAAGCTCCTTTCTAATTTCTACTTGAGAATTGTTTTTACAAGTTTCAATGCTACCTAGTCTAGTTTGAAGATCTGTTGAGCTATTCTGAATGTTAATCACCCAATCCTTTAAGTTTAACACTTCAGTTTGCATCTTATTAATGTCAGTGTGTACTTTGTTCACATCAGTTTGCATCTTACTCATATCAGTGTGTACATTATTCACATCAGTCTGTATATTATACATTTCAGAGTATACTTTGTTATCATCAGTAAGCATTTCGTTAACATCAGTCTAAATATTATTAACATCAGTCAGCATATTAATTTCATCAGTCTGAATTTCCCCTCCCGTATCTTTTACCTGGGTAGAACTTTGTTGTAAACGAGCAACATTCTCTCGTTAACTTTTGTGGCACTAGTTTGCAGTCCGTCAAGACAACGTCGTACAGAGTTAATTTCCTCTTTTAGACTGTCTTTTACACTCTCAATTGACATTTTCAGGAATATTTTCTACCACATTTCTACTACATTTTTCATAACATTATCCGTATCCTCCTTTCTACTTGCATTAACATTATCTATCTCCTGCTTCACACCTTTAGTAACTTCATCTATTTCCTGTTTTACACTTTGGAAACGTTTCATAGTGTAAGCACGAATACCTTCCAAGTCTGTTGTCAGGGATTCCATTTTCCCCTGGACTTCCTTAAATAGTTTATGGACGTCGTCCGCCGACATCATCGACATATATTACACTCAAAAGCAGTAGGAACACATTCAACAGAGTAGGAAGGATGACAACACTTTAGAGCAACCAATTTCAACCAAGTTTGGGAATCTTAGTGTCTATCTAAACCTTAAATTAACTTATTATTAACCTTACCTGTTAATCCTGGCCTTCAGTTACCAATGTATTTCGTTCCTACGTGACTTAAATTAATTATACTACCATTCGATAAATTGAATCACCGTCATCAAACACGTTAAAATTAATATTACATGACTAACATAGGTCATAAACCGGTTTTTAAAATAAAAAAAGATTCAGATCATTGGTTATAGTTCTGTATTCTAATCTATTTTTCCTATCTCAGGCTTATTTCAGATCTAATCTTTCCATGAGTGCGTCCACTCTTAATTTAACTAATTAATGCGTCAAATACCATGGCCTTTTCGAATGCCTTTTCTGACTCTCATGGCTTTATTCGAAGTTCCGTAATTGGGAATCACCATTTATATAACCATCATGGCTTAAACGTGCCCCGCGTTGGGCCGACCATTTTTACTACTGTACCCGACTAATCATGAGGATGCACTTGTCGTTATCCGAAGATGGACTGGATCGTAGAATCTCGAAGACCCCCGACTAGAAAAACCTTCGAATCCTACCAACAAGCACTATAAGACGATACAGCAGTCCTGCAATTGTGTTATGGACTAAACTAATCTGGTAAGGGTACTAGCTACATATGGAGAGTAAGAAATTTCCATAACCAATCTCCTTATAATTAAAATAAGTCACGCAACTCGTCATATATTTATTAATAAAATGACAATAAATTAAAATAAAGTTCACTAATAAAAATATTAAAGTATGGCACGCTTGCCTTCAAAATAGAAATATACTACAGTCTCACATGACTTTCCATTGGCCGTATCACAGTTCGTAAACATGTCCGATCACCTGTTCTGGAGTTCTCAATAAAATACATTATGTTTAATGAAAATAAACTATTAAAAATCTCCACACGCAAATCCACAAATTAACAATGCTAATCTTTAATCTATGCATCATTGAGCTCCTTTGTTGACACTTAAAACCATACACAAAAGCGTTAGACTTCCAGTCTCATCAACAGCTGTTTAATCAAGTCCGCCATCTCAATCAGCTTTCCCATTCCCATACTCAATATACTCGTCACTGAACGAAATTCTCACCATTACACAAATCTAAAGTCATAATAATAGTCTCAGTTCCACATCAAACTAACATAAAAGAAGCATTTCCGTTACGTAATCTCAATTAACATTTTTCAAAACACATGACATATTGTTCAACACTCCTATACTGTTCCACTTCAGAACCTTCTTCTCACAGACAAACAAAGTTAAAAATGTATGTACATATTTACAATATTATTAAACATCACTGAAAACAAGGTCAACACTATTAAATATGTATAGAAAATATTTATTCCGCATTATCGACTCAAGTTTGAGTGTTTATTCACTTCCTGAGTATTAGTTGTTATTAATAGTATTAATAGTAATATTTATGTTTACTTTTATTTACTTAACCAACATCGCATATTTAGGGTTAATTGTTAATTCCTGGTTTATAGGGCCACTCAATTAAGTTCAGCGCGTATATTATTATTACTCAAATCCATGATAATTAGGTAATATGGATTAATAAACAATAGTTAATAACGATATCACTTCACTTTTCCGCCAACCTCCAAGATGTCATTCAAAAATATTAATACAACTAGATACAATAAACTCATCTCCACAAAACACACTGCTTCAACAAGCATAAACCTCATTCTTAACAATATAATAATGCATTTCTCCATAATACGGAACCAACCTCGTATTAGAGCTCAACTATTTCCTCGCAGATCCTTCTCTCAATATAACTTATATACGGCATTACACTTCCTCGTATATCCAATAATAAATTCACGTAGCATACTTCACTTCCATTTCCACATAAAACCTTCACGTAAACTTGCATTATTCTTACTCCCAAATTGTTCACGTCGTTAATATAATACTTCTTTCTATAGTGATACTTGAATTTTATATGTAAAACCTTCGATGGTTTACTTCGTAAAGCTACTATGTTTACAACAAATGTTATCAATATTCGATAATAATACATAAGTGCGACTCTCCATACTGATCTAGCTTCAGAAATTGCTAGATTGCAATACTATGTAAACAACACTATATCATGTTGCAATAGGTAACAAATAACAACAATGTTATTTAGAGTCGGATATATCTGAATTCTTGCTGGATTTAGACGTTCCCTAAATCTCAACTGTAAATTAAAAATATCTTCCAAGAAGAAATATTACTGATATTTAATTAAATTAATGAAAGAACAAAGCTTTCAATGAATATAATAAATTCATCAACTCGATGAATACTGTTCCGTTTCAATGTCTTCATTGCAGTATAATAACCTAGCATTAATATGACGTAGATATTCTTGCCAAGATCATCGTAATCGTGTTCATGAAATAATACATCTATTCTCAATTCCATATAAATCGCGGTTATCTTACTCCATAAGACGCCCAAATTTATAATTCCAAATAAAGGTTGAAATTCACATCGACGAAAGCAATCTGAATTAAAAGATTCAGAAATTTAAATCAAACGGTGAAAAATGATTTAGGGAAAATTCTTAAATCTTCGAAACGAAATTCCATACGGTATTAAAAATTCCAGTTCAAAAACTTTAAAGTTGAAATCTATGTCCAAATGAAGAATGAAAATCATCCATCAAAACGATCAAAGATGAATATCGAAAACAAATTCACTTTCAAAAATATAAAGAGAGATGGTGCTCAAATGGTTATCAAGACTACTCCAAAATACTACTGATACTAAAACTCGTCGTTCTACCTTTCGTTGAATATAGAAGTTTAATGGTATAGGAAATACCGTGATGATCCAGGAACGCCATACTGGTGTGCCTCGAATTCCACTCCTTACAATCCGTACGGACAGCTTCCTCGGGATTCGCATTTCTCTCCTTCGTTCCTGCTGCTTCCTCGGGAATCGAACTGCTCTACGCCAGTTCTCGGATACCAAGCGTCAAGCGTTAGACTGGGAAAACCCTAGTCTTCTTGTTGCTTCCAGAGTAGATCTTCTTAAGACGTCTTCTCTTAAAATCGACGATCATTATTGAGCATTTTCGTTTGTTAGGCATCATAATTTCAAATAATTAAGAATTTTGTAGCTGGAATAATTGTTGTAGTAGCCCATAAAATTCTTGTGGTTGCTCTCATTGCTCATCCTCCTCCTTTAAATGTGTTCCTGGCGCATAATTGTTTACTCTATATCCTCTCCTTCCACAATGCTATAATTCAACATTCCTTCCGAATACGTATTTCCAATCATAGTGTAAATCAGAACTGTCAAGATTCCACTATTTATAAATGTAGCTCCAATGTTCATGTACTTCACGTAGCAGTCGTAATATCACTCGCTTCATGTCGTTGAAAAACAGTTCACTCGTAGTTTATATCTTTGTAGTAACTTCCATGCGAAGCACAATGTTAATAGAACACGTATGGACTCGAACACTGTCCTATAATGGCGCTGAATTGTATTATAAACTGCCATAAATGTTCGTATAAGATGCTGGCGACCTGTAATTATATAATGTTCTCGCTTTCAATACACTACACTCATATAAATTTCTTCACCGCGAAAACTCTCGCGTATCGACACTATAATATGATTCAATTTCTCGGCTGGATCGTGAGTACGCCCGTGCATTAACTTGGCCAACAGTGGCACTCCGTTTGCGGTCAAAAGTTCCCCGCACTCGACAAATTAAACCTTGCTGGGTAAGTTGTCCAGCGACACGTCTGCTCCGATCGACCGACAGAATAAGACGCCGATTCTGGGATCATCTCTCCCTCCTAATGTCCATCTCACAACCATAATAATAACTCGGCGGGAACTATACGCGGCTACTTGCAAATAGCAATTATCCATGATACTGTGTATTTCTTCTTAATACAAAATTTATAATAATTTTCTTCCTTTCATTATGTAACTTCCTATGTTTTAAAACATCAATTACAAGTCCTGGGAGTAATTATATCACGAAAATAATTAGGCCATGAGAAGCTTTTCATTTTATTGGACCCCATCTAATTGGGCAATTGGCAGTATCCATTCAGATAATTTATTCCTTTATAGCGCTCAGAACTCGCGGCAATCCATTATCTCCACGCGTCAATGACACCTTGCTGGCTCCCATAATGCACCATTATCACGTCACTCGACCTGGCTTCACTGCAGAAACTGGTTCTAGGCCAACTTCCAGAGTTCATATTTAAATGCTATTTACTTAACATGGGGAACGAAATTACGAATATTTTCTCCGATAATAATTCAAAATCGGGTTCAGTATTGTACCCGAAATTACCTACCAATACCTGTTGAATTCCACGATGACAGCTGGATCGTAGAACCTGAAAATACTCGGCTAGAAAAACCCCCAGGTCCTACCAACAAGTAGAAGGGATAATAGAGTACAATTATTTCTAACAAGGTGGCATTAAGAAAGACCATGGTCAAAATAGCAAAAATAGCTCATAGAACAAGAGATTTCTTCACTTGGAATATCTCGGGAGCGTGGGAAACTCCGGAAACACCCAGCGGTGGCCTTCTTAACGCGTCCTTCCATCACCTCTATATAGCATCACGCAATAAAATTTAAAAACGAGAAAATAAATGTCAACAAGATATAAAATGAAAAATGCCCTCTGGCGAAAAGAAATATGAATCATCCCTCGGACTGGGGAAACAATCCATCAAGCTAGCACAATGCTCAACGAGATCAGCTGGTGCTCAACTTGACACAAATATATCCGTACAACTCCGTATGTTCACCTATCTTAACATCAACCATATGAACTAATCGGATTGTCGTCTGCGTTATGATTAACCATCAGATTAATATGAATTATTATCAGAATTATTATGAAGTTCATATTATTGCTTATTAATTAATAAATGAATTATTTACATATTTTACATTTTCTTTAATTACACCTTCTAAAGTTTTACTTGGCTGCTGCACCTTCTCAATTTGATTATTAATCTCCCATAATTAGTTTCAATATATTCGATTCCATGTTTAATTCTAACAAGCATCTAAGCTAATTAGAAATGTTGCCATAAATTCAAGGTGAAATAATTAATAATAATGAATAACCAATCCTGCTGGCATCGTTTAAAGAACTTCATTAAGAATGATCTAACCAAATATCCAGATTACTATTCAGCTGTGTGCTCAGTATAACAATTGCAGTAACATAAATTTATTTTGATACTTTCAAACAGCTGATTCAAAATCCACACATAGATTAACTTCAATAAATCTTTCAAAAACATTTTCTTAGATTCATAATTAATTGGCACTCGTGGCTCAATTCCACAAATACTAAACTTCAATACACATTATATTCACTCACAACAATAATTATAAATTAGCAATATCCACTGACATGCATGACGACGATGTACACCCTTAATTGGTGCCCATTAAACCATTAAATATACTCTGTCATTTGTAATACTGCACAAGGAATAGTGCTCACTCCGATTGATTAAAACTGTAGCATTTTACTGAGTTGAATCATTTTAAATGGTCGAAAAGAACCCTAAAAAGTCTAAAGCTTTGCCGTACAATACTTCATTACATCAAGACTTAATATAAATACGTATAGACTTTCCCAAATATCTGTCCTAGGAATTGTGTATAAAAGGACGTAAATGTTCATCATAAATATCTCATGTCTTCAACTATATCTTTATTATCGCTGTGTTAATTATTTTTCAGAAATACTAATCTCAAGTAACGCACGTGGCTTTGAATAGAAATGAAAATTGATCAAATCAACACTAGAGATTCCCCCTCACTCAAACGAACTCGATATTGTTGAACAATGCCCATACACCATGAATGTAGGTAACATATATAGCTAAACGCCTAATTGATACATTAGGAAACACTGCTAACATATCTTGTCCTTAAGAATAAAGTGTATTCTCAGAAAATAATAACAAGACCAATGCCTTTCACAAAACTAAACTTCCGTAGAAAAATATATCCAAGTGATATACATGAATCAAAATATTCTAATCATCATCCAGAAATCTTATAACATCAACGTGTATGCAAAGTTGAGTGCATAGTCGACACTTCAATAGCCTATGAATGTCTTCAACTTATATGCTATAAGCACAAAACAATTCTAACGCTTCATGAAAATATGTATATCTTCCCCTAACGATATATCTTCTCGACAATGAAACTATGCATATCAATTAAATGGACTTCCTAAAATACTCAAAAATAATTAACAAAATACTACCAAAATGGATGCGTTTGTTAATCAAACCAAAATCCGATTGACCAGAAAATCAGAAAGAGAATCGAGTCTAAACCTCTGTTCAGCCATGCTACAATACTAGAAAAGAATGGGAATTATGCTTACTCCAAAACACCGACTTAGCCACTACTTAAAAAACTGACGTTCTTCTACCTTGCGACAATCCTTGCAGCGGTGTAAACAGGTTATAACAGCCAAGGTAGCCATCTCCCAGCTATACCAAGACATCGCATGCTCCTTCCTGGACTCCGGGTCTAGAACCATGGAACCTCCCTCGTTCCGTATGCTCCAAAGCTCGGTGTGACCGCTCGCCAACGCGTCGAAAAGCCTTCTTGACTTGGGTTCACGAACACGCATCTCCCGCATGAGGTATACCAGTCTATAGTAGCTCACAGATATTCCCAAGTAACCATTTGTTAAGTTCATCTTCACCCAAGATGTGGTATAAATCCGTTTCATGCTCCATAAAATATGAGCTATGAATAGTGCGGTTTGGAAACACATGGTGAGAAATGGTTACGCAATAAGAAGTCCCTGCCAATGCTTGCGAGTGGTGCTCACGTCCTCACTTAGCCGGACACGACTACGTCTACTATTTTCATGTTACTTATTCCCCCTGACGTCTCAATTGATAACATGACAGGAAAAATATAGTTTCTGCATGTATAAAGTACATTGATAACAGCCTGTGTCTATGAATAAAATCACAGCCGTATTGTAAGCAGAATCTGTCACGAAATACACGAACGTAATGTAAAACACGTGTTTTCCCCGTAAAGGTATCACTCCGAGTCGTATAGTAGTGGAGATTATACAAGCTCACGCGTAAGAATATTATGAAATGGACTGAAATGTCTAAGTCTCATATCGACTTGATAGCTGTATTGTTCTGGTATGAAAAGTTTTCTAAGTCCATAAGACTTAATTATACAATATACGTCTCTTGGAACAGGTATTACTATTCACCGTGCACTGCCGGATTGAAAAACTCCCGACCGGGACCACATATTGATCTGATACTATCGCTTCAACTACACGCTAGAGGAAGCCTCGCTTACCCCCTCACCAGGGTGTCTTAGTTCGATGATTATCGCACATGACATGAGACAAACTTTCTTTTCATATATGGGCTTCACATTAGCAAACGAACACATGTATAATCTTCCTGCCATAATAATATCACGTTTGACATACAGGACACTGCGTAAATAGCTCTTATTTGCAGTGAAATAATATATTCATCTTTCAAGTGCGTAGTTCGATTATATTGACGTCACAATCGAAGCAATTCATACAATTGCAACTCATGCCGCTCCCTCGGGCTCACTCGTCACTGCTCGCGAAAGATCGGCTACACCGTCCCGCACATGCGCTCGACTGATCGGAGACACGACGATAACTCGCCGACTGCTGATCTACAAATTGCATTTCAATTCTCGGAAATATGTAGCATATAGGCCATAGAATAATGGTACAGTACCATCCCGGCATTTGTCCAAAGACAAAGTGGGAAACCACGGAAAACCACTTCGAGGATGGCTGAGGTGGGAATCAAACCCCCTCTACTCATTTGGGCCACCCGAGGCTGAGTAGACCCCGTTCCTGTCCTCGTACCACTTATCAAATTTCGTGGCAGAGCTGGGAATCAAACCGTGGACCTCCGGGGTGGCAGCTAATCACGCTGACCACTACGCAACGAAGGCGACCGTATCCAACAGAAATCGTATAATCGGCATGTATAAGTCAGTAGGTAATTTTAGTGGTAGGTTTGTAGTTAGATTTAATTATAGGTTCATTTTTATTTTACATGAATACCCAAACCATAACGAGCCGATAACCAAGATGTTAGGCCGCTTTAAACAACAATTATCATCATCATCATCATCATCATCATCATCATCATCTTGTATTTGATCCCCAAAACTTAAAATGTGCATAAAAATATTCAGCGGTGGTGGCATTTGAACCCACCTCTCAAAAACATGACAGCTATCTTCTACGCACTTAGCCCATTTCTCCACGGATACTCGTCCTTTCACCTTGCCTGAAAGCGTATGAAATGTGATACCGCTTTCTGCTTCGAAGGTTCATTCAGGTTTTTAATCAGTAAGCCACCGTACCCAGCGTTAATTTCGTGTGCAACTGAAACCGTATAATCGGCATGTTCATTGTATGCCAGTTTGATGCATTGAATAATCCACTTGTCGCACAAATGTTTTGTAAAGGTCTTGCATCCATGTCGTGATAAATCTTGAAAAGTCGTTTAGGGTCATTGTGGCTTTGCTGTAGACAGGGAGCTGTCGACCATGCAGGCATCAAACATTGGAAGTGTGGCCGAAAACTAGAAATATAAGGTGCGGAAGACTCATCTGGTATAGTTTCAATATCGGTGAGTAAGCCTCCTTCCACGAGGTGGCATCTTTCTGTGACGAACCAATGGTGTTAATTTTTAGAAAAATGAAATGCTCCGTAGCGTAGTGGTCAGCATGGTTAGCTGCCGCCCCGGAGTTCCTGGGATCGATTCCCGGATCTGCAACGAAATTTGAAAAGAGGTATGAGGACTGGCAATGGGTCTACTCATCCTCGGGTGTTAGAAATGAGTAGAGGGGGTTCGATTCCCAACTCAGCCATCCTCGAAGTGGTTTTCCGTGGTTTACACCTTCGTCTTCGGACAAATGCCGGGATGGTACCGTAGCCGTAAAAATCAAGGAGGTGCTCGCTGGTCGTCCAAAGCGAAGCTGGATTTTTGAAATGTGAACATCCCGGCTAAAGATCACATCACATTCCCGCCAGTGAGTTCTCCAAGATTATACACAGCAAGCTGGAACTACAGTATATTATGGATATAAATAACTATCTTCTATGCGCAAGTGTGCAAACTAACCTGCGTTTCTCGGGGCTATGTCGGATGGGAAGAAGACATCCTATCTAATTTATGCTATTCCATAACATATCTCATTTATAGAAATAAAGGAACATCGAACGAAGGTGTAGAAAAATATAAATGTATTAATAAAACTAAATATCAATTACCAAATTACATAACACCCTAAATTTAAATCTACATTTACGCCACTGACACACACATAAAAACTCCCTACATTTATACATGTTCAAACTGTTGAATTTACGAGACGCTCCGCCGTCTACAAGTGTTAAAATAAATCAAAACATGTAATACCACTGTACCTTGAAACGTGCATTCCAATAAAATAACAAACATATTTCTGTCGCGTGTCTGCGAATAACTGGACTTGTTATATCATAGCCTTCTATGCTGTCCTTCACATCACAGGTGTGAATTCCGTTCATTAATTTCTCGCAGGACCCCAACACACAAGCGGGTCTGCTTGCTTTCACAGCTGTTGTAGCCAACAGTGGACTCACAACGCTGGCTAATGAACACGTAAAAACGCAGCCTTCGCCTTTGACAAAATCAGGCTTTATAAAAACTGTCATAACTTGACTAATTCTATTTGAAACTCATTCATACTTTAAACAATCATTCTTACAACTGCGATCAGTGTTCATGACCACCGACGCTAACATTTACTCTACATTAACAATAAAAATCAAACACTCGTTCAAAAACCATTCGCTCCTTCTAACTATAACCTAAACGAAAAACATTTAACTATTATAACTATTATCAAATATTATAAACCCTTCGTGTTAACAAAATAAGATATTTCTACATTATATACAGATGTCTATCGCCTCTAAGAATAATTCTTGAGCGATACGACCGTTTTAGCTTCATTCTTAACGCTGCTCTCTCATAGTATAATTACTATAGCTTCTCTATACAATGCTTGACCACATTCTTGTCAATATCAAGTTAAAAGACAATATCGGTATTGTACCCGATACCTAGTTGAGGCTATCGGCTACGCCAGTTGTGGTAGAGCCGTATTTGATATTTGTGGTCAAGAAGAAAAGATAGAGCTCAGATTGAGTCAGAGGAATTGAAGGAAATTACGTATGAGACTGAGGGAGAAGGAGCCACTACCCCTCAAACGCAAGGAATCACGGGAGAAATAATGGATGTTTGTGAAGATTAATTGGAAATAAAGTCTTATCTAACCTCAGAAGAAAAAGAAATAACAAGGAATATTATTAATAATAACTTGAAAAAAGGTGGATAACTCCTTAAGTTAATGTAATGGCTTTATAACAGAAGATAGGGGCCGAGGTTAGATCTGTGACGTCAGAGGAAGACAGCGGAAGGGATGAGAAGTCACGTGCTAGGTCAAGGTGGTGTGGCCGCACGCAGTGACAAGGAATCAGTTCATCAGTTGTTCTGTTGCATTATGTGCAAGCAACAAGTCGGGATCACGACAATTCATAACGCAGTGCAGTACGGTGACTTACACATGCAGGGAGGAATCGCTAAGCGAAGCCAGCAATGTGATTTTATGAGCTCGGTATTGTAGGATAGGCTGACCGAAGGTCGAATCGAGGTGGCCGTGAGCTTTAGGCAGGGACCCGGCAATAGGAAACGTGCTAGTTTCAACATTGGAAATGCATTCACATACGTGTTAAACAGCAACGCTTTTACAAGCTTATAACTTACCGTGGTAACGCGCAGTATTCCACTGGGAATGAGGAACATTATCTTGACTACATTCACTATGAATAACCGCGTATTGAAGCAGTACAATGAGTCCAGTGTCTAACTTCATGTTACACATAGACAGTGAAGCAGAACTTGTCGTGCTTCGGGCGACATTTTGTAACAGTTTGGTAGTCAACCAGTTGAACATTATACGCTGACATTTTTCAAGTTTGAGATGGTTGGACTTGGATTTCAGCAGTCCAGTCGTTCAGTACAGTTACAATTACACACTTTTCTACGGATAGTCAGATGGACTTAAAATTATTTCAACGATGTTACAGCATACTTTATAATGTGTTTGAACAGGGCATGTTTAAAGCGACCATGGGGCCGTTCAAACATTACTGCATTTTGCCAATTAGGACGTGTGATCTTATGCACTTTATGAATAGTGGCATGTGCATTATAACAGTCATACGTCATGAACATTTATGAAATGTATTCACAACGAACGCAGATACAGGGTGTCTGATAAATAAGTACACTTTTTGAAGTTACAATTTTCCACCAGTGTAATTCGATCATAGTGAAGACGAACATTATTAATGGATGTCGATCGAACATTTTACTGAACAGTGGCGTAACACATCCGAAGAGAGAATGGGGTACTCAGTTTATTCGAACTTTTGTGGAGAATATTGGACAATATCCATGATGGATATCCTTCATTTCATCATGTCGTGCTAGGCGTATGAGGAGACGTGATGGCAGCTCAGAGCGATGGATTCAGTTCCTAACGAGGAGGATTACTACAACATCATGTTCACTTGCATGGAGTCAGGTGTTAGTTCAGTGATTAACACAGCGTTTTTCGTCGATCTTTCGAGAAATCTGTTGCGAACACTTGGATTACCGACGATCTTTGAATATTTTATTAACATATGGAATATGAAGGTATTGTGAGAGCTATGGCATTACTGATATGATTTTACATGAACACTGGGCACACTTGTATTTTGTATAGGAGTGTCATTTTTCGACATGGTTTGAATGTTTTACTACTTCGTTTGCTAAAATATGGTGTTACCATATGACATGGTAGGCACATTTATCCAACGTTTTCACTATTGATTGACTTTATTAAGCAGGATTTTGATCTTTATATTTTTCTGTGATGATAGCACTTTTGATTATGGATAGTTTTAGCGAGTGTTTCGAAACTCGTGATCTGCAATTGGATAGTTTGGATTTTCGTCAGTTCATTGCATACTAGCGAGTATGTGGAGTTCATCAGCATCTTTTATTGGATTGTTTGGTGATGTTAAATTTTATTCGCTCAAGCGAATATATATTGCTTTTATGTGACAAGTAGAATATTGTTGATTCCAATCATGTACACTCATTCACCAGTCTATAGAGACGGGGCCTGTTACCTTGCGTAGCTGAGTGGTGGTACACACCTTACCTGTCGTGTTAGTTTTTTTATCTGAGTCTATGGAGGCGGGGCCTGTTACCTAGCGTAGCTGTGTGGTGGTATGCACCTTACCCGCCGCTTTAGGGTCTCATATTATCATACGAGTGTAATTATGATCGTAAGAGGATTAAACAATAAACTACCAGTCACATATTGGTTGATCTTTGTTTAATAATTTAAAAATAAATGTCAGCAGGGTTACACTTTGTAATTCTTGTCTTGCCAATCCAATAGTTTGTTGCAATACTCTTTTGAGAGTATATTCATTTAACAGTTAATATTTTTAATACCCTTTGTGAGTGATTTCATATCTTTGAGAAGGATTTCAAGTAATTGAGTCTTGTAAGACGAGTTATTTATTATCAGAATTTATTTACAGGCAGATAATGATCAGATATTTTTGATGTGAGTTAATATAACACATTGGTGTTCTTTTTTAAGTAAATTTTGAGGATCTTAACAGAGATTTTACACTCTGAGTTAAACCAAATATTGAATTGGATTACGATTACTATGGTAATTTTCCTATTGTTTAAGAAGTTGTCTGGACATGACAGGTTATATTCGTTAACCGTTATATTTTTTGTGGATCATGCTACATGATGAGTTGAAGTATTTTTCATCGGAGTTTGTGAGGTTGCCAGGAGAAGGTTTATAATAATGCCAATGAAGGTTTTGAAGCACACATGAGGTCGTCGAACCCAGTCTAGCGTATTTTTGAAATTCATGCTGTGCGCTGAATAATTGTGGTGTTATGTGAAATAATAATGGTGTTCAAATGTGATATTTGACAAAGTGAATTTAAATAGTGAAGTTTTGGATGGTGATATCCAACGTGATTTTGTAGGGGCAATGTATTATTTTGGCATGATAATTAAGTATGAGGTATAACTTGGAACTGGTAGATTTTTAAGACAACGTTCTATAACCAATATTAAACATTTTGAGGAAATTAAATAAATAAATATTTTTTTGATAATCCAAGATTTTCTAATAATAATAATAATAATTTATGGAATTATTATCTCAAGTTTAAACATATTAATGATCTGACCCAATAAATTAAATAAATAAATAGTTGATTAAACAGCTGATAAATAGATGAATTAAATAATGATAATTAATTGAAGGAGCTGATAAAATAAATTTAAATAAATTTAAATTAATTTAAATAAGTAATATGATTTAAATAAGCTGATGAATTGCAACTTAAATTGATGAATTGAATAATTTAAATGGATGGATTGAGATAATTTAATTTAAATGAGATGGTGAAATAAGGGTGTGTGGGAGATTTACAAATGATTTAATGAGTTGATGAATATAATACTAATTTAAATGATCTGATGATAATGAATTAATAATTCTGATTTGAGTATAACAAATAACTGAATGATAGCTGATGTGAGAAGCATTTAATTGTTTTAACATGATAATGATGATGATAACAGAAGATTAGTGAAGATTTTTCGATTCACAACCGAGTAGTGGTTAGAAGTGATGTAAATATTGTGTATAAATTTGTTATTAATTTTAGGAGTGATTGTTGGGATTTCCAACATATTGCTCAATGCCATTTGAGCCATAAATAATTGAATATTTGAATATTAGTGTTATTATGATATTTTGTGTGCTAGACAGATTATCATTTCATTACATCCACATTCCTGATGTTACATTAACGAAAGTTAGGTCTCAAGGATCACGAAATGTCAGTGACGAAAATACATAGTGCTACGGTGAACCTGAGAACTCAAGCGAACTCTAGTTATTTTTGTTTTTCATGTGTATGAAATTATTTTATACAGTGCGGAGATGGTTCGGTTTGTGAGGACTATAAAATCATAACTGTTATATTTGACCATACTCTTAGGCAGGTGTTTGTTTGTTTCTGTCTGACCGTTCAAGTTCAAATATTTTTTTTATTTTAGTTGTGATCTGATGATGATGTTGTTTTCCCAATCCTTTCCTTTGTCACGATTAAGGCTTAACCAGAAAGGATGTGGTTCGTTAATGAATCAGTTGATGGCGCCCATTTTTATTTGCTCTTATGACTAAATTTAAGCCCGTAACGACCCTAGAGATACTTTATCTCGTGTTACCCTCTGCTTTTGTGATATTTCAACTGAATTTCCGACACATTCCCCATTTTATTTCATTTAACTCCATTCTGGCCTGGGACGCAAGGTATGCGATGTAATGACAAATGGGTCATCGCATACCTCGGATGAACGGGTGCAGTATCTCAATGTCCGATCATTTAAGATGAGTGCATTGTTGTTTTAATTCAGTTTAATAAACTTAATATTAATTCAGAGAACAGGGACATTATAGCTTTTCTTAATGGAGTTCCACCAATAAACGACATTCGAGCCGCAGATCTAATTACATGAAAAGTCCTCACTGACTTTCATTAAAATACAACAGCGCTACATTTATACTATCCTCAGTACATCATGACAATAAATACGGAAATCCCCTCCGTATAACAAACAACCATTTATGGCAGAAACCTGCATAACTCCTCTATAAATATTACAAATCACCAGCACTCTTGTTTTCAACAATGGTTCTACAGTACTGGTATAGCTTTCTCTATAGCTTCAATCTTAATTGTTGCCTCAACAATACAACATATCAATGAACAGCGATGTCTATTCTACAATTACATTGATCATCTTCAAACGATGGTATTAATAGATCTTTCAATGGTTTACTAAAACAAAATTACTCAGACATAAAACACCATGTCTCTAAATATTTATTAAAAAATTTACATGTTTCTACTTACTGGTCAATACTAAAGTGCACGGTTGTAAAACTGCATTGACACATAACGCAGTGTTACACGTGTGCCTTGATAACATCTCATGTTATCTTATCGCTCAATAAGGATCGATCATGACTGGAAAAAGTCCAACTATACTTTCCTAAGATCGAATAATTTATCTTTCAAAAGATATGTCTCTAATCATTTATATTTAATGAAGAACAAAGTCTTCCTCCAGTTCAATATAAGTTCGTCGTTAACTGAATGTAGCTTCATTCTACAAAAAGAATGTTCATAACTATTCACTTTCACATTGTATACATGACGAATATAGCTTGCTTAGATCGTCGAATTGTTTCTAATTATAGTGATATTTCACATTATATCACTCGTCTATTTCTTCTCCTAGATATATATTTCTTCTTACAAAAAGAACACCCAAGTTCATGTAAATAAAATGAATTTAATGAATGTTCTAGACTAAAAGTCTGAAGTCTTGAATAAAAATTGAAATCGCAGGATAATGACTTCCTTAAACTTTTTCCCAACGGAAAATACATTTCTCAAACAACTGACTTCAGTTCAGAAACTGAATCTTGAAATATTTAATAAGTATAGATAATAAACTGACTTTCATCTTATACAAATTCGAAGAATTAAATTTTACTAAACATCGAAGTGAAACTACTTTAGTAACAAATATGGAGAATTGTTGTTCCGAAATGCCCTTGACACACTCATACAAGAATAATTATGGAAAACATCTACCTGAGTCTTGTAGAAAATTGAAGTTCACTGTCGGATAACAGAAAATACCCAACTGGATCGTCATCATCCAGGTATGATTTGTTCAAATAAAACCCAGTCCCCTTCATCGGATACGAGTTGCTTCCTCGAGAATGGAAAGGATTCCTTCTCGGCATCTCCGTCTCCTCCTGGTATCGAACTGCCTTCCTCGGACTTGAGTGCCGTCTCGAACTATCATCGGGCTGATATCTTCTGTCTTCCGTTGATGTTTCTTCAATCGCCGACATCTCTAGAAGTTCTTCCATTATCATTGAGCAATATATTCTGGATAGCATCATCGTTACAAAATAAATTCGTAAGTCGACAGTCGATTCGCTATCGGAGATGGTAAAGTTCATTTGGTTGGTGAATGAAATATTTATATGCTCATGGTCGTGAATGAATGTACATGGAAATACATTAAATAAACTGGATAGAAGTGTACTTAATGCATCCTGTTGTCTCGGCATTCTGTTTATCAGGATGTTATAGATCTTCACATTGTTTCTCTAACGTTGTTCCATTGTTGCAATCACAACTCTGTTTTGATATATCTCAGACGCGTAATAGTTACATACTTACATACTTACATACTTAAAATATCATAAACTATTTCCTCTTCATAATTGTCTGAAGCCATTATAATGTTCATACACAATGTCTCAATGTTTATGTAATATCACTTGTACTTCCTTTCAGCTGATATGTGGACTTGCTTGGATTGAAGTCACACCACACTAAAATGATTGTCCTGCTTGGAGTTGAGCAACTTTGTCTGACACCACAAAGTCTCAAATATCTCGGAAAATACTTGCTCGATTTTAATGAATCTTTCTATTATAATACTTTATCACTGGATAAGTAAACTGGAAACAATTCTATTTCGACAAAGTCGAATGCTTGTCTGCTATTAAATAAATTAACCACCGCTCAACATTACCTAATTTGAAGCGAGGCTCTCGAAATATGTTGGCCGGTAACACCGCTGCCTATAGTATCACGTAGGACCTCGCACTGTATCTAGCCAACGGGAATAATTTTCCTCCGGACGATACGTCTTATCGCTATGAAGTCTGTCGAGAGAAGAACGATCTGAGCTGTCGTCCCCTCTTCAACTCGTCTGAAAATTGCGCCATTGTCAATGCCGCGCGGTTAGTGGCGCGCACTTGTAATATTCCTTATTACAGTGAAAATCTTCCGATTAGCGTCATTCAAAGTAGTAGTAATATCTTCTTTTAATTTTCTTAATGTTTTCTATGGAGTAAAATTGTTACATAGGGCTTAAATGGCATAGTAAATCACATTAACTAGGTAAAAATCCAAGTGTGCTCCATAAAGCCTCCTCTCATTGGCTGAAAGCATATATCCAATGATATATTTTGTAAATATTAACTGGTAATATTTTGCGCGATTTCCTTGTTGTTATGCACTTTCCAAAGGTCCAGAATGTTATGGGCGTCTCTCATCACATGATGGGTTTCTCCTATAGCTTGCGTTCGCTAACAAAACTCGTCTTGAGCCAACATCCAAATTTATATTCTAATGTTAAATTTTATCATGGGCACGGATAATAACATCATTTTCATCCTAAATTATCAAAATTTCGGGCGCATTCCCCTCTCAGCTAGGGTTAAAAACAGTTCCAACATTGTTTTTAATCACCTTATTTCATGACCTTAGATATGTCACGTAACTGAAATTTTTGATGATAGTTTAGCCTACTTTCTTGAGATATTCGTTCCTTATTGTCTACCTGTGTCTGCTGAAACTAATCTAAACGTTTATTCAAATCAGTCCGCACGCTCGTTACTTCCTTACTTAATTCTAGCTGATTACTAGCAAACTTCTTTTCAATGTTATCTTGAATTTCTTTGATATGCTCTTTACTGGATTTATTCCACTCTTCCTTCCAAACTAGGACATGAGCTTTCAACATCTCACTAATATCGACTTCTATATCGTCCTTAAGAGTCTTGTTATGGTCTATTACTTGGGACCGCAAAGAATCTACGTTTTCCTTCAGATCACTTAATTGTGACGGAACTTCGTTAATGTTTTCTTTACATTGTGTGTTTGACACTTCTAGTTCTTTCCTAATATCATTTTGGAAAACTGCATTATTGGACTCAATATTGTTTAATTTAGACTGTAGACCGTTAACATCAGTATTTACCTTGTCTACGTCAATGAATACATTATTCACCTCTGTCGGTATCCTATTAATGTCGGTTTGTACAACACTTACTTCGGATTGAACATTGTTAACATGCGTTTGAATACTGTCATCCTTTTCCTGAACAGATTTTAAATTAGTCTGAACAGCACTTACATCACACTGAACAGTGTCAACTTTCGTCTGGATCTCCTTGGAACTATCCTGCAAACGCGACATGTTATCTTTATACTCAGAGGCGCTTGTCTGCAAACCTTCCAGGGATGATTGTACACCCTGTATTTCTTCTTTATCACTGTCCTTGACACTTTCAGTAACACGACCTGTAATATTTTCGACAATATTTTCAGCTACCTTTACAACAACTCTGTCAATGTCCTCCTTCCTATCTTTCATAACCTGCTCCAGGTCCTGCCTTGTTTCCAGAAATTTGCGATTCATAGCCTGAAAATTCACCTTTAAATTTTCAGTGACCTCGTGTTTCAAATTATCCTGCAAATTAATCTGTACAGTTTTAATTTGCTCGGTCAAATTTTCACTCATACTAGTCTGCAAGTTTTCCTGCAGATTACCATGGACAGTTTAAGTTGCTCTGTCAAATTTTTACTCAAACTTTCCTGCAAATTATTTTGCAAGCTCTGCTGCATCTCGTTCAGCATTCGCTGTACTTCCTCCTTACCCATCGTTGCCATTGCAAAGATTCACAAATCAAAATCGCTAAGGGATACATCAACACAAAGCGTGACAACAACATTTGGAACAACAATTTCTACCATGGAATTGGGTGTTCTTAATGTCTATCTAAAATCTTAAAATTAACATATTGTAGGGGACCTGAGAGGGTGCCCTCTACAATGTAATAGCTGGGGGGATGAAATATAAGTAGCTGGGGGTTGTTTGGAGCTCGAGTGTAAGAGGTGTCGGTTATGGACTGATTCGAGGGCGTGTAACCACTCGAAAGGAGAACTCCCGAATGTACTGTTTGTTCGGGTAGTTCGGGGATGCGATATCGGGATTAGGGGCGGTTTGGTGCTGGAGGCTCTGAACAGCTGGGTCGCTGTCTGGAATACTGCTAACGTGGGCAACGGACGGTTCGCGCTAAGAAGCGAGGCAAGCAGTCTGACGTATGCGAATAGCTGGCTCCGGGCGTCACGAAACAATTAACTAAGTGTTAGCTGGATCCTACCGGGACGAGGGATGAAGGGTAGGATCGTAACAATTAAGCAAATAAACTAAATGACCAGATACTTATGAGATGTATGACTTTAATGAGTACTTCAGACTTGAAGTACTCCTAGAATTTGCAGAACAGTTATTAAACCAGATGCTTACCACAATCCAAGCACTAAAGGGTGAGAGTGTGAATGTCTGTGTGAGGAAGTGTAGATCGCTCAGACACTTACCCTTTGGCGTTCGTCGGAGCGGCGCTCTGCAGCGGTTTGGCACAAAGTGACACTGAGGAAGACTGACTGGCTGACTGACTGACCTCCAGTTACCTCACCTCTCCGGCTTTATAGCCTTTCGAGCGTCGAGTGTGTGGAATTGCACATTTCACAGGATGTGAGGAGTTGGCCGGGGTTATTGGAGGTTGTTGCTATGTATTAGGTTTAGTTGTATGTTAGAATTTTGATAATGTATTCCGAAGGCGATTGTATGGAGATATATGTATGTGTCGTAGATAGAAGGGGATGGGGGTGCATCTCCCCGATGCAACAACTCCTTCGAAGGAGCTAGTCATCGTCCTCGATGACGGGAAGAAGACTAGGCCGTAGGGGTAGTTTGTGTTGTGAGTGTGTGTGTGAATGGTCATCTTCTTCCTTCTTGTAATATCTTGTCTCTTCTTTTCTTCTCTTGGGTTCTTCTGTTCTTGTATTATGTCCCTTCGGAAAGAAGGTGGCGACGTCGGTGGGGGTGTGTGGTTATCCCCGTGTGGGGTGAGGTGCAGAAGTGAAAAGCTCGTGGAAGGAAAGGTGGGTAGTATCGTAAACGGATGTGTGGGGTGAGTCAGTGTACAGTGCCTTGTAGAAGAAGTCTGCCTCCGGTTCATGTCTAGCGATCATGTGTAGGTGTTTTGGTTTGGGGGGGACAATATTTCTGGGTACAATTATATCATCTTTACAACATGGGTGCCCTGGGCACATAACAATGTATACCATGGAATATGGAACTCGTCATATAAGAATACAATTCAACAAAAACATTCGTAAGTACCATCGTACATTAAATCACAATCAAATCAAGAAATCAACACAAGGGGTGGCTACCCTGAGAGGAAAAAACATCTAAAAGGGAGGGAGCTACCCTCCGTCCGTGTTATGAAGGACGGGATGAAAAACTGCCCTCAGGTAGACAACGTACATACATAATTAACAATGTGCAACAGGGGATAGAATAGAGATAGTGAAATAAATGCCTCGGTGTGTAAAGTTAGGGGAATATATATAAATGAGTTTATTGTGTGGGGGTAGAAAGGAGGCATTTTTACAAGTTATATTTTAGAAGAAAGGAAAGGAAAAAGAAAATAATGTCTAATAGTAACAATTATGGTGTGTGTGACATGTAAACAGTGTGTAGACATAAATCATTTGAACGGTGTTGGCCATGCTATATCGGCCGTAATCGCATACAAATCCTTTGTGCCTGAGCACTAAGATATACCTTTATAATTATCGCATGAACAATATTATCCCGCGGAAATACCTTTACAAAAAGGAACCTGTGTCCTGTAGCTTAAACTCTCTAGTAGCTAAAAGGAACTTCGGCAATAATTAACCTATGGCCACTGCAGATAAACTAAACCTCTATGGATCGTCCCCTGTGGGGGGACGCTCCATCTTAGTAGGGAAGATTGTCCCTTACATTCTATGGGCACGATCCTCGCTACTGTATAACACCTCTCATTATAGGTGCCTTTGTGGGATCCATCCAGCGGGAGTGGATATCCCACAGTTATCCCTAAACGTGGGACGGATATCAGTTTAATACTGGTAGAAAGCTGTGGGGGGAAAAATGTGAGAGCCGGGGGTGTGTTGGCTCTGTGTGTGTGGGAGAGGGTGCGACGAGCGCGTGTTAGGCGTGGCCAAGATATATACATGGGACTATATACAAAACGCCACCTGTGGGAAAAGAAAGAAATGGAAACCAATATGTATAGTGTCCTCTTCGCCTGCCGATGTTTTCTCATCTGCGGGGGTGTAAAAATACAAGTAAAACAGATAAGTATGGAGAACAAAATGTAAATAAGCACAAGTGAACATCTGGGAATTATAATATGCGAATGGCGCGTCTGAACGCCACATGAAGTGATTTCGTTGGTGTCCCACGCTGTAGCTGAACTGTAAAAAGGAATCATGTGGAAATATTATCGAACTGGTGTGGCTGACGTGCAATCAAACGGTGGACGCCAATCGATGATCAGTCGATCGCTCCCGTGTAGAATCGCAGGTTGGAACGGTGCAAAGTGCACTATCACCGCATCGCATAACGCGACGGTGAAGTATCGATCGTCGTATTCGGTGATATCGTAGCATATTATCGGTCTTACACGGCTGACGTACGGACAAAGGCCGATGCAGATCGATTATAACTCGATCGCTCCCGTGTATATGTCTCTTTCTATAAGTGTAGGTGTATGTCCAAAGTCGTGTGATCGCATATCGCTGATGATCGCACATCATAGATCGCATATCGTACCATTCATCTCTCAACTTGTATCTCGCATCTCGTCAATCGCATCTTGTAAAGTGCAAATCGTATCTCGTCAATCGCATATCATCGCGATTCGCCTATCGCATGTCGCATAACATATGTCGCAAGTACGTCGCAACGGAACGCCCGGAATAGGCTAGAGACCGTAGGGTCCCTAGGTCGCAATCGCAAGGTAATACAAAGGTGCCCCCCATGGGGTATGATCAGACAGACCACCGGTGATCTATACCTCGGCCAGGGAGAGAACCGTGGGCATGTCGCAAATCGTCTATCATCATTTAGAAGGTAGTATCGTCCTCGAGGGTATGGTCAAAGAGATCATCGGTGACCGATACCTCGGCCCGGGAGATAATTGTATATAATATATTGATCATTGTTTATCATTCATTAGTATTCATCTTCACCTGCCGCTGCAGGTCGTAGCTTCGCGCAATGAAGCTTACTACTTACCTATATCTAGCTACAAGTCTGGTCAAAAGGGTCGTCCCTGGGTGGATGGTCTATCCTGTTCGACGGTGAGTTGGTCAGTTCTCCCATCGAACCCTCAAGAGTCCACCCGCAGGTCGGGCTTTGCTGACAGTAGTGCATGATGGGTGTAGCTCCCCGTCGCGTCGGGGGACAGGCTAGGTACACCCGTCAGCTTCGGCGCTTGCCCGCACTACGCCATCGCTGCGTCGACATTCCGTCGTTCGTCAGAGTCCACGTCATGGGCTGGGATGGCCCTAAGTCCAGGTCAACATTTACCAAGATTCTATTTTCCAGCGGAAAATAGCGTCACATCATCCAAAGTGCATCTCTGTGCACAAACCATATAATTAAAGTGTCGAGCGAGTTTTGTGTTTGTGTGGGGGTGGTATCCATTCCGGGTAGGGGGGGGGGGGCTGTTTTGGCACAGTGCACCTCAGTGCGCCTGGCTTTCAGATAGCTAGCTAATTTCAGCTGCGATTATTCTTTCACATGTTATATCGAGAGCTGAGGATGTGGAATGGTGTTCTCTTGTTAGTGGGAGAATGTATACATGTTAAAGTTTTTAGTAGTTGGGGGATGGGATGGTTAATTAGGACTAGGGAATGGTGGTCCTAAGTGGATGTGGGACAAGCGTTAAAGGTAAGGAACGCTTTACCGGTGAGGGTTAGGATTGTAATCGGCCAGGAACTGGGTTTACAGTGCGGTTGTTATAGTCCGTACTGAAGTAGGTATGGCTACGTATGATCTATAGCTGACATCCTGTCGCATGCAACGTTAAAGATCCCTATCAGGGTAAAAAATGGCATGCGGGATAAAAATACAATATCTGATTCAATCATGTTAGCAGGTAATTATTTTACGCTAAGTTGTTAGCTTTATATTTCCGAAATGTTAAATAACATGTAGCCAAGAGCGAAAAAGCATGTTGTGCACCTTGGCAGTTGCATTACCACCAAGTGCCTCGCATTAATAAGGGACGGGGGAATAATTTGTTAGATGTAGAGTGTAAATGCTGTGTCATGGGAGGGGAAATATTGCTAAGCTTGGATCAACGTGCTGTGATTTATGACATATGCGGCCGTATAACATGGCACACTGCTGCCTGCAATATACAATACATAATCTGGACGTATTTTCTAGATATCTTATAGATTAATACTGGTCAGGTTAATAGCAAGATCCTGGTGTTATAGTAACACCGTCCTATACCTTTCCGGAAGGGTCACAGGGATATGTCAGGATACCCTGTGATTGAAATCTCTCATGTGGTATATCGTCTCGAGTGTGCTCTCAAAATAATCAATTGGTAGGAATGAGCTTGCTATATAAGTGGTGAATCTCGATGCAAAAGTATAACGGGCGCTGTCTGAAAATTCGCGTCCGCGAATGGTCTATCGGTATCGGCATGGCCGACCGTCGCAGTGTGGATGAAGATTGTAATTCGGGATAGTATGCTGCATCTCTGTGCACCAGCGTGCTCTGAACAAATCGTATTATCTATGAATATGTGTCCTATATTGCCGCCTCTGCGGGTTCTATTTATTAGCCTCTCCTGTGGGCTAAATCCACCTGTAGGGGGGGGATATTGTTCAAAACTATATCATCCACTACGCGGAAGTGTGTGGGAGCAAAAGTGTGTCTTGCCACATTGGGGGTGTAAATATAAATGCGAAACATGTGTCATCTGTATCTATAATTCTCAAGAGATGTAGGCGTGTAAAATAATAATCCGAGAGTGAGTAAGAGGAGTGTGGCGGGGAATATAGTTGGGCCACCGTTGTGAACGATTTGTCACGTCCCTAGCTGGAATACAGTGTTATTATTAAAATTCGTTATGCCTGGAGAAAGAAAAAAATTCTAAATAGCGTGGACATTTATGTACATGTATTTGTGGGGAATGCCCGTACCTGCCTATAGCGGAGGGCAGTGTCCCTACGAGGGTGTAGTAAGGGCAAATGTTTCGTGAAGAAGGGCGAAAGATATAACTGTGCGTATGTTACGAGGCGCTCCGTGTGTAGCACTGCTAGTACGGACATTTGGCCGTGAAATATGCGCTCTGTGTGTTAGTTAGGGGGTGTGTAAGGGGATGAATGCTATCAAAAATGTGGGTCTACCCTACGAGGTAGTGTCTACTTCAGGAAGTAAATGTCCCAGGCGCAGTGGCGGTGTAGTGAGCGAGTGTTTGAGGTTGTTGAAAGCCTCCCTATGTGTGTCCGTAATAATAAAGGGTGTTTTCTCGTGTGTGAGCTCGGTTAGGGGGTTTGCTATGTGGGCAAATCTATGAATAAAACGCCGGTAATAGCTAGCGAGTCCCAAAAATGATCGTGGCTGTTTGATATTTTCTAGCATGGGAATATCGGTAATGGCGGCAACTTTGGCAAGGTCAGGTGTGATGCCTTCTTGGCTAAAAATGTGGCCCAAAATTTCGACTTTCTGTTTCGTAAACTGGCACTTGGATGGCTTTAGCTTTAATTTAGCGTATCGTATCCTGTCAAAAGGTTCTTTCAAATGTACCATATGCTCTTCGAATGTTTGCGAAAAGATGGTTATATCGCCGGTGTATGTTAAGACCGAACGATATTTGAGGCCCGCGAATGCCTTATCTACCAGGTTCTGAAATGTTTGACTGGCATTTTTCAAACCCATCGGTAACACATTATAGCCGTACAGGCCGTTTTCGGTGACGAATGCCACCTTGTGTCTATCAGGCTCATAGACAGGTATCGTATAAAATCCTGAATGGCAATCTATTATGGAAAAATATTTAGCTCCGCGAAGTGTCTCTAAATAAGTGTCTGTGCGCGGTAGCGGGTAATTATCATTCTTAATTAGTCTATTAAGTCGCCGATAATTGGTGCAAAATCTATGCGAACCGTCGGCCTTTCGGGTGAGAATTACCGGGGCACTGTAATTAAATACTATTGGCTTAATAATATTGGCGTTTAACATATCCTGAATCTGGGTTTCTATGGCCTTTCTTTCTTTAGCGCTAACTTTATAGGGCGCCTGGTGAACCGGAGCATCACTGGTCAATTCGACACGGTGCTGGATTAAATCGGTTACCTCTAAATCGGCAAGTCAATGGGCAAAAATGTCCCTATACTCCTCCAAGAGGTTTGTAAGCCTTTGATCCTGTTCTGGGGTCAATGTTTGTGTGGGTTCGTGTTCCTCCGTTGCTTGTGTGGCGCCTAAGTCGGGCTGTGGAGGTATTGTGACCAACGGAGAGACCTGGTGCGGGCATGTGCCTCGCTCCGCTCGCGGATTATATGTACTCCGCGCGTATGTTATCGGATGCGTAGTGATAAGGTCTCCGTTTACCAGGCGTATTTCGTTGGAGACGAAACTAATGTTCGCACCGAACTTGGCAAGGAAGTTCGTACCAATTATCCCTGGCACTGATAGATCCTCTATAATAAACATAGGATGGCTGGCTTGAAAGGAACCTATCAGAATTCGTATGCCTGTTATCCCTAAACAGTGAATAGTCTGCGAGTTAGCAGCTACGAGTTGAGTGTTGATAGGCACCCTGTGTATGCGCTCGTTGGTAATATACGCTATAGCAGCTATCTGAGGATGATCGTTGAGCGTTCTGTGCCTGCGCTCGTGTGAGGGGAGGGATATGTGGTAGTACGCTAGGGTACCTTACCCTGATGTCTAGAGCTGCGTCCTCAAGCTCGGCAAGTAATTTGCCTGGGTTGTGTTCGGATATTAAGTCGGCGTTCCTAACTATGATTTTAGGGCGTAGTGGTTTGGTGCTAGCGGCGAGGGTGTGGGCTGTGTCCCTAATTGCACGTCTGACCTTACTGACCTTCTGGAACCTTAGCATGGAGTACTATCTGTGCTATTCTTCCTATGGAACTGGGGATCTGGGGTGGTAAATTGCTTGCTTCTATATAGGGGTGGCTTCGGAAATGTTATATCTGACGGGGCGAGCTTGGGTGGGTACTAAATAGTACCTGTACTCTAAAAAAATCTCAATTTTGAGTGGCGTAAGCTTGGCTAGTAAGAGGTAATTTATGCGATCTTTACCGCAGAGTTACGTTGTTTGTAACCCTAGGGCGTTGTTCTAAAACAACGTCACGGTACCCGGCGCGTCTTCCAATTGTAGGGAACCTGAGAGGGTGCCCTCTACAATGTAATAGCTGGGGGGATGAAATATAAGTAGCTGGGGGTTGTTTGGAGCTCGAGTGTAAGAGGTGTCGGTTATGGACTGATTCGAGGGCGTGTAAGCACTCGAAAGGAGAACTCCCGAATGTACTGTTTGTTCTGGTAGTTCGGGAATGCGATATCGGGATTAGGGGCGGTTTGGTGCTGGAGGCTCTGAACAGCTGGGTCGCTGTCTGGAATACTGCTAACGTGGGCAGCGGACGGCTCGCGCTAAGAAGCGAGGCATGCAGTCGGACGTATGCGAATAGCTGGTTGCGGGCTTCACGAAACAATTAACTAAGTGTTAGCTGGATCCTACCGGGACGAGGGATGAAGGGTAGGATCTTAACAATTAAGCAAATAAACTAAATGACCAGATACTTATGAGATGTATGACTTTAATAAGTACTTCAGACTTGAAGTACTCCTAGAATTTTCAGAACAGTTATTAAACCAGATGCTTATCACAATCCAAGCACTAAGGGGCGAGAGTGTGGTCTGAGTGAGGAAGTGTAGATTGCTTAGACACTTACCCTTTGGCGTTCGTCGGAGCGGCGCTCTGCAGCGGTTTGGCACAAAGTGACACTGAGGAAGACTGACTGGCTGACTGACTGACCTCCAGTTACCTCACCTCTCCGGCTTTATAGCCTTTCGAGTGTCGAGTGTGCGGAATTGTACATTTCACAGGATGTGAGGAGTTGGCCGGGGTTATTGGAGGTTGTTGCTATGTATTAGGTTTAGATGTATGTTAGAAGTTTGATAATGTATTCCGAAGGCGTTTGTAAGGAGATATATGTATGTGTCGTAGATAGAAGGGGATGGGGTGCATCGTTTCGTTCCGTCATGTTCGTGTCCTAAATTATCTATACCACCACACTAATATTTAAATTTTCCAACGTTAAAATATTAAATTTATACTTAACATGGCTATCAAAATCCATGAGCCGGTCTGAAATGAAATGAATTCCGATCGTAGGTCATATTCATAGAATTCCAACCCATCTATACCTATCTCAGGTTTTTCTATACGATTAGATCTGTCTTCGAGTGCAATATTTCTAAATACAACTTAACACCACCTAAGTTATCGCACTCCATAAAGCTGGCTCCAGTTCTCTCCATAAAAGCTCTACAAATAGCTTTCGTGAACCTCGGGATTGCCACATCGTAAGTCCATCGAATGCTCTTCCACAAGCATTTCGACGCCTAGACGTTGGACAGCCATAACTTCTACTGTACCCATAAAAATCGTGGAGGTGCTCGCTGGTCGTCCAAAGCGAAGCTGGATTTTTGAAATTTGAACATCCCGGCTAAAGATCATATCACATTCCCGCCAGTGAGTTCTCCAAGATTATACACAGCAAGCTGGAAATATGTTATGGATATAAATAACTATCTTTTATGCGCAAGTGTGCAAACTTTCCTGCTTTTCTCGGGGATATGTCAGATGGGAAAAAGACATCCTATCTTATTTATGTTGTTCCATAACATATCTCATTTATAGAAATAAAGGAACATCGAACAAACGTGTAGAAAAATATAAATTTATTAATAAAACTAAATAACAATTCCTAAACTACATAACACCCTAAATTTAAATCTACATTTACGCCACTGACACACACATAAAAACTCCCTACATTTATACATGTTCAAACTGTTGAATTTACGAGACGCTCCGCCGTCTACAAGTGTTAAAAATAAATCAAAACATTTAATACCACTGCACCTTGAAACGTGCATTCCAATAAAATAACAAACATATTTCTGTCGCGTGTCTGCGAATAACTGGACTCGTTATATCATAGCCTTCTATGCTGTCCTTCACATGACAGGTGTGAATTCCGTTCATTCATTTCTCGCACGACCCCAACGCACAAGCGGGTCTGCTTGCTTTCACAGCTGTTGTAGCCAACAGTGGACTCACAATGCTGGCTAATGAACACGTAAAAACACAGCCTTCGCCTTTGACAAAATCAGGCTTTATAAAAACTGTCATAACTTGACTAATTCTATTTGAAACTCATTCATACTTTAAACAATCATTCCTACAACTGCGATCAGTGTTCATGACCACCGACGCTGACATTTACTCTATATTAACAATAAAAAGCAAACACTCGTTCAAAAAGCATTCGCTCCTTCTAACTATAACCCAAACTAAAAACATTTAACTATTATAACTATTATCAAATATTATAAACCCTTCATGTTAACCAAATAAAATATCTCTAACTATATACAGACGTCTATCGCCTCTAAGAATAATTCTTGAGCGATACGACCGCGTTAGCTTCATTCTTAACGCTGCTCTCTCATAGTATAATTACTATAGCTTCTCCATACAATGCTTGACCACATTCTTGTCAATATCATGTTAAAAGACAATATCGGTATCTCAATGTCCGATCATTTAAGATGAGTACATTGTTGTTTCTAATTCAGTTTAATAAAGTTAATATTAATTCAGAGAACAGGGAATTTATCTCTTTTCTTAATGGAGTTTTGCCAATAAACGATATTCGAGCCGCAGATCTAATTACATGAAAAGTCCTCACTGACTTTCTTTAAAATACAACAGCGCTACATTTATACAATCCTCAGTACATCATGACAATAAATACGGAAATCCCCTTCGTATAACAAACAACTATTTATGGCAAAAACCTGCATAACTCCTCTATAAAAATTACAACTCACTAACACTCTTGTTTTCAACAATGGTTCTACAGTACTGGTATAGCTTTCTCTATAGCTTCGATCTTAATTGTTGCCTCAACAATACAACATATCAATGAGCTGCGATGTATGTTCTACAATACTTTGATCATCTTCAAACGATGATATTAATAGATCTTTCAATGGTTTACTAAAACAAAATTACTCAGACATAAAACACCATGTCTCTAAATATTTATTTAAAAAATATACATGTTTCTACTTACTGGTCAATACTAAAGTGCACGGTTGTAAAACTGCATTGACACATAACGCAGTGTTACACGTGTGTCTTGATAGCATCTCATGTTATCTCATTGCTCAATAAGGATCGATCATGACTGGAAAAAGTCTTAACTATACTTTCCTAAGATCGAATAATTTATCTTTCAAAAGATATGTCTCTAATCATTTATATTTAATGAAGAACAAAGTCTTCCTCCAATTCAATATAAGTTCGTCGTTAACTGAATGTAGCTTCATTCTACAAAAAGAATGTTCTTAACTATTCACTTTCACATTGTATACATGACGAATATAGCTTGCTTAGATCGTCGAATTGTTTCTAATTATAGTGATATTTCACATTATATCACTCGTCTATTTCTTCTCCTAGATATATATTTCTTCTTACAAAAGGAACACCCAAGTTCATTTAAATAAAATGAATTTATTGAATGTTCTAGACTAAAAGTCTGAAATCTTGAATAAAAATCGAAATCGTAGAATAATGACTTCCTTAAACATTTTCCCAGCGGAAAATATATTTCCCAAACAACTGACTTCAATTCATAAACTGAATCTTGAAATATTTAATACGTATAGATGATAAACTGACTTTCATCTTATACAAATTCGAAGAGTAAAATTTTACTAAACATCGAAGTGAAAATACATGAGTAACAAATATGGAGAATTGTTGTTCTGAAATGCCCTTGACACACTCAAACAAGAATAATTATGGAAAACATCTACCTGGGTCTTGTAGAAAATTGAAGTTCATTGTCGGATAACAGAAAATACCCAACTGGATCGTCATCATCCAGGTATGATTTGTTCAAATAAAACCCAGTCCCCTTCATCGGATACGAGTTGCTTCCTCGAGAATAGAAAGGATTCCTTCTCGACATCTCCGTCTCCTCCTGGTATCGAACTGCCTTCCTCGGGCTTGAGTTCCGTCTCGAACTATCATCGGTCTGATATCTTCTGTCTTCCGTTGATGCTTCTTCAATCGCCGACATCTCTAGAAGTTCTTCCATTATCATTGAGCAATATATTCTGGATAGCATCATCGTTACAAAATAAAGGTGTAAGTCGACTGTAGATTCGCTATCGTAGATGGTAAAGTTAATTTGGTTGGTCAATGAAAGATTATATATGCTCATGGTCGAAAATGAATGTACATGGAAACACATTAAATGTACTCGATGGAAGTCTACCTAATGCATCCTGTTGTCTCGGCATTCTGTTTATCCAGATGTTATAGATCTTCACATTGTTTCTCTAACGTTGTTCCATTGTTGCAATCACAACTCTGTTTTGATATATCCCAGACGCGTAATAGTTTAATACATCATCACAAACATACTTAAAATGTTATAGACTATTTCCTCTTCATAATTGTCGGTAGCCATTATAATGTTCATACACAATGTCACAATGTTTATGTAATATCACTTGTACTTACTTCGAGCTGCTATGTGGACTTGCTTGGATTGAAGTCACATCACACTAAAATGATTGTCCTGCTTGGAGTTGAGCAACTTTGTCTGACATCACAAAGTCTCAAATATCTCGGGAAATACTTGCTCGATTTCAATGAATCTTTCTATTATAATACTTTATCACTGGATAAGTAAACTGGAAACAATTCTATTTCGACAAAGTCGAATGCTTGTCTGCTATTAAATAAATTGTCTGCCGCTCTACTTTACCTAATTTGAAGCGGGGCTCTCGAAATATGTTGGCCGGAAACACCGCTGCCTATAGTATCACGTAGGACCTCGCACTGTATCTAGTCAACGGGAATGAATTCCCTCCGGACGATACATCTTATCGCTATGAAGTCTGTCGAGAGAAGAACGATCTGAGCTGTCGTCCCCTCTTCAACTCGTCTGAAAATTGCGCCATTGTCAATGCCGCGCGGTTAGTGGCGCGCACTTGTAATATTCCTTATTACAGTGAAAATCTTCCGATTAGCGTCATTCAAAGTAGTAGTAATAGCTTCTTTTAATTTTCTTAATGTTTTCTATGGAGTAAAATTGTTACATAGGGCTTAGATGGCATAGTTAATCACATTAACTACGTAAAAATCCAAGTCAGCTCCATAAAGCCTCCTCTCATTGGCTGAAAGCATATATCCAATGATATATTTTTTAACAATTAACTGGTAATATTTTGCGCGATTTCCTTGTTGTTATGCACTTTCCAAAGGTCTAGAATGTTATGGGCGTCTCTGATCACGTGATGGGTTTCTCCCATAGCTTGCGTTAGCTAACAAAACTCGTCTTGAGCCAATTTCCAAGTTTTATATACTAATGTTAAATTTTATCATGGCTCGGATAATAACATCATTTTCATCCTAAATTATCCAAATTTGGGGTGCAGTACTGTACCCGTATTACCTTCCAATACCTGTTGAAAACCCACGATGGCATCTGCATTGTAGAACCTGAAAATCCCCGGCTAAAAAACCTCCAGATCCCACCAACAAGTAAATGGGATAATAGGGCACAAGTCATTACTAACAAAGGTGGCATTAAGAAAGACCTTAATGAAAAATTAATTGCTCAGAGAACATGAGAATCAGATAAAGTAATTATCTCAGGAGTGTGAGAAACTCCAGAAACACCCAGCGATGGCCTTCTTAACGCGACCTTCCATCCCCTTTATAAAGCATCACACCATAAGGATTAAAATAGAAAACAAAATTTATTATCAAAAGACGTCGCCTCCGTAGCGTAGCGGTCAGCGTGGTTAGCTGCCGCCCCGGAGGTCCTGGGCTCGATTTCGGCTCTGCCATGAAATTTGAAAAGTGGTATGAGGACCGGAACGGGGTTTACTCAGCCTCGGGTGGCCCAAATAAGTAGAGGGTGTTCGATTCCCACCTCAGCCATCCTCGACGTGGTTTTCCGTGGTTTCCCACTTCGTCTTCAGGCAAATGCCAGGATGGTTCCTACTGTAAAGCCACGGCCGCCTCCTTCCCACTTCCTTGCCTAACCGACCCACTCGTTCCATCACTTCATCAGGCCCCCTGTTCGCTTTGCAGGTGAGGCCGCCTAGGCGTAGTGCTGGTCACACACTGCAGTTGCATCCCTGACTCAGAGTGTCAATCTCCAGGGCACTGCCCTCAGTGGCGGTAGAGGTGGGATCCCTCGCTTAGTCCGTGGGAAAAGCCAACCCTGGAGGATAAAACGATAGCGAAAGAATAGCGAAAGACGACATTATAATAGATGCAATGTCATGAAACGAAAAATCAATCCTCACTGAAGCTTGCATCATAAAATCGATGCAACAAGTGCAGCACCATGTCCCATCTGACCTGACTGCTAATACCCTGTTCATAATTATATAATTAAAAATAATATTTACATCAATGATGATCTTATGACTAAAACAAAACCCCTCTTGGATCATCTAGATGATCATTCCATTGTTTAAAGTGTACGTATAAATAATTTTACGGTTGTATTTACAAATGTACAAATTTATTAAGGCACCCTTAAGTGCATTCTCAAAAGATTCTATTCTTGCACCATCCAAGAGTGCATCAATCATGTTTAATTCGTGCAATTAAATATAGTCATATTCTGTTTCATTCGACCGAGCTTTTAAGCTGAGAAGACGTATGTGATTGACATCATCACAAGTACAATTGATTAAGGATGACTAGAACTACTTTGCAGGCATTGCTATCCAACGTTCAATGTGGAATAAACAAAATTCTCCAATTAACAACTATCACTACGTGTTATGAAACTCATCATCAATAAACATGGTATTAGTGCGTAATTCCACTGAGATACTGTTCAAAATTATTCAAGTCAAACATGACATCCACATTTCCATACAAAAATAGATTTATACCATAAACATTACTTAGAATAATCCCTTGGAATTCTTTATATACTTGGCTCTCATTAGCACAACATAATATATGTACTCCACTAAGTACTTGAATCATTATTAATGATTAACATCCGCAGATGTTTACACTCAAATATCACCCTTATGGTGACCAACAAATTTTATGTCGATTAAAATTATTTAATATCACTAAATCTATTCAAATTATTTATAGTGGATCATAAATGCATTCCAATGCAGTAGAAGAAAGCCTTGCCTTACAATAGAATGCTCTTCGTCACGTATATAAAACAATACGCCTCCACACTTAAATTGTTCCTGGGAATTGTGTCGAAAAGATTGTATGTTCATTCTGAATAATTCTCATGCCAAAATACAAATATACTCCAACGATGGAGATAAATCATTACTATGTTATAAGTATCATACATGCACAGAGTACACGTGGAATCGAAAAAAGAAGCGAAGATGATCAGACTAAAATAGAACCAACTTCATTCAAATGAGCTCAAAAATGTAAGCAATGACCCTACACCATGGATCCAGGTAACATCGAAGGTTAGTCAGCTGTTGATCCAATAGAAATCAATGCTGGCATAATTCCCTCATGAGAATAAAAAGTGCTCCTAAAATACGAGAAAGATTAAACTTCGCATCGAAAATCTAACTTCAAACAGCTAATTCATGAGATTAATATGCACTGGTAACTTCAGAATAAATAACTTTCAAGCATCAACGTAGGTGCATAATTTAATTTCGAGACGACACTTGAATAACAATTCAGCTTCCTGACAAATTTCAATAATAACCACAAGTTTAAATAGTCTTCATAGAAAAACGTCATTCTTCCCCTAATAATCCTCTTCACTACATTTAAGAATATTCATATCAATTAATTTAATTTACTAACACGAAATATTAATCTTAAAATCAAAACTGGATGCACTCGTTATTTGAGTCAAAATACGATTGAAAATGAGGCCAGTCATGAAAGAGTCATCATACCTGAACCTCACCTGAATCTTGCTACTCAAACAGTAAAATGGCAATTATGGTCACTTTACAATGTCTTAACTTTGCTACTACTAGTAAGATTGACTTTCTTCTACCTTTGGCGACTCTTGAAGACGGCATATAACGAAGATACATGTCCTGGTTTCAGGCTCCATCACAAACTGGGGTACAGTATGTTTCATCCAGGTTTCCGGGACTCGAACTAAGGAAGTCCTCTCGCCTCCCATGCTCCGAACTCGTAACAGGATGACCGCATCGCAACCAAAATGTTCGTCACCATCCAGTTGTAATCTCCGTGTCGCCCATACAAAGTTAGTCATCTCGCAATAGTGCCTCGACACTCGAACGAAACCATGGAATAAGTCCATTATCACCGTGTTTGAATGAATATTATGATTCATGTCCGGAATTTTCTCAGCTGCTTTGTAAGCGCGACTAAAATATGTAGTCGTATTGGTGATTACTTACGAAGTGTTCATTGCTTATGCTTAGAAAGCAGTGTTCATGTTAATGCTTTAACCTGCCATGGTTTTAAGTTCCAAATCCATTGTACTGTAAGCATTCCTCCCGACGTCTTATAATTGAACATGACGAGAAATGTGAGGAAATTATAATGTAGAAGTCCTTTCGATACAACTGTGTTCAAATATGCTATCACAGTAAGTAGTGTAATCATGGAACATAAAATCACAAGTTCTTTGACGTGTAGCATTAGCAAGCGTTGCTACTGATAAATATCAATGCCTGTGAACACCGTCGCATTGTATGTATGTGAGCGCAATCGTAATAAATTTGACTTGTAAAATTCAAAGTCCTGTCTCGATGTGCTTTGAACATTCACTAGTGTGTGAAATATTCTAAGTTCCTTTCGTCACTCGTAACTGAACTTAGCGATTATCAGCGTGCACAAGTTTCAAAAAGTACTACACTCTCTCGAGTTTATGAGTGTGTTCTACCAAGACACGTAAAGATCTGACTTCCCTTCCGCAGTCGCAAATTACAGGAAACCTCCGTTTCCCCCACTCTAGTTCCACGGAGATCGATGTTAATCGCCCAGTTACAGTACATTGATAAATACATCTCAGTTCTCTTGCAGTGTTTATTTCAACGATAATACACTTGCATTAAGTGCAAGTTATAATAAGATAACATCTTATATACTGTATACTGCATACTGTAGAGAGTTCTCAATCCATTATAATAAGTATAAACTTCTCTCAGGTGAGCGCTTCGATATGTCCGTCTACATTAGCGATCGATGATGGTATGCATTTCAAGCAGAACTTGCTTCGTGCATGCTCGGGTGGGAACCTTGAACGTTCGCTGGACTTCGTAAATACCGTTAGCTCCTATATCAGCTGCATGCGACATAACTTTAGGCTGGCTGTCTTGATTCTCGCCGAGTTTAAATACAGCGCTGAAAATGTGCCGAACTCAGGACTATGAAGTAACGGTACAGTACCTACTGTAAGGCCACGGCCGCCTCCATCCCTCTTCCTTGCCTATCCATCCTAATCATCCACTCCCTTCCCTCATGAGGCACCTATTCGCTTTGCAGGTGAGGCCGACTGGGCGAGGTGCTGATCTCACCTTCCCAGTTGTATCCACTACGACCAGATGTTCCTAGCTCTAGGACACTTCCCGTAGAGGTGGTAGTGGTGAGTTCCCTCGCTGAGTCCATGGGAGCCACCAACCTGGAGGGTAAAATCGATTTAAAAAAATGCACGGGTTCTATGAGTAATGAAAAGTAAGCTGCAGAGTTTAGTGCCCTTATTTAATGATTATTATCATAGCTCATCATACGAATCATCTTTTCAATCGCCTGAAATAGATAGGACAAATAAAAACAAGATGTTCAGTAAAGAACATACGAGGCACGTCCAGAAAGTAAGCTCCGTTTGGTAATAAAATTAAATTGTGTACAGATACAGAAACATTATTTATTGCACAACATTCTACACCTCTTAAGCTACTTTTCCACATAACTGCCAAACTTTGCAGGTATTTGTCATAGCGTGGCACAAGTTTTTGGATATCTTCTTCATAGAAGTTTTCCGCCGACCCGTAAACGAGAGTGAAGACTCCCCTGTAAGATATCCTACCGTTCGGCTACTACTGTTAGGCAAATTGCGTGCTTACCAGGAGAACTGCGTATGTTTAGGAGTTCTCCTGAACACATACGCAATTTGCCTAACAGTGGTGGCCGAATGGTAGGATATCCTACAGGGGCGTCTTCACTCTCGTTTACGGGTCGGCGGCAAACTTCTATGAAGAAGGTATCCAAAAACTTGTGCCACGCTATGACAAATACCTGCAAAGTTTGGCAGTTATGTGGAAAAGTAGCTTAAGAGGTGTAGAATGTTGTGCAATAAATAATGTTTCTGTATCTGTACACAATTTAATTTTATTACCAAACGGAGCTTACTTTCTGGACGTGCCTCGTATATCCTACTTTCTCCTAAATGCATGAGCTTAGTTATAAGTCTTTGTCCTTTTCAAGGAGTATAATAGAATGTTGGTTGTAGTAGCTTGTGGAAATACAACGTGCTATACGTATATTATACGTTGATTGATTGAATCCTCAACTGAATTATATAATTATTTACACACTAATACAGCCATCACAATAACACGGGTTATGAGAAAAAATTTAACACCCACCCAAGTACACGGGGCTACATGACCATGATGCCACAAAGCTCCTAAAGATTCAACAACAACAATAGACTCTACCGCGGATGAAGGACAAAGACGTTTAATGGCTGTAGTCGAGTGTTGAAATATGTGGTGTATAGGCCTATATAATATTTTCGATTGCAAATACGCAATATATATGCAGAACATTATATCGTGGAAATAGTTATAAATCAATAAATACAAAAAAAACGAAGTAAAAGCATTGAACCCACAGAGACATGAACCACGGAACCTCAGACTATGTGCCTAGGTGGATACCACTGCGCAACGGATGCGGTACGATAATACAATGTAAAAACCTTCATTAGTATAACTGTATCATTTTTTTTGTTGAAATTAACGATTTCATTAGCGTTTTCTGACGTTTCAATAAACCATTTGATACTAAATATGTATTATTTTGTTCAGTACATTCCTAAAAGGATATAAACTTCCGAAGTTACCAAGATATATGGATTTACGAGCAAAATATAGCCGCCATTGACTCAACGGGACGGCATGGATAAGCGCGATATGGCAGGTCAGCCTGAAGCGTTAGTCACTACAGCGGTTATATAATCTATTTTAAAATGGTAATAACCTACCGGTGACCTCCTTGAGGACAGTCTAAACCTCCCTATGTACGATGAGCGTATTTGGTAAGGCCAGGCCTTGTATAATCGTAAGTTACGGTTAGACTATAACACTTGCATGTGTGACCGAAATCCACCATGTTGGTGATCTTCGATTGCCGAGATTCGCACAGCAACCTTGGAAGTGGTTGATGAATGTAACATATTGTAATGTATTCCAGCATGTGTTTGTAGCAGACCTAGAGCTAAAGAAACATTCTTCATAATTATTATTCTAGCTGCTAAATGGACCCATCCTTATGGCATTGAGCTAAAATTTTGCACAAGCGAGTGTCGAACATCTTCTACTCCTAACGGCTTTGACAAGTCGTGACGCAATAGATGAGGGGTGGAAATTCCCCACACTCCTACGGATCAGGTGACCAGGGCAACCGGTGTGTGCTCTGTGTAACACGTGTAGAGAGGTTATTCTATTCTAGTCTGTTCTATTGCTGATTTAACACACATGTGCGCGGAGACGATCATTCTACCTTCGGGAAACGTGTGTCCACACTGTAATATTAGCATTACAATTTGCTTGTGAAATACCGGTACTTGTTATAACTTATTTACGAGTGACAGGTAAAATTAAAATTAGTGATTTCTCCAAGAGGCTGATGTAAGTAGAAACTGTATATTTATCAAGTGAACACATTAACACAGCTACAAATCGGACTTGACAAATTCACCGTGGAACGCCAGAATACGGAGACATTAATATGCAACATGTTAAAGCACACGATATAATAGCAGACCTTGTCGTGCAACGAAACCCGGCATATAGTCAGTCAATGTTGAACATTTCTACAATAGTAATTGCATCTTATTCAACATAATACTTTCAACAAATAACCGGATTGCCAGCAAGAGCATTAATAAATTATTAACAGTATCGAAACAACACCGTACATTCCATATCAGTGAAATACATGGAACATTTCTTCAGCAGTGGCGTACACCTAATTCTTTTTAGGGGGTGTCTGATGTCATCCACTATGATACTTTCACTCAAGAATATGAATATGGGAACATTTTTGGAACTTTTCATATACTTCAAGATAATGGCTTAAGCATTTAATAGGGATACTTGATGGTGAGGACGAATCCGGGATTCGGAGAGGCTGAATACACTGTAGACCAGGCATCACGATGATGTTGGCGTTAAACGAGTTTCTTAAACGCCGATCTTGCAAATTAAAGAACAGAATCAAGATTAATTCGTCGTGGGAAAATATGGGAAACACATTCATCGTCAACTTGGGCATATATTCACACCACACCCTTCTGAACATTTAGGGCAAACCAACACTATGATTTAATTATGTTCTTTCTTCCAGGTGGCTAAAATATATTTCGAATGAATTTCCAAACTTGGAGAGCAAATTATTTTCAAGATATTGAGATCTTTCACACACATAAATTCCGATATTTAATAATTATTTTGTTTTATAATATTTAATAATTCTAAACTTAGGATTTTTTTTCCTCGTGGCGATTTTTACCATGAAGGCGATTGCGAAAGGAACGTTTGACTTTTTGCAGCGGTAATGATTGTAGCATATTCATTAATTTATGGCATTGAAATTATAATTATGGTTCATGATCTATGATCCTAGACATTACAGTAATTTAATTCATATTGCACAAGAATACAAAGCCTATGATGCTCAGTCACATTAGGGAAATTTTTGACCAGATTTAGAAATGCAGATTACGAGAGTTTATAATAATTTGAGGATTATTTGTCATTATGTCAAATGGATTTGGAACTGCACTTTGAGTATAAGCACAATGAATTATGAGTTGTAGACACTTTATAGTGGTCTTATGGTGGCAACTGTTGGACATGAGAAATACCATTCCAACTTATTAATACGATTAATAAATCAATTAATAAATTTCTTCGAGGATATAGTAAATGATTATGATTATGCCAGGATGTATAGGGGCTTATGCAGTCCTAGGTTCAATGGACTTAGAATGTGCTTTATATTTGTAATTATACTAAGTAGTTCCAACGGTGGAAAACAGTGCAATGGCAGTTACTGCATTGCTGTTCAATTAATCGTCATAATAAATGCAATGTTATCAGAGTTACATGTGCTGGTCAATTTAAAATTAATAATTCCTGCAGATCACAGGTGAATCATTTGTATCTTAATTTAATATATGCTAAAAATTATAATATCGCAATCTGAATAATTAAATTGATCCCATAAGGATATGATAAACTCAGCTAATGATTTGAAAATGATATGAGGGATTATGATGTCATTTGAAGCCAGTTATTGTGCGGCTATAACAAGTTATTGTTATGTATAGCTGATGTAATTTCCATAAGGAAACTTTAAATTATGTTGATAAAAAAAAATCATTCCCCAAGTTGTCGATTTAAGGGAGAGGCATGCAAGGTTCAACAGGACAAATACTTCACAAACAAGAAAAAGAAAAAAAATCATTGACTCGGGAGAAGTTCCAAACTACAAGAATAACCAGAACTTGAAAAATCGAGATCCTAAATTTATTTTTGAGCAGACTGACAAAAAAAATGAACACTCCTATTACTCAATGAATATCATTAGTTTGGGATCATAAAAATCCATAATGTCCATCAATGTCATTGAGCTACCCTGTTTGACTTAATCAGGGAAGTACTCGCAAAAGAAATTATTCGAGTTCAAGTGTTCGATGATTAGCTGAATAATAATGATTTAAAAAATCACTTCACTTTCACTTTCAGCTTCTAAAAGAAGAAAAACTAGAATAAAATTCACTATACATTTTTCCTTCCCATGAATGTTTACTGAATTAATAATTTACACATAAATTTCACACATTTCTAATATTTACAGACTTACGATTGTCAATGATGACTGTATTTGATCTCTTGCCTGCCCGAGATAGTTGTTTTGATTTTTTTTGGTATTGGACAAATATTTCCTGGACTTAATTTTTTTGTATCGCCTGTGTCCCTTCTTCGGTTTCTCGTTGAAATCGCCGGGCCAACGTGACGTCGGGGAAACGGGCACACATGATTGATACAACCGCCATCTTGAAACTATTTGGCTGATGACCTTGTAGTTTGAGCAAACGCGGCTTCCCACATTAAAGTATATTGTTGCGAAATTTGGTAGAGGTCGGATGATTAGGTTACCCGTAATTTGATATAAGTTCAGAACATTTGGGTAGGCGCCACTTCTTTTTGGTTATGACGGCGGCGATATACAACATGGCACTGAGTTGTCCCTTGCTAGTACTACCTCTGTACCAAAAGTGGTTGGATTTGGTTTTGTTGTGTTTGAATTGATAGGTGGAATCGATTTTCACACATACACGGCCGCCATCTTCAAACTATTGGGTTGATGAACTTGTAGTTTGGTCAAAAGACGCTTCCCATATGAAGGTATGTTGTTGCAAAATTTGGTAGAGATCAGATGATTAGGCTAGTCATAATTAGATTTAAACTTTGAACATTTGGGTGGCCGCCATTACGTTTACGTCAAGATGGCGGTGATATAAAACATGACACTGAGGTGTCATTTGCTAGTGATACCTCTGTACCAAATTGCGTTCAATTAGGTTTCACCGTGTTTGAATTGATAGGGGGGGGGGGGGGGGGTCAGACGTACCAAATCCCACACACACACAGAGACAGACGCAGACAGACACACAATTTTTGGCCCTGTGTAGATCTCATAAGTCTACTTTCATATTTTGCAAACATCAAATGTAGGCTAAAAATAGGTTTTAAAATTTCGACCAGACGCCATTTTGAATATTTGAAAACAATTGAACATCAATAGATGTCTCTATATCTAACTAACGATTCACTATGCCAAGTCCTAGGACATCTTCGGCTCGCCAGTTTTGTAGCTGCTTCAAGACGGACAAGACCCAGCTACAAGTACCGTTGGGGAGGAAATTTGGAATGTAAGGACGAGGAGTTGGAAGGTAGCGGCTGTGGCCTATAGTTATTGACCGACCCCGGCATTTGCCTGGAAGGAAGATGGGAAACCACAGAAGACCACCTTCAAGGTTGCCGGCGGGGGGATTCGAACCTCCTCGCCTCCCGGATGTGAGCGACTGCCAACAGTCATGCCGTAACGACCACGGCTAACTCACCCGGTATCAGGTTATTGAAAGCCTCTATCAACATACAAAATTTCAACTTGATTGCTGTAATAGATTTGCAGATATTGAGACCCATCTAAATATTACGGAAGGTCACTATGTTGGATTTTTCTATAGGTGGGGCATAGAGTTATGTATCATTAGATGAAGATTATTGATTACGTTCACTATTCAAACGTTCACTGCAATCACTTGATTAGGACACAAAAAATTATTTTGAAATTTTGCACAGCCACCGTCATGAGGTTATTAAAGCAATTGAATAACATCAGATGCTAGTAGTTTAAATCATGTATGATTATGTGCCGTACCAAGTTTCACTGTGCTTGGACGATTAAATCGTGAGAAAATAGCATTTAAATATATTAACTTCGCTTGGCCGCCATGTTAATTTTGTACATAACAGGATTTTCAATAACACATAGGTCAACTTAGAGTTATATTCTCTATCACCATGTGAAATTTGAGGGTGATATCGGCAATAGTTTTGGAGATTAGAATGCTGGAATAATATTTCGCGCGGCCGCCATGTTAGATTGTTAGACTATATATGTACGGCTTAGAGTTATATGACGATTATTGCGTAGGCTTATTTTTCAAATGTTCACTTTGCTCGCATAATTATCACACAAGAAATAAAAGCTTTATTTTGAAATTTCGCACAGCTGCCATCTTGACGTTATTTAAAACTCTTAACGAAATAAAATGCCACTGGATTAGAATTTTTATAAACATTTACCGTACCAGGTTTCACTGCACTCGGATGATTGAATTGTGAGAAAAGTCAATTTAAATGTTTCATTTTCACATGGCCACCATGTTGGTTTTGTACTTGACAAGCTTTTGAAAGTCACATGCGAACTTATAGTTGTTCCGTTTATCACCGTACAAAATTTGATGGTGATAACGATAATGGTTGTGGAGATACAGAATGCCAGTGAAATACTTCGCACGGCCGCCATGCTGGATTGGTGAAACACATTAAAATTTTAAAGGCACGGTCCAGGTCGGACTAAGTAGTAGTAACTTACATACTGACCGAGTTTCATTGAAATCGCTTCCCCCGTTGTTCAGATGTTATTAGAGGGAGACATACACACGCGCGCACTCACGGACAACAGTGATCTCATAAAACCATTTTTTCATAAATGAAAATTGGCTATAAAGGTACCTTAAAGAAATGAATTGCCAACTTGCATATATTATATTGGTCCTTTCTATCTCAAACTCAGTTTAATCAAGAATCCATGTGATGGCCAATCATATTACTCCTATCATTTCAACAGGACACGTGAAATAACAAGGTGGTTTCGTGACGAAATTAACTGCCTACTTTTCTTAAAATTAATGATTCAATCCATATTCGTCTGATTAGACCTGCTTAGAATGCTGGAAAGATTTTCTCAGAATATAACTAAAATAATGTGTCATAGTAGAGCATGTTCAAAATCCAAATGACTATCAAACGACGATTCCAGTGGTATGCTTTGAAAAGGATATGGCTCACTGATATTTACCACCATACTTGTTTATTTGTATGATGTGATCATCACGGGGAACGGTTTTCGAGTTTTGTTTCCCTAGAGCAACTGCATTTTTGGCTTCCAGACATTTCTTAGTTGTTGATTTGGAAGAGACAATATTAGAAGGTGGAACGGAAGCCACTCAAGAAATAAAAAAAATAATTTTAAAATTGCGCACAGCCACCATCTTGAGGTTATGTAAACAATTGATCTAAATTAGATGCCAGTGCAGGGCAATGTGTTTAAACGTTTTCTGTACCAAGTTTCATTGCGTTTGGATGGTTAAATCGCGAGAAAAGTCTATTTAAAATATAAATTTTGCTTGGCCGCCACGTTCGTTTTGTAGTTAACAGGTGTTTGAAAGTTAAATAGGTGACCTTTTAGTAGTGCTCTTTATCATCGTACAACATTTCAGGGTGATATCAGTAATAGTTTCGGAGATATAAATGCCGGTGAAATATTTCGCACAGCCGCCATCTTGAGATTATGTAGACAATTGAACTACATTAGATGCCATTGTATTGCGTTGTGCATAAACATTTGCTGTACCAAGTTTCATTGCGTTTGGATGGTTAAATCGCGAGAAAAATCTATTTAAAAGTTTCAAATTCGCTTGACCACCATATTCGTATTGTAATCAACAGGTTTTTGAAAGTCACATAGGCGAAGTTTTAGTAGTGCCCTTTATCAACGAACAAAATTTCAGGGTGATATCGGTAATAGTTTTGGAGATATAGAATGCCGGTGAAATATTTCGCACAGCCGCCATGTTGGATTGGTGAGACTTAATTAAATTAAAAGGGCACGGTCGGGGTCGGACAAAATAGTACAGAATTTCATAGAAATCGCTCCTGCCGTTTAAAAGTCATTAGGGACACACACACACATCCACACACACACACATACGCACACACGGACAAAAGGTGATCTCATAAGCCTATTTTTCATAAAATGAAAATAGGCTATAAATGTACAGCCGCCATTCTGAAGTTCTCGTAAAATTCCATTAAATTAGACGTTAGTGTATTAAGGCTTGTATGAAGATATACCGTGCCAAGTTTCACAGTGTTCGGATGAAAAGTCGCGAGATAAATCCATTTAAATAATTAAATTTCGCGTCGCCGCCATGTTGGCTTTGTGGTTTGTGCTCACCAGGATGTTGAATGATCCATAGGTGAACTTGTGTGAATAGCCTCTATCAACCTACAAAACTTCAGTTTGATTGCTGTAATACATTCCTAGATATTGATTTGCTTTTTCTCAGAACCTCTTGCAGCAATTAGCCTGAATTTTTCACCATAACGGATATGACATTCGAAGCCGTGATAATGACGAGGTAGTAGTATACACTTACCGAGTTTCATTTAAATCACTTCAGCCGTTTAGATTTTATTAGGGAAGGACACACACACACAGACACGGACAAAAGGTGATCCCTAAGCCTATTTTTTCACAAATGGAAATAAGCTAAAAATGTATGCGGCGGCCATCTCGGATTCATCATTATCACGGTTTCCAATGTCATATCCGTTATGGTGAAAATTTCAGGCTAATTGCTGCAAGAGATTCTGAGAAAAAGCAACTAAATTATTTTGAAAACGTGTGTGGCCGCAACCTGTCTTTAGTGCTTGTCACAGCTAAAGAGCTTACTTTGAAAATAGGGGTCGGGGGTGATTGCCAACTAATATTTCTTTTCTGTCCTCATCCTTCCGTTTAGAGAAAGGAGTGTCCTTTAAAATACACTCCAAATCTAGATAACTCCATTTCAAACACAATTGGCTCTATCACATGTTAACATTGCACACAGGAATGCATACGCTGTACACAAAATACAGTTAACATTAAAAGGGGCAACACACTTTTCAAGCATACGCACAATACAGAAAGGAAATAACCTCCACCAGCAACCCAAAGAATGGGCATGCTGCAATTTGTGTGAAGCGACATTGAATTGAAAACCAAGCAACACAAGGCATGTGGAAAGCAGGTGAAGGGCAAAATTCACGCTTTGGCTGGATCATCATGCCAGGGTCAGCCGACGAGCTGGGTTGTCGTTCGGACTACACTTACAAGGGGAGGATACGAAGCATGGGTCACCGATTCGAACCATCTTTAGTGCACTTGTAGGGCATGACCAGGCATATATCAGGTGCAAGTAGTAAGGTGCGCTTCTCAGCCGATTCTGAGAAATTAATTATAAATTATTCGTAATTGCTGTACGACGTTCATGTGCGCTGTACATTAACGTGCAGTCAAGGAGGTCGTGGTGCAGTGGTAAGAGCCCTGCTTCGTAAGCGTGTGGTCAGTGGATCGAATCCCACCAGTGAGCCTTTTTTTTTTGTAAACATAGGCAATTCGTATGATTGTAGGTGTCGTGAATAATGTTCATTTTGCAGTCAATTTTAATAACGTGTTTTTGAGCGGGAAAAGGGATTCTGAAATCATCGTATGGGGGTGAACGTTTGTGACTTTACATAATGTACAGTCGGAGCATTGCAAATACATTGGTATTATACATGGTCAGGTGTATTCTATTATATGTATACGTTTATACACTGAAGGCCAAGTCTGTTCCGTTCATTGCACGTCAGTGAACCATCAGACCACCCCGTACCCCGCAAGTAGTGTCTCATGCTATGGGTATTGGTTGGAAAGTGTTCGGACCTGGCGAGGTCACCTGCACACAAACTAACGATAACGGTGGGCAGTTGTACTAACAGCAAATACTGTGAATCTCCTGTACGATTTATTCCGACTTCCTTTTCCCGCTCACATAACACGTAATTACAATTGACTGCAAAATGAACAGTATTCACTACACCTACAGTTGTACGAATTGCCTATGTTTACAAAAAAAATCCAAAGACTCACTGGTGGGATTCGATCCAGTGATACCGCGCTTACGAAGCAGGACTATTACCACTGCACCACGCGCTCCTTGGCTTCATGTTAACGTACAACGCACATGAACGCCGTACAGCAATTACGAATAATTAATAATTATTTTCTCAGAATCGGCTGAGAAGCGCACCTTACTACTTGCACCTGATAGGCTATACGCCTGGCAATGCCCTACACGTGTACTAAAGATGGTTCGAATCGGTGACACATGCATCGTATCCTCCCTTTGTTAGAAGGAAATATCTGCTTCAAATGCATGATTCACAAACACCGTTGCCATGGTAACCGCTGTGAAATATGTCACAGCTACTACACGGTTAGCCGACCCACGGGGTTGGCTCCATCTACCACATCTAAATAGAGGGTTGTACCAAGACCATAGTGACCACATCACATTGATAGTTTATTTCTTAGTAGGGCCTACTAGGAAGAAAGAACGGCCCAACAATAAAATAGGTGCAGCCCAACTGTGCTTGCTGCACATTGAAAGCCTTCTCCGAATAGTTCATTCAACAGAAATTTGCATTGTTTTGAGAAACTGTGAATTTTTAACTGCCAGAGAAATGGCAGCTTGTTATTTAAAACAATCGTGCATATTGACTGCACGAACTAAAGCTTGTCTAATAAAGCCCGACCTTTTATCCATTGCAGAGCTAATACTAATCCACACACTCTTTAAGTTTAAGAATATGGTACTCCTGTGTGCTATGAAGTAGCTGACTTTATTCTCTCCTCCCATTCATGCTGGAGGTAATGTGTTTTTGAAGGAACGTATGTAGTTACAGTATATGTGTCTACGTGTACTGATAGTTGTGACAAGATACGTTGAGGACACGCATACCATCCCAAGCAAACAAAACAAAACCAGTCCACCCCAAGGAAGGGTGTGGGAGTAGAGTTATTACAGCAACTTTTCTGCCTTATTTGTGCAGCTGGTTGCCGTCCCTTCAGGAGGATGCTTTTGGTAGAATTGTTAGTATTACACTGTATACAGACATTTGTAATAAAATATTGTACTCCATATGTAAATAACGTTATTTCTGTTACAGTTTTGACTGTGATAAGTGATGGACCATGCCTCTAGACATCCATCTGCAGAGCTGCGTAGTATCTCAACAATTCTCCAGTATATATTCGAGTATATCTGTAAATCAACAAAAATGTCAGCCACATTACAACTGAAAATCAAGTATTTGTTTGTAGTCTGTTTGTCTGTTGGGTAGTCAGTCTTATCATAAATCTAATTAAATAAAAATATTTAAAAGAATAAAAATACTACTCATCCCTTTTGGCTGTGCTATTTTCAGTTAAGTCACAACTGTTCAATGTCTAGTGCATCTTCCACATGCTCTGGAGCCAATATGCATGTATGATATATACACTTCCCAGCTAAACAAGTGAGGTATTTCCACTCGATCTACCAGAGCTTTGATGAGCACTGGCTAAGAAGACAGCAATAATAATGAATGGGAAGTCCAGGATCCATTGTAAGACACAGGAAGAAGTCTGGTGACCTGAGGTCATAGCTGATTTTGGAGGTACTACACAACACATTCACCTTATTAACTATGTTAGCATACCGACATGAATATAGCAACATTTATACAAATATTGAAGGGCAACTGATTCCGGCACCAACACGCCAAAATGTATTGAGCTGCAAATATTGGTAGTTGTGGGAGCATGGTCGGTACATGTTTGGAGGAGTAACTTCCAGGAAATTATACTTCACAAGTTCAAATTGGGTTGTAATGCAGCACAGATCTACAGGCTTGGAGTGAGGAACATACTATTTGTAGGTAGTTGGAGAGACATGAGCCAACAAGATGAGGAGGGACACTGACAACGCTATGCCATGAATAACAATGCTCTGAAGCTGTGGAGGAAAAATCCTCTGATCATTTTTAGGAAACTCACCAAAATGCACCATGTATCAGCAGCAACTATTTCTGATTAACATCTCTGAATCGAATGCAAAGTATCGTTTTTCAGTCGGTAAACACATACAGAATCCTAATTATCTTGGGTGATTAATATTAATATAATTTGCTCAAAATATCTGAAATATACTAATTATACGAGGGTCATTCCATAAGTCATGACAACTAGCCTATGTTATATCTTTCGAACATATGGCATCACGGTAATTTCAGTGTAGACATTCGAAACCCCGTGGCAAATAGCACATAATTCACCCGACAGAAGGCGACTGTAAGTGCAGGTGGCTAGGTACCAGTGCCATACACGTTCATTCTGAGCTTGGCCGTGCTACAAGATGGATGTAAGCAGATTGGAACAGCGATCATTCAGGAAAATTGCTTTTCTTGGTGGCAGAAATGCTACGCAATATCATGCAGCACTATATGAAGCTGTTGGTGATAACCGAACAGTTGCACGTTGGGTTGAGGCTTTCCGACATGGACGCGCAGCAACGGCAGACTCGCCGCAGAGTGGGCACCCCTTGTCTGCCCGAACTAACATGCCCGTGTCTGTTATTGAACAGTGTTCCAATGCTTGGAAACGGTGCCCTGGATGTTGATTGATTGATTTGTGTTCCATTTGTACTAGTGCAAAACAAATTTACACAGAGTTCCATTGTGTGGTTTTCATTTGTACCTTTGCCATTAACTCCTGTACTCGAACCCTATTTTCTGTTGGCAAGGAGATTTCACATGCTGTAGCATTATCGAAAGATACACCATAGTTGCCATGACTTATGGAATGACCCTCGAACATTAACCAATATCACACCTCACTACATAAAAAGTATCAATACCGTAATAGTTATTATATAAATTATATACATTTTTATGTACAAAAGTATATATTTTGTAAATGTATTTGAAGTCGATTACGTTAATATTAACCGCCCAAGATGATTAGACGTTGACTGACTGAAAAATATTACTTATTTAAGAATCTAGCAGAGCAACACTGAAAATAAATGGCTTCTAAGTTTCCTCTGAACCAGTAAGATGCCACACAAACTCACAGTGCACCAGGTACAACACAGTTCTGATATTGGCAGTAACATTCTCCGTTCCTATGAATAAGAGTCAATAATAAGAAAAGTGTTTGTGTGTGTGTGTGGGGGGGGGGGGGGGGGTGTACAACATCATCTGCAAGCAATCTGGATTGTAACTGAACCTTAAGAAATGAAGAATCTCCAAGACAGCAATCTTAACCAAGTCAATTTCACTCAAAGTTTTGGAGGCGGTGTGGTGGGCTGTGCGAAGAGCAGGTTCCTGAATGATGGTGAAGTTATAATTGCAGGCCTAACAGCCATTGTAAGAGTGAGCAGGACGGTTCCTACTCCGCAACATGAAAACGCAAAACCAGAAATGTCAAGATTAACACAACATTAACTGATGAACAAGAAAAACGTTTAAAAGCACAATAGAAAATGTAAACCACAATGACTATATATTAGTATGGTACCGTATATTGTGTAACCTTGCCAAACTAGTGGTAGGCCATTTTGTGTAACATTGTCAAACTGGTCATGAATAGGTGACTTTTCATCCAGCAGGAATTCCATTCTTTTGCTCTTGTCAATGTTTTCTTCCTCATCATCATGATAAACTTTCAAACACATATTGAAGCAGTAATTAATAGTTGATTGAGTCTTCAGTCTTTTGACTGGATTGATGTAGCGCTCCTTCCATCCCTCCCTTGACCTTGACTCTTGAGGACAAAAACTTCAAGGGTAGACTAAGGTTAAAATATATTGAACAGATTGCCTCAGATGTGGTAGCTATATAGAGAAGAAACGATTAGCTCAGGATAGGAAGGCGTGGATAGCTGCATCAAACCAGTCTAAAGACTGAAGACTCAAACAAAACCTTCCTTCGGTAACGAGTTTGATATTCCTATGTGCCTTAGTATCTGCCATTCCAATCTTCCTTAGCACTCCCCCCCACTCATCTTAATATCTCAATTATTAAACAAACCCCCCAACTAATCTTCGTCATTCTTCTGTAACACCACATTTGAAGTGCTCCCTCTCTTCTGCTGCACCAACAGTCCAAGTTTCGCTACTATAGAGTGGCATGCTCCAGACAAATACTTTCAAAAATTACTTTCCAATACCTAATATTTGATGTCAAGAAATTTATTTTCTGCAGAAATGCTTTCCTTGCCTGAGCCAATCTACTTTTTATATTTTCTTTTTATTCATCCATCACTGCTTATTTTGCTTCCCAAGTAGCAGAAGGACCAGAAGTTAGCTTTTCACCTGCAAACTAGATGTCATTAGGGGTTTCTGATTTCTTCCGGCTGTATTCCATTACTTGTTTTGCATTTATTGTTTTTCATCATGAATTCTTTCCTCAAAACTGATTCCATCCCGTTTAGAAAACCATTCAAATCCTCTGGTAAATCGGCCAAAATGACAATGACATCAGCAATTCGTTGAAATAAGTTCACCTTGAACCTTTACTCTTACTTCAATTTTTCTCATTTCCCTCAATGTATAGATTATAAAGTATGATTGATAAGATGCAGCCTTGCCTTACACCCTGCATACCAGCATATATCGCTATTTAAGAAGGATGGTACATTGTGCTATATTTTCGAAAAGCTCTTGAAGAGCTCACATGGATTATTGAATTAAACTATGATCAGACATCTGTGTTACTACGACCATTCCAGTACGTCACTCTCCTTCTCAGATCCCTGGCAGGCAGGTGGTGTGGGCATTGGAAAAGCAGACAGAGGGAGGAAATTAGTCCAGCGTAGTTATTGCTTTTCCGATTATGGGTGGAACTGTTATGTGATTTCATCCACTTTAGCTGATGATAAAGGCAATGACAATATGACTTGAGTCAACTGTGTCCAAAACATTGAAATGAGTGTCTTTTTATACAAGACAATTCTTGAGTCACTGAGCTCAAAATATATACGGTAACTCATTCAAGGTGCACTAACTGGCTAAATAAGAACTCATTAGATAGAAATAAGAAAATAATGATAACAAGTAGTTCCGTGAAGAACTAAAGCCTATTTTCATATATCCTTCTTATGGTAATTGCCGCTATCAACATACAAAATTTCAGTTTGATTGTTGTAATAGATTCGTAGATATTGAGAACCGTCTAATATTTCGGTTCGTCGCCATGATGGATTTTTATTTATGTGGGTCTTAGAGTTATATAATATTACATGAAGATTACTGTGTACGTGTAGTATTCAAACTTAAATTGCATGATTAGGACACAAGAAGTAAAAAAGAGATTTTAAAATTTCGCACCGCTGCCATCTTGTGGTTATGAAAACAATTGAAATAAATTAGATGCCAGTGGATTAACATTTGTACAAGCATTTACCGTACCAAGTTCCACTGCACTCGGATGGTTAAATCACGAGAAACGTCCATTTAAATATTTATACTTCGCGTCGCCGCCATGTTGTATTTGTGCTCACCAGGATATTGAAAGTCATATAGGTGAACTTATGTTCATAGCCTATATGAACATTAAAACATTCAGTTTGATTGCTGTAAAAGATTCGTAGATATTGAGAACCGTCTAAGTATTTCGGATGGTCGCTATGTTGGACTGTACTATGTATAGCCCATAGAGTTATGTACCATTAATTAGAAAGAAGATTCATCGACTATAAAACACTATTCTCATGTTTTATAATATATTCGACGATCTAGTGAAGCATATTGGCATTATTTAAAGCTCCTGTTATACGTGATATAAAATGTATAGGACTTGACATACATTGAATATATATATATATATATATATATATATATATATATATATATATATATATATTGAACCCTTGCAAAGAAGCTTATGAGACTCAGTTTCGGGGGGTGTAACAGTCCATATCGTAAGTTGTTGTTAAAGCGCTTCATTAACATGCAGGGTAACATATAACAAAATAACATGCAGGAAAAAGTGAAGCCAGGGTTAAAACAAATGAATTTAATAACAAATCAGCTATTTACAACAAGAATTAACAAAACAAACTCCCAAATGACTCCCACTGAATAAAATAAAGTTTGCCAAAACTAGGCCAAATCTCTGGAGAGATTAATACTCGGACCAAGTGTCCCAAAGAAAATCAACAAATAGTGACAATGTATGCGCGCGTGCTGTTCTACATGCTTCACGATGAGTACAATCGAATGCATGATTCGTCATCATCCAGAATAAACTTTCAGACGACGAATCCACATTGCTTAGAGCTAGACAGACGCGGGGAACAACTATACAACACTTAAAACTAAACCGACACTTCCTATACTTAAAATAAACAACACAAAAGTTTCCGCGTGAAATTGGAATCAAAACTGCCGTAGCAAACAAACCTTACTGCCTAAAATTAGGACTTCTCACACAAATCAACACAAGTAAGTTAACACGTGACCAATAAAGGAAATACACATATGACCGCCGTCATTTTTACAAGTACACTACCATTACACCACACAGGCGTCACATACTAAATTACATGAATTGAGTCATAGACAAATCAATAGGCTCAAAGCCAACATTTACATTATTAACAAAACATTCCACCCATACAACATGCAATCATCCGTCACACCCATGGGGAACTCCCCAATTAATTATGGTTCAAAATAACCATCACAAAGAACAGGTTTGCTACTTGAAAGCTTAAAGGGGCCAGTCGGAACAATAGGACTGCCTAACAAAAAATAAGTCACCAGGCAAGACGGGCGATTCGTGGAAATCTGCATATCTGTCAACCCACGTGTAAAAATAACCTCGACCTCCAAGGAACGGGATCGAATCTCGAAGAAGCGTGCCCCAAAGCACAATAATACGTGTGTGTGGGTCAGAACAAAATATCCCGTCATTTCCCCTAGGAAATCCAAGAATCAGCATATGGACAAGGTACAGCGGTCTCCCTAGAGCACCCTGCCTTTCCATCAAAATACAACAACAACAAAATATGAGGGCGGTAGGACCTCTACCCCTCTTCACGTAGAATCAACACACACCTGACACAATAACACACACAGAATCACACGTATGGGTTTGACAGACCCTGAAATAAAATGACATAAATATTTTCCACTTGCCGGCGCCTCCGTTCTACGCCGTGACTAATAAACCTGAAAAGGACTAAAAAAAAAATCTAAAAAATTAGAACTAAGGTGTTCTACAATACATCTTAAATTGTTGCGCTCGGCAACCCTAATATGAATAATAACCTGTTCAGCAAAACATCGTACAGTAATTACCTCCCTTTCCTATCAAAAATATGAACTTTAATAAAGCACCATTTATCGAATGTAACGGGTTCCGCATTTGCATGGATAAAAATCACGTACACGCGCCGTGTACATTAAATATGACTCCAAAGAAAAATAAATACACAACAAACACTTTGGCCACGTGCCAACGTACATTTAAAACATTTAGTGTCGGTACAAGAAAACACTCTAAAACAAGAAAAAGAAAATTAACTATTTACAAAGTTCCCCCGCCAATCTAACTACATAATTGAATAATCAATTCTTGTACATCACCGTCTCAGCTTGTAGAACATATGACCTCCATCTCAGCCCATTTCCCTACGGGAAAATTAGCACTCCATAGTCGTCTTCGTAGAAGCGTCGGACATCACTCCGGCTCCTGACCACACGTCGGACATCTTGGTGTAGTCTCTTTGGAAGAAAAGTTCAATGTTTTTATAATTTGACCTGGCTATAATCGCTTGTGAGTTACTAAATTCGCCCACAAATAGTCCTATGCGATTAATCACGAAGACTTTCCCTAACTCTCGCTCACACAAGCACGATACACACATGGAAAATGCAATAAAAATTTACAAGAAATATACACTTCGAGTCCATCGTCACTGGCTCGATAATACAAGTTTTAAAGTCTGACTGACTCACAGTCGCTATCTCGCTCGGTAATCTCTACTGCTCTGCTTGGACCTTCCTTCGGGTGAGCGCTAATTAGAATGTTACTCAAGTCTTGCCCCCTAAGAGCTGAAATAGTTGTCTTTAAGATAATATTCAAGTTTTAAATCACCACGCAAACTGGCGTGAAATTAGCTCACAGAGCTCACAAAGTATTAGACTTCAAAGAATATATTAGAGCTTTTAAAAATCGCTACACAAACTGACGTGAAGTTAGCTTATCAGAGCTCACAAAGAAAATGACTTCGAATAATATTAGAGCGTTAAAATCACTACGCAAACTGGCGTGAAGTTAGCTCACTGAGCTCCAAAACGAATGACTTCAAACAATATTAGAGCGTTAAAATCACTACGCATACTGGCGTGAAGTTAGCTCATCAGAGCTCCAAAACGAATGACTTCAAACAATATTAGAGTGTTAAAATCACTACGCAAACTGGCGTGAAGTTAGCTCATCAGAGCTCCAAAACGAATGACATCGAACAGGTCTCGTCGATCAATTTATTAGAAACTGACAGGGGGATGAAGAGTGGGGTGAATTAAGAAAAAATTCCCAGAGTTTTCATCTCACACACACGGGACTAGTGTCAATCTTCATCAAATAATTCAAACGTCTCAGCGCACTCGTGCGGAGGTAATTCTGATCGGCGGTTCTTTAGATAATCAATTCCGCGCGCTTTTTACCACTGACGCCACACATCGCGTCGTCTTGGCTTGGACTCTCCTGATTGGGTGATTCAATCGTAGGTCGGTTGCAAGAAACTCGTGACCATCCCTTTATGATTCCAATTCTGGTGCAAGTTGTTACACAATTTGGCCTTGAACTCAGCTTAGCCGGCCGTTTTCAAGAATAGCTACCAAGAGCTACTTCTGTGGCAATCATTGCGACACGCTACCTTGCCTTTATCCTCGTCAACTTCCACAAGTACTGCCTGGGCTGCAGTAATAATAATAATAAATCATGAATACTTATTTATCGCAGATTAATAAGGGTTCATTTATCCCCAGCAAGGTTTTGAAATTCGAAGCAAGTGATTGATTTGGATTTCAAAAACAATATCCACAGTAGTAACAACAACATCTCTTTAGTACCTCGCTCAGCTGCTCGAGTGTACACTCCACTGACCCAATTAGTGTGCGCTCTCCCTCGCCGGAATGTCATTCATACTTCTCGCTAGACCTCCCCTTCTCCTCACGTGATTGCCACTCCTGTCGTCTCAGCTGTCTCGTTGTTTACAAACAAAGCGCGCTCTCTCTCAAGCACTCCACGGCCACGTACATTTGAGTGTTGGCTCTCAAAATAAAATTCTGCAATACTGATTCTGCACACATGACCCTTCTTATTCATCAAATGGTTCCCTTCTGTAATATGGTTTTAAGTTGGCGCTATTAAAAACAGATTTAGCACCAGTGCTCACTTCTTCAAGCCTGTAATCATTGTTACCCAGATTCTTAATGACACGGAACGGGCCAATAAATTTTGGACAGAATTTTGCAAGCACTTTGTTTTTGGGATCAGATATCGGTGGTCTGCGAACCAGCACTAACTCTTGTTCTTGTAATTCCCGGTGAAACTTCTTTCCTCTGTACCTTCTCAGTCTTCGGTCCGCTTGGTTCCTCATGTGCTCTCTCGTTCGCTGAATTCGCAACTCATGCGCTAATAGTGGATCCCTTGGACATGGAATAATCTTGTCTCAAGATCTCTCCGGCAACCTGTTGTGGTGTACAATTAGTGGGACTTGACCCGTCGACTCGTGCTTAGTGGTGTTCATGCAGATCTCATTATCTCCTACTTTGTCAATCCATTTATTATGATCGTTAGGAATCATTACTCTGTAGTACTTGGCAACACAGCGAATCGTTCTCTCGCTCGGATTCCCACAAGGATGACGAATGCTCGAAAATATATGTTTTATCCCTAGGCTCTCTAGACCTTGCCTAAAAACATTGCTCGTGAAATAAGTACCATGGTCTGATAAAATGGATTCCGGCTTCCCAAACATTGGAATAACTTTGTTCTGAATTCTACTGAGGACTTGTTTTGATGTCGTCTTCTGGATTGGACATAACACTACCATCTTTGAAAATACATCGACACACACCAGAAGGTGTCGGCATCCACGCTTCCCTTTGACCAGAGGGCCAAAACAGTCGATAGCGAGCATCTCGCATGGTTTTTGAGGTAATAGTGGTCTTGGAGGTTGTTTCATAATGAAGTTGTTCGGTTTAGTGCGCTGGCATGCATCACAAGTTCTTATTACTTCCACAATGGTGAATCGCATCTTAGGCCAAGTAAAAGTCTCCCCTATCGTAGCTTCTGTCTTATCCGTGCCGATGTGTGCCAGGCTCTCGTGGACATGCCACGTCAATCCTCTCTGTATTAATGCTGGAACTAGGATTCGCAGTTTGGTATGATGCTCATCCACGTACTTATGCAACAGGTTATTTAAGTAGTGAGATCTCGCTTCATTAGCACAGGCTTCTCGGTATTCAGGTGAATCTGGTTGTAATTCCTTCCTGTATAACTTGATCATCATCATCATCCATGGGTCTGCTTCTTGTTCCTTCCGAATTTCCTTTAATTTCTCCAAAAACTCACGAGCCTTAGGTGTTAATGTTATATTGTGAACTTCCGCTGTTACTTCGTTCTCGTCTTCAGGATTCCTGCTCAAAGCATCTGGTATGATGTTCATCCTTCCAGGGCAATGCTCTATTGTAATGTCAAACGGCTGTATGTAGATGGACCAACGCGTAACTCTCTCACTTGCCATCGTTGTCTTGAATAGAAATGTCAGTGCATGGTGGTCGGTTCTGACAATAATGGAATAGCCGAAGATCATCTTACGCCATCGTTGTAGAGAATATAAAATCGCTAGCAGCTCAAGCTCCGTCACGGTGTAGTTTCTCTCATGCTTCCTCAATTTACGACTCGTAAATGCCAAATACGATCTCTTCTTGGGTTCTTCAGCGTCCTCTTGGTACAGCATCGCACCGATTCCAATCAATGAAGCATCTGCTTGAATAATAAATCTCTTCTCAAAGTCCGGGTATCCAAGCTTCACACAGTTTTCCAGTAAGTCTTTCGTAGCTATAAAAGACCTGTCGCACTCCTCATTCCATGACCATCGATTTGCCTTCTTTAACAACTCTTGCATAGGTGCTACTGTTTCTGTGTATCCAGGACAATTTTCTTTGAAGAAGCCTGTCACTCCCAGAAACGCTCTTACATGTTTGACTTTAGTTGGTGTGGGAAATTTCTTGATAGCATCAATTTTCGCCGGATTAGGTCTCACGCCCTCAACATCAATTATATACCCCAAATACAGAATCTCGCTCTGGCAAAAGTGTGATTTCTTTAGATTAATTTTGAAGTTCATGGTTCTCAAGTTATCCAGAAGTTTGTTTAAGTTTATCAGGTGTTCCTCCATTGTTTCAGATGCAATTAACATGTCGTCAACATATCTCGTAGTGAAGCTCTTGACATCCTCAGTCAGATTCCTATCTAGTGCTCTTATCAGTGCACATCCAGCAGTTTTCACGCCAAAGGGCATTCGAGACCAGATATAACTTTGGTTATCGAATAAAAATTCCGTCAATAGTTGGGATTTTTCTTCAAGTTCAAGATGGTGGAAACTCTTTGTCAAATCGACACTCGAATAAATCTTCTTCCCACGGAAGCCCTTCAAAACATCTTTGATCCTAGGTGCTTGGTCATGCTCAACTAGCAGTTTACTGTTCAAAACTCGCGCGTCTAGGCATAACCTAATTGATCCATTTGGCTTGGCCACAGCCAATATTGCGTTCAGGTACGGGGTTGCTGCTTTCCTTATCATGCCGGAATCTAATAAATTACTAGTGATGTCCTTCACCTGAGCAAAATGTTTCTCTGGGATCGGGTACAATTTACTTTTAAATGGGGTCCAGTCAGTAACTTGCATGGCATATTGAAAATTTAAAACTTTTCCAGGAATGGTGTCAAAAGCTCCTTTATGTAATCTCAGAATTTCTTCCAGTTTTCTTCTATCAGCTTCCCCTACTATAGCCTCCTTAAGCCGCTCCTGAAGTAGAATTTCAAATTTGGTTCCGCTAATTTCTTCTTCCGCCAAATGTACCCAAAGTTCCTGCGAAATATCTCAGCTGTCAATTTCCACCACTGTTGTCTGGCTTACTTGCTCCTCCGTCAAGTTCTTATCTCTGATCACCTCATTAGTGCATTCTTCAATGACCCAAGTATTCGCCTCTCTCTCTAGTGGACTCTCTTCCATGTTTAAACCCACGTGATTCAACCCCTCAACTTGTTTGAAACTTACAGTGTTGTTATGTAAGTCAATTACAGCATGAAAATCACAGATAAAGTTGGCTCCCAAAATGATGTTATAATTCATCTTCGGTATGACAATGAATGTTTGCGAAAATGTGTGGTTCAATATTTCCAGGTCTAAATATGCTTGCTGCCTACAATTTATGGTCTTGTCAGGAATAACCCCTCTGACTTTCATTAGCGGTACAGGCATAATTGGAACAGTTTGTTTTCTTCCGATTTCTTTTACCAATACTTCAGTGACTAAGCTCACCTGGCTACTTGTGTCAATTAAGCATCTCACCCTCATACCTCCAATATGTGCTTAAATAATTGGCAATTGTCTGATGAAATTTTCTCGGTCTTTCACCACTTCCTCCAGGCAATCGTCCGGGAATGCTACCCACTCTTCTATATTGGCCACAATCATCTCTTCTCGCTCCCTGGCGTCCTCCATTTTCAGGCTATCATGTTTTAGTTCATTTGAAGTTTTTTTTTATCCCGGGACACATTTGTTGTGTTCCGCCGGTTGTCATCGTGCCTCTCCTGCTGCCGTAATAGACTTTCCGCCCCCTCTCCTTGATGATTGTCTGGGCTCTGTCTATTTGCCATTGCGCGCCCCCACTTCTCCTTCTCCGTCTCTTCGGCGTTTAATTGATCTAAGTACTTTTGCGATTCCACGTACCGCTCATCCCAATTGTTGCGATAATCTCCCCTATTGTCTTGGCGATAGTTCCTCGTGTTGTTCCACCTGCCATCTCCATTTCTTTGGTAAGGTCGACCCTGCCTTTGGTTTCCCCTCCAATTGGTGTATTCCCGCTGGTACGTCCATTAATTTTGCTGGTTTGGATTGTTTAGGTTATATCTATCTCGGTGATTTTGAAAATTTCGATTATTTTGGTTGAATTGGTTCCGGCCATCATAATCTTGCCTTCTCGGTGTAAACTGCGTTCCTGTGGATTGAGTTTTCGTTTGGTTCCCCTGGCTGTGACTAGTTTGGTGTCCCTGAACCACTTCTGCCGTGTTGACACATTCCATATTTCTCCTTCCTGCCTGTGGACTCACCATACTTGTCTCGTCTAGGTGTCGGAGTAATTCTTCGGCCTGCACTGCGGTCTTAATATTTCCGGCTACTAATAGTTGTTGAATGTTCACAGGAAGTTGTTTCCCGATGGTTAGAACCATGTTTTGTTCGCTAGGGGGGGTCGTCAAAATCGCGGAATTTCACCAGCTGTTGGCTAAAGAATTCTGAAAACCTGGTCGGTTGCGTGCTGTGGTATTTTCGAGTATACAGGTCCATTCTTAATCCCTGCTGTAAAGAAGGGCTCCAGAACTTCTTTAAAAACGCTTCTCTGAATTGAGCCATATCGGTGAATGTATATTTAAAGCTCAAAAACCAGGTTAAGCTTGGTCCCTCTAAAAACTTCTCCACGAGTCGCAACTGTTTTTCGGGACTGATATGCTGATCATTAAAATAGTCAGTCAACTCACGTAAAAAAGCTTTGGGAGTGGTTCCTGAGTGCTCCCTGAATTTATCGGGTTTGAAATCATTTCCCCTAATGACTTGAATTACTTGGGCGGGTGCCAAGTTTGGTTGTGGTGTGGAGGTCTCCCCCCTGTACTGTTGGAATGCGTTGCTCGTTAATTTGGGACTTGGACCTCGGCTGTTATCCTCAGCCAACTTCAAGCCCACCGGACTTCCAATGCTTCCCTGCTTGTCTGCCGTATTTTCAGCCGAAAATAATGTAGCATTCTCTAATGATCTAATTTAATTTTTAATTACTAAATCTGAGTGTTCTTGTAGTTTAGATTTTACGTTTTCCTCCAACGCCTGCATTCTCGATTTGTATTCCCCTAAGCGCTTTAAAATTGTCAGCCTGTCTTCCTTATTTGCGTTTGCCTGCTGTTCCCAATCTCTTCGGATCTTGCTCTTCAAACTGCTAATTTTCTCTTCGCTCCTTTCCTGATTCTTTTCTAGCTCTTCTCGTATCTGTTCTTGTATCTGCTGTTGTGTTTTGCCTAATTGTTCTCCAACCTCTTCTCTTATAACCTGCTGGGTTTTAATTAATTGGTCTTCCAGATTATCCCGATTTTTAATGAGCTGTTCTCCTACCTCTTCTCTTATAACCTCTTGTGTTTTAACCAATTGTTCTCCGACTTCTTCTGTTATGACCTGCTGGGTTTTACTTAATTGGTCCTCTAAGTTTTCACGCAAGTGCATACGTTCTGTTTCGGTCTTGACCTCAAGTTTATCGATTTCTTTGATTAATTCAAGTACGTTGCTGTCGACTGAATTAATTTGTTGCTGTAATTTATCTTGTGTGCTCTTTATTCCCGCTGTGTTGTTGACACATGCCGCCTCGATTTGCTTCAATTTATTGGCCACCATTTCATCAAATTGTATGAGTTTATTATCAAATTTCGCCTCCAACTTTTTAATTTCACCTAATTGTTTGACGTTATTCTCTGCGACCTCACCTGCTTGTTTCTCTACCTCCCTAACACTTTGATTTATGTCGTTAGTGATCTTCTCTAATTGCTCTGTTTGTATTATTTGGGTTATCGCCTGTTCTGATAATTTGTGATTTAATTCGTTTAATTGTTTATCAGTGTCCAATTTCTGGACCTGTAATTGGACCGAAATATTACCGCTCATGTCGCGTAACTGTTTTTCACTGTCTAACTTCTGAGCCTGTAATTGGACCGTAATATTACCGCTCAAGTCGTGTAACTGTTTTTCACAATTCTCGCTCTGAATTTTAAACTGTTCTTCCGTTTTCGCGGACATCTGCACTAACTGTTCTTCCGTTTTCGCGGACATCTGCACTAACTGTTCTTCCGTTTTCGCGGACATTTGGATCGACATCTGTTCCAGCAATCCCTTAATTTCCTCAACACTCGCCATTGCACAATACACAAATATAACCAGAGAAAAACAGGGTCATGCACCGAGATTTCAGTCATACTCACGCATACATGTCAGAAAATTTAAATATTACTGATTCTAAATTTAATAAAAATTTCAGTAATCAAAATTTACTGAATGAATTACTCTTATTTACAAACAACAAAATAACTCCCTAGTGATCTGCTTTTAAATTCCTATCCAACAGAATTTACGAAGAACACCCATTAACCAAAGTTAATTAAATGTCAGATATAAGGCAACACCTTCCTGTTTGACTGAGTTCAATAATATGCAAATTTTCTAATTTTAATGCCGGGCGCCAGAACAAGTTAATAACAAATACAATATCAAATTCTAACCTTGTTCAATATCTCTAACTTTAGGAACTCAGTGATTTTACTAATGCACATGGCGGTACAACATCGCCTCAATTTACTGAATTTACTTTGCCCGCTTGACCTGGCATTATTTCTCAGCGAAATAAATATGAGATCAGCGAAGCAATAACAACAACAGTCCCACTTGGGCAACCATTTTTGTTTTATGAACCCTTGCAAAGAAGCTTATGAGACTCAGTTTCGGGGGGTGTAACAGTCCATATCGTAAGTTGTTGTTAAAGCGCTTCATTAACATGCAGGGTAACATATAACAAAATAACATGCAGGAAAAAGTGAAGCCAGGGTTAAAACAAATGAATTTAATAACAAATCAGCTATTTACAACAAGAATTAACAAAACAAACTCCCAAATGACTCCCACTGAATAAAATAAAGTTTGCCAAAACTAGGCCAAATCTCTGGAGAGATTAATACTCGGACCAAGTGTCCCAAAGAAAATCAACAAATAGTGACAATGTATGCGCGCGTGCTGTTCTACATGCTTCACGATGAGTACAATCGAATGCATGATTCGTCATCATCCAGAATAAACTTTCAGACGACGAATCCACATTGCTTAGAGCTAGACAGACGCGGGGAACAACTATACAACACTTAAAACTAAACCGACACTTCCTATACTTAAAATAAACAACACAAAAATTTCCGCGTGAAATTGGAATCAAAACTGCCGTAGCAAACAAACCTTACTGCCTAAAATTAGGACTTCTCACACAAATCAACACAAGTAAGTTAACACGTGACTAATAAAGGAAATACACATATGACCGCCGTCATTTTTACAAGTACACTACCATTACACCACACAGGCGTCACATACTAAATTACATGAATTGAGTCATAGACAAATCAATAGGCTCAAAGCCAACATTTACATTATTAACAAAACATTCCACCCATACAACATGCAATCATCCGTCACACCCATGGGGAACTCCCCAATTAATTATGGTTCAAAATAACCATCACAAAGAACAGGTTTGCTACTTGAAAGCTTAAAGGGGCCAGTCGGAACAATAGGACTGCCTAACAAAAAATAAGTCACCAGGCAAGACGGGCGATTCGTGGAAATCTGCATATCTGTCAACCCACGTGTAAAAATAACCTCGACCTCCAAGGAACGGGATCGAATCTCGAATAAGCGTGCCCCAAAGCACAATAATACGTGTGTGTGTGTGTCAGAACAAAATATCCCGGCATTTCCCCTAGGAAATCCAAGAATCAGCATATGGACAAGGTACAGCGGTCTCCCTAGAGCACCCTGCCTTTCCATCAAAATACAACAACAACAAAATATGAGGGCGGTAGGACCTCTACCCCTCTTCACGTAGAATCAACACACACCTGACACAATAACACACACAGAATCACACGTATGGGTTTGACAGACCCTGAAATAAAATGACATAAATATTTTCCACTTGCCGGCGCCTCCGTTCTACGCCGTGACTAATAAACCTGAAAAGGACTCAAAAAAAATCTAAAAAATTAGAACTAAGGTGTTCTACAATACATCTTAAATTGTTGCGCTCGGCAACCCTAATATGAATAATAACCTGTTCAGCAAAACATCGTACAGTAATTACCTCCCTTTCCTATCAAAAATATGAACTTTAATAAAGCACCATTTATCGAATGTAACGGGTTCTGCATTTGCATGGATAAAAATCACGTACACGCGCCGTGTACATTAAATATGACTCCAAAGAAAAATAAATACACAACAAACACTTTGGCCACGTGCCAACGTACATTTAAAACATTTAGTGTCGGTACAAGAAAACACTCTAAAACAAGAAAATGAAAATTAACTATTTACAAAGTTCCCCCGCCAATCTAACTACATAATTGAATAATCAATTGTTGTACATCACCGTCTCAGCTTGTAGAACATATGACCTCCATCTCAGCCCATTTCCCTACGGGAAAATTAGCACTCCATAGTCGTCTTCGTAGAAGCGTCGGACATCACTCCGGCTCCTGACCACACGTCGGACATCTTGGTGTAGTCTCTTTGGAAGAAAAGTTCAATGATATTATAATTTGACCTGGCTATAATCGCTTGTGAGTTACTAAATTCGCCCACAAATAGTCCTATGCGATTAATCACGAAGACTTTTCCTAACTCTCGCTCACACAAGCACGATACATACATGAAAAATACAATAAAAATTTACTAGAAATATACACTTCGAGTCCATCGTCACTGGCTCGATAATACAAGTTTTAAAGTCTGACTGACTCACAGTCGCTATCTCGCTCGGTAATCTCTACTGCTCTGCTTGGACCTTCGCTCGGGTGAGCGCTAATTAGAATGTTACTCAAGTCTTGCCCCCTAAGAGCTGAAATATTTGTCTTTAAGATAATATTCAAGTTTTAAATCACCTCGCAAACTGGCGTGAAATTAGCTCACAGAGCTCACAAAGTATTAGACTTCAAATAATATATTAGAGCTTTAAAAATCGCTACACAAACTGACGTGAAGTTAGCTTATCAGAGCTCACAAAGAAAATGACTTCGAATAATATTAGAGCGTTAAAATCACTACGCAAACTGGCGTGAAGTTAGCTCACAGAGCTCCAAAACGAATGACTTCAAACAATATTAGAGCGTTAAAATCACTACGCAAACTGGCGTGAAGTTAGCTCATCAGAGCTCCAAAACGAATGACTTCAAACAATATTAGAGCGTTAAAATCACTACGCAAACTGGCGTGAAGTTAGCTCATCAGAGCTCCAAAACGAATGACATCGAACAGGTCTCGTCGATCAATTTATTAGAAACTGACAGGGGGATGAAAAGTGGGGTGAATTAAGAAAAAATTTCCAGAGTTTTCATCTCACACACACGGGACTAGTGTCAATCTTCATCAAATAATTCAAACGTCTCAGCGCACTCGTGCGGAGGTAATTCTGATCGGCGGTTCTTTAGATAATCAATTCCGCGCGCTTTTTACCACTGACGCCACACATCGCGTGGTCTTGGCTTGGTCTCTCCTGATTGGGTGATTCAATCGTAGGTCGGTTGCAAGAAACTCGTGACCATCCCTTTATGATTCCAATTCTGGTGCAAGTTGTTACACAATTTGGCCTTGAACTCAGCTTAGCCGGCCGTTTTCAAGAATAGCTACCAAGAGCTATTTCTGTGGCAATCATTGCGACACGCTACCTTGCCTTTATCCTCGTCAACTTCCACAAGTACTGCCTGGGCTGCAGTAATAATAATAATAAATCATGAATACTTATTTATCGCAGATTAATAAGGGTTCAATATATATATTGATTCGGACTATTAAACGTCGGTTAAAGATTGTGTTCTTTAATTATACTATTTGAGTATTGATAATAATTATCATTATAATTCATCGACATTTGAAATATATCAGATAGAGGACATTTTCTTCTAATAAATCGTGATATGTCGACAATTGAGAATCCACGTAAAAGCTTTTGCAACATTAATATTGCACTATTAATATAATTGTTATTGACTTTTTAAATATTGCATTATGGCAATCAGTAACGATCAGTTAGGTGTTACTAAACTCTATATTTATTAAATATTAACGACTATTGTTTTTCAACCAGAGTAGCAACCTAGTAAACCAAGGAAGTAATTAAAGGTCAAGATTAATGAACATAAATTCAGATATCGAGAGGATTAATATACTGTGAACATCGTATTGAAATATTATTGTAATGGAAAACTAATGTGACTGTTCTAAGGTCAAGTTGTAACGACAAGTACGTATTATAATTGAAGTGAGGATTATTATTGCTATGGTAGAGTGATAGCTGCGTTGATAAGCTCTAATACGTATTGTAGGCGTATTATGGAGGAAGGAAATGTTTATTGACCGAAGTGGTAATGCTTTTAAGAGCAAAGTTGTTATGTGGAAGCTCTAATACGTACTGCAAACGCATTATTGAGGAACATATTGCAGTATAAAACAGTGTTGATGTAAGAAAGAGTGCGGAAGAACATAAATTTATTTTAAATGACCTACAGTCGAAATTACAGAGAGAAAGTTGGCGGGAAAATGTGGTGAAATGATTATAAACTATTGGTTGGTTAATTCTATTAAGATTATTATCATTATTTAGAAAATATACGTATGAGCTTAGCTTAATTGTTCGGCCATATTAGACTGAAAGTGGCATAAACACCTATAAAATTGTAGCGATGGTAATGAAAGTAATGAATACTAACGACGGTAATGAAAGTAATGAAACCCAGTAATAGTAATAAAGGTTAATGAACACTAATGAACAGTAATAAAACTAATAATGTGAATAAAGCTAATAAACAAATAAATGGCTGATTAAATGTAATAACCAAACATTAATAATAATGCAAGTAGCATGCTTGAATAATATATTTATAATAATTAATATTAATATTCAACGATAAATAATTAATGAGATTGTGTAAATATTAATTGACATTAATATTGATAAATATTTGGTTTTTTTAATATTGAATAATTATTAATAATAATTTTGGGGATTATTGACATGTATAAACAATAATAAATATTTTGAAGGAAGGAATTAAGTAATTTAATGTTGATAGTTTGGAGAAATGATGTTTGATGAACATTAAGAACTGGTAATTGCAAGAAAGTAATTGCAGAGGAAAAGAAGAAAAGCTGGGAAGAATTCACTCAGGAAATAAGGGAGGATTTACATTGTGGAAAGAAATTGCTGCTTGGAATTATAAAAAGCGGAAGGAATGAAAAGGTGAACACTGGGTTCGTGAAAAACAAAGAAGGTGAACTATTGATAAAATCAGAAGAGATAACGTACAGATGGAAAGAATATTTCAGCGAGCTGTTAAAGGTGAGACGCCAGGCATGCGGAGAAGTTACGCAAACAGCCAAAACGGTGGAAGAAGAAGTAGAAGAAGAACCAGACATTACTATGGCAGAAGTGAAATGGGCAGTTAGGAAGATGTAGATGGGGAAAGCTGTGGGAATCGATGAAGTGGCAATAGAAATGATCAAGGCGGCAGGACCAGTGGGACTGAAGTGGACATACAGACTTCTCAGGAGTGTGTGGAGAGAGAGGAAAGTACCTGAAGCCTAGAAAAAGGGAATAATATTGCCAATATTCAAGAAAGGAGACAGGAAGGTGTGTGGTAACTACCGAGGAATCACCATCATCTCGCATGTTGCCAAAGTAATGAAAAGAATCGTAGAAAAAAGAATTAGAGTAAAGGTAGAAAGCCAAATAGAGGAGGAGCAGTTTCGATTTAGAGGGGGCAGGTCAACCGTGGAACCCATTTTCATTCTGAGACAGAACATTTAAAAGAGTTGGGGATATGGGAAGGATATGGTAATGACTTTTATTGATCTAGAAAAGGCCTATGATAGCATCCCTAGAACAAACGTTTGGGAAAGCTTAACAAATAGGGGGATAGGCAAGGAAATGAGAGACATGATAAAAGGAATGTGCATGGAGTGCTACAGTAGTGTGAAGACTAGAGTCGGGACATCGGAATGGTTTAAAATTGACACTGGACTAAAGCAAGGAAGTGTGTTGTCACCATTATTGTTCGTAATGGTGATGGATGACATCATGAAGGCAGCAATGAAAGAATATAGTAGGGCAAAGATGAAGGTAATGTTGTTTACAGACGACGTTGTGATCTGGGGCGAGAATGAGATGGAGGTACAAGAACAGTTAGACGTAATAAATGAAAAGATTGAGCAATGGGGATTGAAGATAAATGCGGAGAAGAGTAAAACAGTGGTGATGAGTAGAGATAAGAAATAAGGAAAAGGAGTAATCAAAGTAGGAGATACGGAATTGGAAGTAGTGAAACACTTCAAATACTTGGGAAGTGAACTGACTGAAGATGGAAGACTAGATTTGGAAATTAGCAGAAGAATACAACTCGGGAGTGCTTTCTACCAACAGGTACGGGGACTAGTATGGAACAAGGATATATCAATTAAGGCTAAAGAAGTTATGTACAAAGCATATTATGTTCCTATAATGACATATGCAACAGAAACTTGGACAATGACTAAGAGGGATGAGAGCAGAGTAAAAGCAGCTGAGATGAGATTCCTGAGAAGTATGGTCCAGAAAACGAGGAGGGACAGAGTGAGAAAAGAAGATATACGGAAAGAACTGGGAGTACAGAAACTAAATGACAAACTGGAGTAAAACAGATTGAGATGGTTTGGACATGTCAAACGGATGAATGAAGTAAGGCTACCAAGACGAGCACTGGAACTACGGATGACAGGGAAGAGAGGACGAGGAAGACCAAGAATGCGTTAAATGGACTCGGTGGAGAATAGTATTAGAAAACGGAACCTGGATTGGAACACTGTGTCGGAAGAGGAATGGTGAAACGACAGAATAAAGTGGAGAGGAACCATATTTGCCCCCACCCAGTGTCAATTGGAAAAGGGGAAATGAAGATGATGATGATGAATTGTTTACATTAGCGATGTTTGAAAATGTTGACGTAGGATGTTGTATGACAGGTCAATTCTTTTGAAATTTTTGTGTAAATAATGTAAATTGTTTTGTGGAGGTTTATAAGAATGGAAAGAAGGAAAGAAGGTTAACGTAATGTTTTTATTAAAACCAGTGATGTTTTTATTTTGAAGTGAGTGATGTATAAGAGGTTAGTTGAGATGGCAGAAACAGCTGTTCCATTGACAAGTGATGCCAATACAAGCTGGAGTTTGCAGTTGGATTATACATTCAAAGGTTAGTGTATAGATTAAAGGAAGTGTATGTGAAACTTTTTTTAAATATTATAAATTGAAACTTTATTTTCAAACTCTGAAACGGATGATCAGTGTTGACCTTCTGAAACAGCTGATCCGTCTTTACGTTTGGAAGAGCAGTGGATTACAAATGTCAGATGGACATTGTTAAATATTTTACATTTATTGTTTGACAAGCATGTTTATTGTGAAGAGCCGGATGTACTAAAGCCACCACTTACCACGCGCACAGTCGATGTCCAGACAGGGGAACCGTAAATGCTCCCCGTATGCGCAGAGTGGGGACTGGCCTAACCTCAAAGGGACGTGGACCATAACCTATGTTGAGTATTTATCGCATTAAGAATTAGATGGAGAATTAACTCAGCTCAACATGGTGGCTGAGTGAACAACATAGCAGTGAGTAGCTCCGAAAACATTGTGTATTTATGAGTGTATTCGAGGAAGAAACTAAACCATATTTGTCACCCAACAATATAAGTGTATACGTTGACCAGTTATTAATAACATCATCAATTACAATTACTAACTTCCTCGTAAATTGGTTAAACAGGAGTTTTCACTTGCATCGGCACTGTGGAGAGTGTGGTGGTAGCTTGGGGAAGGCTGGAAAGGTACAGTGTGGTTCATGTAAACAGTGGTTCCACAAGAAGTGTGTGAATACATTGAACAGATTCACCGAGTGGCTGTGTGTGCAATGTGTGGACTATAGTGCAACAATAAGTGATAGTGTAAGTAACGAAGATGCTCCATCAATGGAGAATATTTATGGAATGCTGAAAGATTTAAAAGAACAACTTAAAATCATAAAAGACGAACAAAGAGCGACAGAGACTGATCTAGGTAATTCAATGGAATTGTGCCATAAAAAACTAGACGATTGTGTAACATTAATTTCAAACCAGCAGATAGAAATAAAGGAATGTAAAGGACACATTGAGTCATTAACTCAGCAGAATGTCAATCTTAAGGCGAAGCTAAAATCCCTTGAAAACCGCCTAGGAGAATCTGAGCAGTACACACGTAGGAATACGGTGGAAATACACGGTGTCCCGGAGGTTCCTAACGAAAACATTATTGAAACAGTGAAGAAAGTAGGTCAAGCTCTGGATGTGGTCATCACTGAAACAATGGTGGATGCCTGTCATCGACTGCCTAAGTCACCTAATCATCAACACAGTGGCATCATCTTAAAATTCGTTCGGCGGGATGACAAGGAGCATCTTTTGGAGCGACGCCGGGTGAAACGGAATCTCTCCACTCGTCACGTTGGTCTTCCTGGCGATAATGTAATTTATGTGAACGAGAGTTTATCCCCGGTAAAGAGGAAGTTGCTGGCACAAGCTAGGAGCATCAGAAGAGAGAAAGAGTATGCTTTCTTGTGGGTAAGAAATGGATATATTAAAATACGCAAATCTGAAGGTTCTCGGGTCATCGTAATTCGAAATGAGGATGACCTGAACACTCTCTAATGGTATCAAAACCTAGATTATCCATTTATTATCAAAATGTAGGAGGAATGAATACAAAATTAGATTTATTCAATGAAAACCTGATCACCAAACAGTATGACTTAATTCTAATTACAGAAACTTGGTTATCTAGTAAAATCGCTGACAGTGAGGTCTGTTCTGATATATACAGAGTGTACAGGGCTGAGAGGTTTGCCAGAGCAGGGGGTGGGGTGGCTGTCTTGGTCAGGAGCGGATTAACGGTACTCAAGGTCGACAGAATGACTGGCACATTGGAATGTCTATTAGTGAAACTGGTCATTAGGGGAAATATTTGGTACGTCTGTAATATGTACATTCCACCAGCTTCAAAAGTAGAAACATACAGGGAACTATATCAGTGGTTGGAATCCAGAACAGAAATATATGATCAAAATTTAATAATCTTCGGCGATTTCAACATCCCAACAATACAAAGTACACTAATTAAAGACGACAACATTCAAACAAGAGAACTCGTAAATTTTATTAATTATCTTCAGCTTAAGTCTTATAATTCAGTACTAAACCGTAACGGGAGGACGCTGGACTTAGTTTTATCCAACAAAACCAACATAAATGTAACTGAAAACACTGATCCACTCTTACCGCTGGATCGCCACCACCCTGCCCTGGATGTGGAAATATCTCTAATAATATGTCGACACCAAGTACATATCCAGCCTAATGATACATTTAACTTCCGGGAAGCCAATTTTGAGCAGCTGTACACTCGGTTGAGGAATGGCGCTTGGGGTCAAATATACGAGTGCACTGATGTAAATACTGCAGTAGACCTGTTTTATCAAATTTTTAACGCAGTACTTGTCGGAACCGTTCCTATATGTAAACGACAAACGGGCAGAAAATATCCTGTCTGGTTTTCTAAGGAAACAAAAAGTAAATTGAAGGAGAAGGAATACCATAGGAAGAGAAAATAATACTCTGATCATCATAGACTACGTTTTGAAGAATTAAGATCAGAAATTAAAAAGGACATTCAATTATCTTATAAGAAATATGTCCGTAATATTGAACAAAACATTAGCCGGGACTCAAATAAATTTTGGACGTTTATTAAAAACAAGAAAAAAAAATAGGAACACATGCGACACCTTTAAATATAATAATGAAGAATTGGACAGGGGTGATTCCATTGTTGAAGGTTTTGCGACATATTTCAAATCAGTTTATGACTCTCAGTCAGCCCAATACAAAGTCCCAGCCTGCAATTCGAATACTCCCAACATCCTTCACATAAAACTTGTCTCAAAGGAAGAGGTTGGAAATGCATTAAAAAAATTAAAACCTAAGTCTTCGGCTGGTCCTGATAATATTCCACCGTATGTAGTGAAGGGATGTGCTGAAAGTCTCAGGGACCCGTTGTATTTTATATTTAACTTAGCCATACAAACTTCTACGTTCCCTGACGCCTGGAAAATCACTCGCGTCTGCCCTATACTGAAATCGGGAGATCCATCACTAATTAATAACTACCGTCCTATATCTATTTTATCTGCAGTAGCCAAGGTATTTGAATTCATATTGCATGGAAGAATATCAGTATTTCTTAGACCGCTCGTAACAGATAACCAACATGGTTTCCTATCCAGGAAATCGACGGTGACGAATGCAATTAATGTTACTAAAATTATATCTAAAGAGTTAGATAAAGGAGGACAAATAGATGTCATAATTACAGATTTTGAGAAAGCGTTCGGCACAATAAATCATGATATCCTTCTTAACAAATTGTGTATTTTGGGATTCTCCTACCCATTACTCAAATTATTCAGCTCCTATCTCAGAGACAGGAAACAATTTGTTTTGTTCCAGAAAATTGTCTCCAAGGAATACATAGTTCATTCCGGAATACCCCAAGGCTCGAACCTTGGACCTCTGATTTTTCTAGCAATGATAAACGATTTGCCACGTTGTATAGTACACTCAAATAGTCTTTTATATGCAGATGACTTCAAAATTTTTAAACCAATTTCTTCCGCTAATGACTGCAATCTACTACAAAATGACCTAAATAATATACACAAATGGAGTATAGAAAACAAATTATACTTAAATGTACCGAAGTGTGTTGTTACGACCTTTACACGTAAGAAGAACCCAATCACATTTGTTTTTGGAATTGGACCTCAGTCATTGCAAACAGTAAGCGAGAAGAAAGATCTAGGAATCTTGTTTGACCGAGAGCTTGCTTTCACTTGTCATGTGCAAAAGACAGTCGTGGATGCTTACCGCATGTTAGGGTTTATAATAAGAAACACTAAGCCATTCATTAGGACCAGTACCTGCATAAACCTTTATATTACCATGGTGAGATCCAAGCTCGAGTACGCCAGCCAAGTATGGAGTCCCTGGCAGAAAACATGCATTAAATCCATTGAGCAAGTTCAAAAGAAATTCCTCAGATATTTACACCTCAAAATAACGGGCAATTACCCACACATGGTACCCTACGATGAACTTTTGTTGAATTTCGGCATGACTAGTTTGGAGTCTCGAAGGCAAGTGAATGATATGAAATTCCTTTATAAAGTTATTAACGGTCAAATTGATAACTCAATTTTCCTATCGCTCCTAAATTTTAACATCCCTCTCTTTACTACAAGATCAACTATAACATTCAAAAATGATATAATCAATACTACTTCACATAATAATTCACCTGTATGGAGGCTTTGCAGTATTTACAACGATGCGGTTCGTGTAAACTGGAAACTAGATTTCTGTCTCTCAATTAGACCGTTCTTGGAAATTATAACCCAGTCACCCTAATTCATACTTGAAATAAAATTATCACACAAAACAGAATCAACAATGTATATATGTGGATAGGCCTGTACCCAAGTTATCAATGTTACCTTTTAGTTTACGATGTAATAATTTCAAAACCTGCTTTTTATATATTTGACATTAGGTAAAATTTAGATTTAGTTTTTATATTACCTTTAGATTAAGCTTTTTACTACTTTGCATTTCATTCTGTGTTAAATTCCTAGTTTTAATAATTACATTTAGATATTAATACTTAATGTAGAAATATCAGAAAGTGTATTTTACTGTGTAGGTGCACTGTTATTGGGGCGCACACTGAGCCCTGTTGTGTACCGTCAAGAAATAAATAAATAAATAAATAAACTATGGAATGAAAACACGTTTCAAGTAAAGGTTGTAAAATAACAACAAAAAAATATAAAAAGATATTACAAAGAGGGAATGTGAGGGGCTCATGAAAATGGAGAATGAGGATGATAACGGGGCTGAAATATAATATACATATTATCAAAAGGTAAACACAAGTATAAAAATAAACAAGGTTAAAAAAGAAGATTGGAGATCGTTCGAAAAAAAACTCTATTTAAAGGCAAGGGGAAAATAAGTTAATGAAATAAATTATAAATTATTAAAATAATACTTTCGCTCCACCACTGGCTAACTATATGGAACGTAGTCAGAAGAAATATTCTAAGGAAGTTTTGAAGTCTTGTACTTCAAGAACTGTCTAACCGGCCACCCTTAAATAAATGTATGTCAGACCAAAACAAGAAACCCCTAATAACACAACAGAAAGAGAAACGAACGACCACACAAGAACATAACCAACACGAACGCGAACTTCAAAAAATGAACATAAGGTGGCATACCAAAACCCTTTAAGAAACATAGATCAGTTCAGTATAAATCGCGAAAAGAACAGGAAACAAAACGAACTAATAAAAAAAGAACAAATGATTTCATCAACTTCAAAATAATCCTTCATTCCGAACGAAAGTATGAGACACGGTTTTCTAACGGGAAGCAAGATGAGCATCAATTGCAGCTTCCGGACAGATGCAAGAAACACACATATCACCACTCGAAAGAATAACCAATACATCTCATTGAATAAACGTAATAAGTTCACGTGTTGTTTCTTGACTGAAAGCAACACAAACACGAACAGATCTAAAATGACCCTCGGCTTTCAGTCAAGCCCTACTTTAACAAATAACATTAACCCACAACGTCCAGAACCGCAATTATAAAATGAAACGCATTTCCGACACAAACATAGGTGATGTCTGCCCAGTCCCTAGAAAAGAAGAAAAACCTAAGCGGCATTCTTAGGGTGCACAGATGGCAGACATCAAGAAACAAACAACCCTTTAAACATAAAATAAATTGGTGTGTGTTCCAACCATACAGAAATATCATCTATAGCAATGAACGCACACCCTTTCCCGTCAGAACACAAAATACGCGAACTAAAATACTAAGATTACAAGCCCCTAATAACCCTTAAAAGATCCCATACTCTCACAAGGAATTAGGAGCCAGTAAGAAACACTTCTCAAATTATAATTACGTTTCATGACAAATACACGCAAATAAAACACGGATAGAAAGACAAATAAAAGAAAACAACAACGACAGGAAACCCTAAAGTCATTAAACCCCATAAAAACAACACGATTCCTCACCACGTACGTCTACATAAAAAGGGGAGGAACATGAACAATAGATAAGATAACCTCAAATAAATAAACGATCTCCAATCTAGTTTTAATATTCGAAAGATACTCAGATACCAAATTGCTTGTTATATTTCCAGGCATGAAGATATTTTTCAAATAAATATAAACAAGATCAGACTTATCAATTTCAGAGATGTTCCGAAGTTCACAGGCGACAGCTTCAAAATACATATCATACTGAAAACTGGTTTCCTTCCAAGATAACGATTTCGGTGGTACAATCGGGAACCGTAAGACGCAACAAGACAAATTTGAACATCGATTCAAAACACATTAGATAAATTAAATTTTGCTTCTTTCATCAGGGCCCTTCTCTCTTCAACTCTCTTCTCGTAATAACCAAAACCTACATTCTTGACCAACGCAGCGTTCCTTAATTCATCATCTCTAAGATTACGGAGCGGATGCGTTTTGATAGCCTAAGATACGATGTCAGTTTAAACATTCGTCGGTAGATGGCAGTCTTTCCAATATTGCTAAATCTTCGCGACCAGTTTATAATAGAAACGGGTCATTTATTATTATTTTATCAACTTAATTTAAGATTGAAGTTTCATTTTATTAACTTTTTAAATTGTCATTGTTTATTCTGAATAAACATTATCGATCGTTTTCTATAAACAGATTTATGGAAGGAGATTGTGTTGTGGAATGGAATATGGTTTAGAATAGCCTCTTGCTACGTCCCATTGGCCCCGAGAACCGTAAGTTTCTCGTATTCTCCAATTAATTGAGTGGTTTGCCCAGTTTTAATTTTCCATAAAACAATCGAAGGACTTGAGTACCCACATGTAGCTCTTGTCGGTAGGATTTTCAGGACTTTCTAGCCGGGGACCTTCAAGATTCTACAATCCAGCTGATCTTCGGATTCGACGAGTGTCTTTACATTTTTAAACGGGTACATCTTGGTAAAAAAAAAAAGGCCTGAACGCGGGGCTCGATTGAGTAGTTTATTTTTGACATTTTAAGGAAAGATTCGATTTGAATAAAATCCTGAGGAAGGAAAGATAAGTTATGAAACAGAAATATAACTTATGATCTAAATCTATTTGTTTGATAAAACGGTTGATGACCTGTGTAGTCACAGTACTGTAATGTAATGAATTAAATTTAATATGATAAGATAATAATGATACAATAACTTAGATAAATCACGTAGAATTGTTATTAAATTAATTTAAGTGGTAGTGAGACATTAAAATTCCCAATAATGTTGAAATTGGTTGCTCCAAAGTATTCTAGTTCTGCGGTATCATATTCCTGTAGCTTTCTATATATTTGTTGTTATCATGTCGATGAAAGTTGAAGATGTGCCTAAGATGTTCCCTGAGGTTCAGGGGAAAATGGAGTCCCTGACCAAATACCTCGAGGGCATCCGTACATATACTCAGAAAAGTTTTAAGAGTGTCAAAGAGGAGGTTGAGAAAAATTTTAAGAGGAAGATGTGGAAAAGAGTAGGGATGTAATTAAAGAAAGTGTTTCTTAGAGTATTATACATAGTGTTGTAGGAACAGTTAAAGAGAGTGTTAAGGAGAGTGTAAAAAGAAAATTAATGACGTACACAATTCTTTAAACAAATTGGAGACAAGTGCCACATCAGTAGGTGAAAATGTCATTAGATTACAAATCAGTTCTACACAAGTGAAAGATAGTGTAGGTAAAATACAGGGTGATGTAAGAAAGATGCAGGATGAAGCTTCCCTACTTAAAGAAAGAGTAATTAAAATACAAAACAATACTACAGACCTTCAAGACAGGATCGGGAAGGTAGAGACAAATACTGACCAAGTCCAAAGTAGATTAGGTAATGTATAGTGAAATACTTCTGGTATTCAGGAAAAATTAAAAGAGTTGGAAATTAGTAATGAGAATTTACAAGCTGATATTAGAAAAGAATTAGAATTTAATAAGTTGAAAATAGACACTGATACAACAAAAACAGACACTAATCTTGATGAACTTAAAAGCAATGTAGGTCTTTTAAGAACTCAGGTTCTGGATCAAAATAAGTTATTGAAGGATGACATTGAGATGGACATGGAAATGATTATAACTGCTAATTTAGTTGTATTAAAAGATGAATGGAAAGAGTTTAACTCTGATCATGTTTCTAGTATAAAGAGTGAGCTTGAAAAGAAACTAGCTTCGACTGTGGTAAAAATCAATAAGGATGTGTCTAATGTAAGGGAGGATTTGTGAAAATGGATAGATATTGTACACAAAACTCAGATTGACGACATATCGGAAATTAAAGCCGATCTCGATAAGGAAACTAAGATGTTAGGGACGAAGATAGATCGAATTAATGTAGATTTTATAGTTGATAGGGAGAAGAAGTCATCTGAACTTGAGGAGATTAGAAAGAGTTTACAGAATATGAGTCTAGGAGATGTTGGAAACGTTGATACCATTAAGTACACTCTTAAGGACGAATTAAGGAAAGACATTCGAGAAATAATAGGGAATCAGAATGAAACGGATAAGGAAGGAAAAGAGTTGGATCAAGCTAGAATGGAAAGGATGGAAGAAGAGATTCGAGATGTCTGAACGAAATCAACTCCGATAGGACAGTCGATTCAACAGGACTTCGATATTTCTGAAAACGATCGTGAGTTAGAAGGTGCAAGACTGACCTTAACTATAAACCGAATGCATGACGTCACAGTAATTAGGAATTTCGATGACAAGCCCCGAAAATTTAATGATAGGGTGGTCTTCCACCTATAGAATTCATCAGGTGTATTAAAAGATGAATGGAATGAATCTACGGGATTATTTTATCGAAAATCAGATATCTAAAGATAGAGAGATGCGATTGGTAGAACGTTATCTTGAGAATGCTCCACTTGAATGGTTTTGTGCATTTAGATATACGTTCGGTGACTTTGAAGAGTTCGCCGAAGCCCTAATCAAGAGATATTGGAGTTTAGAGATGCAACAGGATCTTCATGCGGAGGTTTACTCAAAGAAGTACTCGAGTACTCTTCCAACGAAATACTTGGAGTACTTCAATATGCAGCTTGCAATGTTTCGTTACTTTCAACCACCTTTGACTCAAGGCGAGTTGACAGAAGCAATTTCCAGACAACTCCCAATTGATGTCAGACGCTACATAATTTCGTCAGCCTATGATGGATGAATTATTACGTAGACTTGACTATATAAGTTTCTTTACCGAATATTGCATCAAGGAACATCAGACAAGAGAGTATAGAGGTAAATACCTTTGTCATATATCAGATGCAACAAACAGAGGAAGTCGCAAAACAAGACCAAAGTAGAACAGGTCCAGATAGGAATAACTATTTCAGAGATCGCAGGTATGAGCCGAGATACCGTAGATTTAGGGAAGGTCAACACAACCAGCAACACAATTATAGGAATGGTGAGCCCAATAGAAGAACAGGTTATTACCATAATAATAACTACCGGAACAACAATTATAATCAGCAGTATAATAGAGACAACAGAAATCCCAGAGGTTACAATCGATATAAACTTATAACGATGACGTGTTCACTAGGGAACAATATAATGAGAGACATCGTGAGAGTCAAGAGTATCTGACAAACATGAGACAAGGGAATATACCTCGTGACAATAGAAATGGTAATAATAATTCGGATCAAAAATCTAGTACCAGTCAGCAAGGGAAGATGATGAGGCGGCCCCTGTACAAAAAACGCCAATTACGAAGCGCAATTAAGTTAAGAAAAGTTACCATCCTACAATGTGACAATCAACGAGATATATCAGGTTACAGATTAGGATTTCCTATTTGAGGAATAGAATTTAAAAGAAGAAAGACAAGCAGAGTTACCCATAATTAATATCAATGTGGACGGAGAGAATTGTAGATCTTTGGTTGATACAGGCGCTGTAATCTCGATCCTGTCAGAAGAGTGTTATTTGAGATTACTGTAAGGAGACAGCATGACAATATTGCCAGCTTCAACAGTGAAGGTCAAATGTAAAATACAGGTACTGCTGAACTTGAGAATTAATAGCAGAGAATATGAACACGTCTTCATCGAGGTAAATAAGATACATTTTGATGTTATATTGGGAATAGATTTCATATGTAAAGTAGGAGTCGAGTCATTTAAGTTTAATGAAATTAACATGGAAACAGAAGATTCAGAAGAAGAGGAAGTCGATACAGATATAGATAAGATTATAGAAAAGATATTTTGGATAATGTTGTGAATGAAGTTGAAGAAGAAAAAGATATGCACTTAGAGTTGAAGGAGTCGAAGAAATTCAGGAGGAATTTGAAAAGCTGATAGAGAAATTTAATGACATTTTCGATGATAAACTTGGTTTAATTAAGGATTTCCAATACCGAATTCGATTGACTAATGAAGATATATCCAATACCAGAAAAATATTATGAGGAAGTATGTGGGATTATAAAGAAAATGGATAAGGATGGCATAATTCGAAAACAAGCATCATCTTATATTAATCCCATCACTGTTGTGAAGAAGAGCAATGGACAATTACGTTTATATCTAGATGCAAGGAATATCAACTCTTTTATACTGCCAGAAATGCACAGGCCTCCAAAAATCCGTGATCTACTTAGAAAATTCAGGAGAAAGTCATGTTTCAGCGTTCTTGATCTCGCAGCATCGTTTTACCAGATAGAACTTACTGAGGATAGTAAACAGTATACAGGCTTCTTATTTGACCAAACTAGCTATGTATTTCAAAGAGTACCCTTTGGTATCATAAATAGTGGACCAGCTTTGATAAGAGCTTTAGATAGCAAGCTAAGCGACGAGGTAAAAGAAAATGTGCTATGCTATATTGATGACTCCAGTATTTCGTCTGAAACTGTGGAGGAACATTTAATGCACTTAAGAAAAATGTTTTTTGGATTTGAGAGAAGGAAACGTTTAAGTCAATTTTGATAAATGTCACTTCATGCGTGAAAGAATAAACTTTTTGGGACATACCATACACCAGTTTGGCTATCATCCCAATCAGAAGGAGGTGGAAGCTTTAGTCAGATTTCCAAGACCCACCAAGGTGAAGTAAGTGAGGGAATTTGTTGGCATGTGTCAATTCCTGAGTAACCATTGTAGCCGATATTGAGAAATTATGGCGTTGTACGACTTATTAAAGAAGAACAATAGATGGAAATGGGGTCCTGCCACAGAAGAGGCCTTTGAAAAAGCTAAAGAAATTATTAGAAACAACATCAAGCTTGAGTATCAAGAATTTGACCGCATATTCTGTCGAGTCGGATGCATCCCGCATTGGAATCAGTAGAGTATTATACCAGAAAGATGAAGATGGGAATAAACATTATATTGGATTTTGTAGCAGGAAATTGAGGAAACATAAGAAAAATTACTTCACTACTTAACTGGAAGCATTAGCATTTCTAACAGCGTTGAAGTAGTGGAAGAAGATTTTGATAGGTCACCAGATCATTATAATTACAGATCATAAAGCTCTACAGTTTATGATGCAGTCAGATATGTCCAGCGATCGACTGACAAGATGGACTATGTTTGTTCAACAATTCAATGCTACGATAGTCCACCAGCCAGGGAAAGACAACTTGTTGGCTGATGTATTATCAAGAAACCCCATCGAAAATATCCAGATAAATGCGATACAATTGGAGCATCAAGAGACTTTGATAAAGCTTGAGAAGATAAATGTATCACAGAAAAGATAAACTCCAATTAATCTTATGTATCGTTACTTGAAATGCTGTATGGACAATGCTGATCCTAATTATGAATAGGCTCGCAAACGCTCAGTTCGATATGTTTTGTGAGGTGACATCGTTTGTAAGTACGCTGACGCGGAAAGGACGAAAATCAGAGTTGTGGTTCCATCCAACTTAGTAAACCCATTGGTTTGGTTGACTCACCACAGTATAGGACATGGAGGTCTTGACAAGACAGTAAATACACTTCAGGAAATATTTACATAGAAGAACATGCGAACGTCGGTTGCAGAGATCATAAGGTCATGTGATAAATGTCAGGAGGGAAAGTATACTTCAGAGCTACTTAAAAAGAGACCCAGAGCAATTATTCTTTCGCAACCACTAGAGTTATTTGCTTGTGACATTTTGGTCCTTGTCCCAAAGGATACAGGGGAAATCAATACGTTTTGGTAACAGTGGATTTTCTTTTCAAAATTTGTATCATTGGATCCAATTCAGAAGGACACGACTAATCAAGTCTTAAGTAGAATAGAGCATGCAGTAATTCCAAAAGCAGGAAACCCAGAATTCCTTTTAACTGACCATGGAATACAGATTACGTCGGGGAAATTCCAGGAAGCAATGGAGAGGCTTGATATTAAGCATATATTCTCAAGTGTGAGATGCCCAAAGACAAATTCAAGCGAGAGAATTATGACGGAATTTGCAAAATTCTGCCGCATTTTCTGTCTTGAGGATCATCAGAGTTGGGTGAAATACGTGCCCATCATTGAAGAATGTATAAATTCCACTTTCCACGAGAGCTCAGCTTTTATTGCGATGATTCATCATAATGAAAAGAATCCGGATAGATCTTGGAAGAATTTATTTAATTTTATCCCAAACGATCAAGAAATTTCGAGACAACAGAGAATTGACAGGGCTAAGGAAAATTTGAAGAAAGCTACCAATAAACGCCAGAAAAGAATTCAAGGAAAAAGATTCGGTGCACCACTGAATGTGGGAGAATTGGAGTTAAATCGGAGACCCGTAAAAGCTGACGTTTCTATGAAAATCTATACAAAAATCTCTATTTAATATGTTTATCCATTCAGGGCACTGACTATGGAAACAGCTGCTATGACATTATTGATACTGATAGCAATTTGTCAGTTGTAAGATTCAATGCTAAGAATCTGAGGAATTTTATGAGAAAATATACTAAAATTTCAACTTAAAATTCTGTTTCAAGGATTGTTTATGTGTTGATGGAATAAAAGCATTTGCAACGCTTTTATGAAAAAGTTGAGAAGAAAATGAACCCGAATTTTAAGATGGCCATGATCATGAAAATGCTATTTTGAAACTCTTGACAATTTTTAGTCTTGAAAGAAGGAAATTTGGATATTGCACAACATCATGTATTTTACGACATTGCAATGAAGGAATCTGATTGTATCAGCGTGAGGAATATGGCTACCCCCGCCAATGTTGACCTCAACTCATGTCGCATTAATCGCGGGAAACAGCCTGACAACAGGAAGAAATTAATGTGATTGGTCAACTCAGTTTGTGGAAATGGAACGAAGAAAGGGAAATTGGCGGCCAAAGTAAAGCTCTTCATATGAGATTTTCACATATATATTATTATGTAGAATGGAGCTAATCGACTTTTGGAACAATGGAAATACGTGGGATCTGATGAGGAATATTGTTGATATTTTTGGAAAGAAGTTTGAAGTGAATCTACAAAGATTTATGCAATTATATGCAGTATTGGTCAGTTGCCGCAAATTTCCTAATGAGGCGCCATGTTATAGCCGTAGGTGGGGGATGACGCGAGATGAAGCGTGGTCTTCATTGCGGTAACGTTCGGAGACGTAAGACGTATTATGAACGCGGTCCTGATTGATAATTTACACCTGAGTGCGTGCGTGAAGATACTTGACGGCCGGAGAGCCAATCGTTTGGGCCAAATGTAACAAACCCGTGCTCGAGTGAATTGAATATTAAAGTGCCTTCGAGTTTAAAACTCAGCTTTTTTGCTAAATAACTGTGAGGATGTATATTTATTATAACTTCAGAATACAATAGTATACATGTGCTCCGTTGATATTTTAACGAATTTACGAATCTGTAAAGCGATATTTGAAAGCAAGGAGAATGTTTATACAAAAGTGATAATCTCCGAAGACGAATAGCATGTTTTGCGTGTGAGTCGAAGTTTCACGTTATACAGGCAAGCAAGCAAGCGTGAACAAAGACAGTGCAGTACATTCCTGAATATAAACACGTACTAGAAAACATTGGCTGTGGGTGTCTACATTGATATTAGTTATTTTCGATATATTTTCTGGATGTTGAATATTAGAAAGTTGAGAGGAACGAGACTATGCATGGATATGAAGAGTGTGATAAAGGCGTAAGTTAACCATGCGCTAGGAATGTGATATATGCTGAGGAGCCGGAATATTTTGAGCAACCATCATTAAACAAAATTTCCAAAAATGAAGAAATGCCAGAAAAATTCTACATATACTAACCACATAATGAAAGGAAGGATTCATCTCACATCATCGTTCAGAAGAGTACAAGAGAACCAGGGAGATCCCGGTTCAATGCATAAAGCTTGGTTCGAGCCTGGAGGAGAGTCCGGTGAGGTGGAGTTCGATGCCAGACGGTACAGTTCGACACCAGGGGACGAAGTTTGAGCTTCGACGAGGCAGATCTCTTGGAGGACGAAGATGATGGTAGGTGGCAATCCAGAATGGGGAATACTGTTCATTACGGTATTTTCCATCATTCTACTTTCTTCAAGAATCATCCCAGGTAGAAGAAGCTTCCTTATATAGTTTTTTTTGTTGAGTGTTCTCGTAGTAAATAGCATATTTTGGAGCAAAACCATTTCACCATTATTTTAATAAATTTATACTTCAGTGGATTTAATGTAGAAGTTTAGGATTTTCCACGAGTAGTATTTATTCGTCAGTTTCAACATTTTGAGGATTTCATCTGCATTGTGAATTTTATTTTAACTTTGAATTTCGATTTTCTGCATTAATGAATTTAAGACTGGTTTCTTAAATTGCATTAATATTTTTTGACTACGATATTATCATTGGGAATTTTAATGTAAGAAGACTATTAATTAGGAAGAAGATTCATCGACTATAAAACACTATTCCATGTTTTATAATATTTTCAACGATCTAGTGAAGCATATTGGCATTATTTAAAGCTATTGTTATACGTGATATAACATGTATAGGACTTGAAATACATTGAATATACGAGGCACGTCCAGAAAGTAAGTTCCGTTTGGTAATAAAATTAAATTGTGTACAGATACAGAAAAAATATTTATTGCACAACATTCTACACCTCTTAAACTACTTTTCTACATAACTGCCGAACTTTTGCAGGCATTTGTCATAGCGTGGCACACGTTTTTGGATACCTTCTTCATAGAAGTTTGCCGCCGACCCGTAAAGGAGAGTGAAGACTCCCCTGTAAGATATCCTACCGTTTGGCCACTACTGTTAGGCAAATTGCGTTCTTACCAGGAGAACTGCGTATGTTTAGGAGTTCTCCTGACCACATACGCAATTTGCCTAACAGTGATGGCCAAACAGTAGGATATCTTAAGGGGAGTCTTCACTCTCGTTTACGGGTCGGCGGCAAACTTCCATGGAGAAGGTATCCAAAAACTTGTGCCACGCTATGACAAATGCCTGTAAAAGTTCGGCAGTTATGTGGAAAAGTAGTTTAAAAGGTGTAGAATGTTGTGCAATAAATATTTTTTCTGTATCCTTACACAATTTAATTTTATTACCAAACGGAACTTACTTTCTGGACGTGCCTCGTATATTGATTCTGACTATTCGACGTCGTTTAAAGACTGTGTTCTTTAATTAGACTATTTTAGCATTGATAATAATTATCATTATAATTTATCGACATTTGAAAAATATCAGATAGAGGAGATTTTATTCTAAAAAATCGTGATATGTCGGCAATTGAGAATTCTTTTAAAACCTTTTCCAACATTAATATTGCACTATTAAGATAATTGTTGTTGACTTTTTAAATATTGCATTATGGCAATCAGTAACGATCAGTGAGGTGTTACTAAAATCTCTATTTATTAAATACTAGCAGTAGTGCCCGGCTTCGCCCGGTGGATTTATTTGTTTTATGGATGATAATGAATACTACTACAGAACTGGCACATGATACTTAAACTACCAGCAAAAAAAATGGTGGTGGTGGTGGTGGTGGTGGTGGTGGTGGTGGTGGTGAGGGTGATAAGCAGTACAGTATAATGGAAGTAACATTCAGGTAATTTTCCCCTAATGATAACAATGATAATAATGAATAGGGAAACGGCTATTTACTAACTTCAGAACTGACACATGTAATTTAAAAACAAATTTCTAAAATTGATTAGAATGAGGAGTAAGTGAAATAAAAGACACACAAACTCTTCAGCTTTATTATATTAGTATAGATTAACGACTATTGTTTTTCAACCAGAGGAGCAACCTAGTAAACCAAGGATGTTCATGTATTGTAATAAAAGGTCAAGATTAATGAAAATATATTTAGATAACGAGAGGATTAATGTACTGTGGACATCGTATTGAAATATTATTGTAATGGAGAACTAGTGTGACCTAAGGTCAAGTTGTAACGACAAGTACGTATTATACGTGAAGTGAGGATTATTATTGCTATGGTACAGTGATAGCTGCGTTGATAATCCCTAATACGTATTGTAGGCGTAATTATGGAGGAAGGAGATGTTTACTGAACGAAGTGGTAATGCTTTTAAGAGCAAAGTTGTTATGTGGAAGATCTAATACGTACTGTAATCGCATTATTGAGGAACATATTGCAGTATAAAACAGTGTTGATGTGAGAAAGAGTGCGGAAGAACATAAATTTATTTTAAATGACCTACAGTCGAAAATACAGAGAGGAAGTTGGCGAGAAAATGTACTGAAATTATTATAAACTATTGGTTGGTTAAATATAGAAAATATACGTATGAGCTTAGCTTAATTGTTCGGCCATATTAGACTGGAAGTGACATACACCCCTATAAAATTGTAGCGATGGTAATGAAAGTAATGAATACTAGCGATGGTAATGAATGTAATGAATACTAACGACGGTAATGAAAGTAACGAAACCCAGTAATTGTAATAAAGGTTAATTAACACTAATGAACAGTAATAAAACAAATAAAGTGAATGAAGCTAATAAACAAATAAACAGCTGATTAAATGTAAATAAACAAACATTAATAATAATGCAAGTAAAATGCATGAATAATATATTTATAATAATAAATATTAAAATTCAACGATAAACAATTAATGAGATTGTATAAATATTAATTGAAAATACAGCGCACAAATTGTTGCATAGGTTTAATAAATTTGAATATACATTAGTGTTTTCACCTTCCACCTTCACAAAATATCATAATGGAAGGTCCCCGGTTCTTACATGTGATTACGTGGTACCGACTACATTGTTTATCACATAATTTACAAATACTTGATACGTCTATGTCATGAAGGTACTCGGTGACGCACATTTTATGGTGGTACCCATGTACCGCCATCGAGTTAACGAAGTGTCGTAGGTCTTGATTGGTGTCAATCCATACCCTATTCTTCATGGCTTCCGTTATGTAAAATTCGAGCCAGATTTCATCCCTTTTCATCACTCTCTCATGCATTAGTCTTTTCCAGGCGTCCGTAGATGGTAGTCCTCTCTTCGTCCGTAGGTCCTCAATGAAGAAGGTCTCTTTGGCAAGCTCGTACTGCCCCCGTAAATTGAATTATATTGAGACCACGATGGCTGTATTGGCAAATATGAATAAAGTTATGGATGTCATAGTTGTGACGTGTATATTCATGACGTAGGCACGGATGACGTAGAATTCATGCAAGTAGGCTGATTGAGCTGAGATTATTGGTGACGTCATGATTTTGTTCGAGAAAGATCTGAGATTTACGACGCAGTCGCAGGAAACAAGGTATTGTGCTAAGGAAGAAGTTACGCTATTGGAGGAGAGACTCGAACCAATGAACGATAGTTTGGAAGGAAGACGGAGATTGCTGAAACTACGATATTTAATTACTTTTGGCATGCAGATTTGTGGAAATCTATTTTCAGTTATGGCATTGATTTGGAATTTTGAAGAAATTAATTTTGAGTTTTTGAAATTTGAAAATCCGTCAAGTATAGCCAAAGTTAAAACTTCTAGCAATGACGGAGCAACAGGCTATGGAAGGGATGGATACGCCCCTTAAGAAGTTGATAAAAGGTCGTGCACAGGAGAGAGGATCTCTCATATCTCTCATACCGCTGATACCGCATATATATTTCTGATGTCAGATAGTCATTGTCGAGTGAATAAGTGAAGCAAGTTGTCTTTAGCGTGTGGTTAAAGCCCGGCGCATCGAACGAACACAGAGCAGTTCCATTTTACGCTGTTCGAAACTAGGTGAAGTTGTAACGCTCACATTAACGTTTCTACCAGATAAGTTATAAAGAGTTAACTTCTGCCTTCATTATAATTCAATTGGGCAGTACAACATTGAGGTGTGTAGAAGATTTGAACAATTTCACAGTTATAATTTAAAAGATATTGGCATTTTAAGACTGCAGACAAAAGTGATTTTCTCGCCACTTGAAAAGCACTTTTAAAATTTCCACAGTATACACTACGGCTGACACGTGTTACAACCGTGATATTGGAGAATACGTTTGGTAATACAACGATACATTCTATTATGGAACATTATCATCTTGCAGTGCTTTCAATGATTATAACAGAAGTTGAGATGGAAGGATAAGGCTTTAATGCAATTGGGACATATATCGATGGAGTGAAGTAACAGCATGGAACTTCGTTAATCGTCATTCTACAAAAGCGACCATGTAGTGAACATCCAACTACACTCATGCATCGTGAATCCATCGCTGAATTATATCAGATGGCAGTGGAAATATTTTCATACTCCACGATTATGAATATTTCTGCGGAAATAACTGCAATAAACTTCATGGGGAATTGCGACCGGAACTTCAGGGAACTTTCAAGAGAGGCCAGGGAGGACCCGGCTCATAAAGAAGAGTTTTGCCAGAAGGATGTCTTTCGTATACATGGAGCAGTGCAATTTCCGGAGGAGGAAGCAGTTCGATTCTCCGAGGACGCTGATTCCAGGTTCGAGGTCGGAGCACATCTTTACGCTGGTGAATTGGAACCAACAGCAGTTTTCTTTGAAAACTTTCCTCTAGAACTTCAATCAACAGATAAGGTAGTCGTGAACGTTTCTTGTATTATTTGAGTCATGTAGCGATATCTGAGCAACCATTTTTCCCATATTTTCTGTCCTATATTTTGCCCCATTTTCTTGCTTGACATTTCTGTACTCAGTACACTTCGATGATTTATGCCTTTTTCTACGATTTGTTGAGACATTGTTATGTCATTGGCATACTTAAATAATTTTGGATCAGTTGAGACTGATAATTTAGATTCTTTCAATAATTTGCATATTTTTGTAGTCACGATTTGACTGTAAAGTTAATGATTTGCTATGGCAGATTTGAATTCAGACAGCGTGTCATTTTATTAAAGTAATTCTATTCAGTAAATTACTTTGACCAATTTTCTGTCATCCTCAAGAAAGAAGAATAATTAAATGATTTTAGAGCGTTAAAATCTAATACGTTATCGACGATCTTTGAAATACTAGTCGTCTTATGAACATGATTGCAACATAGACATTTATCATTGCATTATAGACAATTTTATGAAATATGAACTTTGATTACGATTTATTGAATACACTATAGTAAGGAACATTTGATAGGAGTTTTTCTCAATTATAGATTGGAACAATAATGTTTGCATTCCACAGTCTAATTGTATTCTATTCGACTATTTATGCAGTTTAGATGAACTTTGATTGAAGATAGTATTTTTATACTGCGTTACTTTGAAGATATTAATCTCAATTTTGATAGACCAGTGAGGAGTGTCTAATCGTATTTGCTATTAAATTTATTTGTGATTGGCAAATTTTTACTTCATATCGATTCATGAATGAAACCCACGAAGGTTAAATAATAACAGTCATTAATACAATTGATGAATATAAGAATTTTTGAAGAGGAACAATGGATGTATAATCGTTAGTTCAGTGGACCTGTAAAAGTCGCTGATGAGTAATGCCCTTGAATAATGAAGGAGGTTCCCACAGTAATAAATGAAGTTGTTGAATTTATGAGTGGAGGTTTTTGTATGTAATTTGGAAGATTTTGATGCCATATATATGAAGATATATGATGAATTCTGGGCCTATTGTTGAGCAATTTTGTGCGTTTTGAGCGAAGTATTTTTCCGCTGAATGCATTGTCCTGGTTCTTTGAAAGTTATTCATATGAAGATACTGTTAAAATTAACAAGAGTGTTAAATAATTTGAGATAAAGATTTTGAATGGAGGTTACCGTCACAAATATTAATAATAATTATTAAACCTTATTAAACCTGAATTTGACAGTTAAATATAACTAACCTTCATTGGTCGATTATATCACCATGATTTGAGTAATTATCAACCGGATAAACGTGTGGTTTAATGTATTTCTTGTATAAATAATATAAACAATATTAATATTGTAAAATAATTTTGTAAATATCTTTGTTAAATAATTTGTAATGAAAGGGATTAATAGAGGCGTGTATAAAATTTTCAATTGTCGTTTGACATTGTTATAAACAATTTATTATTGTTATAAATAATTAATGAACTTTTGTTATTACATTTGGAGTTTTGTTATTATACTCTAAACAACGCAAATTAAACAAGTGGATTGAACAATTAAACATGATTTAGGATTATTGGAGTATTCCACTGGTGTTTGAATGGAGCATTTAAAAGATTTGCGTGATAATATTTCAGTTGAGATGTGGACATTTAACGTGTTTTGAAAGGAGAGCTAAGCTCTGATGTAACTCGCTTATGCTAGGGTTGAACGGAGGGGTGAGTCCACATTGACGATGCAGGTGCATTGCAGCTGGTCCGGACAACTGTATGATAGAGGCCAAGGACGTTTACATAATAGCCTTGTGGCTATAAATAAAATGTGATATGTATATACACGCAAAACAATTGCTATATGTGTCTCGTCCCAAATCCCGTTTCCATTCCAAGTGCATTATTATTTTTACGTTACTTTGAGCTTGAGAAAGCTGAAACATTGTATGTAGAGTATACAAGTCCGACAGGAGGACATGGTTATGTGGTCGATGGCTTCTGATTGCCACGTGGATTTTGTTGTTTTATTTTTGTTAAATTCATTCTTTATGTGAAATAAATTATTGTGCAGTTTAAAGTTTCTCGTCTTCGTTTTTGGTTCATTTTAAATATCATGGTGGAGGTTATTGTGTGGGCACGCTTTAAGTGGTCCAGTTGACAACCCAGTCCCCGAGATAAATTTAAGAGGTAAGTAAAGGTAAGTATGAACCCCCGTATATTTTGGTGTGTTCCACAATAATTTTCTTGGTAACTATTGTGCTCTAATCTCGATAGTATCTGTCAGTGCAATTTTCATTGATGTAGCTGTGCCGGTGCGATTGATTATTGGCAATCCGATTGAGGGGGCGGATATCTGACAGCCTACTATCCTGATAACGGGGACAGTACACTAGTCTAGATTTTGCATATTTTGATATCCCATGGTTGCTTTTAGGAAGCGCGACTTCACTGCCTCGAGCGTTCTCAAGTCCGCCAGGGTCAGTATCTCCCAGATGATTTCTATCCCGTATGTGGCGATGGGCGCTATTTTCGCGTCAAATAATCTCCTAGCGGTTTCCAAAGAGAGCTTCGTGAGTGATTTAATGTCATATATGGCTTTAGTTGCCGCCGTTGCGCGAGACTTTATGTGGACTCTGTAGGCTCTAGCCGTTGTTTGCATTGTCAATCCTAAGTATGTGGATGTATTTACTGTCTTGAGGGGATTCAATCCTAGGTATATCCTGTCTCCCGAGGCCTCTCTGCCACCTTTCCGAAACGTCATTTTTACTGTTTTCTCTGTGTTAATTTTCATGTTGTTATCCTTTGCCCAATTGTCTAGATTTGTTATGGCTTTATGCACGTCATGTACGGAACTCGAACCAATGACCATATCGTGAGCGTACAGGTATATTTTTAAATTTTCCGTTCCTAGCGTAGTTGCCGTCACCACATCGTGCGTTGCAATGTTGAACAGTAGGGGCTGAGTGTATTTCCTTGTAATACACCGTTGGTTTGTGTTATCAAATTCGAAGTTGCGACACGGTCATCAATTTGTATATAATTTGTGGTCAGAATGTTGCTTATCAGTGTTGTGAGCGTGTTGTTTTCGCCCATTATGGCTACCAGTTTCGCAAAAATTAGCGACCTGCTTAACGTGTCAAAGACATTCGCGTAATCGACAAACACTGCGTGAAATTTGCCACTTGGATGTCTTAGGGTTTCATCAATGTCATTGAGTAGGTTGTTAATGGTGTGGAGAGTGCTTCGTCCTTTACGGAATCCAACCTGTTCATCTGGGAGTTTATGGTCTACTGCTTCTGTGATCCTTTTAGCGAGGAGTTATGTCAGTATCTTCATCATGTTCTTTTCGATAGGGAGCCCTTTGTAGGAGTTTGGATCTGATTGATCGCCTTTACCCTTGAACAGCACTTTAATAGTTGAGATTCTCCATGCTGCGGGGATGCTAAATTCATGTAGACAGAGGTTCATGAAGTCTGAGATTGCCGGAAGCAACATCACTGTTGAGTCTTTTACGTGTTCGTTACAAATCCCGTCAGTTCCTATGGCCTTATTGTTTTTGAGTGACATGATAGCATCTTCTACCTCCTCCGATGTGAACGGGTTGGTTTCATTTTGGTATGTTCCCATTTTAGTTGGTTAAAGATTACTGACATCTCCGTCTACGTTTAATATGTTCCGGAAGTGTGTTTCCCATTCAGCCATTTCTATTTTTCCAAAGCCATGTGTTTTTCTGTGGTTCAATGCTACAAATCGGTCATTGATGGCTTCTTCTACTATTCTTATCGCCTCTTTTTCCAAATGTCCCTATATAAATATTAATTGACATTAATATTGATAAATATTTGGATTTTTAAATACTTATTAAATAATTATTAATAATAATTTTAGGGATTATTATTGACGTGCATGAACAATAATAAATATTTTGAAGTGAGGATTTAAGTAATTTAATGTTGATAGTTTGGAGAAAGTATGTTTGATGAACATTAAGACGTGGTAATTGTTTACATTAGCGTTGCTTGACAATGTTGACATAGGATGTCGTATGACAGGTCAATTCTTTTGAAAGTTTTGTGTAAATAATGTAAATTGTTTTGTAGAGATTTTTAAGAATGGAAAGAAGGAAAGAATGTTAACGTAATGTTTTAATTAAAACCAGTGATGTTTTTATTTTGAAGTGAGTGATGTATAAGAGGTTAGTTGAGATGTCAGAAACAGCTGTTCCATTGACAAGTGATGTCAATACAAGCTGTAGTTTGCAGTTGGATTATACATTCAAAGGTTAATGTATAGATTAAAGGAGGTGTATGTGAAACTAAATAATATTTTAAAATATAATATTATAAATTGAAACTTTAATTTCAAACTCTGAAACAGATGATCAGAGTTTACCTTCAGAAACAGCTGATCCGTGTTTATCTTTGGAAGAGCAGTGGATTACAAATGTCAGGTGGACATTGTTAAATATTTTACGTTCCTTGTTTGACAAGCGTATTTATTATTATTTTATTTAACTTAATTTAGGATTGGAGTTTTATTTTATTAACTTTTTAAATTGTCATTGTTTATTCTGAATAAATATTATCGTTCGTTTTCTATAAACAGACTTAGGTGATTTATTTAAATTATGGAAGGAGATTGTGTTGAGGAATGGATTATGGTTTAGAATAGCCCCTTGCTACATCCCATACTCCCCGTTAACCGTAAGTTTCTCGTATTCTCCAATTCATTGAGTGGTTTGTCCAGTTTTTATTTTCCATAACACAATCGAAGGACTGGTGTAACCACATGTAGCTCTTGTCGGTAGGATTTTCAGGTTTTTCTAGCCGGGGACCTTCAAGATTCTACAATTCAGCTGATCTTCGGATTCGACGAATGTCTTCACGTGTTTAAACGAGTACATCTTCTACTGTAAAGCCACGGCCGCCTCCTTCCCTCTTCCTTGCCTATCCATCCTAATCTTCTCCTCGCTTGCTGAGCCCAAGGTTGCAGGTTCGAAACCTGGCGCAGTCAGCTGGCACTTGAGGGTGCGCAAATGCGAGGGAGCCGTGTCAGTACATTTACTGGCACGTTAAAGATCCCCTTCGGAGCAAAATTCCGGCACCCCGGCGTCTCTAAAAGCCAGGGTAGTTAAAAGGGACGTAAAACCAATAACATTATTTTTAATCTTCTCCTGCCTTCCCTCATGAGGGCCCTGTTCGCTTTGCAGGTGAGACCGTCTGGGCGAGGTGCTGATCAGCCCTCCCCAGTTGTATCAACTCTGACCAGATGTTCCCAGCTCTAGGACACTGCCCGTAGAGGCGGTAGTGGTGAGTTCCCTTGCTGAGTCCGTGGGACCAACAAACCAGGAGGGTAAAATCGGTTTTTTGTTGTTGTTGTTTTTTTTTTTTTTTTTTTTACTTCAAAGGCGTCCAATATCGTGTGGTTCCACAATGGTATAACAGAGGCCATCAAATCAAAAATAATTGCCGAGACCAATAATTGAACCACGGTGGTCCAGGTTACCAACTTCACATCTTTCCTCTACGCTAACACAGCTACTCTGTTAAGCACTTCTCATCCATCGTCATTTGGGAAGTGTCCCTCACTTCACGCATTTATTTACGCATTTAGGCGGTCTCTCATTAATTGCATATCATTCTTCTCTGTTATTCTGATATCTGCACAGTGTCACTGTGTACTAATAGTTGCATTTTGTCACGAACATGTTGTTTAACAAAGGTCGAAGTGCATAAAATTTGTGGCAACTGTACAGCCACGTCCAAGCACGATGATACCCGAACAGAAATTTGATATTTTCCATGCGACAATTTATGAATGTCTATCTGTGCATGTTATCCATCCAAAATTGCATGCCTTGCAAGTGGGTTCCATTGGAATCATATACAACATTACGACGTGTATCATCATTGAGTTCACCATTTTGTCTCAACTGACCTGCCGTCTACATTCGATTGAGAGTGCGAATCATAGTAGCTTTGATAACGGCACAAATATCGCAGGACAATTTAACTACTATAAATTGCTTCGATTGTGGAAGATGTAACATTACAGGTTAAGAATCAACAACAAGATTGCTGTTAATTCCGAGCAATAATCGCTTTATTCACAAGAAATGAGCCACCGTACTATTGCACACCTTATTAAAAACAAACAAGTACAGCCTCTCGCGGCACGAATAACGATCGCGGAAAGGCAAACCGGCATTAAAAAAATAGGGAGAGTATAATACCGTCAGGCCCATAATTAGGGCTCTCGACGCCTCTGTGCAAAAATTTAAAAAAAACAACTGTGTTGCCCCCGACTTGGAAAACGTAGATTTATTAAAGTTTCCTTAACACATGGGGCTGTTTCTTCATCTGTGTGTGTATTTAACTATGCGTGCCACTCCATGGAAGTGAAACTTGGACTAATAATAATGTTATTGGTTTTGTGTCCCTATTAACTACTCTGGCTTTTAGAGACGCCGGCGTGCCAGAATTTTCCACCAAAGGGGATCTTTAACGTGCTAGTAAATCAACTGACACGACTCCCTCAAATTTGCGCACCCTCAACTGCCAACTTGGACTGTTGGAGCAGCAGAAAAGAGGATCCTATTACATTCAAGTCCATATCGGTCAGTGTGTCAATGACCCTCCAACACATTTGCTGTTGTTGCAGAAGTGATCTGCCGAGCACATTGCGCCTGATCGTGCACTATTACGTGATATGCAAAGAATGAATGATTCACTAGGTATTGTAACAAATTTTTTCTTCAGCAAATATTGAAATTTTTAAAAATTCTGATTTCTGAGGTGTGCCAGACAGGCTTAATGCGCCCACTGCCACTATATTTATATTGCGCCCGACAGAAAGTTAAATATCTGAACTATTTGTATTTAGCACAAAATTAATTAGAATGAGCACTTCAGCAAAATAAAACGTTTGTTCTCGGTCTGATTTTCAAATTGTTTTACTATTTAAGTCATGATTTCAAGCCTTTTGTCTAACACATTCATTTCTTGTGCGGAGAACGTTATGTTCGTTTTGTTGTTTACTCTGCTGTGGAAGTTGAATTCATTGGTATTAATGTGTTGTTCATTTCGTTTATTATTTCGTGTCTCTCCTAGTCTTTTCAATTTGTATTCCAGTGATTCGTGTTTTCTTGCTCTTGTTTTGACAGTGTTGTGTAAGTTTTCAGTGAAGCTGCTCCATTGGGATGCATGCCAGAAATTACTTAATTTCAGTTGAATGCCATACAATTGTTGCTTGATTTTTTTAAATGTAAGCGAACCTTACTTCGTTTCTTATCCAACTGAATCAAACCCCAAACTACGTACCAATAAAATCCATGCCGAATACACCAGCGGCGATTATTTAACAAAACAGGCCAAAGCGCTGTGGATTCAAATTATTTAATCAATTAATCAATTATTTGACCCACCGATAAATTGATGAAATGACCAATAGATTTTATCGATTAGGCCTAAACGTACAATCGATTTTTCAGCTTCGATTAATCGATTATTCGATAACTGAAATTAATCTATTAAAAGTACCAGCCCTACCTCAAATATCAACCGACTGCACCAGGATTTGATCCTGCAACCTTGGGCATTGCAGGTGAGAATATTACCTCTGTGTCACGCAATCAGTCTCTTTATAAACCATTTTCAGGAATATAATAGCAATTGGTAGAAAATCTAGTTAGAAGACAGAAGTTGCATGTCACCCTTTCCATATCGTAGGCTTACAAGTGAAACACACTAAGTCAGAGGACACGTTCTGAAGAAATTGAGCCTTGTGTATCTATATCCACAGCTCATTTTCCCACGAACCTGTTCTCTGACTTAGTGTGATTCACTTGTAAGTTAACGATGTGAGGCCTGCTATTATAATAGAAATCAAAAGTTCACCAGGCTTCTAACAGGGAGTAAACTACACTACAGAGGGTGAGTATATAGTTATAAATCTAGGGTTAACTCACAAGGCTACGAAGGAAAGATATAATTATTTAATGCAAATTAACAACGCTGATGAAGTAGCACACTCATGTTGACAAGAAGAGGCAAACAGGTTTGAAGGCAAGTCACTTGCTGGTGACTTGACTTGATAGAAAATTATCAAAACGTTATTTTAGAACATAATCGTGTGCATGCAAACTATCCACTGTATAAAATGTATACTCGTACAATTGCAAAATAATAATTTTCATTGGTTTATAATAGTGGTTCCTAAATACAGGTCTTTATATTTGCTTGGCAAGGACATTCTCGCTCAGGTGCTCCGCCAGTGACGGCCCAGTTGCTGGCTACCGCGCGCGCAGATGTACGGCGGAATACTGTGCTTAAATTCAGTACCATGCCTTTTTACTCACCATGTTTACAGTAGATGCTGAAAATGTTCCCCACCCGCTGCCCACATAATCGGCATCTCCTTATGTAGTTTCCGGTTACTCCGGTTCATTTAGCTTCAGTAAGGAAAATAATAACGACGTTTACCTCTATCTTTATTGTTTACTGAACCTGTACGTTTGAATCGCTTAGCCAGTTGTTTTATTGTCCAATTTCACTCGAAACTTTTGTTTTGTTCTAGCGCACGATTTCCTGCACATTATGTACGTATTGTGCAGATATACACGTTCACGTAACGAATATTTCTCACAAGGCATTACAGCACTATACACAATCACAATGAAACACTATACAATACGATATACAGTACACAGTAGCTTTATAAAACACCCAATTAGCTTGGAGCTCACACGTCCACCGCTGGAAGAACGTGGGAATACGGCCGGAGATCGCACGTGCCAACCTGTAACAGCCGGCTATTGACCGGGGACCGGCTGCCAAGGTCGAGCGGAATCGCCTTGCCAAGCAAAAATAAAGACTCTAGAAAAGATGACAAGCCTAAAGATACACAGAAATTTAAAAAAAAAATACATTCCTTATTTCTTAATACTCTTGATCTAAATTTTAGTATCATAACACCCATTATTAAAACTGACACAATCCAACCAATGTCTCCTGTGCCATACCATCGAGATATTTAGTGAATTCTTGGCCAGCGCTAATGCAGCATTATCATTGTTAACATGAACCAGTGCAAATTTATTAAAAGTTGATGTGATTGTTTCTGGATGTATGGCAATGAGGAAAGTGGACATTATTATATCTACTAGTCTAGTAGCTTTCCTTCATCTGATTAACACTTTTGTAATGTCCTGCTCCAAACCATTTGCTATGGCTTCCGTAACCACAAATTGCTGGAGAAGCAGCTCATCAGCTGGGTCCATATCCAAAGATGGAAGCATTGCTGTGTTGTTGATTCATTTAGAGGCTTCGCGACATTAAGCTTATGTAGCCCTGTGTACTTGGGTGTGTGATAACCTGTGTCATTGTGATGGCAATGTTTCGCATTGAAATGAAAGCACATGAGAAGAAAGTACCATATGCTGAAAATAAGAGGACACATGTCCTAGTCCTAGATCAAATACAAAACATTATTGTCCTTATAAAAGTAGCATTCATCCTGTATGAAGTTGCAACATTTTTCTTTACTCGGAGTGATCCTTTAATAGCTAAACCTGAAAGTAAATAGAAAATAAGAATAAACATATTTCAGTAGGCCTATATTTATCTAGATTGCCTCTTTGAATGGGAAATAATAAAAGAACCTTGCTCTTTAATCACAACCCATTGTTCAATTACTGAGACATGGGAAACATTTGAATTGAGACTCCATACTGAGCCCGCCCAGGCTCATGCATCAAATATTTCTTTGAGAGCATATCTACTTTCCATGCTCAGTTCTGTAGAACACACCCTCAAGCTTCCTCATGAATAATCCACCCTTTTGACTTCGGAGAGGACAGCTTATTTTCCTCCTAGAGAGATATTACTCACTATTTTTATGCCACGTATCTCAGGAGCTTGAAACATTTAATTCTGCTTAATTTGCCATTTTCTATGCCTTTTGGAGATGGCAAATCTACTTTAGGTAAAGGTATTTTTCACCGCAGACACGCGGGGGCTTATGAAAGTAGTCACTGTTTTGACTAGACTACTTCTTTGGAATCAGGAAGCCGTGCTATGCATGAACCACACCGTTGTGATAGTCCGTTGAGACTGGACGCTTGTGTCGATTGTCCGTCTAATAGACGAAGGCCATTATAGGCGTACGAAGACCCCACATTTGGGAAGACATTAATCTACAGCCATCGAGCTGATTTCTACAATTCAAGCAACGTACAGTATTATTTTAGGCTTAGTGAAGCCAGTGCAACGTAATAGTGAAAGTATAAATTTGATTGTGTGAATACTTCAATTTTTCACTAACCGCGAGGACCGTCTGAAGGCAGACGAGGGTAACATTTGCCTATAAAGTGAAATATCAATTTGACGACAACGTCGTGTAGCCCAGTGTGTGCCAACGTACAATTGAATTATGATAAACCTAATTATTGCTTGTACGCGACAGTGATTGTCCAGATTCTTAGTGATTTCAACTTTGTAAAATCTGTGAGTGATTTACCACGTGCTGGTAAAGTAGAATCTGTGGCAGGTAAAGCAGAGCATTTGAATAACCTGCAAATATTAGAGCCAGTGAGCATTTTACCCTGCTCGTTAATTAGAATCAGTGAATATATTTTGACCACGATGATTACCATTATGCACCACGTGCTTACATTTCTGCGACTATACTGTGAGATCGTCATGAAGGAGTAATCTACTATGTGAGGGTAACACCAACGAAATACGCCAACACCATGGAATTGTCCAGCCGACACTACTACGTACAAACCAAGTACGGTTTGCTGACAGAGGACCACGAGGACAGGCTTAAATCCATAGCCTTATCCATTATAAAAATGCTTGGACCCTTGGAAGCATTTAACCCCTTCCAATGGGAGTTCTGGAAGGTGATCTACCACATAAAGTAACCGTGAGTTATGTAAACCTTGTACGAAGTTTGTCCAGGCTGAGGTAGAAGTTATTGCATTATATTTTTGAGCCGAAACGTAACGATAGTTGACCACTGAGGTAGGATGTGTGTGTACTTTTCTTCTTTAGTTCTGGGACAATATTTCAGTTAGACACCACAAATCCGTGTATTTTACGGCCGGTGCGATTCTCATGTATTCCAGAGTATTTTATGTCAAGGTAAATGACATCTTCAGCTAGAGGAGATGTAGACTTCTGTGAAAGTTAGGGGACACCCCAAAGTTAGGTCCCTTATTTAATTTGAGAGCTTATTCTCGTATTATTTTTCGGCCAACCGTTCCGTAACGTTTTTGTACTGTTTATTTATCATTTTTGTGTGAGTACACTTTACCACATGAAGTTCGAGAGGAACGAACCCGTATACTTTTAAGCTGAGGAGCTAACTAATCTCGTATCATTTTAATACATCACAGCAGAGGTGAGATGTTTAATTTTGTTGTGGAGAATGCTAAACCACACCTATCAAATCCTACATGTACATTGAACGAGTGACATATCTTCGGATATCAGTGCAGTCAGAATGCACAAGCGTTATGTCTTAAAATTTCTACTCTTTGAACATTATGCTACGTTATATCTTTTTAAAGGGAATGTAATCCCATGAAACACTATTAGGGAGTGATGAGACATTGTTAGATAATCTGTAGAGCACTACAGGACTACAGATTATAAAATGATCATTTTAAAAGCACTCTTCTTTGCCATGCTACAAGCTGCATGCGAAGCGGCCAGACTTGCTTGCGCCCAGCTGATAACCGGTTTACCAAGACACAAAAGAGAGACGACTTTATTGACTTCTTTTTGTGTGCTACATTATGTCACAAGCCTAGGAATTTTGAAGGTCACAGGTATTAATAACTTTGCTTTGAGAGCAGCTTTGGGAGCTGTCAACACCTGTTATTATTATGAAGAAACGGAACGCACACTTATGTGAATTCCTTAAATGTTTTAGCCGACGACTTTGTATCGCCTGGCGCGTTGTAGAAAGGTTTAAAATATCATGTTAATTGACCCAGCTTTGTATAAATTAGGCTAGCCAGTGTAATTATTGTGTCCATGAACACATTATTCGGTATTTGGCGGGACGGAATGAATGTTCGCCTTACCCTTGGTTTATTCCGGCGTTCTTGAGCTATGCTAAGACGACCGATGTACCACGCGCCTAGTTTGCTTTGCTATTCTTTCCATGTAACTAGGATTTCGCGGGGGTCTTTAACGTCAAACTAGGGACGACTCATGATTGTATTTAGATTAGCGGATTAGCCGATTTCGACCCTCGGAAATAGATAGGGGTCTTACTTGAATAAATTATTAACGAATCTAACTTAAGACTGGATCTCTCTTATTGTTAGCTTTGGTATTTTTCGGATGTATTTCTTTGGGCGTCTCTGACTGCTTCCGTGCCTAATGACCCAGATTTCCTGGATCAGGCCCCTCGTGCTGAGCAAGCCTACAAAGAAATACACCCGATCCTCAGGAGTTTGGGTTCGAAGGACGGGGTCTTTCGAAGTACCTTCTTTTCGGCGGATGGTACCCGAAATACCTCCTCTGACGGACTCAATACACATTAAAGAAACTTGCTTAAAATAAGCTGACGTCCACAGTTCTTGCTCTGCCTCCTAGGAAACATAGCACAAGTCGCGGGTGAGTGTTGATGAAAAGGCAGTGGTTCTTTATTATTTTATATTCAAAGAGGCAGTATAAGAAAATAAGCTGTAACTAGTATGAGCTTATCAATCTGTACTTTCACCTTGAGGAGATAAAAATTCCCTCCAAGTACAGGCAACTAAATCGTTGCTACTTCATACACATTAAACACTATTTTAATAAGGAAAATATTTTTTGTGCTTGATGAGGGTTCATATGGAAGAATGCCAAATTGTAATTCTGCTCTTGAGTGTTACATAATAAAGTATAACATGGACATCGAGCTGTATTCTTTGGGAGATGCTCCTCTTCATCCTCGGCATAAACTCCAAAGCTGTAGATCGACGACTTGTGAACCCTGCTACTGACGATGTCATGCTTTCGGTAACACCCAAGGAAATGCTGAAGTAACAAGTGTAAGCCCGAAACAATTGACTTTCCAAGTTTGGACTTGGCCGTAACATGGAGAAAACAGAGTATATAGAAACGATCCCAGCACCCAGTTCCATTCAAATCAATAGAGAAGACTTGAAAATAACTAATGAGTCACACTATCTGGATCCTACTTACAGAGATGGCAGAGTCGATGATAGCATGTGGTCACTTTCGTGACATATAACGATTTCCTTTAAATGTTTTCTTTCTTGTGACGGCCCATTTTACCGTCAGGTTTATCTCGCTTCCGTAAAACCTCCGAATGGTAATAATCGTATTAGTATTCAATTATATACTCAATATATATATTTAACAAATCATGTATAAAACAAATTGTAAGACAATACCTTAGCAGTGTTATAGCCGTATGTTAAAGAAACTTGGGTGGGAATCACTTTAGGTTAGGAGGATGAAATCTGGACTCTGCGCTATGTACAACACGTATACCAATCAACCAGCATGGGGTGAGCTTAGCAAACGTATGGAAAAGCCTACTTACATGGGTAGGAGCGATCATCCTTTCAAAGTTAAGGGCCGACCACAGCGAAAAATTATGGTAAATATTTTTTCGTAAACCATGCCATTGATAATTGGAACTCTCTACCTGCCGCAGTCTTAGAGCCTTTTCCCAAACATATAGGTGTGTTTAAGAAAAGACTGACTATTTGTGTAAATACTACAGTTTAATTGTTAGTGAATTGTTATGTACAATTATTTATTTGTTATGTATATCTAATTTGGCACCGGGGGACACACCCTCAATTGCAAATAAACGAATGAATGAATGAATGAATTGTATGCGAGTGCAGTGGCGTACCAAATGGAGGGGGGGGGGGGGCGACCGGGCCGGCCACCCCGGGCGTCGAAAAGGGGGTTGGGGCACCAAAATACAAAATCGAAAAACATATTTTTTAAAATTTTAGGTTGTTGTTGTTTTTTTTTTTTTTTTTTTTTTTTCAGGAAAAATAAACGGTCTTATTGGTCAAATTTTCTTTATTACTCTGTTAAATACTGCATTAATATTATTTAGAAATGAAATAAACGTTTCGTTTTAAACTTAGACAATACGAAACAGTTCGTGGGCGCCGACCACACAGGAAAAGTTTACGGTGTACGGGCGGGGCGAACAGAGCGTCTGAGCCGGAATCAGAGCGGTGATGGAGAGGGGATGCGTGGTTGATGACGGAGCCGGCCGGCACGGGGTGGGGGCATCAAAACACAACAGAATTGACGATTGCTAGTTTGCTAGTCATGAAGTGTATTCCTTAACCTTAATCCTTAGTTTACTTTATTCATTTTTGGAGTAGAGTTGCGTTCATTTCGCAGTCGATGTGTATCAATGAATTGTGAATATACAGTGTCTTTATGCGTTTAGTCGAAAAGTACGAGTAATTCCTGTTCATGCAAAACTAGAAAACAGATAAGTGCAATTAGCACTAGCAAAAAATATTAGGTGAAATTCTCTAAAACAATTTAAACTGAAAAATAATACAGTGTTTCCTCTCTATGTCGTTAGCTATTGGCTGAAGCAAATTTTAACCTAGAATCATTATTGATCAACACCAAGAATCATAATTGATAATAGTAAAAGGTAATTTGTTTCATTGTATTTCAGTTTCCATTATGAAACGACACAAGGCAAGTGGGGCTCAAAATAGACAACTGAAACAGCAACGTACCAAAACATTTGAGAGCTTGAAATCGTTTATGACAGCTTTTATAAAGGGATCACTGAACTCAGAAAACAATGAAACTCAGAGAGAATGTGAATTTGACAGTGTCAACTTAAGCCTTGAGATTAATGAATCAAATATTACTGTAGTTAATAAATTGGCTAAACACGATTACCTTAATGGTAACTGTCTTAAAGCAGACGATTCAAATCTCTCAATCCAACTCTTGGAATCAAGTGCAATTAGCGCTGGACCCTCATCGAGTTCAAATAACGAATATGAGCCCAAGGAAACTTTAATTCAACATGACAATTGTTAGGTGCAAGAGCCCGTCCCAACGTTTCAAACATGTATTTGCCCATGGATGCAATTCTTGACATTTTTGAAACGACCGCTTCGTCGCTTGGTTCCGTCTGTGAACACGAGATGGTAGCTGCTGTCGGACTTTGGAAAGTCTCCACGTGGTTCCTGCTTCGCCAATAGAATGCGTTGGTTGTACCTTATTAAAACTCATCCTATCACAGTCTTGTGTGAAGGCAATTATAATTCTACATCGTAAACAAAAGAATATTGATACTTCATGATACCGCCAAAATTATCACTTAATTATGACATTGTTGATTGAGGTGTCAAGCCGTGATTGGACGTTGAATATAGACATGAATGCAGTTCGGCATTTGACGCAAAAATTCTCCGCCATCTTGGCATCTTCGCAGTCTGTCATGAAGTAAACAAGAAGCCGGCCGCTGGTGTGAAGGAATATCTCTCTGTGTGCTAGGGGCTTTGCCCCTAGACTCTACGAAATATGAATACCAATTCGACTAAGAAACGCCTGTGCTACATAAGAATTTAATTTCTTCCTTTCGCCTGGACGATGAAAGTGATGGAGAATCGCAACTGGATGCGAACGAGTGCTGGTCATCTAAACGACGCATGTGCCGGGTTAGCCATTTTTGAAGCACATGTAGTGCCGTACAGAATTTAAAAATTATGTGTTAATTATTTATTATTATTGTGTCTCCACTGAGAAGGAAATAAGGTACGTTATCATTTCATGTATTTTTATATTATTGTTATGGAGCTCCGATATCATCTTATAGTAATGTTTTAATTCTGTACCTTATTTTGTTTTATAGGCCTAATTTTATTTCTGTTTTAATAACGTTTCCTGATATATTTCAATTTTGTTATCTTTTCTTTGTACCTTCTGGAGACACATGTATTAGTTTATTTTACGTTTAAATTATTATTTATTTCCTTTTGGCAACCTTGGGATTGACATAGAATTTAATTTATTCATGATCCGTTGCCCTTCCATGTTGTTAATAGTATTTAGATATAATTGTTTTCCGCCGTTCATTTCCTTCTGCTAATGTTAAAATTTAATTTTATTAATTGTTTGCCGTAGTTTCGATCAGGCATGCGGTCTCCTGTTGTTTTAGTGGCCATGATTGTTTTGTTGTTTTGCCGAGATGCATTATGGTCTCGAGGTCAGTCTCTTGGCGTCGACCGCGAAACTCAAACGTGTTGTGTTAACTTAAGATGTTTTTTATTTAACCTTGTCGGTTTAACTTTGTGTTTTTAGTAATTGTTCCTGTGTTTATCTCCATCATGCAAATTAATGAATTGTTTTCTGATACAATTTAATTTGGTTAATTTAATATTTTTTTTCTCGTTTCTTCGTGGCCGGGATCTCCGCCTGTCGGATCGCTATTGCATTCCCCTGTAAATTATCAAGCCCTTTCTCATTGTGTTATACCTGTAATTTTTATTTTAACCTTTAGGCTGTATAACATTTTAATTTCAATTTGATTCTTGTCCTTTTGTTTGCAAGCAAGCATGTTCTGTTTCTGGTGAAGGTGCTCCTTTAAATTTTTAACATTAAACCTTTATTTTAAATTTTTAATCAACTATTGTGGCATTATTTCGTCGATGACAATTCCGTTAGTTATTGGGGGGTGTCTGTAGGATAGCCTGCGCGTTGTCCCCTTCTCCATCTTCCTTCCACTCCTTTGGTGCTCTTCTGTTGGGACATGTCATCTGGAGGTGATTTGCTGCGGAAGCGACCCGGACCTCTGAATACAGGTAAGTAGGCCCATCCACGCTGGCCATTGGGCGGTGTCATTCTGGTGAAGCAGAGCGTTGGTCATCGAGTTACCGACGTGCTGCTGGCCCTAAGCCGCCGACGGGTTGCAACAATGATAATTTTGATAAAATGTGGTTAAGTGACATTGTATCGTTGTCTTTGGAGATTTCACAATTATTTCGAGTTATAGCTGTAATGAAAGGCTCTTACAAAATAAAGATTCTACTTTTCCTGCGGGTGAATCAGGGCGTTCTCTGTATAATAACTGGTTTGAAAAAACTTTGAAGAACGATGAAAAGGTTAACAGATCATGGATGTATTTTTCTCCGTTAATAAAAGCTGCGTTTTGTTTTTGTTGTGTTTTATTTCCTCAAAGAAAAATGAAATCTAGCTTTAAAAATGAGTCAGGATTTTCAGTGTAGAGAAAATTAAATCCAATGTTCTGTAATTGACAACACCCTTCAACAACAAATATTAGAACAAAAAAGAATTTGTAGAGATGTTCTGGAACGCATAATTGCTACCATACAGACATTGGCTCAACAGAACCTAGCCCTAAGAAGCCATAGAGAAGCAATTCAAGAAGAAACTACATGCAGTTCAGGGAATTTGTTTGATCTATTGCAATATTTGGTAAATTTGATCCTGTTATGAGGGCCCATTTTCAATCAGTGTCCAATAACCCTCGACATTTATCATATACTGTACTTCACCTAGAATACAGAATGAAATTATAAACCTTTTATGGGACCACGTTCGTAGCAATATTATTACTTCCTGCCAGCGTGCTATAATTCTGAAGTACTTAGCACGCTGGCAGGAAGTAATAATATTGCTACGAACGTGGTCCCATAGATGTTTACCACATCACTGTAGTCCAGTACACTTGTAATCTTGCTCTTAATTTGTAGAATTGCCAGTTGAAGGAAGGAATCTTGTAGTTTGACGTGACTGTTAATCTTGCCATTATCATTCACGGGACCTATGTTTTACATGTAATCCGAACCCCCTGGTTTAAGCGATAGCGAAAGATGTGATGAGAATGAAAACTATAACTAATACTAACTACAAACTTAAAAATACTCTTAATAATTAAACATAAAAACCAAAGTTCAACTAACAACTTCAATGTGAAGGGTGTGCTTGAAAATTAGAAGCCAACTTTGGAATGTCTGGTTTAAGATTGCTGAGTCTCAAACGAAGATCGTTTTCCACTGAAAGGAGCCTATTCCGGTATGTGACAACCACTCACTCAATTTGGTTGGCGTTCATGCTGCTCATGTCAACGATTGTGCAGTGACGTTTATTGGAACAGTTCAACGCGTGTGTGCAATTTTTCTCTAGTTCGACTCACAGATAGTGACCTCAAGGAACATGTCAGCTTATTGGTCAATGGTCACTCAGATACAAGATAAAGTTCTAAAGCAGAAGCCGTGAAAGCCTTATCATCTCAGTTAGATGGAGTGCTTCATGCTCTAGAACAGTGTTTCCCAAACTTTGTTGTGTGTTGTGGTGTTTGAAGCCATATTTTCAGTGTTGCCTTAGTAAACAAGAGTACGCACAAACTAGCGGGTTTCAATTCAATGGTGCACAGGGCTTTAAACATACCCATGTCAAAAGACAACTATAATAAGGAAATAAGAACTATTATGCAAATAGCAAAGGAAAACAACTTCTCGCCAAGCAAAATAAATCAAATTATAGCCAAACATAAAAATAAAGATAAAACGATTCCCAAACCGGACAGTAATGAGAAAAATTTGCGCGTTTCAACTATGTGAATGCGAATACATATAAAATCACTAACCTATTCAAAAATCAAGGCATAAAGATAGCTTTCACGACGAAAAACACAACCGCTAGGCACCTCCTAAATAGTAATCTAAATAAACGTGACCCGTATTCAAGGTCAGGGGTATATTCTATAACGTGCCAAGACACCGATTGTCAAGCTAATTACATCGGGCAGAGTGGAAGGCGAGTAGACACACGTTATAATGAACATAGGAATGCGATAAGATACGGAACACATTCAGCCGTGTGCGAACATATGTGTGACGCAGGGCACAGCTTTACCAACATAGAGTCGGACCTTAAAATAATCCATCACGAATCGAAAGGCAGAGCTCTTGGCATAAAGGAAGCAATCGAGATACACCTAGCCAAACGAAACAATCCCAACAATCTAAATGAACACACGTTCATGGAGAGCTCACCCCTCTTCACGCTACTAAAAACACACCCTGTCGGAAACAAAACACAATTTAGCGACACAGCCAAGCTAGATAAAAAAGGGGGGAAATTAGGGGTTTTTTAATAGGTAAATGTTATCTGGATCAGGTGTACGATGTACTTTTCTTCTGCAATAAACCAAGGCCCATATTCGCGGCAGTATTAAAGGTGCCGGGACGTCCTCATAAGACCGTCAACGCTTAGTTCGAATTGGTTATGCTCCACGCGTGGCGAGTGCTAATCCACGGTCTTTAATAGTTGTAGACCCACCTCATTCAATAACATACATCTTATCTAGGTTGGCAACACCTCACATAAACACGTCGCTATCACTTCCCACAGCATGTAGGGGCAGGGGGGAGAAAGCAGGGAAAAACCAGTCGTTAAGATAACCACCGCAGTCGACCGCACAGTGAGTTCCAGTGAGCACGAAAACTGCGAGTAGCTGTTGTACGGAAGACAATCAGATAAGTAGTTAGCCTAAAATTTTATAGTTTAACCATAGTTTACAACCATATAATCTCTCTAAAGTACAATCTACGGATAGCTATCACCATTTAGCATTTCACCTAACATATATACTGCATTTAGCATACACTGACAGTTGCAGTACCAATACTGCAACTAAATAATTGTACATATTGTAAATATTTTCACCTGTATTTCAAACATAGATTTTGTAGCCTAAGTGTAATGGATCTGATGATGATCGCTTGACGATCGAAACTGGTCATCCTAGTGTTTTATTAATCTCATGTAATTTATTTCAGGATTAGGGCATAACCCATCTCTTTTGTGTACATTCGTGTTGACCGACTGAAAAGCACCAAACTCTTGTTTACTAAGGCAACACTGCAAATATGGCTTCAAACACCACAATATTCTTTATCTTATTCATAGCTCATGTTGTTATTTTGTCTAGAATTCTGAAATTTTGCTATAGGGCATTTATATTGCATTTTTTATCTTATCAGAACGTTTTGCCGTCATTTTTCTGACGTAGTCATTTTTGTAGCTTGTGTTAGCCATTCGCTAGAGTAACTTCATTTCGTTGAAGCAAGTATTTTGCGTATCCGTGTTGTGACATCAGGTCGAAGGTAGTCACATGTTTGACAAGCAGATTTTATTGTACATGTAATGTAAGGTAATGAGAGGACACGATGATCCTTTGTAAAGCTAATTCGTGACAGAAACGAATATATGATGTATAAAGACCGTAATTGTTGACAGGAGTATTTCAATTCTTGCATTGAAAGGAACTTCACTGTCTAAGAAAGCAACTATGTAAAACCCAGAGTATTATTAAGATTGTTTAAGCAGTATGCGTATTTGGAGAAGCATAGTTGAGGGATCTAAGATGTGAAAGGTAATTGTATTAAGCAATCTTTGTTATTGCCACTAAAAGAATATTAAATATCTAGAAAGGAACAGACGTGAGGTGTGGATATTCTTAATTTTGTGAAGTAAAAGCGAGCAGACTTTAGATTTATAGAAAAGCTATACATGTATATTGTTACAGATTTGTACTAGAGGAAGAGAACGGAAAGATGGCATGATTTTACGAGGAGAGATTTGGAGAAACATTGCGGAAATATTTTATGAGAGATGCACCAGGAAGTAATAGCACAATAATGTATAATCGATAGAGATTATGTAGGAGGAGGTAAGTTGTATTCGTGAACGGTATTACAATAGTAATATCTAGTAGGGGCACTGAATCTCACTTTGTATAAAGTATACGAGATTGTTTTCTAGGAGTTTTGTGGAAGTGCTAAACGAGATACATGCGAGAGGCAATAGTCTGAAGGAACGTGTAGTGAAGACACGATAATATGGTAATTAGGAGTGTGAGAGGAAGTTATTATGATAAAATGTGATGAAGTACAGTATGTCTAATAAGCAATGTCGAGAAATATATCTTTGCAGAATTATTATTGTGAGTATCGAAGGTTAAATGCCATCCACATTTTTTTGTCTTTGAAAATAGCTTATCTAAAGGTCTTTCGTCGTATATTTGGAATTTATTGGAAGTATTAACACCGAATTTGTAATTTATAAGTGAATAGTTCTGAACTTAATTGATTTGTAACACAGATTCACATTGGATATGAGAAATATATACCGGATTTGACTTTAAAGTTGTGTGAAATACGCGTATGAAGGTGAGAGAAGGAACTTTATGCTATTATTGCTAGAGAATGAATCGTGCGGGACGCGATATTGTACATATTGTATTATAAACATTATGGTTATTATTTTTAGTCACCTACAGTTGTGTGTTAGAGTTTAACGCTATTTTGCGATGTTATTACATAGATGTATTAATTAGGGAGCATGTCTGTATCATGGATATAACGATATAGGAAGATATATTCATGATTAGTGTTCAGAATTTTCGCAAATGTTTTGTACATGTTTGGAAATGTCTTATGAGGAAAGATTGAATATTATTCGAAGTAGGATGCTAGCAGTGACTAAGTGAGTTATATCTACGTCTAGTTGAGACGTCATTTTTATTTGTAGTGTCAATTCTTATTTAATTTTTCTTAAGGACATGTCTGTAATGTTCGTTGGTTTTCTTTAATAAATTGCAAACTATTTTATGCTTGCTTCGTTTTTCTAGAGATGACTTCTTTCCTCACTACTTAATTACGCGATAACGATACTGCTAGTTCGATGCATACAGTAAATCGACACATTATTCCATTAACCCAAGAGCCGAGTCGCTCAATTTGTGCTCAACTTTTTGTTTGTAGGCTGTCCAGTGTGCAATTAGTTAGTAGTATGGTTAGATATGCGTTATGTGTGATCAGGGTTCCCTAGTCATCAGTCCTGCAGGAATCGTTGATTCTTTAGCCGGGTATTGACTCTCCTACGATCCTTATTTTTCATCTACGCGGATTTTGGACTGTGACCTAGCGGGATTCGGGCGCATATATAGCATATTTAATTAATGGTCGCCCAACTAGTGTGGCTTCGACGTTGTCGATTGCCTGGGTCTATCAAATATGTGTATTTGAATTCCCAGAGTTGAGTGATCATCGGTTGTGTCGAAACTGTTACACTAGGTGATATTCCGTAATCACGGCTATTTTTAGGCAAGTTTGGTGAACGGTACAGTCGAAATTTTTGAATTTTTATAAATGCCGATCCCAATTTGATAAGAGAGAAAGTGAATTCCTATTGCAAGATATGAGGAGTACATTTAAGTGTGAGGCATGTATTGTATTGTATTGTACCGGCAAGTGACATTTTGGTCATGTCATTGTAACGTAAAGTTAATATCTTCTTTAAATGAATTTTTGGTTAGAATTAAGTATTGAAAAAGGAAGGTCAGATTTTTTGATATTCAACGAAGTTGATACCGTTGAGCGCTAGAATGGATATCATTGAGAGGCAGGTGAAACACGGTTACGAAATGCTTGTTTCATATAGAGTAATTTATTTATTGGTCAATTCTGGAATTTCGCTTCGTGTATTGTAGTGATACTTCCCTATTTTCTCATATATTGTGAAGAATATGTCGTCAGATGATATGACCCACATAAGGTCAATCCTGGAACAAATGAAGTTTAGTCAGGCAGGTATGACTGCTGAAATGGAGGCCCTACACAAAATCACTCATGAAAACACTAAAATGTTAGGGAAAGAGATTAAAGACATATCGTCTACTGTGAAGTCAGAGGTAAAAGCGGAGTTGGCGATAGCTCAAGAGGAGGCTAAGAAAATGCAAGAGAAAGCTCAAGAAGAAGCAAGGATCTTCCAAGAAGAAGCTAAGAAAACCCAGGAGATCGATTTAGCTTTGGAAAAGGCTCAGAATGCAGGAAAATTATCCCAGGAATTATGCAAGCTAGCACAGGAAGAAAGCCGACTAGCTCAACAAGAAACCAGAAAGTCGCTAGAGAAAGTTCAGGAAGAGGCCAGAAAATCCCAAGATGAGGCCAGGAAATCCCAAGATGAGGCCAGGAAACTCAAGAAGATGCCAGAAAATCCCAAGAAGATGCAGAAAGGAGATTTACGGAGCTACGGAAAACATTACAGAGTAGCATAGAAACTATTAAAACAGAAAACACAAACTACTTTAACACAAGGTGAACTTCAGAATCAGATGACTACCTTAAATGGTACAGTTGATGAGCTCCAGCTGAAACTCACAAATCAACAGAAGTTGATATCTGAAGGTAATAATGTTGATATTAATAAATGTATAATATTGATGCTGTAATGAAGTTGAAAGAGGAGGTGTTAAAGAGTAGTAGTGATCATATGTATGAAATGCATGGTAGGATCATGAAAGAGGTTAAAGATATAGAACTTAAAACTAATGCCCATGTAACTGGGTTACGAGAGGAACTTACAACGCGTATAGACACCTTAGAGGAATCTAATGTCACAACACTGAGCGAAATTACTAGTAAAACGGAAAGAAATAAAAATAAAGAGTTAGAACAGATTAGGAAATTAGTTGATCAGGTCAATATCGAAATAGCGAAGTTCATGTCGAAACAAGAGAAAGAAATAGGTGAGCTCAATGACCAGATGAAGTCACTGTTGATTAAGAATACGTCCGATTTGAAACAGAACCTAGAAGAATTCTTTAAGGAGAGAGATTATAAACTCAGAGGAGACTTAAACAAGCTAGATTATGGGAAGGATGGACAGGAAGAGGACAAGGAAAGCGTCGACACTCACAGGTACAACAGACCACGAAATCTTTTCGGAACAGAGTATACCGAGAGAACAGCTAGAGAACCAAATACGTTCGGGAGATCCTACGAACAAGACAGAGTTAGAAGTCATCAGAATGTGGTGGTGATCAAAATCCACGAGGAAAAACCCGACAAGTACACTGGGGAATGTAATGTTACCGCTGTTGAATTTCTACGAGATATGCGATACTACCTAGACGAGAATAGGATTCCTAGGGAGCGTGAAATGAGAGTAGTGGAGAATATCTTACATCGGAAGCCCTAATTTGGCATAGAGCTTTCCGATACACGTATAACACGTTCGAAGGATTTGCAGAGGCGCTATTAAGACGATTTTGGAGCGAAGAGACACAGCATGATATCAGAGCTGAAATCTACTCCAAGAAGTACCCGTAATCGATACCAACTCGTTACGCAAGCTACTTTACAAACCAATTAGCCCGCTTGCAACGTCTTCAGACTCCATTGGCAGAACCGGAGCTGATACATGTAATATCCCGACAATTACCAGCCGAGGTTAGAAAGCATCTGATATCGTCCAATGTAAACACACTGGAGGATATGGCAGAGATTCTGCGACGTCTGGATCATGCAAGTTTGTCATCACAAAACCCAGGGCAAAATCAAACTAATTATCCGCGTAATAGACAGAATAATAGAGAGATACATACAGTGTTGGTAGACCAAGTCCAACAATCGGATGCACAACCAAATATAACAGGTCCCATCAGACAGAACAACTGGGGCAGAAACAGATACGAGCCAGGGTATATTCAAGCCAGAGAAGGTTGGCCCTATATGAATAGATATTGGAATGAGCGACGGAGGAGAAATAGATATCCATTCAACCACAACAATAACAGCAATGGATTCCGTAGAAACAGTTACTTCGATCGCCAGAACGGAGGAGATGAGAGAAGATACTCGAGGTATCGAAACTGGAATGAAAGTAACCAACAACAACAACAGAATCAACAACGTTCTCCACAACAACAACAACAACGGAGAAATGGATTTCAGAGAAGTCGATGGAGAGATGATGGTAATGTGCAGAAATATTATGAAGATAGAGAAAGGGAAGGCCAAGAATACAGAAAGAATCAGAGGGAAAGAGAAGAAAGAAAGGAACAACCCCGACAACAATCACAGGATCAGGTCGAACCAGAACCTGGAACGAGTGGTGAAGGTCAAAACCACGACAGGGAGCAAAAAAAAACGCCATTTCGGAAAAGGAGGTAGAGGAGAGTGTATTTCACACAACATTGAGGCAGGAAATCGCCATAAACGAACTTTATGAGGTCATGGACGAGGAGTTGCTATATGAAAGAGAGGAGCCGAAGAGAGGGAACACAGCAAGACTTCCCATTATTTTAATAAAAGTAGGAGAATATACTTTAAGGACTCTCGTGGATACAGGAGCTACGGCTTGTATATTGTCAGAAAACCGTTTTCAGAAACTAGAAGCGGGGAACTTATTGATTGCTATGCCCGCGTCTACAAATAAAGTGAGAGGGGTATTCAATGACAAAGCTATGAAATGTAAAGTTCAAGCACTCATGGAATTCCATATAAATGAGCAGAGTTTTGAACAGGTATTTATAGTGTTAGATCACATGTTTTGACGCAATACTGGGTATTGATTTTATCACATAGTCAGGAGATATTATAGACCTGAGGAATGGCATTATTCGCTTTAATAATAGCCAAGTTGAAGGAGGAAATGTAGGATCAAAGGAACTGGAATACAGCATAGAAGATGGTATTGGTGAAGGAAAATTGGAAGAGATGGTCATGGAAATAGAAGAGTATAGCAGAAGACAAACTAGTTTTCCTACAGAAGAGTATGAAGATTATTAGGAAAAGTTGGAAACTTTGATTTTGGACTTTGCTGATATTTTCAATGAAAAACCAGGAGTAATAAAAGGTTTCCAGTATCAGATTCGCGTGGTTGATAATGCACCTTTTCAGAGGAAACTCTATCCAATCCCTGAAAAATACCAAGAGGAAGTAGCCGAAATTATAAAAGGAATGGAGAGAGATGGAATTATTCAAAAACAAGATACCCCTTATTTGAATCCCATTACGGTAGTGAAAAGGGCCGACGGTAGTCTGAGAGTCTGCTTAGATGCTCGTCAAATCAACTTATTCCTGTTGAAAGAGCAAGATCGTCCACCTAAGATAAGGGAACTATTAAGGAATTTTAGAGAAAAAACTTGCTTTTCCGTCATAGATCTCACGGCAAGTTTTTATCAAATAGAGTTGACTTAAGTTAGCAGATGCTATACAGGATTTCTATTTAATGAAACCAGTTACACGTTTTGTCGTGTTCCGTTTGGCCTAGTGAACTCAAGCCCAGCGCTTATCAGAGCCCTTGACAATAAGCTGAGCGAAGAAGTTAAAAAAGTACGTCTTATGCTACGTTGCCGACTTAATTATTTCTTCAGAAACATCATAGATACACGTACAGCACATAAAAGCATTGTTTGAGAATTTAAGAGAAGCAAACATTACGGTCAACTATAATAAATGCCACTTTTCCCAGGAGAAGATAAACTTCCGAGGACATACCATAGATCAGCATGGCTATCATCCGAACAATGACAAAATCGATGCTATATTACAATTTCCAAGACCGAAGAAAATTAAGGATATACGCGCTTTCACCGGTCTTTGCCAGTTTTTTTTAGCAGTCATTGTCCACGTTATTCGGAAGTGATGGCACCGCTTCATGAACTCTTGAAAAAGAATAATAGATGGAAATGGGATGATTCGGCAGATCAAGCTTTTGCGCGAGCCAAAGAAATGTTGATGGACAACATAAAATTGGAATACCCAGATTTTGAGAAAACATTCATTGTTGAGACAGATGAATCAAGAATCGGAATAAGTGCAGTGTTATACCAGAAGGACGATGAAGGGAACAATCATTACATAGCATTCAACAGTAGAAAGCTACGATCACATGAAGTAAATTATTATACCACCGAGTTGGAAGCTTTAGAGGTCATCAACGCACTTCAACAATGGAAGACGATACTGATAGGACACCCTATACTCATAAGAACAGACCATAAAGCATTGGAATTTATGTTGAAAACGGATTTGTCCAGCGATAGAACGACTAGATGGACTATGTTCTTGCAGCAGTTCAATGCAACTATTAGCCATGTGCCAGGGAAAGATAACTTGTTAGCAGATCTCTTATCAAGAAACCCCACATCTAAGGCCAACGTCATAGTCAATGTAATCCAGACGGATGACGAAGATCAGGCAACTTTGAACAAGTTAGCTAGAATAACCACTTTTCAGAGGAAGGATGCATTTCTGAGAAACATGTATAAATTTTTATCAGGTAGATTGAATGTACAGAATGCAAATTACGATGAAATGAGGAGAAAGTCTAGACACTTTGTATTACTAGGAGAACAGGTTTGCAAATATGTGGATGCAGAACACACTAAAATCAGAGTAGTGGTACCCCCAGAACTCATTGTACCAGTTGTGCGGTTAACTAACAAGTGTATTGGACATGGAGGTTTAGACAAAACTTACAGCACCGCCCAGGAAACATTTTACTGGATAAACATGAGAGAATCGATAGCGATAGTTGTAAGGTCTTGCGAACTTTGCCAGAAGAATAAATAGAACTCTGAATTGTTATTTGAGAAAACAAAGGCCATTATTCCAACAAAACCACTGGAATTGTTCAGCCAGGACATTTTTTATCCTGCGCCCAAGAGTATTAGAGGAAATCAATACGTACTTGTCACCATGGATGTATTTTCAAAAATCACCATGTTATACCCCATGCAGAAAGCAACAACGAAAGCTATTTTGAAACATCTAGAGAAGAACGTGATACCCCAGTTAGGAAAACCAGAGAAACTTATAACGGATCATGGAACTCAGTACACGTCTGAGGAATTTGAAGATACCATGGATAGACTAGGCATTCACCATGTCTAGTTCTATACGCAACCCACAGGCAAATCCGGTGGAGAGGTGTATGCTTGATTTTTCGAAGTACACTCGCCTATATAGTTCGGAAAACCATGCGAACTGGGTGAAGGTAGATCCACTAATTGAATATTGCATGAACAGTACTCGTCATGAGAGCACGAACGAGATCCCGAGTGTGTTGCATCATGATGAAAAGCCAGTAAGACCATGGAATGGTATTATAAACATTCAAGAAGACATAGAAACCCCTATGGATAGAAGAATTAAAAAGCAAGAGAGCACCTCAACAAGCAAGCTGAGAAGAGATTGAAGAGAACGAGAGGTAAACGATTCAGTCGCCCACTACGAGAGGGAGATCTAGTCCTCATTCGGATCCAAGTAAAGGCAGATGTCCTGAAGAAGATATATGTAAAATTTTCTAACCTATTTAAAGGCCCCTTCAAGGTAGCTAAGGTCTATGATAACAATTGTTATGCTTTTGCCAGAATGAGTGACGACCGTATAATTGGAAAATATAACCACTCTAAACTTAAGAGATTTAATCTTCAGATACAGTAAATGACACAATTTCGACTGCATGTTTATGCAAAGAAACAATGTGTGGTAAAAGAAAGTCTATTCTAAACTTTCTATTAAGGTCAAAAAGGGAAATGCACTCGAAATCATGTCCAGCCTAGACTATGTACTGGACGAGATTCGAACGGAGACCATCTGAGGAAAGTTGCATATGAACTTTTTCGGGATTTGGATCAAATTTGTGTGCAGGAGGAGAACTTTGACATCCAGAAGTAATTGGTAAAATTTTAGCCAATAGAAATATGTCCATTTGGAGCAGAAATGGAAATTTTGTAACACAAGATATTTTTGCCAAGGGTGAGGTACTCAGGCCGAGTCCAGGAAAATGCACAGTTTGTAGATGTTGGCCGCGAGAAACCAGTTTTCGCGAGCTAGGGGACAGAGCAATGATAGGTAGAGGTCATGCACGCGACCAGATAGAGGAGAAGGGAGGTCGTGTGTCTGGCGCGCATCAGAACAGGTACTCAGCCAATCAGAAGACAGAGAGATTACGAGGGAACAAATGGATATTATATACATTTTTTTAATAATGGAAAGGACTGTAACATATCAAATTTACCAGGAGGAAAAATGAAATTTAATGGTCGAAACCACAATTAAATCGGATATCCACAAGAGGAGATACGAACCAATGTGTGTGTTTGCAGCAAGGAGTGAGGCTAGGAAGATTGATTATGGAGGGAAAGCTTTGATCGAGGAGGCTAGCAAAAGTTAGGAAGCGAGGCTCTTTCGTTACGAACTTCTGTAGGATTAACACGTATTACATTTCACTCCGCAATATACAAGAAGGTAACTTGTGATATTTGAGAATTCAACATGAAGCAATACGACAGAGAGATAAATATGACGCCATGAACAAATAACAAACTATAACAATTGAGAAGAGATATTAAGAAGGAAGAACCAGAAACTATACTGCGTGATACTTTGTTATACTCGTATCATCGCATTGGAACTTCTACGAAATACTACGCAGAGGAGAAGAAAGCTGAAGTATTGGAACACATTATAAAAAGCTAAACATTACTATCGACTAAATGTCTATTGAACCAGGTCAAAGGGGAGAGATCACGACCAACTATTTCGAAGCAGAGAAGATGTTTTAAATTTTCATGATGGAGGGAACGTAGAGATACACTAACAAGCGATATCCAGAGATGATCATGTAGCTTGATTAAGAGGACGGGCTGCGCTAACAACTGCAGTTCGTTCTGAATACACACTATTCTACCACTATGGAGAGAAACTCACATGTCAAGGTGATTTCTCACGATGATAAACACCACTATTATTCTACCGACATCGATGAACATCAACCGATGTACCACCAGAAGATGGACCCAAGAAAGAAGAAGGAGGAGCATCAAGGTTATTTAACCGAGAAGATCCAAGAATGGCAGCAGAACGAGGTCGCGGACGGTAGAGAGGAGGCTACACGGCGAGTCTCAGCTGGAGACCGGTTTTCCACCCCATCCCCTACTGTTTGCCGAGACCAGCAGTCCAGACAGGAGCTGTATGACGTATGCCAGCTGCCCGCCAGACGCAAGGTCGCGTTCCTGAAGCACGTGGCAGAGATTCCACGAATGCCGTTGACACCAGGTCCGTCACCACAGGTCCAGCTTTAAGGTAGAACAGTGCAGATTTACACACCTATGTAGATAGAACTTGTACACGATTTTCCAGTATATTAACCAATATTCTTTATCTTATTCATAGCTCATGTTGTTATTTTGTCTAGAATTTTGAAATTTTGCTATAGAGCATTTATATTGCATTTTTGATCTTATCAGAACGTTTTGCCGTCATTTTTCTGACGTAGTAATTTTTGTAGCTTGTGTAAGCCATTGTTAAATAGATTTTTCGCTAGAGTAACTTCATTTCGTTGAAGCAAGTATTTTGCATATCCGTGTTGTGACATCAGGTCGAAGGTAGTCACATGTTTGACAAGCATATTTTATTGTACATGTAATGTAAGGTAATTAGAAGACACGATGATCCTTTGTAAAGCTAATTCGTGACAGAAACGAATATATGATGTATAAACAGTGGCGGCTCTAGGAACAGGCGAACCAGGCGGCGCCTGGGGCTCCGCGCACTTGAGGGCCCCGCGGGGTGCTCGTAATAATAAAAATATACAGTATCATTATGAATCAGTTATTAAATTATAAATTAAGCGTGCATGAACCATAATGTCGCATTGAACGCAGCAGCAGCACGGCAGTTGATTGCTTACGTCACAGAAGGGCTACCGTAACGTAATCGTTGTGGCTATATATAAATCTACCTCTCTCTCTTCCTTTCTGGTGTTCCCAGTACAGCTGACTAGAGTGATCGCGGGCGAAACAAGAGAAAGAGAGACGCTACCTCTCCCACCCCTCTCACAGCACGCTAACTCACCCGTGCGGCAATGCTACAACCACTGCAATCTACGTAGTTGATGACTCACTGTGCTTTGTGCTGTTTGCAGACTTCAGTAGTTGTGGCTGGCTGTGACGCTGTTTTAGCAGTGCATTTGTGTAAACTTAACCAGTTATCCTCAAAAAACCTATGTGATTGTGAAATAACAGAAATATATTTGAATATTGTTATGTTATTGGGTGAACATGTCGGGAAATTGTAAACGTGATAGAGACGTAGGTCGAAAATATGAGTCTGCAAATGTGAAAAGAAAAAAGAAGGCTTCCTGGGAAAATTATCAAACAAAGATTAGTGGTTCCTTGGATAAATTTGTGAGTAGTAGTCGTAACTTAAGTGTTAGTATTGAGGAAAAAGTTGAAGATGGTAGTGGAATTAAATCTTATACCAATACGTCTGGCTCTAGCTCTGCCTCTAAACTTTACTTTGTACCAAATGACACATCGGAGCCGGAGGTTGAAGAAATGGAGCCTATTATAGGCCTACCAATGTCCAACATTGGAAACGTAGTTTTTAGAGAGCCTGATGCACTTACAGCTGCAGGTGCAGATACTGTAGAAGTAGAAGAACCCACACCAACGTCAGTTTGCATAAGCAATGATCCTGGTGTTTGGGATTATCCTCTCAATGACATGGATAGGTGTAGTTTGGTTTTACAAGGCCCAATAAGGATTGACAATACAACTTACCCGCTAGACAAAAATAATAGGCATTTTTCTAATTTTTATTACACCAGAATTCTTCCCAATAAAGAAAAACAGGATATGCGCTATTTAGTCTATTCCCAAAAACAAGATAAAGTTTATTGTTTTGCCTGTCGCCTATTTTCAACATCAAACACGTCTTCACTATGTGACAGTGGAATGAATAGCTGGAAAAATTTGGGAGCTTATCTTAAATTGCATGGCACTGCTCCAGACCATTTGGCTTCCGTGTTGAAGTGGGTACAGTTAGAAAAAGGACTTAAAAAAGGAGTAACTGTAGAAGATAAGTTGGAAAAACATATTGTAGTTGTGAAAAATCGGTGTAGAGACATTTTGGAGAGAGTGTTGGCTGTTATAGATTATTTGGCAGCACATAACCTTGCTTTTAGAGGTCACAGAGAGAACTTGAGTACAAACCATAGTGGTAATTTTCTTGGCCTTATTAAATTGTTAGCAAAATTTGACCCCGTTTTGAAAGTTCATGTTGATCAAGTTGAAGAGAACAAGCTTCACGCTCACTATCTTGGAAGAAATACTCAAAATGAATTGATAGAACTTATGGCAAATCAAGTAAAAGCAACAATTTTGAGCCACATCAGAGAAGCAAAATATTATTCCATTATTCTTGATTGTACTACAGATGTTGGTCGTACTGAACAGATGTCACTGATCTTAAGATGTGTGAATGTTTGCACAGGCCATATTGAAGAAAGATTTTTAGTTTTTTTTACCCGTTGAAAGCACTACTGGAGAAAACTTAGCCAAATGTGTAATGGCTGAGCAAAAAACCTTGGCCTTGATATCAACGACTGTCGAGGCCAAGGCTATGATAATGGGTCTAAAATGCGGGGTGACTACAGCGGATTAAAAAACAAGAATATTATCAGAGAACTCCTTAGCGTTTTTTACACCGTGCGGATGTCATAGTTGGAATTTGTTGTTGTGTGATGCAGCGTCATCATGCATAAAAGCAAAATGTTTCTTTGGGACCCTGCAAAGGCTTTATGTGTTTTTTCTGCCTCTTCTAATAGATGGAGCATTCTGAAAAACAAAACAAACATTAACATTACTCTAAAGCCACTATCGGAAACTAGATGGGAATGCCGAGTGGAAAGTGCTAAGGCAGTTCGTTACCAACTGAAAGAAATTGCTGAGTGTCTGGACGAGCTGTCAGATTCAACAAACGATTCTACAACAGGTAGTGAGTGCAACTCTTTGAGAAATGAAATACTTTCATATGATTTCATAATATCATTAGTAGTATGGTATGATGTGTTGGTAAAAATTCAGTTTATTAGCAAGTTGTGGCAGAGAGCAGATATGGACCTTGCGTCCATCTTTGTTGGTTGAGTACAGGGTCAGTGGCCTAGTTTCTGCAATTATTACTGGGAATGAAATAGGGAATGAGCTTGAAATTCCAAAGGAGTTCTAGAAGACACGCCTTAGAAAAAAGAAAACCCACTTTTCTTATGAAAATGAAGACGAAATAAACTCAAGTGCAGAAGATTTGTTTCGAACTGACTTTTTCCTAATGGTAATTGACAAAATTGCTGAGAGTACTGAAAAACGATTTGTTGAGCTAAAAAAGTATGAATCAAGTTTTGGGTTCCTTTACAGATTGCATTCTTTAAAGAATACACCAGATGAAGACCTTTTGGAAAGTTGTAACCGCCTTCAAGAGACACTTACATTGAAGTCAGGAAGTACAAGTTGCTCTGATATAGATAGCGAGGGCTTGTATCAAGAGCTGAAAATGTTTATCATGACTCTCCAAGAAGACGTGACAATGACTAATGTATTAAACAAGATGTTCCGTGACGAACTAAAGAGCCTACTTTTCTTAAAATTTAAGATTCATGCCAATGATTAATCTATATGGATCTATCTAGAATAATGACGAAATTAAGTTGGTAATATCGAAATTTCTAATTAGTTCGAAATACTGTATACCTGGCATAATGTAGCCTAATAGAGCACTACAGTTGGCAGCCCTGGTGACTGAATATATTCTTAGTTCCATCTCTTAAGGTACAGAATACAAAATTTGGTTGAAGTCCAATGAATAGCATGGACGTTATATGCAGTTAAACATTAGATCTAACAGCGCGCGTAAAATCATGTTGGCAACAATGTCATGCATGTAATGGTCAGAAATAATCTGAAATAAAATGATCTATTGTTGTGTTAATTTTGAATGAAATCCATTAGTTAGTATAGAAGTTACATGCATTTTAAAATTGGACCTATCAGCAGGCTTAGAATCATGTTGGCAGCACTGATGTATATTAGTTAATCCAAATTCATCTAGAATGCCAGGTACTATACGTGTGCAAAGTTTAGAGCTATTGGCTTGCATACTTTCTGATATAATGATATTAGGATAACAAAAATAGAGACAGTATTTATTAACAGTTGGCAGCCCTGGTTACTCTTAAGAATCGGCATAGTCATATCCGTTATGGTACACATAGCACACACGAAATTTGGTTGAAATCCAAATGATAGTATAGAAGTTACATGTATTTTAAGTTGGACCTCTCAGCAGGCTTAGAATCATGTTGGTAGCACTGACGTATATAAGTTACTCCAAATTAATATAGAATGTCAGGTACTATACGTGTGCATAGTTTAAAGCTGTCGGCTTCCATACTTTCTGATATATTGGTATTTGGATAAAATAAATTAAGAGCATTTATTAACAGTTGGCAGCCCTGGTGGGTCTTAAGAATACGCTCAGTCATATCTGGTTATGTACACATACAACATACGAAATTTGGTTGAATTCCAATTGATAGTGTAGAAGTTATAAGCATTTAAAAATTGGACTTATCAGCAAGCTTATAATCAATTTGGCAACACTGCCATGTATGGCCTCCTGGAAATTAAACTGCAATATTATTAACTATACGTGTGCCAATTTTGAAATAGCTCCCATTCATACCTTCCAAGATATCCAGCATGGAGCTCAAATTTCAATTGCGATTTTTTAGCAGTTGGTAGCACTGACATCATTTTCAAATATGGCCGTGAGATATTCAGGTATAGATTATTACTCCTACCAAATTTTGTTTCGATTGCTCCAGCCGTTTAGGAGTTGATAGGGGACACACACACACACAGCCAGACAACCGGGTGAGTTAGCCGAGGTCGTTACGGCATGACTGCTGGCAGTCGCTCACATCCGGGAGGCGAGGTGGTTCGAATCCCCCCGCCGGCAACCTTGAAGATGGTCTTCTGTGGTTTCCCATCTTCCTTCCAGGCAAATGCCGGGGTTGGTCCCAAACTATAGGCCACAGCCGCTACCTTCCAATTCCTTGTCCTTACATGCAAACTTTCCTCCCCAGACAACACTCCACACGCGACGGTACGTGTAGCTCACCCATTGGGTGTCAGCCTCGAAGCAGCTACAAACCTGGCGAGCCGAACATGTCCTCGGATACTCCCGGCACTAAAAGCCATACGCTAAAAAAAAAAAAACAGACAGACACACATTTGCCAGATCTCATAAGTCTACTTTTTCCTCATTTTTGCAAAATGTGAAAAGTAGGCTAAAAATATGATTGAAGACAACTTAGTGGATGTCTACCCTAACATATATGTGGCTTTACGAGTTCTTTTGACAACACCAGTATCTGTCGCTTCTGCAGAACGATCATTTTCCAAGCTAAATCTAATAAAAAATTATCTTCGATCAACTATATCTCAAGAAAGATTCTCTTCTTTGTCCATTTTATCTATTGAGCGAGATGTTGCCTCAGTAGGGGGGTAATAGGAGTTCCAACTCACTTCAGAACATACATGTCGTTACTACTAAGCCTCAGCCATGTTAAATATCTCTCGAACGCATGGTCCGATTTTAACAAATGAGGTATCATTGGACTCCAGCTGACGTCCTCTTCCCTATGGACCACTGGTTATATTTTTGATTCTTTTGTGAAAATTTTTGTTTTCGAAAGTTGGTGATAGTTTGAAAACCAAACATGGTAGAACGTTGTGCCATGGCTTAAACGAATGGTCTTTATGACCTTTATTTTTTAAAATAAAACTTTTTATTTTTTATGTTTTTTGAAAACACTCGAATTTTGAAAATTCTATATTTTGGAAACTAGGAAGTTTACAAAACAGTTTGTTTGACATAAATGAAATGTCCCTATGCCCTCTACCCCCAAAATAAATTTCAAGTCTCTAGAGCAAAAATTTGTGTTTTGTATGTAGTGGGATGAAGACAGAGCTGCTACACTTAGGAAGTTGTGAGCGTCTGCGACCTTGGAATGGAAGGAGTCATGCTAGGAGGGCGTGCTTGGATTCGTTTTTTTTCGTCTCGTTGCGCTCTTTACGGAAATGTAGGTGTCGAAAAGGTGAAAATTTGGAAACACGGTTTTTTTGGGGGGAAAACGTGATTTTAAACTTTTTGCTATATTTCGCGAACTAATTATGCTAGAGGCGTGTACGACGGGTCCAAGGACTCGGGGTGACGTCCTCTTTGCTATGGACCACTCGTTGTAATTTTTTTTAAATTGGAAACTCGATTTTAGGGTAAACACGTGTTTTTTGTGATTTTGCCGATATCTCACGAACCAATAACGCTAGAGACGTGTACGAGGTGTCCTAGGACTCGGCCTAACGCCCCCTTTCAAATGTGGCAGATATGTCATCCAAAGAATAATTCACAAAGGGCCTAACGCCATACGTGTTGAAAAAACGTTTTCTTTTCTTTACCTGTTTATAATGTTTATGAAGCGTGGTGGTTGAGAGAGACGATACTGCTGGGTGTGTGTTTCAACGAACCTGTCGCTTAGCACAAGGACCATGCTTAATAGAACAATCGCTATTTCGGCGGGTCGGTGTATGAAAGAGCGAGCGTGCGTTTTTCTGATATTTCACCTTTAACATGTAAACGGTTATGAGAACTTGGTTCTATGTTGGTCGAAGCGAGTAGAGAAAACAAACTTGCAGAGGAGCAGGAGGTGAATATCATTTGAGCTTATTGGAAGGTGCTGATCTGACTTGACAACAAGTGCAATGGAAAATGACAATGACGCTTGAAGGTGAAATAATCTGACCATTGTGGTGGCAGGGGAGTGCGAAATGCATGCATACACATGTGAAACCACATGTACGCTAAACAAGTTACATCCTGTTTTTGCTTTGTACGTGACATAATGCAAGTTCATGTGAAATTTGATCTGCCACAGGTGTTCACCTTGGGCTATGGCTGTCCACGTGTTTGATAACAGGATGTTCAAAGCGTGGGAAAAAATGATTATACATGCAACGTAACATATATAAAGACATGTCGTTATCATTTCCTCTCTCACTTAGGTGACTACCTTTGAACACACTGAGTTGCGTGAAACACTTGGTCTTGTTTAACAGTTTTGGTGTTGATGGAAAATACTTATCCTTGTTGTGAGGTAGGTATATATTTATTCATGTATACATTTATTGATTTATATATATTTACAAGCAATTATTTATTGATTAGGTAATTATTGATTTTTTAATTTATTTGTTTGCAGATAACTGGTATACCTTACATGTCTGAGAGAGAAGAAACCATTGCACTTTTGAGCCCACTAGAAGGAAACAGCAATAAGCCACTGCAGGTGAAGGTGGGATTATTTTTTTAAACTAACTTGTTTCATTTTTTGTTTGTTTTATATTTTATTTTATGAAATGCATGTATTAACCTGAATTTAGGTATTTATAGCGGTTTATTTTATTTATTTTTAGAAACTTGGAAAGAAAAGTCTTACCGCCGTAGCAGTTGCTGAAAAAAACCCGAAAGGCACTAAAGCGAAACCATTGTTTCCAGGCAGTGAACTATTGAAAACTCAGGTAAGCCTAACATAAAATGCGATTCCATTTTACCACTACTGAAAACTGGTAGACAAAAAAAATCATTACCTGTACATGACTAGGACGATGATTGCTTTCTTGATTAATGGCTATGTTGTTGTTGACTGGGAAAAGTACAAGGCCATGTTGGATTTTCTAAAAACAAAAATTTAAATTTAACTGACATGTCGTTCCCTATAATAATAATAATAATAATAATAATAAAATGGTTAATCGCAATGAACGAGACCATAATGCGCATTTATTATAAGGTGACTCGCATTGGAACAGAACTAACTGGATATAGGCAGAAATTATTTAATGAGTTCCATGAAGCATACCCCGAACTCCGTGTGACTGAACAGAGAGTGGCGGACCAATATAGGGCGATAGTCCGTAATAATTTAGTGCCAGAAGCAAGACTTAATACAATCAAGCAGGAGGTCAGAAGAGTGTTTGATTGTGATCAATGAACTAATCTGGAGAGTGAATTAGCACAAGAGCTCCATGAGCAGGAACAACATCAAGAAGAACACAATGAGCCAGTCAGTGGCATACAGCCGGATACGCATCATGAAGATGAGTCACATACCAAGATCCTAGCAGATGAAATGATGACGGCTATGACTCAGTTCAATGGAACAGACCCAATGCTTAGACCTGCCTTGCCTCGAGTAAATTCGTCTAGGAAGGTATCAAAAATTTTAAATATCATGAATCAAGCTATCCTACCCAAACACTTGATAGATGTGAATGACTTAGAATCTCTTCACACTGTTCTGTACTGTGGAGCCGTCACAGTTATCAGAACTATGGGCATCCAACTGAGAGAAAGGAATACTTCCTGCAGTAGGAAATGTGCTCCTGTTACTCCTAAGTGGGAGAGACGTCTGATAGGCAATATCGACAAATTGCGAACAGATATTGGCCGTTTGACTGAGTTTATTAGAGGAACGCACACAAGAAGACTGGTGAGACTCTGTAAGGCAATAATGAGGCGGTCCAAAATCCACACCGACCGAGATGACCCAAACACAAAAGCCGAACAGTGTTTAGATACACTCAAACAGAAACTTACGTTGATAGCGAACAGACTTTCCAGATACAGAGCCAGTAGGAAACGGAGACAGGACAACAACTTATTTGTCAAAGGCGAGAAGAAATTCTACAGAACACTGAGTGAAAACTATGTATCCTTAAATGCTCCTTATCCAACAAGAGAAGAAATTGAAGAGTTTTGGAGCAATCAACTATCCAAAGCCACCAATTTTAACTCAGACTCTCATTGGGTTCAGGAAGTAACTAACATCTCTAAAGAATTTAATCCGATGCAATATGATCCAATAACATCCACTGAAATTTCTTCCATCATTAAAGGTCTTCCGAACTGGAAAGCACCTGGTTTAGATCAGATACAGAATTACTGGTATAAGAAATTCTGGTGCGTATACGATCTTCTGTCTACTCTGGTGAATGAAGTTGTTGCTCATCCACAGAAGATGCCAAATTTCCTTACACAAGGTGTAACACATCTACTTCCGAAAGACCCACAAAATATGCAAGATCCTGGAAAATACCGTCCAATTACATGCCTTCCCACGATGTATAAGATCATCACGTCCTGTCTTAGTAGGAGGATATATGCTCACTGTGAAAAAATAACATCATAGCAACACAACAAAAAGGATGCACGAAAGGGTCCAAAGGGTGTAAAGAAATACTTATCATTGACTCAGTGGTTTCTAACCAGGCCTTTACCAATAACAGAAATGTATTCACGGCATATATTGACTACAAGAAGGCCTATGATTCCGTGCCCCATGATTGGTTGATCCATATTTTGTCAGTGTATAAGATTGATCCTCAGATTATATATTTCTTGGAACACGCCATGACATCGTGGCGTACAGTGATGAGCCTTAGTACTACAAATGGCAGTATTGCAACAAGTATGATCCCAATCCACAAGGGAATATTCCAAGGAGACTCCTTGAGCCCATTATGGTTCTGTCTTGCGATGAACCCACTATCAAACCAACTTAATTCAACAAAATATGGATTCAGTATCAAGAAGAACTCCAGGGAGCTTGCAAAGCTCAACCATCTCCTGTATATGGATGACCTAAAGCTATATGCTGCCACCAGAGCACAACTAGAGTTTCTGTTGAAGATAGTGGAAACCTTTTCACAGGATGTGAAAATGGAATTCGGGCTGGAGAAATGTAAGACGCTGAACATTATGAAAGGCAAGCTGCAGGAAGGTGTATATGAAACAGCTCAGGGCCATCAGATTGCAACAATGCTCACTAGCGAGACCTACAAGTATCTGGGAATGAAGCAAGCCAGACACATAGAACACTCAGTAGTGAAACAAGATCTGACGAAGGAATTTGTCAGAAGAATTAAGCTTGTTTCTAACACCAGCCTCAACAGTAAAAACTTGGTTAAGGCAATCAACGCTTATGCTGTCCCTATTCTTAGTTACTCGTTTGGGGTCATCAAGTGGAGTAAAACTGACATTGCAAGCTTAGAACAGAAAATTAGAACATCACTGACCAAGTCACGAAAACACCATCCCAGGGCATCTGTGGAACGAGTCATGTTACCGAGACATATGGGTGGGAGAGGAATTGTTGATATAAACAACCAAGTAGCTCGACAGATCTATGAGCTAAGAAAATACTTCTGTTCTGTATCGAACCATTCGATGCTGCACAGGGCTGTCACAGAAGCAGATGATTCAACTCCACTACTCTTAAGTCAGCAAGAGACTCAAATTCAGGTGCGCAGTGATTTGGATAGATTCAATGCCTGGTTGTCCAAGCCACTACACGGAAGACATCCCAATGAAGTCATCCAAACTCACGTCGACAAGCTAGCGTCGAACTTTTGGTTGATTTCTGGGCAGATGTTTCCTGAAACAGAAGGCTTTATGATGGCTATTCAGGACCAGGTTGTCCCCACGATGAACTACCTAAAGTTCATAACCAAGGATGCATCTGTGCAAGATGACCATTGCAGATACGATTGCCCAACATCTGAGACTGTTCAGCATATTATATCGGGTTGTCGCCATTTTGCAGGGACAGAATATAGGAAGAGACATGATTTTGTTGCCAAGATAGTCCATCAAGAATTGGCTATACAACTTCAACTGCTGAGCCAAGAGAAAGTGCCGTACTACAAATATGCTCCTGAAAGTGTACTGGAAAATGACAGCTTTACGTTGTACTGGGATCGTACTGTATTGACAGACCAATCAGCTGTGCACAACAGACCTGATTTAGTTCTTGTTGACAAATGCATGAAGCACACCACCTTCATAGATGTGGCGATCCCAAACAGTGGCAACATACTAACAAAGCATGTTGAAAAGCTGTCAAAATACACAGAGCTTTCAGAACTGATAAGGAAGCAATGGCACATGGCACAAGTCAGGACAGTTCCTATTATTATCTCCAGCACTGGCGTGATTCCCAACAACTTAAAGGAATCGCTCACGGCGTTGAAATTAGACCCAGGCCTTTTCAAACTGTTGCAGAAAACAGTCATACTTTCTACGTGTCGCGTAGTAAGGCTGTTCTTGGGCAATCAGGCCTGAAGCAATGAGGGGAATATGAAGCTACTACTCAATGCAGTCACCAAGAATTTGTTCCTTGTGATATGTACGGTATCTGGGATTGTAAATGTTTTCTTTCCAGCAAATGCTGAGAATGTGTAAGCGCATGCGCAAAATAAATAATAATAATAATAATAATATATTAATAATAATATTAATATCGTATGGCCTCGGGTGCTGGATGCAAGCTTTGTTATTTGACACACAGAGGGTAGCTTGCATGTCGAATTTAGTTATTCCTTGACTATGAAAGTCAAGGAGGTTAGATGTTAGATATCTAATCTCTTTAAACTCTATAGCGCTTTCTAGTAGAAAAATGAGGAACTTTGTACCCTATGAACTCAACGAATAACCACAGGTTTGAACATGATAATGTGAACAAACTGACATGCCATTCATTTTTGTTTATATAATGGTTAAAGGGGGGTGTAAATGACTAAAGCTTTATAAAAAGAAAATAAGTGCATGGGTTACTGTTAGTGCCAACATACAGTTTATTTTAATGGTGTTTTGATATATTAATGCCAATTAACGTTAAAGTTTTATTTACAAGTATTGATTGATTGATTGAGTGATTGGTTATTTTGTTTGCTTTTAGGTGTCGTCATGCGCCATTAACGTAATGAACAGACAGTGAACAAGCATACATTGTGCTTTAAAGTACTCTGTGCAACGTTAATAACTTACAATAAGAAAAAAAATTATTATAACACATGGCGTTAGTACAAAATACAACAAGTGAGCAAGTTGGTTTACCACGTGGATTAAATTTAAAATCAGAACATGACCGTTGGTTAACATTTGAATCCTGGCCTGTAGGCTTTTTGTCGTCACATGAACTTGCAAAAGCCGTTTTTTTTTAATTGAACCGAGAAGATGTGGTGCGCTGTGTGTTTTGTCGTATTGAACTTTCACACTGGGAAGAAGGGGATGATCCCTTTAGAGACCATTTGCGATGGTCTCTTTGTTGTCCTTACATGCTTGGAAAACAAGTGGGTAACCTACCTGTGTATTCATTTTACCGAACCACAAGACCATTGGCCGCTACTTACGTTGCTGAATCACAAATAAATAATAATAATGATGTATTACCAGTCAACAACGGTAGTGTCGATATATGTGGTCCATATGCCATAGACAGTGTTGAATTGGCGTGTACTTTTGAAAAATTGGGAGTTTGCAAGACTAAAGCACTAGCACACCCAGAGTACAGCTCTGTTGAAAAACGTTTAGAATCTTATAAAAATGTTTGGCCATTAATATTAAAACACCTTACCAAACAGCTAAGTGAAGCTGGATTTTTTATACTGGTAAAGGGGATAAAACAATATGTTTTTATTGTGGATTTGCTTTAAAGATTGGCAAATGACTGATGACCCTTTTGTGCAACACGCTCGTTGGTTACCTAACTGCAAATACATGGTGTTGCTTAAAGGTCAGGAATTTGTGAACACTATTCGTAAAGAAAACATGATTGCAGCACCAGACTTAAAAGTGCCTTAATAGTTAGAACACGCGGAGCAAATACACGAGGCTGAAAGAAAAGACTTGTCTCACGAACAGATACAAAAGTGTGACCAACAATTATGTAAAATTTGTTATCAAGTTGAACTAGGTGTTGTATTTTTGCCTTGTGGACACATGATAGCCTGTGTCAAGTGTGCATTAGAACTCAACCCTTGTGCTATATGCAGAAAAGCAGTATCTGCTACAGTTAGGGCATTTCTTGCAAAATTAGTAAAATTTATCAGCCATGCATAGTGCAAAATCCCAAATTGCACAATATTATTAAAGCTGTTTTAGAGTGTAATAGATATGCTTTTCTTTTGTTTATAGACTACTACAATGAATGTTTTGAATGCTGTGGGTCAAGCATGTGGCTTAGAGACAAAGAAGCTCAGCGAATTGCCAACGCATATTCCATTCCGCATTATCAAGATTCGGAAATTGAAAACAGCATATGGTGATCCTGTACTTTGTGTATGTGAAAACTTTGAGACATTTCTACCTATACGGTTTAATGATATGTTGGAGAGTGTTTTTGATGAAGTCAATAATGCTGAGCAACCTGTACATTTAATTTATGAAGGTTTTAAGAAAAACAGGTGCATGGTTCGTTTTAATTAAATAAATAACAAATGTCAAATAATAATAATGGAAGATATAAGTGATGACAATGGACTGAAAGAAAAATATGTGTATAGAATATTAATGTTTTAGTTTTTAGTATTGTCTTAAAACATATTATCATGAAACAAAAAACATGTATATAAAGTTTGTAAATAAATGCAAAATGATGTTACAATGCTGTTTTATTTTATACAAAGTTAGTATATTTAACATTTCAGAGTATACATGATTATGACAATAGATGCACACCGAATACAAGCCTTTCTCTCTTTACAATATTCTGTTATAGTTTTAAACACAAGGCTTTTTGTAGATCATTTTATAGCAATGTCCATTCACTGTTGTTTTCGAAAACTGGGGAAGCCGCAATGGTTTTATAGGCATAAAAAACCTTATTGTTATTACTATTTAGTCATTTTTATCCTCTTGCATATCAAGAGCAGATGACCTAGTTGTTCCACTTTTTAAAACGACAACAACAACACAACCTCTTGCACAGCTTGTGATGTTGATGGCTCTGGCGACGTGGTAGATGGATTAAAATAACTTTTAGAACAGGGGTTAAACGTTGCTCATTAAACAATGCACTATTTTGAATAGCAATATGGTTTTCTTGATATTTTGTCGACGGCAACTGTGTTTCATGCAGTACACTACATTGATGATCACTGACACTTAAAACCTCACTATTTTTACTTTTTAGGTCACCACGACAATGTTTGGAACGTTGCTTTGAACAACGCCAAATAACAGTTCCATTTTTATTGGTTCGTTTCACAATATATGAATATCCTTTATAGTATGCGTAAGGCTTACCATACCTAGTCACTAATACTTCCGTGTCAACTGTCAAGCATATACTAAGCTCTAGTAAAGTCAACTTGGTAATAAGAATAATAGTTTAATGTGAGAGCAAATATGGATCCAAAGAGTTCAGGTAAAAGTGAAAGCAAATAAGCAAATATAAGAACCAAGAGTGGGGTTAAAAGTGGTCGCAAAGTGGTAGACCCATTACACAATAATTTCAGCACGACGAAGCTCTTGTTCAATTTCTTCGATTTCCCAATCGTGACCGGTATGCCCAGCTTGTTGTAAAGCATGCAATTGTCGAAGCCGTTGAATTAGCTTACTGGGTTTGTTCCAGTATACAAATTTAACAAATGGATTTTTAGGTGTAAACAAAGCATTACCATCATCATCATCATCATCATCATCATCATCATTATCATTATCATGATCATCATGACCATCATCACTATTACTATATAGTCCTTTTTGATCCTCTTGCAATACCACTTTATTTATAGTCTGAGTTGATTTTGATAGTGTTGAAGGTTTCTTGGACGTTGACAACTGTCTTAACATGACTTTTTGAGGACATGATAAGTCCTTTTGAACAAACCCTGCACTATCATTAGCCGCAATATCGTTTTCTTGAACTTGCCTTATAGCATTTTGATAATTGTTTGTAAACAGCAAGCGTGGTTCGTTTTGAGCACTACATTGATGAACACTCACACTTAAAACCTTCCCATTTTTACTTTTTAGATTCCCCGACATTTTGTTGACCTTTCTTTTGAGCATCGCCTGAATATTATTCCATTCACATTCTGGCGATTATAGTTATAGGAGTAGCCTTGATAGAGTGCACGTAGCCTACCTTTTTTGGTAGTAATAAGTTCCATAGTAGTAACTGACCTGTCAGTACGATGGTCACACTACAAACGTTACAACTGTTTTGCTGATGGAGTGACCTACCATAAGCTTATATATTGGCTTATGTGTTGGCTTTTTGTGTTGGCTTTTGTGTTGGCTTTTCGTGTTGGCTTTTTGTGTTGGCTTTTTGTGTTAGCTTTTCGTGTTGGCTTTTTGTGTTAGCTTTTTGTGTTGGTTTTAGTATTGGCTTTTGTATTGGCTTATTTGACAAGTTATTTGTGTCAATGTATTTAGTGGATTTTTTCTTTGTGTTGGAAAGTAGTTGAAAGAGAGGGAATATTTAAAGACTTAACCTCAGCTCACTAACCTAACCTAACCTAACTTAACCTTTCAACTCTCAGATGTTAATTAAATTCAGTGCATATTCGAGTTGGAACCCAAGACCTCAGGGGTAAAAAACCAATTATTTTTGATGGCTTATTTTGGTAAGTTATTTTGATGGCTAACCTAGCTTTACCTAACCTAACCTAACCTAACCTCAGCTCACTTTGGATATTACTAGTAAGTGTTCATATCCTCCGCTAGGTAGCATGCTAGTAGTACAGGTAGTGCTCATATTTACCGCTAGGTAGCGGAAACATACTGTTGGCTTTCTCAAATTGTTGTTGTTGTTGTTTTCTGCCAACAGGTGCTTACTGCGTATGACAAGGTTGTACACTCGTGGATTAGACAGCCTTTCTTGCTAAGGGTCTCCTATATACCCTAAACATGGCTATACATGTTAGTTCTGATCATTTAGTGGTTAATTGTATATTGAGTTTAAATAGAGAACTTATACAAGCACGTCTTGCATGTGGTTAAATTTCACAAGTGTCACATGCAAGACGTGCTTGTATAAGTTCTCTATTTAAACTCAATATACAATTAACCACTAAATGATCAGAACTAACATGTATAGCCATGTTTAGGGTATATAGGAGACCCTTAGCAAGAAAGGATGTCTAATCCACGAGTGTACAACCTTGTCATACGCAGTAAGCACCTGTTGGCAGAAAACAACAACAACAACAATTTGAGAAAGCCAACAGTATGTTTCCGCTACCTAGCGGTAAATATGAGCACTACCTGTACTACTAGCATGCTACCTAGCGGAGGATATGAACACTTACTAGTAATATCCAAAGTGAGCTGAGGTTAGGTTAGGTTAGGTTAGGTAAAGCTAGGTTAGCCATCAAAATAACTTACCAAAATAAGCCATCAAAAATAATTGGTTTTTTACCCCTGAGGTCTTGGGTTCCAACTCGACTATGCACAGAATTTAATTAACATCTGAGAGTTGAAAGGTTAAGTTAGGTTAGGTAAAGTTAGGTTAGGTTAGGTTAGTGAGCTGAGGTTAAGTCTTTAAATATTCCCTCTATTTCAACTACTTTCCAACACAAAGAAAAAAATCCACTAAACACATTGACACAAATAACTTGTCAAATAAGCCAATACAAAAGCCAATACTAAAGCCAACACAAAAAGCTAACACAAAAAGCCAACACGAAAAGCTAACACAAAAAGCCAACACAAAAAGCCAACACGAAAAGCCAACACAAAAAGCCAACACAAAAGCCAACACAAAAAGCCAACACATAAGCCAATATATAAGCTTATGGTAGGTCACTCCATCAGCAAAACAGTTGTAACCTTTGTAGTGTGAACATCGTACTGACAGGTCAGTTACTACTATGGAACTTATTACTACCAACAAAGGTAGGCTACGTGCACTCTATCAAGGCTACTCCTATAACTATAATCGCCAGAATGTGAATGGAATAATATTCTGGCGATGCTCAAAAGAAAGGTCAACGAGATGTCGGGGCAATCTAAAAAGTAAAAATGGAAAGGTTTTAAGTGTGAGTGTTCATCAATGTAGTGCTCAAAACGAACCACGCTTGCTGTTTACAAACAATTATCAAAATGCTATAAAGCAAGTTCAAGAAAACGATATTGCGGCTAATGATAGTGCAGGGTTTGTTCAAAAGGACTTATCATGTCCTCAAAAAGTCATGTTAAGACAGTTGTCAACGTCCAAGAAACCTTCAACACTATCAAAATCAACTCAGACTATAAATAAAGTGGTATTTCAAGAGGATCAAAAAGGACAATATAGTAATAGTGATGATGGTCATGATGATTATGATAATGATAATGATGATGATGATGATGATGATGATGATGATGGTAATGCTTTGTTTACACCTAAAAATCCATTTGTTAAATTTGTATACTGGAACAAACCCAGTAAGCTAATTCAACGGCTTCGACAATTGCATGCTTTACAACAAGCTGGGCATACCAGTCACGATTGGGAAATCGAAGAAATTGAACAAGAGCTTCGTCGTGCTGAAATTATTGTGTAATGGGTCTACCACTTTGCGACCACTTTTAACCCCACTTTTGGTTCTTATATTTGCTTATTTGCTTTCACTCTTACCTGAACTCTTTGGATCCATATTTGCTCTCACATTAAACTATTATTCTTATTACCAAGTTGACTTTACTACAGCTTAGTCTATGCTTGACAGTTGACATGGAAGTATTAGTGACTAGGTATGGTAAGCCTTACGCATACTATAAAGGATATTCATATATTGTGAAACGAACCAATAAAAATGGAACTGTTATTTGGCGTTGTTCAAAGCAACGTTCCAGACATTGTCGTGGTGACATAAAAAGTAAAAATAGTGAGGTTTTAAGTGTCAGTGATCATCAATGTAGTGTACTGCATGAAACACAGTTGCCGTCGACAAAAAATCAAGAAACCCATATTGCTATTCAAAATAGTGCATTGTTTAATGAGCAACGTTTAACCCCTGTTCTAAAAGTTATTTTAATCCATCTACCACGTCGCCAGAGCCATCAACATCACAAGCTGTGCAAGAGGTTGTGTTGTTGTTGTCGTTATAAAGAGTGGAACAACTAGGTCATCTGCTCTTGATATGCAAGAGGATAAAAATGACTAAATAGTAATAACAATAAGGTTTTTTATGCCTATAAAACCATTGCGGCTTCCCCAGTTTTCGAAAACAACAGTGAATGGACATTGCTATAAAATGATCTACAAAAATCCTTGTGTTTAAAACTATAACAGACTATTGTAAAGAGAGAAAGGCTTGTATTCGGTGTGCATCTATTGTCATAATCATGTATACTCTGAAATGTTAAATATACTAACTTTGTATAAAATAAAACAGCATTGTAACATCATTTTGCATTTATTTACAAACTTTATATACATGTTTTTTGTTTCATGATAATATGTTTTAAGACAATACTAAAAACTAAAACAATATTATTCTATACTCATATTTTTCTTTCAGTCCATTGTCATCACTTATATCTTCCATTATTATTATTTGACATTTGTTTTTTATTTAATTAAAACGAACCATGCACCTGTTGTTCTTAAAACCTTCATAAATTAAATGTACAGGTTGCACAGCATTATTGACTTCATCAAAGACACTCTCCAACATATCATTAAACCGTATAGGTAGAAATGTCTCAAAGTTTTCACATACACAAAGTACACGATCACCATATGCGGTTTTCAATTTCCGAATATTGATAATGCGGAATGGAATATGCGTTGGCAATTCGCTGAGCTTCTTTGTCTCTAAGCCACATGCTTGACCCACAGCATTCAAAACATTCATTGTAGTAGTCTATAAACAAAAGAAAAGCATATCTATTACACTCTAAAACAGCTTTAATAATATTGTGTAATTTGGGATTTTGCACTATGCATGGCTGATAAATTTTACTAATTTTGCAAGAAATGCCCTAACTGTAGCAGATACTGCTTTTCTGCATATAGCACAAGTGTTGAGTTCTAATGCACACTTGACACAGGCTATCATGTGTCCACAAGGCAAAAATACAACACCTAGTTCATCTTGATAACAAATTTTACATAATTGTTGGTCACACTTTTGTATCTGTTCGTGAGACAAGTCTTTTCTTTCAGCCTCATGTATTTGCTCCGCGTGTTCTAACTCTTAAGGCACTTTTAAGTCTTGTGCTGCAATCATGTTTTCTTTACGAATAGTGTTCACAAATTCCTGACCTTTAAGCAACACCATGTATTTGCAGTTGGGTAACCAACGAGCGTGTTGCACAAAAGGGTCATCAGTCATTTGCCAATCCTTTAAAGCAAATCCACAATAAAAACATATTGTTTTATCCCCTTTACCAGTATAAAAAATCCAGCTTCACTTAGCTGTTTGGTAAGGTGTTTTAATATTAATGGCCAAACATTTTTATAAGATTCTAAACGTTTTTCAACAGAGCTGTACTCTGGGTGTGCTAGTGCTTTAGTCTTGCAAACTCCCAATTTTTCAAAAGTACACGCCAATTCAACACTGTCTATGGCAAATGGACCACATATATCGACACTACCGTTGTTGACTGGTAATACATCATTATTATTATTTATTTGTGATTCAGCAACGTAAGTAGCGGCCAATGGTCTTGTGGTTCGGTAAAATGAATACACAGGTAGGTTACCCACTTGTTTTCCAAGCATGTAAGGACAACAAAGAGACCATCGCAAATGGTCTCTAAAGGGATCATCCCCTTCTTCCCAGTGTGAAAGTTCAATACGACAAAACACACAGCGCACCACATCTTCTCGGTTCAATTTAAAAAAACGGCTTTTGCAAGTTCATGTGACGACAAAAAGCCTACAGGCCAGGATTCAAATGTTAACCAACGGTCATGTTCTGATTTTAAATTTAATCCACGTGGTAAACCAACTTGCTCACTTGTTGTATTTGGTACTAACGCCATGTGTTATAATAAAACTTTTTCTTATTGTAAGTTATTAACGTTGCACAGAGTACTTTAAAGCACAATGTATGCTTGTTCACTGTCTGTTCATTACGTTAATGGCGCATGACGACACCTAAAAGCAAACAAAATAACCAATCACTCAATCAATCAATCAATACTTGTAAATAAAACTTTAACGTTAATTGGCATTAATATATCAAAACACCATTAAAATAAACTGTATGTTGGCACTAACAGTAACCCATGCACTTATTTTCTTTTTATAAAGCTTTAGTCATTTACACCGCCCTTTAAGCAATATATAAACAAAAATGAATGGCATGTTAGTTTGTTCACATTATCATGTTCAAACCTGTGGTTATTCGTTGAGTTCATAGGGTACAAAGTTCCTCATTTTTCTACTAGAAAGCGCTATAGAGTTTAAAGAGATTAGATATCTAACATCTAACCTCCTTGACTTTCATAGTCAAGGAACAACTAAATTCGACATGCAAGCTACCCTCTGTGTGTCAAATAACAAAGCTTGCATCCAGCATCCGAGGCCATACGATATTAATATTATTATTAATATATTATTATTATTATTATTATTATTATTTTAGGGAACGACATGTCAGTTAAATTTAAATTTTTGTTTTTAGAAAATCCAACATGGCCTTGTACTTTTCCCAGTCAACAACAACATAGCCATTAATCAAGAAAGCAATCATCGTCCTAGTCATGTACAGGTAATGATTTTTTTTTGTCTACCAGTTTTCAGTAGTGGTAAAATGGAATCGCATTTTATGTTAGGCTTACCTGAGTTTTCAATAGTTCACTGCCTGGAAACAATGGTTTCGCTTTAGGGCGTTTCGGGTTATTTTCAGCAACTGCTACGGCGGTAAGACTTTTCTTTCCAAGTTTCTAAAAATAAATAAAATAAACCGCTATAAATACCTAAATTCAGGTTAAAACATGCATTTCATAAAATAAAATATAAAACAAACAAAAATGAAACAAGTTAGTTTTAAAAAATAATCCCACCTTCACTTGCAGTGGCTTATTGTTGTTTCCTTCTAGTGGGATCAAAAGTGCAATGGTTTCTTCTCCCTCAGACATGTAAGGTATGCCAGTTATTTGCAAACAAATAAATTAAAAAATCAATAATTACCTAATCAATAAATAATTGCTTGTAAATATATATAAATCAATAAATGTATAAATGAATAAATATATACCTACCTCACAACAAGGATAAGTATTTTCCATCAACACCAAAACTGTTAAACAAGACCAAGTGTTTCACACAACGCAGTGTGTTCAAAGGTAGTCACCTAAGTGAGAGAGGAAATGATAACGACATGTCTTTATATATGTTACGTTGCATGTATAATCATTTTTTCCCACGCTTTGAACATCCTGTTATCAAACACGTGGACAGCCATAGCCCAAGGTGAACACCTGTGGCAGATCAAATTTCACATGAACTTGCATTTTGTCACGTACAAAGCAAAAACAGGATGTAACTTGTTTAGCGTACATGTGGTTTCACATGTGTATGCATGCATTTCGCACTCCCCTGCCACCACAATGGTCAAATTATTTCACCTTCAAGCGTCATTGTCATTTTTCCATTGCACTTGTTGTCAAGTCAGATCAGCGCCTTCCAATAAGCTCAAATGACATTCACCTCCTGCTCCTCTGCAAGTTTGTTTTCTCTACTCGCTTCGACCAACATAGAACCAAGTTCTCATCACCGTTTACATGTTAAAGGTAAAATATCAGAAAAACGCACGCTCGCTCTTTCATACACCAACCCGCCGAAATAGCGATTGTTCTATTAAGCATGGTCCTTGTGCTAAACGACAGGTTCGTTGAAACACACACACCCAGCAGTATCGTCTCTCTCAACCACCACGCTTCATAAACCTTATAAACAAGTAAAGAAAAAGAAAACGTTTTTTCAACATGTATGGCGTTAGGCCCTTTGTGAATTATATTTTGGAAAAGATATCTACCACATTTGAAAGGGGGCGTTAGCCCGAGTCCTAGGACACCTCGTACACGTCTCTAGCGTTATTGGTTCGTGAGATATCGGCAAAAATCACAAAAAACAGGTGTTTACCCCAAAATCGAGTTTCCAATTTAAAAAAAATTACAACGAGTGGTCCATAGCAAAGAGGACGTCACCCCGAGTCCTTGGACCCGTCGTACACGCCTCTAGCATAATTAGTTCGCGAAATATGGCAAAAAGTTTAAAATCACGTTTTTCCCCCCCAAAAAACGTGTTTCCAGATTTTCACCTTTTCGACACCTACATTTCCGTAAAGAGCGCAACGAGACGAAAAAAAACGAATCCAAGCACGCCCTCCTAGCATGACTCCTTCCATTCCAAGGTCGCAGGGGCTCACAACTTGCTTTTTTAAGCAGAACCCGTGTTACCACACTACTTACAAAACACAAATTTTTGCTCTAGAGACTTGAAATTTATTTTGGGAGTAGAGAGCATAGGGATATTTCATTTATGTCAAACAAGCTGTTTTGTAAACTTCCTAGTTTCCAAAATATTGAATTTTCAAAATTCGAGTGTTTTCAAAAAAACATAAAAAATAAACAAGTTTTATTACAAAAAATAAAGGTCATAAAGACCATTCGTTTAAGCTATGGCACAACGTTCTACCATGTTTGGTTTTCAAACTATCACCAACTTTCGAAAACAAAAATTTTCAAAAAAAAATCAAAAATATAACGAGTGGTCCATAGGAAAGAGGACGTCAGCTCGAGTCCAATGAGACCTCATTTGTCAAAATCGGACCATGCGTTCGAGAGATATTTAACATGGCTGAGGCTTAGTAGTGGGGCAAAGAGGGTTCTGGAGTGAGTTGGAACTCCTATTACCCCCCTACTTGCCTCAAATGTTAATTTCAGTGATTTAATTGACCAGTTTAGTGCAGCAAAAATTAGAAAAGTAGCTTTTTGATGAACTTAAAAGAAGACGTAGAGCAGACTTTGTGTATAATATAAATTTTTATTATTCAGGGCTGTAAAAAGAAAAAAGAAGGTGTTTTTTTAGAATTAATTAAAGAGTAGAAAATTATAAAACTTTATTGTTAGTTTGTTTGTCTAGTCTTTTGTGAATCAGTTAAATTCATGTAGGCTAAATATTTCTTTTTTCCACCGTCTTATGTATTTAAATTATGAGTTATTTGACTTTGCAGCCCTTTCGAATTTTCATTTTTTAAATCAAACAGAAATTGTAAAAATTAATTTTGTAGGCATATAGTAGGCTAAAGAGTATAAAATTAGTAGGATTTTCGTGGTGTCGTTTTTGTTCTTTTTTCTTTTGTTATAATTTTTACAAACCCTATTTCAGATTATACTGTAGGAGGCTTGGGGAGGGATTTGCGGCGATACATATATATATATATATCGCCTGGGGCCCCGCATTTTCTAGAGCCGCCTCTGTGTATAAAGACCGTAATTGTTGACCTGAGTATTTCAATTCTTGCATTGAAAGGAACTTCACTGTCTAAGAAAGCAACTATGTAAAACCCAGAGTATTATTACGATTGTTTAAGCAGTATGCGTATTTGGAGAAGCATAGCTGAGAGATCTAAGATGTGAAAGGTAATTGTATTATGCAATCTTTGTTATTGCCACGAAAAGAATATTAAATATCTAGAAAGGAACAGACGTGAGGTGTGGATATTCTTAATTTTGTGAAGTAAATGCGAGCAGACTTTAGATTTATAGAAAAGCTATACATGTATATTGTCACAGATTTGTGCTAGAGGAAGAGAACGAAAAGATGGCATGATTTTACGAGGAGAGATTTGGAGAAACATTGCGGAAATATTTTATGAGAGATGCACCAGGAAGTAACAGCACAATAATGTATAATCGATAGAGATTATGTAGGAGGAGGTAAGTTGTATTCGTGAACGGTATTACAATAGTAATATCTAGTAGGGATACTGAATCTCACTTTGTTTAAAGTATACGAGATTGTTTTCTAGGAGTTTTGTGGAAGTGCTAAACGAGATACATGCGAGAGGCAATGGTCTGAAGGAACGTGTAGTGAAGACACGATAATATGGTAATTAGGAGTGTGAGAGGAAGTTATTATGATAAAATGTGATGAAGTACAGTATGTCTAATAAGCAATGTCGAGAAATATATCTTTGCAGAATTATTATTGTGAGTATCGAAGGTTAAATGCCATCCACATTTTTTTGTCTTTGAAAATAGCTTATCTAAAGGTCTTTCGTCGTATATTTGGAATTTATTGGAAGTATTAACACCGAATTTGTAATTTATAAGTGAATAGTTCTGAACTTAATTGATTTGTAACACAGATTCATATTGGATATGAGAAATATATACCGGATTTGACTTAAGTTGTGTGAAATACGCGAATGAAGGTGAGAGAAGGAACTTTATGCTATTGTTGCTAGAGAATGAATCGTTCGGGACGCGATATTGTACATATTGTATTATAAACATTATGGTTATTATTTTTAGACACCTACAGTTGTGTGTTAGAGTTTAACGCTATTTTGCGATGTTATTACACAGGTGTATTAATTAGGGAGCATGTCTGTATCATGGATATAACGATATAGGAAGATATATTCATGATTAGTGTTCAGAATTTTCGCAAATATTTTGTACATGTTTGGAAATGTCTTATGAGGAAAGATTGAATATTATTTGAAGTAGGATGCTAGCAGAGACCAAGTGATTCGCATCTACGTCTAGTTGAGACGTCATTTTCATTTGTAGTGTCAATTCTTATTTTATTTTGCTTAAGGACATGTCTGTAATGTACGTTGGTTTTCTTTAATAAATTGCAAGCTATTTTATGCTTGCTTCGTTTTTCTAGAGATTACTTCTTTCCTCACTACTTAATTACGCGATAACGATACTGCTAGTTCGATTCATACAGTAAATCGACACATTATTTCATTAACCCGAGAGCCGAGTCGCCCAATTTGTGCTCAACTTTTTGTTTGTAGGCTGTTCTGTGTGCAACTAGTTAGTAGTATGGTTAGATATGCGTTATGTGTGATCAGGGTTCCCTAGTCATCAGTCCTTTAGGAATCGTTTATTCTTTAGCCGGATGTTGACTCTCCTACGATCCTTATTTTCCATCTACGCGGATTTTGGACTGTGGCCTAGCGGGATTCGGGCGCAGTACGTTCTGTAATTTCAGCACTTGACATCCCTTAAAGGTAATTTATTGCTGTACACCTATTAAACATAATTTATCGTCAATTACAAATTGTGGTCCTTATTCCATTCAAAAGAGAGCTGCTTGGCATTAGTGTTTCCTCCACTGGGCTGCAGATGGCAGCACTCTTCAGTGTCAGTGGTTGTGAATTCAAATTATCACCGCCAGAAAGTGTTCCGCACGCTCATGTATTGATTGCCAGAATGGATTCCTGACGTAAGTCAAGCTCACTCCTGAAAGCCTAAAGAAAAATAATCCTTTCACCGCCAAATTATTAAGAGTGGGGTCGTTTGTATCCGACAATAAATAAGATATTGTCGTCCTAGAGATTGCACATCTAATTGGCCATCTGAAATATTGGTGCCGGGTGCATAATGAACTGGCGTTGTTTCTTCAGCCATGTTTACAAGAAGACTCTACGAGAAGCTTTGTGGGGTTTCAAACCATTTTTTCAGTATGTATTAATCTCATGTAATTTATTTCATGATTAGGGCATAACCCAGCTCTTTTGGGTACATTCGTGTTGACCGACTGAAAAGCACTAAACTCTTGTTTACGAGAAGCCTTGGTGACGACTTCACGTAGATGGTGTCGAAAGGGGGAAGGGAATTGTTCCCTTCCCTCCCTAAAATAAAAGGGTTTTGAAACAAATTAATTTCAGGAAATAACAAGGGATATGAAGAATCTGGAGAAGCTATTTTCTACGTTATCGGAAAATGCATAAAAGTGGAGAGGATGAAGAATGAAGATTAGTTTTCAGTGGCCGCCATTAGGGCATAAATGTGTTTTGTTTTCACAATAATTTAATTATGTTTTGTAAAGGTAATAATTGTTTTAGTGAAGTTCCCGTGAAACTAGGTATGTTTAATTCCTTTCTAATTTTTGGATCTAGATGTCTTTTTTAATATATATTTGTGGTGCTAATGGCATCATCTGGGTTGTGTCTTTTTTTTGTGAAGCTTCCAAATAATTTTGTTTTTCTCTTCTTAGTTATATATTGTTTCCTAGAAAGGATTCTCATTTTTATTGTAGTTACGGATGCTTCATGTTTTATTCTCTCTTAATGAAGTAATTAGCATCATTTTGTCAATAGTCAATTTTATTTTAATGATCCGAAGCCTTATTTATATATTATGTAATTTTTCGCTCTATTATATACTTGTTTTGAAAGTACCGTATTTATTTTATGCATCTCACTGAGGGTTTGCTTTACGTAATTATTTTTCTGTAATCATCCTTTAAAATCCGGACTGTGACATAATTCAACTGTTCTCCGCCATTGTTATTTTGTTTGAGACATCTGATTGTGGGACTAGCCTATTGTCTTCATTCCTGGTCGGTCCACGACAGACGTGTGTTATTGTGCTTTTGAATGACATCGTTTTTCTTGTTTAAATATCCTTGTGACTCTCTCGTGTAATGGAATGCTTGTAAGTAATTAATTGGGGACCTGACCGTCATATTATTTTTGTTTTCTGTAAAATTTATTTTATTTTGGCATTTGCTTCCTGGGCTTGTCAACGTGGTGTTGATATTATGTCTAGTTTGCAATAGGAGATTGTCGTTCTCTTTATTCTTTCCTTATTTTCGTTATTTCAAATTTAACTTCATTTTAATAAACTAAGGTATTTGTTGCACCATTTGCTCTTCCAGCAACCCATGTACATTACATGTAAATTTTGTCTTGGCCTTAAGCTTTTCGATGTTCCTCAGTGAGACTAGGTAATTACTTGGGTAGGATTATTCAGGGGCTATTTCTTTGATATTTTGTAGATCCATCTATATTATTTTAATCTTATTTCTGTACATTTTAGCTAGGTTTTCAATTAAATTGTTATTCTACTTTAAACTAACACACGTGTTCTCATTCCTTTGGTCGTAGTTCGTATAGGTTACTGGGGGACAGATGTAGCTAAGCCTGTGGGACAACCCCTTTTCCTTCTTACATCTATAGGTATCTTCAGCCGGAGTGCGAACCAGGGTGATTGCAGTGATTGGACTTTGAAGAACAGGTAAGCAGTCCAACGCGCTTCCCAAACAACATCTCTTGAATTTTATTCGCAGGTGGTGCAGCAGCTGGCACTGACCGTCCTACGTGTCGGTCGACCCAATATAAACTAATCTCACACACCCCAAAAAGCTCTCAAGAGTGATTGTATTGTGTTGCAGATGACTCTATTACCTCAGCACCAAAGGAAGCAACACTGTCCAAATGTTCCATTTCAAACATTAATGAAGATTCCGCAACTCCTGTCGAGCCTATAACGGAAAGGAGAAGCAGGTCGAAGAAAATTAATCCTAGCGAATGGAAACGCAATATAGAAAGGAATAAACGTCGGGAGGGATTGCCATATAAAATAAAACACTTGCAGCGGGACGCCAAAATTCCAAGACCTGTGGACTGTAAGTGCAGATTTAAGTGTACCGAATGATTGTCTGAGAAACAAAGAAAGGAAATCTGTTCCATCTTTTGGAAGTAGGACAATTATGTACGACAGAAAGAATTTATTCACCGAAATGTCGTCAGCAGTACACCAAAAAGGAGGAGAGTTCGTCTGAACAACGGTAAACATCGTCAAGAGTCCAGAAAGTACTTCCTTGAACAAGAAGGAGAACAGTTAAGGGTTTGTCAGGATTTTTTCTGAAAACACTTCACATTAGCAACAAAGTAATTTTGACAGCTTTCAAAAATAGGAATTCTTGTGGTAGTTTCGATGGTGAGGATCAGAGAGGAACACATACACCAGCCAACAAAACAAAACCGGAACTTATCAAAGACGTTAAACGTCACATTGCAAGTTTTCCAGTGGAAGAATCACATTATTCAAGGAAAACAACAAAATGTTTGTACTTGAATAGTGAGCTGAGAATTGCAAAAATGTATAACTTGTACAAAGGCACGTGTGAGAATGACGGGAAACAGCCTGCTTCAGAAATAATGTACATGCGAATTTTATAAACCTAAAAACGATCAGTGTAGTTTGTGTGCAAAATACAAAAATACGTTCCATGATGCGGAATTATTACTTCAGAATGAGTATAATAAACATCAACAAAGAAAAGAACTTTGTAATACAGCAAAATCTGCTGACAAAGAAAGAGCTGCTTCAGAACCAAATTTTGTAACTGCGACATATGATTTGCAGTCGGTACTGCAAATACCATCCTCAGATGTGAATCAACTGTACTACAGCAGAAAGATCTGCGTCTACAACTTCACGGTTTATGACTACAGCTCAGTACAGAATTCCACTTACTGTTTCGCATGGACTGAGTTAATTGGCAGGAGGGGTAGTACAGAAATTGGTACCCGTTTGTCTCAATATCTCCATTCCCTTCCTGAACATGTTAATGAGGTGTCCCTGTTTTCTGACACATGCGGAGGTCAGAACAGAAACCAGCACGTTGCAGCTATGAAGCTCTGGATTGTGCAAACTACGCACCTTCATGTAATAGAACACATGTTCTTGGAAAGTGGCCACACTTACATGGAGGTCGATTCTACACACAGTGCCATAAAAAACGCCAAAAAGTTTGTCCCTGTGTTCAGCATGCAGGACTGGCTTACAATACTTCGAATTGCTCGATCAAAAAGGCTTCGGAATAAGAAGAACGATCCTTACATTGTGAAGGAATTGAAATAATCTGACTTTATCTGTCTTCACCAATTAACGAAACGGATAGTCAAACACAAATCAAAAGATGTTAATGGCGACGTAGTGAAATGGATCAAAGTTAAGAGTTTCAAGTACACGAAAGAAACTCCATGGGTACTACAATATAAGTATGACCATTCTGAAGAATACAGAGCAATTAACATTCTTGGAAAGGGACGACCACCTGCTTGTTTAAAGCAATTGCCGAATGCCTACACACACCAACTTCCAATAAGTTGCGCAAAGAAAAATGATCTCCTTAAGTTATGTCGACGTGGAATCATCCCTGAGGAGCTTTATAGTTAGTACAACTCCCTACCAACATATGGCACTTCAATTGACAGACTTCCAGAGCCTGCAGTAGAAGATAGCGCAAGTGATGACCTTGAGGATGACTGTTAAAATCCTACGGAACTAGACGTAATGCGCTATCAGTTAGCAGTGATCGTGTTCATAACAATTGAGTTAAAATTTACTCCATGGGGTAAATAAATGATGAAGATACAGCCAAATATATGTATAACTAGATAAAGAAAAGAAAACCAGGTTTAAAATACAAACAGATTTTTCAGAACTAATCAAGCTTAGTGCCTTTTCCTTGTAAGCCCATTGTTATAATGAGAATACATGTGTGAGGATCAACGAGCATATCTCAAAATACGAAGTGAAATTTACCCACTACGGAGGTAAGCCTAAAAAATATATTGATGCTAGGCTGAGCATTACAATGATGCATGACCATTTTATAAAAGACAATTCTGACTTAGCGAATGCAGTAAAACAAAGTTCCTTTGAGAAATGTTTCCGAGAAAACTTTGGATATTCTTTTGGAAGACCACGGATGGACGTTTGCTCCACCTGTGAAAGCTTAAAATGAAGATCAAAGATCCAGAACTAACTGAAAACGCTAAATGAAATGTTGCTGCAGAGCAAATGGTTCATCAGAGGCGAGCTAAAATATTTTATCTGAAGAAAAAGGAGATGGCAGCAAATAAAGATGATGATACGGTTGTTGTCGCATTTGACTTTATGCATAATCAGCCACTTCCACTGATTCTAGTCCAAGAGGTTTTTTATTTGCGGCAGTTGTGGGTGAATGTCTTTTGTATTCACAATCTAAAATCTAATAAGGCTGAATTGTACATGTATCACGAGGGTCAAGCCCATAAGGGACCTGATGAGATTTGCAGTTTTTATGGATGTATTTGTCTACCCTGCCTCCTTCAGTTAAAAAGGTAATACTGTTCAGTGATGGACCAAGTGGACAGAACAAAAGTCACACAGTTGTAAAGTTTTTAATGGGCCTTTGTGATAGTGGCAAATTTGTGAGCATAGTTCACTATTTTCCAGTACGAGGTCATTCCTTCATGGCCTGTGATAGTGATTTTGCGTATCTAAGAAAAGTCCTACGCAAATCTGACCGTGTTAACACATCTTAGTAGTATACAGACCTTTTTTTGAAAGCTATTAAGAGTAATCGTTTTACCATTCAACATATGTCAACTAATAACATTCTGAGTTTTAAGTTATGGTGGCCCAAGCACTACAAAAGAAATGTAATTTCTGTTGAAACTTCTGGCCACCTTGTACCAAAAGAAAATAAGATAGCTATCAAAGTGTCGACGTACAAAGAGTTCAGATTCTCTAAACTAGATATGGGTAGAGTGCTAGTTTATCCTTTTATTGACTCTATAGTGTTTCACACATTTTCCTTCTCAAAAACAAATGACATTGGATTTCCTCCTACTGAAAAGGCTTACCCTGAGGGCCGGGTGAAATAAATCTTAGGAAAATCAAAGATCTTGAACAACTTAAGCAGTATGTTGTTGGTTACGAGTTATTTTATGATGAGATCCTCTGTTTGTCTACAGCAGCTGCAATAGAGGAGCAAGCCATGGATGGACCTGGTGATGATGATGAGTGAAACCAGATTATTGAAGTTGGTCTACTCTACTCTTTAACTCTTTATATTGTTACATTTTTATGATTTCTGGCGAAAATATAAATATTAGTACATATAAACTGTCAAAATGTATGGGAATCGCCACTTTACTGCAGAAACAGCACATGTGCACTTCTTTTATTATTTAATTATGAGCATTCGAATCGGCATGTTTTTTTTTCTCAAATAGATCTAAAAAACACAGGTTTACCATATATAATTTGTTGATGTCAATATTTTAAGTTTTACTCAAAAGGGAAAGTTTTTTTTTCTCAGAACTAAGAAAATGTAACATGTGCAGTTTCTGAAAAAACTGAGTCGCCAGTATTTGTTATTCAGGATCGGGATTTATAATGGAGAAATTGTTTTACTGAACCTTAACCTTTAATTGGCACAATTACAGTATACAATCAATTTGAGAAGCTTACTTCCATGTTATGTCTAACTTTTCCGTTGCTATCAACAACCAAAGAAATACAAACCACAGCCTCCTTGATCATTTCTGGCATCCTCTTTTGCCAAATGGTTCATCAGAAGGCACTTAATAGAAATTCCCTGACTTCTGATGCAGTTCCTACTACTGTGGCTGAAGGTAAGTTAAAATATGTCCTGTCATATAATAAAGTGCTATGTACTGAAATGTCACATTTCAACGCGCAACTAAAAAAAAATAACTTTGTGTTTCATGGACCTCTGATGTTTCAGGCATGAGAATGAAAGACACCCAAGGTGATGGAAGCTTCATACCGTTGGGGTCAGCAGAGAACAAAAGTTGACCAATGAGAATTGCATCCTCTAGAGTGTAGACAGTCTAAACTTCTATGGACATTGTCCAATATAAAATATAAATTTTGACCAATTGAAAATGAGTTGCACCTTTCTCGGTCCGTGAGTGTATTTATATGTGGGGAGCGAGTGATGATGGTGGTTGTTGTTTAAGGGGCGTAACATCTAGTGCTCCAGTGAGGGTGGTTGTTGTTTTAAGGGGCATAACATCTAGGTCATCTGAACCGATGAGGAGTGTGTCTACCTGTGCATCATGTTTTTAGATTAATTGTGTCCGGCTTGCCCTTCTGATTACATGGTTCTGTTCTTGACTTGACACCTATCTGCCATGTGTGTTAATTTCTGAGGAAATATATTTATTTGCAGTATTTTAATTCAGTATTGTTCGAATGGGTGTAAACCATATTGGTTAACGTGACAATGTTGCTCAATATTGCGCTTGGTACATACTTTTACTAGTTACAGTGAAGGAGACGAGAACCTATGAAAAACATTTCTTAATGAAATTAGCCTTTTATAATGATTCAAAATTGATCAGGAAATGGTGTAGTTCACTCCTCCACTACCTATAATCCACCCTCCTTCCTTATTTGAAACATTTGTGACTCATAATTTGTTAGAGGTATGTTTTGTCAATACACACACTAGTACAGCCATTACAATAACACAAGTTACATGGCGCTTTATAACCACGATGTCACAGCCCATAAAATAAGCAACATGTCTTCAAGTGACAGACACAGATCATACGTAGCGAGCTAAGTGAGATACTATTGGCTTCTGTGGGTCTGGGGTTTTAGCCCCAGGTTAGGTTGATTTTGTATGTAAAACCTTAATAAGATAGAATTTATGTCAACAACTAGTTTAAGCACTGTCTGGCCGTAAATTACTGCATGTACTACATGCAAGGGGGTCTGGGTCATTAGCCCCAGGTTAGGTTTGATTTTGTATGTTAAGCTTCAACATAGAGACACAACGAAGCGATCGAAGTATAAAACAAACACCTCACGCCAGCGCTTGTTGGTTTGTCAATATTTGTTTTGTCCCATAAATCACGTCTACAATGGTCGCCACAACTGAAATTTCACTCTTTGAATTATGTTGTAACAAGGGGTCGGGGAGTGGGTTATAGACAGCGTAGGGGTAAACATCTATTATGACATCATTTCCTCAATTATTACTCATCAAAGTATTTCAGCTAATTTAAGTAGTTTTGTTCTAGATTCGCCACTACCGAAGCGTTACGTAATATACTTGGTTCAAAATGTATTTAACATCGATAAATTTGTAACGGAAGTTTGAAACATTATCAAGCCGCTTGGCCCACTGCATGCCATTTCAGAAGCACAGGAAGGAATAGGAAGATGAGATATGCGGAGGGATATCTCCAATCTGATGATTAGTATACAGTAGTATGCACTTGCATAAAAGACTACAATTAAGCCCTTTTCTCTGCACTGCATCTCACTCACTGTTTTGGGGGAAAGGCCTACAAGTGAGATAACCACAATATTCATATTGAATTTTCTTGTAAATTTTGAAAGGAAGGAAGATTGTAGTTTTACGTGACCGTGAATCTTGTGATTATGAGCCACGGGACCTCCTTTTTACGTGGAATCCGAACCACAGGACATGGCATTTCACTTCGAAAATCTCACATGCATTGACCGGGAATCGAACCCGGACCGCCTTGGTGAGAGGCATACAGCTAGACCGCTGAGCCACCACGCCCCTTGTAACTTTTGTATATTGTATGTATTCATATATCTTGTTGTATATGTACAATTAAATGCCATTTGTAAATTATATGTACTTGCCTAAGAAAATTAATGTATTCATATATCTTCATTTTATTGGTTTATCTCCTTCAAAACTTCCTCATTCATCTTATTTTATAAATAAGTTGATCTATTGAAGCTTTATATATTGGGACTTTGAAAACACTCGCGGGAGAAGTAAAATAAGAAACACTCGCTGGAGAAATAAAATAATTATAACAATGTGATTTATTCCACGTGACGTAGCCAATTCTAAAACTAAAATATGGAAACTGTTATCTCAAATACTTGCAAAAGTAACTACCTAACCTCAAAATTTAGCATACATTAGTAATTTAAATGCCGCGCCACTTGGCGGAGTGTTGCCCTACTCTCACCAGAGCGCAGTAAGGTGTAACAGCAGAAGATCGAAATTAGAAAGTGATGTCCATTGGCCTTACGGGAGCTTCACTTCCTAGTATTCTTCTTCCATGTGCATGTGACTGAATAATTCCAGAGAAAGAGAGCGAGCTTCCTTCTCTCCTAATTGTCAATATTGCACTATAGTGACCGAGTACGGTACTTTCTTCTGTAGTTTTTGCTGAGAAATATTAATTGTATTATGGATTAGCTGTTCTATTCAATCTATCACCTCTAAGTATTCCTGGCCGAAGACATTTGATATGTCCATGAATGATGTCCAAGATCTCGTTTAAACTTATCTGCTATCTGCCTCTGGCTCACGTGTGGTGAGGAGGAGTTGATTTGTCGTCAGCACCCATTGCGTCATCGGTGACTGCTCTGGTCGAGGGTCACACGCTGCAGTTGAGGAAGGGTTCCGAGGAAAATACCAAACCTTCCAAACAAGGGAATTGTTCAAACCGAAGCAAGTATACTGTGCCCGTCAGAGGTAGTTATCTGGTCCACCACCGACCGTGCGTGGCTTTCCAGATGACCACATCCTTGAACACATTAGGCCTAAGAGGATCGGAGTACACTCCTTGTGGGGCTATTCCGGAACAAGACTCCGCGCCATCATAGGGATCAGGTTCCCATCATAGCATAAGTCAGAGACATCCAAAGTATATGAACCCCCAAACAAACTACTAAATTAAAATCCAGGCTTAAGTAAAATTCACAAAATGGTTTAATGAAATCTAAAACCCCTATCCTACCATCGGAGGGTATCAGTCGGCGAATCCACTAACTAACAAAAATAAATAAACCAAAAAATAAACAATCATTAACTATCAAAATTAACGCCTCTCGATTGGTCCTAAATACAATCAACAAGCACTAGCAAAACTTGGGAAATGGTACAAAAGGATTTTAATGAAATTTACAATGAACAAGGCATGATGTTTTCAAGTGAAACATAATGTTGGCAAATCGTCAATCATGACCGAAAAATAAACAAAGTAAACTGGGACCATCCCGTATTTACATTGAATTTTAAGTGATCTAAACTAATCCTGAATTTAAACTAACTTACGGTGATAAGCATCCGTAGTATAACAAACTAAACAAAAGATCTAAATTGATTTACAGTCATCGTTTACAACACAAATAATTTACAATCAACTGTACAACAAAAGGTCTACAAGTAGTAGAAGAAAGATTGGAATATGTGTACAAAACAACCAATAAATAAATATAACACAAGAGTATTCATATTAGTCCTGCCTACAACTTGATGGTTACTGTTTGTTTCCATCGGTCATCTATAATGCGTAAGCTAGAATCTGAAAATACTGTTCGTTAACAGTAGAACAAATTACATGGTTCACGACCCACGAGTCTACAAACTCTGGGTAAACCAAATCCCTGTCAGTCGAACGTGTCAGCTGCTAAAAGCTTAATCTAAAGGAAAAACAAATATGCACAGCACAGTGCAATGGTCAGTGAGTTATAAACGAGGATCAAAGTTAAACAGGTGTTTGGTGATTAACGAGAATTATAACATGCGTTTAAGTTCATTACATCTTCTACCGACAGCAGTGGCTATGCTGGCTAAAGGGCAGCATTAGGTCATGGGGCCAAGCTCTCTGCTGACTCGGTAGACGCGTGGGTTCGAGCCCCACCGTCGGCCGTCCTTGAAATGGTTTTCCGTGGTTTCCCATTTTCAACACCAGGCAAATACTGGGACGGTACCTTCTGATAGACCACGGCCTCTTCCATCCAAATCCTTGCCCAATTTCATTCATCTTCATCCAAATCATCTCTCATCCCGACGCGCATGTCGCCCACGGGCGTCGACTAGAAAGACCTGCACTCGGCCTCTCAGGAGACCACACGAAAATAAATAAATAAATAAATAAATAAATAAATAAATTACATCTTCTTATTTAATTTATGATTATTTGTTGTCGTTGGTTTAAGATTCATTAATTATGCAGATTGACCATATGCAAGGCTTCCTAACAAGTGGATAAAACCACTGGTGAACATCCAAGTACCCGCAAACATGCCTACTCCGATCTATCAAAAAGCTCAAAAACCATACTACAGTAACACTGTGTGTCCGCCTGGATCACATCAGGAACCTCGGTCTGTAAAGCTCAGATTTGAAACAAGGCCGGCAACCTCAACAAAAAATATGGGCAACCACCCCATCATCGTGTATGAAAACTCGGCAAGAACATTCACAACAGGTGAGAAAAGTTATCATAGCCTCAAAAATATATCAATCAGTGTCACAAGACAACTCTAATATCTTAAACAACAAAATCTTATCCAAATATCCTTCGCTCACAACACAGGCGATTATCGTTAATAGAATTGGTGACCTGCTGTCACATTGTATCATTGCATTCCAAAGAAATAGCGGTCAACTTGACCTAGTTTTAACAAGCTTATAAAAACTGGCTTATTCAGAATAAATCCTTCATCAAAAGTATTAGCATGGCATCTGTCAAAAAGTCTTGTCTCATTTGAGATTCTAGGTTGGCATCACTGCGCGTGACCTTGAAGACACTTGTCCTATCAAGTAAAATACATTTGTTCATTCTCAAACTGTTACGAGTTGCTTTGGCAAACAGTAAAATCTAAAGTGTTCGTTTCATTAGCATATTGGATTAACAAAAATGTTCAAATAATGATCCTACACTTGTAGTTCATAAGCCAACACTCATTGTAATGTTCGTCATGTAGAAATATCAGTCAAAAAATTATGAAGAATGATATGCTTGCATGGGCAAAGCAAACAAAATAAGACGAGAGATGTTCCACTCGTACTAAGGTGTTTGGAAGATATCACGCTCACGGCGGGTTTGTCAAAAATTATACATGTGCATTCTAGGCACCTCAAATCTATTAAACAAACATTCACACCATATAAAACAGTGGCGTTAATTGTAAGTGATCCGTTACTAGTGTGAATATGGGTTAGAAGTACTAACAGAAAGATATTACACTCCTTCACACTCTCCAAAAAAAAAATGTATTACACAAAAATAGGTAAATGGGTAAACTCTCCCATTAAATGAGACACCCTCTCAGTGGCGTGCTTCACATATTACTAAATAGGAGCTTAAAATAAGGACTTCTGCAACAGCTGATTAATTAGCAAAATTTACTGCTCCGTTAAATCATTGACACAATTGGTTTGTTCAAAGTGAAATTCAAAGTGACCTTTAGTGCACCGTGTGAGAAAAACACACATTATTCAGGTGACTAACTCATGAATGGGAAATGTATTGGAAATGTACGCTACGATGTGCGTGGAAAAGTGAAAAATTACCATAGACGGTAAACTAAAAGAAACAAAACTAAATAAATCCTACCTAGATGACTGTGAATCGAAGTACGGTCGTTAAAACTACTCCACCAAAGACCATCACCTTACAAAAAGATATGAATCATGACTCACGGCGAAGAAAATGGTAGCTCACCTCATTCCAACAGGAATAATTGAGGGGTAAATCCATTCCATTTTGAGCGTGGGCAAGAACTCCAGCTCTCTTCCGGAGACATTATACTGCGTTCTTCGGCTTCCATCTTATTGTGCTGCTATGGTGCTCGGTCTCTCTCTCATCAGGTGGTTAAGCCATTATCATCAACATGGTGAACGGTGATGAAATTCTTCTTTCTTGGTGGATCTCATACATCGTGTAGGCGTTATTAATTTCCACAAGAAAATCACTGCTTCTAGCATGGTTTCACAGACAATCACAGCTGCTACACTTGATAATATGGAGACGTTATTAAAACAAATGGCCATGTCTGCTTCACAGACTCTACTGGAAACAAGCACATGTCTGCTCACTTTCACTGTCACTCGTTGTGAAAAATTGTATCAGCTCAAATCGTCGACATCTGTCGCTCAAGAAAATCGTGACTTCACCCAGTGTGGATTATTATAAGTAATTTTCACAGATGTGAAATATAACACTTGCAATATTTAAATCACATGCACTGGAAGTTATGGATGGCAAAAAAATCGGCCATGCTTGGTCTTATGAACATTGACCATGCGTCTGGTTGAATTATCGTAGTTTTCCACAGATTTTCAATGCTCACTTAGCAATAATTTCACGCGATTTTCAGTATGCACACATCGTGCGATAAGATAGACTGGATTACGTTTCCAAACGGATTGATTCTTTCACTTGTATAAATATTCCTCGGTCACTCGACCGGACTGGTGCAGCCGCGTGTTACACACGTGCGGTGCTAGAAAACTTTCTTCCCGGAAGCAGGTGGACTGGCTTCGAGACTAGTCAAGTCGTTGAGCAACTCTTGAAGTTCCTCCTGCTTTTCCGCAGTGTCATACCATAGTCTCAAGTAGAAAATTAATAATATTAGGCATTTCTCATTGGCAAATTATGCAGAAATACTGGATGTGGTAAATTCAAATGTGCACATTAAAGAATACCTTCTTTAATCATGGTAAATCAAATATTGGCGATCTTCCAATGAAGTCAAAAGTACAACTGCATCTTCCTGGATGCATTCAGAGATTCTTTCACTCATGTTACCAACTCTTGCATAAAAATAATCACCAGCATGAGCGAATACGGGCTCATATGTCTCCTCCTCGGTTCAAATAAAAATGCAAGACAGGCATTTTTATTTGCTCATAACAATGCTTTCAATTCTGGTGATATTTTTTTCTCCTGAGATTGAGCTAACTCTAGGCTTCTCCAAAATACATACTCCTTCTGGTCTTCCTCAGAATTCCTTAAACAAGTAAGACAGTTTGAAGATTCCTTCTTCTTCTTCTCGTATCTTCTCTCGATAAGATCGGCTTACAGCATCCAAAAAATTATCCCATAATCCTCCATAATATTCCTCATCAGACATATCTGGATCCATAGTAATTACGTGAATATCGATGTATCTGCCTCCCTCATCATCATCTGATAAACGGTAAGGATTTTCATCAGAATCTGATTCAGAATCAGTATATGCATCACTCTCCTCTTTTTCCAATATCTCAAGTTCCAAGTTGAGTATCTCATCGAAGCGATCTCCTGTTCCTTCTTCAGGTGTCGATGAGTCATCAGGGTATGAAGCTTCACTTCCATCATTCATGTAAATAATCTCTTCTGATTCCTCTTCTCTCCGGTTCCTCAGGCGTTGATCCTTCGCAGCATCCATCCTTTCTGTCATCTCACGGAATGTCTTATCTAGCATTTCCGGAATTTCCTCTATCTGGTGGATCTCTGCTACGACAGTCTGGCTGTTATTCTCATTTTCCCTCGCGGTTGGAACTAAGTCCTTCTTCTTTTTCCTCCGGTTCAATTCATTAATATATGCTCGACTTTCTGCGGCGCGTTCTCTAAGTTCTTGAATATAATCTGGGATTTCTGGGGCTTTTGCTGGCTCTTCCTTACACTCTTCCTTAGTGTTTTCCTTGTCCTGTGCTTTCAGCAAGTTAAGGACGTTTCCTTCTTTATCCATTTCAGTCTCCTCTTTTATTTCATGAATCTGGACTCCTGGTTTGAAGCAAATGGTATTTGCTCCCCATATCAATAATACCTTCGTGCTGTCTCATAAAATCAGCACCTAAAATAGCTTGATGCTTCAAGTCTCTCAAAATCAGGAATTGGTGAACAAATATGTGCCCTGCGATGTCAAGTGTACGCTGGACTTGTACCTTGCACTTAATCGCTTTATCTGGTAAAATCTCTCGGAATTTATTATTAGAATTAGGAAGTTCAGTGAGATTAGTCTCAGACTTCAGCATAGCATAGAAATCTCCTGACAATACGCTTATCATGGCTCCAGTATCAATCAATACCGTGACTGGGCATCCATTGTTTATGGCAGAAATCAGTGGTAATTTCGTAATTCGTGCGTCATTCGTCGTTCATAAAGTAAGCCTTCTTGGATAGACCCCCAGAATAAAATAACAACAGTTATTCTGGAGTCAGAGTCCTCAGACGTTACTGCATTTTTGAAGTTTTTTTTCTTTCTCGTGTTGTCCTGCCGCGAAGTCCCAGTCTGATTCAAGTCCTCGTGCACTGCTTCAGGTACAACACGTGACCCTCGGTGTTTGAGTTCTGTCGGTCTCTTCTCGATCGTGGAGTTGGCGAATGTACTGGCGACTCTCCTGCGCTCGCCCTCTCCAATCTCGATCACTCTGATATCGCGGGTCACGGTCCTCTCTATAACCCCAGGAATATCTGTAATCACGCCTTATGTTAGATTGAGTTCTGTTCTGGGCTCCATTTCGATTCTGATTTCTAGAATTTCGTCTATCTTCATTGGGTCGATCAAACCTTCGTTCCCAATAAGCTTGATTGTTCGTCTGACGATTCCTGTTGAACTGTCTCTGATTCCAGTTCCTACGATCAGGTCTGCTATTCTCGGGATTTAATAATCATGACATTCTGGTTGGATGAACCTCGCATCGGAGTGAACGCAGGTCCGTTGAAATTAAAGTGATCTCGGTTGTTCCACGGGTGTCGGGAAACATTGACCCATCATGGTGGTTACGTTTGGAGTGCTGGTCATTGTTGACATACTCGTGGTCTGCTGCCCTGTCCAGCCGTGTGGTTGTGGTGTTCCCACATTGGAAATGATAGTGTTCAGGCTGCCAGTGGTGAGACATACTGGGTTGCCCATAGGTTGTGGCAAGGCTAACCTCAGTTGTCGCAACATTACTGGTGTTGACATTAGTGGTCATGACATCGTTAGGGGTTGTGTTAGAAACGGTTCCAGTAACAACAGTAGGTGTTTGGAACGTTGTGTTCTTCGCTGGATCTCCATCTCGATCTCTCAGTCGCTGTTCCAGTTCTTCCAAGTCGACTGTGTGGAGTGATTCGTTACGTAACTTCAGGGAATTCAATTGCAACTCAATTCGCTCTATTTTCCCTCGGAGACACTCGTCCGTGTCCTGGACGGTCTTCCTAACCTCTCTTGAAGAGTTCAAACTTTCTTGAATCGCGACCTTTTCAATTCGCTGTCTTAAATAATCTACTTCTTCTTTCCATGCGGCCTTATCGTCAGGTCCTTCTTGACGTTATTCACCTCCACGATTACTTCCTTGAGGTTCTCATGCACTTTGTGCCTTAAATCTTCTACATTTAAGGTTAATTCCGCGACGGTTCTGGTGCTATCAGTGAGTTCATCACGAAATCGCATCATGTCCTTTTGAAGACCATTAACGTTATTATGGACAGCTACAGCGACGTTTCTCATAATCCGCATACTGGTACTACCAGTGCTGACTTCACGTCGAATCCCATCGTGAAAAGTAAAAGCCTACTCTATTTTCCCTTCAACAGCTGAAACTCTGGATTCAAGTTGCTCTCTAACGCTAGTAATACTTTCATCAATCGTGTTAAGCCGCGTCTGCATTTCAGATGGATTTGTGGCGATATCGGTCGATAGAGTAGTGAAACGCTCGTTAGCATCCTCCTGATTCCTGGTCATATCAACGCGAACAGCAAGTAAGTAATTATTAGCCTCCGCTCGGTTCGTTTCCAAATCATCTCGAATTTGGGGTAAAGTAGCATTTATGTGTACAATACTCTTATTAACAGTAGCATCATTAGTAGTTAAGTCCCCTCGGACATTATCTATACTAGTATTAATTATGGCAATATTATCATTAACATTTGTGACATTGGTAGCCTTGTCCGCTCGGACATTGTTTAAACTTTCATTGATGGTGGCAACATTATTAGCTATTGCAGTGTTAATGGTGGCAACCTTGTTGGCTAGATTAGTATTGTTATTAACCACATTTGTGGTCATGTCACCCCGAACATTATCCATGTCCTCTCGGACCTCATCTAAACCGTCCCTGACAGTGTTGTTGGTACGTGCTAATGTTGCGTTAACATCGTTAACAGTTCCCCTCACAAGATTTAAATCATCTCTTAAGGTGGCAGTGTTATCATTAAAGTCTGCCCTTAATATTGTAATACTGGCTTCCATGCCAGCATTAATTTGCTGCAACATCTGTTCCATCATGAGACGGAACCTCTCCTCATCCATATTACAAGTACAATCTTAGAATTAGAGAGAAAACCTTATTCCTAACTAAGCACAATAAACTAGGAAATGCCCTTGGTGGAAAGCTTCACCATTTCAACAAAACATTTGTGAGTACGGTTGGATATAACACACAAAGAATTGACTCGATATTTACATTTAATCAACAGCAACGCAAAGGCAAAATTACCAATAATGATCCTCTGGAAAATGGCATGGTACTGTTGGTTCCATGTCTGCATTGGCCGACAACGTTGGGCGTCAAGAAAAATAGAAGGGGGTATGTGCCCGTCAGAGGTAGTTATCTGGTCCACCCCCGACCGTGCGTGGCTTTCCAGATGACCACATCCTTAAACACATATGGCCTAAGAGGATCGGAGTACACTCCTTCTGGGGCTATTCCGGCACAAGATTCCGCGTCAACATAGGGATCAGGTTCCCATCATAGCATAAGTCAGAGACATCCCAAGTAAATGTACCCCAAACAAACTACTAAATTAAAATCCAGGCTTAAGTAAAATTCACAAAATGGTTTATTGAAATCTCAAACACCTATCCTACCATCGGAGGGTATCAGTCGGCTAATCCACTAAATAATAAAAATAAATAAACCAAAAAATAAACAATCATTAAGTATCAAAATTAACCCCTCTCGATTGGTCCTAAATACAATCAACAAGCACTAGCAAAGATTGGGAAATGGTACAAAAGGATTTTAATGAAATTTACAATGAACAAGGCATGATGTTTCCAAGTGAAACATAATGTTGGCAAATCGTCAAACATGACAGAAAAATAAACAAAGTAAACTGGGACCATCCCGTATTTACATTGAATTTTGAGTGATCTAAACTAATCCTGAATTTAAACTAACTTACGGTGAGAAGCATCCGTAGTATAACAAACTAAAAAAAAGATCTAAATTGATTCACAGTCATCGTTTACAACACAAATAATTTAAAATCAACTGTACAACAAAACGTCTACAAGTAGTAGAGGAAAGATTGGAATAGGTGTACAAAACAATCAATAAATAAATATGACACACAAGAGTATTCTTATTAGTCCTGCCTACAACTTGATGGTTACTGTTTGTTTCCATCGGTCATCTATAATGTGTAAGCTAAAAACTGAAAATACTGTTCGTTAACAGTAGAACAAATTACATTGTACACGGCCCACGATTTGACAGACTCCGGGTAAACCAAATCCCTGTCAGTCAAACGTGTCAGCTGCTAAAAGCTTAATCTAAAGGAAAAATAAATCTGCACAGCACAGTGCAATGGTCAGCGAGTTATAAACGAGGATCAAAGTTAAACAGGTGTTTGGTGATTAACGAGAATTATAACATTCGTTTAAGTTCATTATATCTTCTTATTTAATTTATGATTATTAGTTGTCGTTGGTTTAAGATTCATTAATTATGAAGATTGACCATATTCAAGGCTTCCTAACTAGTGGATAAAACCACTTGTGTACACCCAAGTACACGCAAACATGCCTACTCCGAGCTATCAGAAAGCTCAAAAAGCATACTAAATTAACACTGTGTGTCCGCCTGGATCACATCAGGAACCTCGGTCTGTCAAGCGCTCAGCTTTGAAACAAGGCCAGCAACCTCAACAAAAATATGGGCAACCACTCCATCATCGTGTATGAAAACACGGCAAGAAAATTAACAACAGGTGAGAAAAATTATCATAGCCTCAAAAATACATCAATCAGTGTCACAAGGCAACTCTAATATCTTAAACAACAAAATCTTATCCAAATATACTTGGCTCATAACACAGGCGAATATCGATAATAGAATTGGTGACCTGCTGTCACATTGTATCAATGCATTCCAAAGAAATAGCGGTCAACTTGACCTTAGTTTTAGCAAGCTTATAAAAACTGGCTTATTCAGAATAAATCCTTCTTCAAAAGTATTAGCATGGCATCTGTCAAAAAGTCTTGTCTCATTTGAGATTCTCGGTTGACATCACAGCGCGTGACCTTGAAGGAACTTGTCCTATCAAGTAAAATACATTTGTTCATTCTCAAACTGTTACGAGTTGCTTAGGCAAACAGTAAAATCTAAAGTGTTCGTTTCATTAGCATATTTGATCCATGAAAATGTTCAAATAATGATCCTACACTTGCAGTCCATAAGCTAACACTCATTGTAATATTCGTGATATATAAATAGTAGTCAAAAAATTATGAAGAATGATATGCTTGCATGGGCAAAACAAACAATACAAGACGAGAGATATTCCACACGTACTAAGGTATTTGGAAGATATCACGCTCACGGCGGGTTTATCAAAAATTATACATGTGCATTCTAGGCACCTCAAATGTATTAAATAAATATTCACATCATATAAAACAGTGGCGTTAATTGTAAATGAGCCGTTACTAGTGTGAATCTGGATTAGAAGTACTAACAGAAAGATATTACACTCCATCACACTGAATCTAGTGGTAGACTTTCCACTCTCAAAAAAAGAATTACACAAAAATAGGTAAATGGGTAAACTCTCCCATTAAATGAGACGCCCTCTCAGTGGCGTGCTTCACATGTTACTAAATCTTCTTCTTTCTTCTTTTTCTTCGGCATTTCCCAATTAATTGGGGTCGCCGGAGCCAACCAGGCTCATTTTGGTTTTGGCCGGGGATTTAAGGCCGGATGCACTTCCTGACGCCACGTGATTTTTCAGGTGAAAATTCCACCCCGCTGTCACCTGGATTCTAACCCCGGCCGTCCGGGTGAAAAACGAGCAGCTAAGCCACTGCGCCATCACGCTCCCTCACATGTTACTAAATAGGAGCTTAAAATTAGGACTTCATCAACAGCTGATTAATTAGCAAAATTTACTGCTCCTTTAAATCATTGACACAATTGGTTTGTTCAAAGTGAAGTTAAAAGTGACCTTTAGTGCACCGTGTGAGAAAAACACACATTATTCAGGTGACTAACTCATGAATGGGAAATGTATTGGAAACGTACGCTGCGATGTGCATGGAAAAGTGAAAAATTACCATAAACGGTAAAATAAAAGAAACAAAACTAAATAAATCCTACCTAGATGACTGTGAATCGAAGTACGGTCGTTAAAACTACTGCACCAAAGACCATCAACTTACAAAAAGATATTAATCATGACTCACGGCGAAGAAAATGGTAGCTCACCTCATTCCAACAGGAATAATTGAGGGATTACGTTTCCAATTTGAGCATGGGCAGGACCTCCAGCGCTCGTCGGGAGACATTATACTGCGTTCTTCGGCTTCCATCTTATTGTGCTGCTATGGTGCTCGGTCTCTCTCTTATCAGGTGTTTAAGCCATTATCACCAACATCGTGAACGGTGATGAAATTATTCTCTCTTGGTGGATCTAATAAAATCACTGCTTCTAGCGTGGTTTCACAGACAAACACAGCTGCTACACTTGATAATTTGCAGACCTTTTTTTAAACAAATGGCCTTGTCTGCTTCACAGACTCTACTGGAAACAAGCACATGTCTGCTCACTTTCACTGTGACTCGTTGTGAAAAATTGTATCAGCTTAAATCGTCGACATCTGTCGCTCAAGAAAATCGTGACTTCACCCAGCGTGGATTATTATAAGTAATTTTCACAGATGTGAAATATAACACTTGCAATATTTAAATCACAGACACTGGAAGTTATGGATGGCAAAAAATCGGCCATGCTTGGTCTTATGAACATTGACCATGCGTCTGGTTGAATTATCGTAGTTTTCCACAGATTTTCAATGCTCACTTAGCAATAATTTCACGCGATTTTCAGTATGCACACATCGTGCGATAAGATAGACTGGATTACGTTTCCAAACGGATTGATTCTTTCACTTGTATAAATATTCCTCGGTCACTCGACCGGACTGGTGCAGCCGCGTGTTACACACGTGCGGTGCTAGAAAACTTTCTTCCCGGAAGCGGGTGGACTGGCTTCGAGACTAGTCAAGTCGTTGAGCAACTCGTGACGTTCCTCCTGCTTTTCCGCAGTGTCATACCATAGTCTCAAGTACAAAATTAATAATATTAGGCTATTTCTCATTGGCAAATTATGCAGAAATACTGGATGTGGTAAATTCAAATGTGCACATTAAAGAATACCTTCTTTAATCATGGTAAAACAAATATTGGCGATCTTCCAATGTAGTCAAAAGTACAACTGCATCTTGCTGGATGCATTCAGAGATTCTTTCACTCATGTTACCAACTCTTGCATAAAAATAATCACCAGCATGTGCGAATACGGGCTCAATACTTAAGTTATAATGTTATGAATTTTAGTGAATATCGTAACTAGGGTGACTGGTAGTAGACACTAATCTACGTTTGAATCGCAGTTTATATTTGATTTACACTTACATAATATCACAACGGATAAGGTGACTGATAAATTTACGAGCAGAGAATGAGATAAGGGTGGCGTACCTGCCTCTCGCCCAGTGACCCAGGCTCGATTCTCGGCTCCGTTAATGATTTTAGAAACTGACGTGAGGGCTGGACTGGGGTGCACTCAGCCTCGTGAGGGCAATTGAGTTGCTGTCTGATCATAGAGGCAACCAAATGGTTGAGCGTCGTCCTGATGGCCAGGGATTTCTGTACGTCAGTGCCAATGTTGACAATAGAGTTTTAAATCGTCATCATTATCATCAATTTCCGTTTTCCAGCTTGGGCTAGGTCGGAGCAAATATGACAACTGATCCCTTTACTCTGGCTGTCCACCATCCTTCCTCAACCACTGAACTCCACTCCAATTCTCGTTCTCTTACAATAACCTACACCAAATCCGTCCAGCGTAATCTAGTTCTTCCTCGTCCCCTCTTTCCAGTCATTCTTCACTCCATCACTTGTTTTGGCATTCTTTCATCATTCATCCTTTTCGCATGTCTATACCATCTCACTTTGTTTTGCTCCAGCTTATCATTCAGATTGTGTACATTCACTTCCTTTCGAATGTCTTCATTTCTCACTCTATCTCTCCTAGCGTCCTGTACCATACTCCTCAGGAATTTCATTTCGGCTGCTTGTATTCTACTATCATCTCTCCTCGTCATCGGCCAAGTTTCTGCTCCTTGCGTCATTATTGGTAAGTAATCGTAACCCAATAATCGTAAGTTATCGTAATAACACATAATGGTAACTCTATTTCAAATTGTTTATCTGGAAATGCAAATAATGTGATTCAAAGTTTGTCTTTTCAAGGACTTAGGATACTTTGGAAATAATCTCTTCAATTTTTGGTGGATCCCAACCTAACACATGGTTATCTAGGCCATGGGTACTGTGTCTTATACCACATTCACAATGCAGATAATGAGTTGACTCTGTATCATTATTACACCTGAGATTTAAGACAACTGCCTATTTTGTTCCTTAAGAAATAACTTGAATTTTTTTTAAATGTGTTGACTTTTCATGATTAATCACTTACATTTGTAGAGCTTTACAGTGCCATAAAATGCCTATTTGTACCTTTAGAGCCTATTTTACTACCTAAAATGTACATGTAACCCACGAGAGGGCACGTCAACTTTCATCACTCGAAAGGGTGTGCACAGTCAGCAAACAATTAATAATATTATACGAAAATGATCAATCTACTGTAACTTTATTTTCTGTTTTCATGTGAATAGAAGTGTTATTTTACATGACTAAACATCATTTTCATAAAGACATGCACACGGATGGGCAATTTTTACCAACACAGTTACATAATATTTATTACTTTCTTATGTTTGGCGATAGTTTGAATTACTAATGTCATAATATTTTCTACAGTAAAAAGCGCGCATTCTTAATAGTTGTCAGTCTATTCTTCAGTTAATTTTATGAATCCGTAGAAATATTCTAAGATTTAAATTTTTAAGAATATGCAATAACTACTGTATACGTAATTTGGGATGGCACTCATGATCTTAAAGACTGATCCGGTAAAGCACACGGTACGAAGGACAGCTGTGTAGAGCTCAGTAACTTGAAGTGCGACCTGGTGACAGCGCTAGCTCCGTCAGCCAGTGTGACAGGGAGGAGGGCGAGCTTGAGAGAGAGAGAGAGAGCGGACTGTGAACGCGCTGTTACCGCTGACGTAGCGTTTCTACGGAGATTATCTCAAATTCCACTAATTTTAAAGTAAATATAAACATCATTTTATGTAAATGGATCAGTATTTATTCACTTCGAGATTACTTCATAAGTTCTCACCAAAGCACAAAAACCCATCTAATAAATATGAAAAAAGTACGTCACAGTCTTCTATCTCTTTCAGGCACGCTGTTTTTTTTTTTTTCAAATGGTAGACCACACTTTTAATTATTTCCATTTAACCTATACTATTAATCAAACAGAGTGTTCCAGACAGGCATAAGCTTGTATGTTAAACGGGAAATGTATAACGTCCCGAAAGGGAAAAAATCTATTTACAACAGATTTAAATAAATTTTTCCTGGATCATTGATTATATTCGGAAGAGTAACATTTTGAAATGTTACCTATGTTAGGTTCCCCATTGAAGGTACCTACCATATGTTTCACATGCTATATTTGTAAATGTATGTCTGCCCCTTATTATTCCCGTTGGAAAAACGCGATCGGGGATGATATGCGATGAAAGTCTTTGTGGCAGATGGTTTTAACGACTGGATGCCCTTCCTGACGCCAACCTCATGACAGGAGTTAATGAGATGAAATGAATGATGGTGAATGAAACTGGGCAAGGATTTGGAAGGAAGCGGCCGTGACCTGTCAGAAGGTCATTTACCTAGAGTTGAAAATGGGAAACCACGGAAAACCATTTCAAGGACGACCGACGGTAGGGCTCGAACCCATGTCTACCGAGTCCGCAAAGTGCTTGGCTGCGCGTTAGTGTGAGTAGCTACCGCTGCCGGTATGCTATAATAATTGTAAATGCGGTGTAGTAATTGTCTACCAATGAAAAATCTATTTTTGAGTGCCTAAGTCATTGCTCTATATGGTTATTCTTGATACTGTTCTCGATGTTGTAGGTAGGTATTAGGAATTGCTGGTACAGTTAGTTGAATCCTAATCGTTTAATTTCTCTATTCCTGACATTACACTCTGAACTGAACCGTCACTGCTTGAAACAATTTTCTGAGTCCGATTCACTGTCACTGCCAATATGGATTATGAATTCTTCAATGTCTTCCAGCAATCCGTACCTCCCCCAGTACTCGGCTCGTAACTTATCGACGTGACCACACTCCTTTTACCATTCTTCACCCGTAAGAGTCGCAAAAGCGTCTCTTGTAATAAGCTCGATGTCCTCGGATGACTGGTTCACATTCTTGTCAGCAATGCGACGCTTCACAACACTCCATATTAATTTTATAGGGTTCAGATCACAGTGGCATGGAGGTAATCGAGTTAAGTTTGTTGCTTAACAATGTTTAATAATGTCGTGGCTAGTTTGTTGAGTTGTTAAGCTAGGTCTCACAGGTTCTCCACGAGTCTGAGTGATATCTAATTCAAATAAAACGAAGAATCCCCAAATATGCTGTTTATTCGTCGATCAATAACTATTACATTTAAAAATATTTACAAGTTCTTAAGGCATAATGCCTGACTGCCAACTACTCAGTTGGTAGTTCTTAAGTTGCAGAAATACAAAATAGCAAGAGTAGCAAGAGAGCGATTTGATACAAAACATCATATGTTATACAGGTGGTTAGTTTAGTGGGGAGAACCGAGGTTTTACGAGTCTCTTCGAAATCTTAGCCAGTCAGGAGGCTTTTTACTTTAGTGAATAACAAATGGGGGTAGCGAAGGCCAACCAATCACAATATTCCTTAGATGGTCTTTGGAACATACAAGGATTTCTGGGAAAGGTAAATGTGTGTTTACCAAAAGGCTCTTGTTGGAGAGTGGAGAATGCTTGTCCTGATAATTTATCTAAAGTAATGCATTTGTCAAGTTGACTGGAAATGAGCTATATGACTATTCTTCTAAGTTTATTGAGAGTCTGTTTCCGTTCCCAGAAACCAAGCTCAGATGGTCCTTTATGCGTAACTTTCATGAGAACATTTCTTGCAGAATATGGTCTGTTTCTTTGTGAGAATAATAATTTTAGAAGTCAAATCCCTTAGGAGACACAGACTGGGGTTCAATACCAGGCGAGGTGTATAACTCCTCCCCCCTTAAATTTGAGGCACTGTTCTCAGTGACATTCATATTTTTATTAATACCAATTCTTATAGTTTTACAAAATTGGTACATTCTGTGTCTAAATATAATTAGAATAATACATACAGAGGGATCGTAGACTTTCGCGGCCGGCGTCTAGCTTATCATCTTGACTTACATGATTGGGCCATGTCGCATATCGGTTACTATTTCCCGACGTTCCGGCTGACATTGCAGTTTGAGTACGGACACCAACTCGAACCTACCCATGATTAAGGCTGCTGCAATGTCAGCCGAAACGTCGGGAAATAATAACCGATATGCGACGCTGTTCAATCCTGTAAGCCAAGATGATAAACATACAGAGGGGTCCATAAAAATGTAGACACTTTTTGATAGTTAATATCTTTGGACCAAAATGACATGCCGGTACAATTCTTGCTCCGTGACGTAGTCCATTGTTTTCTCAACAGATGATGGTCACATGAGTGGCGCGACAATCTTGGCGAGTTTTCCAGCAAATGGCAGTGCAGCAATGAATGAAATAAGATCGTCGTTTGAGCAGCGCAAGGTCGTATTGAAGTGGTACTGGAAGTACGACAACATGATGGAGGTACAACAGCAATGGCGTATTTTGTACAGAACTCCGCCACCAACACGCACAATAATGTATCGTATTCGGGCTTAATTTGAAGCCGACGGTACTGTTCAGAATGTACATAAGGGAAGGTCTGGCTGACGAAAAACATCAACAAGTCCAGCTGCGTCGCAACATTATACCATATCACCTCACAAATCTGTGAATCAGGGTGCACGTGAAAGCAGGGTAATCGATCAAGTGTACGACGAATTCTGAAGGGGGAAAAGTGGAAAGTGTACATTCCAACACTGCACGCTATGAACGAGGATAAGCCGGATCGAAGGATGGAGTACCGCGAGTGGTTTGGAGGCATGCTTCGCGAGGATGAACAGTTTGCAGGGATGGTTATCTGGTCTGAAGAGGCGCAGTTCAAACTGAATGGTACTGTAAACCACCACGACTGCGTGTACTGGGCTCCTGAAAATCCTCACGTTCACGTGAATAAACATGTTAATGTGTGGTGTAGTCAGTCATTGCACGGTATGATTAGCCCATTCTTCTTTGATGGCACTGTAACTGGTGAGGTGTCTCTTCATATGCTGCAAGCATAGATTTTACCTGCCATCCGAATGGTGTTTGGAAATGAAAGATTTCACCTACAACTAGATGACGCTCCGCCTCACTACCACTGAGATGTCAGAGCCTACTTGGATGAAAATCTACCTGGATGATGGATAGGTCGGAGAGGAGCTGTTGAGTACCCACCACGGTCTCCAGACCTTACACCTCTTGACTTCTACCTATGGGGGACCTTCATAAATGAAGTTTATCAACAGAAGCCAGCGAAGCCATCAAGGCGTCCTGTGCGGCTATCACACCGGCACCACTGACAGCCATAGTTCGGTCAGCAGTTCAGCGGCATCGACGTTGTTTGGCTGTTAATGAGGGTCACTTTGTACACACAAAATAATCTTCCCCCATGCAAGAATTGTAACGGTATGGCATTTTGTTCCAAATATATTAACTATCAATGAGTGTCTACATTTTTCTGGACCCCTCTGTGTTATCATCAATACAATAATTATGTTAATGGATGTAAATTGCTTCATAGTGATGTAAGTTGTAGGGATTGGTTTCAGGTCCAATTTCATTTTTGTTACATCTAAATGGGAAACATAGACATTTATTTCATTCTTTACTATAGGTCCGTCATGGATGGTCAGGAGTGGGAAATTATATATGTAGTTGGTAGGTTTTATGGTGCAGTGTCATTCCCATACTGGAAATTGGGCAAGATTCATTTGAATAAATTATACGTGGTCTTGAATGTTGAAACTACGGACATGTTTGTAAAATTACCTCAGGCGTTTTGCTGAAGAAAAGTTTTACATTATTATTTATGAAAGCAAGTTCACACCCTGCAGTATTCGTTAGGTTACAATTAGGAGTTCTGACATTATAATACATACATACACATGACTGACTATTCTTAATACATGGTGCATTGGACCATTTCAATGTGGGTCTTTGCAGATAATATCTCTCAGTTGGAATAAGTGCAAAATCATTAACAGTAGGTACAGGGGTTACATCATACAATTGGTACTGGGTTCCATCCGTAATAGGCATGAAAATAATTACGATAAATTCTTCGTCTAGCATGACGACGTGAGTCATTGATATTTTTAAATTTTCATACTGATGGTATTTGTCAGTATGGATCATACTGTATGGATAATAGGTGTTTCACTATATTTGTTAAGTCTTTGACATTAGTCATCTCGTTGAATGAGAGACTAATGGTTTCTTTAAATCACTTGCACAATCTTGTTAAACTTGTCGATGCCCATTAATATACATTGGATGTTTTCTAATAGTTTTATCTTGAAGTCTTCTGTTTGAACAATACGTTGGATTGCCTTCATATTATCATTAACATGATTCATTTCATCATAGAATCTTTGAGCAATTGAATTTGTAAATGATACTAACTTATTTATATGCTTTAATTCATTAGTGCGGCTTCGTTTCAAAGTGTCTAATTGATTTTGTAAATTATCTAAATCATCTTGGTCTAAATTGCCAGAGATGAACTTAATTGCTTTTCCTAATCCATTAATTAAACATCGTTTAGTTCTATTAGAAATACTAGGTATTAGCTTAATTAAATCATTTTTTTAAGTTTATTTAGTCACTTCAGTTAATTCATAAATTAAATGAGGAAAAGTGTTATTACTTTTTAATACAAGGTTAGAGACAGTATTATCAATATTCTTATATGAATCCCTTAATGTAGTAAGATCGAAATGAAACATGAATTTATGGTAATTATTGATTACCAATACAGATCCCATAAGGTCGGCATAAAATCCTGGAGTTGTTATGGGTTCAGTGTGGATGATGGCATATCCTAAGAGGAATCTGGATAGGAAGAATTTTTCTTTTAAGTTGTATGTCACGAAAATTCCTGACATATGTTTTACCATTTTTCATTTTACAATAAACTCGGTTTTCTTCAATTTGTGTGATTGTGCCCTCATTATACAGATTTTTAGATTTCCTATTTCTGGTTAGAGGATCTGGGACATATACGGTTTCACCTACGTTGAAAATGGAATCTTTTGGGTCGGGTTTATTCTCATTTAAGATTTTCATCTGGTTTCCTTGTCCTTCAATATATTCATTGAATTTTAGAGACAACGAGAAGATATGGTCTAACGCCTTATAATATGGGCCATATAGAGCATTGAATGGTGGCTGTTTGTTCGTGGAGTGTATCGAAGAATCATAATTCGTGATTGCGGTAATTATGAGTTGTGAGAATGGACCGAACTCATCATGAACTCTCGAAATTCTTAGTTTTTCGAGGAGGGTCGAATTCAGTCTCTCTACTGGAGAGTTAGACGAGGAATTCAGAGGTGTGGTAGCATGGTATTCAATATTGATGGCTTCACAGTATTCTGTAATTAGACTGTTCCCAACTTCTCCTCCCTGATCATAGGTAATTCTTTTTGGAAAACCATGGTGTGAAAAATACATTTGTAGTTTCTTCAAAACGGCCATGGCTGTGCCATTAGGTATTACATAGGCTTGTCCATATTTTCAGAATACATCTACTGTAATATGGATAAAATGCGGTTTTGTTCGAAATGAAAAATATCAATATGAATTAGAGTAAATGGGTGGTCGGCTGTTATAGGACCTTGGTTTGGTACCTCGTTAGGGTGTCTTTCATATTTATTCCTCTGACATAAATTGCATTGATTAATTAGGTTTCTAATTTGCTCTTTCAAGTGTGGCCAATAGTACTTGGTTCGAAAATGTTCAAATGTTTCCACAATATCATTGTGATTTATCGAATGATATTGTAGAATTAACTGTTTCTGAGTTGCTGGGGATTCAATGTCCTCTTGGAATTTAGTAGTTCGGATGATTATTAATTCTGACGTAAGCAATTTCTGACATACTCTAATGAGTGGGATTTCGAGTGTTACGTCATCACAATAGGCGGCATACTTATTTTAAGTGTTGATAATTTTGAAAAGATGATTATTCAGATCTTGTTGGAGATTTTTCTATGTTACCATCATTTCTTGAATAATTTTTGTTCTAGAACTTTAGGAAAATTACCATATTTTATGATAATTTGATTACGGTTTTGGATCAAATTTCGTTCAGACGATTTTAGGGTGAAGATAGGATCTTCCTGATTTGAATGTACAGTTTCATTGTCCACTTCATTCTGGTATGCATCATCTCCGGGGATGGCTGCGTTAGAAACTGTCTCATCATTTACATTGAATTGTATTCTGGAAAGTGCTTCTGCTACGTAATTAGTTTTTCCCTTGACATACTTATGTCGAAATCCAATTCTCCTAGTTTTATTTTCCAGCGATAGAGCCTCGAACTGGGAGCTTTTAGAGTGAAAAGTCACTCTAGTAGCGGTGGTCACATTCTACATAGAAGTGTCGTCCCCATAAATAAGGCTTAAACTATTTACTGCTTTCTACTATTGCTAGCAATTCTCTTTCTACGTGGAACAGTTTCCTTCAGAGGAATTTTAAAGTTTTGGAATAATAAGCAATATGGTGTCCTTTCTGTGTGAGAACACTTCCTATGGCAATGTCTGAACTGTCTGTTGTTAATTCAAATGGTTCTTGAAAACCCGGATAAGCTAAGAATGGAGCATTTATTCAAAGGTTCTTTAAGGTGTCGAATGCAGATTTATACTCGAGGTTCTCTACATCGAGTTTTGATCCTTGGATATGCAATTTTAGACAAGTCCTTTAAAATTTCCTATAGAAACCTGCTAGTCCTAAAATTGCTTAATTTCTTTGGAGGTTTTGATAATTAGGCAATTTTTGATCACTCTGATTTTTTCGGGATTAGGATTTACTCCATTCTGTGAAACAACATGACCTAAGAAGGCTACTTCCTTGTGGAGAAATTCAGTTTTATAGAGTTGTACTTTCAAATTTACTTCTCGCAGTTTCTGCAGCACAAGGGTCAGGTGTTGCTTATGTTGCTCTATGGATTTGCTATACATGATGATATCATCTATATATACAACACAGAATTTGTAAAGGAAAGGACGTAGGATGTTGTCCATTACGCGCTGAAAAGTGGCTGGCGCGTTACGTAACCCAAAAGGCATTCTCTTATACATTAGGTGCCTGGTTATCCATAGTAAAATCAATATTTTCTATAGATCTAGGATCCATCTGGTGAAATCCCTGGGCAAGGTCAAGCGTAGAAAAGTACTGGCAGTGACCAAGGTTATCTAGAATTTCCTCTAATCTATGGAGAGGGTACTTGTCTTCAGTTGTTTTTTTGTTTAGCTGTCGGAAATCTATAACTAGTCTCCATTTCTTCTGCCCAGAAGCATCCAGCTTCTTGGGTACGATCCACACGCGATTGCAGTAAGGAGATTCGCTATGGGTGATTATTCCCTGGTCAATAAGTTTTTCAACTTCCTCACTTAATATTTTCTAGTGTGGGAGGATAGCGGTAATTTCTTTGGTATACCGGCTCCTCATCGGTAGGGCGGATAAAATGCTTTACAGCGTTTGTGAATGTTAAGTCTGATAATTCAGAGCATATTTCCTGTATGAAATTACTTTTAAAATCGTTCATGTGTTGTGTACGGAGAAATTCTCGAATATCACCGTCTGAAATGGAGTTAATTCCCAGTGGCTGAATAGTAATATTTTCTAATGTCTCAACTAAAATCAGTTCTTTAAACTCTTGTTTAGTTGTATTACTGAGGGCTATATGACCTGGTAGTTTTCGGCATGAAGTATTGCAGCTGAGAAATACATTCCACCATATTCAAATGTCGGAACATACACATCTCCTTACTCGATGTTGACAGGAATCGCAGTGTTATGTGCATCATTTGCGGGTTGGAAATTCCTGTGCTTATTACTTGAGTGGAAATAGAAAGGTATGGTTTTGTTGGCTAATGTAACTAGGTTTGATTCATAATCTATTTTTCCACCTAGTTTGATAAAATCAGCTGTGCCAATTAATGCATCGAAATAATCGTGCCATTGCATGCATGACTCGAAAATCTACGGGTGTGTCAATTTCATATTCTGAAAAAATAAGGAATTGTATGATTTCTTCGCCTATTGTTTCCGAATGAACTGACTGTATGCAGAATGGTTCATGAAACAAGTATTCTGAAAAATACTCGCGTGCGATAGTCAGATCCATTGTAGAATTACAAGCACCACTGTCTATTAGGATTTTAAAACCAAACAGAGTGATGAATGGTAATTTTGGAGCATTCCTTATATTATTTAAGTCTTCGCTAGAGATGACTGAGCCAAGTGAAAATCCAGACTTTGATCGTGATCTTCATTGAATGAGCATGAGGGTAGGTGGATTGTGTTGTATTCGAACTCGTGTTTGAGCGGTTGTGTTTCATGAAAGTATTCTGACGATTGTGCCCCTCGAAAATATTCTGGCAGTGTATAGTCACAATCGTTGGTTTCTTTTGCGTACGCATTTACATTCCCTCGGATAGTGGATAAACCGGACATAGGTTTTGGGTAATTTTGGTTATTAAGTGTGAAGCGTCGGGCAATGTTATTTGGTTTAGAGTATGGTCGATTCATTGGTTTAAAGGGTTGTTGGTTCTGTGGTTTGGAAGTCAATGGGTTCGAACCGTGTAAGGTTCTGAATTTCGGTTGTGGGTTAGGATTCATGAATCGTTGATTAGATTGGTTGGTGAAAGGTCGTGGTTGAGGAAAGTGGTGGTTTTGTGGTCTTGAATACATAAACGGATTGTGGGCAGTACGGTTTAGTGGTTGTGTCGCCTGACTGAATCTATGATTTTTATTGCTCTTGCTCAATTTAACGAAATGAACTATGTTATTACTGGCAATATTCAGGCATTACAATAAGTTATATCAAATGTAGCACACAGGCAGGAGATGATGATCAGCTTGGACTGCATCCTCCTTGAGCTGCGTAGTCGGTTGGACTTCTTCTGGGTCGTCGTACAATCGAAAGGCCCCTCTGCGGAGTTATCGGTACACACGGACGGCGATGGCAGTAGGCGGTAGTCGATAGGCGCTTGTTTCAGCGTTGTCGGCTTACTTACTCCCATTCAGCATGGCGTAGTCTGTTGGGTTTCTTCAGCGTCGTCGAGCGATCGAAAGGCCCTCAGGGGAGTAGTCGGTATACTCGTATGGCGATGGCGGTTGGTTGCTGTCGAAAGGCGCTTCTGGAGCGTTGTCGGCTAGCTTACTGCCTTCAAGTGGGCGTAGTCAGTTGAGGTCGAAAAGCCTCCAGTGACGTTGTCAGTTCCACTCCTAACTAGCTGGCTGGTCCAAATGAAATGGATTACTTCAGTAGTTGCGGAAAGATAACTGGCTTGTCGGACGAGGAACGGAAGGCGATTCTGGTTCGTTGTCAGTATACTTCTTCCAACTAGCACGTAGATCTTGTAGCGATCCTGTATCTATCCAGGACGACGGGCCCCCAGTTATGTTTGCTGCTTAACAATATTTAATAATGTCGTAGCTAGCTTGTTGAGTTGTTAAGCTATGTCCTCACAGGTTCTCCCAAAAATGCTGTTTATTCGTCGATCAATAACTATTACATTTAGAAATATTTACAAGTCCTTAAGGCGTAATGCCTAACTGCCAACTACTCAGTTGGTAGTTCTTAAGTTGCAGAAATTCAAAATAGCAAGAGTAGCAAGAGAGCGATTTGGTACAAAACATCATATTTTATACAGGTGGTTGGTTTAGGGGGAAGAACCGAGGTTTTACGAGTCTCTCCGAAATCTTAGCCAGTCAAAAGGCTTTTAACTTAACTGAATAGCCAATAAGGGAAGCGATGGCCAGCCAATCACAATATTCCATGGATGGTCTTTGGAACATACAAGGATTTCTGGGAAAGGTAAATGTTTGTTTACCAAAAGGCTCTTGTTGGAGAATGGAGAATGCTTGTTCTGATAATTTATCTAAAGTAAAGCATTGTCTTGTTGACCGTAAGTGAGCGACATGACTATTCTTTCAAGTTATTTGAGGGTATGTTTCCGTTCCCAGAAACCAAGCCTAGGTGGTCCTTTATGCGTAGCTTTCATGTGAAAGCTTTCGTGCAGAATATGGTCTGTGTTTCCATGTGAGAAAAATAATAATAATAATTTTAGAAGTCAAATCCCTTAGGAGACACAGACTGGGGTTCAATACCAGGCGAGGTATATAACTATCGTACCACTGAGTGACCCAATGACTTCAAGTAATCGTCCACGGCGAATACTTGCGCTAGATTATGCAATTTCACCATGTTCAGTAGTTCATATTTGCGTAGGCTCTTATCGAAAGTAATATTATTCGTCGTTAGCCAGGTCTGGATTTCGTATTTCCTGCTGTTTGATGTAGATACTTTATTAATCTGCAGTGTGTGGTACGACGCACTGTCCATCACTATGATACAATTACCTGGTATGTTCGGTACCAGCTGTGTTTTAAGTCAGGTCATGAAGCTCTTGCTATTCATTTCATCATGGTAATTACCAGATTTAGTTTTAGATTTGAACATGCACAGTCCGCCTGGTAAACCCGTTTCCATTACCCGCGTGAACTATGATCCACCTCTGACCTGCACTGTCCGAAGTCAGGACACCTTCAATTGCCTCGTCCTGCCAACACTTCTTTAACATTGTATGATGGATGGATATACGTTTCATCCAAAAATGTAACAGGTCTTCTCTTGTCGCCTAGCTCGTCATTCTGTTGTAAAATTCTCAGGTACACTGATCTCTTAAACACAATACCGCCTTTTTCCTTTAATGTTTCCCTTTTATTCCGACACTTCCTGAATTTGAAACGTATCGAATGAAGCACTTGTCTCAGATGTTCGCGACTCCCCTTGTAATCTATCTCATGGTGGGGAACAGATCGTAATTTCCCTACTGTTGGTATCTCATTCTTCACTACGTAATACATTTGAATTTTCTGCCTGATTATGCACTTATCCATGTCGTCTAGTATAATTTTCTTATTCACCACTCTGTTTTTACCGGTCAATGTCTTCTCCTTTCTGATGTTCTTACTAAATGTCTCGGATTTTCCTGTTGCTGCTGCAGCTCGTTTCGTTGCCTGACTGACCGGCAAGCTAAAGGAATTTGTGTCCTTCTCTAAATCACAGAACGCAATTACATTGTTTACCACTTCTCTCGCTTTACTATGAACAGCTTTGTTCTTACCACTTGCCATAACTTTACATTAAATATTTATTAAAACACTCTAGAAACGAACTCTTCGACAATCTCACTCAATGCAGTGCAACACTCGGCATGCAACAAATACAGCTGGCAGCGGTGCATATTTGGGGTTGGTGATACTGGCGTCAAGCTCGGTGTTGCCAAGTCGTTCACTGAGTGGCAGAGCGAAGCGCGGAGCAAACGCATCAAAGTTGGCTTTACAGAAACGTCTTCCGTGACGATCGGATGTGAACTGACATGCAGCTCGTCTTTGGCAACGCTAGCTTGTCATCATATCTATAGAGCTTACACTTGCTTTCGTTTTTTCACTTGCCATAGGACGCGCCTCCGGCGTATGGTTATGATTTACCAGCTTCCGGTTTAGTAGTCAGGTAATGGAAGCAATGTTGTTCGGAGAAATAAAAGTTGTAAAATCATCAGCTGTGTACAATGAGAAGGCTCTGCATGTGTTCATTCCTTATGTATTAATGATGTTAAATGTCAGCTAACGTTGTGCCGCATACAACACTCGTAGTCTCTAAATGATGCACATTTTCCTGTAAATTTACAACAGATTATGTTTGAATTTTTTTAAAGATCGTGACAAAGAAAGTGTTTCTCCAATTGGATGATTGTATTTAATTGTATGCACGTCGTATAATCTTGGCAAGGTGTTTTTTTTTCTTTGCACAGAGCAACTTTACACCGTAATAGGCATGCAGCATTTTGTATTTAGTTTTCTGACTCAAATATTTCTAAATGCAGACAATCCATACCTCCATTAGCAGGATTCGGGTTCCATAATTCATGCCAAATGAGGTTCGCTCGTTTGTGAAATTGAGGCCATAAACCCCCTTACCCTTTCAGTGATTACCGTATCGTACTTTATGTAGACTAGAGTGAATATGTAAATGGGCAATTTAAAAAAATGGTCGCCAGTTGCTTGGTCTATTAACTTACGGTAATATTTTCCATACTGAAAACTAGACACGGTTGGATTTTAAGGTGCTATCAAATACCGCTTTCTTGCAATACCTGGAATATGTAGGTAATTATAAAATGATTATTGGTTAAATAAGTGTTAATAGATAGGCTATTATAATTATAATGATTAAATAAATATTAAAGAAGAAACGACGGGTTGTTAGTAAACATTAGGCATGAAGTTACGGCGAATAGCCTATAACTCATAGCTTCCGTCACAATTTAACATTTAAACGGGTCAAGTTAATGCATAATTTACAAATATAACAACTGGTTAGCAATTAATTATATTATTCTTACATATAACATATTTAATTGTCACCAACTTAATACAATTTTAGTCTATGATATGTTAGACCACTGCCGTTTGAAATGTGTAAATCGCACACTTTATAGGCAAGCTGTTTGTTATGGTCGTTAATGTTGCGAAGTTTTACTAATTATTACTCATTTAGGAGACACTTTTCCTTGGTATATTCATGAAAGGCCAACCCTCTAGTTCTTATTTCACAGGTTGAACGCCTAAAAAACAAAACCACAATCCGAAATAATAAAGAAAATAGTCACGAAAGATTCATTGCCAGTGGAAATCAAATCGAGATTCACGGACTGGAAGTTCGCTATGCATAAGGGTCGGTGCCATTTTAACCCGTGGACGCTCTATTGACTCGCGGCGCGGCCAGCGATGGATTAGACCCCTCTGCACAGATATTGGTCTTGCTTGGATGGCTGCATCAAACCAGTCAAAAGACTGAAGACTCAAACCACAAATCTGTTATTGGAGACTCAAACCACAAATCTGTTATATCTTCAAGGTCACGCAAGCTTGCGTTACCTCCCTCTGAGTACTTCGAATGGACTCGTCATCTGTCGCCCACACTTGGTTCTGATAATCGGAATAATCAAAATAAAATAAAACCTAGCCTATACCCTACAGAAGTCATTAAGGGAACCCGGACTCGAAAAATGATGAAATTTTCGTTTTTCAGATTTTTAGAAAATAAAATACTACAGACTTTCCTCTTTAAAATGTCATATTAATCTCCCCTGTATCTCAAATCCAATTATAAAACATATTTTTTAAATAATGTGCTGTAGTGCGCGTCACCACATTTCATTTCCATGGATACATACTTACTGAAAAACATACTCAAATCTCTCGGTCTTTCCTAGGAGATAGTAGGCTTATGCATGTAGGACATATTTATTGTGTTGACTACATTTTCCGATAGGCAATTGTTTTGTTTGAATTTTGTATTCCTTGGATACTGTTGTTGTTGTTGTTGCCTCGCCTGAAGAATACGATTAAGGGCCAGAAACACAGCGACGGAAAACCTTTGGGCGGAGCTAAAAGACTGACTGATGAGGTAATCAACGGATTGCAAAGAGACTATGGGCAGGCAATAAGACAAAATACCCACAGTGTTGAAGCAATGGAGGAAGCTGTAAGGGCATTGTACTTCCTCACCGTATCGACTGACGAGAAACCACTATATGGCGTATGCCCACAGGGTCCCAATTCCTGGTGCAAGTATAACAAATAACAGGGATCTGAACTTGTATACAAGCATCTTCACAGTTTACCAGAAGCTGCCATGAAGTCAATTAAGCCAATTTTCAGAGATTTATCTCAAACTGAACTTTTGAAAACATATCTACATGGACGTACTCAAATCAAAATGAGAGGGTGAATAATGTAATTTGGACCAGCTTCCCAAAAAATGTGTTTGTGGAAATTTATACTCTTCACTTAGGAGTATACGATACCATTGTCACCTACAACAATAGTAACATTTTAAAGTGTGATGTGCTGCAGAAGGTGGGCCTGACGGCAGGAAAGTGCATGGTCAATGCTAAGATGTCGATAGACAATGAGAGGAAACGGAATGCTAAAAGAAAAAAAGAGAGTCTGAGAGGCAAGCTAGACAAAGAATGAAAGCTGTAAAGAGAAGGCTAGATAAGGAGATGTCTAGTGACACTGATAACCCCTCTTATGCTGCTGGACTTCATTAGAAAGTTAGTTGAACTTTGAACCTCGTTTTCCACAATTTAATTTTTATGCCATATAAGGAACTTTTATCCTAAATTATTAAAGATAGAGACTTCAAAATTTCAAGGATTGTAAACAATATCAATCTACACCTTCTGCCGCAGCCTTTTGTCATACACGATCAATGACAGATTTTATGGTGACGATATTGAGACCAAAAATATTTGGAAAAAAATCAAATATTAATTAATTAATATCTTTCCAGAAAATGCACATATATTAATATCCCTATGCCACATGGTGTTAAATGTTTGTAATACTGTAAATCACAGTCAAAATTTCGTTCTTCTAGTATTGATAGTTTAGAAGAGATTGTTCCCTACATTTAACATTGCAGGTATAGGGAGGTCCGGGTTCCCTTAAAAGAGACCCTTGTCTCATGTTACGTGACTCCGCATGATAACATTCACATTTCTTTCCACCTTGAAGATGACAAGTATTATCAATCACACGCCCCTAAAATTAAATTCAACTTCTGTAATTTTTACAATCGTATAATGAACATCCCTGAATGAAGTGTAGAACAGCAGGGGGTGGGTTTTCACAGAAATGTGATCTTCCCAGACAACTCTGCAAGTGTGTCATCTCTCAAAGAACTGCTTAAGGATAATTCCAGCGCTCAAAGAGTTGCTGTTTGAGTCTTCAGTCTTTTGACTGGTTTGATGCAGCTGTCCATGCTTCCCTATCCTGAGCTAATCGTTTTAACTCTACATAGATACCACACCCTGCATACGAGGCAATTTGTTTAACTTTTTCTAACCTTGGTCTGCCCCTACAGTTCTTGTCCTCGACCCTTCCTTCCATAACTAAGCTTGCTGTTCCTGAGTGTCTTAGTATGTGTCCTACCAACCTACCTCTTCTCTTCATTAGCAGTCGTCAGAAACATCTCTCCTCTTCCATTCGTTCTAACACCTCTTCACTTGTAACCCTATCTACCCATTTGATCTTCATCATTTTCCTGTAACACCACATTTCAAACGCTTCAATTCTCCTCTTTTCTGCTGCACCAATAGTCCAAGTTTCACTTCCATAAAGTGCCACACTGCCAGAATTGGGCAAAATACTCCCAAAATGTATTTTAGACACAAAATACAAAATACTCACAAAAATGTATTTTAGACACAAAATACACTTAAAATTTTCCGGAAAATACAAAATACAAATAGTATTTTAAAATACAATTCAAAATACTTTCATTAAAATATGCCTCTCAACCATTCGAACTGTTGAAAATAACAAATATATATTACTACTAGCAACCCGCAACGGTTTAACCAGCATAAGCCTAAGCTTAAAGGGCGCATTTTTTTATTTCAATGAACTACGGAACTATATCCGTTTTCCGTCTAGGCATGATGGGTTAAAATCACCTACTGGACTATTAATTATATTATCACTAGCAACCCGGCCCAGCTTCGCCCGGGAACAGTTGTGAATGCATTACGTGATAAGCGCTACTTTACGATGTCAATGAACTACAATCTATAACCGTTTTATGTCTCGGCATTATGGGTTAAAATCACTGACTGGACTATTAACTATATTATCATGGAGATGCATGTGCAACAAATTCTTGTCAGACGTAATTTAAGAATGGCGAGGTGCATGAAACACAAATCCCCCTTCCGTCCAATCTAAAAACACTTATAGTGGACGATATATTGAATATAGAAATGTGCTCTGTCGTACGTTTTTGTAGAACTTTTCATGCTGAACAATTCTTACACTCATTGTATATTGATATTTTTAAAGGTTTGCCCAGCGTAAGCTTAAAATGTGCTCGGACGCCAGGATTTCTTTCGACTTTTTCTCTGAAATCGTTAATGCTTGGCTTCCTTTGATCATAAATAAATTATTTTCTACAGAAGCCTTCCTCGAGGTGTCCTTTACTGAATGGTGAAAACCGCATCAAAATCCATGCAGTGGTTCTCGAGATTACCCGTGATATCCAAGAATCGGGGACTTGTTTTATACTAAGGAGAAATTATACGCCAATCAGTATAATTTAATATAATATAATCCCCCTTCCGTCCAATCTTAAATTGACAGTGAATTTTGCGCAACGAAAAGTTCACAGGACAAATGAGAGTTGCACTTCCAGGGAATGGCGAGGTGAATGAAACTCAAATCCCCCTTCCGTCCAATCTTGACTTGACTGTGTTTCACAGGCGAAATGAAGAAAACCCGAGTTGCACTTCCAGGGAAACTCCAAACACAACCGCCCTTCTCAGAAGTCTTAACTCAACACGACTCGACGGTTTGCTGTTGGCTGTATCTGGGGCAATAGGTTCACCCGCTAGCTAGGCTGTAACAGGGATTATAGACTCTCCCTTAGCTAGCTCGTAAAATGTCGCCTCAGTACTTGAATGGACATGATTGGAAGAAATTAAAACGTAAAAACACTTATAGTGGGCGATGTATTGAAGATAGACATATGCTCTCGCGGACTTTTTGTAGAACTTTCCATGCTGAACAATTCTTACACTCATAGTATTTAGATAATTTAACGGTTTGCCCAGCGCAAGCTTTCAAAGCGCTCGGACGCCGGTTTTTTTTCGACGTTTCCATTGAAATCGGTACTGCTCGGCTTCCTTTGATCATAAATAAATTATTTTCTACAGAAATCATCCTCGAGATATCCTTTACATAATGGTGAGAACCGCATCAAAATCCATCCAGTGGTTCTCGAGTTTACCCGTAACACCCAAGAATCGGGGACTTTGTTTTATACTAAGTAGAGATAGAGATGGAGATAGCATGTGCAACGAATTCTTGTCAGACGTAATTTCAGACTGGCGAGGTGCATGAATCAAAAATCCCCATTCCGTCCAATCTAAACTTGACTGTGTATTCAGCGGAACGAAGGCTGAAACTGGGGTGATCGGCTCACTCGTTAGATAGCTCGTAAACTCTCTCCGAAGCTAGTAATTGAATGGAGATTGTTGGGAGAAATGAAAACGTAAAAACACTTATAGTGGGCGATGTATTGAAGATAGAGATATGCTGTCCCGGACTTTAATGTAGAACTTTTCATGCTGAACAATTCTTACACTCACAGTATATAGATATTTTTAATGGTTTACTGAGCGTAAGCTAAGGCGCATGGACTGTAGGTCTCTTTTCGACTCGATTCACTGAAATCGTTACTGCTCGGCTTCCTTTGGTCATAAATAAATAATTTTCTACAGAAACCTTCCTCGAGAAATCCATTACAGAATGGTGAAATCCGCATCAAAATTCTCGAGATTACCCGGAACATCCAAGAATCGTGGACTTAGTTTTATACTAAGTAGAGATTATAGACATTACTCTTATTATTGACCTAGACGGATACGCGCATTAACGGGCAAGGCCAAAGGTTCAAATCCCACCGTCAGCTTCTGACAGAACGCAATCTTTCAACAATCATCTAAGAAAGACTGCTACCAAACTCAAGACACGGAATAACATTTTCCGGAACCTTTGTGGTACCACTTAAGGTCCAGCACCAATACTCTCCGCTGTTCAGCTGTTGCCATAGTCTATTCTAGTCTCTTCTATCGCTGAATAATGCGCCTCAGTTTGATAAATATTTTTTCTTGTTGTTGTTGATTCATTTAGGGGCCTTGGGACTTCGTGGACATGTAGCCCCATGTACTTGGTTATGTAAGGAATTTGTCTGAAGACGTGTGTTATTGTGTTGGCTGTATAAGTGTGTATTGACATATTACCAGCTATTTTTCAGTATCGCCTGGCTGCGATTGTAGTGCTGACAGACAAAAGGGTGGCATATCATTCAGGACTACCCTTTGAGATCCTACAGTGCTGCTGAAAGAAATGTGCCAAGCTACACCACAGTCCAATTGACAACAAATTATAAACAAATAAATACATTTAAATTAAATTAAATGATCCTACCACCTCAGGTCTCTAGTTATCCAGCCTGGAAAGGTTGGGTCAATTTTTATGATATTATTATTATTATTGTTATTATTATTATCACTATTATTATTACCAAACGACAGCGGTAGCTGGGACCCGGACTTTGGGAGACATGGGCTCGCTCCACACCGCCCTTGAAATGCTTTTCCGTGGTTTCATTCTACAGTGAAAAGAAACGAAACCAAAACCCCGTGGCACCAGGCTCACGTCAGCGAACGCTGCTCAGCCATTTGGCCTGCAGAAAGTCCCCTTGGCTGTTAATCTTGGTCTTCTTGACCAGGGCGCTGCCTCGATGTCAGACAGTTACTTCATTGTCCTCACGAGGCTGAGTTCACCCCGTTCCAGCCCTCACGTCAGTTTTTAAATCCCTGACGAAGCCGGGAATCGAACTCGGGGCCTTCAGATGCGAGGCAGGCATGCTGCCCCGACACCACACAGTGAGGTCCTTCTCTAAAGAACGGAAACTCGCCGGGGCCGTGTGACGGGCGGAGAGCAATAACTTACGGCCAGATGACTAGCATCTACCGATTACACAAGAGCGGGTCAGGAAGCACCGGATGCTGTCATAGCATTGATTGCATACGGAGCTGGCAAGATACTTTAGTTGGGAGAGTTAAGACTTGTGGTGAAGTACTGTAGCCTATCTCATATCCCGTGAACGTGGTTAGGTATAGAACAAAACATCAAATTTTCCAAGTGGAAGCTTATTTTCCCAAAAAATCTAACAGTAAATGTGTTCGTAAGTTTCAGCGCCATGCGATTTTCACTTGTGGGGAATCTCAAACAAAATGTAGGCCTATACAGATACAATCGGCGTGCTCTGTAGGCTCTCGAGAACAAAATATCTTTGAGGATGAATTTCAGCGAGTGTACCAAAACTTCCTACGATGGTGCATAATGTGTGTTTAGAAAATGAAGGACAACATTTACGGTAACTACTGAACTCCGAAATTCATGTAAGTAATGATGATTATTAAATACGTTAAAAAGTGCAATTTTTTAAAACTAATTGGGCACTACGCTGCTGCTAGCGCCTTGCTCGACAGGTACCTACACACAGTGGTCCTGCCGTCACGCAGCGACTGCGAGGTTCCGTTCTATAGAGAAGCACATCACGGCCGGTTCCTTCCAATGCCTTGCCTAGTTTCATGCACCTTCACTTATTTCATCTATCATTAACTCCTCTCATTAGGTTGGCGTCAGTAAGGGTATCCGGCTATAAAATCACTCACCACAGGAAAGAAAAACATCATTGCGTACCATCCCCGACCCCATTAAAATGGCAACAATAAGGGGTAGACATACATTTTAGTATTATTATTATCCTTTGTTAACGTAGACAACTTACTATCGAAGGCATTTTAAGAGATTCGAGTTTCGAATTCTGGCACGGACAGCGGCCATTCTCGGTGTGGTGTTTGGATTTTTCCCACTCTCCGTCTAGGCACATGCCGGAACGGCAACATACTTCAAGTCCTGGGGCATCTGCTCACTTCTAGACCATAATAAATACAGCCACGTAAACTGCTACAGACACCGCACAAACACAGGTTATCAGACAAATTAACTCACACAAATACATGGGGCTTATGATCAAGATTTAGACCTACCAATAACAATCGGCATACTTATTTTTCGAGCCGGCCCCGTGTTGTTAGGGTAGTGCGCCTGCCTCGCACCCGGAGGTCCCGGGTTCGATTCCCGGCTCCGTCAGGGATTGCTGGAAAGGGGTGCACTCAGCACAGTGAGGTCATGGAGACCAAGATTAACGGCAAGGGTACCCGACCTACTGACCACGCGTTACCCCATAATCTGCTGGGCAGCGGTCCCTTGGTAGGGCTGTAGTGCCACGGGGTTTGGTTTGGTTTATACTTATTTTTCGGCGGCTCGTGGCACAGTGGCTAGTATTCATGACTCTCATCCCTGAGGCCCGGGTTCGATTACCAGCTCTGCCTAGAAATTAAGTCCTGGCCTGAGGGCTGTAATGGGGTATATTCAGCTTAGGGAGGCAAAACTGAGAATACTCGAAGTGATTTTCTGTTGTTTTCTCACTTCTACTCCAAATAAATGTCGGGATGGTTCCTAAATTAAGGCCACGGCCACCTACTTCCGAATCCTCACCTGAATTACAAATAAACACACTAATACAAGAAATACTACCTCAGATCCCACAATAACACAGGTTATCAGACAAATTCCACGCGTAACCAAGTACATGGGACTACTGTAAATGACCACGATGTCCAAGTTCCTCAAATGAAACAACAACTTGCCCATTTTGTACAGCGCTTATGAGAGCACTTCCGGTAATTTCGGAGAATTCTAGTGAACAGCTTCAGACAACTACTGTACTTACATTTTGGTATTTCATACTTACGTAGCATGAGGCTAGTGGTTGGAAAAGTTTCTAAGATTAACCACACTGATAACAGAGCATCCGGCAGACATTCCTCACGAGATTTTGTTTCAAAATGAATCCTAAATAAACAGCATTGCACATGTCTCACAAGGATAGTGTGATGCTGGAACAGTTGTATTATTCTCAAACTTGCCTGTGCCATGTCTAGCAATTAACTCAAGTTATGAGATAGGATGATAATGGAGGATTGAATTAAAAATTGTCCAAAACAATGAATGTTTCAATGTATTGTGTGTATTTTGAATATACAAATACTCATGAAAAGTATTTTCGATACGGTACAGATACAAAATACATGTTCTAAAATTTATTTTAGATACAAAAGTATCGAAAATACGTATTTTAAATACATGTAGGTTATTTTCGATACTGCCCAACTCTGATCTATGTGACATTCAAAATCCTGTTAAGTACAAGTCGAACATGGCGGCTTAGCGAATTTGAAACATTCAAATAGACGTTTTTCGCTGTTTAACCATCCGAATGCAGTGAAACTTGGTAAATCAAATGTTCATACACATTGCAATGCACTGACATCTAATTTAGTTCAATTGTTAACATAACCTCAAGATGGTGGCTGTGCAAAATGTTAAAATTAACATTTTATTTCTTGTGTCCTAATCAAGCGATCGAGGTCAACGTTTGAATAATTAACCTATGCAATGATCGTCATATAATAGTACTCTAAGGCCAACATATATAAAAATCCAACATGGCGACCATCCAAAATATTTGGACGGTTCTCAATACCTACTAATCTATGACAGCAATCAAACTGAAGTGTTGTATATTGATAAAGGCTATAAACGTAAGTTCACCTATGGGATTTTCAATAATCAGGTGAGCACACACCCAACATGGCGGCGACGCGAAATTTGAATATTTAAATGGACGTTTATCACGATGTAAACATCCGAGCGCAGTGAAACGTGGTACGGTAAAAGCTCCAAATTTGAATCCACAGACTTCTAGTTTATTACAATTGTTTTTATAACCACAAGATGGCGGCTGTGCAAAATTTTAAAATCTGGTTTTCATTTCTTGTGTCCTAATCATGCGATTGAAGTTTGAACAATACACCTACGCAATACTCTTCTTGTAATAGTACATAACTCTACGACCTACATATATAAAAATCCAACACGGCGACCATCCGAAATATTTAGACGGTTCTCAATATCTACGAATCTATTACAGCAATCGAACTGAAATTTTGTATGAAGGGAATATGAAAATAGGCTATTTAGTTCTTCACGGAACTACTTGTTTGGAATCACCTAATATTAGATGTACAGGCAGTTTTACATAAAACTGTCAGTATCTAGTGTATAATTTGTATATTATTGTAATACTTCTCTTCTAATAAACTACTAGAAAGAGCATAGGCTAATCCCCTATATTGATTAATGTAAATAAATATATTCTACAAGGCATTGGAAAAATATTAAATTGAATTTCTACATGAACCTGTAGAACTTCCACACATGACCAAACATGTTTGGGGATGCACATCATCAACTAACTTGCTGTTCTATTTGATTGTCCGCAGAATTTTCAGATGGCTTTTGCTCATTACTTTGATGGGTATTTGCATTCAAGAGTCCTTGACTAACTAACCAGTTGCGTATGTTGTCAATAACTGTTGGAGGGAATTGATCTTGATGGTCCTCCATATAATGGTACACAAACAAATCAGCACCGGTGATGATAAACCTGTGGGAGAATACATCGATTTTGGCACCTGAAACAGAGAAACATAACATTCCTAAGGTATAACCAGTGAAAATAAAAAAATACTTTTTTGATATTACAGAAATTCCCAATTTTAAATTTAACCTATGTGTTCTGGTTGTGAGAAATAAAAAGACTGCTTTCGGTTTTAAATAAAAGGTGCTCTTATTTAAGCCCGCCATAAGAATACCATGGGTTCTATTCAAGGTCGCACATAAATGATAATGTCTTCTAATCTGCCTGTAGCACGGTACATTTCCAGGCACGGGTTGGGTTTAGAACATTATCTACTGAGTTATCTACCAAGAGTCATACACATGAATTGCATTGAACCTAAGAGAATTAATTTTGTTTTAAAGACGTAAATGAGACTTATTTATTCCTTCTTGAAATGTAAAGTTTTGAAGCCATTTTTTCTGTGTTGCCCGTACAAACTATCAGTTGTAACTCTTCAGTCGGTCAACACAAACTTGCCTAATATGACTGAGTGGAGGTACAGATTATTTTTTTATTTAGTCAATTTACCCTCTAGGTTGGTGGTTCCCACGGACTCAGCGAGGGAACTCACCACTACCGTCTCTATGGGCAGTGTCCTGGAGCCTGGAACATCTGGTCGGGATGGATACAACTGGGGAGGTGTGATCAGCTTTTCGCCCAGGCGGCCTCACCTGCAAAGCGAACAGGGGCCTCATGAGGGATGGGAAGGGATGGAAGATTGGGATGGATAGGCGAGGAAGAGGGAAGGAGGCGGCCGTGGCCTTACAGTAGGTACCATCCCGGCATTTGCCCGAAGACGAAGCGGGAAACCACGGAAAACCACTTCGAAGATGACTGAGGTGGGAATCGAACCACCTCTACTCATTTGGACCACCCGAGGCTGAGTAGAGGAGGTACAGATAGACAATCATAAATATTGTCGCATGGAAAATATAAAGTCCCTTTCGGATATCATCGTGCTTGGACGTGGCTGTACAGTTGCAACAAAATTCATGCACTTCCATCTTTTTTTTACCCTCCAGGTTGGTGGAACCCACGGACTCAGCGAGGGAACTCACCACACACCACTACCGCCTCTACGGGCAGTGTCCTAGAGCTGCGATACAACTGGTGAGGTGGGATTGGCACCTCGCCCAGGTGACCTCACCTGCAAAGCGAACAGGGGCCTCATGAGGGATGGGAAGGGATGGAAGATTGGGATGGATAGGCGAGGAAGAGGGAAGGAGGCAGCCGTGGCCTTACAGTAGGTACCATCCCGGCATTTGCCCGAAGACGAAGTGGGAAACCACGGAAAACCACTTCGAGGATGGCTGAGGGGGAATCGAACCCCCTCTACTCATTTGGGCCACCCGATGCTGAGTAGACCCCATTCCAGTCCTCGTACTGCACCATTATTCATAAAGGTCTTAAGTACAGACATGGTTACAGTATTTTGGGAACACCCTCTAACTTTCTAACTAGCCTCTGAAGTCTATAATTACAGCTGGTCTACGGCGAGCAAAAGCCATGCTATCAAGAAAGAGATCGGCAGAGCTCGTGTTTCCGACGAGAAACCCGAAGGTCATCGATAATAACCATGTTGACTGTGTCTAACACTATATCGATCGATTCACCTGAGAGTGATTAATACAAATTAAAGCATATTTAGCGCTATATGTAAGCAGCTACATACGTCTGTGTGTATATTTCCATGGCAGAAAGCTATTATTAAGAAAGTATGAAGAACAGAAGATGATCTGTTAACTCACTGCTGATTACGTTTCGACTGCGATATATTTCGTATCGAGTCGTGACGTGTGAAGGAGTGGGGGGAGCGGATGTGAGACCAAGACGACCTCGTGGAGAGAGCAATGAGTATAGAAACTGACAGCGTACAGGTTTGAGCCTGAAAACAGTGAAAGTAAAGTCGCCAGCTAACGGGAGTTTTAAAAACGTGTGACCGTGCTGAAGTGTATACGCTAGTTCGTTCAGCATTCTACGTGAAGTAGAAACGTGTTTAATAGGGCTCAGACATGGTCTTAAACATGTAATAGTTTATCTTTGCGACCGTGTATTTACAGCAACTAACGGGCCATGCGGATGGATACTTTCATAATCCCGACCGCGAGCTCAGCTGTCATGTGTCACGAAACTCTGCATATAAACCGTCGTGGAAATGCAGCCTAGACTTGATTCACTCTTCACAGTGATTATACTTTTTGAAAAGAGCACATTCTCAAGCAAGGTGTCAGAGGGAAGGAACAATATGAAGCTTATATCCATTACGATGGTAGGCTAGATTGATTTAAGAATACTACATTAGCTGGGTGCAGCGGGGACATGTTGGCAGCAACTTTCATTTAGCATGAAGTGTGCAAGCGACTCTCGTGATGCAAGGGGCCGCGTCGACCCTTGTGAACTTGTTCACACTTGCGTTCATATATTGGAACTTGTTAGTGACTGTTCGAGTTCTCCCTCGCTTCGTGACGAGTTGATAAACTGTGTGCGGTCCGTCCGTTGGTATTCGAATATGTATGGGAAGATATCGCCAGGATATGTTGGAACTATTTCGACCGACCGGGTGTTGTTCGAGCCTAGGAGGACCTTGGTTCGTTCTGTGGAAACCCAGTTGGAGTCCAGCGTGTTTTGCTGTTGGTCTGGAGCTGAGTATGGCCAACGATATCCTTTTTTCCTCATCTAGATTCGCCAAAGGTACAGATCACTTCAACTTGTTACAGTAGCGTAGCGTGGACATTTAAAACTACCACACATTGCCATGTTTGATTTTGTAGATTAAATGGTTGAGTAGAAAGTGCAGGTTCGATGTTTATTTCGAAACTGACCTTCTATGATGCCAGGATTTTGACTCATAAAAATGAGTGCATCCTTTGTGTAATTTTGATGAATAAATTAACAATTTCAGTAGTATTTTACAGTATTTAAACTAATATGCTCATTCTTATTTGTCGAGAAACAAATGTAGGAAGAAGATCTACAGTTTTTCTTGTGTAAGAACATTTTAGTAACACAATTTTCTTTTGAGAACTTTGGTTGAGTTTTTCATAGTCTAGTGTATTGTTCTTTAAGCACTTTCGCTTGGATCATCGTATTCTTTGAGGGAATTTTCCTTTTCGTATTCTTAATACGATATTAAGAAGTTTTCGGATCCTGTTATTCTAAATGTTACTTCGAGTCCTTTGACTATATTTTTTTTTCTCTGCAATTTAGTAACAGATTTAACTTGTATTTTCTGAGCGTGATTTTCGAAATGGATTGCCTAATGGGTCATTAGTCGCTTAGCCTTTGTTGCTAACCTAGATCTATGCTGTAGGTCTGATCCATCGACATTTTCGCGTTCGGGAAATTCAGGGAAGATCTTATTTTGAGATTGAATTTATCTTTATAGATCGCTTTACAACCTCAGTTTGTGTGGTTGGTGAGTGTTATATTTTTTTTTATGAAGTTAACACTGGATTAAATTGATATCATTGCCTTTAGTGCAATAGTTTTTCTCTATTAAGAGGGTATTTGAACGACATCCAAATTTGCGAGGATAATCCCAGGGACGACTTACTATAAGTCATACGTTTAAGAATTATGGATCATATAATACATCAATGTAAGGCAAGTTTTTAAAGATAGGTGGAATATTTCTGAAATCCACTGGGCTTTATTCGTAATCTGTTACAGAATCATTTTTTTTCGCACATGAGTTCAGGATTTTTCTATAAACAGCTGATTTTCATAATTGTGGATTTATAACAGTAAGGCTCCTATTATAGGTGCATGTTCGACTTTAGAGAGGCATGTACTATGAGTAATGTCTTTGTGTTTAAGTATATTGATGCAATGCTTTGTAAAGCATATTTTTCTTGTTGAGGATTGAGCCAGGTGTGCCAATCAGGATTAGATTGATTGGGGTTTTAACCCAGAGAGGTGTTGTTTTTAACCTAGTATGGTTAATATTTGGTCATTGTTAACTTTATCGCTGTTATCGTGAAAATGCCTGTGTGAAGATTAATATTTTTCTGAGCAGTATTATTGAGAATCTTGAGTGGATATCCGGTTAAATATTTCCAGTAAAACTAATATAACAATTTTGCCATAAGATGTATGTTTAATAAGGAAACCGATAACTATTTAAGGCTGAATTTATGATTAATTTTTGCTTAGCTTAACTGTTCGGCAGAATTACCCTAAAACTAGAAATGAAACAATATTAAGCAGAAAGGAATGTCGTGACATCAAGTCAGTGGGAAGAGAATAATTGAAATTATTCTGGAATTTTGTGTAAATTATATTCTGTAAATATGCCATATGAATTTCTTCGTTTAATAACAAGAACATATAATGTTACTGAAGATGTCGTGTAGGATTATTAATTATAATCAGGATATTTTTGTATAAGATGTTATTTCCGTTAAGGAACCGAAATTAATTTAATGTATTCAAGTCTTATAATATTTTTCTTTTTGTAAATGCTTACCATATGGGATTGATCATTATCATTATTAATATGCCTTAGTTGAGATAATGGGTAACTTTTTTTGAAAGACAATCCAGTATAATCAATGAGATTTTTTGATTGGTCGTGGTATCGACAAAATTGATATTTTTCTGTCTTGTTTATTCTTACAATAAACTCCTTTATTACTTGGTTTTAATTATTGCGTGATGCTTTATAGAGGTGATGGAAGGGTGTATTAAGGGGGCCATGGCTAGGTATTTTAGTGTTTTCCACACCTTTGAGATTCTTTCTTCCTCTTGAAGAATTCTTGTGTTTTGAGCTAGTCTTTTCTTTTTCTGAGCCTTGGTCAGTCTTAATACATCCTGTTAGGTATTCGAGTGGCCCTATTATCCCTGTGTCTGTTGGTAGAACTTGGGGGTCTTTAGAGCCGGGGCATTTTCAGGTTCTACGATCCAGCTGCTATCCAGGGATTCAACAGGTATTGGTAGGTAAAAGGGTACATTAGGTGGCGCCCAGCTCAGGGGCTTCGAAAAACTGGAATACCAGAGCGAATACCAGGGAGTTGAATGCCATAATTCCGCCAAAATTGAAACTGAAAGTACATAGTGGAAATTAGTTTTATGATCATGTAACACAGATCGCGAATTGGAACACCGTGTTTCTTGTGTGACCATGAATCAAGGCGATAAAATAATGGTGAACCAATATTTTGGCACGAACTATTGGAATTCCTATGGAACAAAGCAATCACGAGGATACTCGAGCTACTTGACTTACAAGTGGTATTGCAACCATTATTAATTTTTATTTTATTTTATGTATTTGAGTGGTGCCACACGCTTTGTTAATAATTTGTTCTACTTGTTTCCGGCTGATGATCATTGCTGACATCATTAAAAATAGAAGTATTTGTAGTAAATTTAAAATTTAAGTAATGGTAGAATCATAGATCTTCGCCGATATAAACCAACACGCACTTGTATATGGTCGATCCCAAATCAAATGGGGCACTTTGTGTTTAGACATAAGCTTATTTTAAGGTAACGCCAGACAATAAGAATGAGCATGTATGGTAAATGGTGGTTGTTTGTAGATGTTCTCGCTGTGCTTTGTTGGTGTGGTATTCTTATTTCTTGTGAAGTGTAGTGAAGCATGTCTGAAGGTAATATGGTGACTGTTGGTGACGTTAAGAAGATGTTTGAAATTATTCAACATAAAATGGACAATTTGAATCAGGACATAGAAAATATTAAGGTCCAAACTAAATCTGCATTAGACCATATGTCTGAAACTGTTATTCAAAATCAGGGTGCAGTTGCTGAAGGTATCAGGGGGGAAATTGATACTATGCAATCCTCCTTGAAGGCTATCAATGACAGTTCTAAAAGGGTAGAAAAGAAGGTTACCAGTGTAGAATCTAATATCGAAGATATCCAGGACGATAATAGAAAAACACAACTAGATATCAGTACACTACGGGCTAATGTTGGCTTGGTACAGGTTGCCCAAGAAAGAATCCAAACTAGTCAAACATCAATCCAAACTAGTCAAACATCAATGCAAAATAGTCAAACATCAATGCAAAATAGTCAAACATCAATGCAAAATAGTCAAACTTCAATGCAAACAGATCTTAACAATATCCAAACTAGTCAAACTTCAATGCAAACAGATCTTAACAATGTTCAGACTAGTCAAAGGGGAATTGAGGAAACAGTAAAGGATGTAAACTCTAATGTAAGGATTATGCAATCCCAAATCAATGATTTAAGAACAGATGTGGGATTAATAGAATCCAGTCAAAATAAAATGGAGCTAGAGGTCCGAAAAATCGAATCTAGTCAAAATCAGACGGAGGTTAAGTTAATGGAGCTAGAAAAATCTAATAAAGAGTTTCAAGTTGAGATTAGACTAGACTTTGAAAAGAGTGTGAAGCTCAGTAAAAAAAAATTAGAAACACTTCAGCTACAGTTTTCCCATGACACTAATCAGACCCAGAATAGCCTGGAGCAGTTGAAATGTGAAATGGGGACACTCCGAGCTCAAGTCACTGATCATACGAAACTTCTCAGGGATGATTTTGACATCGATTTGAAAGGGATCATAAGTGATAATATTGTAACATTTCGTCAAGATATCATGAAAATTAATGAGGAATGTTTTAAAGTTGAGAAATCTAAGTTAGAATCTAAACTTGCCACTGGTCTTGCAACTAATAGCAAAGACATAATAAATGTTAGGGAAGATCTAAGCAAAAGAATGGATGGAATTCAAAATACACAGGTTAATAACATATCCGATTTAGAGAAACGTATTAACAGTGTTGAAACTAAAGTCGACCAAAGTAAGATAGAGTTAAATGAGGTCAGGGAGAAGAAAACTTCCGAGATTAATGAAATCAGAAAGGGTCTCGAGCAAATTAATCTAGAGGGGCATATCAATTTAGATACGCTAAAAGATCAATTGCGATCACTTTTACAGTCCGATTTTCGATTTGTAGTTGAACAACCTGAAGTGATAGTACCTGATGGTAGGGAAAGGATGATGCAGGAATCTTCCAACAACGAACCCAACGTTCGGCTCAGTCAAATGGAACATTCGAGTCCCATTCGAACAAGCAGGGAAACTTTTAGTTCTCCGAACCCCAACGTAGGCGTGGGTGATTATACTTCGAAATCATTGGAAAGGACACCGAATGTAACCATAATACGAAACTTTGATGACAAACCTAGGAAGTTTAGCAACTTGGATGGAATGACACCAATCGAATTTGTCAGGACATTAAGAGATTATTTTTTGGAGTCACATGTGCCACGTGAGCGTGAGCTACGTATGGTGGAAAGGTTTCTCACCGATGCTCCGTTACAATGGTTCAGAGCTTTTCGTTACACATTTGACAATTTTGAACAGTTTTCGGAAGCCTTCATACAAAGATTTTGGTCGATCGAGGTCCAACAAAATGTGAGATCGGAAGTCTATTCACGCAAGTACTCCAGTACAGGACCAACCAGCTACGCTGAATACTTTGCGTGTCAGTTAGCAAAACTCCGTTTTCTTCAGCCGCCGTTAACACAGGAAGAACTCCTTGAAGCTATCTCACGTCAATTGCCTGCGGAAGTAAGGAGATCAATTATGTCTTCCGGAGTATCGTCTTTAACGTCGTTAGATGACTTGTTACGTCGATTAGATCATATGAGTATGATGACGCAACCTACCATAGTCAAAAATGCCAGGCAGGAATCGAAAGTTGTAAACGCGGTAATGATGAACCGTACACAGCAGACGGATCGTTTTGAGCAAAGAAGAGATGATAGAATGGGTCCTATTAGAAATACCCATCAGCAAGAGAGGAGATGGGAAAACCAACGTAGGGACGTCCAGGAGAGGCCATGGCAACGTCGCTACGAGGAGAGAAATTTCTATCGAAGAGATAATGATCGAAACCGGAATGATTATCGAGAAACGCCCTATAACAGGAATTACAGATATGATCAAAATAATCGAGATAATAGATATAATAGGAATGATAGGGATACCCGTGACAACAGAGATAAGAGACAAAATCAAGGGTAATCAAGATACAACAATTATCGGACGGAGGCATCCGATAAGAAAGTGCAACAGGAGAGGCTCAAGAGAGGGCGAGATAAGTCCACGGAGGGTGAAGGAAGAAAATCGAAGGAAAGAAAGGATGAAAATCCGGATAAGTCACGACCCAGTACTAGCAGAGAAGGTCGGAGTTCAGAAAGAGCTCCGGATCTAGAAAAAAAACGCCAATTTCCGGGCGAAATTAATAACTGACGTTGCCACGCATTCCTCTGATATCACGATTTTTGAAATATTTGAAGCTACTGACGAAGACCTTCTATTTGAACCAGAAACGAAACCGAGAGGAAGGGTAGTTGAACTTCCCGTTATTGATATACTAATTGGTCTACAACATTGTAAAGCCTTGATGGACACAGGTGCTATGATCTCAATAGTTGACGAGGACTGTTTTGAGAGATTGAAACCAGAAAACCAATTTACCATTCTTCCAGCATCTCCAACAAAAATTCGTGGGATATTTAAGGATAAAACTATGAAATGCAAAGTGCAGATTCTAATGAAATTCTGGATCAATCAGAGAAGTTACGAACATATTTTCATAGTCGTTAAGAATATTAATTTTGACGTCATACTAGGGATCGATTTTATTACTCAAGCTAGGGCAATAATCGACATGGACAAAGGAATAATAAGATTCAAGGAAGAAAGTACAGAGGATGTAGTGATGGAAGAAATGGATGGAAACGAAATTAATAGAGATATTCCTAGAATGGAAATTCTGGATCACGTAGTTGAAGAAATTGAGCAAGTGAGGGAACAATATACCTTGAAAGCCGAGGGATTTAAAAACGTGAAAGAAGAATTTGACGACTTGATTTGTCAATTTGCGGACATCTTCGATGATAAACCTGGTTTGATTAGAGACTTCAAGTACCAGATTAGGCTAATAGATGAATCCCCTTATCAAGCCAAGCTTTATCCTATCCCAGAAAAATACCATGATGAGGTCAAAGAGATCATAGATAAAATGGAGAGAGATGGTATAATAAAAAAACAGGCTGCTTCGTATTTGAATCCAATAACTGTGGTAAAGAAAGCGAACGGACAATTGAGGCTTTGTTTAGACGCCAGGAAGATCAACACGAGAATCATGTTAGAAACTGACCGTCCACCAAAAATTAGAGAACTTCTGAAAAAGTTCAAAGGTAAAGCGTGTTTCAGCGTCCTAGACCTGACCGCTTCCTTCTATCAAGTAGAGCTGGAGGAAGATAGCAGGCAATACACCAGATTCTTATTCGATCAGACCACGTACGTTTTCTGTCGCGTTCCTTTTGGAATGGTGAATAGCGGTCCGGCCTTGATCAGAGCTCTAGATAGCAAATTAACGGAAAGCGTGAAACGTAACGTTATTTGCTATATCGATGACTTGATAATTTCTTCAACAAATGTCCAAGAACATCTTGTGCACTTGTAACAGCTATTCGAGAATTTAAGAGAGGCCAATATTAAGGTCAACATGCATAAGTGTCAATTCATGCATGAATCTATCAAGTTCCTTGGCCATACTATTGATCAGTTTGGGTATCACCCAAACTTGAAGAAGATAGACGCCATTTCAAGATTCCCTCGTCCCGCAAAAGTAAAGCAGCTCCGTGAGTTTCCGGGTATGTGCCAGTTCTTGAGTAGCCACTGTCCGGGATACTCAACTACTATGGCCCCTTTGTATGAGACATTAAAGAAAAATAATAAATGGAAATGGACAGAGGGTACGAATAGGGCATTTGAAGAGGCCAAGCTCATGCTCCAAAATTGTGTTAAGCTGGAATATCCTGAGTTTGATCGGATATTTTACATCGAGTCTGATGCTTCAAAAGTTGGTATTAGTGCTGTCCTCTATCAAAAGGACGAGGAGGGGAGGAAGCACTACTTGGACTTCCACAGCAGAAAGCTGCAGGAACACGAAAAGAATTATTTCACCTCTGAGCTCGAAGCTTTGGCATTCATATCTGCTCTTCAAAAGTGGAAGAAACTTCTGATAGGACATCGAGTGGTCATTATCACGGACCATAGAGCGCTTCAGTTTATGATGCAAACTGATCTTTCCAGTGACAGATTGACGAGGTGGACATTGTTTCTCCAGCAGTTCAATGCCACCATCGTGCATCAGCCTGGAAAGGATAATCTGCTCGCGGATGCACTCTCAAGAAATCCAGTTAGTAAGATCGAGATTAACACTGTACAGTTGGAGAGGGAACACGAACTCACCCTGGAGAAGCTAAAGAAGATAGCGGTGTCACAGAAGAGACACACCCCAACTAGACATATGTACAGGTTTTTGAGAGGTGCAATGGACCATACCGATCCTGACTACGAGCAGACTAGGAAGCGATCTGAGAAATTCCTGGTGTGTGATGACGTCGTTTGTAAATACATTGACCGAGAGAGGACGAAAATTAGAATTGTAGTCCCTCCTAAACTGATAAATGGGTTGGTGTGGTTAGCTCACTGCACCATTGGCCATGGGGGTGTCGACAAAACGTTTAGAACGTTATTGGAAACATTCACCTGGACCAAGATGCGGGGCACTATAGCAGCCATTATCAGATCATGCCAGGAGTGCCAACGAGGGAAATACCCGTCGGCGTTATCAAAAGAGAGACCTCGAGCCATTATTCCAGAAAGGCCGAGAGAGCTAATGGCTTGCGATATCTTCGGTCCTTGCCCGAAGGGAGCTAGGGGAAACCAGTTTCTCCTAGTCACAATCGATGCATTCTCAAAATACGTGACCCTCGATCCTATGCAGAGGGCCACTACAGCCCAAGTCCTTAGCCGTCTTGAAAACAGTGTGTTTTCTAAGGCGGGAAAACCTGTAACTCTCCTATCGGATCATGGAGCTCAATTCACTTCGATGGAATTTGAGAATGCCATGATCAGTCTTGGTGTCAAGCACGTGTTTTCTAGCGTTAGATATCCGGAATCCAACGTCTCGGAACGTGTTATGGCAGAAATTAGCAAGTTCGCGAGAATTTACTGTCCTGAGGATCATGCGAGCTGGGTCAAGTTCATCCCACTCATGGAAAGATGCATGAATTCCACATTCCATGAGAGCTTATCAGACATACCTATGGTTGTTCACCATACTAAGAGGCCAGAAAGAGCCTGGACAGAGATCGTGAGATTTCTACCTAAGGACGGGGAGCCTACAGTCCAAGAAAGAATTAATTCAGCTAGAGAAAGCTTGATGGATGCAGCCGAGAAGCGGCATAAACGAATCAGAAATAAAAGATATCGGCCACCGATGAGAGTAGGCGAGATGATTCTCGTCAAGAAACCGACGAAAGCAGATGTGGCTAAGAAGCAATTCACCAAGTTTTCCTATGTCTTCCACGGACCCTATAAGATTGCTAGGTCGTTCGGAAATAATTGTTATGATGTAGTAAGCCTAAATGGAAGAGAAATGATAGGTCGTTTCAATGCAAAAAAAACTGAAAAGATATGTGCAGAAGATAGTCTGAGTGTTGACTGAATAAAGCTACATATGCCGAGATTACCTGGAATGGTGTAAATAAAAGTTGAGGAGACTTTTATTTAAGGTATCAAAGGGAAAATGCACCATTATTCATAAAGGTCTTAAGTACAGACATGGTTACAGTATTTTGGGAACACCCTGTAACTTTCTAACTAGCCTCTGAAGTCTATAATTACAGCTGGTCTACGGCGAGCAAAAGCCATGCTATCAAGAAAGAGATCGGCAGAGCTCGTGTTTCCGACGAGAAACCCGAAGGTCATCGATAATAACCATGTTGACTGTGTCTAACACTATATCGATCGATTCACCTGAGAGTGATTAATACAAATTAAAGCATATTTAGCGCTATATGTAAGCAGCTACATACGTCTGTGTGTATATTTCCATGGCAGAAAGCTATTATTAAGAAAGTATGAAGAACAGAAGATGATCTGTTAACTCACTGCTGATTACGTTTCGACTGCGATATATTTCGTATCGAGTCGTGACGTGTGAAGGAGTGGGGGGAGCGGATGTGAGACCAAGACGACCTCGTGGAGAGAGCAATGAGTATAGAAACTGACAGCGTACAGGTTTGAGCCTGAAAACAGTGAAAGTAAAGTCGCCAGCTAACGCTAGTTTTAAAAACGTGTGACCGTGCTGAAGTGTATACGCTAGTTCGTTCAGCATTCTACGTGAAGTAGAAACGTGTTTAATAGGGCTCAGACATGGTCTTAAACATGTAATAGTTTATCTTTGCGACCGTGTATTTACAGCAACTAACGGGCCATGCGGATGGATACTTTCATAATCCCGACCGCGAGCTCAGCTGTCATGTGTCACGAAACTCTGCATATAAACCGTCGTGGAAATGCAGCCTAGACTTGATTCACTCTTCACAGTGATTATACTTTTTGAAAAGAGCACATTCTCAAGCAAGGTGTCAGAGGGAAGGAACAATATGAAGCTTATATCCATTACGATGGTAGGCTAGATTGATTTAAGAATACTACATTAGCAGGGTGCAGCGGGGACATGTTGGCAGCAACTTTCATTTAGCATGAAGTGTGCAAGCGACTCTCGTGATGCAAGGGGCCGCGTCGACCCTTGTGAACTTGTTCACACTTGCGTTCATATATTGGAAATTGTTAGTGACTGTTCGAGTTCTCCCTCGCTTCGTGACGAGTTGATAAACTGTGTGCGGTCCGTCCGTTGGTATTCGAATATGTATGGGAAGATATCGCCAGGATATGTTGGAACTATTTCGACCGACCGGGTGTTGTTCGAGCCTAGGAGGACCTTGGTTCGTTCTGTGGAAACCCAGTTGGAGTCCAGCGTGTTTTGCTGTTGGTCTGGAGCTGAGTATGGCCAACGATATCCTTTTTTCCTCATCTAGATTCGCCAAAGGTACAGATCACTTCAACTTGTTACAGTAGCGTAGCGTGGACATTTAGAACTACCACACATTGCCATGTTTGATTTTGTAGATTAAATGGTTGAGTAGAAAGTGCAGGTTCGATGTTTATTTCGAAACTGACCTTCTATGATGCCAGGATTTTGACTCATAAAAATGAGTGCATCCTTTGTGTAATTTTGATGAATAAATTAACAATTTCAGTAGTATTTTACAGTATTTAAACTAATATGCTCATTCTTATTTGTCGAGAAACAAATGTAGGAAGAAGATCTACAGTTTTTCTTGTGTAAGAACATTTTAGTAACACAATTTTCTTTTGAGAACTTTGGTTGAGTTTTTCATAGTCTAGTGTATTGTTCTTTAAGCACTTTCGCTTGGATCATCGTATTCTTTGAGGGAATTTTCCTTTTCGTATTCTTAATACGATATTAAGAAGTTTTCGGATCCTGTTATTCTAAATGTTACTTCGAGTCCTTTGACTATATTTTTTTTTCTCTGCAATTTAGTAACAGATTTAACTTGTATTTTCTGAGCGTGATTTTCGAAATGGATTGCCTAATGGGTCATTAGTCGCTTAGCCTTTGTTGCTAACCTAGATCTATGCTGTAGGTCTGATCCATCGACATTTTCGCGTTCGGGAAATTCAGGGAAGATCTTATTTTGAGATTGAATTTATCTTTATAGATCGCTTTACAACCTCAGTTTGTGTGGTTGGTGAGTGTTATATTTTTTTTTATGAAGTTAACACTGGATTAAATTGATATCATTGCCTTTAGTGCAATAGTTTTTCTCTATTAAGAGGGTATTTGAACGACATCCAAATTTGCGAGGATAATCCCAGGGACGACTTACTATAAGTCATACGTTTAAGAATTATGGATCATGTAATACATCAATGTAAGGCAAGGTTTTAAAGATAGGTGGAATATTTCTGAAATCCACTGGGCTTTATTCGTAATCTGTTACAGAATCATATTATTTTTTTTCGCACATGAGTTCAGGATTTTTCTATAAACAGCTGATTTTCATAATTGTGGATTTATAACAGTAAGGCTCCTATTATAGGTGCATGTTCGACTTTAGAGAGGCATGTACTATGAGTAATGTCTTTGTGTTTAAGTATATTGATGCAATGCTTTGTAAAGCATATTTTTCTTGTTGAGGATTGAGCCAGGTGTGCCAATCAGGATTAGATTGATTGGGGTTTTAACCCAGAGAGGTGTTGTTTTTAACCTAGTATGGTTAATATTTGGTCATTGTTAACTTTATCGCTGTTATCGTGAAAATGCCTGTGTGAAGATTAATATTTTTCTGAGCAGTATTATTGAGAATCTTGAGTGGATATCCGGTTAAATATTTCCAGTAAAACTAATATAACAATTTTGCCATAAGATGTATGTTTAATAAGGAAACCGATAACTATTTAAGGCTGAATTTATGATTAATTTTTGCTTAGCTTAACTGTTCGGCAGAATTACCCTAAAACTAGAAATGAAACAATATTAAGCAGAAAGGAATGTCGTGACATCAAGTCAGTGGGAAGAGAATAATTGAAATTATTCTGGAATTTTGTGTAAATTATATTCTGTAAATATGCCATATGAATTTCTTCGTTTAATAACAAGAACATATAATGTAACTGAAGATGTCGTGTAGGATTATTAATTATAATCAGGATATTTTTGTATAAGATGTTATTTCCGTTAAGGAACCGAAATTAATTTAATGTATTCAAGTCTTATAATATTTTTCTTTTTGTAAATGCTTACCATATGGGATTGATCATTATCATTATTAATATGCCTTAGTTGAGATAATGGGTAACTTTTTTTGAAAGACAATCCAGTATAATCAATGAGATTTTTTGATTGGTCGTGGTATCGACAAAATTGATATTTTTCTGTCTTGTTTATTCTTACAATAAACTCCTTTATTACTTGGTTTTAATTATTGCGTGATGCTTTATAGAGGTGATGGAAGGGTGTATTAAGGGGGCCATCGCTAGGTATTTTAGTGTTTTCCACACCTTTGAGATTCTTTCTTCCTCTTGAAGAATTCTTGTGTTTTGAGCTAGTCTTTTCTTTTTCTGAGCCTTGGTCAGTCTTAATACATCCTGTTAGGTATTCGAGTGGCCCTATTATCCCTGTGTCTGTTGGTAGAATTTGGGGGGTCTTTAGAGCCGGGGCATTTTCAGGTTCTACGATCCAGCTGCTATCCAGGGATTCAACAGGTATTGGTAGGTAAAAGGGTACAGTACCACTTTTCAAATTTCGTGGCAGAGCCGGGAATCGAACCAAGGACCTCCGGGGCGGCAGCTAACCATGCTGACCGCTACGCTACGGAGGCGACCTTTTAAGTTTTACAACGAAATATTGCAATAAATCGTTAGTTAATTACCACATGGTCTATGATAGCTGTTATAAACGTGCATGAGATGTTGGAAATATCATTACAATATTATGAGCGTTCTGCAGACTGCCAGTTAGCTCAGGGGAAGAGGCGTTGCGTGAAACGACAAAGAACCAGGGATCGAATCGTGCTCGCGGTGCTGATTAGCCTACTTTCGAATTTTGCAAAAAAAAATGAAGTAGACTTATGAGATCACTACAGGGCCAAAAGTTGTCTGTCCGTGTGTGTGTGTGTGTGTGAGTGTATGTATGTGTGTCTGTGTACTCTGCATGTCTGTCCCCCCCCCCCCCGTATCAATTCGAACACGGTGAAACCGATTTGAACGAAATTTGGTACAGAGGTTGCACTAGCAAAGGGCACCTCAGTGTCATGTTTTATATCGCCGTCATCTTGACGGAAACGTAATGGCGGCTACCCATGTGTAAAAAACTTAAATCAAATTACTACCAAGCTAATCATCTAATCTCTACCAAATTTTGCAACGACATACCTTTCAGTGAGAAGCGTCCTTTGACCAAGCTGCAAGGCCATCAGTCCAATAGTTTGCAGATGGCGGCCATTTCTGTGTGCAAATCGATTCCCCCTATCAATTCAAACACGGTGAAACGAAATCGAACGAAATTTGGTACAGAGGTAGCACTAGCAAAGGGTACCTCACTGACATGTTTTATATCGCCGCCATCTTGACGGACACGTAATGGCGGCCACCCAAATGTTAAAACCTTAGAGCAAATTATGACCAAACTAATCATCTGATCTCTACCAAATTTTGTAACAACATACCTTTGTATGGGAAGCATATTTTGACCAAACTACTAGGCCATCAGTCCAATAGCTTGCTGATGGCGGCCATGAGTGTGTGTAAATCGATTCCCCCTATCAATTCAAACACGGTGAAACCGAATTGAACGAAATTTGGTATAGAGGTAGCCCTAGGAAAGGGCACCTCAGTGTCATGTTTTATATCGCCACCATCTTGACGGAAACGTAATGGCGGCCACCCAAATGTTAAAAGGTTAAATCAAATTACGACCAACCTAATCATCTGATCTCTACCAAATTTTGCAACAACAAACCGTTTTGTGGGAAGCATCTTTTGACCAAAATACAAGGTCATGAGCCCAATAGTTTGCAGATCGTGGCCATGTATGTGTGCAAATCGATTCCCCCATCAATTCAAACACGGTAAAACCGAATTGAGCGAAATTTGGTACAGAGGTAGCACTAGCAAGTTGGACCTCAGTGTCATGATTTTTATTGCCGCCATCTTGACTGAAACGTAATGGCGTCCACCCTAATGTTAAAAGGTTAAATCAAATTACGACCAACCTAATCATCTGATCTCTACCAAATTTTGCAACGACATACCATTACGTGGGAAGCGTCTTTTGGCCAAACTACAAGGTCATTGACCCAATAATTTACAGATAGCGGCCATGTATGTGTGCAAATCGATTCCCCATATCAATTCAAACAGGGTGAAACAGAATTGAACAAAATTTGGTACAGAGGTAGCACTAGCAAAGGGCACCTCAGTGTCATGTTTTATATCGCCACCATCTTGACGGAAACCTAATGGCGGCCACCCAAATGTTAAAGACTTAAAGCAAATTACGACCAACCTAATCATCTGATCTCTACTAAATTTTGCAACGGCTAATCTTTTATGGGAAGCATATTTTGATCACACTACACGGTCATCAGCCCAATAGTTTGCAGATGGCGGCTATGTATGTGTGCAAATCGATTCCCCCTATCAATTCAAACACAACTGAACCAAAATCGAACCACCTTTGGTACAGAGGTAGCACTAGGAAAGTGCAACTCAGTGTCATGTTGTATATCACCGCAATCATAACAAAAAAAGGGATGGCGCCCACCAAAATGTTCTGAGCTTAAATCAAATTACGACTAACCTAATCATCCAATCTCTACCAAATTTTGCAACAATATACCTTAATGCGAGAAGCGTCCTTTTTTCAAACTACAAGGTCATCAGCCAAATAGTTTCAAGGTGGTGGATGCATGCATCATGCAAGTATTATAGCCTAACCGATACTTTTGATTAAACAAGGCCTGGCCTCAACAATTCAGTTATCGTACATAGGGAGGGTTAATCTGTCCTCAAAGAGGTGTCCGGTAATATATTAGCATCTTATGATAGAACATGAAACCGTAGAAGTGACTAACAGATCAGGCTTACCGTGCCATTTCGTTGTGGGTGCGTGCCGTCCCGTTGTCTACATGGCCGCTATTTTTGCTTGTAAATACATATATTTGTCGCCTCCGTAGCGTAGCGGTCAGCATGATTAGCTGCCGCCCCGGAGGTCCTGGGTTCGATTCCCGGCTCTGCCACGAAATTTGAAAAGTGGTATGAGGACTGAAACGGGGTCTCCTCAGCCTCGGGTGTTCCAAATGAGTAGAGGGGGTTCGATTCCCACCTCAGCCATCCTCGAAGTGGTTTTCCGTGGTTTCCCACTTCGTCTTCGGGCAAATGCCGGGATGGTACTGTACCCGATATCCGGATAGTAGGCTGTCAGATATCCGCCCCCTCAATCGGATTGCCAATAATCAAACGCACCGGCACAGCTACATCAATGAAAATGGCACTGACAGATACTATCGAGATTAGAGCACAATAGTTAACAAGAAAATTATTGTGGAACACACCAAAATATAAGGGGGTTCATACTTACCTTTACTTACCTCTTAAATTTATCTCGGGGACTGGGTTGTCAACTGGATCACTTAAAGTATGCCCACACAATAACCTCCACCATGATATTTAAAATGAACCAGAACGGAGACGAGAAACTTTAAACTGCACAACAATTTATTTCACATAAAGAATGATATTAACAAAAATGAAACAACAAAATCCACGTGACAATCAGAAGCCATCGACCACATAACCATGTCCTCCTGTAGGACCTGTATTCTCTACATATAATGTTTCAGCTTTCTCAAGCTCATAGCAACGTAAAATAATAATGCACTGGGGATGGAAACGGGATTTGGGATGAGACACATATATCAATTGTTTTGCGTGTTTATATACTTCACATTTTATTTATAGCCACAAGGCTATTATGGAACGTCCTTGGCCTCAGTAACACAGTTGTCCGGGCCAGCTGCAATGCACCTGCACCGTCAAAGTGGACTCCCATTCGTTCAACCCTAGCATAAGCGTGTTACCTCAGAGCTCGGCTCTCCCTTTCAAACACGTAAATGTTCACATCTCAACTGAAATATTATCACGCAAATGTCTTACATGCTTCATTCAAACACCAGTGGATTACTCCAACAATCCCAAATCATGTTTAATTGTTCAAACCACTTGCTTAATTAGCGTTGTTTAGAGTATAAAAAAAACTCTAAATGTTAATAACAAAAGTTCATTAATTATTTATAACAATAATAAATTGTTTATAACAATGTCCAAAGACAATTGAAAAATATATACTCGCCACTCTCAATCCTTTTCATTTCAAATTATTTAACAAAGATATTTACAAAATTATTTTACAATATTAATTGTTTATATTATTTATACAAGGAATACATTAAACCACACGTTTATCCGGTTGATAATTACTCAAATCGTGGTGATATAATCGACCAATGAAGGTTAGTTATATTTAACTGTCAAATTCAGGTTTAATAAGGTTTAATAATAATTATTAATATTTGTGACGGTAACCTCCATTCAAAATCTTTATCTCAAATTATTTAACACTCTTGTTAATTTTAACAGTATCTTCATATGAATAATCTTTCAAAGAACGAGAACAATCAGCGGGAAAATACTTCGCTTATAACGCACAAAATTGCACAAAAATTGGCCCAAAATTCATCATATATCTTCATATATATGGCATAAAAATCTTCCAAACTACACACAAAAACCTCCACTTATTAATTCATCAACTTCATTAATTATTGTGGGAACCTCCTTCATTATTCAAGGGCATTACTCAACAGCGACTTTTACACGTCCACTGAACTAACGATTATACATCCATTGTTCCTCTTTAAAAATTCTTGTATTCATTAATTGTAATAATGACTGTTATTATTTAACCTTCGTGGGTTTCATTCATGAATCGATATGAAGTAAAAATTTGCCAATCACAAATAAATTTAATAGCAAATACGATTAGACACTCCTGCCTGGTCTATCAAAATTGAGATTAATATCTTCAAAGTAACGCAGTATAAAAATACTATCTTCAAACAAAGTTCATCTAAACTGCATGAATAGTCGAATAGAATACAATCAGATTGTGGAATGCAAACATTATTGTTCCAATCTAGAATTGAGAAAATCTCCTATCAAATGTTCATTACTATAGTGTATTCAATAAATCGAAATAAAAGTTCATATTTCATAAAATTGTCTATAATGCAATGATAAATGTCTATGTTGCAATCATGTTCATAAGACGACTAGTATTTCAAATATCGTCGATATCGTAATAGATTTTAACGCTCTAAAATCTTTTAATTATTCTTCTTTCTTGAGGATGACAGAAAATTGGTCAAAGTAATTTACTGAATAGAATTACTTTAATAAAATGACACGCTGTCTGAATTCAAATCTGCCATAGCAAATCGTTAACTTTACAGTCAAATCGTGACTACAAAAATATGCAAATTACTGAAAGAATCTAATTATCAGTCTCAACTGATCCAAAATTATTTAAGTATGCCAATGACATAGCAATGTCTCAAAAAATCTAAGAAAAAGGCATAAATCATCGAAGTGTACTGAGTACAGAAATATCAATCAAGAAAATGGGGCAAAATATAGGACAGAAAATATGGGAAGAATGGTTGCTCAGATATCGCTACAAGACTCAAATAATACAAGAAACGTTCACAACTACCTTATCTGTTGATTGAAGATCTAGAGGAAAGTTTTCAAAGAAAACTGCTGTTGGTTCCATTTCACCAGCGTAAAGATGTGCTCCGTACTCGAATTTGGAATCAGCGTCCTCGGAGAATCGAACTGCTTCCTCCTCCGAAATTGCACTGCTCCGTGGATACGAAAAACATCCTTCTGGCAAAACTCTTCTTTGTGCGCCGGGACAACCCTGGCCTCTCTTGAAAGTTCTCTGAAGTTCTTGCAGGAATTCGCCATGAAGTTTATTGTAGTTATTTCCGCAGAAATATTCATAGTTGTGGAGTATGAAAATATTTCCACTTATTATCTGGTATAATTCTGCGATGGATTCACGATGCATGAGTGTAGTTGGATGTTCACTACATGCTCGCTTTTGTAGAAAGACGATTAACGAAGTTCCATGCTGTTACTTTACTTCAATCAATATATGTCCCAATTGCATTAAAGCCTTAGCCTTCCATCTCAACTACTGTTATAATCATTGAAAGCACTGCAAGATTATAATGTTCCATAGTCGAATGTATCGTTGTAATACCAAACGTATTCTCCAATATCACTGTTGCACTCCACGTGTCAGCCGTAGTGTATAATGTGGAATTTAAAAGTGTTTCTCCTGTGGCGAGAAAATCACTTTTGTTGGCAGCCTTAAAGTTCCAATATCTTTTAAAGTATAACCGTGAAATTGTTCAAATCTTGTACACACCTCAATGTTATACTGCCCAATAGAATTATAATACAGGCTGAAGTTAGCGCTTGATATCTTGACTGGTGGAAACGTTAATGTGAGCGTTTCAACTTCACCTAGTTTCGAGCAGCGTAAAATGGAACTGCTCCGAGTTCGTTCGATGCGCCGGGCTTTACCACGCTAAAGACAACTTACTTCACTGAATCACTTGAAAATAACTATATATCACCAGAAATATATATGCGATCTGACATATGAGATCTGAGTTCTGAGAGCTCCTCTATCCTGTGCACGACCTTTTATCAACTTCTTAAGGGGCGTATCCATCCCTTCCATAGCCTGTTGCTGCGTCATTGCTGGAAGTTTTAACTTTGGCTATACTTGACGGATTTTCAAATTTCAAAAACTCAAAATTAATTTCTTCAAAATTCCAAATCAATGCCATAACTGAAAATAGATTTCCACAAATCTGCATGCCAAAAGTAATCAAATATCGTAGTTTCAGCAATCTCTGTCTTCCTTCCAAACTATCGTTCATTGGTTCGAGTCTCTCCTCCAATAGCGTAGCTTCTTCCTTAGCACAATACCTTGTTTCCTGTGACTGCGTCGTAAATCTAAGATCTTTCTCGAACAAAATCATGACGTCACCAAGAATCTCAGCTCAACCAGCCTGCTTGCCTCAAGTCTGCGTCATCCGTGCCTACGTCATGAGTATCCACGTCATAACTATGACATTCATAACTTTACTCATATTTGCCAATACAGCCATCGTGGTCTCAATATAATTCAATTTCCGGGGGCAGTACTGCCCCCGTAAATTGAATTATACCGAGACCACGGTGACTGTATTGGCATATGTGAATAAAGTTATGGCCGTCATAGTTGTGACGTGTATATTCATGACGTAGGCGTGGATGACGCAACGCTCGAGCAAGTAGGCTGGCTGAGCTTAGATTCTTGCTGACGTCACGATTTTGTTCGAGAAGGATCTTAGATTTACGACGCAGTCGCAGGGAAGCAAGTAAACGTGCTGAGGAAGAAGTTACGCTATTGGAGGAGAGGCTCGAACCAATGAATGATAGCTTGGAGGGAGACGGAGATTACTGAAACTACCATATTTAATAACTTTTGGCATGCAGAATTGTGGAAAACTATTTTCAGTTATGGCATTGATTTGGAATTTTGAAGAAATTAATTATATGTTTTTGAAATCTGAAAATCCGTCAAGAATAGCCAAAGTTGGAACATCGAGTAATGATGGAAGAAGAAGCTATGGTAGGGATGGATACGCCCCTTCAAAGTTGATAAAAGGCCTTGCACAGCAGAGAGGAGCTTCTCACTTCGTAGTTTTATTCTGACTTCATAGTCTGACTTCGTGTTCTGATAGAACAAGCATATCGTCATAAGCAAGCGTGGCAGAGCCCACCGCATCGAACAGTATTGGGTATCCAGCAGTGCAATTTTACTGTTACTAAAACTAGGCGAAGTTGGAGCGCACACATAAACGATTCTACAAGTTTATCTATCAAGAATTAGCTACTGCATTTATACTAATTCAATAGTGCATTACAATATTGAGGCGTGTGCGAAAGTTGAACTTTTTCATTATAATACTTCAGAAGATATTCGCATTTAAAGACTGCAGAGAAAAGTGTTTTTCTCGAATCCTGAGAAGCACTTTTACTACCACATTCTACGCTACGGCAGACACGTGTATTGCAACCGTGATACTGAAGATTACATTTGGTGATACAACGCTACATTCTACAATGGAACTATACAATCTGGCAGTACTTTCGACTAACATTATAATGGAAGTGGAGATGGAAGACTAAAACTTTAATGCAATTGGGACATACATCAGTAGTGTGAAGTAGCAACATGGAGCTTCGATAATCGTCATTCTACAAAGACGAGCATGTAGTGAACATTCAGCTACACTCATGCATCGTAATCCATCGCTGAATTACATCAAATGGCAGTGGAAATAAATTCATACTCCACAATTATGAACATTTCTGCGGAAATATTTGCAATGAACTTCATGGCTGATTTCTACAAGAACTTCAGGGAACTTTCAAGAGTGGCAAGGGTTTTTCCCAGCACACAAAGAAGAGTTTTGCCAGAAGGATGTCTATCGTCTACACGGAGCAGTGCGATTTCCGGAGGAGGAAGCTGTTCTATTCTCCGAGGGCGCAGGTTCCAGGTTCGAGGTCGGTGCACATCTATCCTGTGGTGAAATGGAACCAGCAGCAGTCTTCTTTGAAATTTTCTTCTAGAACTTCAATCCAACAGATAAGGTAGCCGTGAACGTTTCTTGATTTATTTGAGCCATTTTAGTGAGATCTGAGCAACTATCTTTCCCATATTTTCTGTCATATATTTGATTGCCCCATATTCTTTTGCTAGATGTTTCTGTACTCTGTACACTTTGCAGCTTTATGCCATTTTCTTCGATTTATTGAGACATTATTATGTCATTTGCATATTTAAACATTTTGGATCAGTTTATACTGAAGTTAAATATTCTTTCGAGAATTTGAATTTTTCTTGTAGTCACGATTTGACTGTAAAGTTAACGATGTTCTATGGCAAGTTTGAATTCAGACAGCGTGTCGTTTTATTAAAGTAATTCTTTCCAGTAAATTACTTTGACCAATTTTCTGTCATCCTCAAGAAAGAAGAATGATTAAAAGATTTTAGAGCGTTAAAATCTACTACTTTATCGACGATCTTGGAAATACTAGTCGTTTTTATGAACATGATTGAAACACAGACATTTTTAGTCAATTCTGAAATACCATTGCATTATAGACAATTTTATGAAATATGAACTTTGAATACGATTTATTCAGTACACTATAGTAATGAACATTTGATAGGAGATTTTCTCAATTCTAGATTGAAACAATAATGTTTGCATTTTCTAGTCTATTTGCATTCTATTCGACTATTTCTGCAGTTAAATGAATTTTGCTTGAATATAGTATTTTATACTGCGATAATTATGATGAGATTAATTCATTTTGATAGACCAGGGAGGCGTGTCTAATCGTATTTGCTATTACATTTATTTGTGACTGGCAAATTTTTACTTCATATCGCTTCATGAATGAAACCCACGAAGGTTAAATATAATAACAGTTTTCGATACAATTGATGAATATAAGAATTTTTAAAGAGGAACTATGGATGTATAATCGTTAGTTCAGTGGACGTGTAAAAGTCGCTGATGAATAATGCCCTTTAATAAGTGAAGGAGGTTCCCACAGTAATATTGATGATGATGATGAATTTATAAGTGGAGGTTTTTTGTGTGTATTGTGGAAGATTTTGATGCCATATATAATGAGATATATGATGAATTATGGGCCAATTTTGTGCGTTTGTGCGAGGTATGTTTCCGCTGAGTTGTATTGTTCAGGTCCATTGAAAATTATTCATGTGAAGTTACTGTTAAAATTAACAAGAGTGATAAATTGATTGAATTATAGATTTTGAATGGAGGTTACCGTCACAAATAATAATTATTAAATCTTATTAAACCTGAATCTAAAATTTAAATATAAGTGACCTTCATCGGTCGATTATATTACCACGATTTAAGAAAATATCAACCGGATAAACGTGTGGTTAATGTATTTCAAATATAAATAAAATATAAATAATGTAAATAACTATGTAAATATCTATAATAATAATTTGAAACAAACGGGATTAATAGAGGCGTGTAAAAAAATTTCAATTGTCGTTTGACTAAGTTATGAACAATCTAAATGTTATAAATAATTATTGAACACTATGATATAACATTATGCGTTTTGCTATTAACATTTAAACAACGCTAGTTCGATAATTGGAATAAACATTTAAATAAGATTTGAGATTAACAGAGTAATCCATTGCAATGTGAACGGAACTTGTATAAATTTTGCGTGATAATATTTGAGTTGAGATGTGAGCATTTAAATTGTTTTGAATGAGAGCTAGACTCTGCGTTGGTCAGCTTATGGTGACACTGGTTAGGCAGCTGCGTCCATTTGACGAAGCAAGCATACAACACTGCATAGGGTGTATTGCAGGTGGCCAGATAACTGAATGGTGGAGGTCAAGGTCAACTACTTAGCGGCCTTGCGGTTATTAATAAATGTGTGTCAATGAACTAAATTATGAAGTTCATGAACAAGGAAACAAATGCTATATGTCTCGTCCCAGCTCCCTTATCCATTCCAATGTGCATTGTTGTTATTATTACGTTCTTTTGAGCTAGAGAAAGCTGAATTTTTGTATGTGAAGTCTACAGTCCTACAGGAGGACATGGTTGCATTGACAATGGCTTCAGACAGCCATAACTATTTTGTTGTTAAATTTTGTTAAAATATTTTTTTTCTTTATGTGAAATAAATTATTGTGCAGTTTAAATTTTCTGGTCTCCGACTTGGTTCATTTTAAATATCGTGGTGGAGGTTATTGTGAGGGCATACTATTAAGTGATCCAGTTGAAAACCCAGACCCGAGATTAAATTGAATAGGTAAGTAAAAGGTAAGTATGAACCTCCGTATATTTTGGTGTGTTCCACAATAATTTCATGTTAACTACTGTGCTCTAATCTCGGTAGTATCTGTCAGTGCCATTTTCATTGATGTAGCTGTGCCGGTGCAATCGATTATTGGCAATCCGATTGAGGGGGCGGATTTCTGACAGCCTACTATCCGGATTATCGGGGACAGTAGGATTGGCGACCCTAATCCGTGGGGTTCGATTGGCTCGATTGACTCGAAGCTCGGATGGCTCGAATAACATTGGATTACCAAGTTATCGATGTCAATGGGATTGTGAAGACTCAAATAAAGAGATTGATTCTTTGTTAGATGTCTTGGCCAATTGTAGAATTTGAGAGTGTGATTATATAGGGATTAAATGTTGTATTAGGAAAATTACACTCAGAAAAGATCAGATCTTATACAACCTGAGAGAGGTTAAATAGGCTGGAAACTTAGAAAAATCGCCTATGATCTGGAGTCTTATTTTATTTGACCGGCTTATGACATGTTTAGTCATATTAAAGATAAAATTAAACTATTTGGATTGTAAATGTAAATTATTTGTGTTAGGATATTTAAAATGAACCAAAGAAATTTGAACATGTGCTTGAGTTTATTTCAACATAGGGTGTTTATGAAGTTAGTGATAAGCTAATTATAAGTTAGATTTAAGACAGAAAATTGCTCAAACTTTATATATGGTGAAAGGCGTTGCTCAGATGTTGTTATCTTGCTATATTTGATGTATGTCCCTAACGCGGTCTATTATTGAAATATTATTGAGATGGCAGATAAGAGTATGAGAAAGATGTTGGAGGAGATGTCCAACAGTTTGAAAGCTAGCATGAATGAAAGTGTGAGGGAGATGGAAGCTAGGAATGCTAGTCGAATGCAGGAGATGAGGAAGGAGAATTTGAAGGATCTCCAGACCAGTTCTGCAAATTTGGAAAATAACATGTCGCGTTTACAGACCAGTACACAGGAGGTCCAGAATGCCGTGACTGACATTCACAAGGATGTCTCAGATGTTAAAGTAGATTTATCCAATGTCCATAAAGATGTTTCAGATGTAAAAATTGATGTTTCCAATGTACAGGGAAAAGTTGATTCAGTCCAGAAAGACCTTACTTTGTTAAATCTTGATTTTGCTAATGTCCGGGGTGATATTTCATGTGCTAGAGCAGAAGTAATCGTTGTTAGGAATGATGTTGCTACTGTACAAGACAAGGTAGAAGAAGTTCAAAGAGAGATTAGAAATGTTCGAACCGATGTGTCAAACGTTCAAGTAGACATAAATAATATTCAGTCTGATGTTAATGATATGCAAAGCGATATCAATAAGGTGCAAATAGAAGGTAATACAGTTTTTGTAGACATTGCCAAAGTTCAAACTGATGTTAATAAGGTTAGAGAAGAAATTGAAACTTCAAAAACGCTTTGTACTCGTAACATTAGTGCTTTAACAAATAGATTGGTTGACGAGTCTGTTAGGACAACAGCTTCACTAGCTGGATTAAAACATGATGTAGAGGTCATGAGGACCCAAGTCTTAGATCATAATCGTTTACTTAAGGAAGACATTGAAGTAGATATTGCTGAAATGTTAACTGCTAATGTAATGGTTTGGAAAGATGAATGGAAAAAGTCAAGTGGGGAACATGTCAATCAGATTCAGGAGCGAATTGAACGAAAACTAGCCAGTACACAAGTAGATATAAATAATGAGGTAGTTCAAATTAGAAAGGATTTGAGTATAAGGATGGATTCGCTATCCGAAAAGCAGGTAGAGGATAGAACTCAAATAGGCCAGGACGTGCAAGCATTAAAAACCGCGTTAGAGGAACAAATTCATAAGGTTGTCTCTGATGTCAATGAAACTACGAGCAAACTTCAGAATTTAAACCTAGGAGAAGCTAGCATGTTGGAAACGTATAAAGAAGAGTTGATTAGGAATGTCATCACGGAAATCACAGATAAGGATCCAGAAGGGTTGACTTTTGAAGATAATAGGAATTACGTGAGAAGATGTAACCTCGCTACTGAAGAGAGAGATATTAGTCCTGAGGAACGTATATTCAGATTCCGGGAAGAAGAAGAGGATAGGAATATTGAACCTGAATGGAAATATCGTGATAGTGGGAAGAATTACATGGATTCATATCCAAGAAATGTGACAGTCGTCCGAAACTTTGAGGACAAGCCTCATAAATTTAGTAATACAGAGAGTCTAACACCGATAGAGTATATCAGAAACCTGAAAGACTATTTTATTGAAGCCCATATTCCTAGAGAAAGAGAAATGAGAATCGTAGAAAGATTTCTAGCTGGAGGACCTCTTGATTGGTTTAGAGCATTTCGGTACACTTTTAGTAATTTCGATGAATTTGCAGAGGCACTGATAAAACGATTCTGGTCAATAGAAGCACAAAATTCATTAAGAGCTGAGGTATACTCGAGGAAGTATTCGGGTACTCTTCCAACACGGTACGCTGATTTCTTCACGAGCCAGTTATCGCGCTTAAGATTTTTACAACCCCCATTGTCTACAGAGCAGTTAATAGATGCCATTTCACGTATGCTACCTGTTGAGGTAAGAAGGCTTATTATATCGTCAAATATAAGGGATTTGACCAGTATGGACGAACTATTGAGAAGGCTTGATTGCACGAGTCCGGTGCCAAATTTGGTTCAAAAAGGACAGAGGAACGAATTCAAAGACATTAATACAGTCTACATGGATCAAGTTCAGCAAACTGATACGCCTGCTGAAGAGAAAACTGAAAATGTAGGTTCTCACAGGAACAATTATTTTCGCAACAACAGATCACAAGGTTACCGTCCATATCAGCAAAGACGAGGCTGGAATAACAATAGAGGGAACTATAATAACGGAACAGGTAGATATTATAATAACAATGGGTACAATAGGAACTACAACAGAAATAACCAGTACCAGAATCGGAATCAAAATTCTCAAGGTCAGGTTATGACACCGGACAAGTATCAAGAGAGAGAGAAAGAAAGTCAGCAGTATTTGAAGGAATTACGAGAGAAGGAAGCTGAAAACCAGAAGAAAAGACAGGATTTAGTGATCGATCCTGGTCCTTCTACAAGCCAGCAGGGGAACTTTGAAAATGGTAACACAAAAAAACGCCGATTTCTCAACGAAAGTGAGAAACAATGAATACATTGCCACACCACACATAATTACTATCAATGAAATTTACGAAGTAACTGATGAGGATTTTTTAGAAGAGAGAGGAATCGTCAAAGAGGAAAGACCATGAGCCTTACCCATTATTTCTGTACTGATAGATGGCCAACAGTACAAAGCTCTTATGGATACCGGCGCAATTATTTCTATCATTTCTGATGAATGCTATCAAAGTCTATTAAAGGGAGAAAACATGACAGTTTTACCTGCTTCTACCGTCAAAGTGAGAGGAATTTTCCAAGACAAGGCAGTGAAATGCAAGATCCAAGTGTTGTTGAACTTTGAAATTAATGGAAGGAATTATGAACAGATCTTTATTGTGGTGAACAAGATCCATTCCGACATTGTGCTAGGAATCGATTTTATATCGAAAGTTGGAGCCATTATTGATATGAAGAATAGGATTATTAGCTTTAATGATGGGTACATGATCACAGAAGAGATCGAAGAACAGGACGTGAAAAACAGTCTGGAGATAGACCTTAGGGAAGAGACTTTAAATACCATTATCAATGAAGTGGAGAATCTAACAGAAATACCCAGTAGAAAAACTGAAGGATTTGTAGAAATTCAGGGGGAATTTGAGGATTTGATAAAGGAATTCCCAGATATATTTGATGAAAAGCCTGGATTGATTAAAGACTATAAGTATAAGATAAGGCTGACCGATGAAACCCCTTACCAAAAGAAAATATACCCCATACCTGAGAAATACTACCAAGAAGTACGAGGGTTGATCAGAAAAATTGAGGTAGACGGGATTATAAAAAAACAGGCGTCGTCTTACATAAACCCCATCACTGTAGTCAAGAAAAGTAATGGTCAGATACGTCTCTGTCTCGATGCTCGGACCATCAACTTAAAGATTCTTCCAGAAAATGACCGACCACCTAAGATTAGAGATCTGCTTAGAAAGTTCAAAGGGAGAGCATGTTTCAGTGTTCTTGACATGACATCTTCGATTTACCAAGTTCAACTGGAAGAAGAAAGTATGCAGTACACTGGATTCTTATTTGACCAGACGTCATGGGTCTTCCAGAGAATGCCTTTTGGAATGGTCAACAGTGGACCAGCACTTATTCGAGCACTTGATAGCAAGCTCACTGACGAAGTAAAGGAAAATGTAATCTGCTACATTGACGATTTAATTGTATCTTCACCCAACGCCGCAGAACATTTAGTGCATTTGAGAAAGTTGTTTGAAAATTTAAGGAAGGCCAATATTAAGGTCAATTTTGGAAAATGTCAATTCATGAAGAAGGAGATCAACTACTTGGGGCATACTATTGATAAGGATGGATATCATCCGAACATGCAGAAAGTAGATGCGATCACAAGGTTCCCAAAGCCAACTAAGGTGAAACAAGTCAGAGAATTTGTAGGCGCATGCCAATTCATCAGCAGCCACTGTCCGAGATACTCTGAAATTATGGCTCCTCTGTATGACTTACTCAAGAAGAATTATAGATGGAAATGGAGTACCGCAGCAGACGAGGCTTTTGAGAAAGTAAAGGAGATGCTCAGAAACAACGTTAAACTGGAGTACCCAGACTTTGAGAAGGTGTTCTATATTGAGTCTGATGCATCAAGAATAGGCATTAGTGCAGTCTTATACCAAAAAGACGAGGCAGGCAACAAGCACTACATTGCGTTCACTAGTCGGAAATTAAAGAAACACGAGGAAAACTACTTTACGACAGAACTAGAAGCGTTAGCTTTTGTAACAGCTTTGCAAGCGTGGAAGAAAATGCTGCAGGGACACAAGGTTATCATTATTACAGATCACAAAGCACTTCAGTTTATGCTGCAAACTGACATGTCTAGTGATAGATTGACACGTTGGGCTTTGTTCACCCAACAGTTTAACGCCACTATTGTCCATCAGCCTGGGAAAGACAACTTACTGGCTGATGCTTTATCACGTAACCCTATCAAAAATGTGCAGATACACCATGTACAATTTGAGCAGCAAGATCAAGAGACCGTTAGGAGGTTAGCCCGAATCGGTGTGTCACAGAAGAGACACGCTCCAATCAGGAAAATGTACAGGTTCCTTAAGGGTTACATGGACAATACTGATGTTGACTTTGCAGCTACACAGAGAGATTCACGACACTTTGTCTTGAGTGGAGACGTCGTATGTAAGTATGCTGACTCTGCGCATACAAAGCTCCGAATAGTCGTGCCACCTAAACTTGTAGTCAATTTAGTGTGGGTAGCTCATCACGCAACTGGACATGCCGGTCTGGATAAAACTCTTGATACTCTTAAAGAGAGGTTTATTTGGACTAACATGCGTTCCAGCATTGCTAATGTCATTCGTTCATGTGATAAATGTCAAAGAGCAAAGTATGCTTCCGCTCTATTAAAAGGAAAACCTAAGGCTATGATTCCCTCTAAACCGAATGAACTCATGGCGACGGACATATTTGGCCCCTGTCCGAAGGGATACCAGGGTAATCAGTACCTGTTGGTTACCGTGGATGTCTTCTCGAAATTTGTAACAATGAGTCCCATGCAAAAAGCTAACACGAGGAACGTTGTAAGCAGACTGGAACATGCTGTATTTCCAAAAGCTGGTAAACCAGAGTATCTACTATCGTATCATGGAGCTCAGTTTACATCCTTAGAATTTGTTGCAGATATGGAAAGGCTTGGTATTAAGCACATATTTTCAAGCGTGCGCTATACGGAATCGAATTCTTCAGAAAGATACATGGCTGAATTTTCGAAATTTTGTCGAATTTTCTGTCCGAATGATCATACTAGTTGGGTGATATTTGTACCCCTTACTGAGGAGTGTCTAAATTCTACAGTGCAGGAGAGCACAGGAGAGGTGCCAATGAGACTTCATCTAGGAAGAAACCCAGAAAGGCCGTGGGACAATCTTTTCAACCACGTTCCTAGAGATCCCGACCTAGGAAGGCAGTAGAGAATTGACAGAGCGAAAGAACAACTCCAGAGAGCAGCACAAAAACGATTGAAAAGAGTAGCTGGAAAACGTTTTGGTACTCCCTTAGAAATTGGAAATCTGGTATTATTACGCAGACCTCTCAAGGCTGACGTGAGTAAGAAAATCTATCCCAAGTTTGGAATAGTATTTATTGGTCCGTTCAGAATTACGAATGCTTATGGAAACAACTGTTATGAACTCTATGATGATGAGAATGATGTCGTATATGGCAAGTTCAATGCTGGAAACTTGAAGAAATATTATCCAAGAGTAAGCCAATAATAATTCAATTTCGTGTTCAAGTGAATTCAGATATTTGTAACTGAGTTTAAAAACAATTTGCAACTGTTTTTAAAACGTGGTGAAGGGAGAATGCCCCCGTAAATTGAATTATACTGAGACCACGGTGGCTGTATTGGCATATGTGAATAAAGTTATGGCCGTCATAGTTGTGACGTGTATATTCATGACGTAGGCGTGGATGACGCAACGCTCGAGCAAGTAGGCTGGCTGAGCTTAGATTCTTGCTGACGTCACGATTTTGTTCGAGAAGGATCTTAGATTTACGACGCAGTCGCAGGGAAGCAAGTAAACGTGCTGAGGAAGAAGTTACGCTATTGGAGGAGAGGCTCGAACCAATGAATGATAGCTTGGAGGGAGACGGAGATTACTGAAACTACCATATTTAATAACTTTTGGCATGCAGAATTGTGGAAAACGATTTTCAGTTATGGCATTGATTTGGAATTTTGAAGAAATTAATTATATGTTTTTGAAATCTGAAAATCCGTCAAGAATAGCCAAAGTTGGAACTTCGAGTAATGATGGAAGAAGAAGCTATGGTAGGGATGGATACGCCCCTTCAAAGTTGATAAAAGGCCTTGCACAGCAGAGAGGAGCTTCTCACTTCGTGGTTTTATTCTGACTTCATAGTCTGACTTCGTGTTCTGATAGAACAAGCATATCGTCATAAGCAAGCGTGGCAGAGCCCACCGCATCGAACAGTATTGGGTATCCAGCAGTGCAATTTTACTGTTACTAAAACTAGGTGAAGTTGGAGCGCACACATAAACGATTCTACAAGTTTGTCTATCAAGAATTAGCTACTGCATTTATACTAATTCAATAGTGCATTACAATATTGAGGCGTGTGCGAAAGTTGAACTTTTTCATTATAATACTTCAGAAGATATTCGCATTTAAAGACTGCAGAGAAAAGTGTTTTTCTCGAATCCTGAGAAGCACTTTTACTACCACATTCTACGCTACGGCAGACACGTGTATTGCAACCGTGATACTGAAGATTACATTTGGTGATACAACGCTACATTCTACAATGGAACTATACAATCTGGCAGTACTTTCGACTAACATTAAAATGGAAGTGGAGATGGAAGACTAAAACTTTAATGCAATTGGGACATACATCAGTAGTGTGAAGTAGCAACATGGAGCTTCGATAATCGTCGTTCTACAAAGACGAGCATGTAGTGAACATTCAGCTACACTCATGCATCGTAATCCATCGCTGAATTACATCAAATGGCAGTGGAAATAAATTCATACTCCACAATTATGAACATTTCTGCGGAAATATTTGCAATGAACTTCATGGCTGATTTCTACAAGAACTTCAGGGAACTTTCAAGAGTGGCAAGGGTTTTTCCCAGCACACAAAGAAGAGTTTTGCCAGAAGGATGTCTATCGTCTACACGGAGCAGTGCGATTTCCGGAGGAGGAAGCTGTTCTATTCTCCGAGGGCGCAGGTTCCAGGTTCGAGGTCGGTGCCCATCTATCTTGTGGTGAAATGGAACCAGCAGCAGTCTTCTTTGAAATTTTCTTCTAGAACTTCAATCCAACAGATAAGGTAGCCGTGAACGTTTCTTGATTTATTTGAGCCATTTTAGTGAGATCTGAGCAACTATCTTTCCCATATTTTCTGTCATATATTTGATTGCCCCATATTCTTTTGCTAGATGTTTCTGTACTCTGTACACTTTGCAGCTTTATGCCATTTTCTTCGATTTATTGAGACATTATTATGTCATTTGCATATTTAAACATTTTGGATCAGTTTATACTGAAGTTAAATATTCTTTCGAGAATTTGAATTTTTCTTGTAGTCACGATTTGACTGTAAAGTTAACGATGTTCTATGGCAAGTTTGAATTCAGACAGCGTGTCGTTTTATTAAAGTAATTCTTTCCAGTAAATTACTTTGACCAATTTTCTGTCATCCTCAAGAAAGAAGAATGATTAAAAGATTTTAGAGCGTTAAAATCTACTACTTTATCGACGATCTTGGAAATACTAGTCGTTTTTATGAACATGATTGAAACACAGACATTTTTAGTCAATTCTGAAATACCATTGCATTATAGACAATTTTATGAAATATGAACTTTGAATACGATTTATTCAGTACACTATAGTAATGAACATTTGATAGGAGATTTTCTCAATTCTAGATTGAAACAATAATGTTTGCATTTTCTAGTCTATTTGCATTCTATTCGACTATTTCTGCAGTTAAATGAATTTTGCTTGAATATAGTATTTTTATACTGCGATAATTATGATGAGATTAATTCATTTTGATAGACCAGGGAGGCGTGTCTAATCGTATTTGCTATTAAATTTATTTGTGACTGGCAAAATTTTTACTTCATATCGCTTCATGAATGAAACCCACGAAGGTTAAATATAATAACAGTTTTCGATACAATTGATGAATATAAGAATTTTTAAAGAGGAACTATGGATGTATAATCGTTAGTTCAGTGGACGTGTAAAAGTCGCTGATGAATAATGCCCTTTAATAAGTGAAGGAGGTTCCCACAGTAATATTGATGATGATGATGAATTTATAAGTGGAGGTTTTTTGTGTGTATTGTGGAAGATTTTGATGCCATATATAATGAGATATATGATGAATTATGGGCCAATTTTGTGCGTTTGTGCGAGGTATGTTTCCGCTGAGTTGTATTGTTCAGGTCCATTGAAAATTATTCATGTGAAGTTACTGTTAAAATTAACAAGAGTGATAAATTGATTGAATTATAGATTTTGAATGGAGGTTACCGTCACAAATAATAATTATTAAATCTTATTAAACCTGAATCTAAAATTTAAATATAAGTAACCTTCATCGGTCGATTATATTACCACGATTTAAGAAAATATCAACCGGATAAACGTGTGGTTAATGTATGTCAAATATAAATAAAATATAAATAATGTAAATAACTATGTAAATATCTATAATAATAATTTGAAACAAACGGGATTAATAGAGGCGTGTAAAAAATTTTCAATTGTCGTTTGACTAAGTTATGAACAATCTAAATGTTATAAATAATTATTGAACATTATGATATAACATTATGCGTTTTGCTATTAACATTTAAACAACGCTAGTTCGATAATTGGAATAAACATTTAAATAAGATTTGAGATTAACAGAGTAATCCATTGCAATGTGAACGGAACTTGTATAAATTTTGCGTGATAATATTTGAGTTGAGATGTGAGCATTTAAATTGTTTTGAATGAGAGCTAGACTCTGCGTTGGTCAGCTTATGGTGACACTGGTTAGGCAGCTGCGTCCATTTGACGAAGCAAGCATACAACACTGCATAGGGTGTATTGCAGGTGGCCAGATAACTGAATGGTGGAGGTCAAGGTCAACTACTTAGCGGCCTTGCGGTTATTAATAAATGTGTGTCAATGAACTAAATTATGAAGTTCATGAACAAGGAAACAAATGCTATATGTCTCGTCCCAGCTCCCTTATCCATTCCAATGTGCATTGTTGTTATTATTACGTTCTTTTGAGCTAGAGAAAGCTGAAATTTTGTATGTGAAGTCTACAGTCCGACAGGAGGACATGGTTGCATTGACAATGGCTTCAGACAGCCATAACTATTTTGTTGTTAAATTTTGTTAAAATATTTTTTTTCTTTATGTGAAATAAATTGTTGTGCAGTTTAAATTTTCTGGTCTCCGACTTGGTTCATTTTAAATATCGTGGTGGAGGTTATTGTGAGGGCATACTATTAAGTGATCCAGTTGAAAACCCAGACCCGAGATTAAATTGAATAGGTAAGTAAAAGGTAAGTATGAACCCCCGTATATTTTGGTGTGTTCCACAATAATTTCATGTTAACTACTGTGCTCTAATCTCGGTAGTATCTGTCAGTGCCATTTTCATTGATGTAGCTGTGCCGGTGCAATCGATTATTGGCAATCCGATTGAGGGGGCGGATTTCTGACAGCCTACTATCCGGATTATCGGGGACAGTACCTTCTTCAAGGCCACGGCCGCCTCCTTCCCTATTCCTTGACTATCCATCCTGACCATCCATTACCTTTCCTCATGAGGCCCCTGTTCGCTTTGCAGGTGAGGCCGCCTGGGCGAGGTGCCAATCACACCTCACCAGTTGTATCCACTCCGATTAGATGTTCCCAGCTCTAGGACACTGCCCGTAGAGGCGGTAGTGGTGAGTTCCCTCGCTGAGTCCGTGGGTTCCACCGACCTGGAGGGTAAACGACTAAGAAAAGAAATGAAATACATATATTTCCGTAACTTCCTAAGTTCATATCCTTTTAGGAATGTACTGAACAAAATAATACATATTTAGTATCAAATGGTTTATAGAAACGCCAGAAAACACTAATGAAATCGTTGATATCAACACAAAATACGATAGCCTACAGTTATACTAAACCAGTTGTTTTTCAAGTATTATCGTAGGGCAACCGTGGCGTAATGGTAGCGACTTGGGCTCTTAGTCTGGGGGTTCGTGGATCAAATAACTGCAGGTTCATTTTTTTTACTTCGTTCTTTTTGGTATTTATTGATTTATAACTACTCACACGTTATAATGTTAAGCATATATACTGTAGTGTGTATTTGTAGTCGTAAATATTATATATATATACTTATAACACCACATATTTCAACACTCGAATACCGCGATTAATATTCGTTGAACTTGATCCGCAGTAGAGACTATTGTTGTTGTTTTTGTTGTTGATTCTTTAGGAGTTTTGCGGCATCATCGTCTTGTAGCCCCGTTCACTTGGGTGTGTATAGAAGTTGTCTGATAACCTGTGCCACTGTGATGTCTGTAGGCTTACTAGTGTGTGTACTTTTATACGAGGAAGGATTTGGGTAGGAAGCTGTTGTTGTTTCATATGAGATGCATGGACATCATTGTCATTTAGCCCCGTGTACATGGGTGAGTGTTGAAATTTGTCTTATAACCTGTGTTATTGTGATGGCAGTATTAGTGTGTTTGTATATATAATTCAGGTGAGGATTCAATCAATCAACGTTTCATATCGGTATAGAACGTTGTATTTCAACAAGGTACTACAACCAACATTCAATTATACTCCTTGAGAAGGGCAAAGAGTTATTACTATACCCATGCATTTAGGATAAAGTAGGCTATTAGTTCTTTACTGGACAGCTTGTTTTTGAAACATGTCAAATGTTTCATGAACGAAATGCGTGTGCGTTTCTATACAAAGGGAAATCTGGCTTAATGAATTTACTTATTGTTAGTCCTGAAAAGGACTGTTGTAGACACTTCTTCAATAACTCGTCCAGTATCCACCGGCTTCGACAACTTGCTGTAGCCGACGTGGTATTAACTGAACTAGCTTCCTGAAGTACTGTTCATCAAGGGCGATCTCCTCCCATGCTACCAATATAATCTCCCACAATGCATCCTGCGAACGAGGGGGAGGGTGAGGCCAGTTTTCCCTGATATGGCGTTTCCACTTTGCCCACACATGCTCAATGGGGTTCAAGTCTGGAGTTCGAGGGTCCCAGTTGAGCAGTTCAATGGAGTTCTGCCCTGAACACGTTGAAAAATGATTTCTATGTCCAAGTCAGCAAAATCATCTAGAAAATACTCCAAAGTGTCCAGCTCTCTCCGTATCTCCTTTGTGTGGAAGTAGAATCGACATTTCAAGTAGTGGAATACAAGTTAGTTTAGGTAACATAAACAACGCATGATCTCACGACTGTAACGTAATCTTGATTACGGTACAAATTATTATTATTATTATTATTATTAAAGTCATTGTGTAATTATTATTATTATTATTATTATTATTATTGAAATATCAAAGTTATATCGTTTTATTCACCCATTAATATCAAGGGAGGGGCCATACCATATTCACGTCATTACCATAATCATATATAATATTGTCAAGTGTTTAGATTAAGAAACAGGGTTTTTATAGAGGTCTAGGGCTGTTTTATTAGTTAAATTGTAAAGACAGGACGGGCATGGTTGGAAGAAGTTATGGACGGTGAAGCAACATATTGCAAGAAAATGTATTTCTGGAACGAAGCCAAGCTGACGGGAGACAAGGGCTTGGAGAAAGATTTGGGCGGAAAATATATATGCGCAACGAGAGGAATAGCGGGTTCTGAGTGGAATATTTGAAGTACGCGGGCCTGTATTCCCGCTCGGAGAAGTTACAGCGTCGCTTGAGGACTGAGAAATGCTTTGCTATAATTGGTCTGATGGGTCGCGGGCAAATTTATGCCGCGAAACTTCGGGACCATTCAGAGTGTATAAAAGCCCAGCGCGACTTCAGCACTCGCTATTCAATTCCATAGATTCTATTCTGTCATTCACTTATTCGATCACGCACTCACTCATTGACTTTGTGAGTCGTAGACTCTGTCAGTCCCTCAGTAAGATGGGACTTAGTGAATTCAATTAGCCTGGTTTGTTCAAATTTGCTTACCATGGTGATCAAACTCAGAAACAAGCAGCAGCAGCAACAACAACAACAACCACAACAACTAGACGAAGTACAGTTAGCAAAGTGAAAACATATGTTTTCAAAGGTCAATAAACGCGTGTTGGCTTAAGATCTCAAATTAGACTGCAAGCAGACCAACGAGATGGACTTTGAACCACAAGGCACCAGGTATGTGGACCGAGTTATTATCAACACAGAAGATCAGCGCTAGCGAGAAGACAGTCGATATTGCCCAGCAATTAGGGAATATTAATGCACATATTGTACACAGCTCGAAACCTCAGATCAAATGTTATTAATAATTTTGTTGTAAATAAACCAGTATTAGTTAAAATGTCTTGTTCATTGGGAATTGAATATATAGGATAGTTGGAATGCAAAGAGTATCTCATAGAGCAAGTTTATTGCCCTACGCTCCGATGATAGATCTTGGCTCAAGGAAGGGAGCGGCCATGGCTAAATAAAATTTTAATGTGTTATCTTTACGATAACTGGCGCCCAGTAAATCTAAATTAATGAAGTGCATGTCGTCTGTCTAGACAGGCCAATGCTAAATAAGAACGATGAGGTGGTTATAAGGAGTCTTGAGTGTAATATCTGTAGAAACGTTATAAATGATCGCCCAACTTGTAGAGCGATATCCAACAACGAAGGTAGCCGATACAAATGGCACAACCAATGTGGGGCTACGAAATATCGTACTGAAGTGAATGGATATTATGTATAAATCCAGTTTATTTCAAGTATGTTAAAGTTTAAAGTTGTTTTCATGTACGATATAAACGAGTACTCTTTGCATTCATTCCGAGTTTTTCATTAAAGAGGCATATATCAAGTTAGGGAACTACGGTTATAAATTAGGAGTATTCTTTTGATGAGTTGTTTTTTGGGTAATGAGTAACAGGGATAATTTGGGGAATATACATTTGAGAAACCGTAGTATTATAAGATCAGTTAAAATGTCGAAATTAGATGTGCAGGGTACTGCCCCCGTAATTGAATTATGTAGAGACCACGGTGGCTATATTTGAAATTATAAGGAAAGTTATGGTTGTCATAGTTATGACGTGCGTAGTCATGACGTAAGCACGGATGACGTAAATGTTATGCCAGCAGGCTACTTGAGCTGAGATTCTCAGTGACGTCAGCATTTAGTCGAGAATGTTCCAAGATGTACGACGCAGTCGCAGGAAACGAGGAATTCTGCTGAGGAAGAAACTATGCTATTGGAGGAGAGGCATGAACCAATGAACGATAGTTTAAAGGAAGACGGAGATTGCTGAAACTATGGTATTTTTATTACTTTTGGAATGCAGAATTGTGGAAATCCATTTGCAGTAAAAGCATTGATTTGGAATTTTGGTGAAATTTATTTTCAGTTTTTGAATTTTGAAAATCCGTCGTGTATTAACGAAGTTAGAACTTTTAGCGATGACGCAGTACCACGCTTTGGAAGGGATGGAAACGCCCCTCGTGAAGTTAATAAAAGGGCTTGCGCAGAAGAGAGGAGTCTCTTTCGTTCTCTGATCATTCTGAGATTTCATTCTCAGAGCATCGAAGTCTATTGTGAAAGTTCTTTTCTTATACATTCATTATAGTGAGACGTCGAAGTGAACAGCAGTGAAAAGAATCGTCTTTATAACGCGTGGCGAGGCCACTATATTAACGAGATCCAGGTCAAACTAGGTGAAGTTGAAACGGACCTTAGAAAGCTTCTACAAGTTTAGCTTCGAACAGTTAGCGGTCACCGATAAGCTAATTGTATTGTGCAGTGCTACATGCAGTTATAGAGAAAAGCTGAACAATTTCGACCGATTAGTTCGAAAGATATTAGCAGTTTTATACGACTGAGAAAAGTGATTATCTCGCCACAAGAGAAGCACTTTTGTAAAGCCAGAATCAACGCAACGGCTGACGCTGCGAGTGGAATAGAAAGACTTCAGATTGCTTGGTTACAGAACAATACAGTATAATGGAGCAATTAAATACGGCAGTTTGTTCTTCTAACTCTACAACCGAAGAGCAGATGGAAGGCTAAGGGCTTATTGCAATTGGGACATATTTCAACGGAGTAAGATAGCGACATGGAACTTCGCTAATTGCTATTCCACACAAGCGAACATGCGGTGAATACCATCTACACCCATGTTTCGTAATTAAAGGCTGAATACCATCGAACAGCCATAGAAACAATTTCATACTCTGAATATGAATAATTTCTTCGGAAATTTCTACAAAACTTCATGACGATTGTCTACTGGAACTTCAGGGAATTTTTCAAGAGAGGTCAGGGTGGACCCGACTCACAAAGAAGATTATTGCCGGAAGGATGTCTATTCGTCTTCGAGGAGCAGAGCGATTCACGGAGAAGGAAGCAGTTCGATTCTCCGAGGGTGCTATTTCCTATTTCGAGGATGGAGCTCAGCTTTAACGTGGTGAAATGGATCCATCAGCAGTCTTCTTTGGGGAATTTTCCTCTGGAACGTCAATCGGCAGATAAGGTAGTCGTGAACGTTTATTGTATTTGAGTATATTAATGATGTTTGAGCAACCATTTTTCCCATATTTTTATCCTCATGTTTTTGCCCTATTTTCTTGTTGAGATTCTTATTCTCAGTACACCTTGTTGAGTTTTGCATTTTTCGACGATTTATTAAGACATTGTTATGTCATGGGCATTGGTAATGATTTTGAATCAGTTGAGACTGATATTTAGATTTTCAGTAATTAATATTTTTGTAGTCACGATTTGACTGTATGTTAATGATTTTTATAGCAGATTTAAAATTCAGACAGCGTGTCATTTTATTAAAGTAATTCATCCCCAGTTTAATTACTTTGACCAATTTTCTGTCATCATCAAGAAGGAAGAACATTTAAATGATTTTAGAGCGTTAAAATCTCTTACGTTGTCGACGATCTTGGAAATACTAGTCGTTATTTGTATTGATTGCAACACAGACATTTATCGTCAGTTATGAATGAACATTGCATTATAGACACTTTTGTGAAGAGTAGCCTAACTTTAATAATGAATTATTGAATGCATTAAAGTCAAGTACTTTTGTTAGGAGTTTTTCTCAATTAGAGATTTATAGAACGATGTTTGCATTCCCCAGTCTAAATGGATTCTATTCGACTACTTTGCATTTTAGTCGCACTTTATTTGAAGATAGTATTTTCATACTACATTTCTTTTAAGATGTTAATCTTAAATTTTGATAGACCAGACAGACGTATATAAGCGTATTCACTATTAAATTTGTTTGTGATTGGCAAGTTTTGACTTCATTTCGGTTCATGAATGAAATCCACGAAGGTTAAATAGAAAAACAGTTTTGAAACAAGTAATGATTATAAAATTTTTTAAGTGGAACTATGAATGTATAATCGCTAGTGCAGCGCGTGTTGAAAGTCGCTGAGATATAATGCCCTTGAATATGAAGGAAGTTCCCACAGGAATAAATGTTAAAGAATTATTTGTGGAAGTTTTGTAAGTTATGTGGAAGTTGAATGCCATATAGATTAATATATGATGATTTTGGGCATATTTTTAATGCAGTTTGTGCATTAACTTGTTAGCGAAGGATTTTCCGCTGGAGTAAGATTGTCATAGTTCGTTGAAAATAAATCAAGTGATTTACTGTTATAATTAACACGAGTTTTGAAAGAATTTGAGATAAGATTTTGAATGAAGGTTGCCGTCACAAATCATTATTAAAACCTTTATTAAACCAGATTGTGACATTAACATGTATAACTAACCTTCATTGGTCGATTATATTAAACACGATTATGAAAATTATCAACCGGATGAACATGTGGTCAATGTATTTATTAAATTAATAATTTAAACAATTTAAATGTTAATATTGTAAATAATTGCTGTAAATATTTTTGAAAATAATATGGAACGAGAGTGATGTTAAAGGCTTGCTTATAATATTTTTATTGTCTTTGACAAATATTATAAATAATTTCTAATTGTTATAAATAATTTATGTGATTTTGTTATAAACATTTAAGAGCTAATTAAACATTTGGATTGAACTTAACAAGTTTATGGAATTAACATAATGATCCAATAGGATGTGAGCAAAGTACTTGAAAGATTTGCGTAAATATAATGTGAGTTGTCTTGTAGACAGATAAAAGTTTGAGAGAGCAAGCTGTACTCTTACGTAACTCAGCACGTGAGAAGGGAATGCATTTGACCAGTATGCAACAGGTTCGAGGGTAGCCCGCAGCTGTGCCAACATCTGGTTAACAGAGTGAGGTCGTCCACACTCCGGCCTTGCGACTATAAATACCATTCTCATGTTTATTAAAAGGAAACCAAATGCTCTATATATGTCACACCCTGACGTCCTTTTCCAATCCAATAGTGTTATGAATATTACGTTATTTGGAGCTCTTGGGAGCTAAAATGTTTTATATCATGTTGTATGATAATTTTTGCAAGTCCTACTGAGGACGTAGTCAGATTGACTTGGGCTACTGATAGCCACGTTAATTTTGTTGTGTTAGTAAAATCATACCCTTTATTAGAAATAAAGCTTTTGTACAGTTCAAAGTTCTCGTCTTCGTTTCTGGTTCATTTTTAAATGTCATGGTGGAGGTTATTGTGTGAACAGACTTTAGTGATCCTGTTGTCAACTCAAACCCCGAGATAATTAAGAGGTAAGTAACGGTAAGTATGAACCCCCGTCTATTTTGGTGTGTTCCACAATGATTTCCTGTGAACTTCTGTGCTCTTATCTCGATAGTATCTGTCAGTGCCATTTTCATTGATGCAGCTGTGCCGGTGCGATTGATAATTGGCAATCCGATTGAGGGGGCGGATATCTGACAGCCTACTATCCAGGTAAACGGGGACAGAAAGATTGGCGCACCTAAAACGTTGGGGCTCGATTCAACATAACTGGATTACCAGGTTGAACGCCAGAAAGAGTGGCAAACCTAAAACGTGAGGTTCCATTAGACTCAAATAAAGAGGTTGATTCTTTGTTAGATGTCTAGGCCAATTGTAGTATTTAAGAGTGTGATTATATAGGAATTAAATGTTGTATTGTGTTAGGAAAATTACACTCAGAAAAGATCAGATCTTATACAACTTGAGAAAGGTTAAATAGGCTGGAAACTTAGAAAAATCGCCTATAATGTGGAATCTTATTTTATTTGACCGGCTCATGACATTTTAGTCATATTAAAGATAAAATTAAATTATTTGGATTGTAAATGTAAATTATTTGTGTTAGGATATTTTAAAATGAGCCAGAGAAATGTGAACATGTGCTTGAGTTTGTTTCAACATGAAGTATCGTCGAAGGTTAATTATAAGGTAGTTATAAGTTAGATTTAAGACAGAAAATTGATCAAATATATATATGGTGAAAAGTGTTGCTCAAATGTTGTTATTTTGCTCTTTTGATGTATGTCCCTACAGCAATCCATTTTGAATAATATTGTAATGGCAGATGAAAGTTTGAAGAAAATGTTAGAGGAGATGTCTGCTAACATGAAGCAGATGATGGAGGAGAATGCTAGTAATTTGAATGCAAGAATGGAGGAGAATGCTAGTAATTTGTCTGCTAATTTGAATGCAAGGATGGAGGAGAATGCTAGTAATATGTCTGCTAATTTGAATAGTAGTATGAAGGAGAATAATAGTCGAATGGAGGAGAATATGAAGGTTCTTCATACTAGTGCTGCCAATTTAGAGGAGAATATGTCGCGTTTGCAGATTAATACCCTAGGAATTGAGAATACTGTAACGGACATGCGTACAGACGTGTCTAATGTCCATAAAGATGTGTCTATTGTGCATAAAAGTGTTGATGATGTTAAAAATGATGTGTCTAAGGTACAGAGAGACCTTACAATGTTAAATCTAGATGTAGCTAATGTCCGAGGGGATATTTCTTGTGCTAGAGCCGAAGTTGTTGTTGTCAAAAACGATGTAGCGACTGTCCAAGACAAGGTCGAGGAAGTCCAAAAAGAAATTCAAAAAGCTAGAACTGATGTATCTAATGTTCAGGTAGACATTAATAACATTCATGCGGATATAACTGAGGTGCAAAGTGACATAACTAAGATTCAGGTAGAGGTCAACACAGTTTTCGTAGATATTACTAAAGTCCAAACTGACGTAAATAAAGTCAGGGAAGAAATCGAAAACTCAAAAACTCTTTGTACGCGTAATATAACTGCATTAGCGACTAGGTTAGTCGATGAATCAGTTAGAACAACAACGTCTTTAGCAGAGTTGAAGTATGATGTAGAGGTCATGAGAACACAGGTATTAGACCACAATAGAGTATTAAAAGAGGATATCGAAGTAGACATAGCCGAAATGTTAACAGCAAACGTAGCGGTATGGAAAGACGAGTGGAATAAGTCAAGTGGGGAACATGTAACCCAAATTCAGGAAAGGATTGAAAGAAAACTTGCCAGTACGCAGATAGAAATTAACAATGAAGTAGTACAGATTAGGAAAGATTTAAGCGTCAGGATAAATTCGTTATCCGAAAAACAAGTTGACGATAGAACACAACTAGATCAGGATATGCAAACTTTAAAATCTACATTAGAGGAACAGATGCATAAAGTTGTCTCGGATGTAAATGAAACGACGAGTAAACTGAAAAATTTGAAGTTAGGAGAGGCTAGTTTAATGGAGAACTACAAAGAAGAGATTATCAAGAAAGTCTTAACAGAAATCACCGACAAGGATACAGAAGGCTTAGCTTGCGAATTGAATAGGAATTATGCTAGAAGACATAACCTTGAGCCAGAAGAAAGAGACGTGACTCCTGAAGAACGTGTATCCAGATTCAGAGAGGAGGATGACGAGAGGAACATGGAACCTGAGTGGAATTATCGAGATAGTGGGAAAAACTATCCGGATTCATATCCGAGGAACGTGACGGTCATTAGGAATTTCGAAGACAAGCCACAAAAATTCAGTAACACTGACAGTTTGACACCTATAGAGTATGTAAGGAATCTCAAAGATTATTTCATCGAAGCTCACATTCCCAGAGAGAGAGAGATGAAGATAGTAGAGAGATATCTGATTGGAGGACCCCTTGAATGGTTTCGCGCATTTAGATACACATTCAGTAACTTTGACGAGTTTGCAGAGGCATTAATCAAGCGATTTTGGTCTATAGAAGCGCAGAATTCGTTAAGAGCGGAGGTGTATTCAAGAAAATACTCAGGTACTCTTCCAACGAGGTACGCTGATTTCTTTACGAGTCAGTTGTCCCGCTTGAGATTTTTGCAACCCCCATTGTCCACGGAGCAACTAATAGATGCGATTTCTCGTATGCTGCCAGTTGAGGTGAGGAGACTTATAATTTCGTCCAACATCAGGGATTTATCCAGCATGGATGAATTACTAAGAAGGTTAGACTACACAAGTCCAATGCCTAACCTAGTCCAGAAAGGTCAAAGGCAGGAGTTTAAGGAAATCAATACGGTATACATGGACCAAGTCCAACAAACTGACAAGCCAGAGCAAGAAGATGAAGAAACCGTTAGGAGGTTAGCCCGAATCGGTGTGTCACAGAAGAGACACGCTCCAATAAGGAAAATGTACAGGTTCCTCAAGGGTTACATGGACAATACAGATGTTGACTATGAAGTTACACGGAGAAATTCACGACACTTTGTCTTGAGTGGAGACATCGTATGCAAGTATGCTGACTCTGCGCATACAAAACTCCGAATAGTCGTACCACCTAAACTTATTGTCAATTTAGTGTGGGTAGCTCATCACGCAACTGGACATGCCGGTTTAGATAAAACTCTTAATACACTTAAAGAGAGATTTATCTGGACTAACATGCGTTCCAGTATTGCCAAGGTCATTAGATCCTGTGACAAATGTCAAAGAGCAAAGTATGCTTCTGCTTTACTAAAGGGAAAACCGAAGGCGATGATTCCTTCTAAGCCAAACGAACTCATGGCGACGGATATATTTGGCCCCTGTCCGAAGGGATACCAGGGTAACCAATACTTGTTGGTGACCGTGGATGTTTTCTCAAAATTTGTTACAATGAGTCCCATGCAGAAAGCTAACACGAGGAACGTAGTAAGCAGACTGGAAAATGCTGTATTTCCTAAAGCTGGTATACCGGAATATCTACTGTCAGATCATGGAACGCAGTTTACGTCCGTGGAATTTGCAGCGGATATGGAAAGGCTTGGCATTAAGCACTTATTTTCAAGCGTGCGTTACCCTGAATCGAATTCCTCAGAAAGATATATGGCTGAATTTTCGAAATTCTGTCGAATTTTCTGTCCAAATGATCATTCTGGTTGGGTGAGATTTGTACCCCTTATTGAGGAATGTCTGAACTCTACAGTGCAGGAGAGCACAGGAGAAGTGCCAATGCGACTTCATCTAGGAAGAAACCCAGAAAGGCCATGGGATAATCTTTTCAACCACATACCGAGAGATCCCGACATAGGAAGACAGCAGAGGATTGACAAGGCAAAGGAACAACTCCAGAAAGCAGCAGAGAAACGATTGAAAAGAGTAGCTGGAAAACGTTTTGGTACACCCTTTCAAGTTGGAAATCTTGTATTATTACGCAGACCTGTCAAGGCTGATATGTCCAAGAACATCTACCCCAAATTTGGATTAGTGTTCCTGGGGCCGTTTAGGATTACGAACGCTTATGGAAACAACTGTTATGAACTCGACGATGATGAGAATAATGTCGTTTACGGCAAGTTCAATGCTGGAAATTTAAAAAGATACTATCCTAGAGTAAGCCAGTAATAATTCAATTTCGTGTTCAAGAGAGTTGAGATACTTGTAACACTGAGTTTAAAAACAATTTGCAACTGTTTTTAAAACGTGGTGGGAGGAGAATGCCCCCGTAATTGAATTATGTAGAGACCACGGTGGCTATGTTTGAAATTATAAGGAAAGTTATGGTTGTCATAGTTATGACGTGGGTAGTCATGACGTAAGCACGGATGACGTAAATGTTATGCCAGCAGGCTACTTGAGCTGAGATTCTCAGTGACGTCAGCATTTAGTCGAGAATGTTCCAAGATGTACGACGCAGTCGCAGGAAACGAGGAATTCTGCTGAGGAAGAAACTATGCTATTGGAGGAGAGGCATGAACCAATGAACGATAGTTTAAAGGAAGACGGAGATTGCTGAAACTATGGTATTTTTATTACTTTTGGAATGCAGAATTGTGGAAATCCATTTGCAGTAAAAGCATTGATTTGGAATTTTGGTGAAATTTATTTTCAGTTTTTGAATTTTGAAAATCCGTCGTGTATTAACGAAGTTAGAACTTTTAGCGATGACGCAGTACCACGCTTTGGAAGGGATGGAAACGCCCCTCGTGAAGTTAATAAAAGGGCTTGCGCAGAAGAGAGGAGTCTCTTTCGTTCTCTGATCATTCTGAGATTTCATTCTCAGAGCATCGAAGTCTATTGTGAAAGTTCTTTTCTTATACATTCATTATAGTGAGACGTCGAAGTGAACAGCAATGAAAAGAATCGTCTTTATAACGCGTGGCGAGGCCACTATATTAACGAGATCCAGGTCAAACTAGGTGAAGTTGAAACGGACCTTAGAAAGCTTCTACAAGTTTAGCTTCGAACAGTTAGCGGTCACCGATAAGCTAATTGTATTGTGCAGTGCTACATGCAGTTATAGAGAAAAGCTGAACAATTTCGACCGATTAGTTCGAAAGATATTAGCAGTTTTATACGACTGAGAAAAGTCATTATCTCGCCACAAGAGAAGCACTTTTGTAAAGCCAGAATCAACGCAACGGCTGACGCTGCGAGTGGAATAGAAAGACTTCAGATTGCTTGGTTACAGAACAATACAGTATAATGGAGCAATTAAATACGGCAGTTTGTTCTTCTAACTCTACAACCGAAGAGCAGATGGAAGGCTAAGGGCTTATTGCAATTGGGACATATTTCAACGGAGTAAGATAGCGACATGGAACTTCGCTAATTGCTATTCCACACAAGCGAACATGCGGTGAATACCATCTACACCCATGTTTCGTAATTAAAGGCTGAATACCATCGAACAGCCATAGAAACAATTTCATACTCTGAATATGAATAATTTCTTCGGAAATTTCTACAAAACTTCATGACGATTGTCTACTGGAACTTCAGGGAATTTTTCAAGAGAGGTCAGGGTGGACCCGACTCACAAAGAAGATTATTGCCGGAAGGATGTCTATTCGTCTTCGAGGAGCAGAGCGATTCACGGAGAAGGAAGCAGTTCGATTCTCCGAGGGTGCTATTTCCTATTTCGAGGATGGAGCTCAGCTTTAACGTGGTGAAATGGATCCATCAGCAGTCTTCTTTGGGGAATTTTCCTCTGGAACGTCAATCGGCAGATAAGGTAGTCGTGAACGTTTATTGTATTTGAGTATATTAATGATGTTTGAGCAACCATTTTTCCCATATTTTTATCCTCATGTTTTTGCCCTATTTTCTTGTTGAGATTCTTATTCTCAGTACACCTTGTTGAGTTTTGCATTTTTCGACGATTTATTAAGACATTGTTATGTCATGGGCATTGGTAATGATTTTGAATCAGTTGAGACTGATATTTAGATTTTCAGTAATTAATATTTTTGTAGTCACGATTTGACTGTATGTTAATGATTTTTATGGCAGATTTAAAATTCAGACAGCGTGTCATTTTATTAAAGTAATTCATCCCCAGTTTAATTACTTTGACCAATTTTCTGTCATCATCAAGAAGGAAGAACATTTAAATGATTTTAGAGCGTTAAAATCTCTTACGTTGTCGACGATCTTGGAAATACTAGTCGTTATTTGTATTGATTGCAACACAGACATTTATCGTCAGTTATGAATGAACATTGCATTATAGACACTTTTGTGAAGAGTAGCCTAACTTTAATAATGAATTATTGAATGCATTAAAGTCAAGTACTTTTGTTAGGAGTTTTTCTCAATTAGAGATTTATAGAACGATGTTTGCATTCCCCAGTCTAAATGGATTCTATTCGACTACTTTGCATTTTAGTCGCACTTTATTTGAAGATAGTATTTTCATACTACATTTCTTTTAAGATGTTAATCTTAAATTTTGATAGACCAGACAGACGTATATAAGCGTATTCACTATTAAATTTGTTTGTGATTGGCAAGTTTTGACTTCATTTCGGTTCATGAATGAAATCCACGAAGGTTAAATAGAAAAACAGTTTTGAAACAAGTAATGATTATAAAATTTTTTAAGTGGAACTATGAATGTATAATCGCTAGTGCAGCGCGTGTTGAAAGTCGCTGAGATATAATGCCCTTGAATATGAAGGAAGTTCCCACAGGAATAAATGTTAAAGAATTATTTGTGGAAGTTTTGTAAGTTATGTGGAAGTTGAATGCCATATAGATTAATATATGATGATTTTGGGCATATTTTTAATGCAGTTTGTGCATTAACTTGTTAGCGAAGGATTTTCCGCTGGAGTAAGATTGTCATAGTTCGTTGAAAATAAATCAAGTGATTTACTGTTATAATTAACACGAGTTTTGAAAGAATTTGAGATAAGATTTTGAATGAAGGTTGCCGTCACAAATCATTATTAAAACCTTTATTAAACCAGATTGTGACATTAACATGTATAACTAACCTTCATTGGTCGATTATATTAAACACGATTATGAAAATTATCAACCGGATGAACATGTGGTCAATGTATTTATTAAATTAATAATTTAAACAATTTAAATGTTAATATTGTAAATAATTGCTGTAAATATTTTTGAAAATAATATGGAACGAGAGTGATGTTAAAGGCGTGCTTATAATATTTTTATTGTCTTTGACAAATATTATAAATAATTTCTAATTGTTATAAATAATTTATGTGATTTTGTTATAAACATTTAAGAGCTAATTAAACATTTGGATTGAACTTAACAAGTTTATGGAATTAACATAATGATCCAATAGGATGTGAGCAAAGTACTTGAAAGATTTGCGTAAATATAATGTGAGTTGTCTTGTAGACAGATAAAAGTTTGAGAGAGCAAGCTGTACTCTTACGTAACTCAGCACGTGAGAAGGGAATGCATTTGACCAGTATGCAACAGGTTCGAGGGTAGCCCGCAGCTGTGCCAACATCTGGTTAACAGAGTGAGGTCGTCCACACTCCGGCCTTGCGACTATAAATACCATTCTCATGTTTATTAAAAGGAAACCAAATGCTCTATATATGTCACACCCTGACGTCCTTTTCCAATCCAATAGTGTTATGAATATTACGTTATTTGGAGCTCTTGGGAGCTAAAATGTTTTATATCATGTTGTATGATAATTTTTGCAAGTCCTACTGAGGACGTAGTCAGATTGACTTGGGCTACTGATAGCCACGTTAATTTTGTTGTGTTAGTAAAATCATACCCTTTATTAGAAATAAAGCTTTTGTATAGTTCAAAGTTCTCGTCTTCGTTTCTGGTTCATTTTTAAATGTCATGGTGGAGGTTATTGTGTGAACAGACTTTAGTGATCCTGTTGTCAACTCAAACCCCGAGATAATTAAGAGGTAAGTAACGGTAAGTATGAACCCCCGTCTATTTTGGTGTGTTCCACAATGATTTCCTGTGAACTTCTGTGCTCTTATCTCGATAGTATCTGTCAGTGCCATTTTCATTGATGCAGCTGTGCCGGTGCGATTGATAATTGGCAATCCGATTGAGGGGGCGGATATCTGACAGCCTACTATCCAGGTAAACGGGGACAGTACCAATGATGAGATGTCAAAAGTAAGCGAAAATCAGGAAACTGAGGAAAATAAACAAGACGGGGCTACAAACATCCAGATTAATGAGGGGGAGAATCCTTCCTGGCTTCGAAACCTGACGATGCTGATAACGGAACAAAGTAAGAAATTTGACGTGCGTAGTGATCAATTAGAAAAAGCAATAGATCTTAAGTTCACTGAGCATAGTAAGAAGCTAGATGAACAACGTAAGAAGTTTGATGAAGCTACAGAGAATTTCAATAGACAAATTAAAGAAGAAGGCCGAGAATTTCACAATAAGTTAGAAAACAGGATTACTGAGGTGGAGGAATCATGGTCACTTAAGGTTGACGCCAGAATGCAACAAGTGTCGGAGCGAGTTGACAAAATTGACGAGGAAGTGAAAATTAAATGTAGTAAGGTTAGGGTGGACTTAGAAGGAGAAGTCAACAGCATGAAGGTCAAGTGTGATAATAATATTGCTAAAATAGGTAATTTAGAAAATAAACTAGAGAGCGATAATCAAGAAATTAGGGAAGAGGTTAACAGTAAATTTTACAGTATCAGTGAACAAGTAGCGAGTAAAACAGATAAAATGGAGGAGAAATTTCAGAGATGTCAGAAGCAAATAGCAACAAATAGCGGCAATGTACAATTAGAAAATTTAAGAAGATTTCTAACTAAAGAGGCAGATTTGCCAGTATTCACAGGCAAGGCATATAACCCAATGGAATTCTTAAAAACAGTAGAAAAGAAGTTCGCTAAAGATTTAGAAGAGGGGATCGTTCAATGGGAACAAGTACTTGAGATGCTAGATAAATCCTTTGTTAGGGATTCAAGGTCATGGTTCAGTGTGTATAAATACCAGATGACTAGTTTTAGAAAATTTAAAGAGAAGTTCATAGCCAAGTACTGGAATGAAAATGTGCAAGAAAGAGAAAGATGTAACATTATTTTTGGAAAGTACCAAAGGAGAGATGGTGTTTCGTACACAGAGTATTTCTTAGCGCATGTACTTATATGCCAGAATTTAGAAGGTTTAGAGACTGAATCACAGGTAATTAAAACATTATTAAGGCATTTTCCAGATATAATTAAAGAAGCATTCTTCATGCAGAATATTACTACTATTGACGGATTCGAGAAGCTATTGGAAAACTTTGACTCTCTTGAAAATAGTAGGACCGAACGCAAGCCAATAAGTAGAGGAGATAATTTCGGGCAAGGTGAGAGAGAGAGGGGAAGAGAACAAGGCAGGAATGCGAATTACGAAAGACGACTTGACAATGGGGGACGCACAGCAAATACGAGGAACGAGAATTTGAACAGAGTAGGGGAAGGTACTAGGCCAGACAGACGTACAGGTCAACAACAATCTACACCAGGGGCAAGTAGGCCTAATTTAAACGAATAACGGGTTGCAGTGAGGTCAACAGACAGCCCGAAGTGATTGCAGTTCAATGTCCTAGGAATATTGAGTATTTAGGAGATTTTAATATAGATGTTAGAGAAGAACTGCTTTATGACCTAAATAGTGGAAATTTAGATAATGTTGAGAATGAGATTATGTCACCCGTAATTAAACTTAATGTGTGGGGTAAAGAAGTTGATGTTTTATTGGACAGTGGAAGCGAAAACTCTTGTATAAATTTAAGTTTTTTGGAAGATGTAATGAGAGAAGGTATTCATGTTGATATAATTCCAGTTAAGTCCACTTCCATTGTCACAGCTTTAGGTAGTAGGTCTCAGAAAATATCTAAGCAAGTCGCAGTTCCAATTAACATTAGTGAGTTAGTTAAATTTCAGCCCTGTTTGGCAGTTCCAAATTTAGTATATCCGGTGATTCTCGATGCAGAATGGTTATCATTACATCAAGTTAAATTAGATTTTCATTTTGGCAGGATATGTTTATTTTGGCAGGATAAAGAAGTTCAGGTTACGTATAAGGTGTCTAAGACTGACAAACAGATGAAAGTGTGTATGTTTGAGGAAGAAAGCAACGTGGTTGTGAGTGATGAGTTTCCTGAAGTAAATGAGGTAGACCGCGGAGATGCTAGTGAGAGCAAAGTTTTTAAGGTTTGTCAGATTGCAATGGAGTCTGAACTTGAGAGTAAGATCCATGATGCATTGTCACAGTGTAAGCTGGATGAGGTGCAAGGTCATCAGTTACATGAGGTATTAATAAAATATAAGGAAATTTTCAGCACAAACCCCGGAGCAACACACTTATATGAGCATAGTTTTGTCGTTAAAGACACAAGTAGTTTCGTAGGGCCTAGGTATCCTGTCGCAACTAAATATATGAAAGCCGTCGAAGAACAGATAGAATTAATGTTGGAAAATGACATAATTGAGCCTTCAGCTAGCCACTGTTTAAATCCATTAGTTGTAGTAGCCAAGAAAGATAATTCAGTGAGACTGTGCATAGACGCCAGAATGTTAAATACTAGGGTCGAAAGCGACCAGCTGAGAACTGAAGCAGTGGAGGATTTAGTTCAACGTTTTCAGGGGCGGAAGTGGTTCTCGACAGTAGATTTTAGTAGTAGTTGCTCAACGTTAGTTAGGAAATTAGGTAGGACACTAGGTAGTTATTTCAGGTATGTATTGTTGACTCATGTGAGGTTATCGAGACTAGTCAGTGTTTTGTTGAGAGGTAGGAAGTACATGGAGGTTTGTAGCAACGATTGTTACGTAAGCCGTTGCCATCTTGTGCATTGGAAGGGAAAATGTCAAAGCTGTTTTTATTGTTTACTGGACCTTATGTCGTTTCGAAGAGGATAGGAAAGAATGCCTACTTATTGAAAGATCAGGAAAATTGTGTCATAGGTACATATAACATTTACAATCTGAGGAAATATCATAGAAAAGAGCAAATGCAGCAAGAAGGGCAGACTGCCGTGTGTTTATAATTAGAGTCGTGTCGTGGCTCTAAGGAATTGGTGGAAGTGAGATAAATCACTTGTGTTGCGTGAAACATGAAGCAATATATTGCGTTCTGTTATAGTAAGGGACTACAAGAACAAATGTAGCATGTAAATCCTGTATGACTGCACAGGACAATCAGAATGTTTAATTTAACATTGCAAGAAGAGTGCAGATCAATCAAGGAAACTGTAAAGGGTATAATCATTATGTATGTATTTGAAGGGCCATATATGTGTATTTAGTGTATTTCCTGTTAAGTTTTAAAGGGAAGATTTGTGATTTCATCATTCATTACATTCTTTATGAAACCATGGGGACGTTTTGTAACGTAATCTTGATTACGGTACAAATTATTATTATTATTATTAAAGTCATTGTGTAATTATTATTATTATTATTATTATTATTATTATTATTATTATTATTATTATTATTATTGAAATATCAAAGTTATATCGTTTTATTCACCCATTAATATCAAGGGAGGGGCCATACCATATTCACGTCATTACCATAATCATATATAATATTGTCAAGTGTTTAGATTAAGAAACAGGGTTTTTATAGAGGTCTAGGGCTGTTTTATTAGTTAAATTGTAAAGACAGGACGGGCATGGTTGGAAGAAGTTATGGACGGTGAAGCAACATATTGCAAGAAAATGTATTTCTGGAACGAAGCCAAGCTGACGGGAGACAAGGGCTTGGAGAAAGATTTGGGCGGAAAATATATATGCGCAACGAGAGGAATAGCGGGTTCTGAGTGGAATATTTGAAGTACGTGGGCCTGTATTCCCGCTCGGAGAAGTTACAGCGTCGCTTGAGGACTGAGAAATGCTTTGCTATAATTGGTCTGATGGGTCGCGGGCAAATTTATGCCGCGAAACATCGGGACCATTCAGAGTGTATAAAAGCCCAGCGCGACTTCAGCACTGGCTATTCAATTCTATAGATTCTATTCTGTCATTCACTTATTCGATCACGCACTCACTCATTGACTTTGTGAGTCGTAGACTCTGTCAGTCCCTCAGTAAGATGGGACTTAGTGAATTCAATTAGCCTGGTTTGTTCAAATTTGCTTACCATGGTGATCAAACTCAGAAACAAGCAGCAGCAGCAGCAACAACAACAACAACAACAACCACAACAACTAGACGAAGTACAGTTAGCAAAGTGAAAACATATGTTTTCAAAGGTCAATAAACGCGTGTTGGCGTAAGATCTCAAATTAGACTGCAAGCAGATCAACGAGATGGACTTTGAACCACAAGGCACCAGGTATGTGGACCGAGTTATTATCAACACAGAAGATCAGCGCTAGCGAGAAGACAGTCAATATTGCCCAGCAATTAGGGAATAATAATGCACATATTGTACACAGCTCGAAACCTCAGATCAAATGTTATTAATAATTTTGTTGTAAATAAACCAGTATTAGTCAAAATGTCTTGTTCATTGGGAATTGAATATATAGGATAGTTGGAATGCAAAGAGTATCTCATAGAGCAAGTTTATTGCCCTACGCTCCGATGATAGATCTTGGCTCAAGGAAGGGAGCGGCCGTGGCTAAATAACATTTTAATGTGTTATCTTTACGATAACTGGCGCCCAGTAAATCTAAATTAATGAAGTGGATGTCGTCTGTCTAGACAGGCCAATGCTAAATAAGAACGATGAGGTGGTTTTAAGGAGTCTTGAGTGTAATATCTGTAGAAACGTTATAAATGATCGCCCAACTTGTAGAGCGATATCCAACAACGAAGGTAGCCGTTACACGACTTCATTTTAATAGAAGTTGTCTTGCACGAAGTGAAGTACTGCATGTGGATAGCTCTCTCTCACAATTGGAATCATAATATTCTGCAAGATGTGCAAATATTGGTCCGATGTGAGACGTCCATCTATCCGATGAAGCACTCCAGCCCCATCAGACGACATCTACCCCCAGCACGACACAGATATGCGGCCACTACGTGTGCGCCCAGCCACATAGCCTACTGTTTCTCGTGCCGGGTCCCACGTGGCCTGTAAACACAAACCGGTCTGACCTCTGCCGAAATGAAACATGTCTCGTCAGAGAAGATGACCTGATCCCAATTAAGATTTAATTCCAGCTCAGCAAAGGCACACCGTTCGACTATATGTTGATTGCAGGTTAGCTGCAAGCAATTCCTGCTTCTCGTAATCGCTTACGAGCCGTGTATGGATATCCAGGAAAATTGGTCGTCTGCATGAGCTCTACCGAGTTTAAGAACGGATTTTCCTGCGAAGTTGTAACTAAATGGCTGCCTTCTTCTACAGTAGAAACCCGCTGTAAACCAGTGCCCGGTGGACGACCAATCCTCCCCGACACCCGCCACTGATGTATCCATCTTTGAGCAGATCTTGGTGGAACACCACATCGGATTGCTGCTTCACGCGCCATGTAATTGCCGTGTTCGACGTGCTCTCTGGATGCGTGTGTATAGTGAGCCATGGCAGAATGTAAGTTCGTATTATCATCAACATCATCATGATGTGTTACTTCACAAAAATAATATTCACGGCGTGATTCGAACTGTGGTTGCTCGGCGATGAACAAATTAACAACCTGACAGCTAACCTACTACGTTACAGTGCTACACACGTAATAGTGAGTGCATGAAGTCTTACCACGACACGATGCGTGTAAGAGCGGGGCGAGGGGCTGGCCGATAGCGAGAGAGAGAGAGAGAGAATTACGGACTGACCATGTTGCAGTACATATCCAACGACTGTACGCAGCCGACAGCAGCCGAAGTGACACTTTGCATTTTTCATGTCTCAGGAGATGCGACATTTTATGATTGTTTATCTGTACAATGTGTATAGATAAAAATAAATAAACACTCCTGAAAAAAATTACGTTATTATCACTATTAAATAATGAGCAATTTAGGATTATGTGTTTCGACTGCCAATCAGTCATCATCAGATCCTGATCACTAAGGTGAAGGTTTAAATTTAAATTTATATACAAACATTAATAAGTTATGTGTGCTCTTACTATACTTATAGTTAATCCCCCTTGAGCGAGGCTGCCAAATAAAATATTAAGGGAGTCTTCAAAAGAATTCAGGATTTGAAGAAAGATAAGTCACCCATGATTTTGTGTGATGTCAAATTGACATTTTCTGCTTTCAAATGTTTTTCAGAGACAACAAAAAAACTGTTCAGGCAAAAATAAGGACAGTTATTTGATGATTTGCTATAATCAGGAAAACTACGAACAAAACCATGGTTTTATTGTTCTTTGTCATTTGTTTAAAAATTGTACTATTAAATATTAAGTTTAAAAAATTAAAATGCAATTAGTCAAGTGATGCGTGAATTAAATGAGCTAAAACTTTAAGGTGAGCATTGACATTATCGCCATGGAACAATGGTAATGTTAAAAAGGAAGGAGTAAAAATTACCTGATCTTACTGATGTATTTAGTTTAATTGTTTATAAGATTAACTTTGTGTTTGCACATTGACATTACTATCTTCTTATCACTTCAGAGAGTGCGTATATTTTTCAGAAACATAAAAATCCAGTATATATGATATTATCATAGTCTTTGTACAGTTCTTGTCTTCATGTATTGGGAGTCACCCAAACCATACTGGAAAAACTAAGCTACAGAAAGTGCACAGTTACTATGACACGAGAAGGTCGGGGAACATGCCACTTGTGGTTATGGTGAAGCCCATTCCTTATTGTTATTACAGCCAGTTGCCACCCTCACCCTATGAGCACCGAACAGACATGACTACAGTAAGCCAGTTTCAGTCCATTATGCAGGCCACTGCCGCCAACTCATGTAATATGATGGTTGGTTTGTTCCTCAGTTTAGGGGCTGCGACAACGCGGTCATGTAGCCCCGTGTACTTTGGGTGTGTGTAGAATCTGTCTGAAAACCGGTGTTAATTGTGATGACTGTATTAGTGTGTGTTTCTGTTTCTTAATTCAAGTAAGGACTGCATACTTTGAATTTTTCAAGTAGTTTCTAACTTTGCAGCCAAACGTCACCGTCAAGAACTACTAGTTCAGAACTTGGCTACTAGACGCCACCGCAGTCGGCCCCTGGCGACGAACGTAGGAACCTGAGCGTTGTTTAAATTTTTAACCTAATTTAGCTTCACACAGGTGTAATTAGTGGAAGGTTCTTTAACATGCCATAAATCTATGACATGGGACCGCTGGCTTTACTTCCCCTCCGAAGAAAGGCATACTGAGGGATTTTAACGCTCTTAAAAATCCGACGACTTCGGCCGGGTTTGAACCCGCGATCTTGGGCATAGAAGCTCAGCATGCTACCAACTACGCCACCGAAGCTGCTCTTGTAATATGAGCCAGCTTGTTGAAGTATTTTAAAAATTGTTCGACCAAGGTTCAACTCTCATGCTTTGGTGCAGAAAGCAGGCACCTTGTCCAGGACTGATGACCAGAGTGTCTCAAGCCTTTAAATATTACCAGGCGTCTTGGAAGCAAACTGAGCGATGGATGCCTCTGGTGCTGATGATAATCAAGCTCATGATGGAAAGCGCTGCAACACGAAGGTAATTTTTACTTAAATAAGTGAAATGTACTCATAATTTTAATATAGTCTATCCAAGGACACCAAGATCCAAGGAAACGTCGACATATCTTGACGTTTCACATCCCCCAGACCCCAAAACCACCGTCAGTTCAAAAGTTTATATATATTTCAGATATAACACTTTCTCATGGACACGATAACTACTCTCATATTGCACCAATCACTTTCAAATTTATACATAAAATATAACAATTCAAAACATCTCTGTCGAGTTTGTTAATGGGCAAAATCGAACCAAGAGGGTGGAAATGGGGGGCCTTTTTAGAAAAAGTGAAATATCGCAATGACTTCCTTAGTATGTGAAAAATCAAATCCATTGCAAGTTTGTAAGTATAGCACCAAACATTGACCAAAGAGATGAGGAAAATGGAGTTTTGAGAAAAGAATCCCATAATAGGCACAATAATAAAATTGTAAAAAATGGTCGATAGTCCTATAAAAAATTACCTAAAACTTTTGTCTGAAAGAATTACCCTCCCTTACGCCAAGAGATGAGCAAAATGTTTTCGGAATTAAGTTACAAGAAGATGGGGCTTCTGGTATGCTATACATGTAGAACTTTTGTAGATATACAACAATTGGCAAGTATAATGAATTCGAAATATTTTTCTTTGATGGTGAAATCTACCTCCACCTTCCGGCGAGCCGAAAGGGATTTTTTTAACAGGATGTCCTTTCTGGAGTTGTCTTCTGAGGAGTTCACAAGATATTAAATGAATGAAGATGAATGAAACTGGGCAAAAAGTTGGAAGTAAGCAACCATCGCCAACAGTGCAACCGTGCTGGAATTTGCATGGAGTTGAAACAGGGATATTTTTGGAAAAACCATTCAAAGGTTAGCTGATGGTGTGGTTTGATTCTGCTTGTCTTCAGAGTTAGCATATAGCTTGGCCTAATGGACTTAAGCGTTAAATGTGCTATTCCAGTCGGTCTTATTTAAGCACTTTATTCCAAATACAGTACTTACATCTCTACCAAAATGTTCCATCAATTCATTGTCTTAAATTTGCAGGAACTAGGGCAAGGTTGAGAATTTCCCTCCAGCAAACCATTTCCACTTTCAAAAGGCTGCAAGAAAAGAGATTGTTCCCAAGTTCCCTTGGCTTAATATCTAAATCTAAAATTAGTGGGTGATTTCCTATTCTGCAAAATTGTTTCGAGCCACGCCTGGAAACGTATTCGGACCCGAGTGAAACACTTGTGGCGAATTAAATTGCCGGAACAAGATTCACGCTCGAACAAAAATTAATCAACGTACGCATTTAAGTTACGGTATACACATTTATTACACTAGTATTATACACGTAACTATATACACAACATATTGACATGATTACGGTATTGCGCTGCGAGAAGCTGCGGCTAGTGCGTGCTATCAGTAAGACACGGCTTAACAGAGTGTGGCCCAAAGGCCAGGTAAAGGCATGAGGGTCAACAATGGAATGACACAGTGTTGCCAAGCATCACCATCACCACACGTTGTCACGTCTTGGTTCCTCACAATACACTGTCCACTTACAGTCTCCAGCAAACATGATTCATAATTTTAGAAAAATAAGAGGCACTTTCTGAAAAAAATCAGGAACATTTTTCTAAAAGTTGTAAAATTGATTGTAAAGGGGGATTATTCAACCTGTACTGGCTAGTGACTTATTTTTAACTTTTTTTTATTTTTTTCTTCTTTAGATTCTGCAATCATCAGGTTGTATTTGGACAATTTTGTCTACTTAAACATTTTGCTAACCTAATCTAAACTGATTTCTTTTTAACTTTCTCTATATTCTTCAATTTTTCTATGGCTTCTAACTTCCGTGTTCTTTATTAACGTTTGTAAAATTTTAGTTTTTCTGCTTAACAACAAGACGAAGTAATTTCAATATGAAAGAAAAATTGACCACTTACCAGTAAGCCACACAATGATATAATTTAAAGGCTCCTGCTCTTGCTTCTGGTTCATTATAGCAGATACAGATATCTTGATCATCAACCTTGTGTACTTGTTTGTGAATTGAATGTGTCTGATGACCTGTGCTATTGTGGTGACTGTAGCAATGTGTGTAATTGTAATTATTTAGGCATAAGATTGGGATGGGTATCCTGAGACTTGAAATAAGGTACCATCCCAGCATTTTTGGAGGGAGTGTGGAAAATCCAGGAAAAAACCCACACTCAGGATGGCCGTTGTCAGGGCATTCCAACCTTCGATCTCCAGACTTACTACTGTAGCTCCCCATCACAGTCTTGGTGTCTGAATTAATATGCATGGCTATGCCATGGAGTCATACTTTGGAGATATTGATAAGAGAGTTTATTTAGCTCAACTTATTGTGATCTATCAATAACTTATCAATATGAAGATCAGGGACAGATGCCGTTGCTGTTCTACCCCTAAAATCAACAATAACTAATATGAAGATCTTCCTGCAACAGGACTAACTCCCATGGTCAATATATTACCAAAAACAACCAGTGTAATTTATAGGACATCGTATCATAATATACAATGCATCATCATTTTTACCTTAAAATATGGAATGTACGGCATTAAATAATACAAGACAGGTAGCAACCCTAGCCATAGGTGAAGCCATTAACACTACCTAAATAGAACAAGGTAACATACTGAAGCTCTGAATTAACTTAACACCCTATGAAACTCAATTAAACTACAGTATTTAGAATTGATATATGGTTCACAAAATACATATACAACGGATCATGCTAATTTACATACCTACGTAGAAGTCTGAAGGGGAGTAATATTCTGGATTACTCGAATCAGTACCAGGCTTGGGGATTCGCATCGACTTCAGGAATGACCCACCAACAATGCCGGAGTTGCATAAAGCTGGCTCCTGGATGCCCACAGTACCATCAAAAAGTGAGTATGAAAAAATAAATTGGCGAATTTCATCTTCTGGATGTACCCAATCCAGTTTAGCTGTATATCGCAGGAACTTGAAACGAAAGAAAATCAGTGTTACTACCCAGCAATAACCAGCAAGGTGTAAGTAGAAAGAAGGGGAAGACCAGACATCAACATTGTATATTGTAAAGGTTCTTATTTTAGAAGTTCATGAAAATTTATGAGAAATTAAATGAATGAAGATGAATGAAACTGGGCAAGAAGTTGGGAGTACGTAATTGTGACCAATTAGCAGGTACTGTGCTCATATTTATGTGGACCTGAACCAGAGCAATTTCAGGAAAAGCATTCCAAGGAATGTTGACGGTGGGGTTTGATTACACTTGTCTTCAGAGTCCACATACAGCTTGTATTATGGCCTCGAATGTTAATGCACTAATCCAGTTAGTCTTATTCAAAAGCTCTATTTCCAAATATGTACCACTCTGCCAACGCTTTGTGTATGAGAGGAAGGAAATATTTCCCCCACAGCCTTGTAACATGAATGTAGTATGTTCACATCCTCAATGCAGGTGATGTTTGCCTTCCACGCAACAGTTTGAGGAAGCCTACAAACCTTGATTAAGCAATTTTTCAAATTTCTTTTATATAACACTCAATAAATAGAGGTGTCTGAAAATGGTTTTATTCTTTATTAAATTCGTTGATACAAAATGTAAAAGATGGTGTTATCTGTTTTAGTCTATTTTCATTTATGAAAAAATAGGCTTATGAGATCACCTTTTGTCCACGCGCGCGTGTGTGTGTGTGTGCAACCGTGGGTGTGTGTATCCCCCTAATAACTTCTAAACGGCTGGAGGGATTTTAATGAAACTCGGTAAGGTCATTGTACTATTTAGGCCGACCCCGACCGTGCCCTTCAAATGTTATTATGTCTCACCAATCCAACATGGCGGCTGTGCGAAATATTTCACTGGCATTCTCTATCTCCAAAACTGTTACTCATATCACCCTGAGATTTTGTACGGTGATAAAGGGCACTACTAGACGTTCATCTATGTGACTTTTAAAAACCTGTTAACTACAAAACGATCATGGCGGCCAAGCGAAGTTGGAACATTAAAATAGACTTTTCTCGCGATTTAATCATCCGAACGCAGTGAAACTTGGTACAGCAAATGACTACAAATTGCAATGCACTGTCATCAAATTTAGTTCAATAGTTTACATAACCTCAAGATGGCGGCTGTACAAAATTGTAAAATTACGTTTTATTTCTTCTGTTCTAATCATGCAATTGAAATCAATGTTTGTATAATGAACGTGCGCAATAATCCTCATCTAATAGTACATAACTGTATGGCCTACATATATTAAAATCCAACATGGGGACCATCCAAAATATTTAGACGGTTCTCAATATCTATTAATCTATGACAGCAATCAAACTGAAATTTTGTATGTTTATAAAGGCTATAAACGTAAGTTAGCCAATGGGACGGTCAATAACTTGGTGATCACAAATCCAACATGGCGGCGACGCGAAATTTGAATATTCAAATGCACGTTTCTCGCGATTTAACCATCCGAGCGCAGTGAAACTTGGTACGGTATATGCTTATATACATTTAAATCCACTGGCATCTAATTATTTTAAATTCTTTTCATAACGACAGCATGGTGGCTGAGCGAAATTTTAAAATCCCGTTTTTATTTCTTGCGTCCTATTCATGCGATTGAAGTTTGAATTAAACTTCATGTAATAGTATACATAACTCTAAGGCCTATATATAAAAATCCAACATGGTGACCATCCAAAATATTTAGACAGTTCTCAATATCTACTAATCTATTACAGTAATCAAACTGAAAATTTGTATGTTGATGGAGTCAATTAATATAAGTAGGATATATGAAAATAGGCTATTTAGTTCTTCACGGAACTACTTGTTATTCATCTGTAAGTGTTCAGCTTCAAATACTTAACGTAACCTTCTTGACAAGATAAGACAGAGTTGGAATAGAGTGAGAAACCATTCGCTGGGTGACTAAAAACAGTATTGATCATACTTGCCTGGACATTGGACCATTGGAAAATACCTTAACACATTAGTGTGATTAATAAGCATAGGAAATTCAAGGTTCAATCATAACAGAACTTAGATGGGAATAGTGCTTAGTTTTGTGTTTCATAACAAACATGAAGTACACCTACTTACCTTCTTAGCATTTAGAATGTAGCGTACAACATCTTTCTTAGGAGATCGTGGCCTCAGTGACAAACAAGACTGAAATGAATCTTCAACTGTTCCAAAACCAGTGTATGGAGGGAATTTCTGAAATAAGATTTAATCAATGGTTCTATGAATTTGCATCCACTAGACATAATAAATAGCCATGGGGTTTACCTAAGACTTATTATCAAACAAAACTCTTGCTTTGGTGGCATATGATGTATGTGAAACGTTTCAAGATAATTGCCAGTTTTCAGTGCATTTCAAGGTGATCCCACTTTTCAGTGCAGTGGAATAACATAATTACGATATATAATAATCTATTATATTATACTTAGAGCTGCATTGCCCAGAATATTAGTCATAGAATTCTTTTACGTCCATAACATGTCAAGACAAACAATTTTTAAAAGTGGTAGAATGTTTCAGAGAGGTGACTAATTTGTATCTCAGCCAGCAGCTCAATCGACAATGGATTTTTAAAATCAAATTTCTTCGTTACAATGCTGCAGTAAGCCAGTAGTGGATGATTTATTTGCTATCAAACATGGAACAAGCCTCGGAAAGGATGGATCAAATGGAAGATGACCTGGATACTCTCAAGGACTACGATTTGGAACACTAAATATACAGTCGTTGACACAGAAGGTGGAGGAAGTAGAGAAAATTGAAGGACAGAAGACAACTGGATATTTTAGGACCGTCGGAAACCACATGGAGGGATGAAGGGAAGAAGGAATTGAGAAATGGATATAAACTGTACTGGAGTGGTAATGAGGATGAAGGGAGAAATGGAGTGGCAGTGGTTGTGAGAGAAGGGGTGAAAGGAATAGGGGACAGGATGATGCAGGTCAGAGCCAGAATGAAGGGCAAGGACATGGAAATCCTACAAGTGTATGCACCACAGTTGGTTCCTCTGCGGAAGAAAAGGAGAAATTTCAAGATGGAATGCAGAGACAACTCACAGGACAGAAGGTCATAATCAATGGAGATCTGAATGCACATGTTAGAAACGAAAGACAAGGCTATCAGGGAGCAGAGGGAGGGGAAGTCGGAACGGGGAAGGTAGAAAACTATTGGACTTCCGTAAAAGGAATGGACTAGCAGTTGGAAATACATGGTTTAAGGAGAAGAAAGGCCACAAGATAACATGGTACAGTCATGATCTGTCGAAAAAGTCGGTGGTGGACTATGTGATATGCGATCAAGTAACAAAGAAAACCATCTTAGATGTCAAGGTAATACCATCTGAAGCCTTAGATAGTGATCATCGGCTTTTAGTAGTGACTATTAGAGTTAAAGAGAGAAAGGGGATAGAGGGACAGGAAAAGAGGATACAAGTATGGAAGCTGAAGGAAGAGAAGTACAGAGATGAATTCCAAGAAATAGTGAAGGGCAGCATACCAACAGGTGAAATGAAGTCTGTTGAGGAGGAATGGAAAAGGTTAAAAACAACGATGTTGGAAGCAGCAGAAAGACTGTATGGAAGAACTAGTGATTAGAAAAGATGGAAGGAAACACCCTGGTGGAACGAGTGGGTAAAGGAGGAGGTTGCAATGAAGAACAAAGCCTTCCAGACATGGTTCCAAGAGAGAACAGAGGAAGTAAGAAAGGAATATATGGAAAAGAAGAGACGAAGAGGGTGGTAGCAGAGGAGAAGAGAAAATGGATGGAAGAGTGGACGAAAATGATGGAAAGAGACAGTGAGGGGAGTAGGAAAGTTCTGTATACATTGGTCAAGGCAATGAAAAGAGGCACAACAGAAAATGCCGGGATGGTAAATAAAGAAGGAAATGAAATTGAGGACATACAAGAACTGAAGGACATGTGGAAGGAATATTTTGAGGAGTTACTGAATCCAAATGGGAATATGGAGGAGAATAATGAGGAATTATAATGAATAGGAAGATGAAAAGGACCTGACATGGAAGGAAGTGGAAGAAGCAATAAGGGCCATGAAAGGAGAAAAAGCACCTGGAGTGGGTGAAGTACGTGTCGAGATGGTGAGAGCAGCTGGCGTTGTAGGAGTGCAGTGGCTTTATTGGGTCATGAGAAGTACATGGAAGGAGAGGAGAACACCTGAAGACTGGCAAAGGGAATAATTGTGCCGATTTTTAAGAAAGGCAATAAGAAATTAGTCCAGAAGTATAGGGGAATCACGTTGATGCGAAGATATTTCAGAACATCCTGGAATGGAGATGCGGATAGTAGTGGAAGAAGGGTTGCGGGAGGAACAGTATGGATTTAGGCCAGGAAGATCAACAGTAGACCTGATTTTCAGCATAAGACAGTTCCAAGAAAAACACTATGAATATGGAAAGGATTTGGTAATGGTGTTTCTGGACATAGAGAAGCCATACGATAGCTTGGAGAGAGGAAAGGTGTGGGAAACCCTACAGAAAAAGGGAGTTAAAAATCAAACTGTGGCTAGAATAAAGGAGATGTACCAAGGAAGTGTGAGCTGTATGAAAGTTGGGGCAGAGAGGTCAGACTGTTTAAAGCAGAAGAGTGGGTTGAATCAAGGGAGTGCACTATCTCTACTGCTTTTCATCTCTGTGATGGATGAGGTAATGGTAGAAGTGGGAGCACAAATAGGAGAAGAACATATGGGAGCAATGGTGTTTGCAGACTATCTAATGATATGGGGCAACGGAGAGGCAGAGGTACAAGAAAAGTTGAATATATGGGTTGAGACAGTAAAACAGTATGGTTTGAAATTCAATGCAAAGAAGTGTGAAACAATGGTGACAACGAGAAATAGGGGAAGAGTAACAACAGATATAATGATAGAAGGAGAAGTACTAAAGAAGGTGGATAGTTTGAAGTATCTATGGAGTGTAATAGAAGTAAGTGGTAGAAATGACAAGGAGATTAGTGAGAGAGGAAGGCAAGCCCATGGATTCCTGCAGAGCGTGAGAGGTCTGGTATGGAGCAGGGACATACCCCAGAAGAGCAAACGGGTATTGTATTGAACATATTATGTCCCAATACTCGCCTATGCATCAGAAACGTGGGTTATGAAGAAGAGACAGGTGAGCAGGATCCAGGGTTGCGAAATGAAATTTCAAAGAAGCAGATTAGGAATAACAAGAAGGGATAGAGTAAGAAATGAGAGAGTGAGAGAGATAGTGGAAGAGAAACACTTACAAGAGAGCATAGAGAAGTCAAAAATGAGTTGGTACAGACAAGTTAGGAGAATGCAGGATGGCAGGATACCAAGGAGGATGCATGAGATGGAAATGGAGGGCGAGAGACCAAGAGAAAGGCCAAGAGATAGGTGGATTGTGGGTAGAGCCGGGCAAATTTGCTCTAGTTCAGATTGATACCGAAAGTTGCTGCATGGCAAGTATCGTCCCCCACCAAGTGCACTCAAGGCCAGGTCTCTCCACTGAATGAGAATCTTAAGTCTCGATAATACCGGTACTGAGTGGGAACCTTCAGCCCCGATAATACCGGAACTCCTATTTTTCTCGGCGCTATCGACAGTATCTATTTAAAGGAAAAAGCAGACTCACTCAAGCCGCTGCACGTGTGAAGTCAAAGTCCTCTGTAACTCTGGAATGTGAACCATTCCTCATTCTTACATTTGACAACTTCAAAGCAGCATGAAGTGATCCACTTACGAGGAAGACACTATTGTATTGAGTTCGTAACATTTTTACCATGACTTCTCTCACTAAAGATATGGTACGAGAGAATAGCAGATGGAAGTCTGAAATTATTAGAAAAATCAGTTCCTGATCGAATGAGCGCCTGTTGGACGAAATTTCATCTATGGTTATTATTTTACAGTATAAACAAAATAAAGTGGAATTATTTTTCAAATCGTTTTCATCTACTCCAGACCAATATAAACAGACTAAGTTCTTCGCCATATTCATACGGTGAACTAGGAGGGTCGATTACATGAGGGAAGAGTTTTCACAAATTAAGGGTGTATTATTATTATTTATTTCCTCACGTGTGCACCATGAGTCAAATGCTTTGTTTATATCATATAAATAGCTTGTGTTGTCACTGTGACTGTTGTACCCAACCCCTTCAATTATAAATAGGCTAAACGATGAAATGAAAATTAATTTAGGAATTCAGAAACTTTAGGCAAAATACTTTACATCAATTTTCATCACATCGTTTACAACAAACTTAACCCTTCAAATCGTTTTCTTTCACCCTTATTATCATTCATATCTTTATTATTATTATTATTATTATTATTATTATTATTATTCAACTAATGAGCGTGATTGAACCTATACCACAGATGAATTTCAATTAGCTTTCTTCTCTTCCCATAATCTCTTCATTATCTCACTATGATTTGTCTTCCTTTTTGCTGTGCATGCGGCTGAATCTAAGCTTGACCCATAAAATTATTATTATCATCAATCATTATTATCATTATTATTATTAATAATAATAATAATAATAATAATAGGGTTGTTGTTGTCATATAAGAAATCAAATTCTGCTTTGTATCCACAGTGTGAAATGATCAACGACCTATGTAATGATACTTGCCACTCCCAGTTGAGAGTAGTTCATGTTTTCATTTAGTACTTTTTGTATTCCTTTCGTAAACTTTTTTTTAACGAGTAGCCCCTAAAGTTAAAAATAAAAAAACTCAAATATCGGCGTTGCGGAGAAGTACCAAAAGAAAGTCTCACATGCATGGCTCATGAACTATTAGTCCTACTGACTAGGAATTTGCTTTAAAGAATACTTTACACCTTCTTTTCCACCTTGTAACTTGTTGTTCTTCGAGGCAACTATTGTCCAAAAATTGGCTCGATGGTGAAAATACTCTTGCAAAATATTTTGCTTAAAACGTTTCAGCTAATTTCATCTACTATAATAAAAGCTCTGATTTTGTGCTTGAAAGCAATCCCAGTTTGTGGCATGCGGTATATTAGTCATGCCAGTACAAATACCTCGTTGATTAGTCTATAAATGCCAAAGATATGACAGCTTGAGTGAGGGGTCCGGCTCCGTGGCTAATAGGTTAGTGTACTAGGCTTTGGCCCGAAGGGTCCCGGGTTGATTCCCGGCCGGGTCATGGGGAATTTAATCACCTGTGGTTAATTCCTCTGACTCGAGGACTGGGTGTTTGTGACGTCTTCAATCTACAAAGAAACCAAACACTGGAAACAAAACGAAAAAAAAGTGACAAGAGTACGATGGCAGTTCACTGGGAACTCCTCATTACTGCGAGAATGTCACTTGGTCCGATACCCACAGTCTCGTTCGATATTTTCTATTCTCTTCTGTTCATAAGGTAATGTTTATCGCTAACCATAAAGCAACGACATGCCACGAGTGAGAACGTGCCTACTAGTAGGGATGCGATTGAAATGGCGGTGGCTCAAGCATATTTCAAAGCTATCATAACTAAAGAAAAAATCAACTTTATTCTTGAATGTGAACATTATTTTTTTCGTATTCCCGACGACTAGAGAATATTATTCGAACTGGTAGGAGCATTTTAGATAATAATGAGAGTCAAGTATCCAACGCAAAAAATCTCACTCCGTATGTTTGTGACATTTTCTCCCCGGATATAAGAGTTTCCGTGGCTGAGTTGGTTACGTGTTGGACTCATGAATTAAAGGACTAGGGTTCGATACTTGGTAGGGGAAGTAAGTAAGTAAATTAGAATTTGTTTTCGTTATGTTTTATTGTTTGTGTCGACATCTTTACCAGTATCTTACTACAAAAATGATATGACAGAACACAGTTGCATCACAGGGGCACTAGTATAATAGCGAGTCCATGAATTTTCAGGTTCGATTCCGAGAAAGTTACATAGTGCATGAATGTGGCATTACACGAAAAGTCGTAATATTTACACGTCAAATAGAATTTTCTTTTGCTGAAATTTAATGACCAAATAATACAGACTGACGATCAAAATCTCCTACAGTAGGTTTTTAGGATTATATGCTCAATATAGTCTGTTAATATGATTCCGTTGAAGTTAATTGGATTCTTCCAATTCGCAGACTCCAGTCAACGAAATGAACAATTTCCATTGAATCCTTACACAACAAGCCGCAGTGCCTTCAGGCAGCGCAATATTGCCCAAGCGAGAACGAGCGAGAATGTCGAGAATTATCGTTATCAAGACCACGTTACCGGTAATGCCAGTTCCGGAACCAGCATTTCCGTTCTTCATTCTCGTCCAACGAGACTGATCGGAACTCAAGAGCTTTTTGCCCGGCTCTAATTGTGGGTGTGAAGGAAGGAGTGCAGAAAAGAGGAGAGGAGTGGGACAGAGTGTAGAGTGAAAGGTGGTGGGAGGATAGAAAACGAGGGAGAGGCTTATGTTCCAAGCAGACCCAGCCAAGGGCTGGAAACTGAAGAAGAAGATGATGATGATGATGACAGTGCTGCAGTACCTCCATTTTTCACCAGATGACTATCCGAGAGCTACTGTATGAGAAGAAGTGGCCCATGGCATGCAGTGCTATATTGTGGGCTCTATACTGTGTGGTAGGTAGGATGGTGTAATTGTATAAATAATCAACTGCCCCGTGCTGAACAAAGAAACCCAATCATTGTGTATCTCTTGTGCTCTGTGCATAGAAGCTGCAGAACAGCTGGAAACTAAAACTAAGACAGAGGAAAACTACCTTTCCAAGTCTTTGACGACTGGCACCAGGTATCATTTAGCTCATAGCCATTGTTGACTGAACTGTAGATGGCTGATGATGCCGAAACATTCAGTCATTTTTAAAGATTGCTTTTCATTGACATGGCATACGGTCAAATGTTGTTAATTTATTTTAGGGTCTGAGGACATCTTAGTCATTAGCTCTGTAGTTTTGGGTGTGTGTTTAATTTGTCTGATATAACCTGTGTCTCTGAGGTGACTCTAGTTATGTACAATGAAAAGAATATGATGTCTAAAATAATTAGAAATCAGAGATTTATAATAAGAACCAATAACTTCCATCTAAATATTGTTGAAAAAAATATTTTGGCACATGGGCTTTGTAATGGATAATCATGCTCACTCTGTTAAGCAAATAAAATAAACATACACATAAGTCTGTAAAGCATTGCAACAATAAATTATTCGGTGTAATTTTTATGTGACAGGTGAAGAGAAAGATATAACACATCCCAACTATTCATTCAATTAATGAAGGTAAACTTGAGAGTAGAATTCATTTCTGCAAGTGGATGCTACACAGATGTGAGAAAAGGATTTCATAAGAGAATGACTTATATGGATTACTTACAAGACACCATGGACTTACCGGTTGTGGTTTCACTGCTGGTTTATCAAACACTTCCCTTCGCCCAGGTTGGGTGATTTTGAGAACTCTATCATAGTACTGTCGAGTGAAATTGTCTGCATCATAAATTATGAACCTAAAAAGAAACATTTTTAATGAAATGAGTTGCCTATTCATCTGTTAACACAATAACAGACTATATTATTAGAAAGCATATCACAATAATATGTATATTAACACTTTCTTATAACATAAAAACTAAATTAACCCTGCAAATGGGTCCAGAGAACCATGCAAATTCAAGGACAACTGCCACAGTTGCATTACCTTGGTTTTAGGCCAAGGGGTGCTACTCCTCTTATCAAGCAGCTCCACAGTTGTCCTCAGGAGACTGAGATAGCCCCATTCCAGCTCTAACATGAGATCTTAAATCTCTTGTGGAGCCAGAAGACAAGCCCGGGCCTCCCAGGTAAGAGACAAGCATGCTACCCCCCACGGGGCTAGCAAATTTTCATATAACTTTCCTCCATAATGAGCTTCGCCCTCATTTCATCCTCATTTTTTAAATTTGTAGCTCTTCAGTCGGTCAACACGATTGTGCCCTATGAATGGGCCGATGTGTTAAATCTTAAATTTTCACTAATGTTAATTCACTACTATGGTACAATAGGAAGTCGTTAGGTGGTTATAATACGATTCGCAATTTGAATCTCGCTAGGTTTGTTTTGTGTTCAAGGTTTTCTGAATTCCGTAAGTAAAGGTGTACATGCACGTGTATACAATTTAGAATAACACGCTGTAATAATAATAAATCAACTAACAAATTTTAGTATGCATTAGAAAAAAAAATTATAATGTTCACTTAACTTGGTAAATTACTCCTCGCTACAATGTTGACTTATCGTCCAGCACACAGCTACTGGCGCGGTGAGATCTATGCCTAACTTAATTTGCGTGATGTCCTGCGCGCCATCTGTTATTGGAAGTTGTAACTGAGGTTTCGAATGAATTATCGTTGTACCTGAGCCAAACTGAATTAGGTTTGAATGACTTACGAAAGATGTATGTTATGGACTCTTGGAACTGTTTTCATTACTATCATAGGCCATTTAAGCCGTCTGCCACAAGTTTGACATTTGTCCCTCTGGTTGCCATGTGATGATGGTCACTTGAGGGTTGAAACGCGTAATCCTAAATTGCCCCATTTAATTGTGATAATTAACTAATACATGTATTTTTCCAGGAGTATTTACATATTTATATCTTGTACCCCGCCCATTCATAGGGCACAATCGTGTTGACGGACTGAAGAGCTACAAGTGACAATTTATATAGGCAACACTGAAAAAGAATGGGTTCAAATCTCTACATCCCTACAAACTGCTAACGCAAAAAGAAATTAAATTGTCTTGCCCTTATCATGCTCTTTACAGGAAGTTTAAAATACAGTTTGTTTATGCCTGCATATCTTTTATACTGTCTTCAGAAACACAACACCAGGAAATTTGCAATAAGCACTTGAAACTGGGCATGGAGTTAGAAGGAAGCAGTCATAGTCTCTTAAAAAGTATCATCCTGGCATTTCCCTGGTGTTAAAATAGGAAACCCTTGTAAGGACAGCTGACAGTGGGGTTCCAACCAATTCGTCGACCGAGTCCGCAGATAGCTTGGCCGCATTGTCCAGTCTTTCACCTTAGCAAGCACAGCTACTGCTGCTGTTGGTAACACTGGTTAGACATTGCTTGAGACAAAGATATCTTTAGTCATAAAAGCGATTTTGGCCTTGAGGTTCATGTAGATGTTAGCACATTTACAGGCCTGGTAGGCTATAGTCCAGTCAAATTAGACATCCGACCTTGCAAAAGGTCAGGTAGTTCTAATTTTTTATATGTTGTTTGGACCTCCGCCAATAGTAAAAAACCAAATTTGCAACTTCGAAAGACCTGTGCTAGTTGTGTAATACCCAAAAAACAACTTTTTTTGCACAATTTTCGGTTTTTGCTCAATGTCGTTTAAAATATGCATCTTACAAAAAACAACATGCTTATCTTTTGTAAACTAGATTAAATTTACTACAATTTGAGACCTAAGCGAATACTGTATGTTTAGTAGATCCAGAGATACAGTTCTTCAAAGGTTGAATATTTTTTCATAAAAATAAAATTCTTGGTTTTGGTCTTCTAATTTGACAAATATTATCAAAAATACGCATTCCATGAGAAAATTGACAGGAAATGAACATGAAGGATATTTCTTTACCTTCAATTTGAGCTCTGACGGGTACCTGTAGGCCAAGTGCTTCTCTCAAAAGTGAATTTGAAAAAATTGAAAATATCAGTTCACGTAACGTTTAAAATAAGTTTTTACATGTATGAAGCAACAGGTCTCATCGTAATTCCATTTGTTTTGTTGGCCTGGGTCTCGAATAATCTTCCTTGGATGTTGGTGCACGTTCATTGGAGGAGTTCTCGAACTAACAGCAGGTACAGGCTCGTTTTTCAGTTCTATCAATTTAGCGGTGGGGACTTCTTTCTCGTTGTCAGAATCCTCTGGCTGAAGAGATAGCAGGTTTTTACATAATTTTTCCACCACAAAATCGACAAAGGGCTGAGCATTTGAGTTCAGCTTACGGCAACTCCAACTGCTGCTGCAACCTCTTCTGCAATTGCAGGAAATCATGCGCAGTAGGAGCTGAGGTTCAGGATCCATAGTTGTAGTGATAGGGATAGGACCTTGATCATCAAGCTTCTACTGCCAATCTGTAAGATTTTGATTGATCCCAAAATATTTTTGAACTTGGTTGTAAGTTCTGTAAGCATGGTGGCGTACTGCATCATCTGTTGGGGGAAGCAAGCATGATTGATTTTGGTGTTGGCTGCAAATGTAAAAAATAGTTGGTAAGGAAGGCTATTCAGGGGGTTTGTTAGGAAATCACCCCGTACAAAGCCACAAAGCACTTCTCCCCCAGCTTTTCCTATGGTTTCGTAACCGGAGTCTAGTAGCAGGAAATTTTCTGCCAGTTCTAGAAGTTGGGGATTTTTCTTTGTCAAAGACAAACTGGATGAGAGCTCCTTTATCAATAGGTGGTGAGGATTCAAACCTCCTGATCGCAAAACTTTCAAGCTGCGCTGCATCGCTAAAGTGCATGGAAATCCCAGAGCTGAATACATATTAACTAAATGCTTGGAACCAAGTTTTCTGTATAAGTAGGTCCCAAGGCCAAACATGAGTGAGGAGATGAAAGACCGTGGTCGTACAGCACATTTGAGAGTACGGTATGTTAAAAAGCTACACATCAGTTCTCCAAGTGTTAAGAACAGCACGCTTTTGTTTCGGAACAACGGTTTCATAAAACAGTAGTACGGTACGGGTTCAGGGATGAAACCGTAGTAGACCTACTATACGGATTCAGGGATGACTGAATTAACATTGCCTAAGAAATCACCGGATGGAGCATATTCATTGGGTTGCATACACTTTGAGATCTCACAGTTGTTATATCAGGATAATCTCCTTCGATCTGTTTCAATATATCATCTATTGAGAACGGATGTTCCTCAGCGTTCTCCAAGAGGTAAGTGTATAGCCTATATCTTCCAATGCCTCATCTACATCAATTGCCGGTCGAATAACGATTTATTACACAGGTTGTGGTAACTTGTATCAGCAACTGCCCAGTTATTTGCACTTAAGAGCCGATGTCTAATTTTCTTTCCTCATTGGCCACCTCGGCGTTCAGCTGCATCTAGGACTGTTATCATGAAACCCAACTTATCAACTTTGTGGACATCATTTCAACGTGATTTGGGCAGTTCTTTTTATAGCCTGATGAATTCTTCAGTTATATCCTGCCGAGTTCACTTGACGATCTTGAGGGTCTGGATGGTTGAAGATCAGAATCTCCTTTACGTCCAACAGATGCTTTAACATTGCTTGCAGCAATGTAACTCTTCCTACTTCCTCTTGAAGTTTTCGAGAGAAAATTTTCTTTTCTTTAAGGTCCCATTTCACACTCACGTTAATGTGAGCGAATACCTACTTGCTTTACAACAATGGTTGTGCCTTCACTCAGGAGCTTACGATATTTAAAACAAACATCTGGAGGAACAGACATTGCACCAGGCTTTCGAGTACACTAACACTTCACTGTCCTCACTCTTCGATGTACGCGGCAAAACTGACAAAAGAATGTGTAGGAGGGAGGAGGGAATGGTCGATTCTTTGTTCAGGGGCTTCGCCTTCATTGTTGAGGTCCCGACGCTTGCTCTCACACACACAATGAACCTCACTCGTCTTCAAGCCATTCGGACGAGTAAATATACTTAAATTACATATCATTATCGGCCTTATACTTAATATCTGATGCACTCAAAACTTGTTTTCATTCATTTTTCCTGATAGATAGTATAGATACTTCAAGGTTTTCAATTACGAGTACATGCCACTTTTGAGAGAAGCACTAGGCCTACAGGTACCACTCAGAGCTCAAATTAAAGCTAAACAAATAAACTTCAAGTTCATTGCCTATCCCTTTTTTATGGAATGAGTATTCTTGATAATATTTGTCAAATTAGGAGACCAAAGCCAACAAATTTTACTTCTATGAAAATTACCGTATTCAATCTTAGAAGAACTGTATCTCGGGATCTACTAAACAAAAAGTATTCGCTTGGGTTTCAAATTGTAGTAAATTTAATGAAGGTTAAAAAAGATAAGTATGAGTTCTTCTGGCAGATGCATATTTTAAAAGACATTGAGAAAAAAAACAAAAATTGTGCCTAAAGTTGGGTGTTTTTTTTGGGTATTACACAACTAGCACAGGTCTTTCGAAGTTGCAAATTTGTTTTTTTACTATTGGCAGAGATCCAAACAACATATAAAAAATTAGAACTACATGACCTTTGTAAGGTCGGTCCCCTTTTTATGTCTAATTTGACTGGACTACTACTGAGAAAGCAATCCAGTCTTATTGGTTCCGTTTGATACATATTGTGCATTACATACATTTTCATTTGAGACTGTTTTGCCTTTCAGTGTCCAGTCTAGTCTACAAGCCTCTGTTTGCAAACAAGTCACCTCTATGATCCCCTATTAGCAGTTTGCACTGTGGCCTACTCTAATTATATGCCTGACACTTTGAAATCATTTATCACTGAATCCAAATGCCCCCTAGCTCTCCCTCTACAGCCGAACTCAATAACCTCTTAGGCAATCTCTCCTCCCGCATTCTCTTCACATTGCTCTACCCTCTGATTCAGTTTATCCGAACAGCTTCATCGAGCATGTTCATTTCTAACTTAGTCTTGATCGCTTCATTGCTCCCTTCTATTCATTTGTCCCAGCAATCATTCGTGCTACTCTCACTTCAGTTACCTCTAGCTTATGTATCAGACATCCTGAATCTACCCAGCTCTCACTTCCATACTGGTCTGAATACTGGGCGATGTAGGGCGAGTTTCGTTGCTACACTAACTTCTTTCTTACAGAATACTGTAGATCAAAACTGAGAACTCAGTGCATTGGCTTTTCTGCACCTCGACTCTATTTCTTTCTCCATACAACCATCCTGAAAGAATGCACAGATTACACGCAAGAATGTCCATATTGCCTTACAATAATATTTACTCATTTTAGAAACATTTTGGTATACTATTATAAGTCAATATGGATCTAGTATGACTAAATTCCTTTTGTTGTATTCAGGAACTAACCAGATCTATGAACCTGAAGGTCAAGATGTTTTATCTAAGACAATATCTAGCCAATGTTATGGATGAGTGAAAATATCAAATAAAAACAAATTATCAGTACCTTAATACCAATTTTTCTAGAATACATTATTTAGCATGAATTGCTGAGGAAGGGATCAATACAGCCAAAAACAAGTATATGTTGTAATGCACCGCAATATGTTAATATGTCTCGACAAGGGGGAACAGTAAATCATAATTCCTTTAGAAATACTTTTGTGTAGCATTGTATTGTAAGTCAATACAGAACCAATGTGACTTTCTCTGTATTAAAATGAGGTCCCTAGGTTCGTAGCATGGCTCCTTTTGTTGTTATTGCTGTGTAGGTTGTCAGCTATTTCAGTGTTTCGTTGTTCTTTTGTTTTACTTCAGGTGATTGGCCCGTTTGGTGCGACTGTGGCGCCGCCATGTGTTCATGTTCGGAGGTGCGTTGTAAAATGTGTGTCTCAGTGTCTAGTAGAAAAACATCAGTCAGCATCAGCAAGTCGGTCTTTTATTGTACTGCTTATTGTAACCTAACTACAGGTTAAGGGCCCAGGCCACAGTTAAAGGACCGAACAATGAACAGAAGTGAAAGAGAGCGAGTGAAAGTTGAATGAAGAAAGTCGAGAGCAGTGAGTGCGGAGTAGGCCTACGACCAAGATGGCAGACGTCAAACGAGGTGACGGTGTGCCGTAATTAAGAAGTGATAATTACTATGCATGGTCAAGAAGAGCGCAAGCTGAACTTATCGAAAGAAATTGCTGGAATGCCATAGAACCAGTTTCAATGTGGAAGTGGAGAACTATAATGAGGTTCAAGTGAGAACGAACAGAATAGTTTTGGCCTTTCTTCTCAAGTATGTGATTGATGCGTACTTGGAAGAAATTGGAGAGGAGACAACAGCAAGAGCAGCGTGTATAAAATTGAAGAACATTAATTCCACATATACCATACCTCAGTGTTTGGATAAATTGAAGGAAATGGTGAACGTGGTGAGTAGGGGAGAGTGACGGGTTCTAACTCACAACTTTTTGATTCCTCCTCGTATTAACCTTTCAGCCGATATCTCGCTAACCCATGGTTGCATTTTGAAAAATGAGGTGCCATAGGACTTGAGGTGACGCCCTTTTTCATATGGACCACTAGTTATATTAAAAAAAAGAACATTTTTGTTTTCGAAAGTAGGCGATAGTTTGAAAACCAAACATGATAGAATGTTGTGCAAAGGCTCAAACGAACGGACTCTATGATCTTTATTTTTTATAATGAAACTTTTTTATTTTTTATGTTTTTTTGAAAACAGTCCAATTTTGAAATTCCTATATTTCGGAAACTAGGAATTCTACAAAAATGTTATTTGACATAAATGAATGACCCTGACCCCTTGTACCGCTAAAATAAATTTCAAGTCTCTAGGACAAAAACTGTGTAGTAGGGGGAGCAGTGACAGTTCTAACGCACCCATTTTATTTGTACCCGACTGTACATGCTAAATAATTAATATCTCTCGAACCCATGGTTGGATGTTGACAAATGAGGTGTCATTGGACTCGAGCTGACGTGCTCTTTCCTAAGGACCACTCATTATATTTAAAAAAAATGGAAACTAGATTTTGGGGTAAACAAGTGTTTTTTGTGATTTTTGGTGATATTTGATGAACCAATTGGGCTAGAGACTTGAACGAGGTGTCATGTTTTTCGTCGCGTTGCCCTATTGCCGAGAATGTCTGTGTTGAGTAGGATCAAACACCCATTTTGGGGTAAAAATGTGATTGTAGACTTTTTGTTATATCTCGCGAACCAACGCTGCTAGGGAGTTGTACGAGGACTCATAAGACTCGGGGTGACGTCCTCTTTCGAATGTGGTAGTTATTTTTTCAAAAAAATCACAAAGGGCCGAACGCCATACATGTTGAAAAAAATTGTTTACCTGTTTTCAAATTTTAAATGAAGCGTGGTTGTCAAGACAAGACGGTACCACTGGCATGTGTGTCAACGAGCCAGTCGCCACTTATGGTAGCGGTATTCCAATAAAACAATGGGTATTTTGGTAGGACAGTGGGATGGTTTACGACGGTTCGTTTTCCGATATTTGGTATGGCGAATGGATGAACGCTAATATTACAAAAAAACGTGTGAAGCGTGTTAGGATTGTTTACCCTAAAGGGGATCTTTAACCTGTTAATAAACGGTTATCAGTGACACGGCTCTGTGGCATTCATGCATGTTCATAGCCTAACAGACAGTTGTAGGATAGGAACTTACAACGTTCAATTGGCCAAGCAATTTGTATGAAGGCAAGACATTAGCATTAATGCAAATTATAATTCTGTAATGAGATAGATTTAGAATGAAACGCAAGCTGTGAATGGTTAAATGAAATTTATCATTTAACACTTGTAGCTGGTAGCCTGCTAGTAGGCCCCCATGTGTTATATCACTCGAAGGCTGAAACGAGCAAACCTGCTCTACTAGTTAGCCGAGCTCTGTTCCCACGATCTACACTTGATAACGCTATCTCAGGATTGTACGGACCACACTTGGCAACACTGCTGGCTTGCATTAGAGGGCAGATGAAGGTCAAACAATCTGACAACCGTGTCAGAGAAATAACGGAGTAAGCGACGACAACTCCGCCCCCTACCATTGCCACAGCCAATTGCCAGGCAAGAGCGGTGTTAAACAGCTGTGTTGAGGGGGAGAGGAGGGGTGGGTAGGAGAGGAGGGCAGGGTAATAGAGTGTTGAGCATGTTATGACACATAGTCTGTCATTGCTGTTTTGAACTTTGCAGTGCAAACATAGGCTGTGTCTTATCTGTGTAAAATTAATTGCATTCGTGGCTTAGGCGGCAGCACGCCAGCCTCTCACCGCTGGGTCCGTGGTTCAAATCCCGGTCACTCCATGTGAGATCTGTGCTGGACAAAACGGAGGCAGACAGGTTTTTCTCCGGGAACTCCGGTTTTCCCTGTCAAAATTTAATTCTAGCAACAATCTCCACTATCATTTCATTTCATCTGTCATTCATTTAATCATTGCCCCAGAGGAGTGCGTCAGGCTTCGGCAGCTGGCACAGTTCATATCCTCGCCGCTAGTTGGGGGCTTCATTCATTCCATTCCTGACCCGGTCGGAGACTGGAAGCAGGCTGTGGATTTTCATTTCATTTCGTGTGCTCAACACCCAATTAGTGACCCTACTGGATACATTATAAATTTGAGGTAAGTGTGGGATTAACACTGTTTAGTTTATTTTAATGCTAATGAATGTTTAAATTATTATTGTTTTACCATTTTATTGATGGATTTTTATTTTTGTTTTAGATAATCTATATACCTGTTGGGGTAAAAGAGGACGAGACGGACAGTCAGACAGAGACAAACCATTCCAATCGAGCCTAGGAGAAGGGAAAATCAGAGCTTTTTACAAAGCAAGGTAATTTTTTAAATTATATAAAGAACTGTTATTTTTATTTTATCCTAGTGTATTTATTAATCTCATGTAATTTATTTCAGGATTAGGGTATAACCCAGCTCTATTTGGGTACATTCATGTTGACCGACTGAAAAGCACCAAACGTTTGTTTACTTAGGCAACACTGAAAAATGGCTTCAAACCTCACAATGTTATTTATTTTTGTTTATGAAAAATGCCATTTGGAAATTTATATACTCATGGTGGTTTATTTTATTTCTCTTTTAGAGTGTGAGCCTGACAACTGCTGTTGAGAACGTGTGTGTTTGGGACCATTGTTTACCGAGCAGTCTACGGCTGAAAACTCTGGTGAGATTGTTTCTTTTATAAAAATGATGTCTTTTGCCACTGCTTCCGATACATTAACTTGGGAGTCCCTTGAGTCCTTTTTTAAGAAACGTGTCTGCTCTGTCCGCGTGGTGAATGTTAGGGAGAGTTTAATCCCAAAAGACTTTGTCGAATCTTGTTTAGAAATTTTTAAAGAACACATTTGTACAGCGCAAAGGTTGCATACGGCTTTAAAGGTCAATACACAACTCTTGTGCTATTTCATATATAAAAACAAGGACGGTGAGCATAAAAAACCATTTTATATTGGCAGTAAAATGCGAGAGCTTTTGATAGCCGATAATCTAAAAGATTGGTATCAATGCCATGTGGTGAATGCCTTGCTATCCAAATTTGATAAACTGCAACAAGGACCCAGTGGTTTAGCATTAGACAAAATACAATACCTGCAAATCAACGTTTGTCATTTCAACCCGTTGAATGCTGGGCCTAGCTTTATTAAAACACCACCGGCAATAGCTTCGAAAGAGGCTGTGGTCTACATTGAAAATAAAGACGTTAAATGTTTTCTGTGGTTGCATATTTTCAGCCGGTAAAACAGATTAGTTGTCGACCAGAAATGTACAAGAATGTATTTAACCATTTGAATGAGAATTTAAATTTAACTCGAGTATCGTTCCCTATGGACTTAACCGAGATCCGTAGGTTTGAACAAGACAACCATGACTTTTCGTTCATGGTGTATGGCCTTGATGGTAATGAGATTGTGGGTCCTCTTTATGCCACAAAAGAACCGAAACGACACCACATTCATCTTTTATATTTGTCTGAGGGAGAGGTGAATCACTATTGCCTGATTAAAAGCTTAAGTAGATTGCTAAGCAGCCAAGTGTCTAAGGACAAGCGTGCAAAACATATATGTGACCGTTGCCTCCAATATTTTATAAAACATACCGCTTTGGAACGTCATGGGGTAGATTGCGTTTCTCAGGAAGCGGTGAGACTGATATAGCCACAAGGGGACAAGGTTGTGTTAAAGTTTAAGGACATTCATAAGCGTGACACTGTTCCCTATGTGGTATATGCAGATTTCGAAGCTCTTACCACACCCATGGCGGGATATGAACCAGATCCCATCATCAGCTCAACCACACCCATTCAAAAACATGAACCCTTTGCCATAGGATTTAATGTGGTGTGTGCCTACGACCCCACGCAATCCTTTTACAAATCCCGTGAGGGGCGAGATTGTGCCAAATGGTTTTTGGATGAACTTGTTAAGTTGGCATATCATGTGCAGGGATTACTGGACTAACCAGTACCCATGAGCCTAACGCTAGAACAACAGCAGCAGTATGAGCATGCCACGACATGCCATATTTGCGAAAAGCCTATTTTAGGCGGAGAGGAAAAAGTCAGAGACCACTCGCAATTTACGGGAGAGTTTCGTGGAGCTACGCATGGCAAATGCAATTTAAACTTCCCAGCTCCTCGTTTCATCGGTGTATTTTTCCACAATCTGGCGAATTATGACATTCAGTTTTTGATTCGTGAATTGGGTCATGTCAACAAGGGCTCGTTTACCATTATTCCCCAAAACCATGAGAGTTTTACAGCCCTGACATGGAGGTTGGGCGACATAAGCATTCGATTTTTGGATTCCTTTAAATTTATGGCATCCTCGCTAGAAAGCCTTGTGAATGGCTTGGATGAGGAGGAATTAAAAAATACCAGAATGCATTTTAATGATCCTGAGCAATTTCAATTAGGCATTGGGAGAAGTATATTTCCCTACGATTTCTGTAACAGCTGGGACGTGTTAAAGCAAAAAAAACACCACAAGACAAATTTTATTCAAAACTAACACGCAGTCCCGTTTCCGATGAAGACTATGAACATGCATTGGCAAGTTTGGCGAGTGTTTGATACCAAGAAGCTAGGTGAATATGCTATACATTAACTAAAACTGGATGTATTGCTGCTCACAGATGTGCTTCAAAAATTCCGTGAGTTCTGTCAGCACATTTACGGTCTTGACCCGGCTCACTATTATACGAGTCCTGGACTTTCGTTCGATGCCGCTTTGAAGTACACTGAAGTGGAATGGGATTTACTCACTGATGTAGACACGGTTCTATTCTTTGAAAAGGGCATTAGTGGTGGCTTTGTGTCACTTAACCAGTGCCATGCCGAAGCAAACAATGTCTACACGCCTGATTATTCACCAGACAAACCAGAATCGTACTTAATGTACTATGACGTGAATAATTTGTATGGCTACGCCATGAGTCAGACTTTGCCCTATGGGGAGTTTGCTTGGCTGACTGACAAACAAGTGTCAAAATTTGATGTGAACGAGGCTAGCCAAGAAACAGATCGTGGATATGTCTTAGAAGTGGATATTGAATATCCCTCATCCTTGTATGATGAACATGCCGATTTGCCATTCTGCCTTGAGCAAATGGTTCCCCGTGACAGTAAAGTGAAAATTGAAATACTCATGGGCACACTTTACAACAAAAATCGGTATGTGCTACATATCCAAATGTTGGTGCAATGCCTAGCTCAAGGCAGGGGTATTCCTTTTGCTCAAAAAAGCATGCTCGGGTCATACATGCGACTCAACACAGAGCACCGACAAATGGCAACACAGTAGTTTGAAATTATTTTTAACTGCATCTATGGCAAGTCCACGGAGAATGTCCGCAAATACCGTGGCTTTAAATTGGTGAATGTCTCGGAGGGGCACTGGGGTGCCCGGCGGTACATTGCCAAGCCAAATTTTAAATCGATCAATATTATCGATGAGGATTTGGCCACTATTGACATGGGTAGGACCAGTGTGACCATGGATAAGCCCATTTACTTGGGCCAAGTCATTTTAGACTTTTCCAAATCGGTCATGTGTCGATTCCACTATGAGTTTGCCAAACGCCATTTTGAGGACGTCTCTCTTTTGTATATGGATACGGACTCATTCATTTACCACATTCGCCACTGCAACCCCTATGACGTCCTGAGGCAGCATAGTGACTTGTTCGACACCTCTTCGTATAGCGCTGACAACATGTTTCAGCTGTCCATAAAAACAAGAAGGAAATTGGCGTTTTAAAAGATGAATGCGGTGATTCCGTCATGACGGAATTCGTAGGTTTGGCCTTGAAAATGTATGCTTATCGCACAATAGACTGTGAGGAAGCCAAAAGAGCAAAAGGTGTAGGTAGGGCAGTGGTAAAATCGCTACGTGTAGATGACTACCTGGCGGTTTTACGCACTGGCAAAGCTATGTCCCATACACAGTACAGGATACAATCCAGCAACCATCATTTGTATCTTGTGGAACAGAGAAAACGCATCCTCGCCTCCATGGTTAACAAACGTGTGTGGGCTGATGACCTGCTCACCAGCCTGCCCTGGGGTTATGATCGCAAGGAGGAGGAGGTGAGATTTTTCTGTTTGTTCGTTTAGGGACATGGCTTTTTGTAACTCGTAGATTTAGTATTTTTGTATTTTGTAAATATTGGTTTTTGCCATTGTAAATAGCTAATTTTGTAAATAGAATTTTTTGTGTGTAAATAGCGGCAACCCACTTGGACCTTTTGCTCTTTAAAAGCCCATTGCAACCTTATTTTTATTTTCATTTTAAATTTAACAGAGTTGGGAATTGGAAAATGGTGTATAGTTTGATTATTTTAAAGCTGTACAAAGTTTTTTTGTAAAATATGAAATAAGTAATATTTTTTGTAACTTTAATTATTTTTTGTAATGGTAAAATGGTAAATTTATAATGAAAAGTTCATTTGGGATAAGTGTGCATGTCGAAAATGTGCTTTTGGGAATAAATAAAGTGGTTGTGTTTGTTCCCAAAGACAGGTGTGAATGTATGAGAACAGAAAATGCTGGTGTGTATGTATGACCAGAGCAAACACGGTGAGGTAGGGTGAGTGGGGAGGGGGAAATTGTCACTTATATAGTCATTTTGTTTTGTCGATAATTTTGTTTTTTTTTTCTTTCAAATGTAGTGGTCAATAGACATTATTTTTGTAAAACAGTCTTACCTGCACTAGTCGTAGACCTGTACGTTTCTCCAAACACACATAAACAGACTGCATCAATATGATGGTCAAGCACTCGCATCAACATCATTGACAAACCTCAACTTTCAACATACACCAAATGGAAAATGTGTAAACAGCAAAATGGACAATCCATATCATTAAAAACGCAAAAAATGAAACGAACATCTTTAAAAACTGTAAATTGCAAATTGGCAAATGGCAATGTGTGAAAATGTGAAAATGAAAAATCAGCCCATCAACATCATGATTTTTTAAATTAAAAAAACATCGTGCTCTAGTAAACCTTTGTTTTTATTTCATAACCATAGGGATTGACAAATGAAAATAGAATAAAAACAAATCTCAATTCCTCACTCCTCAATGTTCATGTCCATGTATTATCAACTTTCCTTTCTTAGCACTCATGACAATCAGGGCTGCCATCCTCTCACCCACTGAGGCATCACAGGATGTGAAACGTTGTTTAGCTTTTTCAATAACAATTTATCTGCCACATGTCTTAAACCAGGATGACTATTGCGATAAGAAAGATCGTGTTCTTTGCATGCTTAATCCAAAAGATTAATGGGTACATACCACGCTGCAAACGTTTTTCGAGAAGAGTTCCAGGGCCACAAAAACGATACCCTGGGAGATGGATTTCAAAAGGTAAGTATTGAATCACTTTGTCAATGACGCCATTGCCAGTACAGGTCTGGCATATCCTTTTCCATGGATGGTGAAAAGGTTTGATCTTCCTCCTCCTCTGTGGACGATGTTTGTGTTTGTTGTTGTTGTTGCTTTTTCTCTCCATGACACCAGTGGAATGATTCAACAAAGTCTTTACATGGACTTGTATGTCCGTGATACAGTTTGACCAGTTGGCAAATGCGCACTGCCGCATAGACGGTATTTTTGCCATGGCCACTTGCTTATGGTGATCGTAATCCGTACAGGGTTGCAATTCACTCAACACAGGGTCTTGAGTTCATGATTTTGGTACATGTTGCCAGATTTCTTTCACCGCGTTGGCGGCCACATAATAAATGAACGACTTGGGCAGCGCCAATAGTTCCTCTTTGGTAAAACTGTCTAGTTTCTTTTTGCACACAAAGAACTTGCCGATGGCCTTGTCTGGAGCATTGCCTTTCTCCATGGTAACACGTGTTGTAGAAGCTTACACGACGCTTGTAGAAATCTCACTGGCGCCATTCACAGGTAAAGCTTGAGTTTCAATTTTATTTAACAACTCCCAGCAGGCATGGGTGGTTAACCAATGAAAGAGATGCCACACATGCGATAGAGCTGTATGAGTAATGTCGCCACAGGTACAAGTATCCATGAGGAATGGGAAACCCAAATCCATGTGGTCGATACATTGACAGTAAGAAGCCAAAAATGGTTGCAACCATTCATGTTTTTAATTACCTTTCACAAATACCACATTGGCCGAGGACAAGTGTGCTTTCATCACTGTGTTCAAATATTTATAGGAAATGGTTCCTTGATTCCAGTCAAGTTGCCTATGATTTTCAATCCACTCGGTTTGTTTACGGTCATTTTCACACAACAAATCAAAAGCATGGGGCGGTTAAATACCAAATGCGTAGCTTGCGGTATCCAAAAAGTGGCACAATCGATAATGGCCACTTGTTTAAATATAAATTTGTTGTCAACAATTTTAAACCCTTGGCAATCCATAACGAGTGTACGCAACATGTTGACGCTTGCCTGGACCAAGTTCAACTGACGACTGACTGGCAATCAATGACTAAGGTGTGACCATGACATGGACTTACCTGAGGTTAGAGTAGGACAGGGGGACATGAAAAATAATATTAACAGCCACACATTTTTAATTACATCATTTTATTGTCACAACACGTCTTACAGGCTTTAGTCATTTTGGGATAGGGACGATACCAACTCATGCAACAATACAGTCTTTTGTGTTTGTAACGTCCATAACACCGATGATGTCCCAATGTCTCTAAACTAGGTGTTTTCGGTGTTGAGCTGCTCACCGAAGCTCCAAGGACACCATACAGTCCACACGTATCGTACGGTACTTGTTTTTTTTATCACTCAGAGGCATGAGTGAGGGGTAGCTTGAATGACAGGGTATATTTCCCACCTCCATTCTGCACAGGTACGGGCAGGCGGGTGACCACCACTGATGTTCCTGCATGGGTCCATCGCTCTTTTCCCATTGGTCTATGGTAATGGCACAAAAGGCACATTTAACTTCATCTCTTGTTTTTAAATAATAGAATCCAGCGGCCACTAAGGCTTGAGGGTTTGTGAAAGGCACCGGCCAAGTTGAAAAAGTCTTGAAACGTTGTTCCTCAGAGTTTAAATTCATGGATGTGACGTCTCTTGATGCTTTAAAGCAAGACATGACTGAGCGGCTAGACGTGGGTTGCCCTGTTATTTATACACTCGTCACTTGGTTGGACAGTGGACAATAGTTGACATGTTTGTGATGAATAATCAAACAGTAGGCTGTCGTATTGGCTGGTACATTGTCATGCGTTTCAAAATCAAGTCGAATGTCAATATTGGATGGCTTTACAGACTCTTCCAGGTAAGAACAGTCAAAGAGACAATCAGTGGCGCCCTTGCCTTAAACGCTTGGGGTAGCTGCATGGGGATGTTCTCTTTTTGATAGTAAGACCATCGAAATTTAGAAAACAAGTCGTACAGGGGACCAAACTTATTTTTTGAAAAATCCAAATCCAGTCCTTCATAGGGAAACACAGCTCCGTTCAGGAAAAGACGTGCATTTCTCAATTGCAGGTGATCAAATTGCGTGGCATCTTTGGTTTTTTGATACCTGCGATTCGTTTGAAAACCCACGATCATGTAGAGAGGTCTCTCTGTATAGCAGGCTGTTTTTACAGACCAACTGTGTGTGTTGGTGGTGGACAATAGCGGGTACTCATGGAGTGCCCAGCTTCTAAATTCCATGGGTAGAGGCATATCTCTCTTTACCATCTTGAGTATGTCCAGTTTTTTGCTATCATCAAGGGTCACATGGGGCACTTTCCATAGCATGCGTTGTAGTTCAATTTTTGAATCTATGGGAGCATTGTCGGCTCCCTTGAGTGCATTATTATCACTCCTGCCTCTCACCAAATAAACCACTTGCCTTGCGTTGATCACAATGCCCTGGTGATCTTCGGCAAAGCCTAAAATCAGTTTAAGAGGTAAATATCCAGTAAAGGTGCCATCGGTGTGTACCATCCAGTCATTGGTCGAGTCAGGGCACCAACCCGCCATGCAAAGTGTTTTACCTTCTTCCTCACTCTAAGAGGGGTATAATTTCATGACACTGGAAATACCCACATTTCGAGTGCTATCCACCACGATATCGTTAATGACATACCGCACCTCAGAAAACAGAAAGGCCAAACCATGGTTGGCTAACTTGAATGTGGTGGGTGAAGAGCCATCCGCTTTAGTCAGTCGACCTTCAATCTGAATGACACTTTCATGCGGTACGGTGTAAATAACTTGGTTGTTGATAACAAATTGAATTTCATCATAGTTATTGAGTCCAGGTGTGAGCTTGATAGGAATGGAGATCAATTCTTACCACTCCTGGTTGCTCCTCGATGTGGTTCGTTACCTCTAGGATAGAATTCATCATGGGGGTTGACGTGGTAACCCAAATGCTGTAAAATCTGCTTGCCATTAGATGTTAACGCGTATTCCTGTGGCAAACAACTAGCACCATTTCTAGACGGTGTTGTTGCTTTATACACCAACTTCATAGTGGCTTTAGCACCAACTTGTAAGTCACTGGTGTGGTAGAATCTAGCTGAATGAGTTGTTGATCTCTATTGATCAGTCTTAAAAATATATTACTAATACCATCGACAGCCACAGAATGAAAAAGCACCACTGGAGGGTTTTCACGAATAATATACCCATTGGGCGATGTCACAATAAAGTCATAAAGCGAATGCGATGGTTCTTGATTCGTGTACACTTGGCTAATAATATTACACGTCACCGACACATGATGGTCCTCAATGAATTTCACTTGATGGTCTGATTCGTGTTTTTTGTTGGGCTCCAGCACGCGTGGTAAATCCTAGTAATGGACCAATGGAATCGGGGCGTGTTTTAAAGTCAATTTTGAATGTAGAGAAAATACTGCAGCGATGAGTGTAGGTATTTCCTACAAGTTCAAACTTGCGTGTTCCATAGAGAAATGACTTTAAGCCATATTCATTGATCAACACCACATAAATGTGTTCATAAATGTCATCTATCGTATATCAACCAGAGTTCAGCGTGAGCACAGAATCATCATAGTAAAACTTGTTGTTCACATTTTCACGTATGTTGTATATTCGATTGTACGTTTCAAGAGAAACAAGTCCCAAACCATAAGTTCTTTCATTCAATTCGATAGGCGGGTAAAATTCTAGGCTGATTTCGGGTCCACGTCCATGCAGTGTAAACGTCTTACTTTCTGCCGACATACTGTTGACGTTTTTGCTTATGCTGTGTCTTATATACAAAATTAAACATAAACGTCCACGCTGTTGGCTGTTAAACGTTTGCTCACGTTTCACATTATAATATATCTTGATCCTGTTTCCAAAATAGGTTACTAGTTCCATAGGTGGGGGCAAATTCCCGAAACTGTCAAAGTACCATACACTGGATCCCTCTTTGACATAAGCTACATAATGCGTTCCCGGTCCTCGGTGATCATCCAAATTGACAACAGCACATTTCTGTTTCTAGGGACGTGGAGGTTTCGCATAAACACACCTCGAAAATGAGAAAGCTTTAGTTGTTTAGCATAGCTTTCCACTTGTTGATGCGTCAGGGCATGTCTTGCTATGGCTGAGGTTAAAAATGTTTTTTTTATTTCGAAATAGTGAAATTCCAAATCCTTGTTAATAAAAGAATGGCATTAAATTGGCATTTCTAGCCACCATAGCAATTTTTTCCATCGTTTCATAGTGTCGCTGACTTTCTTTTAGTTGTTGCTTGCCCTGCTGCGTGGCTTTAATGGTTTTCGCCACCGCACTTGCACCGCCCAAAAATGAACCCAGAGCAGCCAAACCGGCAAATAATGCAGGTAAAAATCCCGCTCGTTTGGGGACGGGAAACACTCGTCCTTGTTTTGAACCCTGTCGTTGACGTTTTGGAATAACACGTCTCTGTGCTGCTGGAAGGGCTTTCCTTACGGTCAACACATTATTTCTTCTTTTTTTCTTTCGCAAGGGCATGTCCACGAATGCCTTAAGCCCATGCTTTGCCAAGAACAGGGTCTTATTTTTAGTCTTTCTCACCACATATCTTTGTTTCACCATGATAATGACCAACAACCTTTCACTAGAAAGTTTAAGTCACAACCAACGTCAGGTTGTCATTTCGTGGCTGTATATTCCAATTCCACATAAAGCGGGAAATCGTTTATGGTTTTTCCCGCTTGCTTTTCATCCCATGTCAACATGAGATGAAAGGATAATGGTCACCTGCATTGACCATTTCATGGTTATGGACCAACATCCTATGACCATTTATCTGTATTTGTAAATGGTTCTCATCAGGCATGGCGTATTTCATGTGAATTGTTCCTCATACTGTAATCTATAGTGGCTTAAACCCGAAGCAAGCACATAGGTCAAGTGCTGGTCATGGACTAGTGGTAACTGGTTTCTGTCATTCACAGGTTTTTCATTTGTCAGATACACTAAAAATACAGATGGATAAATTTATAAAGCTTTTTCATTTCATAGGTCACGTAACGCTTGGTACAGACAACGTCTTCGTCTTGCGGGTCTTCCACGTGAATAATACGATGGTGATTAGCGGTATAGCCATTCACCGTAAGCTGAGACACTTTATCATAAAACTCATACACCTTGTTATCCACATACTTTTTTGTAGTAACGTCTGTAGACACTTGAGGATGTTTTACATGGGTTAACCGCTTTCCCTTAAAGTCATAATCTCCCTGTTTTGTGCGTGGTACTACAGAACTATCCACATCGTGTTAATTAGCAGGATCTGTTTCTTGTTTAGGATCATGTATGGGGACAGACCTAGCTTTGGTCATTAACGCACGTCCAAAGACATTCATCGTCAACCTGTAGTCTACTTTTTGTGTGACCAGGCTCGGTGCCATGTATATAGACAGCCAGCTAGCCTCTCTAAGCCTTAGTTGATATGAGGATTATTAAGCAGCAAGAGTCATTCCCCGTGGGGGACATGGTTTCCCATCTCTATCCCACATCACGTGAACAACGCCATGGTTCACTGTTTCCATCTTCCATTCGCGGCATCATTGTGGGACCCTCCGGCTGTGGAAAGACCAATCTTTTGCTGACGCTCATCACAGCACCCAATGGTCTGCGTTTTCAAAATATTAATATTTTTGCAAAATCTCTCTACCAACCCCTCTACGTGTTTCTGGATCAAGTCATGTCTGGATTACAAAATGAGAATATGGGTTATTTCACATTTTTCATGCAAGAAAATGGTATTTCACCGGGTGAGGTAAAGCCTGATTCACTCATGATTTTCGATGATGTATCCACTGAACGTCAAGGCATCATTCAAAGCTATTTCAGCATGGGTCGACACAAACCTATCGATTGCTTTTATCTTGGACAAACGTATTCTAAAATGTCCAAACAGTTGATTCGTGACAATGCCAATGTCATTGTTTTATTTCGCCAGGACAAGAGGAACAGTCGTCACATTTATAATGAACATGTGAATCCGGATATGACCTTTCAAAAGTTTACTGAATTGTGTGCCAAGTGCTGGAACACTCAACGTCATGCCTGTTTGGTGATTGACAAACAAAGTGAACTCAACCAAGGACGTTATCGCTTAGGGTTTGACCATTTTATTGCTATTTAAGGCACTGTCTCATTCCCTCTCAAGTCATTTGTCAAGACACCATGGCGTTAGCAGAGAGTCAATTGAAAAAGCATATTATTAGAGCAAAACATACTATTCGCCAAAAGTTTCGTCAATTGAAACGATCACGTGCGGATCATGCTTTGTTTATTCAACAACATTTAGCACCTCCGCTAAAAGCCATGTTGAAACTCTCTTTCAAGCCATCTGAAACGCTAACCACCGTTTCACAAGCCACTCAGACGCACCACGAGGACCCTGACGAAGAGGAATAGCAACAGGAACAGGAAGATTTGACTAGTGTTAGCGAGGTTGAGGATGACGAGCAACAAGTGTTTACGCCTCAAAAAAAGTCCTCACCCCTTGCAGAGTTTTTGAGGAAAAAGAAATCCTTGGCCATGGTCGAAACACCTTGCCCCTCCAGATCGTCTCCGTTTTCACAACTCTTGGCCACCCCTCAAAATAAAGCTCAACTGAAAAACATTTTAATAAAATATTATGGATCTACACTGGAACCCTATTTCACCGATCTATTTGTTGGAAACACCGATACCACGTATGAGGATGATAGTTTTAAAATTGGTGATTCATCGATTAAATTTGCTCGTACTAAAGCTGTCATTAAAAACATCAATTGTAAATTAACGCCAGGACTGTTAAAGCTGCTATTCTCTCAACACCCTCTTCCCATGATTATACACCAGAGGACGTTGGCAAATATAAATCCATTTTATAGGACACACATGCCCACAAATGACAGTATGATCCCACTCAACAAGTTAATGCCAATATATCTCAAAAATATAAAACCATCATTGCAAAAATGTTTCCCAACAGTCAAAGTACTCGTCGTAAGGCGTCCGCTTGGGGAGTGGCATTTAAACCATTAAAACCCCTTGTAGTTGTCTCATACTGGCACAATCCCAATAAGCTGGCCCAGCGGCTACAGTTGTTGGATGCTTCAGGTCAAGCCGGCCTTACCGATCACGATTGGGAAATTCAAGAAATTCAACAAGAACTTCGAAATGCCAAAATTATTGTTTAAGCCCTCACCCATTAAAATGGGCATTGCTCATGAGTTGCATCTCCCAGCTAAGCGTCACTATCCACGACTCAACGTGATTTCACGAGGTGTGGATGAACTTTGGCAAGCTGACTTGGTTGAAATGATCCCCTATGTTGGTGTTAACAACGGTGTACGCTATATCTTGACCGTCATTGATGTCTATTCCAAAATGGCGTTTGTTGAACCTGTGCGTCGCAAGTCTGGTCCACTAGTCACCAAGGCCTTTCAACATATTATTCAACACTCCAAACGTCAACCTCAGTTGCTACAAACCGACCAGGGGAAATAATTTTTCAAAAAGGATTTCTCCAGTTTTCTCAAATCTAAGGATATTCACCATTACACCACGGACAGCAATCTCAAAGCCAGTGTGGTCGAGCGGTTTAACCGAACGTTGAAAACCCATATGTGGTAAGCGTTTATCGCCCAGGGCACTTACGCTAGTTGGACATGTTACCAGAGCTAGTGTCACGTTACAATGACACCAAACATAGAACCATTGGGACCAAGCCACGCCTCATGACCAAAAATATTCAGCGAATGGTTAAACTGTTTAACCCCATAAAAACAGCAGACCCAAAACGTCACCGACTGAAAGCTGGGGATTTTGTTCGTGTGAGCAAATTTAAGTCTGTCTTCAATAACGGCTACACGCCTCAGTGGGGGACAGAACTATTTCGAATTCGTCAAGTCAACTTGGACAGTCCAGTCACCTATTTACTCGAGGACCTCAACCATCAACCCATAAAAGGTAGATTTTATCTCCATGAACTTCAGAAAACAGCGTTTCCTAAACATTATCTTGTGGAAAAAGTGTTAAAACAAAAAGGAAATAAACTATATGTAAAATGGTAAGGATTTAACTCTACCTTTAATTCTTGGATCAATAAATTACATGTTGTGTGAACCTGTGCACTTTTTATTTATTTATTTATTGAATCATGTTGTACAAGAGCCCTCTGTACAGCGCTCAACACTTTGGGCATGTCCACACACGTTATCAGCAACACGTCTTTTTCTTTCTCTCTCTACACCTGTGTCTCACTCCTTCACTCCACGCCCCTCCCCTCTTCCCCCCTCCACTCCCAATTTCCACTCACCTCGTTTAGCTATTGGCTGTCATGGATTCCCCCTCCCCGCCCCTCCTCCCAACCCCTCCTATCCCCCTCACCACAGCTGTTTTACACCGCTCTTGCCTGGCAATTGGCTGTGGCAATGGTAGGGGGCGGAGTTGTCGTCGCTTACTCCGTTATTTCTCTGACATGGTTGCCGGATTGTTTGACATTCATCTGCCCTCTAACGCAAGCCAGCAGTGTTGCCAAGTGTGGTCCGCACATTCCTGAGATAGCGTTATCAATTGTCAAACGTGGGAACGGAGTTCGGCTAGCTAGTAGAGCAGGTTTGATATTTTCAGCCTTCAAGTGACAAAACACATTTCATTTACATTTCATTTAACCATTCACAGCTTGCGTTTCATTCTAAATATATCTCATTACAGAATTATAATTTGCATTAACGCTAATGTCATGCCTTCATAAAATTGCTTGGTCAATCGAACGTTATAACTTCATATCCTACAACTGTCTGTTTTGAACATGCATGAATGCCACAGAGCCATGTCACTGATAACCGTTTACTAACAGATTAAAGATCCCCTTTAGGGTAAACAACCCTAACACGCTTCACACCTTTTTTGGAATATTAGCGTTCATCCATTCGCCATAACAAATATCGGAAAACGAACCGTCGTAAACCGTCCCACTGTCCTGCCAAAATACCCATTGTTTTATTGGGATACCGCTACCATAAGTGGCGACAGGATCGTTGACACAAATGCCAGTGGTACCGTCTGTCTTGACAACTACGCTTCATTTAAAACTTAAAAACAGGTAAACAATTTTTTTTTCAAAATGTAAGGCGTTAGGCCCTTTGTGATTTTTTTTTAAACTAACTACCACATTCGAAAGGGGACGTCACCCCGAGTCCTATGAGTCCTCGTACAAGTCCCTAGCAGCGTTGGTTCGCGAGATATAACAAAAAGTCTAAAATCACATTTTTACCCCAAAAATGGGTTTTTATCCTACTCTTCACAGGCATTCTCGGCAAGAGGGCAACGCGTCGAAATAAATGACACCTCGTACAAGTTTCTAGCCCTATTGGTTCATCAAATATCAGCAAAAACCCAAAAAAAACACTTGTTTACCCCAAAATCTAGTTTCCGAATTTTTTTTAATATAAGGAGTGGTCCATAGGAAAGAGCACGTCAGCTCGAGTCCAATGACACCTCATTTGTCAACATCCGACCATGGGTTCGAGAGATATTAATTATTTAACGTGTACAGTCGGGTACAAATAAAATGGGTGCGTTAGAAATGTCACTGCTCCCCTACTGCACACTTTTTGTCCTAGAGACTTGAAATTTATTTTCGCGGTAGAGGGGGTCAGGGCCATTCATTTATGTCAAACAAGGATTTTTGTAGAATTCCTAGTTTCCGAAATATAGGAATTTCAAAATTGGACTGTTTTCAAAAAAACATAAAAAATAAAAAGTTTCATTATAAAATATGAAGGTCTTAGAGACCGTTCGTTTGAGCCATTGCACAACATTCTATCATGTTTGGTTTTCAAACTATCGCCTACTTTCGAAAACAAAAATTTTCCATTTTTTTTTTTTAATATAACGAGAGGTCCATATGAAGAAGGGCGTCACCTCAAGTCCTATGACACCTCATTTGTCAAAATGCAACCATGCGTTCGCGAGATATCGGCTGAAAGGTTAATGCGAGGAGGAATCAAAAAGTTGTGAGTTAGAACCCGTCACTCTCCCCTACTCTGGTGAAGACAAGTGACATGTCTATGCATCAATACATGGCTAAAGTCCAATCTCTCAACAGAGTGATTAAGAGTGCAAACTGCGGACTTGAATTTAACGACACTCAACTTGCTGGTCAATTGCTCAATGGTTTACCCAGAAATAAATATAAAGTAACAATAGCGGTGGTCAGTGGTGAGGAGGGACTAACGACCGAAAGAGTGAAGGCTGCTCTCTTGAGAGAAGATTTCGTTCCAACGCCTGGATCAGAAAGCGGGGCGCTTACGTCATCATCGGGAGCTAGCCGAGGACGCGGCGATTCCAGAGGAGGCTTCCGTGGACACGGAGGTCGATGTGGCGACAGAGGACGAGTTGGCAGCAGCGGCAGTAACCAATCAGGGAATGTTACTCCAAGGGGGAGGGAGGGGGGCGACTGTTCATCAACAAGATCAACAGAAGTGCTACAGATGTGATCAGTGGGGTCTCATAGCCAAGATGTGTGACAAGATGCGATGTTACCGGTGTACGAAGCCAGGACACCTAGCGCGAGATTGTACAGAGCAGATAAGTGAAAGTAGAACACCAGACAAAGGTAAGGTTAGTCAAAGTCAGAATAATTACAGAGCATGTGTCGGAGCTAAACCATTCATTACTTCTTCAATGCAAGAATGTGTTATAGATTCAGGAGCTTGTGATCACATTTGTGTGGAGAAAGAAAAGTTTAAAACTTTATGTCCTGCAAGTGGTAAAGTAGAAATGGGAGTGGGCAATAGAGAGGTCCAGGGTATTGGCACAGTAGAGATTAAGATGAAAGGCGAGTGTGGAGGATGGACATTGGGCTTGTCAGATGTGTTGTATGTACCCTCATTTAGATGTAATTTGATTTCATGTTCAAGACTTAGTTCCAAAGGAGTTGTGTGTGAGTTCCGTAAAGAGAGTTGTGTTGCCCGAGATGAGAATATTTGGAAATAAATAATCTTCAAAGGTTATGTAAGAGATGGATTATATTTTTTGGATACCGGTACTGTGAAGACATAAATGCTTCCTGTGTTGTGACTGAAAGTGAAGTAAACACTGTTGTAGATTCTGTAGCTCTTAAGAGTGTGTCAGATTGGCATTTAAAACTAGGGCACTTACATGAAGAAACAATAAAGAAAATAATTCCATCAAAGTTCAAGGTAGCTTGGGAGAGTCATGTATAGCATGTTTTAAAGGGAAGTCAACAGAGAAAGGTTTTCCTAAGGCTAGTGACAGGGTGACTAGCAAACCATTAGATCTTATCCATAGTGATGTGATGGGCAAACTACCAGTTTCGCTGGGAGGCTCACAATATGTCGTCACTTTTATTGACGATTATTCTCGATTTGTGTTTCTGTATTTCTTGAGTAAGAAAAGTGATGTGTTTGCAGACAGATGGAGGAGGAGAATACGTGAGCAAGGAGTTTGATGAATTTCTGAGCAAGCACGGTATTACTCATAGAATAACCGTAAGTTACTCACCTGCTCAAAATGGCATAGCAGAGAGGCAGAATAGGACCTTGACCAATAGTGTGAGGTGTATGCTAATTCATTCTAATCTTCCAATCAGTTTCTGGGCAGAGGCAATGAATGTGGCATGTCATGTTAGGAACTTGTTTCCTTCTAGGGCTGTAGGCAGTCAGGTACCACTTGCCCTGTGGAGGGGCACTCCAGTAAATGTAAAAGACTATGATTATCTTAAGCCGTTTGGCTGTAGAGGGTGGATCTACTGTATTAAGGGATCAAAGTTCGATGAGAGAGCTGTTGAAAGTGTATTTGTTAGGTATGGGGACAAGGTTAAGGGTTATAATATGTGAATTCCATCGGAAAGAAAGTTCCAAATAGCATTCAGTGTGAAATTTGAAGAAAAAGGTGTTCCCTTACGTCCAGTATAGTGTTAGCGAGACAACCCCATCTCTCTTAGATCTTAGAGGCAGTTCTATAGTACAATTGAATGATAATGTACCCATTAATGTTGACGATAAAACCCCAGACTTTGATTTTCATTTGAGAGAGAAGATATGTTGAAAATTTTGATATGAGTAGCATTACTGAGAGTAGCGATAATGAACCATTCCCAGGTTGGGATATTAACGAGTTGGAAAATGTTATGCATGTGAATGTACCTATTGACACATATGAGACGGAGTTGTGTAGAACACAGAGAATAAGAAAGAGGAAGGAATGTTCAAGGTGGAGTCTTGTCATGTTTAGTACTGACTGTGATTGTGAGACCAATTTGTTCAATGTTTTAATGAACCAAAGACTGTCAAAGAAGCTTTACAAAGTCCAAATGCAAGTTCATGGTATTCAGCCATGGAGGAAGAGATGTGTCTGCTTAGGGCGAAAGGTGTTTTGTGTTGGTAGACAGACCGAAGAACCACAATGTACTGGGAAATAAGTGAGTGTTTAAACTGAAACAAAACCAGGATGGTATAGTAGAAAGGTTTAAGGCCAGGTTAGTAGCTAAAGGCTTCTCCCAGATTCAAGGGGTAGATTATAATAAAACATACTTATCTGTAATGCACTAGAAAACAGTTAGACTTTTATTGGCATTAGCAGCAGTCGATGGGTGCGAAGTGCATCATGTGGAAATCTGACCGCATACCTTAATAGCCCTCTTAATGAATTAGTTTATTGCGAACAGTCAGAAGGATTTGCTGAAGAAGGAAAAAATAAAGTGTGGGAATTAGTGAAAAGTCTATATGGACTGAAGCAGAGTGCTAAAGAGTGGTTCCATAAAATTAATAGTGTGCTGAATGAGCTGGGTCTAACTGCTCCTAAAAAGGACCAGTGTGTTTTTATCAATAAGGCAAAAGATTTGATTATGGGAGTATTTGGGGTAATGCAGAAAATGTGAATTGGGTGAATTCCGAGCTGAGGAAAAGGTTAGAGTCAAGAGACTTAGAGAAAATGACCAATTTCCTGTCAATGAATGTAACACAAGACAGAGAAAAGATTTGCATTGGCCAAAGTAAATACACCAAAGAAATACTGTTGAGTTGTAAGTTAAGTTCTGCAAAAGGGAGGTCAGCACGCTTAGCTATCAGTAGTGATGATAAGAAAGGATCAGGGGAGGAGGAAGTAGACCAACAAATGTTTCAAAATGCAGTAGGAAAGTTACTATATTTATCAACATCAACAAGACCAGGTCTCAGTTTTGCGGTGGTATGTAAAGTAAGTCAGAGATGTAAGGACCCTAATAAACAAGACTGGAATGATGTAACGCATATCATGAGAAATACAGAGGAAATGAAAATTGTATATTCTACTAGAGACCAATGAGACTGTAAAGCTGAAATATTTTGTGGTGCAGATTATGCTAATACTAAATCAGAGAGGCTGTGAATTACATGATATGCAATTAAATTTGCTAATGTTCCAATTATTTGGCGTACTAAAAACAAACATTTTCTGCACTCTCTACAGTTGAAGCAGAGTATAATGCCATATGTGAGGTAACTCAAGAGGTACTATGGTTAGACATGATACTGAGAGAGTTAGGGCAATACAAGATTATGAGTAAACCAATTGTTGTTAAGTGTGATAATCAAGGTTCGATATTTCTGAGTGAGAATGGTTTGGATTCAGAGCGATCCAAACACATGGATGTAAAGTTGTGTTTTTACAGCACTATGTTAAGAGTGGGATGATTATACTCATATACTCCATCCAATGAGAATCCAGCTGGTTTATTTACAAAACCTTTAAGTGGTCCAAAAACTGCAGAATGTATTAAGATGCTTGGTATGTCCGATTAGTGTTTGAGAGTATTAATTTGTCTGATTAATTAATTGAGTTTAATCATTTAAATGTGTTATTCTTCTGTGTATTGATATGAAGTTTTGAGCGCTGAAAAGACTGCGAAAGGGGAGGTGTTGTTATTGCTGCGTAGGTTGTCAGCCATTTCAGTGTTTTGTTGTTCTTTTGTTTTACTTCTGGTGATTGGCCCGTTTGGTGCGACTGACGCCGCCGAGTGTTCTTGTTCGGCGGTGAGTTGTAAAATGTGTGTCTCAGTGTCTAGTAGAATAAATATCAGTCAGCATCAGCAAGTCGGTCTTTTATTGTACGGCTTATTGTAACCTAACTACACCTTTCTCCTTCAATGTTTGTCCTGTTTATTCTCACTTGACTCCTCCTGTTGTTACCTTTTTTGCTTTCCCTGACTTCCAATCCTGAGTTTGTCTGTATTCACTCCTTCTTCTTACACCATCCACCTCAAGACACAAAGACCTCAATTAAGGTCCCCCCGCTATGCACTGCTTTGAGCTACAGAAGGACTGGTAGCTGTCCACCATCCTGATGAGACTGGGAGGTTGAACAGAGCATGTCGATGGAAATAGCATTGAAGAGCTATGAGTGGATTGATGCCGTGAATGACCACCTCTGAAGACAATGGTGTGTGCAGCTGTGAGATTGTCCTCGACCATTTTTATGTGTTTTTCATTGCCTTCCATATTTTTTTCTACCTTTGTTTGTTAAATATAAACTTGCCCATGACTATGAAGAGTACAGAATTATGTGCAACAAGACGAAAACAAACAATACGGAACACAAAAGTGAAACATATATGTGCAGCGACTTCAGTGACTGCAAAACAACCTCTGCTAGATGGCATGCTGCAAAATCAATGATAGTTGGAACCAGTTCAATCTCTGTTGCTGAGATGCCTGTCTCTGCATCACAATTAAAAGACCATTACTCAAATGTGGTCTCAACTGATGATACACTACAAGAATCAGAAACTGTCATAAATTACACATCCTCCCTCTCCCTGCTGATAAAAAATATTTTTGATGTATGTTTACCCACATCAGAACGTGAAAGTCATCAAATCAATTCGCACAAAAGCAAGAGGCCCTGACATGATCTCAATATGTCTTATCTCCAACTATCCTGAGGTATTTCTTCCGCCAATCGTCCACTTATTTAACTTCTATGTAATGAACCCTTAATATGAGGCCATATTAATGATTCCTTAGTTTATTGTAATATACATAGAAATGCTATTGAGAGTCGAGCATGGAGACCAGACTGTATTTCGAAACTTCAGTTAAGCCTGGCGATATTTTGGACTGGAAGGGAATGTTACATTTCTATAGAACAGAGGCAACAGGTATTTATGACTTGGCCTGCGAAAAGGGTGCAGTTCCGTTAGAGGAGGAGTGGACGACCTAGGTACGCGTCTTTGTACTTCTGAGCACAGTTGGGAGATGTCTTTGTCCGGCGAGTGAAAGACGAGGATGGAGATATGATTTGACCACTTTTAAGGGGCGTGTCTAAGCTCTAGGAACCACTAGTTCAGTGTTCAGAAGGACCAATGAAAAGATGGTGCTATTTTTCGCGGGGACGCAGTGTTACCAAGCCTGATCAGGAAATAACGCGGGAATCAAGTTGCTATCAGATCCTACGATCGATCTTTGATCGGACCAACAACATTGTAACCTCCAGATTGATACGACCTCAATGAGTCTAAGTGCATGTCTGTGGACCGATTACTTCGGAATATAGATTCAGATCTACTCCCACTCCCTCGGCGTTTGCCAATTTTGTATAAATACTGTTCTGAGTGCCAATGACGTTATTCCATTTGTAGGTGTCAAGCGACACTGACGTCTTTATATTTTGCGTGTCCAGGTGACACATTGTACTTTATATTTTTGAGTGTCGAGATGGCACATTTCTGTACTGTAGGCTAATTTTGTGAAACAGTTTCATAATGTATTATGTTGTGTGCGTACAACTCAGTTTGTTTAACCATTTAATCAGTGAAAGATATGTAGTTACTACACTACAAATTAGGGCGGTCTTCGTGATAATATTTGCTTTATGATAAATTCGGCGAATTCAGTAACCGGAGCAAGCAAATTAGCTAGGAATTGGTACGTGTGATAATAATCATTTTACTTTCATACAGCAAGATGAGCACTTCGGCGTCTGAAGGAAGACTAAAAACCAGGATCATCATCCAGATGGCAATGACCAATTGCGAAACATTGCTGTTGGAGGATGGCCGGGGATGTGATCTGACAACCCAGTTGGCGGAGGAATGAGTATTAAAAAATTATTTATTTAATTTTTGACAAACGGATTATGTTTTTTATGGGAATAAATTTTATGTAAATATTTGTTTTGTGTCTGGTAACGTAGAGTCTTGTTTTGTTTGGTACTGACACACGATTTAGTGCATGGCGCATTGTGACATATTTTGTAGTTATTTTTCTTTGTGATTTTTGTTGCTGGTTCATATTTACGTGGCAGCACTAGCTCCCAGAGCACGCTGGTGGCGTGGCGCTGTTGATCAGTATGGTTTGAAAATTAACGCTAGGACAAGAAGTGAATCTGAATTAAATTATCATAAATGCTGTATTGAGGGGGAAATCTTTTTATGATAGATGGTTTGTATCATTCAGGATGTTGATTTTTTTTAATTCGCCACATTGCGAAGATTTATACAGGAGAAGCTGTCCGCTTTCTCATTTTAATTGTGTTTTTATCTGCTTTGTATTTCTGAGAGCGTGTCTTGAACACGTAGGAATCTCTGATCTAGCGTCGGTATGTGGATTCTGCGTGTGTCAGTCGGTCAAAGTGATGTTGTGTCTTTATGAATTTATGGGTTTGCTTGCGGAGGATCAGTGTATGATGTACACCCCTCGACTTGCCGCAACCCATGTTTCCACAATTATGATCCCGCGGGACGGTTGTGTGAAATTGATGGTGAATCTTGCAATTCCAGGAGAATTGGCCAGATAGTGTGTCTGCTATAAATGTACGCGTTTCCAGAACAGCAGAAGTAACCGGACACGAGTAGCTAGGGGCTGCTTGTCCTTGCGTGACACAATGCTTTGACGGAGACTGAAATAGATTGAGTAAGAGAGGGTGTCCCATTGCCCGGCGCAGGTCAGAGACAGCTGTGAGGCTCATTAAGGCTAGGACGTTAGTCCGTAAACAGTAGAATGTTTATATTTTCTGATTAAAAGAACCTGAATGGTATAAATTAAGTGAAACAGTAAATGGGTGTTATTCACGTTTTAGTCGTTATATTTCGGGGCCGTATACTGATCACACGGTGCATTGTATTAATGTTGTACAGCAGCCTGTTTGGGCAATCGAGTAAGTTTATATATGTTAGAGTACGGCGACCCAGTGTCGGCCATTTTTATTGTTTTGATATGTCACGTGTGGTCATTAGCCTTGGGACCCATTGATGCCTGTCCTGGCGGCTCATTTGATTTGTCATATGCCTTCCCGCATATTTGTGTGATTTCCACGGAAGTCTTGTAAATAATAATTTTTGTAAGGTTAGCATGTGTCAGATTAGTTATTAAGTGTATAGCCATTTTTATTCGTATGTTCCCATGGGCCATAATTGCAGTTTGCAGAACGGTAATTCGCAACCTATCCGATTGATTCGTTTGGAAGCGAAATGCCGTCAAACAATACTCATTTTCTCCAATAACTAAGTAACGCACACACATACATTTTGATCAGATAGTGGAATGGGATCTCCACATATTTTATGTCTGTAATTGTGATTATTCTGGGGTAATCTCAGGGTGGATTTGTTTTTCTTGTCTTAGTTTTATTTGTTTTACGACGATTCAGTTATTAAATATTGTTTATTTCACTCCTGTATTTTTCACTTTTTTTCTAATTTTAAGTTTACCTTATTATCCTTGATACTATGGAAGCGAGATATTTTTTATTCTCAACATTGAACAAGCAAGGACCGAGCGCGACCCCGTAGACAGAACCTTGCCAAAAAGCTTTCTTCAAGGGTACAGAACAAAGTGGAGTATATCTCTCTCTTTGAACGTGTGCTAACATAAGTTCAGTTCCAAAACAAATCTCACTACTTGTATTGACTTTTGACCAAGAAATAGCCTCTGTGTCCTTAGTAAAACTCTTGAGAAAATAATTCGTGAACAAGAATGTGATTATCTAAATAAATTTAATATCTAAAACCCTTATTAGTCTATGTTTAAAAAGGGGCATAGTACCACCACTGCATTGTTAATGGTCAGTGATGATATATGCTGAGCTATGGACAAGAATGGGCTTACAATCCTTTGACTTTTCGATTTCTGTAAGGTTTTTGATTGGGTGAATCAGAATGTAATTATTGCAAAGATTAATATTTTGGCTAATCTCAGATGTTACCTGTCCAATCATACATAGCGAGTGATCCTATCAGATGACTCCTCCTCAGAATGGGAAATCAGTAGAAAGTGAAGTACTCCAGGGGTCTGTCCTAGGCTCACTATGCTTCTCGATTTACATAAATGATGTAAACAATTAATTCGGAAATAGTTCCACTCGTATATACTGCATGCAATCATATAAATATTTCCAATGAATACATCAACAGGCTTTGTGAATGTGCTCTACAGCATAATCTTAAACATATCTAGAACACACCTTATATCCATCAGCTATGTGAAACGTCTGAAGTCAGTAGACTCTAATTCACTTCCACCCATCAAGATACTAGATAGTAACACTAAATATAGCCGCTCCATGATATTTGGCATAATTCTATTGAGGGCAGAACATATCTCCATAGTGGAGAGTTGTATCAACTATGCACTTCCTGAAAAGAACTGTCTCTTACACCTCTCCCATTATACGTAAGTTCTTCATCCAAACTCTCATTTTTCCAACAATTGACTATGGGTTTGCTGTACACAATAATTTACCAGGAACACAGAATATCAAACTACAAAAGAGTCCAGAATGTAAGCGTTTGGTACATTCTGCATGTAAAACAAGATGAGTATATAACACTTTAAGATGGAATGTTTTGGTTTTCACGGCCAGGGTAGTCAAATATGGCTGGCCCCGTGGTGTTGCGGTAGCGCGCCTGTTTCATACCACGGAGGCACCGGGTTCGATTCCCGGCTTCGTCAAGGATTTTAGAAACTGACGTGAGGGCTAATACGGGGTGCAATCAGCCTCGTGAGGACAATTGAGTAACTGTCTGACATTGAGGCAGAGCCCCGGTCACAGAATCCAAGATTATCGTCCGAGGAGACCCGATGCGCTGACCACACGTCACCCCATAATCAGCAGGCCAAATGGCTGGGCAGCGGTCACTTGGTAGGCCTTTCATGGGCTGTAGTGCCACGGGGTTAGGTTTGATAGTTAAATACAGCAAATTCCTCTAGGCATTATGCTCCTCCTCAGAATGGAAACCCTTAGAAAGTGAAGTGCTAAGTGAGCTGAAAGCTCTTAGCTCCTTTAGAGAAGAAGCAATGAGCTGCATAAATGAGACATAGCAAGTAGTTGCTATCCCACATGGGATCCAGAGAGGGAGTACCGATCGTCTGCTGATGAGTCCAGTTGATATATCTGTGCAAAACCTCCCACAGACACAGCATAATACCTAAAATAATTTACTTCATTTAATAATACCTTATTATGCACAGCTGGAGTGGTTGAAACTTTAACCCTCCGTCGGTCTTGCACAAAATGTTACGTGATCGGTCGCGGTGTATCTATAGGATACAGGCGCAATTTCACTTGAAAATACTCAATTAATTTCTGAGAGTGTAATTTATTAATGTTTCAAAGGCATTTTAAAAACATTTATAGACTATCAAACAGTCCGGTAATCCACATTTTAAATAATCTAGGTAATACAAACATACACAATCAATACACATATCAACACAATATATGCCCAACTTACGAAAACACCACTTTACATTCTACTATGGAATGACTATGACTACCTGTCTTTAAATCGAAGGCCCACTTTTCAATACAATAATATTTTCATTTATTCTATTCAAATTTTCACACATTCTCACTCTTTTGAATGTCTCATTGTGTCCATTCCTCTCACAACTGGATCACTTTATTGAAATAAGAGTCTTATTCATTACACTAGTTTTGTTCATCTCACGTTGAGACCCTAACATGCTTCATAAGCCATGGTATCTGCCTGAACAGGCCTTATCATACCATCTCATACCTCTAACACTCGCAGATGTCACTTTGCTGGATAGTATTCTTCGTCACATCACTTGAGTTTTGTCATGCCATAACGAAGCATTGACTAGTTCTCTAAAGTCCATGCCAGATTATATTACAGAATAACATTTACGGAGATTCCTAATATTATGTGTACTGACAGACTTACCCTCCTGGTCCGTTAAACTATAGACACACTCACCAATACGTTTAACAGCCTTAAAAGGCCCCTGAAATAATTGAAAAAACTAAACCAACCCCTAAACTGAAGATAGATAGTAACCCTGAAACACACCTGATCGCCTATCCCTAAAAACCTGAATTTAACCCTCCAAAAACTGTAAGCTGGCAACTTCCTATCCGCTCTCTCAAAGGTGCCTGCCAACGGATGCACTCAGATCCATAGTGGAAAACCATTGCTTACCATTGAATTTCTGAACCAATTCCTCGATGCATTCAGGCCTCTGTTGGTCCCCAGATATCCTAGAATTGAGATGCCTGGCGTCAATGCACAACCTGACCGAGCAATAACTCTTGCCAACCATAATCAATGGATTCAAATATGCACTAGTCGAAGGTTCGATAATAACCTGATTCAGCATGATGCCTATTTCTTTCTCCACAGAACTAGCAAACTTGTGAGGGTCCGGAAAACGGAGAATGATCTACAATTTCGAACTGATGCGTATAGACATGTGTTCGCCCTGGCTTGTCACTAAAAACTTCTTGGTTTACCTCTAAAACCTCTAACAAACTACCTCTCTCCTCAAAACTTAAAACACTCTTATTCTCAGTCTGCTGGAGTTGATCACACCTATCACCCTCCATAGCAATGTGACATAAGTCCGCAACTTCCTCCTCACCGTCAGACTTACCTTCTGATTTCTCCCCTACAGTGACCTCAGTAACACATGCCTTTACTGTCTTATCTACACACTTGCATCCCATTCTCATCTCCTGGCTTATATCCCCCCTCACAAAGTTGATAACACCCTGGTCAAAATCAATAACAGCACTATGTCGTTAAGCCAGTCTACCCCTAGGATAACTTCTTAAATTAGGTTAGGAATTACCACGCCAGTCTTCTGGTCAACTTCACTACCAAACCTCATAGGCAACAACTAGTCTTGTGTAGTTCGCGAACGAACTAGTTCGGAAGAGCGGGTCCCACAGGCGAACTACCGAACTAGTTCCCAGATCCCTTGCTCGTTAGTTCGTTCGATCCTTGTAAGAGCGCGAGAGCGCGGGACAGCCGTAGCTCGTCAGCTCGTCACATCACCACTCATTGCACAATCGCATGCACTTTGGTTCGTTCAGTCAGTTAGTTCGGTGCAGTTGATTGGGTGTATCTATTGTTAGTTGCAAGATTGTCATGTTTTGGCGCGGTGCGGCGAATGTTGAATGTTGGTTTATAATACAGTAAATACAGCATAACACACTACTAGTGCTAACACGCTAACAGGTAATAACTACCTTATATTTGTAATAAATTGAAGTTACTGATAGTTAACTGATTTAGATGTGGGGATAATTCCACGGTTTTATTTAACTAAGTCATATGGGATTATTTGAAAATATCTCCAATTATTTAGAAAATTGGCGAACTGGATTAACAATACCATTTTAATGAACTGCTTGTTTTCTATTTTTGTTGATACATGGTGACAACTACTTTTTACCTGTTTTTAAAAAATGAACATTATGACGATGATTCACAAAGAAAAGCGATGGACAAAAGCTTTGAACTAAGAAATCCTATTCCTCCCATTTAGATAATGATAATAAAGATAATGTCAAAAAATCCTGTGGGCGTTCATGAATCGTATGGTGATGCGCCAATTTACGCCAAAAAAATTAAAGAGAATAATTAGTGTATGCTTCCACAAACACATCGTCCATATTGTTTTCTTTTAAGTACAGTATTTCACTAATGATACACAAATGACGACTTTTGGCTTTAGAAACAATAGAAAGAGAAGTCGTCCCAGAAGGAAAGACATGGAACCAAATTAAAAGGATGGCCAACAACACAGTGAGATGGAAGAAGTTTGTAGCTGCCCTATGTTCCTACAAGGAATAAAAGGAAATAAGGAAAGAATAAGGAATTTCACTAATGTTTCAATACTCATATTTCTGTATTTTTTATCTTCGAATATCAAAATGTAAAACATATTACACACGCAATACGTCGCTATCTAATACACGAACAGCACGTGCAGCGAGCACAGTAACGGTTACAGTAGTCTACAAGAGATTAGTAGCCTTACCCAATACTCAATCAACAACGTTCTTGTGAGCACATTCCTGTCGCATCAAGTTAGTTGAGCAACACGGCAGTAGATTCGCCATCGCGTCACCGTGCCGTGTCGTTTGAAGGTCGATGTTCATGTCTTATATTGGTAACATCTAATGCAGTAGAATTCTTGTTTAATAAAAAAAATCCAAAATATTTATTACTTATTTTGTAATAGAGCAGGTGAAACGGCGATTCAAACGCTTCAATGGAGAACCGCCACTGATGTAATATGACTATCAAAATATTATGTGACTTCTACAATGCGATGATGTGAAGTAGTGTAATGTATATCAATTTGATAATTGGCAACTCCAGCTATCTGATATGACATCTAGCGGTAAAAATGAGAAACTTACCAAGTAGGGTACATTTGTCACGTGGTGACTGTTTGTATATGGTTTCTTGTATTGGTAAACAGATCGTGGTAAATTGTTCGTGTCTTTATACATAAGTAATAAGTTTTACTCGTTGATAGAGTGAAAAATGAGTAAAAGCAAAGTGTATTGCTCAGTTTACGGCTGTAAGTCGATGTATAAGAGGGCTGCGGATATACGTTTTCATCACTTTCCAAAAGATGCAAATAGCAATAGCCGAAATGTGATGATACCTAATACCTAATAATAATACCTTTCCACCCCGGGAAGGATCTAACACTTGTCGAGGTTGACAGACAGAAGACCTGCGACGTAAAGCCAGCGAAGGTTATTCAGTTTAAAAACAGCTATTACGATGGGCGCACTGGTAAGATTGAAGTTACTTGAATAATTAATTAAATAATTAATAATTAATTTAATAATTGACAGACAGAAGACCTGCGACGTAAAGCCAGCGAAGGTTATTCAGTTTAAAAACAGCTGTTACGATGGGCGCGCTGGTAAGATTGAAGTTACTTGAATAATTAATTAAATAATTAATTATTGGCTGCTTGGTAGGGAGAAGGGATGAGTTTAACTTGTATTAAAACTCGTGAGGCGACAGGAATTGCTTGATTTGGATGGTTAAAAGGTGGGTTTGGTGTTGAATATTTGAATGGTAGCGGAATCACTCATTCTACAGTGCCCACGGGGAGGCAAATTAGGCCTATATGACTCGTAGTGGAATAGCTCGAATATCGAAGAACTTAGCGATTACGAGGTGTAGGCTTGGCGGAAAGGCTGGCGGATCATCAGTTTGACATCAATTCACGATATACGTCGGAGCTTGGAACAGTGGCATCTGGTTTGCGTGGATGCTAGTCTCGGAATGATAAAAGTAGCACAGCTTCGGTGTGTTATTTATTTGTTTATGTACGGTATTTCTCTATTTGAATGTCCTCGGCGTTGACTCAGGATCGACATTTACATTATATTGCGCATAATAGTACCGAAATAATGTCCGAAGTGTAGCCCTGTGTAAATTTGAATCAGCTGATCTACATCAACCATAAAAACTGATGCTTGATAATATGCAAATGACACCAAAAAATCCAGTGGAACACACAAATTAGATCACGTGTATCGCACAGTTATACATATATACAATTAAAAATAACACTGTCATTACTTTAGAGACCACATTTACTGATTATAACCGAAAAATAAAAAGTGTTCCATATCAAACGCGTGTTATTGAGTATTTTAAACCCTACTTATCCAGACCGACAGCAGCGCCCCAAGTGTTAGTTTGAGTTGCCAATAGGGTTAATATGTTTTGTTTTAGGTCATTTATTACGATGTCATCAAAAAGGAAGCATAGCTCCCTTTGGATACATTTCACGGAAGGCACAGATAAAAAGAAAGCAAAATGTAACCACTGCTCAACATTAATAAGTATTGCAGGAGGCTCAAACGGAAATTTAACCCGGCATGTGAAAACAAAACATGCTTTCATCCCATTAACAATTGAAAGACAGCCACCGACAGTATCTCATTTAAACACACTTCAATCAAATGAAACCACATCAGAGTCGGAGAATATTATTTCGGCTTCGCCAAGTGTAGCAGACTCACAACAATCAATGAACCAATACATTCGTAGACCACCGTCAGTCCGAAAGGTTGAACGAATAGACAGACAAGTTGTCAAGATGGTTGCTAAAGGGCATCACGCTTTACGAATAGTGGAAGAAAGAGAATTTCGACAACTTATGGAATTAGTTTCTTATTGCCCAGGTTACAAACTTCCGTCAAGGAAAACGTTATCAGAAAATTTAATGTCAAGCGTTTACAATGACGTAAAGGACGAAGTGCAAAAGAAAGTGCAAGCTGTATCTGAGTTGTCTCTCAGTACTGATGGTTGGACTTCTAGGAATAATGAAAGCTATATAGCCATTGTAGCCCATTTTATAGATGAAGAGACTAAACTTCAGTCGGCATTACTTGGTTGTATAAATTATAATGAGCGGCATACCAGCCAAAACTTATGCAACTTCATGAAAGATGTTATGGAAGAGTGGCATATTTCCCACAAAGTTGCTGCCATCATTAGCGATAATGCTGCAAACATCTTATCTGCTGTCAGACTTGGTGGGTGGCGGTCAATCTCATGTTTTGCTCACTCTCTAAATCTTGTCGTACAAGACGCTACGAAAGAAATATCTGACGTTTTAGTGCAAGTTAAAAATACTGTCGAGTTTTTCAATCGTAGCACACAAGGAAAAAAGAAATTGATTGCTACACAACAGCAAATGAATTTGCCCGTTCTCAAGCTCAAACAGGACGTCCAGACCCGCTGGAATTCTACGTTTGATATGCTTCAGCGAATTGTGCAGATAAAGGATGCTGTGATTGCTACGGTTGCACTTCTACGCTCTGACCTAACTATAAAGGAAAGGGACTGGGAGATAATTGAAGAAGTTTTGCCCTTACTGAGTCCATTCTATGAAATAACAGTAGAAATAAGTGTCGAAAAATCTGTGACTTTATCAAAAGTTATTGTGTTTTGTAACTTGCTAAAAAATTTCCTGCAAAAACATGCTTCTAACAATGAAAAAATTGTTGCTGTGCAATCAGTGTTAAAGAAAGGCATGGAAGACCGTTTCAAAGATATAGAGAATACTATTCTCTACGCTGAATGTACCATTCTGGACCCCCGATTTAGACAGAGAGGATTCAAAAACCAAAGAGCTTGTGAAGTTGCAATACAAGGCCTCAGAAATAAAATCGGCAGAGTGCAATTACTTCAAAGGGAGAATCAAGATATTTCAGTGGCTGCTCCTACTCCTAGCACCTCATCCGTGTCTAGTTCTAGTATCAGCAGTATATGGGCTGAGTTTGACCAAGAAATTACAAAAAATAATAGACCAGAGAACCAACTTGCTGCTGGTATTCGCGAATTCGATCAATACCTCAAGGAAGAGTATTTAGATCGACATAAAGATCCCCTTCAATGGTGGCACGAGCGTCGCCAGTTATATCCTCATGTTTACACCTATGTGTTAAAGAGATTTTGCATAGTAGCGACATCAGTACCCTGCGAACGCGTTTTTTCGGCGACGGGACAAATCCTCAATGATCGAAGAACTCTATTATCGACGAACAAAGTGTCCAAATTAACTTTTTTGCATGACAATATGTAAGTTAATTATATTAACGAATGATAGGTAAAGAACAAACAAGATGCTTTAGCATACGATCTCACTCAAGAGTCATTGTTATTTTCACTGTGCCTAATTGTTAGGTAACAAATTAGAAGTGTGTGTTAGTATTACTTTTCTTAACACTTTATAGGGCAAACCTATTTTGTTTTACTTTTATGTGTTTTTTACATTTTAATTTATATTAATTATTATAATTATTAATAATGTTATTTTTTGTTTCTCTAATTTTATTGTTTATGTATTTGTTTTTAATTTTCAATTTATGTTCTTATAAGATAGATTTAATTTTGATATTTATATTGAATTATTTAATTAACTAATTTCAAATTGATTTTTACAATTATTTTTATAATTTTTTATAGTTAAGTTTCTTATTTAAATTTATATATTTCTTTTATTATTGCAATTTCATTTTTATAATTTTTATAATTTTTATTTCTACATTCATATTATATTTCATTTTTACACTTGACTTGTTAATGATTTTACTTTTAAATCGTTTGAAATTTTATCCAATACCGTACATTACGTCAAGTACAGTGTTCGCATGATATCTCTGCCGGTGAGGACAGTTATATTTCTGAGAATTCGAGCCGTCAACTCCTCTTCTCCTATTCATACATCATTACTTCACAGTGTGGGGCTCGGCATAATGCACTCGGCACACGCATTAGTGCTTGCCACACTATTGTTGATTTGCCAATTTGAGAAATGTCTTTGGTGATGCTTTTACAGTCTGTGTACGGTATACCTTTCCTGGAAGTAATAACGTAGCTCACCGGCAGGGATATAACGTGGGCACAGTAGATACGTACGGAATTTATTTAATATTTCACTTCGGCAGGAAAATTCTCAGAAATGTGGCTGAAAGATTGACCTATCAGCATCTTTGAAAGCATAAACTGTCCTTATGACAGGTGGTTAATAAAGAGACCACTATCCCATAAAGGGTTATTAATATTGGTAATATTGCTTGTGCGGCATAGCCTACTTAACCTGTACCCAATAGTAGAAATAGTTTTGTTACCATGGCATATATAATGGTATTTTTATTTACTAAAATAAACGTATTTAGAATATTATATGAGTAATATTTCTTCAAACGGAAATTTAACCCGGCAAATGAAAACAAAACACGCTTTCATCCAATTAACAATTGAAAGACAAAATAAAGAATTTAAGAAAATAACAAATCCATTTAAAAATTAAAATACTACGAGTACGCTTACAATGTATGTAAAGTAAAAAATAAGAACAGAATAGCTGAATATGCCATTTTACATTTTGTGTAAATTAGGCTACTGATTTATTTTCCCATTTGATGTTTAATTACCCAAAATACGGGTAATAACCCAGGCATTGGCTGCACTGATCGTTATAAAGAAACTGCTATAACAAGCAAAAGAGCGCGTGCAGTAGCAGTAGCAACGCGAGTGAACGATCTGTCTTTCAGGGAACTCGTGATGGGAACTAACGAACTAGAAGAGCGACCTAGTTCGCTAAGGAGCTGCGAAAGTGCGAACTAAACTGATCGCTCCCAGCCGCGAACTACTATGCGCACCAGTGCCTGACGAGTAATGAGTGGTGACAGACTGCTATAAAAAACGAGGAGTGCGTGCAGTAGCAAGGCGAGCGAACGATCTGTCTTCAAGATGGGAACTAACGAACTAAAAGAGCGAACTAGTTCGCTAAGGAGCTGCGAACTAAACTGATCGCTCCCAGCCGCGAACTATTATGCGCAAGACTAGCAACAACACCTGCTTTTCCACTCTCTGGGATTTATTACCAACAGCAGTTACCACATATGTCGACTTCACTGGAATTTCTTCCAACTTACCACCATCCTTAATTTAAGTATCATAAAATCCCTCGCTGATACAACTCCTCTCACTACCAGTATCAACTAATGCCTGCACACTCTTACCTAGTATGCTCAACTCAAAAGTTGACGTAAAGGCCTCCTTCTCACCGATACAAAGAGAACTTCTGCTGGTCAGCTAGCAAATCTTCCCGACTCATAGGCATAAAACTTTCCTCCTCACCCACAATAACACATTGTCTGACTTCATTCTTCAAGGACTGCCTGGCTGACCTCCCTAAGCCCGTTCGAAGTTTAAAGCTCCTTGACCACCTTGTTCCTCTCCCCTCTGGATTGCCTGTACTCTCTCGTTACCACTTTCCTGATGCCCCCACCTCTCTGATAGTTACCTTCCTGTCTCTGATAATTTTTCTGACGCACCCCACCCCTCTGATGATTTTCCTGCCTCTGCTGATACTCTCCCCTTAGCCCCTGATTAAATCTACCCCTATTATACTCCTGATTATTCCCCCTCACAGTGTTACATATCTCATCGCCTTTACTTATTACCTCTTGTACTCCTGACCTTGAACTAGCTATTTCAGACCTAATTTCCTGCATTTCCACATCCTGCTGATCCTGATGGCCTTCCACCCCTTCTAGCCTACTTGTAATACAGGGCGCCAGGAAATGTTCTTCGCTGTGACTACGGGCTACTGCGAGAGCTAGCATCAGTAGTTACGTTGGCAGCACGCCTGTCGCTTGTATCAAAACAAACAGTAAACTAAGTACTCACCACAGCCATTCATAACTGATGCTGGAAGTGCTGATGACACACACGCTCGCTTATTGCAATACATACTGACGATTTCGACAGCCTACAGCCACACCTGTGGGATTCACCCGGTCAAGGACACCGTGCTGCCAACTAAACTGCTGATGCTACCTCTGGCAGAAGTCAGTAGTCACTGCGGAAAACATTCCTGGCGCCCTGTACTATCCTGATTCTCCTGCAATTCTTCCTTGCTTTCCTCTCCCTGTTTGCTAATTTTCACACCTAATTTCAGGTTCATACACTCCATCCTACTGTTCACTGACACTACCTGCTTGTTCACTGACTCCATACCAGACTCTTCTCATTCACCTTCTCTATACTAGACTCTACCTGCTTGTTCAATTACTCCACCTGCTTGTTCAACTTCTCCATACTGGACTCAACCTTCTCACTCATAGACTCTACCTGCTTGTTCAATGAATTCACCTGCTAGTTCAACTTCTCCATACTGGATTCAACCTTCTCACTCTGCCATTATGTTACTATTGAATTTACTTACAACCCTAGAACTTAACTCTAAATTGTCAAATGTAGACATACCCTTTAAACCAAAACAAATTAATACAAACCCTATTACTCTTAAAGTGTCTATTGGCTGTGTGCATATGTGCCTTAATGATATCTGTTAAGCTTTCATACACTTGCACCACGTTGAGGCGCTATTTGTAATCTTCTTGTCCCACTTGGGCGACCATTTGTAACTTTTCTTCTGCTCTAACAACTGAGAAACATAAATATATATCAGAGCGGTGGAGTGTTTGAGCACACATTGGGTAAACATAACAGTTGTCATCAGGCGTTCAACTACCAGGGGTAATTCTCTAAAAAAATTAATTAATGAAAAAAATTAAAATATAAGTATTGCAATCATAAAACATCTGGCGAGGACTCTGGTCGAACAAACTATACCCTGATTCTCTTCCCTTGGCAATGACCAACACATGTGACATGCAGATGGATTGAAGTAGATAGATAGATAGATAGATAGATATTTTATTCAATTAATTCCAAAGAGCCATAGTCTCATACAGAGGAATTGTATAGTAATATGTGTGTTTACACACCAAGTAAGAAAAGTCTGAAGGGAACATAAATTGATGAATAAGAGCATAGGCCTATTAGTAAAGTTGATACTATATCTAAGAGTGTTTAGACCAAGGTCCCTTAAAATGATAACCACTTAGGATTTTTAAGCTTATACATAACTTATTTGATGTATTAAGATGCATCAAATGTTCCCCACAATATTTTCATAGTTTTCCTCTTAAATACTGACAAAGTTGGTGCACTTTTCACTTCATCAGGAAGTTTATTATATGACTGTGGTGCAGAGAACTTGAAACTATTTCTACCGTATTTAGAAGAGTGAATAATATATAAGGCTACGTCCTTCGCATGCCTAGTTCCATAAGAATGATTGTCTGAGTTCGAGATGTAGGGAGAGCTATAGAGTATTGTGTTGTGTTTAATCTTGTATATTAGCATAGCTGCTCGGAGATCTGCACTCATGCTGAGGGGTAGAATTTTACTTCTGATGTACAGATCTTTTACTGTAGTGCAGTAAGGAAGGTTAAATATGTTTCTAATAGCCCTATTCTGAATAGTCATTCAATCATTCAGTGTGGATTTCCTGCAGTGAGCCCAAATAACATTTAAATATTGGAGCTTGCTATGTACAAGTGAATAGTAGATTTGTTTTACAAGATTTAGGGGAATAAGATACCGACGTTTCCTTAGGATCCCTACTATAGGTGAGAGTTTCTTAGCAATTCGTTCAACGTGTTCAATCCAGGTCAGGTGTTTGTCGATGAATAGACCTAAATACTTTGCCTGATTAACCTCTTTTATTTCAATATAATTTACATATATTTTGTCATGTGTGATTTCTTTCATGCTTTGTTTTGAAATTACCATGTAATTGGTCTTCTGTAGGTTCATTGTTAATTTATTGGCCTGGAACCATTGTGAGAGAGTATTTATATCTTGTTGCACATTTTGTATGATTTCAATTATGTCTTTCCCAGTGTAGAAGATATTTGTATCATCTGCATACAATTTGATATGCCCTCTCAAATTACATTCCACAATATCATTTATATAAATTAGGAATAATGTAGGTCCAAGTATAGATCCTTGTGGAACTCCATGAGTTATATATTTTCCTGAACTTATGCATTTATTCAAAGCTACATGCTCTGCTTTCTTCCAATAAGGTAGCTTTCGAACCATTTTAGAGCTATACCTCGGACACCAGCATTTTCTAATTTTGATAACAGTATTTTATGATCTACTGTATCAAAGGCTTTTGTGAGATCAATAAATAACCCAACTGCCATATTATTTTTGTCAATAGTTTATTGTAGCATTGTTATTAGGTCAATAGTTGCTGCCTCAGTACTAGAATTTTCCCTGAATCCATATTGCATATTATGAAAGAATGTATTCTTGTTCAGAAATGAAAGCAATCTTGTTTTTACCACTTCTTCCAGAATTTTTGAAACTACCGATAAAATAGAAACAGGTCTATAATTATTTGGATTTCTTTTGTCACCACCCTTAAATATAGGAACTACTTTGGCCACTTTTAAGTCATCTGGTATCATGCCAGTAACTAAGAACTCATTAATCATTTCAACCAAGATTTTAATAAATGTTTGCATATTGTATTTAATGAAATTTGTCTTGATCCTATCTAAACCACAGCTCTTTTTATTCTTTAAATTTATGTTGATGGACTTGACCTCTGCTTCATCTGTTGGATATAAGCAGAGGGAATTTGACTGCTTGTGGTCCTTACTGAGGATTTCCTTCTGTTCAGGAATAGCTTTTGCTAGACTTCCAGCAATGTTTGTGAAGGAAAAGTTAAATGATTCGCATAGCTCTTGATTGTCTGTGATAATTTTGTTGTCTAATTCAAGTGAAGTGCATGTCTCAACTGTTGGTTTTTTGTTGTGTATGATTTCTCTGATAGTCTCCCAAGTCTTATTGGAATTGTTTCCATATGTTCTGAATTTTTCTGAGTAGTAATTTGACTTTAGTCTTCTTTTTAAGTTTGTTACACTATTCCTGCATCTACAGTATTCTTGGTTGATATCATTATTATTTTTGTGAAGGGGATTTTTGAGCTTTGCATGCAGAGGGTCTCGTTGTTTTATAAGTGTAAGGAGTTCAGCTGTGACCCATGGTAAGTTAGTAGTCTGTCTTTTATTGTTAGTATTGTTTGTTATTTTTCTTTGGCTATGCCTGTTCCTTAGATTCAATTGTTTGATGAAAGAGTTATATAGAGAGTTAACAGTACTGTCTGCATCATTATGGGAATCTGCGTTTATAGATACCGGTATATTCGTTTCAGGAGTGTGTTGCCTATCCCAAGGGTCCTCGTGTGTTGTTGATTTTGTCGAGTTTTGTGATTGAGTGTACGTGTTATAATTGGTCTTGGACAAGGCTGGACTACCCATTAGGCCCGACTAGGCCCAGGCCTAGGGCCCCCAATTATCTGGGGCCCCCCAAATTTTATTCCGAGGATTTAGAAAATTTTTATCCAGAACTGAGACAGTTTCAGCATTATATTAAATTACATTGTCCTTTAAAAACTGAGTTCACTCATTCTGAACTTTACGAAATTCTTATTCGAGACAAGCTTGAGTGTGTTTTTCCGAACGTTGAAATTGCTTTTCGCATTTTCCTGACCTTCATGATAACGAATTGTTCTGCGGAACGCTCGTTTTCAAAATTGAAACGGATCAAAAGTGGGCAAAGAAGTATCATGTCACAAGAACAATTAGACATGCTAAGTTTAATGTATATCGAGTCAGATGTTCAATCCACATCAAACTATGATTCATTTCACACTTTCTTTTAACATTCACTTTCCATTTGTGTGATACATAAATACCCAGACCCCCACCAACTTTGTCATCTCTATGAGCAAACACGCTCGTGAAATTGTTAAAGTTATAAAAATCTGCCTCATTACTTTTCACCCAGGTTTTTGTAACTACCAATACATCTATCTGATCTATAATTTGCAAGAGAATTTCAATGTCATCAAGCTTATTCCGAATATTTCTACTATTAATGTACAAACATTTAACCTCTCCACCTAATTCTAATGAGTTTATGCACGCACTTATATTAGAGTCCTATTGCATGAAATCATCCAAACAGTTGTGCATGAAATCATCCAAACAGTTGTACTTATGTTCACTGAACTGTATTTTACCTAGGTGTTTACTTGTAGTCAGCGCTTTCTTCTCTCTAAACAATAAAATATCATCACTCGTACTAGCAATTAGTTTTCCGAGAGTAAAAACTTGGCAACTCTGTTTAAAAGTTTTCCAAATTTCATTGTTCCTCTTCTATTGAGGTGGAGACCATCATAAGCAAGGTCCCTATCTTGTAACCAAGAGTTCCCTTCTAAAACAATAATGTGTTTTTCACCACACAATCAATCCAGTGTTGAATTCACGGCATTAATGTATCGTGGGTCTATGTCACGTCTTTGCAATACACCACTAATACACACTTTTGAAATCGGAAAGACACTTTTCACTTCGTCCACGAGCTTGTCCATGTCGTGCATTATGTGAGTTGGTGTTGGACAACTATTCAAGCAATTGGTCCCTACATGAATCATTACCACTTCAGGGTCTTCTCGAACCTCATTTGCCCACACCTTTCTAGTTAATTGCTCAGTTCTTATTCCTGGATAGCAATAGACTGCGGCATCATCAACTACTGGGCCTATATTTCGCAAAATTGAATCACCCATGACAAGTACATGGGGACTTCTCCTTTTCTTAGTAGGGTTATGGATAGGTTTGTCGTATCTGCTGGATGTCTCGTTTTCAATACCGGTATCTTGTCTTTCTTCTACTTGGGAATCGGAACGGCTGAGGATTTCAAAAGGATTCTGGGAGATAAAGTCGTTAGGAATATTCCCAGATTTCACCAAGTTAGGCCTACGTCTTGGAAAGCGTGCATTGGTTTTAGACCTAACCTCTAAATAGTCTGCCTGGGTAGACCTATCTTCTTCTGCTAGTAGTCTTTCTTTAAGGAGACGTATTTGAGACTGTGCGTTTTTTAAATCAACCACAAGCATTTTGATTATTTCCTCTTTGGAGGCTAATTCTAATTTGAGGAGTTCAGTTTCATTCGCCGCTCGCGGCAACTCGTACTTGTTTCCCAGTTGATTTCCTTCACATCTCACAATTTTTTTGCCACTACATGCTTTGTCTTCACAATTAAGACACACCTCTTCAAGAGATAAAGAATTGTTATCACATTGAACACTTACATCACCCGATTGGGAACAATTTTCAAAAGATAACCGTTCGTGACTTACGTTTAACATCGCCATCTTCTTGACTTTTCGATGTGCCGGTACTCACTCAATGTATGTCTTGTAGATTCTCTACGGATCTAGGAGACATGCTCGATAGATATGATCTAACTTCACAAGATGCTGTGTCACACGTGGTTTCTCCTACCGTTGTTAATTCGCCTGAAAGGCTAATATGACATACGATACATTCCACTTGAGATGATTACTTTGTGTACTTTCTGCACTCGCAGACTTACATACAGTTCAAATATATTGTGCCCAAGTGGACACGGTTGATAGGCATCGAACCAGGGTCTTTATAAAAGAAAGACCAGGCCCATGAGTCTTCGAAGGATCGAACCATTGATCTCTGAGGGGGAACAGCCACAGTGAACCCGAGGAACAATGAGATAATGACAGTATATAATAATAATAGCTTAATTCCACGTCCAGAACGGGAATTTTAAGCAATACAAGTTGGAATATTGTATAAAATGCAAGGCAGTATATGCATATGTTAGCAAGAGCCACAGGAAAGAGCCAACTTGACAGTTGGACAAAGCGGAGTTGAGTGGAGGCGTGGTAGATGTGACGCCAAGGCACTATTTTCTGGCGACAGAAGGGGAGCAGGCCGTGATTAACGACGGAGAAAAACCCCAGCGAACAACACAAAACTGGAGAGAGGGGAGAGTCATCTAAACAAATTAATTAATTCCGGCCAATTGAAGTATTCAAATGAAACAAAACTTACACCCAGAGACTTCTATTCCAAGAGCGGTAATTTAGTAGTCTTTGCACACCTAAATTAAAGCCTGTATGTGTTTTGAGCTTATTCACACACGTACTCCGCGGGGGCACGGATAAGTCTCGTAGCCGAAGGGGATTTCCCTCGGGTAGCGTCCCAACGCCATGGATGAAAGTAATTCGTTTTAATTAATTGAACGACGGAATTGCCAGCACGCAAGTGAATTTGGAACCTCCATGAATAGACGAGTAAGAATCACACTTCACTTTGTCAGAAAACGCATTATTTAAGAGGAGAGTCGCTCCTGGAAATCCAGTGGACTACTTTTCGTCAGAAAGCTTTATATGGGAGATGGAGGAGAAGACAGTCAGTTCTTATTGACTCAACTCGTGGGGCGACATGCTGTTCGACCACGCGGGAAAGTGCGCGAAATTTATAAGTATTGACGTTCAGTATCTTTGTAATGAACAATGAAAGGCGCATCATGCAGCATAATAAAAGTAATTCTGCATTAATTTGATAACTAGTCTACAGCAGACGTTTAAGCAGACAGTATACGCGACTAAATAATCAGTACAGCGTAGATATATTTTAAGATGATGTTTATAGACAATGAACGTATCCACAGGGAATGTTATAATATTTAAAATAACACATATGATTGTAATGAACACTACAGTTTTACGGGAACCTGGAAGGAATCACAAGTATTTGTGACCTATGATTGAGCAACTTTGCAGGATAGAAGATAGAAGCTGTAGGAGACGGGATATGAGCACACACACGCGAGATAGACTTTCGAAGGAGACAGGCGGTTGTCAGGATTTAACTGCGTCGCATCTCTGAAGTCAGGCAATAGTGGAAATCCAAGCAAGAATCCGTGTGTAAAATTGTGTATAAAGTTATGTTACAGTGATCATTAAAAGTGTTTATGTTGATATGTTAAAAGAATGTGTGTTGTTCAAAAGGTGTAAAATGCCAATAGTGCAAGATATAATTACCATGTGCGAATCCTATGCAATGTGTCGTATGGAAAGTGTAATGATGGCTTAAAACAAGCAGGATGGTGGGCAAATTACTGTCATGTTGGACTAACCCAGCAAGAATGAAAGTGAGTACCATTCCAATAAGAAAATCCGCAGCCTGCTTCCAGTCTCCGACCGGGTCAGGAATGGAATGAATGAAGCCCCCAACTAGCGGCGAGGATATGAACTGTGCCGGCTGCCGAAGCCTGTCGCACTCCTCTGGGGCAATGATTAAATGAATGACAGATGAAATGAAATGATAGTGGAGAGTGTTGCTGGAATGAAATATTGACAGGGAAAACCGGAGTACCCGGAGAAAAACCTGTCTGCCTCCGTTTTGTCCAGCACAGATCTCACATGGAGTGACCGGGATTTGAACCACGGACCCAGTGGTGAGAGGCCGGCGTGCTGCCACCTAAGCCACGGAGGCACCATTCCAATATGTTGATATAATTTAATAGCTCACCATACAACAAATCATTTCCTCAAATATTAAGAATTAACAGTCATTTGTGTACGAGTTCACATCCCTCATATGTTTATTAATATATGGCTTTGAGGATGATTAAGCTTACGACCATTTAGGCGTAAGACGTTGATGAAAGTAACGGTAACGTTAACTAATATTATAATAATATAACCTGAGGTCGGTGTCAATAATAAATATATAAATCGGCATGTGCATGTCTATAGAACGTGCAAAGTGTGTCATATCTATTGTAAGAATAATGTGTTATTGTGAAAAGTGAGAAAGAGAGATAAATAGCGAGATAAAGAGAGTTTTTCAGTGTCATTGAAATGTTAGATAAATGTTTTATTATGTTATATTCTATATGGTTGTATTTGAGAGCCATTAAGATAGTCAATGTAAATGCCAGTAAATTAATACTTGTTTTGGAGCTACGTGAAACTTGGGCTTATAAGTAAATATATGGAGGACATGAGTATTTTAGGAATTGAGTCATCTGTAAGAAATGTTGTTTGAGCCGCGATCAGCGAGCATGTAACGTAGAATCAAGAGATTTACGTCAATAGATTGCAGGGACCATCCACGTATAGTTCGCGCGTTGACGAATCTAGTAGGCCAATCTTCGAACCTACGATATGGTATCCCCTTAGAGCATACATGTGTATTCGCAACAGAGTTGGGGCAGAGTCTGTCTGTATCCACTGTTAGCAGAGTCTTCGCTGCCAGGGAAAACCATTAGACAACTGAGGTCGGCCAGTATAGTAATTGATCTGCCATTAGAGGTAAGACAAAGGTTCTTCGAGCAGGAAACGTGGATTTCCTCTAGTTATATTCATGCCCGTCAGTGAGATAACAGTTTGAAACTCAGTTGGGACGCGCACAAAGCCACTGATTACGTCCATAGAACGGCGAAGCTATTTTGTGATCCATCCCTCGCTATGAATACTAATTAGGATCCGATATGAGCTCATTAAATATTCTAAGTGTAGGTATTAAATAATTAGATCGACTCTATTCGTAATAACACAATCCAATCATGTACCCCTAGCAAAGCTGCACCATTGAGTGAGCACATGGCCATTGCAGGGAGTCGGTCAGGAGAGCAGGTAGAAGCCACAGACCCGGCAGCCATCTTGCCTAGGACGATCTGTGACGAATCTCTTGTTCTCGCTAAGGGGAGTCAATGAGACCGGATCATTTTCTCTTAAGATTGTAGTGGGACACTGAAGGATCTCGATATTTCGAAAAGTAATTAAAATGTGCTTGATATGATGGTATCAAATGAATTATACGTACTGTTTCCATACATGTGCAATGTTGGATTTTTTTAGCGTATGGCTTTTAGTGCCGGGAGTGTCCGAGGACATGTTCGGCTCGCCAGTTTTGTAGCTGCTTCGAGACGGACACCCAATGGGTGAGCTACAAGTACCGTTGGGGAGGGAAGGAGGGAAGTTGGAATGTAAGGACGAGGAGTTGTAAGGTAGCGGCTGTGGCCTATAGTTAGGGACCAACCCCGGCATTTGCCTGGAAGGAAGATGGGAAACCACAGAAGACCATCTTCAAGGTTGCCGGCGGGGGGATTCGAACCTCCTCGCCTCCCGGATGTGAGCGACTGCCATCATTCATGCCGTAACCACCACGGCTAACTCACCCGGTAATGTTGGAATGAAGTAATTGGATGAGATTTGGCCAATTTATTGTCCGACGACAACTTAACTGCACCAAATAAATAAATGCATTTTTGTAAAGAGTAATTACGCAGTTCATGCTAATGTATTCATACAGGTAGCGTAATTTAACGATATGACACGTTTGTACTGATAATGAGATGACCAGACTCAGATGATTGTTGTATTGTGAAGCTATAAAATGTCTATAACTATGTGTATTTTGGAGGGAAAGGTATACCATTTCAGCGTTTGAAACTTATCGGAAAAGTAGACGATATGCGTGGAAAAGCAACACATGTTAAGCACGGCATAAGCTAATGAAAGCAATGTTATTCAAAGTAAATGTTCCGTGTCAAAACGGATAAATATTTGATAATTGCACATACCTGTTATTTAAATGTAATTTGTGTTTGTTGTATTGTGATATGCAAACTTGTGTTAAATTGTGCCACGTGAAGAACACTATGGACACTCGCAAATGTCAAAGAGTATCAACGATAGGATATCTAGGATAGATATGGGTGTGGTGGAGCACCAAACTTTATGAGAAGAGACTCACATATTATTTTGATTTTTGTTGTGGGAAGTAATTGTGAAATATTTTTGTGTTTTTGTGTTGTGTTTTGCCATGAAGTAATACCATTAAATGTTATATTTAGGAATTTGTTGTTTCTCTCAAGTAGAGTAGTTACCTGATAGACTCAAATCCTGAATATGTGGTCGTATAGTGGGTTGAACGCCCCATGCCTCGAAAGACCGTGAACTAGCTGGGATACGAACACATGTTCCATATGATGACGAAAGGGTACATGGAGGATATGTTATTGTACTAGGATTGAGCCACAGGTACTAATGAAAGTCGGCCAAGGTATTAAATGGTAGAGACAATAACAGCAGAAAAGCTAGGGTATATTAGGAAAGGCCGCGTCCCATAATTGATAAGCCTACACGTTCGAAATAAATGTTGATAATCCTCCTTGAGGCATGCTTAAATGTAAATGTAATATTCGTCTCTTAGCTTTACATTTCACTGTTACATGGGGCCAGTTGTAAACACAGGTCACCATAGGCGCATGGTAAACCTTATCAATTATCATGTTGCCCGTGAGTGGGGCAAAACATGGTAAACACCCCCTTTTCCAATTATCATGGCGCCCAGAGAACGTGATGGCTTATGGGATTCAGAAAACCCCATAATAATACTATGGTTTCCATGGGGGAAAACCATAATTGTATCTTTTTCCTCAAACTGTGTTTGAGTGATTGTGAGTCTTTTTTTAGGTTATACTCAGACATTAGACATTGTTGTCAGACGAGTGAATGTACAGACGGGTACGCGGGTCTAAACCCATTACATAGGTGTTCACAGCATTGTGCTAAAATGAATGTTGTTGTTTTCGCGATATCGGAATTCTTTTCCCAATATAACTCACCAACATGTACAGCACAGGCCCACCTTTATCTCAAAGATAAGAAATACAGGATTGCCGGTACTGAAGGGATACTAAAATGTGTCGCAGAGTTGAAGGAACATGTTGATACTACTCATGCTAAGAGTAGGGAAGATGCTAAGGCATTTCAAGATGAAATAACGGGTAGATTGGATACAGTAAATAATCAGTTAGATGCTAATCAAACTGAAATGAACAATAGATTGGCTACGGTAAACACTCAATTAGATTCAAATTTATTAGAGGTCGATAAAAAATTGATGATGTTAAAGAATCTATTAAACAAGAGGTAACTAAAAATATTGTTAGCGTGGTTTCAGAGATGCAAGCAAATAATGACAAACGCTTTGAGTCAATAGAAGTAAAGCTCGAGAATAATCTGCAAGTGTGCAGAGACTTGAAACGTGAGGTCAACGATAGATTAAACGATATGTCCGTAGAGCTTAAAGATATTCAGAATCAAAACGAAGCGAACACTAAGCGGCAGGAAAAGCAGTTTAATACGTTCACTCAGACCGTTGATCAAAGGCTTGAAGATAGTGAAGAAAATGGGATAAACGTATGGCAGGCTACGCAAAAGCAGTAGATGAAGCATTAAGGAAGCAGGATCAGAATATCCTTGACCAATGCAAGGAGATCAGTGAAATAAAAACTTCCGCTAAAGAAAATAAGGGAATAATTATGAATATGAAGACGCAGGTTGGAAAAGTCCAAAAAGTGTTAGAACAAACTCAGAACGATCTAGCAGTCATTCACAAAAGGCAAGATGATGACCAGGGAGAAATTACCAAAATAAGGACCGAAATCTCCAATATGCACGGTGACATCCAAAAAGAGGTTACAGACTTACGAGAGGAATTGGAAGTTCGAGAGGGCTTGAAAAATGAAGTCAAAGATAAAACGCTTGCCGAAGTAAGACAAGGTTTAGCGGGGGAAATTTCTCATATAAAAGAGAGCCTTAAAGATGACAAGGAGAAAATCTTTTCTATGGCAGAAGAAAATCGTGATCGCCTGAAGAAAATAGAACGAGAAGTATTAGCTCGTTTAGAAAGAGCGTAAAATAGGCACAGCCAAATAGAAACCAGAATGATCGCACACGAGGAGTGCATATTGCGAAATCCTAGATCTAATGAAGGAAGCATTGATGAAAATAGGAGAAATAGATAGGCAGATATAGAGGTACAGCCCATTCCAAGAAATACAGCCATGCCAAGTGACAGCCCGTATATCACACCTGGTATACCTATTGCTACGTCCACGCCGCATGAAAATGCTGTACAAAATCAGATAGTCACTGTTGTAAGGGCTAATGACAAGAAACCGAGAAAGTATTCGGGGAGTAACTCAAACATGACACCCAAGTACTGGCTCAAAGAGGTTTCCGAATATTTAAATGACACAAAGGTACCGCCAGAGCGAAGATTAAGAGCTATCGAAAAACTGACTGAAGGTGAATGTGGCTTATGGTTCAGAAGTTTTCGTTACACGTTTGACACAGTAGAAGAGTTCCGCCAGGCATTTTTAAAGAGGTACTGGGATCCAAATATCCAGCAGAATCTAAGATTGGACTTGTACTCCAGACGTTATAGTACAAATAATCCAACGAAGTATGCTGAATTTTTTATAGCACAATTATGCCGTTTCAGAGAGCTTGATGAAGCACCTAGAGAATTAGACCTTTGTTTAGCGATAGCCAAGCAGTTGCCATATGAAGTGCAAAGACTATTAATCTCGGCAAACGCCAAGACAGCGACTGAGATGGAGGAGGTACTCAGACAGCTCGATCTCACCACGACGCAGCATATGAGGCAGAGTCGGAACACGGAACAAGTCCACATGACTAGTCCACAAACCGAACCGACTAGGCTACAGACCAAAAATAAATCCACCAGCACAGAAACTGTGAAGTCAGACTGGCAACGAGAAGAAAGGGAAAACCAGAATTGGAGGCCAGCATACAGAGGAAGATCGAACCGCGGACACCAAGGAAGAAAAACTGGAATCAGCGCGATACAAGGAATCAACAGCCTGATAACAGAAGAAATTACGGCCGAGATGGTAGTAGCCGAGAATGGAGACCCCAAGAACAGAGTCGCGGGTTCGACGAAGAGGCAGAAGAACGTTACCACGCATCATTAAGGTATATGGAGGAGCGTGGAGATGACAACAGAAAATCGCAAGTGCATAGGGATGAAGCGATTAAAAATAGAAAGTCACCCGACATCTATAAGAATGATGACGGAGCAAAGAGTCTGGAACTTCAACAGCACGAAGACAGACAGAGGAACTCCACAAGAAATGGAGCAATAAGAAAAACCAGCCAATTAAGACTCAGAGAGCAGGAAATACCCGAAAGTCAATACAAATTTCACAAACCCTATGTAATTATAAGAGATTTGCAAAATAATGCCTACAGAATCAAAGATGAAGAGACAGGCAAAGAAGTTGTGGTAAATGCTGCCAATCTCAAACTGTTTAGTCCACCGGAAGAGTATAAAACCACAGAAGAGCAAGCTATGCACACCCACGTGTACGGGGAATCATTATGTATGCACGCAGAGAGTCCACAGAAAGGCCAAAACCAGTTTGAAAGAAAACAAGACAGCCAGCTTGTAGACCCAAAGGGAACGAGGAATTAATGCAGCTGTCAGTTGGGAGAGTTTTATGAGCAGTTACGGGAAGTAGCAAGGAAACTACGAGGAATGAATGAAGCTCTAAGGAGAGAAAACGACGAAATACGAAGCCGGCAGACAGACCCAAGGGGAGGGGGAGCGAAACGACCCACTGCCCGGGAGCACTGACCGCCTAATGTAAACACCGTCTACAAGGTCGATGCCGTCAGAAGGAGGCTCGAAAGAATTCACTTGTAAAATGAATTTTTCAAACTTAGCTGGGGGAAGATGTGCCCAAGTGGACACGGCTGACTGGCATCGAACCAGGGTTTTTATAAAAGAAAGACCAGGCCCATGAGTCTTCGAAGGATCGAACCATTGATCTCTGAGGGGGAACAGCCACAGTGAACCCGAGGAACAATGAGATAATGACAATATATAATAATAATAGCTTAATTCCACGTCCAGAACGGGAATTTTAAGCAATACAAGTTGGAATATTGTATAAAAATGCAAGGCAGTATATGCATATGTTAGCAAGAGCCACAGGAAAGAGCCAACTTGACAGTTTGACAAAGCGGAGTTAAGTGGAGGCGTGGTAGACGTGAAGCCAAGGCACTATTTTCTGGCGACAGAAGGGGAGCAGGCCGTGATTAACGACGGAGAAAATCCCCAGATAACAACACAAAACTGGAGAGAGGGGAGAGTCATATAGACAAATTAATTAATTCCGGCCAATTGAAGTATTCAAATGAAACAAAACTTACACCCAGAGACTTCTATTCCAAGAGCGGTAATTTAGTAGTTTTTCACACCTAAATTAAAGCCTGTATGTGTTTTTGAGCTTATTCACACACGTACTGCGCGGGGGCACGGATAAGTCTCATAGCCGAAGGGGATTTCCCTCGGGTAGCGTCCCAACGCCATGGATGAAAGTAATTCATTTTAATTAATTGGACGACGGAATTGCCAGCACGCAAGTGAATTTGGAACCTCCATGAATAGACGAGTAAGAATCACACTTCACTTTGTCAGAAAACGCATTATTTAAGAAGAGAGTCGCTCCTGGAAATCCAGTGGACTACTTTTCGTCAGAAAGCTTTATATGGGAGATGGAGGAGAAGACAGTCAGTTCTTCTTGACTCAACTCGTGGGGCGACATGCTGTTCGACCACGCGGAAAGTGCGCGAAATTTATAAGTATTGACGTTCAGTATCTTTGTAATGAACAATGAAAGGCGCATCATGCAGCATAATAAAAGTAATTCTGCATTAATTTGATAACTAGTCTACAGCAGACGTATAAGCAGACAGTATACGCGACTAAATAATCAGTACAGCGTAGATATATTTTAAGATGATGTTTATAGACAATGAACGTATCCACAGGGAGTGTTATAATATTTAAAATAACACATATGATTGTAATGAACACTACAGTTTTACGGGAACCTGGAAGGCATCACAAGTATTTGTGATCTATGATTGAGCAACTTTGCAGGATAGAAGATAGAAGCTGTAGGAGACGGGAGATGAGCACACACACGCGAGATAGACTTTCGAAAGTGGCAGGCGGTTGTCAGGATTTAACTGCGTCGCATCTCTGAAGTCAGGCAATAGTGGAAATACAAGTAAGAATCCGTGTGTAAAATTGTGTATAAAGTTATGTTACAGTGATCATTAAAAGTGATTATGTTGATATGTTAAAAGAATGTGTGTTGTTTAAAAGGTGTAAAATGCCAATAGCGCAAGATATAATTACCATGTGCAAATCCTATGCAATGTGTCGTATGGAAAGTGTAATGTTGGCTTAAAGCAAGCAGGATGGTGGGCAAATTGCTGTCATGTAGGACTAATCCAGCAAGAATGAAAGTGAGTACCATTCCAATATATTGATATAATTTAATAGCTCACCATACAACAAATCATTTCCTCAAATATTAAGAATTAACAGTAATTTGAGTACGAGTTCACATCCCTCGTATGTTTATTAATATATGGCTTTGAGGATGATTAAGACTACGACCATCTAGGCGTAAGACGTTGATAAAAGTAACGGTAACGTTAACTAATAATATAATAATACCTGAGGTCGGTGTCAATAATAAATATATAAATCGGCATGTGCATGTCTATAGAACGTGCAAAGTGTGTCATATTTATTGTAAGAATAATGTGTTATTGTGAAAAGTGAGAAAGAGAGATAAATAGCGAGATAAAGAGAGTTTTTCAGTGTCATTGAAATGTTGGATAAATGTTTTATTATGTTATATTCTATATGGTTGTATTTGAGAGCCATTAAGATAGTCAATGTAAATGCCAGTAAATTAATACTTGTTTTGGAGCTACGTGAAACTTGGGCTTATAAGTAAATATATGGAGGACATGAGTATTTTAGGAATTGAGTCATCTGTAAGAAATGTTGTTTGAGCCGCGATCAGCGAGCATGTAACGTAGAATCAAGAGATTTACGTCAATAAATTGCAGGGACCATCCACGAATAGTTCGCGCGTTGACGAATCTAGTAGGCCAATCTTCGAAGCTACGATATGGTATCGCCTTAGAGCATACATGTGTATTCGCAAAAGAGTTGGGACAGAGTCTGTCTGTATCCACTGTTAGCAGAGTCTTCGCTGCCAGGGAAAACCATTAGACAACTGAGGTCGGCCAGTATAGTAATTGATCTGCCCTTAGAGGTAAGACAAAGGTTCTTCGAGCAGGAAACGTGGATTTCCTCTAGTTATATGCATGCCCGTCAGTGAGATAACAGTTTGAAACTCAGCTGGGAGTCGCACAAAGCCACTGATTACGTCCATAGAACGGCGAAGCTATTTTGTGATCCATCCCTCGCTATGAATACTAATTAGGATCCGATATGAGCTCATTAAATACTCCAAGTGTAGGTATTAAATAATTAGATCGACTCAATTCGTAATAACACAATCCAATCATGTACCCCTAGCAAAGCTGCACCATTGAGTGAGCACATGGCCATTGCAGGGAGTCGGTCAGGAGAGCAGGTAGAAGCCACAGACCCGGCAGCCATCTTGCCTAGGACGATCCGTGACGAATCTCTTGTTCTCGCTAAGGGGAGTCAATGAGACCGGATCCTTTTCTCTTAAGATTGTAGTGGGACACTGAAGGATCTCAATATTTCGAAAAGTAATTAGAATGTGCTTGATATGATGGTATCAAATGAATTATACGTACTGTTTCCATACATGTGCAATGTTGGAATGAAGTAATTGGATGAGATTTGGCCAATTTATTGTCCGAGGACAACTTAACTGCACCAAATAAATAAATGCATTTTTGTAAAGAGTAATTACCCAGTTCATGCTAATTTATTCATACAGGTAGCGTAATTTAACGATATGACACGTTTGTACTGATAATGAGATGACCAGACTCAGAAGATTTTGTATGGTGAAGCTATAAAATGTCTATAACTATGTGTATTTTGGAGGGATAGGTATACCATTTCAGCGTTTGAAACTTATGGGAAAAGAAGACGATATGCGTGGAAAAGCAACACATGTTAAACACGGCATAAGCTAATGAAAGCAATGTTATTCAAAGTAAATGTTCCGTGTCAAAACGGATAAATATTTGATAATTGCACATACCTGTTATTTAAATGTAATTTGTGTTTGTTGTGTTGTGGTATGCAAACTTGTGTTAAATTGTGCCACGTGAAGAACACTATGGACACTCGCAAATGTCAAAGAGTATCAACGATAGGATATCTAGGATAGATATGGGTGTGGTGGAGCACCAAACCTTATCAGAAGAGACTCACATATTATTTTGATTTTTGTTGTGGGAAGTAATTGTAAAATATTTTTGTGTTTTTGTGTTGTGTTTTGCCATGAAGTAATACCATTAAATGTTATATTTAGGAATTTGTTGTTTCTTTCAAGTAGAGTAGTTACCTGATAGACTCAAATCCTGAATATGTGGCCGTATAGTGGGTTGAACGCCCCATGCCTCGAAAGACCGTGAACTAGCTGGGATACGAACACATGTTCCATATGATGAAGAAAGGGTACAATATACAGAGGCTAAAAGCCTACTTCACTGTTCGCAACGATACATTTGCATATACAACATGATGCATAATAAATACACACGTGTCTACAGGTTATAATTATTTACAATACCACATCTCTGGGAAAACAATTGGATCTACCTCTACTACTGAGATTAACCAAACCGATTCACATTGTCTTATATGTACACCTTAGTACGAAATATGCAATGTACTAGCAAATAGAACATAGTTCTCATTTGTAGCAGATTCCGAGGCAACACAAGACCACCATAATGAAGACAAAGAATCGTTTGTCTCCTAGGCCTGAGCCAACTAGCTAAACACGACCTTTCCTTCCAAAATTTAGCATCCAAGTGATGCCTCACTGGCTAACGTAAAAGCCTCCTTCCATCTTGCAATCACATGTTTCCACTGTTTGCCACCATGTTAAAGCATACTCTCGGACCCAGACAATATACACCAATAATATCGAACCCATACAATTTACTTACAATTCAAGGAGCGAACCTCTCTCTGACGTCACTAACCTTTCACAACACACACAAAGATTTACTCCATACAAGGAAAGTTATTCTCGTCCCGATATAAATTTGTCGTGGCGATTTCCGTTGTTGCAACATCAGCTGAGCCTTCGCTGACACAATCCACTGTCTAATATGCTGAAGTTAACATACAGACTTAATAAAATATTCCCTGACTGAGTGCCCAATATATACACTCAATAAAATGAAATCCTATAAACTAAAATGTTGATGATGATGATGAACATAGAAAGGGAATGGTGTGAAACAAAGTACTCTAACCTGACTTATCACCAAGTCCACCTAGTGGCGCGAACCTCTCTCTGACCAACTGAACGTTATTGTGACCTTAGAAATAAAATTCTTAAAGAGATGGATAACATCCGGATAACAATCCTGTGTCTTTTTTTGTTACAATAAAACTCCGGACAGCAGTGGAAAACTTCTTGAAAAGAACTGTTAGGCAACAATTCCATCAACAATAAGGTAACAACATAAAGAAAATTAAGCCAGGCAATGAATAAATATTGGGGGATTCAGGGAAGAAGGCAATTTGTGCCGCAATCTCAATAAACTCAGGCCTTAATTAGGCAGTGTTAACGAGTTCAAGAAGCCCCATTTAGTCCTGCAGCGCTTACGTATGACGCATTACTTTATGCAAGGCGGGGAAGAGATTGGTCGTTAATAGTTGAGATAGTTTTCACAATTATCATACAATCATACAGATTAGATCATTGCCGGCCACGAAACAATCTAACATAAAAAACAAGTAATGTTTTAAGTTACCGTACTACAACAGATAGCGTTGATAGCATTTGGACGGAACATTAATGACTAGTACTCAGAACAGCAAACAGAGTGCACCACAGGCCACAGGATTAAACCTAGCAATTGCCCGAAACATCAGTCCGCTGAAGGAAAGCAGCGGGACTGGACGCCACAAGGACAGTTCTAAAAACCACATAAGGTTACATAACTTCATTACATTCAGTGCATTTGTGTATTTTTACATTTGTGTATTCGTCATACGAGATTTTACAATAGAATTAGAAATAGGAACGGTTGATTTAGAACAATAATAACAAAATAGTGCAGGCAACTACACTACTGAAATTATTAATAATATCAATTCAATAGATCACAGGCTACATACTTAAACCACATTAATAATAATAATAGCTCGTTCCATTCTTGAAAGCATTTGGTTTCATCCACTACTGACTTGCTGGGCCTATCGTAGCTTCACCAGAGCCCTGTTAGCCGTCACTTTTCAGGGTTCTTGTAGGACCTTCACAGCTACCGTAACGATCCCGGGCCACACGAAGTCCCCACTGTAATTCGCCTCTACAGGCAATCCCCTACTTTTGTGCCGTTGCCCGTCTCCCACGACATGGACAAGGGGTTGGACTTATGGGATGGTATAGATAAATCTAGACTTAGATGGTATGGACATGTAAAACGAATGGAGGAGAAGAGGATACCCAGGAGGATACACGAGACGAAGTGAAAAAAAATAGACCGAGAGGAAGACCGAGCGACAGGTGGCTGAAGGGGCGGAAGAAAGCGTGAAGAAGAGAGGAGAATACTGGACAAGGGTGGAGACTGAGAGATGGTGGGAAGACAGAAGACTTTGGAGAGGCTTATGTTCCAAACAGACCCGGCCAGTGGCTGGAAACTGTGCAAGATGATGATAATGAATAATAATAATAATTACACAACAACCATAGAAGTGTACTATACTGTCTGTAAATAGTTATGTAATATAAACATTGTATATATACATTTGTGTTTAAGTGTAATTCATAAACTCTAATTAAGCCTAAGTGAACAGGATCTGAGGATGAACGCATGACGTTCGAAACATGTCATCCAATTAAGTAGGTATTTATACATAAAAGCGTGTTAGTTTGTAGGGTATGTAAATACTTGTTTCCCGCCTAATGTAATTGGGCACAATTCGTGTTGACCGACTGAAAAGCTTTCTTTAATAACTAATAACTAGGGACCGGATTTTTATGTGCTAACAATCTAGAAAATATTTTATTTTCTATGTAGCAATGGAAAGAAAATGTTTAATTAAAAAAATATTTTGTTTCAATATTTAAAAAAATTAAATATTTATTGTAAACAGTCACTCACCACCTTGTTGAGACACTGGAGGGTTGAAATAACTCGCTGTGTCAGTGAACAATGAAAACTTTCTCCAAATTTTCCATCATGAACCGATGCCGGTTGTCTCGGAACAATGCATGATACCGGGAGAAGGACCGTTCAACATCACAGGAAGATAGTCTTGCATATTTCATCAAAGGAATGTCACTGACATCCAAATTTTCAATTTCACCAATGTCTACTTGCCCTTGCAAAACTTTAGCAATTTTACACATAGTATGAAATCCATCAGTTTTTGCGAACACACTTTTAAATTTCTGTTTAATAGCTTCTACTTTGGGACCTTTGAGCCCATTAATTTTTTCCTCGATGTCATGCACATCATTAATTGTCTCAGTCAACAAGTTGGTTGATGTTTCTAATTTTTTTATAGAGTGACACAAAAAACTCAAATTTGCAGAAATGTTCTGTAAGATAATTCATTTTGTAATGTACTGTCCTTAAGTAAGTTCTGAAGAATTTCAATTGAGGCAGCGTCATCCTTACTTAGATCATCTATCACTGATTTAATATGCGGAAAGTGCAAGATCTGGATTTTTAGCTTTGAATAAATCTATTCTCATTGGAGCTTTTACAAACACTTTTTTGCCGTTTGAAATTAATTGGTCCACTTCAGGATACAATGCACGTACCTGTTCACATACTCTGTGTAAACCATGTACTATACAAGTTACATAAATATCCAGTTTGGGTAACTTACAGACAGACCTACTGCTGCCTTCTTCATATACGGAGCAGCATCCGTAAGTAAGAGTAAAACATTGTCAAATTTCACCCCAATCGGCCATAACAACTGCAGAGAATCATTGAATAAGCGAGCCATCGTAACATGATTTGATGCTGATATTTCTCTACATGCTAATAGGAAGCACCGCATGGAAACAATTTCATTATTTTCTAGCACACCTACCACAACATTTCCCACTTTCCTGCCACTGGAGTCAGGTGATTCGTCCATGCTTACCCATATTTTTTTATTTTCATATTCTGCTCTGATTTTTCCTAGCATTTGTTCGTAACATGCAGGGACATACAATTTTCTTAAAGTTGATTCTGCTGGTGTTTCGAAATTAGTGTATTTTGTAAGAAATGTTCTAAGCTCCGGACTTTTCAATTTATATAAAGGAATATCTGATGAAAGAAAGCGTTGCATGAATCTGCATAATATTCGGAATTTTTGAAACTGGGGTATGAGAAGAGGAAGCTCTTTCGCCTAAAAGAACTTGCCTAGTAGAGGTTGCACGTGATGCGGCAATTTTATGTTTACTATCTGCTAACTGCTGTAAGACTTGAGATCGCTGATCCGCATTTACAGATTTCCCAAATTTTTTATAGAAAAGAGTCTTTCCATTACATGTAAAAATTCCACTAAATTCAGCAACATATTGCTGCAAACGAGAATGAATACTAGGCTTTATTTTCGTCATTATCAGTTTTCATCAATCATTAATTTCACTTCACTTAAAGAGCGGTACTGAAAAATGGTCTGATTTAATCAATACGAACTGACTGACTCACTGCCTCACACACATCACAAGACACACTGACAAGAATATGCAAGGCCAGTGTATAGCGTCAGCCATTCATCAGAAATAAGGGATTCCCCTTCGATCTAGCACGTGGATTGCAGGTCACCTCTTCCGAAGACCAACCAAAAAAAGAACAATTTATGTGTTTTTCGGCAAGGAGGGTATTCTCCGATGACTTATCTCTCCGCGATTGCGTTTGAACTTCCAGAGGGAAGTCTATAAATAGAAACTACACATTCGGTAACATGACGTTTGCATCATTTCATAATACAGAATCATTTTAAAATTTATGCAGTAAAAATATTGCCGATTTATGTGCTTATTGTGGATTTTCTAAAAGTGTCGAACAGTCAGAGGTAACGGGGACACCACAGCATCCATTGATTTAACTGTGTTCGTCAATGTGTCGCCCTACGCACCGGCGCGGCGTCGGCGGGGCCCGGTATCAGGGCTAGTCCCAGCACAGCAGGTTGAGTGGTCCAAAACGCCACCTGAAGTCTTCGTTCGCTATCCGACGACCAGGCACCTACAAACAGCATTGGAACTCTTCTGGACTCAATACAATCCAGATGAAGAACACCAACCCGAGGAAGCACCGTATCTTCCGGAAAACATCGTGCCCACACACGTCCAGGACCTCATGTCCCTTGGGACATCCTGGACGATGATGTGGACGTGAACGAGGGCACCTCCGGCACACCGGAGGAGGGGCAGCAACCCAAACGGGGCATCCAACAACACTTCCCAGAACTGATGATACTGGATCCCGAACAACAACCGGAGGAGGATGAGGACTACTGGGACTACGACCGCCGCTATCCGAGGAAGCCTCCTACGCTGAAGAAAAACATCACTACAGACGAGTTGGGTTTCCCACACATCATAGTGGAAGCTCCAACCAAGAAGCCGCAGGCGCCGTCCCGCTATGTCTCCACAGCGGTGCCAGCAGCTAACGCCATACCTTACCTCGACACGCCATGCGGTATATACGCCACATGTATCATGAAGGAGGGAGTCGTCTTACCACGCCCGACCAACGCCCCTGGCATATATCGCCAGACACGCCGCCCGGACCTGGTCGACGAAGTCATCGAGGACCTACTAACACATCGCATCTTCTATGAATTCAAGCCTAATTTTGCCTTTCCAGTCTTCCTAACACCAAAGGCGAACAATAAGGCACGTATCATCTACGACCTGTCGGCATGGACTCCTTTCATCATCACACCAAAATTCTCCTTGAAGTCAGCAGCAGAAGCCCTCCCAGCCATACCATCACACCACGTGTGATTTACGAAACAGATTCTACCATATATCCCTCAGGCCGAGGGATACCTTCACCTATGGAATATATTATGGCAAACGACATATCTGTTGGCAGCGCCCCCAGATGGGGCACTCCTTGGCGCCGAGTATCATGCAGAGATAGGCCACAGCAGTAGGGGAATTGCTACACGAACAATTCCCCACCAATCTGACGGCCAACTGCATCCTAATCCATCACGGAATTCTACAGCGGATCCGCCAGATACTAATGGATATCCCTCATTACAACGAAGTGCAAGCCCAACAGGCCGCGGGATATTTGAGCTGGGTCTGTTGGGTGATGGGTTGGCCCATGTTTCTTCCAAAACATATACTATCAGGAGAAGCATACTGGCCAAGACAGCAGCTTACCGAAGACTTCCTAAGAACCCCTCGCAACACCGGACCAGCAGGACCAGGCTTGGAAATCTACGCCGACGCCACTCCATACTCAATAGCCGCAGTAATGATGAACTCACGAGAAGCCTGGGCACAGGCATATGGCCAGGCGCGGATCTAGAGTTTGGTTTGGGGGGGGGGGGGTCAGAGATTCGATCTAGAGTTTGGCTTTGGGGGGGGGGGGGTCAGAGAATCGAAATTGTTAAGAAAAATGGTATCACTAAAAACGCAATCACAAAATAACCAAACGTACAAAACCAGGCCAATTTTTTTGCAAGCTTCATGGATAGAAATTTGAAGCGTTTAGCGCACCAAAAATATTCGTACAAATTGCAACGGCGTGTTTTGCGGCTTTTACATCTAGCTTCGAGAAAAGGATCAAGGTACGTTACAGTTTCGGCAAGTCGAGTTGATACCGACAAAGGGAGAAAGTCACAGCTTAAATTGCCAACCAAGCTTGCAGTTTGGACGTCGGCAAAAATTTTTGGTGCGAAAAAATCCCCAGTTTCCTATCCGTGCATTGCTGCACATTCATCGTGACATCACTATAAACATCGACTCGGTAATCACAAGGTTTGCTAAACAAAATAGACGAGTTGATTTTGTTGTATAACTAATAGTTTTTATACAAGAGGTTTGAAGTTTTAAATATGTACAGTTGTAACAGAACATAATAATTCCAATAAAGATAATTCAGTATTGAATAAAATGAAAAAGAAAACTGTTTTTCAGTTAAAATTCGTTAAGTTTTATTTGTCTGGTAATTGTGTTTTCGTTTTTTGAGTTTGCAAAAAAATTTGGTCTCCGTTTGGGGGGGGGGGGGGTCCATGACCCCCGTGACCCCCCCCCCCCCCCCCTTGAATCCGCGCCTGCATATGGCACGCCAGTGACTATCAACGAGGCAGAGACAGATGCGGCCATCGCCGCAGGAATATGGGCCATCAAGGACCATGCAACAGTGGAAACCAAGATTTTTATAGTGTACACGGACTCTAGCGTGGCTAGATGCATATTAGTGTCGGGGCGAGGCCCCTTGTTATATCGAAATGTACACTGACCGACACGAAAAACGCAACACTTCAATTTCTTACAAAAACCTAAATTAATTTTTAATTGATGACACTTTTATGACACTAATCTACTATAAAATTATGAAATATTGTAGTACTGTCCCATGTAGGTGTCTAACAATGAAAAAAAAAGACGATTATAAACAAATTTAACAAATTAAGCCAGAGATGCACACTTCAAGGAAAGAGCGCTATAAGAGCGGGAAATTTGGAGTAGGCTCATAAAGGTAATGCACTTCTGTTTGATTTTATACACTTCACCCTTTACTTCACAGACCTCGGAGATGATCTCTGAGACCTCTGTTCGCATCTTCAAAAGCGTGTATTGCCACCTCTTGCACCACTGACGGCATTCAACCTCTCAGGGATGCTCCTGATTAATGCTGTAATGTCCTGTTGAGGAATCATCTCCCAATCTTCCAGGAGGGCATTCCGTAGGTCGTCTAGGGTTTCTGGATAGCGCTGACGGGCTCCTCTCTCCAGCTGGTCCCAAACGTGCTCAATAGGATTCATATCAGGTCTTCGAGCAGGCCAAGCCATAGCATGAATCCCTGCTTTATCCAAGAACTCTCGCAACGTGTGGGCGTGCAATATCTTGCATTAGTGTGAAACCATCACCAACAAATGGAGTGAAAGGCACAATATGCTCCAGAAGGATTTCATCCACATACCAATGTCCGGTAAGGCTCCCATTCTCCACGAAGACCAAATCCGTCCTTTCAGCCATACTGATCCCTGCCCACACCATCACAGAATCACTCTGAAAAGGCGTCCTGGATGAGAATGTGCAAGGGGAATACCTTTCCCCTGGCCTTCTCCAGACCCTCTCTCTTCCGTCAGGTGATCGCAGGCCAAATCATGACTCATCGATGAACAACACTTGCTCCCATTGTTGTACTGTCCTGCCATGATGTTCCCTTGCGAAAAGTAGTCGAGCTGTGCGATGTGCTCTGGTGCGTTCTGGGCCTGTAACTGGTCTTATGGATTGAACATTGGTTTCTTCCAATCTTCTTGGGACGGTTCTCTCACTAGCATCGACCCCACGAACTTGGTAGAGTCGATTTCGTGCTTCAATGGCGGTGGTGTGACGATCATGGAGAACTTGAAGTTGTAAGAAGCGGTCATCTCTCTCCGATGTTGCTTTTCTCAGGCCTGTTCCTGGTCTCCTTGCAAAGCCTCCAGTTTCCCTGTAGGCCTACCTTCGGGTTCTGGAAATCGTGGAAGCTGTAGTCCTCAACACTTCTGCAACGTAATGCATGCTGCGAACATCTTCCACCAAAGCAACAGCTTTCGCAGCTTGTTCGGGGCTTAAGGGCATGTTGGCTCCAGAAAGCTAATTATGACAATCACAGAAATATCACACGAACACATGTGATTGAAAAGGGAATAATTCAAAGTACATATAATAATGTTATTGGTTTTACGTCCCTTTTAACTACAATGGCTTTTAGAGACGCCGGGGTGCCGGAATTTTGCCCCGAAGGGGATCTTTAACGTGCCAGTAAATCTACTGACACGGCTCCCTCGCATTTGCGCACCCTCAAATACCAGCTGACTGCGCCAGGTTTCGAACCTGCAACCTTGGGCTCAGCAAGCGAGAACGTAATTCAAAGTACAACAATAAGCGCTATAAAAGCGGGAACACATTATTGGCTCACATCCAGTGATGTGTTTTCCAGGTTGCGTGGGAAAAAAAACAATTGAGGCTAGCGCAATCAACAATCGGCACTTCATTGTTTGCTCGCAAAGCAACGCCAATAGCATACCCCGTCTAAAAAAAATAGGTTGAAGGGCTTCACATTGATTAAATAGTTAATTACACAATAATTACACATCATTTATTGTGTGTTGCGTTTTTCGTGCTGGTCAGTGTATATATCCTCCCATTGTACAGGCCTGACGGGATTTCTTGGTTACTGACCTTGGCAGGCCGCGCATGAGAACGAGTCTAGCCCTCGAGTAACATCAGGGTAGGGTAGTGCGCCGCCCTGCCTCTCACTGTCAGATTGGCACGTTGGATGGAATGGTGAGGAGTACTGCGCTGTGTTGCGAGCATGTTATGCTAAATAGCGACTGTCATAATTCTGTGCATATAATACATATCACTACTATCCACTCTCCTATATCAAATAACGCTGCGTTCCGCGGAAACGTCAAGAAAGCACAGTAAAATACCCTCTTCTCAAATTATGAAATCCCAAATAATTAACTTAGGCTATATCACTACTCCTACAGAATTATACAGGTTATGAAACACCAGTTTAGGGAGGTGAAGCTTAGTGAATTAGCAACGACAATCAATGTGTTTTCTTTTCCTTCCAGAGACGGTTTATTATAATTTATCTTAAAATAGGCTATAAAAACATTACAAGTTATAAAAAAAATGAAACTATATAAAATACAGGTAATATTTAAATTTACGATATGTTGAGAATTATGCATCACATTACTTGCGCCCGCCTCACTGCGTAGTAGCTAGCATTCTTGGCTGTCACCGCGGAGGCCCGGGTTCGATTCCCGGCTCTGCCAAGAAATTTAATTCTAGTCTGAGGGCTGAAACGGGCTACATTCAGCCTCGTGAGGCAAAGGTGAGAAGAGGTGGGTTCTATTCCTACCTCAGCCTTCCTGGAAGTGGTTTTCCGTGGTTTCCCCACCTCTACTCCAGGCAAATGCAGGGATGGTACCTAACTTAAGGCCACGGCCGTCTCCTTCCCAATCTTCACCTCAATTCCAAATACACACGCCCAAGTACACGGGGCTGAATGACCACGTTGTCCAATCCTCTTCCGCTTCCAACCCATATCCTATCTCGATTGTAAATACACACACTATTACAGACATTTCCTGAATGTAAAAATCATACACAGTCCGCCGAATCACACACCTGACGAAGTTATCTACGGCTGTCACTGTTTTAGGAACCTGGTGATGTTTACCAGGTGTACTAAAGGAGGTACCTTCCTCCTCGCACCGAGAAACTTCTTTGATGATTCTCCTAACAGTCGTTTTCGATATACCTGTCGCTTTTGCCACTCGCTCTTGTACCTTTTTAAAGGTATGGACACAGTACCAGCCACTGCTTCACTTTTCATGAAAGTGTTAATATATATTATACACCACTTCGCGCGTTTGGCTGTGCAGTGTTTTTGAAGAAAGCTTCGATAGAATAGTCGGCATTGCAGTTGCTCAATGTTTATACCAGGCCCGGATCCAAGGGGGTGGGGGGTCACGAACCCCCCCCGAAACGGAGACCAAATTTTTTTGCAAACTCAAAAAACGAAAACACAATAACCAGAAAAATAAAACTTAACGAATTTTAACTAAAAACAGTTTTATTTTTTATTTTATTCAATACTGAAAATATCTTTATTGCTGTTATTATGTTCTGTTACAAGTGTACATATTTACAACTTCATACCTGTCATATAAAAACGATTATTTATATAACAAAATCAACTCGTCTATTTTGTTTAGCAAACCTTGTGATTACCGAATCGATGTTTATAGTAATGTCACGACGAATGTGCCGCAATGCACGGATAGGAATTTGGGGCTTTTTTCGCACCAAAAAAAATTGCCGACGTCCAAACTGCAAGCTTGGTTGGCAATTTAAGCTGTGACTTTCTCCCTTTGTCGGTACCAACTCGACTTGCCGAAACTGTAACGTACCTTGATACTTTTCTCGAAGCTCGCAAAACACGCCGTTGCAATTTGTACGAATATTTTTGGTGCGCTAAACGCATCAAATTTCTATCCATGTAGCTTGCAAAAAAATTGGTCTGGTTTTGTACGTTTGGTTATTTTGTGATTGCGTTTTTAGTTATACAATTTTTCTTCACAATTTCGATTCTCTGAACCTCCCCCAAAGCCAAACTCTAGATCCGCGCCTGGTTTATACCGAGCTTTAGTCAATGCAATTAACTTTTAATTTGTAGCACTAGCGCTACGTAGCCTACTTTTATAAATTTCCCGGTAGAACAAGAAATACACGCAAGCGTCACAAGGAGAGTTTTCAGTTGTCACACCGAGACCAGCGAAGCTCATAAGGCGACAGACACGTCTCTACTGGCTGTGGAACAGCTATGCGCGTGCGCTGCTTGCATAGGTTCGCGCAACAGCTATATTCTACCTCGCAGGTGACCGCCAGTGTTCAAAAACGAGCGTCCCAGCTGTATATTGTGTTAATAAAGTTGTGTGCAGAGCTGGGCATCCGCCTCGCGTGGTGAACCGTTGCCTCTAGAGACAACCCGGCTGACGGGCCCTCCCGGGCCGTACTCGACGATGTACATGCGTCGCTCCTTTAAGGACTCGTCAGTCAAACAGTCAGAGGTAACGGGGACACCACAGCAGCTATGTATTTACATTTAAATAATCTGAAAATATGTGTTTTTATGTGAAATAAGAATACGTTTTTACGCTTGGGGAAACACACTGGGAATAACACGTTTCGAAAATTGTGCTAAAACGAACGCCAAAAAATATGTAATTACATAAAAATCCGCTCCCTACTAATAACTATGTAATTGCTTGTTCTTTTCAGTCTGGCATTGAATCTTTATCGTATATAATTTTTCTGATCATCATTATGTAGTGAATGTTGTGTATAATGCCTTTTATCTTATTATATTAACCTAAAACTTGTTGTTTCTGGTATATTCTAATGATCTTTATGTTCGACCCTGACTATTATATGTCAGAAAACTGTATCATAATGATGGTCATTATAACACTATTTTTCATTATGAAACAGTTTCTCCCACCAATCACAGCTCAAGAAACAGTTGTTTGACCAATTAGATAGACCTAAGGTTAGCAGCGCACCCGCGCTGGGTTCCAAGGCCTTCTAATTTAAATTTCACTGCGTTGCCATGGTCAAATAGATGGCATTCTCTGCGTCCCATAAAACTGGCGAAATCTCGACAGATATTTATGAATATTTATCTTCGAACATAAAATAGTTATAATAATTATCGTCGAACATAAACAGTCGTATGCAACTCGCCTATAATGGCAATTAAGACACTCGTATGGAAATTATAAAACTCGCATACGGTCGTTTTATAAACATACTCGTGTCTTAATTATTGCCATTATAGGCTCGTTATATAATGTACTATTATGTTCGACCATGGCGAAATGTAACTATTATATGTCAGAAAACTGTACTATAATGAAGCTCATTATAGTAAAAGTTTTCATTATGAAACAGTTTCTCCCACCAATCAGAGCTCAAGAAACAGTTGCGTGACCAAGTAGGTAAGGATAGCTTCGTACCTGCACTGACTCCACGGCCTCCTAAATTTCACTGCGTGGCTACACGTAGTGTCATAGTGTTCACCCCTCCCCATGAGCCCCTTATATTGGATTTATGAAAAGACGGTCGATCACCTTTTTACTTATTTTTAAACTGTTTTTCCCCCTGAGTTTGATGAGTGAGTGAGTGAGTCAGTCAGTTAGGACACTTTCTTTCCTCATTTCTTTTCCAGAATTTCACCCCTCCCCATGGGCCCCTTAAATTGTATTTATGAAAAAAAAAACGGTCAAACACCTATTTAATCATTTTTAAGTTGATTTTTTCCGCTGAGTTTCAAACTTCACGCCTATGTCGTTTGACAGATACACGCTCCGTTAGGAATCCTTCAACCCCCAATTTTCACCCCTTTCACCCCATAATATACACCACATCGAAAAATCCTTCGACACACGTCTGCTTATTTTTAATGATTAGTTCGTATACCGAGTATCACATCCCTACATGAAACCACTCGTGAGATATTGTTATTCAATGAAATTCAGGTTTAACCCCCTTAAGACCCCTTCAAACCTGAATATCCAAAAATCCTTCCTTAGTGGACGGTTTTGACTTACAACAAACATATCCCCAAAATTTCATGTTTCTAACTTTAATAGCTTTGGCTGGGTGATGATGAGTCAGTCAGTCAGTCAGTCAGTCAGGACACTTTGTTTTATATAATAGATATGATTACTATGAATAAGTCCTGATCTTATAATATGTAGTCTTGCAAACTACAGCAGCTACAGCAAGAAAAGAAATGTGTATTTCTCGACTTGAGAATAACTCTACCAGTCTACCTGGTCTCACCCTTCGGAAAGCCTCCCACCTAGGCATGACAGAATTGGAGTGGGTGCAAGTCACTCAATAGTGTTAGTTCTGGAGGTGGAAGATCCAAGAGTAATCTGCAGAAATGGTGGCTGCGATTGCGGTAAACCCCAGACCATTGAGCATCTACAGGATTGTCCGCTGTGCCCTGCAACTTGAACAGTACTTCTCCTTGCGACAGCAAACTGCTATTGAGGTTGCGCGTTACTGGTCTACTGTGGTGGGGCTAATTTTATGAACATAATAGCCTATGTGTAAATATGTATGCATAACGATGTAATTTGGTAGCTTCTGACTCGAATGTATACATGCTTCACCTCGGACTATAATCTAACATTTTTTTTCCATTTGATAACTGTTTTCATATTTCACTCAGTGCTATTTAACTTACGCCAATGTAAAATGCACAGCTTCACATTAATAGGTTGGTTATGTTGTTCACATCAACAATTGAAATGTATTCTAGTTTGGCTGCATGTATGTCTACCCCTTATTATTCTCATTTCATTGGAGTTGGTGATGAAATTCTATGTGGTGGGTGTTCTTTTATATATGGATGCCCTTCATTACATCCTCCTCATTAGAGGAGATAATGATGCATGAAATTGGGCAGGGAGTTGGAAGGAAGCAGCCATGGCCTATTAAAAGGTACTGTCCTAGCATTTTCCTGAAGTTGAAAATGGGAAATCACGAAAATCCATTTCAAGGACAGCCAACAGTGAGGTTTGAACCCACTCATCTACCGAGTCTGGAGAAAACTTGGCCCTATGGCCTTGAGCTGTGCCTTATTGAGCATAGCATAGCTACCGAGATCGGTGTAATAGAACTTGACAACAAGTATTAAAACCGTTCTGTTTACTATAGACTCTGTGATTTGGGGTGAGAAATGCACCGTGGCTCTACGAGTGGCCAAACTAATAAGCTCGTGAATGTTACCATGGTCGAGGTGTAGGTAAATTCCGTAAATAAACATGAATCAATGAGGGATTTCCAGATATCCTAGAAACATGAAACTTAGAACCAGTGAAGCTGACACTCACAAGATCGCTATGAGAATCTAATATATTGTAAATTTTTCAAGGGGACCAAGTTGGAGGAAATTGAAAGGGCGGCTTAGGGAGAAGAACGGTGCATGTAAGCACTTTTTCAACCGTAGATTAACCCCTTTTTCAAAGCGATGACCTATAGTTTTTGTGGACTAAAATGTTTTCCGAATGTCCAATCGTACTTATACATCAAACCCCGAGGAAGTGTTGAGGAAAATTTCTGAGCTATTAAGGAGGTAATATCATGGTGTAATGATGTATGAGAGCGCGCATCCCCAAGTGGCGGATAGGGGGGGGCTCTGCAATGTTCAGTAGGGTTGGTTGAAATACTCTCCAATAGAACCCGCGGACCAAAGATAGCCCATTTCCTGGGGGCTTTACAATGCTGGTACACCCTCTCTCCAGGGGTCATAAACATGGAGGGCCCAGTTCTGGGTTTTGAATGAAGACCTCAAAGGCAATCCTACCGGGCCGCTGGAAGGATACCAAAATGATGATGACCTCAACGGCACCTGCAGTAGAGAAGGAGTCCTTCGGTACAGTGTAGTTGGTGGAAGAGGCAATCCAGTACTCGGATTTCTAATGATTAAAAGATATGTGCCCATATAATGGATACATATCAGACTGTAGCGTCTGTACTCCTAGGGAGCGGCTACAACAGGCGTCTGTTATCCCCATGTTGGGAGCAGCCTAACAAAGTTCTGGCAGTAGCTCTAAAATGTCTTCGGGTGTGGCAAACTCATCGTACAAATAGCCTAAATATGATAGTGTGCGAGTCGAGGCCTCGGAAACAGCTAGGGCATCCCCAGGAGGCGACGTACAGCTCTTGGTGTCCTGGGAGAGCTGTGAGAAGTGGGCTACCACAGATTATTAAGATCGATCGTCACAAAGATTGCGAACATAAATGTCTTGACCCTTACTGGTAAGGCAGAGGAACTACTGTCGACCAAAGTATTATGTGTACTCGAGTTTGAAGGTTGTTTGTGAAGTAACCAATAGACCTACATAAAATCCAGTAACATAATCATTTTCGTCGTTCTATTTTACGTTAGCTCATGTATGTTTGGAATTTTTAATTTATATTTTAATATTTTTTGTCAGAGTTGGAACACAAAAAGTGCACGTTTTTAAGCGTGTTTCAACCATGCGTCATATTTAAGAATTATTATCTCAAAAACCCGTCATCAGATCGAATCCAAATTTTAACGCAATATACATTGGAATGTTGTATAACTGCTTTATTAATTTCAAAATTTTGCGTGTCCAAGAAAAAACGTTGTTATCATTTTTGTAAGGTAACTTTTTCTCGGCTCGGGGTGGTTAGAAAATGTAGTTCTTGGACGCGATGTAATCCTTATACATCAAAAGGTTATGCTGTATGACTGTGAAATATGCAAATTAACTCACTTAATTTATATCGGTTTGTATTTGTAGGCGGAAATAACACATCGTTCACCAGCTACCCGCTCCAGGAAAAGCTGTACAGCGTTGCTGTGATGGAGCCCACCACTTCCGAGCGAGGCACGCCATGATGCGTGATAGGCAACCCTGTACAGCTTTTCCGGGAGCGGGTAGCTGGTGAACGATGTGTTATTTCCGCCTACAAATACAAACCGATATTAAATAAGTGAGTTAATTTACGTATTTCACAGTCATACAGCATAACTTTTTGATGTATAAGGAATACATCGCTACCAAGAACTACATTTTCCAACCACCCCGAGCCGAGAAAAAGTTACCTTACAAAAATGATAACAACTTTCTTTTCTTGGACACGTAAAATTTTGAAATTAATAAAGCAGTTATACAACATTCCAATGTATATTGTGTTAAAATTTGGATTCGATCTGACGACGGGTTTTTGAGATAATAATTCTTAAATGTGACGCATGGTTGAAACACGCTTAAAAACGTGCACTTTTGTGCTCCAACTGCGACAAAAAATATTAAAATATAAATTAAAAATTCCAAACCTACATGAGCTAACGTACAATAGAACGACGAAAATGATGATGTTATTGAATTTTATGTAGGTCTATTGGTTACTTCACAAACAACCTTCAAACTCGAGTGCACATAATACTTTGGTCGACAGTAATTGAGTACATGGAGAAGAAAGATATAATATTGCACTGATGGATCTGAGTGAAACAACGTGGCGAGGAAAGGGTCGGAAGAAACTGAGAAAAGGATTCCAATTGTATTGGAGTAGTGGTAGTAATAGTTAAATTGGTGTAGCTATGATTCTAAGAAATGATCTTGTCTAGTATGTTGAGAAAGTAAATCAGGTTAATGACCGAATAATAAAAATTAGACTTAGCCTCAAAAATGGGGTTAAAGATTTCATTCAGGTCTATGCCCCCCAGACAGGGATTGTGGAAGAGAGTCTAGAGGAGTTCTTGGAGGAGCTAGAGGGGTGCATTGAAGAAAAGGAAGTGGTGATAAAAAGAGATCTAAATACCCACATAGGAACAGACAGACAAGGATTGGATGAAATAATTGGTCCTTTCAGTTATGGAAACAAAATGCTGAAGGAGAACTTTGAATAGCATTTTGTGAGAGAAATGGATTAATTTTAGGCAATACTTGGTTCAGAAAAAAAATTCACAAAAAATAACTAGGTATGGATGGGGAGAACGCAAAACGAAAACCATGATAGATCTTTTTTCTAATTGAGAAAGAAAATCGCTGGCAACTAACTGATGTCACAGCTATGCCTAGAGAGGATTTTGAAGATGATTATAAAATTGTAGTAGCTAAATTAAGGCTTGGAAAAATTGTTCAGTTAAAGAAGACAAGAAAAAGGAGAATAAAAGTATAGCGATTAAAAGAGAAGGAAATACAGGAAAATTTCCAAGACGATCTGACAAAACTGCTCCCTACAGATGAGGTAGGAAGTGTGGAAGAAGAATGGGCAAAATTCAAAGAAAGAATCGTCCATTGTGCTGTAGATCAATGTGGTAGGGTGTCTGGTGAAAGGAAGTGCACGGAGACTCCTTGGTGGAATATCAGAGTAAAAGAGGCAGTGAAGGAAAAACAAAAGGCCTGTAGGAAGTGGATAGTAGGCAACAATGTTGAGAATAATGAAAAGTACCAAGTGGTAAAGAAAGAATGTCAGAAGGTGGTGCAGGAAGGTAAAAAGAATTGCTGGGAAAACTTCCAGAAACTTTGCAGGAAGATGCTGAAAGAAGCCAGAAGGTGTTGTATGGATTGGTTAGGAACAAAGTGAAAAGCAGAGAAGATAAAATATTTGTGAAGACTGAGACAGGACAGGTTTTGACACTAAGAGAATAAATACTGAAACAATGCGAAAACTATTTTGACAAATAACTGAACGTCAAATTCAAAGCATTGATAGAGGAAAGAAAGGAGGATGAAAGGACTGTAGAAATTCAAGGTGAAGATATAACAATGTTAAGAGATAGAAAGTGCGAAAAAGCAGATGAAGAGTGGGAAAGCAACAGGAGGGGATGAGGTAGCTATAGAGATGATTAAGGCAGCTGGACCCACAGGGATGCAATGGTTGTACAGACTATTTCGAGTCATATAGAAAAATAAGGAAGTACTATAAGAGTGGGGTAAAGGTTTAATAATTCCAGTCTTCAAGAAAGGAGATAAAAAAAAGACCGTAACAACTACAGAGGAATGACCCTCATCTCACATGTGGAAAAGGTATTTGAAAGGATACTCGAGGGTCGATGGAGGACGGTAGTGAAAATGGAAATGGAGTAAGAACAATATGGATTTCGAAGAGACAGATCAACTTTTGATCTTATTTTTACGATGAGGAATATGATGGAGAAAAGGTGGGAATACAGGAAGGATTTGGTGATTACCGGTACCTTTACTGATATTGTGAAGGCATATGATAGTGTGCCAAGACAACTGGTATGGGATGCACTGATAAGGAAGAAAGTAGGTAGAGCTGAAGTGGAAATGATAAAAGCCATGTATCCTCAGTGTGTCAATAGCGTGAAAACCAAGATTAGACAAACAGGTCTCCGACAACGGAGTGTATTGTCCCCTATACATTTCCACACTGTCATGGATGGAATGCATAAACAAATGAAACGGAGAATCTTTGCTGATGACATGATGATATGGGGGACGATGAATTGGAAGTCCAAGATAAAGTTAATGTTTGGAACCAGGAGATAGAAGAGCATGGAATGAAAATCAGTGTGGAGAAGAGTCAGACCGTAGTGAAGACAAGAAATGTGCGAGGTGGTAGGGGGAATATTGCAGTAGATGGAAAACCATTAGAAGTTGTGAAAAGCTTCAAATACTTAGGAAGTGTCCTCACAGACGATGGAGGGATGTGAGGAAATTGGTAAGAGAATCCAACAAGCAAATGGGTTTTATCAGAGTGTGAGGGGTCTGGTGCGGAATCATGAAGTTCTCGAGAAATGTAAAAAAATCTTGTATTCAATATATCACACACCTATATTGACGTATGCAGCAGGCATGTGGACAACAACTAAACGGGATGAAAGTAGAATCCAGGCAGCAGAGATGAAGTTCCTTAGATGTATAATTGGAAAGACCCTCAAAGACAAAATCAGAAACAAGGAAATTAGGGACAAAACACGATTCCCAAAGTTATAAGAGAAGATCGAGATCAGTAAACTAAAATAGTATGGACATATGATGCGAATGGGAGAAGACAAGAGTCCCTAAGCGATTATTTACTGAGAATGTCATGGGTAGGTGTCAAAGGGGAAGGCCGAGGATGAGGTGGATAGATACAGTGAGGGAGAGCATTGAGAAAAGAGGAGTGAAAGTGGAAGATATACTGGAAGAAGGACGAGAGTAGTGGAGAGACACAAAAGTATGGAGGTCCTTGATTCACACCCCCGACCCAGATCACTGGAACCGGGAAATGATGAAGAATGATGTATGATAAAGACAAAATAGAAAATAGACATGAATTAATGCAACATTTCCGTGTATCTTAAAAACTTAAAACTAGGTACCAGAGAAACTGATGTCGCAAGATCTCTAGAAATATCTAAAAGTTTTGCTAAGGGGCTGAGCTGGTGAACTTTAAAATTGGGTTTCAGAAGCAGTTTGGCGTAAGTACGCAAGCATATTTTCACCCGTAGATTAACTTGTTTTACAAAGCAATGACCTATAGTTTTCATGACCTCAAACGTCTCCTGAAAGTCTAAATTAACTTTTAACATCAACAAACCTAGTTAGAGATAGGCTAATTAAATCCCAAATACACAATTTAAATTTACTGCTTGCGATTTTCCGTCAATATCCACCGTGCTTTCAAATCCATTTTGTGAGTTCGTGAAGGGAAACTATGTAGAACGTTACATTGTTCTGTGTGTTGCAATATCTATTATTGCAACCTACAATACTACACAATGTTTTGACATTGTTACTGTGTAAAATAACGTAGAATAAATACTCACAGTTTTCGATGTAGGCCCTACTCAATTCTCAGCTGTTCGCGGCATGTAACAGCTTCTCGGAACGTCCGCTTACAGTAGCACTTCAGTATAGGCATGGAGTCTATACACTTTACAGGAAACAAAGCAAATAAGAGGAGTCTTTTGAACTAAGCTGGCTTATTAAATAAGGTTTGACTATCCTACCTGGAAGGGTCGAGGCTGATCCCAGGAGTAAAATAACCCCTGGCACTACAGCCCATGAAGGGCCTAGGCCTACCAAGAGGCCGCTGCCCAACCATTTGGCCTGCAGATATTGGGGTGATGCATGGTAAGCGCATCAGGTCCCCTCGGACGTTAATCTTGGATTTCGTGACAGGGCGCTGCCTCATTGTCAGACAGCTACTCAATTGCCCTCACGAGCCTGAGTGCACCCCGTTCCAGCCCTCACGTCAGTTTCTTAAATCCCTGACAGAGCCAGAATCAAACCCGGGGCCTCCGGATGAGAGACAGACGCGCTACCCCAACATCACGGGGCCAGCATAATCCCAGTAGTGGCAGGTATTTAAAACAGTACCACACCTTGCAAACAGCTCCTTGGTCAGCAGCAAAATAAGTTCCAAAGAGATTTCCAGTATAACTATAATTTGAAAAGGGATGACTGTAACCCCAAGTTACATACCATCCTGGCATTAACCTGGGGAACCATAGGAAAACCACTCCAGGATGGCTGAGATTGGGAGCAAATTTGGAGATATTTCTTTGGTTAGTTCACCAGGCAATGTTCAGACAAGAATTGTGCAAAAGATAATACTAGTTCTGAAAGAAAAGTTGGATGAAAACCAGGACATATTATTCATTGAATGAGCTAAGAGAACCATAATTGTAATAAGAAAGTGAAATTCACATTGGTCATTCTGATACAAGCTACCGGTATGTTTCGATACTGATACTGATAAACTATTACAGTATATGACTTACTTCCTTCCCAAAATGAATATGGTGTTTCCAACTATTAAATCCTTGGGAGTATAATATTTTGAATCTTCTTCTGCAGTTGGTTCCAAGGACAGGGCAGGAAATTCAGCTGCAAGAAATATCAAATTTCTAACTATCAATACAATTATACGTGTTCAAAATGTTCAAGAAGTGTCATTTACTGAGGTCATTTGCATATGTTTTGAACCTGCATGTACAACTACAGAACATAACATTTACCCATTTCAATTAATTTAGGAAAATAAAACTTGATATAATGTACTACTATTGTGCAAAGAAAGTGGAGCATTATTATTGGAATCTTAATGCCTGGACGCAACTACAGTATTTTCATCAATTTGGTCAGTTTAAATCTACGTTAATGCAGTGAAATGTCGATATAGGCTAATGAAGTTGTGCAGGTTGCCAAAATTGGTTTGTTTCTGGTACAAGGAAATTGTCAAGATAGAAAGGACAGAAAGAATGTTCTTGTTTAATTTAACAGATTAGGTTTTAACAGCCAGCATCAGAATGGTTAAACAAATATCCCAGGCTTGTTGGCTGTGGCCTAGTGGCATTTGAAATTTCCAGTGTTTCATCAGACATTGTGTCTGGCATCTTTAGGGGGTCAATAGTGAACTGGAGTGTAGTATCCCTGCTATATGTAGCCTATTTACATTATACAGGCGGCTGGATATTCTTGGTGTGGTGCACCACTTAACTCCGACAGAGTGCACTAGGGCCACACCTTGCTCCTTAATATTTGAGGGTGGGGATCCAGGCTTTATTGACATATTTCAATTCCTAATTGCAGTTGAAACTATTGGTATGTTTGTGGACCCCAATGGCTTCTCATTATAACTGAGTGTTGTAATGTATAGTAGTTGAGAGTACATCATGTCCTCTTTAACGATCATTATAGCCAGCTAGCTCTGTGAGTGATGACTTTTGACTGCTCCAAACGACCGTTTCTGCCATGCTTTGTGTAAGTGGGCTTCCAGTATAGTGTGTGTCGCAGATGAAGTTTGGCCATCCCAGGGACCACAATGTCTTGGAAGGCACTCCACAGTTGGTTGATATAACTTAGAGTATGGTAGCTTATAAGTTATAACCAATGTAAATAAAATAGGATTATGTCTTGGAATTATGGTATTAGTTTCATATTGACAAAATTATTGATGTACCATTTGTTAATAATTCCATTTGTATTGGTATTCTAAAATTTGGTAATACCGGTATAACACATGTTGTAGGAAATGTTATGCCTTAACGTTTATGTCATATTCACTTTCACGTTCAAATAATAATATGAGACTTATTGGTCATTGCAGTTGAAATTATTGGTATGATGTTTGTTGACCCCAATGGCTTCTTATTATAACTGAGTGTTGTAATGTATGGTAGTTGAAAGTACATCATGTCTTCTCAGTCCTTCGAGTCCAATGATAGAGGCTACCCTAATTAGTTCATTAATGGGCCGAACTATCAATTTGCCAATAGAAACATTACATGGTACTGCCCACCGCCACTGCCAGATCACCATGATGGGGGTAGACATTAGATTGAATGTCCACGACGCACAAAAAATTGCTTTCAGTCGGGTTAGAAGCAGAGTGACGTGTTTAGCGCCGGAAGAGGCCTGGCACCAGATAGGACAGGCAGAGAATAGGCTCTTACTAGTTGCCAATTTATCAACTGTCCCTATTTTAAGACAAGTGTCAATACATAATACTAGATATAATATTTCTCAGTATTCGCTGTTAAGGTAAGTCAATTACAGAAAAGAAAGGAACAAAATGAAATAAGACAAACCTGGAAGATATTTCAGTTCTTTTGGCAGCTTTGTTTTCTTGAGCAGTGTTGGAAATGGGAAGTATCCATCATTCTTCTTATGTACTTCTAATACTTCAATGGTCTCATCTGCTAGGTAATAGTTGATTACGAAAGGTCTCATGTCTCCAAATTCTGAATCACGACTGTCCCATGCAGCATAGAATCTGTAGACAAAGCAGCAAAATGAAACTAAATGCAACTAACAACTTCAAAACATACAAGATCTTTATTAGGACACACGTCTGATCCATAAATATATGGGACCTAACAAAGAAGGTAGTGCCAAATAATGTGCTACCAGGGAATGGAAAAACTGAGAAGGATCTTAAAACAAACCAAGAAGATTTGAATCACGAAAAATACAATACTGTTTGAATCACAGAAATGACTTTAGGGAATAGTTCTCCTTGGAACAGCCATAGCTGAGGAGTCATCATCATCATCTTGCACAGTTTCCAGCCACTGGCCGGGTCTGTTTGGAACATAAGCCTCTCCATCGTCTTCTGTCGTCCCACCATCTCTCCGTCACCACCTTGGTCCAGTCTTCTTATCTCTTGGTCTTCCTCTTGGTCTTTTTCCCTCTATTTTCATCTCGTGTATCTTCCTGGGTTTCCTCCTCCCATTCATTCGCTTAACATGCCCATACCATTTAAGCCTTGATTCCTCTATCCTATCCTGTAATGCTCCCTCCTTGACTAATTCTCTGATCTTCTCATTTCTTAACCTGTCCACCTTTGTCACTCCAATACTGTTTCTCAAGAATTTCATCTCACTAGCTTGTATTCTGCTTTGCTCCCTTCCTTTCATAACCCAGGTCTCTGAGGTAGCAGAAAGGAGTGCAAGAATTATCGGAGGATTACATTGATGAGCCATTGTGCGAAGATCTTTCAGAAAGTTTTCTAAAAGAGAATTCGGGCAAAAATAGAAGGAAAGATGAGAGAAGCTGAGGAGTAAGATTTGATAATGTGACCACACTCTGGAATTGAACCCGAACCTCCTACTATCTGGGTAGGCCTGTTTAGCCCAATGCACCAATACGATCATGCCACTACCGAGTATCAGATGAAGAGAGCACTGAGTTGGCTATGGACTCGCAGATGACACTACAGCTACTTGCTGTAAAACTTTACCACCCAGTAACTCACTCATTGCTACAACAGGGCAGCATCTCAAGGTAGGTGAACAGACTTAAGAACAGCATAACATTGTGTAAAATAAAATAAATTAAGAAACAAGTAGCTCCATGAAGAATTAAATGATCTATTTTGTTATATTCTACTGTTCTATTCTTCTTCTGTCACATCAAAAAAACTCCCCTGATAATTAAATAGAATTTATATGTGATAGACTATTGGTGTATGACCAACACTCTGATAAAATACATGGTAATTTGTAACTCTCAATATCCAAACACTCTAGCCACTTTTAAACATTAAGCATAAAAATTAAAATTTTAAGATGGCAAAATGGGATTAGGGTGTTAAAGTTTGAGCTTGTCCCATTTTAAAACAAAGGTACCAGCATTGCCCTATGATAACTCCCATCTCCAGCACTGGAAAATATACGCTCCAAGTCACATGATGAGTGAAACACTAATGAAATATGCATCTGAGTATTAAGTGTGACTTACTGGAGCATTTTATCAACTTTCCCATTAACCTGTTCCATGGAACATGAATAAGCGATGTTCATTTTTAGATTTTTACTTTTGTATCATCCATAATTAATGATAACTACACTAGAAAATAAGGGCATATGACCTTTATGCTTTGCCCCTTAAAACCACACTAGCAAAATTACGCACAAGAATATTTAACTCTTAACATTGGTTAATTATGATCATTCCTGTAGGATCACATCTTTCTGTAATGAGTCACAGCTCATTTATACATGGCATCTACAATTATGATAAGTAAGCACTGTGCCGGATGATGATTATTATACTAGCTATCACACAAATACTTTTCCAGAAATCGCTTCGTTAACTGATGAATGTAAAATTATAATTTTAGAAATACGTATGCATGCTATATACGAACCATGAATCTAAAGAAATCTACCAGCATATTTAGTTCATTGTAGTAGTTTATCAATATTCTCTACGATAGGATCAATACACAAGTAACAGACGCTCATCTTAGAGGATAACAAGATATCTATCTACATAATATTCAAGAGAACTACTCTAGAAAATAATATGCCAGAACGCTCCAGTCATGATAATGTCAATTATAACAAGCTTCAGTGATATTGAAGTATTCCATGATGAGAGAAAGCCCATTTAAACATTTCAACTTCATGTGACGCCATATTGGTTTTGTGCTTATCATGTTTTTTGAAGGTCACATAATATGAACTAACTAGTATTATGCTAGAATAAAAAAATTCAGATTAATTGCTGCAATAGTTTCTGAGATATTGAATGCTGATAAAATACTTTGTACGGCCGCCATGCTGGATTGGTGACACTTATTAAAATATGAAAGCCACCCTCAGGGTCAGATGGGATAGTAGTAAGTTTCCTTGAAATTACTCCAGCCAATCAAATGTATTAGGGGGAAAATAGGCTAAACATACATTCGAAAATTACATTAAAATAAGAAATGAACATGGTGGTAACAATAAATGTACACAAATGATAGTAACAATAAAGAAAGAATTATGTACACATTTACAATACCTTTGAAAATTCACTGATGTTATACCAAAAATCAGAAACGATTTTAATACAGACTAAAATAATGCAAGATACAAAGTTAGCATCACAATAAAACATTGAATTTCTCGCAGACACAAAATCATTATGTTTTCAGTCACGCAGAACACGAAAATAATATTCATTCTTTCGATCGCACCCTATAGTGGATATGGTCATTCGCATGCGGTGTGGCAAACACTGTTGTCCATCTTACCAGGCATTCTTTCCTTACATCACTCGATTTAATTACCCTAAGGAACAAGGATTATGGGATTATCTGATTGCTATTGTAAATAACATGAAACAGAGTCTTGTAATACTCATTCTTCAGAGTTCGAGTTATTATGTGAATGAATATTTGTGGTGATGAAGTGAAATTTTATACTATGTATAGCAAAGAGAAGATGTTAGATGAAAACTATCTGTCATCTATCTTAGTGGCCTATATAAGGCTCCCAGTCTTTTATCTCTTTGCAATGTCTCGCTACTAAACAAATTCCTTTAATTTATTTTGTTATATTTGTGGAAAGTATAGTACAAAATCTCAGAGCAGATCCAGCAAAACCCTACTTATGTAGCTTACAATCTATATATTGAGAATTACAGTAAATCTGGAGACAAAGATAAACATCCGGCACACAACATCTGTTGTACTGTACGAAAAGCCAAAGGACTTTATTGGGTTGGTTGAAAGGCATATATTCATGTATGCGTCTTGCCATTCCAATATTATTGAGGGAACCTAAGGACCAAACTACTCACTGTTATATCTAAATGATCACAGTATTTGGTTTTACCTCCAGAAATAAGCATCAGCTATAATTGGATATCCCAATTTGTGATCAGCTAAGTGTCCTGACAAAAGCAGGGTTTTTATTTTTACCAAAACCCTCCGAAGAATGGACCTTGGAGGAATAATGCACTCATCCTGGTTCTAGTTCCTCTCCTGGTCATCCGTCACTGATCCAGATTTTATTGCATATTGAGGACTGATGTGATCAAAGGTGAGTGATCTTGTGAGAGATCTGAAATGACCAAATTACGAAAGGTCCCAGGTTCAAGTTCTGTTATGCCAGGTATTTTAACTCTCTAGTTTTCTTCAAGGCCTGTATTTCATGTATTTCATGTACACAGCATGTCCTAATAACTTAAAATCCACATTTGGAAATGATAATGATGATTATAATATTATTGGTTTTATGCCCCTTTTAACTACTGTTGCTTTTAAAGATGCTGGCGTGCTGGAATTTTGCCCCGAAAGGGATCATTAATAGGTCAGTAAATCAACTGACATGGCTCCCACACATTTAAGCACTCTCAAATGCCAACTGACTGTGCTGGGATTTGATCCCACATCCTTGGCCACAAAAAGTGAGAATTTTACCAGTCTCATTTGATATTCTGTTGGTCGTGAAATATATATATTTAAATAAGCCCTACAGTGGGCCTTAATGACACGGTGCTTTTGAGGCGGCAATAGTAGCCGCCTCAGTAGATATACCTTTGCCAGGTAGAGAGAAAGTGTCTGTTTGCGGTAGCTAAGTTGAAGGGATCATCAAGGTGGAAATCTGAAGGTCCAAGTCCTGGTCATGTTGGACACATTAACACTCCGGTTAACATCTTAATGGCTTATACTTCATGTACACAACATGACATATTAGCTAAAAATCCGCATTTCGTTTACGAATGTTAATTTCTAACAAAGTTATTCTGAGAAGAACTAATACAACCCATTTTCATATTAAGTTTTAAGCTGATCCTTTGTATCTCAAAACTCCCCCATAAGTAAATAGATTTTCAATGTGATGGACTAAATAGCTTTCAGTACATGACCTACAATGTGATTTAGTAGAGACAACAATTTCAAATTCAAAAGTAAATATCCAAACATAGTAGTCATTTTAGACAATAAACATAAAAATAATATTTTAAGATAGCAAAATGGTCTTACTATAATATAGTATCAGTGCTTGCCCTGTCTTAAAACAAAGCTTTCATCGTTGCTCAAGATACCTGTCATCAACACATCTCTACCACTAGACAACATGTGTCCGAAGGCACATGATGAAGCACTATCTGCAATACACGAATGCAACATTAAAAAATTATGTACCAGAATATTTAGTTCAAAGAACTGGTTTACCAACTTTCCCAAATACCATTTCAATAGACCATCAACAAGAGATGTTCCTTTTTAGAAATTAACATGTGTAGAATATATAACTTGACACCTACCCCAGAAAATTGGAGCAGATGATCTCAATGTTCTACATGTTAAATTAATCACCTCCACCATAATAAAAAAATATGTACTAGAATGTATATAACTTTCAGCATTGGTTAACTATGACTCCCATTAGTTAGTTAGTTATTGTTGTTTTAAGGGGCGGAACTACGAGGTCATCCATTGATATGACATTTCCGTAATTAGTCAGAGGTCATTTTAATGAAAGTCATTAGTATAGGCTACCTCCTCTATGAGAAGTAAGATTGAGAATTCAGTGCAAGAAGATAAATATTATTATGATGGTTCATTACATCTGAATAGGATATGAGAAATTTAAAAAAATAACGAGCCTTACAGTAGTCGCATATGATGTGTAACATCTGACATGTTATTCGAAGAATGCCATATTACTTACTCGCATTTTTTTAAGAATGAACCTTGTGCCAGCAAACATGAAGGATTCCTTCGTGTTATTACCATCGGTAATTTCTCATTACTATTATTTCTGAAATAACTACTTGTAAAACTCCAGTGACAAATCCTTTCAGCAAATATGATATAATAGTGCTGTATTTTGGCCGACAGTGCATCGAGTGCTTACATTAAATAAGAATACAGCAAAAGTAGTAAGATTTAATAAATTATTATTGTTTTCAGCAAATATGAAATAATTAAATTTTCACACCAAAGAACGACAGTTTGGAGATGATTTATTGTAGGAATATCTGTAATGGGGCCTCCAAACCTTGAGATAAGCCGTATGCGATTTACATTCCACATAGCCACATGGCCAACAGTAGCCTACGTTGTTGTACCAATCTCTGCCACCGCGCTCTACTTGTAGGACCCCTGTGCCAAATCCTTTCAGCAAATATGATATAATGAATATTTTCACACCAAAGAACGACAACTTGAGGATGATTTATTGTAGGAATTTCTTTAATGGGGCCTCCAAACCTTGAATTAAACCGTATGCTATATACATTACACATAGTGCTGTGTTTTGGCCGACAGTACCTCGAGTCAATAACAACAACAACAAAGAGTCAACCCCTGGCACTATACAGCCCATGAAGGGCCTAGGCCGAACAAGCGACCACTGCCCAGCCATTTGGCATGCAGATATTGGGGTGACGCGTGATCAGCGCATCGGGTCCCCTCGGCCGTTAATCTTAGTTTTCGTGATCGGGGCGCTGCCTCACTGTCAGACAGCTAATCAATTGTCCTCACGAGGCTGAGTGGACCCCGTTCCAACTCTCACGTCAGTTTTAAAATCCCTGACGGAGCCGGGAATCGAACCCGGGGCCTCCGGGTGAGAGGCAGGCGCGCTACCCCAACACCACGGGGCCGGCGACAGTGCCTCGAGTGCTTACATTTAAATAATTCTTTGAGTGCTGAGGCGTTATACAATTGAGCGTTATATTTTGCAATGGAAAATATATATTTAATTAAAACCATGTTCTCCAATGCATCTGCAGTAGTGACATATACCTGCAACTGTATGCGGGAGCAATCCACTGCCTACTTGATGCGAGCTGCGCTTTATACCGGCCAGTTAGTGAACCCCATTGAACTGTAGGTACTACTGGAACAACTCCTCCCAAGGTAACCCTCGCTGAAAACTGCTTCCTGGTCATCGCCTCCTTAACGTGCACTACCAGGCGTAACTAGTCGCACCAAAAACTGTCATACCATTGAACTCTAGGTTGCAAGTCAGCTGATACGTCGTGATTCTTTTCATAATTTGATCGTACGTACCACCGTGCGACGTTATATGTAAGATATGTAAGATATTTTACGGTCTGCTTTATTTTCGAATTGAGATTTGTAATGAAGTAGCCTATTCTGCGTTTATGGATACGTCTTACATCAAATTTTGACATAATAGGCGTAAATAGCATATGACAAATACACGTAGGCCCTATTATAGGTTATAAGTTACTAGTCACAGAACCTAGGCCTAGCTTATATTACAGATTTCCATGGAAACGCCCAGATGTATTAAAGAAATAGGTTATAGCTGCGAACAATTTTATGAATCATGCTACTAGTTTCATTCAAATAGAAACAAACCGCTGATTAAAGATGTTGCAGTACCTGCAATTTTCAATTTTCCACAGCATCTGCTTCAGCCACCCAAGAAATGACCGGGAGTTATTGAACAAGTACAAGTTGAAGGATGTAGACCTAGGCCTAATATTTACTGTTATTTTTTTCGTCAGCATAGGCATAAAATTTCACATTTTCCAGCCTATTTTTATGATGTCAGTCGTGGAGACGATAAAAAGAATTGGGCTTAAGGGATCTTCCCTGCAGGACCCTGTTCGTTTGCTGTATGACTTATGTGAGGTCTACGTTTCGACCTGCTTTGAAGAAAAGGAAGCTCGTAGTTTTACGTGACCGTTAATCTTGTCATCATGAGCCAAGGGAACTCCGTTTTACGTGGAATCCGAACCACAGGACATGGCATTTCCCTTCGAAAATCACACATGCAATGACCGGGAATCAATCCCGGTCCACCTTGGTGAGAGGCGAATAGCTTGACCGCTGCGCCACCATGCCCCATAGTTTAGAAGAATATTGAACATGTGGTTGTTTTGTATAAATAAAGTATGTATTTTTGTTCAATAAGCATATATTTAATTGTTTAGTAGTAGGCTTATGCATATTCACACACATATGGATGCTGCCTTTGAGTCAATAAAAATGCTGAATACCAATTACCATATTTTTTATCTTTATTCTTAGTCATTCTCTGTCTAACCTTAATTTTATATTAATGTACGTACGGCTTGTATTTTTTTGAAGGTAGGCCTATAGTTATTGTGTATGCTGCCTTTGAACTAAGGATAAAAATTATGAGCAATCAGGCTGCTTTAGGCCTATAATATTTTATGTTGGCGTATATTCCTAGCCATTTTAAGTATCAAATTACTATGATATTATGAAATATGTATTTCGGCGTAAGTTCCGTTTAGTTTACCGTTCGCCTAAATGTTCAAAAGTACCTCTTTTACTTGTATCTTGCCGTACATACGTACATCATCCTTGCGTTCGTATACGTCAAACTCTCCTCCTTGGCGTGCACTGCCAGGCGTAACTAGTCGCACCAAAAGCCGCACTTTCCTCCCATACAGTCGGCATTCCAGTATTACCTAGAGTTCAATGGTGAACCCATGCCAGCGGTGTTATTGAAAATGGCCTCTTATTGCCGATATAGCGCACTGTCAAGTATAGGCGCGATAAAAAATTTGGTGTGCAGTAGTAGTACAGTACAGCTGGAATGGTTTTGTTCCAAAAACTGTGCTATGGTTGGATTTTTGTAAATCGTTAGAAAAGCACAAAAAAATCTTAACTCTGAATTTTAGAATAATTTGCACGATCATTTTGTCGGAAAACTAAAAAAAAAAATTGAAAACCGTTTTTCTCTGAATCGACGTATTTTAAAGAAAAGTTTTTTAAACAAAAAATGTAGAGGACATTGACACCTACAATTCGTCTCATTGAGGTCATGTCATACGTTTTGAAATGCAGAAGCTAGGTGGCGCCAAAGTTTCCAAAAAAGTGTTTTGTCACTTTTTGTCCTAGAAAAAATAGTTTTTTCACAAAAGAGTGAATCAGAAATTTGTTCCTCTCAAAATTGTCTGCAATCTTTATTTAAACGTTTGTTTACTCCGACTTACCGTTCGAAAGTTATAGCGCAGCAAATGCAACGCTGCGTAGTCAAGGCTACTATTGTTACTGCGGAGAGAGCGGTGGGCATAATTTAGACAGGGACCGGTGTCGGACAGCTGCCTAAGGCTCGGTCAAACAGGACGTGGGCTGTGTTTGTTAATTAGCTCAAACAATCATATCTATTTCAATCGCAACGTATCAATCATAACTGTACACATATTAACCTTTGTGCCATCTGAATAGTACAATTTTCACACTTCGGCAGACTATAACTTTGGAACAGTAAGGCGGAAGGAAGAAATGTTTCAATAAATGTTGTAGACAATTTTGAGAGGAACAAATTTCTGATTCGCTCTTTTGTGAACAAAACATTTTTTCTAGGACAAAAAGTGAAAAAACAGTTCTTTGGAAATTTTGGCGCCACCTAGCTTCTGCATTTCAAAACGTATGACATGACCTCAATGAGACGAAGTGTAGGTGACAATGTTCTCTACATTTTTTGTTTAAAAAACTTTTCTTTAAAATACGTCGATTCAGAGAAAAACGCTTTTCAATGTTTTTTTGAGTTTTCCGACAAAATGTCGTGCAAATTATTCTAAAATTCAGAGTTAAGCTTTTTTTGTGCTTTTCTAACGATTTACAAAAAGCCAACCATAGCACAGTTTTTGGAACAAAAGGAGTTTTTTCTGTGCAGCTGTCCTGTACTATAGGTACTGTATATTAAATGCGTTTCTCCCAATGATACGTTGAGACCAACGAAGTTTCAATTATTGTTAGTAGTCGGTGTTAATATACTGAATGCCTACGTTGTTTGGAGTGTTGGTTGACGCGAGATAGCACTCGAGGTATCGAGTGCTTACATTAAATAAGAATACAGCAAAGTATGAAGATTTAATAAATCGTAATTGTTTTCAGCAAATATGATATAATGAATATTTTCACAACAAAGAACGACAACTTGAAGATTATTTATTGTAGGAATTTCCTTAATGGGGCCTCCAAACCTTGGGGGTAAACCGCATGCGATTTACATTCCACATAGTCACATGGCTTACAGTACGTCGTTATACTGATCTCCGCCACCGCGCGCGCTCATTGATTCCGCCCCATGCACTTCCGTCCCATCCACTTCCGTATCTTTTCCAAAATCACTCCCACAAAAATGTCCAGCTACCGAGTGCCACAAAAATATCCAGATACCGAGTGGAAAGATGTTACACATCAAAAAATGTTCTTAAATTTCGCACTGCCGCAAACTTGAATTTTTGTATACAATTGAACAAGATTAGGTGGCGATAATTTAGCTCTCAATAAAAGATTTGCTGCACCAAGTTTCACTGCGCTCACATGATTAGATCACACGAAAAATAATTAGAAATATTTGAAATTTGGGTGACGGCCATGTAGATTTTGTACTATCAGATTTTGTAAAGTCATGTATGTGTATTTTCTTAAGAGTCCTGTATCACCACATAAAATTACAATTTTATTGGTTCCAAAATCTTGATTGTCGTCATCTGGGGACTTATTGTAAGTGCTGCATGTATTCAACAAAGGAGAATATTTTGAGAGTCTGTGCTGTATTTAAAATCTGCCTCAAATTTCTCACTTAACTTTATTTCTCTCATTGAAATTGATTTGCCCTAAGAATTCAATGCTGTGTAAGATACTATTGATACAGTAGTTTATGTACAGTAAATAGACCTGTTGAACAATAATCCTGAGAGCTAAAAATTTGGCCATTTGAAACTCTGTTAACAAGTTACTCGTACAATAAGGAATACTGCATCAGATAGTTCATATTTTAAACTTTTTTAGTATTGAAGACATAACAGTTTCTTTTGTAGGTCTTCTGTCACTTTTATGTCACTTAAACACAGGGGACCAGACTACAGCATTGAAGTCTAGTTTACTTTTCACATATGCATTTTACATTGCCAGACCCTCAGCATATCTAAAAACAAAATCCAGTGTACTTAGTGCAGCATTCACTATGTTATCAATTTGATATTTGAAACTCAAATCATGATGTATGACCACCCTTAGATCCCTAACCATATTCAGCCTAGTTAAAAGATTTTCATCCATTTTGTAACTCGATTCCAAAAATAGCCCTTTCAGACTTTATGACCACAGCAGATAAAGCAGAAAAGGGTGTAGACTTAATGAAAACTAGAAGTATCGACATACTGAGACGATTTCTTGCAGTTTTTCAATATCGTGGGATGATAAGAATTCATAAATCAGTTCATGGCACAACAAGATGGACATACAATCACTGATTGATTACTTCTATTCTTGTAAAATTAGAAAAATATTCAAAACTTAAACATACAAATATATTATTCAAGGTTGTCTTGAACCAACAATTTAATAGCATACCAGTTAGCAACAATTGCATGCATCTCATTCATTATAAAATGCCATCTGTTAAAGCAAAAGGCAAATCTTCATAACAAATAAGAACAAGAACCTTAAAACTCTGCCATCACATTCCAAGAAGCGTCTCAATTTAATATCTGATTTTAGTGCTTTTGAGGATGTAGGCATATCTCTCATCTCTCGATCATGCAAATAGGGGTCTAGAGGCATTCTCTCCGCATTTCCGAGTTCCACTCCCTGGCTCTTCAGGTATTCCTATAAAATAAACCAACCATAAGAATGTACACTCCAGTATGACATTAAATGAACTGAGGACATCTTATTAAAACAAGTTGTTCTGTGAAGAATTAACAAACCGTAGTCTAATTTCAAATATCTGTTGGTGTGTGACACCACAAAACTCCACTGGCATTTAAAAAAATCCATGTGATGGACTAAACTTGTTTTGCATTATGACCTGCACATGACGAGTTAGGGAAATTCATATCAAAGGCACTGATATTCGTGTGATATATAATGTTACTGTATTATGGTAGTGGTTCATTAAATTAAGTTCCTTTAAAATTTCGTACAGTCGCCATCTTGAATTTATCACAAAAATTAAATCGCATTACACACCAATATATTATGCTTTTAAATAAACAGTTACTACATCATGTTACACTGCGCTTGGCTGATTAAGTCGCCAGAACAGCCCATTTCAGTATTTGAAATTCGTGTGGCCGCTCATGTTGGTTTTGTACTAAAGTTTTTGAAAGACACATTTGTGGACTTACTTCATAGTCTTCTATCACGAAACAATTTTTCAGATTGGTTGCTGCAATAGATTCGGAATTATTGAGTGACGGTGAAATATTTAGCGCGGCCGCCATATTGGATTGGTGACACTTGTTGAAATTTCAAAGACACGGCCGGGATCAGTTTCATTGAAATTTCTCTAAGGAATTAAGATTTATTTAGGGAGACAGACAAACATACGGTCAGTCACACACACATAACACAGGTCTACAGTGATTTTGCTGTTTTGAATTTTTGTGTCATTTTGAAGTAATATGCATGTTCTGATGCCAAATATGATACCCGTTTACTTGTATCACACACCTTTTTTCAGTATTTTTTTGTTGTTGTCTTAGTAACGTTATTGCGTATTACACACTTCTTTTAGATTTAAAATAATCTTTTGTTACAGGAATGCTATTTGTTGGACCTAAAAACCTGTGGTGGTAGCACTGCAGAATGTTGTTGAAATCTTTGCCAGATGGCAGCACTTAATCCTTTGTGATGTGAATTCAGTTGAAAGCTCTAAGTGACACTTTGAATACGTGTGCATTTATTGTCAGTTTCTGTTTTGTGATTCTGTGAGTATGGAAAGGCGACAGTGTTTGAACAATCCAAATGTGTTTTGTTACATTTCTGGTAGCTTTGTAGTGAAAATGCAGAGACAAAACATAACCTCATTTGTCGCTAAAGCTTATAAAGCTTATTTTGGAATAAAGTTAGGAGATCAAACCAAGTCATGGGCACCTCATAAAGTGCAGCATTCGTGTTGAAGATTTGAGAAATTGGACAAAAGGGAAGAAAAAAGCGCTTCGCTTTGGTATACCGATGGTTAGGCGTGAACCCAGAAACCACAGCAGTGACTTGTAAGCTTAAAGGCTTCAATGCTAAGAGTAAAAACGGCATAACATACCCCAGCATTGAATCTGCTAGGAGACCAGTGTTTCATGGCCCTGATATTCCTGTTCCCACACCTCCTAAAGACAATATTGAAGTTTCTGATTCTTCAAGTACCGGTAGTGAAACATCGGGAACATCTGACAGTGACTTTATCCCTGCAAAATCTACTGTACCAGTACTCTTCACACAATCCATGTTGAATGACTTGATAAATAACAGATTTGAAACTCCCCAAAGATGCAGCTGAACTTTTAAGTTCCAGGTTAAAATAACAAAATCTTCTTGCTGATGGTACTTCAGTGACTTTCTACAGAAATAGAGAAAAAGATCTTACGCAGTACTTTAGTCATGAAGACTATATTGCAACAACATTCCAGACCTAATAAACAAGGTAGGTGCTGCCACGTATAACCCAAACGATTGGAGGTTATTTATTGACTCTAGTAAGAGAAGTATGAAAGCTGTGTTACTGAACAATGGCAACCATTTGGCTTCAATTCCAATAGCTCACTCAGTCCACTTAAAGGAGAATTATGATAACATGAAGCTTCTCTTGGATAAAATACAATACAACAGACATCAGTGGATGATCTGTGGAGATCTTAAAGTAATCGGTATTTTGTTAGGTCAGCAACAGGGATATACAAAATTCCCATGTCACTTGTGTGCATGGGATAGCCGGAAAAGAGATGAGCATTGGTCTGGGATAAAATGGCCTGATCAAACCACCTTAACTCAAGGATGTAAAAATGTTGTTCTGAAAAGCTTAGTGGAACGTAAGAAAATACTATTACGGTACCACCTCTTCACATCAAGTTGGGTCTGATGAAGCAGTATGTGAAAGCCTTTGACAAAGAGGGCAATTGTTTTCAATATCTTTGCAACAAGTTCCTTTTTCTCTCACAAGCAAAAATAAAAGAAGGTATTTTTGTAGGATCACAAATCAGAAGTCTATTGAAAGACAATGAGTTTGAAGATACAATGACTCCTGAACAAAAAGAAGCCTGGAAAGCCTTTAGAGATATAACCAAGAAGTTTTTAGGAAACACCAAAGATCCTAACTATGCAGAAGTAGTAGCCACAATGCTTAAGAAATTCAGAATTAAAGGTTGCAACATGAGTATTGTGAGGTTTGAAGCCATTTTCAGTGTTGTCTAAGTAAACAAAAGTTTGGTGCTTTTCAGTCGGTCAACACGAATGTACCCAAATAGAGCTGGGTTATGCCCTAATCCTGAAATAAATTACATGAGATTAATAAATACACTAGGATGACCAGTTTCGATCGTCAAGCGATCATCATCAGATCCATTACACTAAGGCTATAACATCTATGTTTGAGAATACAGGTGAAAAATATATACAATACTGTATATACAATTATTTAGTTGCAGTGTTGGTAATGCAACTGTCGGTGTATGCTAAATGTAGTATATCTAATGTTAGGTGAACTACTAAAATGGTGATAAAAATCCGGAATTAGTCTGTTTGGGGTCTTTATATGGTTATAAAAAATCAACTATGGTTATACTGTAATAATACAGGCTGATACTTATCCAGTTGTCTCCCTAACTGGAACTTCAAGCAGTTTCGTGTTCACATTGGCACCAGTTATGGTCGACTAACCCGGGTGTTAACTGGGCGGAACTGGTTTTTCCCTTTCTCCCCCTTTTGTTCCTATGTTCTTTCTGAGGTCAGTGCCATGTTTATTTGTGTGACGTTGCCAAATCTAGATAAGAATGTATGTTATTGAATACAGGAAGATCTGCAACTATTAAAGACCGTGGAACTATCTTCGCCACGCGTGGACTAAAAAGGCATTCAACTAAGCGGTACACGGTCTATTGAAGACGTCCCGGCACCTTTAATACTGCCGCGCATACCGGCCTAGGTTTATTGCAGAAAAAAGTACATAGTACACCTGATCCAAATAACATTTACCCATAACCACCGCTATTTTCCCCCTATTTTTATCTAGCTTGGCTGTATCGCTAAGCTGTGTCTTGTTTTCGACAGGGTGTGTTTTTAGTAGAGTGAAAAGGGGTGAACTCTCCATAAAAGTGTGTTCATTTAGATTGTTGGGATTGTTTTGTTTGGCTAGGTGAATCTTGATTGCTTCCTGTATTCAATAACATACATTCTTATCTAGATTTGGCAACGTCACACAAATAAACATGGCACTGACCTCAGAATGAACATAGGAACAAAAGGGGGAGAAAGGGAAAAACCAGTTCCGCCCAGTTAACACCCGGGTTAGTCGACCATAACTGGTGCCACAGTGAACACGAAACTGCTTGAAGTTCCAGTTAGGGAGACAATCGGATAAGTATCAGCCTGTATTATTACAGTATAACCATAGTTGATTTTGTTTAACCATATAATCACCCCAAACAGACTAATTCCGGAATTTTATCACCATTTTAGAAGTTCACCTAACATTAGATATACTACATTTAGCATACACCGACAGTTGCATTACCAACACTGCAACTAAATAATTGTACATATTGTATATATTTTTCACCTGTATTCTCAAACATAGATGTTATAGCCTAAGTGTAATGAATCTGATGATGATCGCTTGACGATCGAAACTGGTCATCCTAGTGTATTTATTAATCTCATGTAATTTATTTCAGGATTAGGGCATAACCCAGCTCTATTTGGGTACATTCGTGTTGACCGACTGAAAAGCACCAAACTTTTGTTTTGCAACATGAGTCTTAAGCTGCACTTTCTTTTTTCATATTTGGATGTATTTCCTGAGAATTTGGGGGCGGTCAGCGAGGAACAAGGCAAACACTTCCATTAGGCTATTCGGGAGTTGGAACGACGGTACCAAGGACGATGGAGTAGGCTATATCAATGATAGCGGATTACTGCTGGATGCTTCAAAGAGAAGACTCTGCAGGAGCTCATAAGAGAATTTCCAAGATAAGATCACTGGAAGGCAAACAAAAACGTTATTATTGATTAAATAGTATTCTAGTGAATCAACATTGTGCATTTCCAAGTAATACAACCAGTATTTCAATCAAAACTGTATTAATATTTTTGTTTTGAAATGTGTATTTTTGTCATTAACATTGAATTTTTCATTCTCGATTTGTAAGAGAACCTGATGTGTTAGGAGAATAAGGCGTTTTTTTTCTGAAAATGGCTGTACTCAGTTGCATATAATCACTTTTCAAAAGTAAAACAGCTTTTAATAAGTTCCATTTTGTAGACCTGTGAATCGGACAAAATAAGATCTGATGATGATTATTATTATCTTTGTTGTTCTTTTAAAGGATGTGACAGTGAGGTCATCTGCCCCTAAAAGATGATATCACAATCATATACATTTGATGTATATTGTATATCATTTGATGAAAATAGGCTAAAAATGGGCTCTCAGAAATTGTTTGAGCTGTAAACGAGAAATTTGGTACCGGTACCGGTATGCGTGTCCTTTGATAAGATCTATGAAATATGTCATTGAGGAATTTATAGGGATGAATATGAGGGTTTAAAGATTTCTTAAACTTGTATCGCTGAAACTGCTTTAGCAAGAAATCTACATTCAATCTGTTTAAAAACTAAGAAATTGTGTGTTCGATTGATTTTGGGAAAGCCTACCCATTCAGCTCAGGGAATATGATATGTTGGGAACGTTCTTTTTGGCAACAAAAGTCTTTTTCTTTAGCATTAAAAGTCTCATTCAACAATGTAACTGTCATCAGACACACTCACATGGACACTCCCCTATCACAGTCTAATGAAGCAATGAACTATATCTAATAAACAATGTTACTGTCATCAGACACACTTACATGTACCCTCGCTCACCACAGTCTAATGAAACAATGAACTATATCTAATAAACAATATAACTGTCACCAGGCATACTCACATGGACCCTCCCCCGTCACAGTAAAATGAAACAATGAACTATATCTAATAAAAAATGTAACTGTCACCAGACACACTCATACAGACTCTCCCACACCACAGTCTAATGAAACAATGAACTATAATTAATAAACAGTGTAACTGTCAGCAGGCACACTGACATGGATCCTCACTCACCACAGTCTAATGAGACAATGAACTATATCTAATAAACAATGTAACTGTCACAATGAAACAATGAACTAGCACAAATAAACAATGTTACTGTCACCAGGCACACTAAGATGGACCCTCGCACCACAGACTAATGAAACAATCAACTAGCACAAACAAACAATGTAACTGTCACCAGGCACACTAAGATGGACCCTCGCACCACAGACTAATGAAACAATCAACTAGCACAAATAAACAATGTAACGGTCACCAGGCACACTAACATGGACCTTCCCACACCACAGACTAATGAAACAATGAACTAGCACAAATAAGCAATGTAACTGTCACCAGGCACACTAACATGGACCCTTCCACACCACAGTCTAATGAAACAATGAAATAGCACAAATAAACATCATCATCATCAACATTTCCCCTTATCCAGCTCCTGCCGGGTCGAGGTATTTATGGCACTTCTCCACTTTCCTCTTTCCTTCCACAATTCTTCTTCCATGATCTTGTCCCAGTCCAGATTTCTTTTTCTTACGCTGTTCTTCACTGAATCAATCCACCTTGTTCTAGGTCTTCCCCTTGCTCTCTTACCCTTGCACTTTGCCTCCAGCATCTGTCTTGGTATTCTATTTTCCTCCATCCCCTTTACATGTCCAAACCACCTTAGTTTATTCTTTCATTTAGTTTTCCCATCCCAACTTCCTTCCTAACATCTTCATTTCTCACCCTGTCTTTCCTTGTCTTTCCTATCATACTTCTTAGGAATTTCATTTCACTGGCTTGGATTCTACTCTCTTGCCTGTTTGTCAGGGTCCAAGTCTCAGCTGCATAAGTTAATATGGGTACATAGTACACTTTATACATTACCTCTTTGCTTTTCCTTGGTACTTCCTTATCCCAAAGACGTTTTCTTACACTTTGATAGAATGCATTGCTCTGCTGTACCCTCCTGCCAATCTCCATATCCAACCTACCAGTTTGCATAAATTAACTTCCTAGGTATTTGAACATGTCCACAGTTTCCAAACTCTGACTTCCAATTTTCACAGTGCCCTTTCCTTGTCTTTCCCCTCTTGTCATCACCATGGTCTTGCTTTTCTCTATACTGATTTTCAGGCCATACTTCTGAATATTTTCGTTCAGTGCATCTAGTTGTTTTTGCACTTCTTCGGTGTTCCTTCCCCAGACCACAATATCGTCTGCAAATAATAGTAACTTCATTTCTTTATGTCCATATGCTTCCTTTGTTTCCTTTACAATTTCATCCATTACCATTATGAACAAAAGAGGTGACAGCACACTCCCCTGTCTTAGACCAGTCTTGTTCCTAAACCATTCTGTCTTTCCAACTGGGGTCAGTACCCTGCTAACACAGTTGTTGTACATTGCTTGCACCATTTCCAACATTTCTCTTCCCAGTCTCTTCTTAACCATGGTTTCCCATACCTTCTCTCTGGGGACACTATCATATGCCTTTTCTAGATCTATGAAAGTCATGATCAAATCCTCTCCAAATTCCCAGTTCTTTTCCATCACCTGCCTCAAGCTAAAGATTGGGTCCACTGTGGATCTTCCAATCCTGAAGCCATACTGTTCCTCTTGCAACTCTCCTTCCACCTTTCTTCTCATTCTTCTGTCTAATATCCTTTCCAGTATTTTTACTATCTGTGATATGAGGGTGATCCCTCTATAGTTATCACACACTTTCTTGTCCCCTTTCTTAAACACTGGTATTATTAGCCATTTCTCCCAGTCTTCTGGTACACATTTCAGTTTCCACACACACTTTAGCAGTCAATACAACCATTGCATACCAACAGGTCCAGCAGCCTTCATCATTTCTACACTGATTTCATCCACACCTGTTGATTTTCCCATCTTCATTTTCTGTACTGCTAATTCCACCTCTAGCATTGTTATATCATCCTCTGTTGTAGAGATGTCAGGCTGTATCACTTCCATCTCACCTGTACAATTGTTCACATTCAATAGCTTAACGAAATACTCCTTCCATCGTCCCTTTATCTCTTCTGGGTGCGTTAACAACTCTCCATCTTCCTTTTTCACCAGCTTTGTAGTAACTCTTTCTTTTCTCGTACTTCTTAGAAGTCCATACAGCATCCTTTCACTGCCACTTACATCTGTTTCCATTCTTCGTGTAAATTCTTCCCAACTTTTCTTCTTTTCTTCTCCTACCACTTTCTTACGCCTCCGTTTGCTGTCGTGATACTTCCTTTTGCATTCTTCTGTTTGACCTCGATTCCATTCTTTCCATGCAGACTTCTTTTCTTTCACTGCTTTCCTCACTTCCTCGATCCACCACGGTGTCTCCTTCTCTTTCACTCTTGTTGACGTCCTACCGAAAGCACTCTCTGCTGCACCAGCAAATGCCTTTTTAAAGTGGGACCAATCCTCTTCTACGTTTTCCACTTCAGTAACTGTGATTTGTTGCTTCAATCTCTCCTGAAAATAAACAATGTAACTGTAAGTAACCAAGTAATTATTATAATTTAATTAATTCTTCAAAAATAATTCATTATAATTCATAAACAATTCATTATGTTGAACTTGGCTCAATCTGTCAAACTCGTTAGCTAGCTTTGTGGAAATATTCAATATTCCATCGGCAATCGCATCAATAAATGAATGGTTCTTAAAAATTCACAATGGAAAATATTACTGAAAAGGAATTAAATTAATTTTATTTAATTAGAAAATTAATTAATTAAATTATCAATTATTAAATACGTCGAAAATAAGTGTGAAGAAATTATTATTTTTATTATTATTATTATTATTATTATTATTATTATTATTATTATTATTAGCAATGTCTTATTTCTAATATGCTCCTTATGTTTGGAAATCAGGCATAATATATCAGTCACCTGAAATAAAAATCAATACATTAATTCATGGTGACGGCTGTCATGTGTTGAGTTGATGTAATATGGACTAACTGTCCTTGTAGGTATTCTAATGGAGTATGATGTCTTGGTAGTGAAAGCTGATCTTCATCTTCCAAGATCGTCGCCCTTTGAATCCCTGAAACTGCATCATCTACGTGTTGTTTGTATGATGTTAAATGAGTCTACCTGAATCCTGGTTTGCATCTTTGCTCATAAGTTTTCCCTTAATTGGTTTAAGCTGTCATCATATTGTGTGAATTGACGTTCTGGAAAGTTCCCTTCATGTCCAATGTACATGTAATATGCATGCTTGAAATTCTTGACCCTTGAAAATTGTAATAGTGTTTGCCATTGCTGGTCAAATATAGCATATGATTCATATGTTCGTGGCTTGCCACAGTGGGTGAGTGATTATTGTGTCGGGCTACCAACCCCAAGCTTGCAGATTCGCTCCTGGCCATGGTAAGTGATTTTTGAAAGGCGAAAAAAATCACGACATGCATGTCATACGTTGTTGGCATGTTAAAGAACCCATTTGAATTCAGTAGGCCGTGTTCATAATGGCAAAATTAATCTCGGGATTTCTGTGTAGAATAATTTATGCTTATTACTTAAGTCAGCCACTGCTATATTCACACGTATTAGCACTGAATTTACTATCACCTGTTGCTTGCGCTCACGAAAAGAATGTAGAACCCCTATTTAACGTTTTTCTAGGGACCGGTATTTTTAACCTTAAATGGGGGTTTACCTTAAATCGAGGTTTCGATAGGTTTCATCACTAACTGCAGCACTCTCTCCACATACGTGCACTCTCGTTAATTCATGGTAATTAATGCACGAACTTCCGCGAATTATCGAAAACCGCGAATTATCCGCAGTTATTTTTGTTAAACCTAGTAAAAACAAAACCATTGGTTAAAATATTGAAATAGGCTTGAACACGCAAAATAATAATTATAACACTTAATTGTAGTGTCCTATAAGAAATGCTAGGCTAGAGGTAGGCCTATGTGGATTATGCCTACATTAATATGAATATTTAACAACAAAAACAAAACAAACAAGAACAGTCATCACGTTTTGTTTCTTAGATCGTTTATTCTAATTTTCGATTGAACATTTCAGAAGAGAACATTATATGAGAACGAAAATTCATCTCGTTTTTCTATATAAGAGATAAGTGTGACTAGAGACACCAGCTTGACTGTGGGAAACTTTCGGGATTTCCGTTGCATCACTCCCGCACTCGATATCAACTGGATCTCCGTTTTCCTCACCAACATTCAAATTCCGTGCAATTTCTTATTTGCATTCATGTCTTAAATCATAATCGTCTTTATCGACGCCTAACTTGCCCGTTCGAAATATCGTCGTTACAGAATTCGGCAAGCGCTTGCTTTTGTACGAGCGTGGTAGCGGTATTTTTCTCTCAAGACTTGTTGACTGCATCAAGAGCATCAAACAAACACGCTCTCGGTGTCGCACAAGTTTGCACCCAGGTAATCTGTGTTTGCACCATTAGCAATAATCGCTGCTTACAATTGGCAACTCCAGCTATCTGATTTGACATCTAGCGGTAAAAATGAGAAACTTACCAAGTAGGGTACATTTGTCACCTGGTGACTGTTTGTATATGGTTTCTTGTATTGGTAAGCAGATCGTGGTAAATTCTTCGTGTCTTTATACATAAGTAATAAGTTTTACTCGTTGATGAAGTACAAAATGAGTAAAAGCAAAGTATATTGCTCAGTTTACCGCTGTAAGTCTATATATAAGAGGGCTGCGGATATTAGTTTTCATCACTTTCCAAAAGATGCAAATAGCAATAGCCGAAAGGTGACGATACCAAATAAATATGGGCAACAGGAGTGGGTTGGACCACTCACTGACGACAGGGCGGGTTGTTCCATGTTACGCCGAGCCAAGCCACACCTAGACAGCCAAGCACAGTCTCGCTGAGCCAAGCCGTACCAAGACAGCCAAGCCTACACCAGCCGAGGACAGCCAAGCTTCATCAGTCAGGTATCCTTCCCCGCTCCCTAGTTCATTTCCAATAACCCTACCAACCGCAATCACCCCGCTCTGCGATATCCGAGCCATTCCACTACGGGTCAAATACCGTAGGCCTAATTTGACTTCGCAGAGTAAATATGTACTCTGCGAGATCCTGCTACCAGTCCGATATTGAACACCAAACCCACCTGCTAACCATCCAAATCAAGCAATTCCTGTATCCCCCGAGTTTTAATACAAGTTAAAACCATCCCTTCGCCCTATCAAGCAGCAAATAATTTCTAGAGTCTATGGTACAGTGAGCAAACTCAAATATAGCTTTTAAACGTAACAGCGCCATGACTCGAACTGCTCAAAAACAAATACCAGCAGACAACCGATGCTTGATAATATACAATTGACACATAAAATCCAGTGGAACACACAAATTAGATCACGTGTATCGCACAGTTATACATATATGCAATTAAAATAACACTGTCATTATTTTAGGGACCATATTTACTGATTATAACCGAAAAATAAAAAGTGTTCCATATCAAACGCGTGTTATTGAGTATTTTTACCCTACTTATCCAGACCGACCGCAGCGCCCCAAGTGTTAGTTTGAGTTGCCAATACGCTATCCGTACATCCACCCTTCACAACTCACAGATCAACGACCTTGAAGTGTGGCTGTTGGCAAAGGGAGGGTAGGTTCCGAGTGAAAGTGCATTCCTCTTGTATTGTTTGGGCTTCAAAGATAAAGGAAATCTGTGCTATACCAGTCGCGCCAACATGCTCGTATGTTTCGAAGATAGCGCAAGTAGGCCTACTGTTCCATGGCAGAGAAACGCAGTTCAGTCTTCTAGAATCTCAATGATTTCGTTATTACGCATTGCGTCGCATCAAAGCTCGGCCGCGTGCAAGCATGCAATGATGCAAAGCGGCGCGGCGTGAGTCGCGTGAGTGTTAGCACGCTGTACAGTACATTGTGTCTTGGGCCGCGGTCGGCTAAGTTCGAGCTCGCTCGTGCATGTAGCGAGAAATCGACATGGAAGATGATCGATCGTATCGATCGCTAAGCGTCTGCGCTCAAAATTCCTTTTCTGCCTTGAATCATCCTTAACGAGCTAATGACGTCTTTTCCACAGGTTCTTAATGTCGCATAACCATAACGAATAGAAATAAATACTGAGCATTCTAACATTTCCTAACGCTAAATGCGGGTTTTGCCGTAATGCGAATTACGTTAAATCGAATATAAAATAACATTGCACTTATGGAATAATTTTCGGGACTTGAAATTTCTTCCATTAAATGTGGGTTTACGCTAAATCGAGGTCACGCTAAATCGGGGTTATACTGTATCATTCTCCCATCTGATATGCGAAGTAAATGTTTCGACCGCAGTTAATCACTGAGTTCAGACCTGTTACGGTACACTCACGCGCTTAATTTGCGTGTTCGCGACCATACCGTGACTGTAAGCGTATGTGTTCTAGTCGGGTTCGACATTGTACTGCAGAGTAACTTCTTTCTCACGTGGGTGGAAAGGGTAGTAGGAGAAATCATCCCTCTCTCTGTCGTCATCATTAGGAGCTTCACATAAGATTAATAAGAAATACTAGGTTTTCTGCTACAATAAATTAACCGTTTATCAACTGATATCTTCTGTTATCTTTGCTTGATAATAATAAGTAACGAAGACAATTATAAGATGTTATAATAAATATAAATCAGTGAGATTTCATAAAAATGGAGTTGCATGCTGAACATATAAATTATATATTCTTGAGTTCATAAACTCGCTCTCAAGCACTCGGTGTAGATTGGCTAGCGATCCTTCGTTTCCTTCTCGACCATGGCTGGGGTAGCCGAGTCACATGACTGGATTTCGGTCACAGTACATACAGATACATCATGCATGCCTGCTTCACACAAAGGGTGCACTAGTCAAAAATGTTTTAGCAAGTAACTTTTCAAATTGCTTGTGAGCATAGTACTGACCTTAGTGAAGTTATCGCAGTCCACTATATGGAAAATTTTACCAAAGAATTCCACATCCATACCAATATTGAAGTCTTTCCAATGCCAAAATTCATCATCTGCATCCTTAGGAATTTTGCTTCTTCTGATCAACTTTCCTTGGACAAAACCCGAATTCTGGAATAAAATATATGACCAAACTTTGGAAATGAAAGATTTTTGACTGTCAAAACACGTTAACTTGTAAGGAGGAGAATAAATTAACTTATCAGGGCATGCTATTTTCAGTTTTGAAGTTTTACTAACAATTCTTTAAGGAGACACTTATCTTTGGGATATGCTAGAAAGGCATATTCTTATTTCATAGGTTGAACAGCTAAAAACAAAACCACAATCCAAAATAATAAACTAAAATCAAATCGAGACTCGCGGACCGGAAGTTCACTATCCATAAGGTTCGCAGCCATTTTGAATCGTGGAAGCTCTATACAAGTGTCGGACATATTGCAGCATTCATTATACAGAACTTCTGGTCCAGTTGAAGGAGTGGGGAGGATGTTATTATAGTTATAGTTATTGTTGTTTTAAGAAGCGGAACTACGAGGTCATCTGCGCCGGGAGGATGTTAGAGATTCAACAAATAGCCTATGCTTTTACAATACATGTAATAATTAAAAGTAATAAACAGGGTTATATTCAACAATTTCCTAATTTCAGATGGACTGTGCATACTGTTCACTGTGAGACAGATTTAATACTTTTAAAAAGTATTCGTGCCATTTCTCTCAAACCTAATGGACGTTTGTGAATCAATTTCTTTCTCGTATCACAAGGCTCTATAACAAGATCAATGTTTTTCAACCTGGGCTGTATAATTACTCTCTCTGTATTATCAGTGTTCAAAATACAGAGAAAGTGTGAAATATCTAAAGATTATTTCCTCATAAACATGTTCTTGGACCTATTATTGTTTACTAGCGGACCCATGAGAGAACTCTCGCATGTGTATAAACCACCCGCCTGGCTTTAATGTTATGTGGGCTTTGTGTATAAACCACCCGCCTGGTTTTACTGTTATGCGAGCTTCTATAAATATGTTTATTTGTTTAAACACACTTTTTAAACAAATTGTCGATATACATCACTGCTGCTGGTTGCACAATGGGTTGTGTGCGCCCCATGTGTACAGACTACCCGCCCGGGTCTAGTGCTATGCGGCTGTAAGCGACACAGTTCCGCCAGGGGCTATCGTCTTGTTTATTTGTTTAAAAGCACTTTATTAACAAATAAATATATTTCCGTTGGCTTTCCAAGAAATACAAGATGTTTCCTGTACTATTGAGATGATTTGGAAAAATTTGGTAAAAACCACACCTAACTCCCTCTGGTTTAGGAGCTTGAGTTTTGTGAAACATACACCTTAGCATATTATATATATAGAATAATTAGGTACAGTTGTATTAATACATTTTATGGCACTATTCAATAATTTCGCTGAGAGGATTATGTTATAATAATGACTGTGAAACAAAAATTGATAAATGGTTTTCTTTTATTCCATTGCAAGAGAACCACAAGAACGAATGCACCATACTAAACCAGCGTGCACACTCCATGAACAAACACCATGCAATATTGTAGTATTTTATATTACTTCCTTTGTTATTGTCACAATGGTGTACGAGCTTAGCACATTTGAACTTACCTGAATAGGTGGCTCCAGAACAGTGATGGTATCATCCTCTAAGAAGTACATGATTTTCACATGTCTGATACGGTATTGTTCCATAGGATTCTCAACTGACTGCGTGAAGAAGGCATGGAATGTTAAACACTTGCTGTCGTAATGAACGAAGTGTGGGATGAACTGAGGCAGTTGGTAGCGTTCCACTCGTCCATACATCAAGGTAGGATTGATTCTGCCATGAAAGAAATGAGATATGGTACTGTATTAACAAAGTGAGGGTGAATGGGAATAGACAATATTTTTGTTCACAACCTGTTTGCAGAGTGTTTACCACTGTTTGTTAATGCTAAACACAAAGCAATTTCTATTCAATGGATTACTTTTCTTTGTCATTCAGAACAGCTTAAATGATAACGATAACTTTAGAAAGACAATTGAAGAGAAAGCGCGCTACTGAAGGAATTTGGAGGTAAGATCTGTCACTCTGACAACTATAAAGTCTACTGCGGAGAAATATTGTTATAGGCATCTGTTACCAAGGCTAATCCTATGAATGGCTTCTCTTATTTATTGTCCATTATTTCACTATATCATACACGATATTGTTGCAAAATCTCCCTATATTTATCATTCATTCATTTGAGACTGTTTTGCCTCTCAGCATCCTGTCTAGTCAGCAAGCCTATGTTTGCGAACAACTCACCTCCATGATCCGCTGCTAGCAGTTGGCACTGCTACCTCCTCTGCTTCTACACAACTCACCGTGAAATCCAAACCAAAAATATTGTTAAAGGAAAACTGAAAATTATCAAAGAAATATCAGACTATAATTGGATTAGCCTATATTTTAGAACTTCAAATGTACTGTAAACAAGTAGTTCCGTAAAGAACTATACAGCCTATTTCCATATATCTCATTTATGTTAATCGCCTCTATCAACATACAAAATTTCAGTTTGATTCTGTAATAGATTCGTAGATATTGAGAACCGTCTAAATAGATCGGATGGTCGCCATGTTGGATTCTTATATCTGTAGGACTTAGAGTTATGTACTATTTCGTGAAGATTATTGTGTAGGTGTAGTATTCAAACTTCAATCGCATGATTAGGACACAAGATATGAAAATCAGATTTTAAAATTTTGCACAGTTGCCATCTTGTGATTATGAAAGCAATTGAAATAAATTAAATGCCAGTGGATTAAAATTTTGTATGAGCATTTACCGTACCAAGTTTTACTGTGCTCGGATGGTTAAATCCCGAAAACTTCCATTTCAATATTTATATTTCGCGTCGCCGCCACGTTGGATTTGTGCTCGCCAGGCTATTGAAAGTCTCATACGTAAACTTATGATCAAAGCCTCTATCAACATACAAAATTTCAGTTTGATTGCTATCATAGACTAGTAGATATTGAGAACCGTCTAAATATTCTGGTTGGTCGCCATGTTGGATTTTTATGTATGTAGGCCATAGAGTTATGTACCATTATTCAAACGTTCACTTCGTTCGCATGATTAATACACAAGAAATAAAAACTTAATTTTAAAATTGCACACAGCCGCCATCTTGAGCTTATATGAACCATTGAACTAAATTAGATGCCAGTGCATTACAATGTGTATATACATTTACTGTACCATATTTCACGGCGCTCAGATGGTTAAATCGCGAGAAAAGTCTATTAAAATGTTTCACATTCGCTTGACCGCCATGTTCGTTTTTATTTTACAGGTTTTTAGAAGTCTCATAGCTCAATTTCTAGTAGTGCCCTTTATCACCGTATCAGTAATAGTTTCGGAGATATAGAATGACGGTGAAATATTTCGCACAGCCGTCTTGAGGTTATGATGACAATTGAACTAAATTAGATGCCAGTGCATTGCAATATGTTTAAACATCTGCTGTAGCAAGTTTCGTTGCGTTTGAATGGTTATATAGCGAGAAAAGTGTATTTAAAAGTTTCAACTTCACTTGACCGCCATATTCGTTTTGTAGTTAACAGGGTTTTGAAAGCCTCATAGATGATCTTTTAGTAGTGCCCTTTATAACCGTACAAATTTACAGGGCGATATCAGTAATTGTTTCGGAGATATAGAATGCCGGTGAAATATTTCGCACAGCTGCCATCTGGAGATTGTGTAAAATAGTGAACTAAATTAGATGCCAATGCATTACAATATGCATACACATTTGCTGTACCAAGTTTCATTGCGTTTGGATGGTATATCGCGAGAAAAGTGTATTTAAAAGTTTCAACTTCACTTGACCGCCATGTTCGTTTTGTAGTCAACAGGTTATTGAAAGTCTCATAGGTAAACTTCCAGTAGTGCCCTTTATCACCGTAGCCTACAAAATTTCAGGGTGATATCAGTAATATTTTCGGAGATATAGAATGACGGTGAAATAATTCGCACAGCCGCCATCTTGAGGTTATGTAGACAATTGAACTAAACTAGAAGCAATATGATTAAACATTAGCTGTACCAAGTTTCATTGCGTTTGGATGGTTAAATCGTGAGAAAAGACTATTTAAAAGTTTAAATTTCAACTGGCCGCCATGATTGTTTTGTAGTCAACAGGTTTTTGAAAGTCTCATAGGTGACCTTTTAGTAGTGACCTTTATCACCGTACAAAATTACAGGGTGATATAGTGCCCTTTATCACCGTACAAAATTACAGGGTGATATCAGTAGTAGTTTTGGAGATATAGAATGCCGGTGAAATATTTCGCACAGCTGTCATCTTGAGGTTATGTAAAAAAAAAGTGAACTAAAGTAGATGCCAATGCATTACAATGTGCATAGACATTTGCTGTACCAACTTTCATTGCGTTTGGATGATTATATCGCGAAAAAAGTGTATTTAAAAGGTTTCAACTTCGCTTGACCGCCAAGTTCGTTTTGTAGTCTCATAGGTAAACTTCTAGTAGTGTCCTTTATTACCGTACAAAATTTCAGGGTGATATCAGTAATAGTTTCGGAGATGTAGAAAGCCGGTGAAATATTTCGCACAGCCGCCATGTTGGATTGGTGAAACGTAATAAAATTTGAAGGGCACGGTCGGGTTCGGCCAAAATAGTACTACGACCTTATCGAGTTTCATTGAAATCGCTCCAGCTGTTAAGAAGTTATTAGGGGGGACACACATCCACACACACACACAGACACTTACACACACACGCATACACTCACACGGACCAAAGGTGATCTCATAAGCCTATTTTTTTTTCATAAAATGAAAATAGGCTAAAAATGATACAATACGTCATTACTCAACATTACAGAGAGCATATTTATCATTAAAGCTAACATTAAAAGCGGTAAAGCAAAGAGTATCTTACATCACTCATTATTACATAAAAATCAGTCACTTTCTGCGGAGAAGAAACTCAGGAGGATGATGCAATAATCCACCATCTCTTAATAAACATTGTGTCCGCCACTGTAGAGTTGGGGTGTAAACCTACGTACTGAAGTGATGACACGGATGCTTTTGCGGTGTCCGAATGAGTGATTCCATGTAGTGGAACTGCATCTGCCACATCTTCATCTGACTGACTTACTAGGGAATCTATTTCTTGACCAGTCATAACTTGATCTTCTGTGTCAGCTGATAACCACTCGTTTACATCTGTTTCCTCTCCTTATTCACAGCCTGGGATTTGCATCGTGAGATGAAAAACTCCAGCTCTGGTCCTCTGCTTAGTCTGGGCTTTTGTTGCATGATAGACTTGGACTTTTTCCATGGGTTTCTAAGCACTTACTTTGTGGTATTTTCCCATACCTCAACCCCCAAAAATCACGTCCTTCATAGAAATTATCTTAGGACATCGAAAATGGTCTTAGAAGTGTTTTCTATTTCAATTGAGGATCTTAGGAGCATCATTTTATACGCAGCTTTCATATTTGTAGCACTTGTTAGTCCATGGTTGTAACAATGGTGTATCGTTCCAAGGCAAATAAAAAACACCTTTTCTTAAATCTCCATTGACCAGTTTGTCTATTAAGGGGTGAGCTGGAGCGTAATCCATAATACGAGGGTCGTTTCAGAAGTCATGGCAACTATTTTATATATTCCGAATAATGGGCGTGTAACTGTCAAAAGTTGTCACCAGAGTGCAGCATGACTAGTACCGGTACGGGTCCAGTACGTAATATGGCTAATGGCGAATGCTAAGCAAATTTCATAGATTCTGACATTTACATGCGTGAATAATGCCTAGTACGTGCTGCTGTATACCATTGTGTAAAAATAGAGGTATTAAGACGAGTGGGGGAGGAGAGATGTTTCTGGCGACTGCTAATGAAGAGAGGAGATAGGTTGGTTGGACACATACGAAGACACCCAGGAATAGCAAGCTTAGTTATGGAAGGAAGGGTCGAGGACAAGAACTGTAGAGGTAGACAAAGGTTAGAATATATTAAACTGATTGCCTCAGATGTAGGGTGTGGTAGCTATGTAGAGATGAAACAATTAGCTCAGGACAGGGAGGCATGGAGAGCTGCATCAAACCAGTCAAAAGACTGAAGTCTCAAACAAACAAAATTCGTATTAGGGGCTTGGGACGTCTTGGTCATCAGCCCCGCGTACTTGAGTGTGGGTTCAGATTGATAACCTGTGTTTCTGTGGAGACTGTAGTAGTGTGTTTAACTGTAATTATCAGGGTCGGGGATATGAAAGGTTCCCCGTGACTTGAAATAAAGTAGGCTACTATTCTTGCATTTGCCTAGAGGGAGTGCGTAAAATCCAGGAAAGAACCACACTCAGGATAGTCGCTGTCAGTGCCGGGATTTCAACTACGGATGTCCGGACTTGTTGCAGCTCCCCATCATAGTTGTGGGTTTAGTGATGGAATGGCTAACTGACAATATAACGTTTGCACAGTAAATATGTTCACCAAACATCAAGAGGTGTGGACACCACTATAGACTTGTAAATTGAGAAATACCGTACTGCAGTGGATTGCATGACGATGTGGTGAAAAGAAAAGTGAGTTTTTCAACAGTTCTCACGGAGAGTTGAGTAAAGTTAAAGGTTTTGAACAAAAATGATATTAAAGTAGTTTTTAAGTTAAAAATTAAAGTCACTGGTTTGATCGTAATGGTCTATCCTGCAACCCTTCAAATGTCCTGCCAGTTGAGCAGACCTTCTTGACAGATCACTTATTTCTTCTCCCCCTCCTGCTAATTCAACTTCTGACAATTATCCCCTTTTAGAATGGGAATTGGGATGATATAATTTCCCTTGATAACTAGCGGTGACTATTTGTGTTGAGGTAGAAGGCAGTAGAGCCAGGCTATCTCCGGTATCGGAAAACAAGTGTTCAAACCCCACCGTTGGCCGTTTTTGAAAGGGCTTTCTGTGGTTTCCCATTTTCAACTCCACGCACATGACGAGCCAGTAACTTTTATGGGCCATTCGTTCATTTCATCTCTCAATAATTCCTCTGATGAGGTTGGCAACAGGAAGGGCATCCAGTCATGAAATCCATTCACTACATAGAAACTCATCTCACCTCATTCCTGACCTCATAGTAAGGAAAATAATAAGAGGTTGAAATGCGCTGCAAGTAGCCCCAAAACAGCCGTGATCTGAATTCCACAAACTATGCAATACAGGGATTTTGGAACATCTTGCTTATTATGGACCAGTGCAAAAGATTTAATGGATAGAATAAAGAACTGCTGGAAACAAATTTCACAAGAAAATATTTCAATAACCTTTGTTCATTATGAAATAATATTTCAGGCAGAGCTGTATTCAATACGAATTGAGGTCAAATCGAGCGAAGACAATCCTTGTCTAACCTTGAGGAATTGCTAATAAATTCTAATGAATCTCACACAAAATGTTATGCTAGATAATCTACTAGGCCAAACTAATTGGGACTGAGGCCAGTTCAGATTAAGTGGGTGATAGGGGCAAACAGGCGACAAATCGACAAGGCTACGAATGTGATGATCTAACTCAGTCATCTCCGTAGCTTGCTTTCATGTGTCACTCGGCCTCTGTTACGTCGACTGTACAGTGCAATATATACTAGTACATTCAGAACATATTTTTAGAGTTAAAGCAGTTTTCAATATTTAAATGCATCCTTCCTAAAGCATTGTTGGATCTCAACAATGCCCCATCAAATCTCCCAAGAATTGGAACTGACAAGTGGAGATATCAGAGCTGCTTTTCAGGTTCCCCTCCGCATAATGTAACTCCCTTATATGTTTCAGCTCAAGGGTCAAGAAGTGCCACAAAACCTGAAGTGTTGGTATAAAAAGATGAAAATACAACTGTGCCACAAAAACTGAAAATAAAGATATGTAGAAGGATGTGATTGATTGGATAGCATAATTGTGGGACTCAGTAAAGTGCAACATCACCCTGAAATTTTTGGGACAAATGTAGCCTGAAATCATGGTAGTATGTCAAGGTGATCAAGTAAAATGAAATTAGACTAGCACCATGTTACACATGCTGCAATAACTTCCAGGCTGTGAAGAGGCAGGATCTGATGACATTCATCAACATTCAGCTGGAGCTTCTGACTTCAGTCATCTGAATTATACTGACAAAGACAGTGCCTTTTTCTAAAATATAATCCAGATGAAGACAGTGTGCCTGATGCTACACAAGAAAGGGATGTGATATCACATACCACACTGAGGGAGCTTCAGTACTGAAGTGCACACTACTCTATAACGAGCAGCACAGCAAGGCCATGCCCATCGATTTCATGTGTATGAAGTGCTGCAGGATCAGTAGCATCACCAAATTATTTCACTTAGGGTCGCATGTGGGCTGGCGAATAACAGGATGGATGAGAGATTTAAAGATCACTAGTAGTTATAACGGCGAACAGCATTTATTTACCAAACATCTAAGCACTCTATAGTTAAAGATGCCACGCCTTTATGCAAACTTTTGAAATTAACGCATTAATAATTAAATTTCTGTATAATCAACTAGTTCACTGCAAAAATAATTTGATTCTTTTGTCAATAGAATATATCCTATCGCTAAAAGAAACTGAAAAGTCACTAAATTTGGTAACAAATTGCCAATAAGATGCTGGAATACAGCGAAATCGTTATTTTAATTGGTCATTGCATTCGATTTTAGTACTATCAGCAGTACAGTGTATACTTGAAAACAGTTTGCGATAATATTATTTCTCCTGTCTATATAGGAGGGTGGGCAGAGCTTCATTTTGGGGGCTCCTAGTGCTCACTTCAGTCCATCCGGTGGCAACGTCCCTGGGCAGGAGATCACGACATCATCCAGATGGTATTTTATTCGTCATAAAAACAAAGAGATTTTATGCAAAATAAATACCAAATCAGCAATTAATGGCTATGTACTTTTCAAAGACTAAATGTAGAATCTGTATCATTAGAGTAAATAATTGTTTTCTGATCTTAAAATATAGTTCTTGTCTTATTTCTTAGACCTGTTTGGATTATCCAGACATTGGTTCAGTGCGGTTCTACTGCACTGGTATAGCCTATGCTATTTGTTACAGAGCTCTAACTTCATTCATTTAAAAACAGTAGCCTACATGAGATGCTCAAAACCAAATTATTTTTGGCCCAGCAAGTCATCCTTTAGCAGATACTGCTACCTACTTGGCAGATTACTAATTTCTTCTCACCCTCCTGCTAATTCTACTGTAGAAGATTATCACCTTTTAGAAACGGAATTGGGCTGATCTAATTTCCCCCTGATAACTAGCCCTTACTATGTGTCCATCGACCGGGTGAAACTTTATAGGGTGTTTTGGTACCAACGCTAGCTTGCCTTGTAGTAGTACCTGCTGACAACGTTAAAAACGCTAGCAGTCATCGCGTACGACGATGTAGTTGAGTTGTACTTCTATAGATGGCAGCAAAATCGGAAAATTGGTGAGTATTCTTGTTAATGTTGTATATTTAATTAATATTTGAATATATATCAATAGTAAATACATATTGCAGTGCTTAGAAAGGAATACAATCGGTTTCGAACAATATTATACGAAGAAATTGAATTATATTGAATCACACATCGATTTTAGTCGATACACTGCGCTCGAAAACGATATCAGATACTATCGATATAATTCAAAGTAAGAGCTGGTGGCTGGTTGTTCCAACGCTTCCCGTAATTCAAACGTGATATTTCTTAATTCGATTGATAGGAAGTACAGCACGGACAATTAAATAATACTGGTGTGTGATATGTGCAGCTGTAATTTTGTCTTACCATTCATTTTTAATAGCCTACTCTTTCTATTTGTACATATCTGTGGGGTAGGCCTATGTAAGATGCTATGTGCTTTGTGGAAACATCCACAACTATTCTGATAGAGCCTATGTTTTCTTCTCTACCTGATATCACAGGGGGAAGAAATCGCCTATTATTAGACCAGTTACTAAAATATGAAAGAAAGAAAGGAATATAAAGTAGAGGTGGGGGGGGGAATAGAGTAGGGGAAAGGGAGGGGTAGGCACGGGAGGGGAGAGGAGCGAGTAGGCCAGGTCGGGGACGGATCGCGCTCGAGAGTACATCGTCACGCCATCTCATATTGTCAGTTGGAACTATTTGCGTCGAGCAATAGGTTGGGGTCAAAATTTTGCATTAAGTTGCAGCTCTACCCATATATCCTCCTTGGTGTCCATATAGGAATGTAGCTGGACGACAGTGTTGAAGGTTGAAAATATTATTTTGAACACACTAGTGCGCTGTTGTTTTTCATTCCTTGTAAGGGCTTGGGAACATCATGGCCATCATCTCGGTATACTTCGGCGTGAGTTGCATTTGTCAGATGACCTGTGTTTTTGTGGTGACTATAATAGTGTGTGTGTGTAACTGTAACAATTAGGGCATGGGATTCGAGTAGGTGCCCAGGAACTTGAAGTAAGGTACCATCTCGGCATTTGCCTGGAGAGAGTATAAAAAAAGGTAAAACTTGTAGTTAGATTGTATTAGACAGTGGAATAAAGGCAGAATCGTTAATCTTAACAAATATTTAATTTAAATAAACAGACACTGACACACTGGCACACTCCATTATCACAACGGTTCGCAATACACTGACGAACAAGAACGTGTGGTAGCGCCACAGTCGCGCCAACGGGCCAATCACCATAAGCAAAACAAAGAACATCATAACACTGAAATTGCTGACAACCTACCAGCAATAACTCCTCCCCTTTGGCAGTCATTTCAGTGCTCAAACTGCACACCAATACACAGAAGAACAACACATTTAAATTACTAAATTCAACCAATCAAACAAACATAAATCAACACTTCCAAACACTAATCAGACATACCAAGCATTTCAACACATTCTGCAGTCCTTGGCCCACTCAAAGATTTCGTAAATAAATCGGCCAAATTCTCATCTGATGGAACATATTTGAACAGAATCATCCCACTCTTAACATAGTGCTGTAAAAAACATAACTTTACATCTATGTGTTTGGATCGCTCTGAATCCAAACCATTTTCACTCAGAAATATCGAACCTTGACTGTCGCACTTAATAACAATTGGTTTACTCATAAACTTGCATTGCCCTAACTCTCTCAGGATCATGTCTAACCATAACACCTCTCGAGTTACCTCACACATGGCATTGTACTCCGCTTCAACTGTAGAGAGTGCAGGACACGTTTGTTTCTTAGTACGCCAAATAATTGGACCATTAGCAAATTTAATTATATATCCTGTAATTGACAGCCTCTCTGATTTGGTATTAGCATAATCTGCATCACAAAAAATGTCCACTTTACAATCACTTTGGTCTCTAGTAGAATATACAATTTTCATTTCCTCTGTATTTCTTAAATATCCCATCATATGCGTTACATTATTCCAGTCTTGTTTATTAGGCTCCTTACATCTCTGACTTACTTTACATACCGAAAAACTGAGAACTGGTCTTGTCGATGTCGACAAATATAGTAACTTTCCTACTGCATTTTGATACATTTTTTGGTGTACTTTCTCCTCCCCTGATCCTGTTTTATCATCACTACTGATAGCTAAGGGTGCTGACCTCCCTTTTGCAGAACTTAACTTACAACTCAACAGTATTTCTTTGGTGTATTTACTTTGATCAATACAAATTTTTTCTCTGTCTTGTGTTACATCCATTGACAGAAAATTGGTCATTTTCCCTAAGTCTCTTAACTCTAACCTTTTCTTCAGCTCAGATTTCATCCAATTCACATTTTCAGCACTGCCCCAAATACCCAAATCATCCACGCACACTCCTACAATCAAATCTTTTGTCTTATTGATAAAAACACACTGGTCCTTTTTAGGAGCAGTTAGACCCAGCTCATTCAGCACACTATTAATTTTATGGAACCACTCTTTAGCACTCTGCTTCAGTCCATATTGACTTTTCACTAACTTCCACACTTTATTTTTCCCTTCGTCAACAAAACCTTCTGGCTGTTCACAATACACTAATTCATTAAGAGGGCTATTAAGATATGCGGTCAGAATATCCACATGATGCACTTCCCACCCATTGACTGGTGCTAATGACAATAAAAGTCTAATTGTTTTCTTGTGCATTACAGGTGAGCATGTTTTATCATAATCTACCCCTTGTATCTGGGAAAAACCTCTAGCTACTAACCTGGCCATAAACCTTTCTACTGAACCATCCTGGTTTTGTTTCAGTTTAAACACCCACTTATTTCCCAGTACATTGTGGTTCTTCGGTCTGTCTACCAACACAAAAACACCTTTCTCCCTGAGCTGACACATCTCCTCCTCCATGGCTGAATACCACGAGCTTGCATTTGGACTTTCTAAAGCTTCTTTGACAGTCTTTGGTTCATGAGAAACATTTATCAAATTGGTATCACAATGACAGTCGGTATTAAACATGACAAGACTACACTTTGAACATTCCTTTCTCTTTCTTATTCTCTGTGATCTACGCAACTCCGTCTCATCTGTGTCAACAGGTACAATCGGCTGCAAAAATAACGGGCCGTCTTTCCGTGCGGGAGTTGAGTTTTCGTGCCATCAGGTTGCTATCACTTGGTGTTATCTCGGGAGGGGAAGGCTGGGAGCCGTGATTGGGCAGCTGTCCTTGTAGGTAATGGTGGAGAGGGTGGGGGGTGTGGATTCACCTGTTAATGGCAAGAGGTTGACAGTGTCTCAGTAACACGAGAGCGAACTTCGATTTTGTGGCCGTGACCTTTAATATGAACGACCGCTTGGTTAGAATGGGTCAGTTGGTTGGGCTCTATGAAGCTGGCGTCGGAATAACAGAAATTGCACGTCAACTTGGGGTTTCCAAAAGCAATGTCCAGAGATGGATTGGTCGGCACGAGGCTGGGCAGCGGTTAATGGATCGACCTCGGCCAGGCCGACCACGAATTACAACGTTACAACAAGATCTGGAAATGGTCAACCAGGCTATAATCAGCCCATTATCAAAACGTGGTGCTGTTGGAATCGCCGTCGAGGTGAGTAGCCTATAACTCAATTTGTCTAGAAGTTTCACTTATTGAAATGGGCAGTAAAATAGGTCTGTTTGAACAGACGTTATTTGATTGCCCGAGTGTTTAAATTTCACGGAATCCTTGATTGAACTCTTAACTGCACCTAAGAAGCTGTTTTTAATTACGATAGACATGTTTAGGGTATTATCACTTTCGTATATTTACTTCGTCTTCAAAATAAACACTTCAATTCTACTTAGATTATGTTCGTCAAGCTGTAATTATGTCTCGGGTCTAACACATGCTCTTCAAAAATGATTTTTTTTGCCGGGTTTTATTACCAGTATAGATTTGAAAATTATACCAGTAAGATATTTTGTTAATTTTGAGGCCAGTCTGGCGAAATAAATAAATAAATATATAAATAAAGAAAGAAAGAAAGAAAGAAAGAAAGAAAGAAAGAAAGAAATGAATAAATAAATAAAATGAGTCTTATATTGTTATTCATCACATGAACTCTGATTTTGGTTAGGGTAGGTTCGGTTAGCTGAGGTCAGATTAGGTTAGCTGAGGTTAACTGAGGATAAGTTCATTTTTTTTAATTTTGCGCTCAGACCAGTTACCACTGAAACGATTTGATGCCATTTCTAATCAATCCCTGAAAACTGACATTTTTATAACCCAAAGCCGATTCAGTAACTTGTTCTAGCTTGTCTGCCTCTCATTTGCTCTAGTTTGTATTTTATTATGAGCTAAAATAATTCTAAGGTCTAAAATCTTCCAATAGGGTAGAAACTAAATGACCTTAGTTTTTTTTTTCAAAAAATAAACTGGCGTGAGAAAAAATGAGGATTCTGCGGAGATTATTAATCTAGTCCTGATTGATTTTCCAAATTAGTTTCTCACCATAGCAACTGTCCGTTATTTTGACTCTTTTGATTTGCAGGGAGTAAATTGCTCTGTGGATACCGTTCGAAGACGGCTCCATTAAGCCGGACTCGAATGCAGGCGACCAGCCAACAAGCTGCATTTAAGTGAAGAGCACAAGGAACATCGCCTAGCTTTTGCCATGACTCATCAGGATACGCCGCAAGCCTTTTGGGACTTGACAATCTTCAGCGACGAGAAAAGTTACAGAAGTGACATCAATGGGCGTGTGGTGTTATGGCGCCCACCAAATACAAGGCAAGAAGGAAAACTCCAAACGGTATTAAGTATTTTAAACTACCTGAAACAGACTAGAACTTAATTCGGTTATTTACTTTGCAGGTTCCAGGCGGAGCATATTGTGCGTAAGAGATCATCCGGGCACGTTACTGCTAATTTTTGGGGCGCAATGTCTGCTGCCGGCGTAGGACCAATCGTGCCAGCTCCTGGGCGACTTAATGCAGCGCTTTACGTGGCAATTTTAGAGACTCATCTTCTTCCATATGTAAACACCCTGGTTCCTCCTGACGAGGAAATTAACTTCGTCCATGATCATGCACCTATCCACGATGCAGCAATTACGCAGGATTGGTTTGATGAACATCCGAACATCATTCAAATCAACTGGCCAAGGAAATTTCCAGACGGAAACCCCATGGAAAATCTGTGGGCTCACACGGTTCTCGAATGGGAAAATGGCGCTGAGCGCAACGTAGCGCATCTTGAAGAACACGTCATTGCTGTGTGGGACGATTTGCGGAATAGACCTGAAGTGTGCCAACGCCTAGTAGCGTCGATGCCAACTCGGTTGCGTGAAATAGCCCTCTCAAATGGTGATATGACGCGTTTCTGAGTGCACTCAACGCGCATCGTTTGTAAGGAAGAAAAAGCTGGAAGTTTTTTTTTGTTTACTGACATGTTTGGTTGGATTTATTTACTCACTTGTCAGTGGAAAAAAGCTTTACGTTTAAATTTCACTGAAATTTTTGGTTGAAATAATTCACTTATAAAAAAACGCTTTAAGTTGAAATGTGACTGACATTTTTGGTTGAAATAATTCACTAATTGAAAGAACGCTCAAGTTTAAATTTGACTGTAATTTTCGGTTGAAATTATTTACACATTGAAGAAACGCTTTAAGTTTAAATGTGATTTTTAAGATTTTCAAATGTTTACCTATTTTTGCTATTCAGCGTTTGTACGAACCAGATTTAAATTTCTTCGCAGAGCCGGGAATCGAATCCGGTTGCTCATTGAAAAAACGCTTTAAGTTTAAATGTGACTGACATTTTTGGTTGAAATACTTCACTCATAGAAAAAACGCTTGAAGTTTAAATGTGACTGACATTTTTGGTTGAAATACTTCACTCATAGAAAAAACGCTTGAAGTTTAAATGTGACTGACATTTTTGGTTGAAATACTTCACTCATTGAAAAGACGCTTTAAGTTTAAATTTGACTGACATTTTCGGTTGAAATTATTTACTCATTGGAAAAACGCTTTAAGTTCAAATTTGACTGACATTTTTGGTTGAAATAATTCACTTATTGAAAAAACGCTTTAAGTTGAAATTTGAGTGACCTTTTTGGTTGAAATAATTTGCTCATTGAAAAGACGCTTTAAGTTTAAATTAGACTGACATTTTTGGTTGAAATACTTCACTCATAGAAAAAACGCTTTAAGTTGAAATTTCACTGACTTTTTCGGTTGAAATTATTTACGCATTGAAGGAAAACTTGAAGTTTAAATTTGACTAACATTTTGTGTTGAAGTAATTACTCATTTTAAAAAATGTTGACTGACATAAGTTGTAATCTGTGATTGCCTGGAATGACCAGTGTTAAGTTTTGTTACTAAATTTCCTATGAAAATAAACGTCTAAGAGACGGCTAAATTTTACATTTCTGGCAAAGTAGCAATAGTTTTTCAAAATTTCAGAAAATAACTTAACTTACCCTCGGTTAGGCTATGTGGCAACATGTCGTAAACTTTTATATTATTAAAAAGTCTTCACATCGCAGAATGACGTGTCATAACCCGCTTCATAAGCCTAATCCAATGCCATTTTGCAGGGTAGAGTTATCTGAAAATTAGATGTTTCGATGGTTAAAATAAGCTATGTTACCTTATAACCTAGGCTATTAAATATTTATTTTTCAAACATGGTAGAAATAATTAATTTTTGCTGAAAATGTAAAACTTAGACGTCTATAAGACGAATAGACGTCTATTTTCTACAAAGCACTGTCATTTCTTTTGGCTAAATTAAAACACTTTCTTTGTCGCTTCGCACAATATGCTTTTTAGTGTCTTGATAAAAATGATTTCGGACACATATTGAAATTCTGTCTTACTTTTGAGATATTTAATTTAAGATTTAAGATTTTGAGACACTAAAAAGCATCTTATGAAGCGACAAAGAAAATGTCTTAGTTTAAGACAACAAGAAATGAGAGTGAGGCTGTGGTTTCGGTTGATTTAGGTTGGGATTTGTCATTATTAATTATAAAAACTGATGGGGGAATAAAGTTAATGAGTTGTTTTTTTCGGTTGCTTAATATTTTCTTGATGTTTTGTCTGTTGCTTAATATTTTATTGATGTTTTTTTCTGTTGCTTATTATTTTATTGGTGTTTTTTATGTCTCTTAATATTTTATTGATGTTTTTTCTGTTGCTTAATATTTTATTGATGTTGAATAATAAAAAAGATTTTGCTGCTAACAATTGCCTCCTCTGATTTTATCCATGATGAATGAATTAGAAGCTTACGGTATGTTAAATCATTTTTAAAGATTCTTTGCTACACAAGCATCGCTTCAAGTTCAGTTATTTGATGTAACAAACCCCCTGTTAACGTGAGTGCTTAGGGGCAGATGACCTCGTAGTTCCACTCCTTAAAACAACAATTACTAACTAACTAACTACCTAACTAACGTGAGTGCTTTTAAAATTACTAAAATTACTTTAGTTTGTCTTTTTCTTTTCAAAACGTATATCTTAGTAAGAAAAATGCTTAGAAATATAACTAGTTTAGGACGTTTGCGATTTCCTTCTTTTTCTTCTTATTAAAATGCGTTTAGTCCCTAACTGTGAAAACTCGATTTTCAAAAAAATTCATACACAGTAAAACTCAACAGTGCCTTTCTAACGAGACTTAACAATTAATGGGTTACTTGACATTTCAATTCTCATCTGTAACATTCTTCCAAGCGCGAAACTAAAGAAAATCAAAGTTGGCGCTGCGCTCCTCTATCTGTGCCCCTCCTCTCCTCCTTTGCCAACAAGGACAGGTGACCAATCACGGCTCTCAGCATTCCCCGCCTGAGAACGCCCCTAGTGATGCCAACTGATGGCTCGAAAACTCAACTCCCGCACGGCAAGACGACCCGTTATTTTTGCAGCCGATAGTACATTCACATGCATAACATTTTCCGACTCGTTACTATCCCAACCTAGGAATGGTTCATTATCGCTACTCTCAGTAATGCTACTCATATCAAAGTTTTCATCAATGTCTTCTTCGTCAAATAAGCGTAACTCATCATGAAAATCAAAATTTGGGGTTTCATCATCAACATTAATGGGTACATTATCATTCAATGGTACTTTAGATCTGGCTCGAAGATCTAAAAGAGATGGGGTTGTCTCGCTAACACTATACTGAACGTAAGGGAACACATTTTCTTCAAATTTTACACTGTGTGCTATCTGGAACTTTCTTTGAGATGGAATCCACATTTTATAACCCTTAACATTGTCCCCATACCTAACAAATACACTTTCAACAGCTCTCTCATCAAACTTTGATCCCTTATTACAGTAGATCCACCCTCTACAGCCAAACGGTTTAAGATAACCATAGTCTTTTACATTTACTAGAGTGCCCCTCCACAGGGCAAGTGGTACCTGATTGCCTACAGCCCTAGAAGGAGACAGGTTCCTAACATGACATGCTACATTCATTGCTTCTGCCCAGAAACTGATTGGAAGATTAGAATGAATTAGCATAGACCTCACACTATTGGTCAACGTCCTATTCTGCCTCTCTGCTATGCCATTTTGAGCAGGTGAGTAACTTACGGTTTTTCTATGAGTAATACCGTGCTTGCTCAAAAATTCATCCAACTCCTTGCTCACATATTCTCCTCCTCCATCTGTTTGCAAAGCCGTTATTTTCCTTTCATGAAACACTTCTACCTTTTCTTTGAATCGTTTAAAGACTTCAAACACATCACTTTTCTTACTTAAGAAATACACAAATACAAATCGAGAATACATATTGTGAACCTCCCAGCGAAACTGGTAGTTTGCCCATCACATCACTATGGATAAGATCTAATGGTTTGCTGGACACCCTATCACTAGCCTTAGGAAAACCTTTCTCTGTTGACTTCCCTTTAAAACATGCTATACAAGGCTCTTCCAAGCTACTTTGAAATTTGATAGGAATTATTTTCTTTATTGCTTCTTCATGTAAGTGCCCTAGTTTTAAATGCCAATCTGACACACTCTTAAGAGCCACAGAATCTGCAACAGTGTTTACATCACTTTCAGTCACAACACACGAAGCATTTATGTCTTCAACAGTATTAAAAAAATATAATCCCTCTCTTACATAACCTCTGAAGATTATTTCTTTCCAATTATTCTCATCTCGGCCAATACAACTCTCTTTACGAAACTCACACACAACTCCTTTGGAACTAAGTCTTGAACATGATATCAAATTACATCTAAATGAGGGTACATATAATACTTCTGACAAACCCAATGTCCATCCTCCACACTTGTCTTTCATTTTCAGTAGCGTAGCCAGGATCGACCAATGGGAGGGGTTATGAATGCAGTACATTTGCATTTGTCTGTTGGCACAGGCTAGAGTAAAATGTGGCTTTTCACCGATGTCTCAGTCTCACTCATGGCTGTGATTATATGGAAGCTACTGAGGTATGGGTGGTGCTTAGTAATGACATTCAGGGCACAGTCAGTGCCTGTAGATGCTGTGAAAGGTTCTACTCATAGGGTTAGTACTGCTATACTGACTCAGTGAGGAAAGCAATGGCAAACTACCTCACTCCTCTTCTTGCCTAGTACGCCTCAATATAGCGCTGCCTCGGGTTTTTGTGGGCATCTACCCACATAACCTAACGGCGGTGCTTTTTGAGGATCCAACCAGCCTTCGGGCTGACTACCTAACAGACAGATGGGTACTCAAGCCAAATTCCACAAGCACTTCGTCCCGCGGCATAGCCGCACTCGTCAAACGTGCACCATGGTCGGGAGGGCAGCTGTGGTAAGTACGGATATCGTAGGTTCGAATCCCGGTGCTGACAGCGGTTATTCTGAGTGTGTTTTTCCCCGGGTTTTGCCACACTCCCTAGAGGAAATTGCCGGGATAGTGCCTTGCTCAAGTCCCGGAGTGTCTACTCCATCCCTGTCCCAGATACATTTACACACACAACTACAATCATCACAGCAATACAGGTTGCCAGACAGCTTCAACACACTCCCAACTACACGGGGCTTATGACCAACGTGTCTCAAGCACCTCAAATGAATTAACAACAACTCTACAAGTATTTCCATTTCTCTATGAGATATTATTACACAAGAAAAGTTTCATGTATTTTGATCCCGAATTTTTCGAGTAATACAATATTCTCAAAAGATAAAAACAAATCAGTTCTTTAAAAAATTAAGTTAATTTTTTACTAAAATGTCTCACTTCAATGGTAAATATAGAACATTCCTGTTCCCCTGACAGGAACAAAATTAACTCAACTGTGCTACCAACATGAAGACTGCGTATCTCTCAACAAGAGAAATTATTTACAGAGGTCTCAGCAAAAGTGGACATGTCCTCTCACGATGTATGATATTGATTTATGAGTAATTCAATACCGGTACTCATTTTTATGTTTATTCAGTTTTTCGAACAAAATCCTGTGCTTTAAGGTATATTGCAATTAGCCCTGAATGCCTAAAGTATCATTTTTGAAGATTTTTGCCACCTACCAAGGTCCTTCTTACCTTACAAATGCACATACAGCCGGAAAAAGTTTTAATTGCTTACACTACTCATGCGACAAATTTCACTCATTCGTAACTGGGAGATGACCGTAATTCGGGGAATTGCTGGACATATACCGATATTTACGTAATATGAAGTAACTCGGCTGACGGTTATCTCATGCTCAAGATGTTAATAATGATCCCAAAATTAGTGTTAATGTACCCATAGAATTGTCTTAGTCTGTATTAAAGCGCGTATTTTTAATAAACATTAGATTTATTTACATATAACTTTTCTCCCGCCAGGAAAAGAAAAAAGATGTTAATATTGTCCCGCTGTGTGGGATTCAAAATTATTTGGCGCTAGCCTCAGTTTGAAATACCGTAAGCTATAAGTTATTTCGCGCGGGAAAAGTTAGATTCGCAACCCTGGGAGGACGGAGTTGTATTACCACAGTCTAAAATACACAGTCGCGAAGCTCGCTGCGCTACGAAATTGCATCCTCTTTGTAGGTGAAGCGACACTAGCGCTCACGGCGGCCAGCAAGCTGGCAACTGCCTTGAGCACGTCACTCGTGGAACAGATGATTTCACTTTTGCAAGTTTTTTTTAAATTTTAACTCACCTGAGTGTTCATTTCCATTGTGAACATAAGTCACGTTAAATCACCAACTACTACAGAAAAAAAGCCACAATGTTGATATACTGTACACTTTTAATTCATAGAAACATAAAAAGAATGCTCTGTTTTTATTAGTTCAGTCCTCTATAAGTACCCGTAGGTACAGTTGTATGACGTATTTAATGAGTCTTACGTAGAATTCATAGTCCATACTAGTTATAAATTCATGTATTTGTTAATGATAGTTGCTGGCATCTCCACATAAACCCAAGTCCATGATTCCTGGATGTAACGGGTAATCCTTAAATCCACTGAATGGATTTTGATGTGGTTTTCACCATTCAGTAAAGAATTTCTCGAGGAAGGTTTCTGTAGGAAAACATTCATTTATGACCAAAGAAAGCCGAGCAGTAACGATTTCAGTGAATCGTGTCGAAGGAAAACCTGCCGTCCGTGCGCTTTTTAAGCTTACGCTGGGTAAACCATTAAAAATATCCATATACTATGAGTGTAAGAATTGGTCAGCATGAAAAGTTCTACAAAGAAGTCCGCGACAGCATATCTTTATCTTTAATGCATCGCCAACTGTAAGTGATTTTACGTTTTAATTTCTTCCAACAATCTCCATTCAGTAGAAATTTAAATTACTAGCTTCGGAGCGAGTTTACGAGATAGCGAGCGAGCCCATCACCCCAGCTTCGGCCAGCATTAACTGTCGAGTCGTGTCGAGTTAAGACTTCAGAGAAGAGTAGACTATAAGCGTTTGTAGTTTCGCTGTTTACCTCGATTTTCTGAATTGCGTCTGAGACCTACCGTCCGTGCGCCTTTTAAGCTTACGCTGAGTAACCCCTTTAAGATACCAGGCGAAGCCGGGGCGGGTTGATAGTATGGGTATAATATCAAATTCTTAACCATATCAAAAGCTAGTTATTCCGTAAAATTGAGTAACATTATAGTTAATTAGTAAAAATACCAGTGTGATTTGTGAAACGAAAACTATAAAAAGATCTTAAGGTCTTAAATGGCTCAATTGTAGGTACTGTGTATCTTTTCTGTGGGTTTGAAACCTTTCATTCCTGAATTTGACAAAATAATACAATGTCAATTTTACAAAATATCGGCAATAACAATTGTGTATCGTACCTTCACAGCAGCCATGTGGGAGACCGGGTATTTCATAAGCGAATCAACAAACAGTGTACCACATCTAAGTTTGTGAGCATTATCCTGACGACATAAATTGGCTTGCTTCCAAAGGATTCGAGAATATGTTTATATTATTGTACAAAATCTTTATTCATTAAATCAGCTCTCCGACTATTAAAAAGCCATTTTCTACATCTGAATATTAAAATGTCGGCACGCGTTTGAGTTGACATCTTTTACGTTTACTTAGCCTACCATGTGTCTTAATTTTCAAAATGCATAGATATTTATATTTTATTTGCAGCCAATGGCCAATGGCAGGGCATTTCACATGAACGCCCGTAGGTTCCCCAATTTCAATGTCGAGTGGTTCCAACTTAAGCTATAAGACGCCACTGCCACTGAAACCCAACGGCGTACGTTTGAATCTGATAGAGCGTGTCTAACCCAATAGCCTAAAAATTTTGGCTACACACTACCAATTGTAGTTGTAAGTTGTTTACGTACCATAAATCTATGACATGGGTCCGACGACTTCGACTGGGTTTGAACCCGCAAACTTGGGCATAACAGTTCAGCATGCTACCGACTACCCCACCAAAGCCATGCATAGATATCCTACCGAGACATGCTTCTGATTTATAACTGACTGGCTCCGTGGCTCAGCGGTAACGTTCTCGCCTGCTGTGCCCAAGGTTGCAGGATCTAATTCTGTCGCAGTCAGCTGGCATTTAAGGGTGCATAAAAGCGAGGAAACCGAGTCTGTAATTTACTGGCACGTTAAAGATCCCCTTCAGGGCAAAATTTCGGCACCCCGGTGTCTCTAAAAGCCACAGTAGTTAAAAGGGACCTAAAACCAATAACATTATTATTGATTTATATCCAGTTAAAGACCTAGTTCCATTGTTTGATTGAAAAGCTTTATAATACTTTCTACTGCGTATCCCAATTAATTGGGGGTCGCCGGAGCCAATCAGGCTCATTTTGGTTTTGGCCGGGGATTTAAGGCCGGATGTCTCTCCTGACGCCACGTAATTTTTCAGGTGAAAATTCCACCCCACTGTCACCGGGATTGGAACTCCGGCCGTCCGGGTGATTGACGAGCAGCTAAGTCACTGCACCATCACGCTTCCCTTGAAAAGCTTTATAATACTAGCCTAAAATCCATAGCTCAAATCTTACCTCTTAGCGTCCTTTGGAAAATCGGGTGTCGTCTTGCTATTTGAACAGTCTGACTTCCCAGTCGGTCAACATGAATACACCCAATTAGATTTGTCGAGGAGTAACAATTAATTTCCCTGTGTAATTCATAATACAATAATGATTTATACATTTAATAAAACGCTCCTCATACGCCCCCCTATTATGAGAAGCGTTTTATTAAGTGTATAAACGATTCATGTATTTTCATTTCAGGCGTTAGGAGATAAATTGTCACTGCCCACCAAATCCAATTGGGTACCGTACACTCGTGTTGACCGACTGAAAAGCGATCATATAGGTTACTTAGCAACACTGAAATATTGCTTCTAACATTAGATCTGTTTATTGAACTGCACATCTCCTCTTGTAAAGCACATGTTAAAATATAGATACGGTATAACCTTTACACAATGCTCACATACAGTAAATCCAGCAACAATAACACACACCAACATAGTGCAGTCGGCACATTCTTGCTGGCTGCATGAGAGCAATATTGTCTCGCGATAGAAAAATATGAGCCAAGCTTCGCGATCTGTAGGTAGACTGTGGTTATACGTTGTCATGAAGACGTGTGTAGTCACAAATGGGGACCCGGGTCGAAAGGGGACAAGAGTACATCACCACAGACACAAATCACAACCTGCCGATTTTCCAATGGTGGGGGGGGGGTGTTTCTAACACCCCTTGGCTACGCCACTGTTCATTTTAATCTCTACTGTTCCAATACCTAGGACTTCTACATTGCCCACTCCCATTTCTACTTTACCACTTGCAGGGTATACATTTTTAAACTTCTCTTTCTCCACACAAATGTGATCACAAGCTCCTGAATCTATAACCCATTCTTGCATTGACGAAGTAATGAATGATTTAGCTCCGACACATGCTCTGTAATTATTCTGGCTTTGACTAATCTTACCTTTGTCTGTTCTACTTTCACTTATCTGCTCAGTACAATCTCGTGCTAGGTGTCCTGGCTTCGTATACCGGTAACATCGCATCTTGTCACACATCTTGGCTATGTGACCCTACTGATCACATCTGTAGCACTTCTGTTGATCTTGTTGATGAACAGTCGCCACCCCTTGAGTAGCATTTCTTGCTTGGTTACTGCCGCTGTTACCGCCTCGTCCTCTGTCGCCACATTGACCTCCTCGTCTACGGAAAACTTCTCGGAAATCGCCGCGTCCTCGGCCAGCTCCCGATGATGACGTAAGCGCCCCGCTTACTGATCCAGGCGTAGGAACAAAATCTTCTCTCAGGAGAGCAGCCTTCACTCTTTCGGTCGTTAGTCCCTCCTCACCACCGAACAGCGCTATTGTTACTTTATATTTATCTCTGGGTAAACCATTGAGCAATTGTCCAGCAAGTTGAGTGTCATTAAATTCAAGTCCACAGTTTGCGCTCTTAATCACTCTGTTGACGGATTGTACTTGAGCCATGTATTGATGCATAGACATGTCACTCGTCTTCACCACGTTCACCATTTCCTTCAATTTATCCAAACATTGAGGTAGGGTATATGTGGAATGAATGTTCTTCAATTTTATCCACGCTGCTCTTGCTGTTGCTTCCTCTCCAATGTCTTCCAAGTACGCATCAGTCACATACTTGAGAAGAAATGCCAAAGCTTTTCTGTTTGTTTTCGCTTGAATTTCATTATAGTTCTCTACTTCCACGTTGAAACCAGGTTCTATTGCATTCCAGCAATTTCTTTCGATAAGCTCAGCTTGCACTCTTCTTGACCGTGCGTAGTAATTATCACTTCTCAATCGCGGCACACCATCACTTCGTTTGTCGTCTGCCATTTCGGGTAGAGGCCTACTTCACACTCACTGCTCTCGACTTTCTTCATTCAACTTTCACTTCTCTTCATTATTCGGACTTTAACTGTGATCTGGGCCCATAACCCGTAGTTAGGTTGTATTAGACAGTGGAATAAAGGCCGAATCGTTAATGTTAACAAATATTTAATTTAAATAAACAGACACTGATACACTGGCACACTCCATTATCACAACGGTTTGCAATACACTGACGAACAAGAACGTGTGGTAGCGCCACAGTCGCGCCAACGGGCCAATCACCATAAGCAAAACAAAGAACATAATAACACTGAAATTATTGTCATTTAGACTTTCACGGCCCGTGTTATTATTCATAATGTTGAATTTTGGGTTTATGCCGTGTTTTATTATATTGCAATTCGACGCGTTTCGAAAGAAACCATGTCTTTCATCGTCAGGAATAATCTGGAATACGACAATGTTGCTAAGAGAAAGCAACGAAGAACATATAGAAGGTGCCCAAAGATGGACGCCATTATAGCCCCATGTTAGGGACAACGGAAAGCAGCAGTGAATTACTTTCTCAGGGTTCTGATAATAGGTAGCCAGGATTCACTGAGATTGTAGCCGGTGAGGAAAATCTTAGCCATTTCCTGGATCACCTTAATCTCCAGCACCCTTCTATTTGTTTCACCATGGAAAAGGAATCTGACGGCAAAATACCTTTTTTAGATGTTCTCGTCACCAAGAAAGAGGATGGATCTTTAGGACACAGCGTTTTTCGTAAGCCAACACACACCAATAGATATCTCCACGCAAGTTCTCACCATCACCCTGCCCAGAAACATGGTATCCTTACAACTCTAACTACCAGGGCTAGGAGGATTTGTGAAGTGTCTTCTTTACAAGAAGAAATTAACACCCTGCGAACCACCTTTGAGAGTAACGGTTATAGCAAGGCTTTGATTTCTACGGTTCTGAAACCAACAAATAATACATCACAAGACTTTTTTATCACTGCATGACCTCCTCCTACTTTCTATGGAATGGGAATTTTTATGAGCAGACTGATGGTGTGGCCATGGGTAGTCCTCTCTCTCCTGTTGTGGCTAATTTCTTCATGGAGAACTTTGAAGAGAAAGCTTTGTCGTCGGCTCCTTTCAAACCGAAGATCTGGTGGCGTTATGTGGATGACACGTTCGTTGTTTGGACGGAAGGTGAGGAAAATCTTAGCCATTTCCTGGATCACCTTAATCTCCAGCACCCTTCTATTTGTTTCACCATGGAAAAGGAATCTGACGGCAAAATACCTTTTTTAGATGTTCTCGTCACCAAGAAAGAGGATGGATCTTTAGGACACAGCGTTTTTCGTAAGCCAACACACACCAATAGATATCTCCACGCAAGTTCTCACCATCACCCTGCCCAGAAACATGGTATCCTTACAACTCTAACTACCAGGACTAGGAGGATTTGTGAAGTGTCTTCTTTACAAGAAGAAATTAACACCCTGCGAACCACCTTTGAGAGTAACGGTTATAGCAAGGCTTTGATTTCTACGGTTCTGAAACCAACAAATAATAATAGGACGTCAGTTGAGAAAAGAGATGTAAGAGGAACTGCTTACCTTCCGTACATACATAACACAACGGATCGTATTGCTAAAATCCTACGTCGATACAACATACGGACTGTATTTGGAACTTCTGTTAAGATTAGGCAACTCCTGCGACCAACTAAGGACAGTTTGCCTAAATTGCAACAACCGGGTATCTACAGAGTTCCCTGTACTTGTGGCAAGGTTTACATCGGGCAGACTTCGAGAACAATATGCACTCGCATTAAGGAACATAATAGATGTATCAGGCTCATTCAACCTGATAAATCAGCTGTTGCCGATCATGCTTTAACACCTGGCCATGATGTCATGTTCCAAGGGGTGGATGTTCTTGCCCGTATAAAGCAATATCGTCCCAGAATCATCAGGGAGGCGGTTGAAATACGTAAACACCCAGATAATTTCAACCGCGACACCGGCTACAATCTCAGTGAATCCTGGCTACCTATTATCAGAACCCTGAGAAAGTAATTCACTGCTGCTTTCCGTTGTCCCTAACATGGGGCTATAATGGCGTCCATCTTTGGGCACCTTCTATATGTTCTTCGTTGCTTTCTCTTAGCAACATTGTCGTATTCCAGATTATTCCTGACGATGAAAGACATGGTTTCTTTCGAAACGCGTCGAATTGCAATATAATAAAACACGGCATAAACCCAAAATTCAACATTATGAATAACACTGAAATTGCTGACAACCTACCAGCAATAACAACAAAACTAGGCTCACAGTTACCCATCACAATTGTGGTGAGCAATTTATCATGCATGGTTATGCTGTGGGGTACCAGTAGCGGCTATTCAGGTGAAGGGAGTGAAGAGCCTCTTCACTAGCTATCTCGTAAGATAAACATCATATTTTCTTATTTAAATGAAAATGTTGCAGTTGTCTTGCGCTATTTTATCGTGTATTTTTTATAATGTACTGTTATTTCTACAGTCCGTTGCTAGAAGGTACGCAAGCGAGGCTCACAGATTACCTACTGGCGAGGCTCTATGACGGCCTTGTGTCAGTTGAACTCCCTGTCGCTAGATTGTGCTGTCGTAACTTGGAGGAGAATCTGCAGGGGACGAAGTAACGTGTTTACGTCAGCTACTTCGTCTCGTTGCCATGGCAACCTGACATCGGGTGTGACGTCATTACCTGCCGTTAGACAGTCGAGTGAAGACTTTGCTGTGTCTCCAAGCCAATACGTCAAATCCAGTTGTTGAAAGTTGGCGTTGCGTCAGGCTTCTTTTCTTTTATGCTGAAGCTTGTATTTATTTTCCCAATAAATAATATTTATTTATTACGTTACTTACCCTGTTGTTGATGAAAGTTGATGGCTTTTAGTGTAATAATATTTCCAGTGAAAGACACGGTATTACTTTTATTAGAAATTCCCTTCAGTAGGTGGAAAGACGAAGACAAAGGGGAGTTATTAAATTGTGGACGGCCAAATTAATTAATAGAACTGTGTACTAAAAAGATATTAAGAAACCCGGCAAATGTTATAGCCTTCATTGCAAGGGATCTTGGTTCGAGCAGTTCACATGCTTGTGCAGTAGTTGTATTCTAAAAAACAACCTGTTCTGTTAGCCTTGCTTACTTTTTAGTAACAAATGTGGTGTGTGGAATCAACAAGTTTCGGTGATTTCCAAAACATTAGGCCTACGCGCGGGTTGAACAAACACAAAGACAGAGAGGAACATTTGAAGTGCCAGTTACAGATTAGAACACTCAAAAGAAACACTACCACGTTATCTGACGCCTTGAGGGAAAATGCAAGACTACAGTGCTTGCAGAAAGTTTAGGGACATGTCTAAATTTCGTTTGTTGCACATTTGTCCCTAAAGTAACACCATTTCAGTCATTGTTTTACTTGATATTATTAGTCATCTATATGAGGGGTTTTCGTTTACAATTTCGCTGCTCTAGATCTAATACTTTTGGAGGCGGAATGTTTTTTTTTTGTAAACAAGGCTAAAAAAACTGTCTTCTTTCTAAAAAACTGCTAGTCCTACTACTATGAAATTTTTACTGCTGTTTTTCTACTATATAGCAATCATAAAAATAACAACCCTGGAAAATATACTACTTATTTGGTCGCCTCTCAAACAAACTTTCTTCCCCAGTACGGTAATTTTGGCGGCAAAATTGGTCAATTTCGTTTCGCGATAACTTCCGATTGGAAACACTTCGAGCTATTCTGACTACGCAGTTGTTTTCTCCGTATCTTGTTTGTGATGGATCGGCTGTGGGTACTTTCTAGAAATGTTGCCAATCGGAAGATATCATGGAACGAAATTGACCAATTTTGCCGCCAAAATTACCGGGGAAGAATGTTTATTTGAGAGGCCATCAAATGAGTAGTAATTTCTTTACCAAGGTTGTATTTTTATGTTTATGATTGATATATTGTAGTAAAACAGCTGTAAAGATTTCATAGTTGTAGGATTAGTAGTTTTTGAGAACGAAAACATTTCATTAGTAGGAAAAACAGGTTTTTTTTGCCCTGTTTACAAAAAGGTAAAACATTCCATCGCCAAAAGTATTAGAGCTAGAGCAGCGAACCTTTTAATGAAAACCCCTCATATAGATGTCTAATAACATAATGTAAAACAATAACTGAAATGCTGTTACTTTTGGGACAAATGTGCATCAAACGAAATTTAGGCCTGTCCCTAAACTTTCTGCAAGCACTGTATGTGGAGTTAGATATAATCAGAATGTGACTTTAAATAGGCTTGTAATTAGAGTTGTTCTATACTTGAGGTCTCACTCTCGTCATAACCTCTGGAAAAGAGTTCCTATGAACTTTAAGGAATTATATTAATTCTATTAATGCAGGCAATGGCCATGCATTTTGTTTGCAGGGCGGGTCAGGGAAGGGATTTTGGAAGGAAATCGGCCGTGGACCTATTGAAAGGAACCATCTTAGCATATGCCTGGTGGTGAAAATGAGAAGTCACAAAAATCATTTTCAGGACGACTGAGTAGATATTTTAGCTTTAAAATACGAAAAAAATCAATATTCACAAAAGCAATCAAGCAGTGCTGAGATTAGAGTTTCGCTCTTCACCTGATTTTTCATCTACGAGCCGCCACTGTGGGGTACACAAGTAAGCAAAAACAACCATCTGACTACAGGGGATAGCAGCAGTTGTGGTTACCTGCTGAAGTCTGTGCTCTTGAGATAAGCAACAGATTCCACATCCAAGGGTTTTTGGCCAATACCACTTGAAAATAAGCGAGGTATAGGATAGCCATTTTTGAAGTCGAACTGCTGTGGGACATGGAATCTGGTTTGCTAGAAAGATAAAACAGATACTTGTCACAGGGTCTATTAAGGATGACTTAGCATAAATTATTGAAATAAATGAAGACATTCATATGAAAGAATACCATAGGCTATATATCAATATCTAAAATGTTTAAATTAGTCTATATGTAAATAAGCTTATACCAAAGTATATGTATGAAATATATTATTATATAAGACAGGAAGTGGATTGAAACATTACGGTAATAAAAAGGACAAACACAATCTTTGACAGAGGTAGGACAGGGGCAAACAAATACAGAAGACATAACCAACACTTGGAATACATGAACTCGTTTACCTTTGCTGTATTAGTAAATAAACAAACTTGCCTGTATCTAAAACCAGTTCATGAATAACATATTATTGGAGTTTCAACCTTTCTGCATACAGTAATAGGCCTATACATAAGAAAATAGGCTATTAGTTGGTTAGTTATTATTGTTTTAAGAAGCGAACCAGCAAGGTCATTTGGAAACCTTATTGGAGAAAGAAACAAAATGGATAATAGAGAAGAGGAAACATGAATGAGAGTGTGGAAGAAAAGGAACTGGATGAGAGCGTAGAACAACCAGACTAGAGAAGAAGTCAGGATTGCAATCAAAGCATTAAAGAATAATAAAGCTGCAGGAGCAGAAAGAATAGAGTTGGAGTTGCTAAGATATGGAGGAGAAAGAATAGAGAAGTATGTTCATGAACTAATAAATAAGGTTTGGGCAAAGGAAGAAATGCCTAAGGATTGGTCAGTTGGCATAATTTGTCCAATACGGCAGTGAGTGTAAATTACCGTGGGATCACTTTGCTAGATGAAAAATTATAAGGCTTTTGGTAAGATCCCAACATCACGACTGGAGCACTGGATGGAAAAGATACTCGGGCATTACCAAGCTGGCTTCGGGAAACATTGCTCTAGACTGGACCTGATTTTTATATTACAACAAGAACTAGAGAAGTTTTATGTGTATGCCAAACGGCTCCATCAGCTGTATGTAGATTTTAAAGAGGCATATGATAGCCAAGACAGGAGTAAGATCTACAAAATAATGAAAGTTTGGAATCCCTTGGAAATTGGTTGGATTGACAAAAAAATGACCCTGAAATCAATAGTATGCAAGGTCAGAATGGAACAGGACCTGTCAGACACATTTATTGTGGAGAGGGGACTGAGACAAGGAGGTGTGCTTTCCACACTGCTTTTCAATTTAGCAATGGAAAAAGTAATCAATTACCCATTATTCATAGGGGAATCATACTTAACAGATTAGTAAAAGTAATAGCATATGCTGACGATGTTGCTATTATTGCAAGGAATGAAAGAGCACTGGAAGAAAGCTATGGCATGTTGGAAAAGAAAGCACAGGACCTAGGATTGGAAGTGAACATAAGTAAAACTAAATATATGAAGACGGGAGATACTGAGGGAGCAAGAGGAGAAACCATTGTAAGATTACATGGAAAGGAGTCGAAGGATTCAAATATCTAAGATCAATAATAACAGCAGACAATAAATCATCAGTGGAAATCCAGGAAAGGATAACAAGTGGGAGCCGATGTTTTCACACTTTGCATAATATGTTCAAATCCAGGAATATGAAGATAAAAATATACACAATGGTACTAAGGCCTATAGTTATGTATGGCTCAGAATAATGCTAAGTGACGACCACCAGAGAAGAACATTGACTGTTACAGTGAGAAAGGAAGATCTTGAGAAAGATAATTGGAGCAGTAAGAGATCAGGATGGATGAAGAATAAGGACAAATGTGGAGTTACAGGAATTGTTTGGTGAGCCAGATATTGCAGTGAAAATTAAGCAGGGGAGGATCAGGTGGGCTGGGCATGTACAGAGAATGCCAGAAACCAGTGCATGAAAACCTGATGGGAGAAGGAGAAGAAGTAGACCCAGGAAAAGATGACTTGATGATGAAGACTATCTGCTGGAGGAGGAAAGTTGAGGTCCGAGATGAACGGAGGTAGGTGATTAAGGAGGCCAAGGACCTACAGGGTCTGTAGCGCCGACCAGTGAAGTAAAGTAACTGAAATAAGTTAGTACCGGTACTTCAATAAAAATACAGGAATCATCATCATCATTTGCACAGTTTTCAGCCACTGGCCGGGTCTGTTTGGATCACAAGCCTCTCCAAAGTCTTCTGTCTTCCCACCTTCTCTCAGCCTCCACCCTTGTCCAGTCTTCTCTTCTCTTCTTCACGCTTTCTTCCACCCCCTTCAGCCACCTGTCTCTCGGTCTTCCTCTCGGTCTCTTTCCTTCCCACTTCGTCTCGTGTATCCTCCTGGGTATCCTCTTCTCCTCCATTCGTTTTACATGTCCATACCATCTAAGTCTAGATTTCTTAATACCATCCTGTAATGGTTCCTCCTTCATTAATTCTCTGGTCCTCTCATTTCTTATTCTGTCCATCTTTGTAGCTCCAATACTGCTTCTCAAGAACCTCATCTCACTGGCCTGTATTTTGCTCTTCTCCCTTCCTTTCATAACCCAGGTCTCCGAGGCATACATCAGGATACGTCCGATATATGATCTTTTTGCTGTTCTGAGGGACATCCTTGCTCCATAACATGCTTCTCACACTCCTCCGGAATGCTTCTGCCTGTCTCCCCCGCTCATTTATTTCTCTATCGTTTCTTCCATTGTCTTGTATCAGGCTTCCCAGATACTTGAAACTCTCCACTTTCTTCAGCTGTTCCCCACCAATTGTTATTTCCGTTGTGGTTCTTTCCTTCTTCCTTGTTGTGATCACCATCTTACTCTTATTTATGCTAAATTTCATCCCATATCCTTGTATTATTCCTTCCCACACGTCCAACTGTTCCTGTACCTTCTCCTCCTTGTTTCCCCAAATCATCAAATCAACTGCAAACACCATTGCTTTCATCTTTCCTTCCCCAATTACTTGTGCCACTCAGGTCATTATGTCATCCATCACCACAATGAAAAGTAACGGTGACAGTGCACTTCCTTGTTTCAGGCCGTTACTCTGTTCCAACCAGTCCGATCTCTCTCCTCCCACTTTCACACAGCTCACGCTTCCCTTGTACATCTCCTTTATCCTCCTTATAGTCCATCTTTCTACTCCTCTATCCTCCAGGGACTTCCATACTTTGTTTCTGCATACACTGTCATATGCTTTCTCAACGTACAGGAAGGCCATTAGTAGATCTGTTCCATACTCATAGTGCTGTTCTTATGACTGCCTTACAGCAAAAATCAAATCCACTGTGGACCTTCTTGCTCTGAAGCCATGTTGTTCTTCCCTCATCCCTCCTTCTATCCTTGTCCTAATTTTCCTTTCCAAAACTTTCTCAAACATCTTTGCACAATGACTCATCAGTGTTATTCCCCGATAGTTTCTGCATTCTGTTCTACTACCTTTCTTGAAGATCGGGACAATTATTCCCTTTTTCCAGTCCTCTGGGGTCTTCCTTTCCTTCCATGCTGTCTTCATCACTCGGTACAACCATTGTATCCCCACCTCTCCTGCTGCTCTCACCATCTCCACACTCAACTCATCCACACCCGGTGCCTTCCCTCCTTTCATCTTCCTCACTGCATCTTCCACTTCTTTCCATGTTAAGTCCTTTTCTGTGTGCAGACCATCTTCCTCTTCCCCGATTTCTTCCTCCTCGCCGTGGTTTCCATTTGGGTTCAGAAGTTCTTCAAAATATTCTTTCCACATTTTCTTCAGTTCTTCCCTATTTTCTATCTCTTGTCCCCTTTTGTTCACCATTCTAACATAATCCGTAGGATCCTTCCGCCTCTTATTTTTACCATCCCATACAGGACCTTTTATTGTACCTTCACTATCCTCCTTCATCATCTTTGTCCACTCTTCCATCCACTTTCTTCTCTCCTCAGCCACTACTCTATCTGCCTCCTTCTTTCTTTCCTGGTACTCTTCCCTTGTCTCTACCGTCCTATTTTGATACCACCTCCTAAAGGCTCTATTATTTTCTCTTACTATATCTTTTGTATTCTCATTCCACCATGGTGTTTCCTTCCACCTCTTCTTACTACTTGTCCTCCCACATACTGCTTCTGCTGCACCTACTAGTGTCTTCTTAAATCTAGCCCATTCCTCTTCCACCCCTCTTTCCTCATGGGAGAAAGGAATCTCATTTTAAAAGATTTGGTCGCACATTGATTATCAGCATTTCACTATAGAAAACAAGTTATTTCTACACAGTTAATGTTTTATTTGTTAACATATTCAAATCAGGTAGGCCTACATGTTTCAAACCACATGGATTCATCCTTGGCCTATAAAATTGCTTGCTTTCAATGTATATACGATAATGGAGTGGTACAGATGAAATTGATTGTGAATGAGATGAAAACACAATTAAAAATTTTGACTGATTAAATCTTTGTTTCCTTAAAACATTATATTCTTCTAAGCCAAGCTATTTCAAAATTGGTACCGAAGCGGAAGTGTAGTTGAAGAAAACATGTTGCCGATGGAATTTTGTTTAAATGGTTTGTATTCTATTGGAGAAATGCTATGAATTCAACATACCGGTCCATCAGTTGTATATCGACTTTCAAAAAGCATACGATAGCATTAAGAGGAGTTTTCTGTATGAAACATTGGACCATCTTGGAGTGCCTAAGAAGATCATCAGGCTAGTACGGATGACACTTACGAACACTAAATGTAAAGTAAAAGTTCAGCAAGAATATTCACGTGAGTTCAGTGTCAACCAAGGCTTGAGGCAAGGTGACCCCCTCTCCTGTGTTTTGTTTAACCTAGTATTGGAGAGGCTTATTCGAAATATCACTATAAGTGATAAGGGTACAATGAGCAGTTTCGTTGGATATCAGAGTGAAGCGGCAGAAACACTGTTTAATAGGCCAGTCCAGTGTCTTGCATATGCGGATGATGTTGTGTTGCTGGGAAGGACATCAGGAGATGTGAAGAGGGCATTTGTTGAATTAGACCAGATGGCTTCAGGAGCTGGGCTGAGGGTGAATAGCACGAAGACAAAGTATATGACCACCGTGAGGCAGGGTGAGGTACCTCAGGAGCTTGTTATTGATAATAATAAGACTTTCGCTAAGACCAGCACTTTTAAGTACCTTGGATCGACTATCACCGAGGGATCTGACTGTCTTGAGGAAATCAATGAGAGACTGCGCTCCGGAAACCGAAGCTACTTCAGCCTCTCCCATCTGCTGCGATCAAGAACGCTATCACGCAGTTGTAAGAAAACTATCTATAAGACAGTCATCCGACCTGTTGTCACCTATGGGTGTGAGACATGGGTGTTGACTAGGAGGAATGAGGATTTATTGAACAGGTGGGAGAGGAAGGTACTCCGTAAGATCTATGGGCCTGTGTGTGATCGCGGAGTGTGGCGCCTCAGCACCAACAAGGAGATCTATGATCTGTATGGGGACCCTACTATCGTCGCAGAGGTCAAGAGTTCCCGGATTCGGTGGCTTGGTTATGTCGAGCGAATGCCGGAGTCAAGGATGGTGTATCAGGTCTTCCATGGGCGTCCCACTGGAAAGCGAGGACGGGGGCGACCGAAAAAGCGCTGGCTGGACGATGTCGAGGAGGATCTCAGGATGCTATGTGTCAGAGCTTGGAGGAGGCGTGCACGGGATAGGAAAAGCAGGAAGACTGTGGTGGAGCAGGCCAAGGTCCTTCATGGACTGTAGTACCACGGGGTAAGGTAAGGTAAGGCTTGTATTCTATGAGGCTAAAACCAAAAAACAAAAAAAATATAAGATCCAGAATTCATTTCCTTAAACTATTGCCAAACACGAAAAAATAACCATAGTAAGTCGTCCTTCTCGTTTACACATACATCAAATGTTTCTACGTTTAGAACTATTAACTAATATCCTCCCCTTTTTTTTAGTTCACATAATCCCAGCCGCAACAAGAACAATATTCATAAACACTAAACTTCATCAATTTAATAGCCACAAAGAAAGTCAAATGGACCAAATAAAATGGGATATGTAAAACTGAAATAGGGCTAATTAAATCAATTAAGTTACAACTAAGTTAGATCAATTTTCACTACCAGGCAAATGCCGGGACGGTTCCTTTCAATAGGTCCACGGCCGATTTCCTTCCAATATCCCTTCCCTGACCCGTCCTGAAAAGAAGAGTACATGGCCATTGGCTGCATTAATAAAATTATCAACTTTGGGAACACTTGGGTGAAAATCCACAGCCTGCTTCCAGTCTCCGACCGGGTCAGGAATGGAATGAATGAAGCCCCGATCTAGCGGCGAGGATATGGACTGTGCCGGCTGCCGAGGCCTGACGCACTCCTCTGGGGCAATGGTTAAATGAATAACAGATGAAATGAAATGATAGTGGAGAGTGTTGCTGGAATGAAATTTTGACAGGGAAAACCGGAGTACCCGGAGAAAAACCTGTCTGCCTCCGTTTTGTCCAGCACAGATCTCACATGGAGTGACCGGGATTTGAACCACGGAACTTGGGTACATACTAATTCTTTAAAATTTTTCTCATGCTTCAATTCATTTTTATTTTAGCCACACAGAATATAAGCAATTTAACATATGTGCATGGCAAGTTTGCTGAAGTTATCTACTCTAAAGCAGGCTGAGTTATCACTGTAGATCTTTCATATTGTATTTTCGCATACATTCCCCCTTAATACCTCTTTACCCTTTGCTACCTACTCAATACCACCTAACTTACCACAATGTGGCCACCACATATTATCACTTAACTGCTCCCAAAATAGTCAATCTATGCTTAGCTACCACCTTGCTTAAGGATCAGTATTCCTTTATTTACCCTGCCACCATATTCCTATATATTTTTCCCAGGGTACCACTATGTTAGAAGTTGCTCTTAAATTGCAAATTTGCTTCCCTCTTAGTGAAACATATTTGCATCCGAAAGACAATGTTGGAAGTTGTACTTAATTTGTAACTTTATTGCTCCTTAGTGTGGCTTACATGCTACTTAAAAGACTACTTTAGAAATATTGTAAACAAACCTTATTTCCTCCATAGTACCACTTACATGCTAACTTCTTAAATACCACCTTAGAATTTATTCTTCATTTTCCACTTAATTTTTCCCTTAGTGGCACTGAAATACCTCCATGGAAATTGTTCTTAATTTGTCACCCTTCTTAGATGTCACTTAAATACCATCTGATAACTGTCATTAATTTGCGATCTCATTTTCCCCTTAACCCCTGGTACTACAGCCCATTAAGGGCCTAGGCCTACCAATCGACCGCTGCCCAGCCAATTGGCCTGCAGATATTGGGGTGACACGTGATCAGCGCATCGGGTCCCCTCGGCCGTTAATCTTGGTTTTCGTGATCGGGGTGCTGCCTCACTGTAAGACAGCTACTTAATTGTCCTCACGAGGCTGAGTGCACCCCGTTCCACCCCTCACGTCAGTTTCTAAAATCCGTGACGGAGCCGGGAATCGAATCCGGGGCCTCCGGGTGAGAGGCAGGCGCCACGGGGCCGGCTCTCATCTTTCCCTTAGTATCACTTAATTACCACTAAGCCTTGCAAGTGTTTACCTTATGGTTGCATTTGGAAACAATAACTTACGTTATAAGTGTTGAAATATGTGACCATGGTTTGTGGTGGTCACACTGTTACTCATAAACCTTCTCAATAGAGATATGTTTCTCTTTAGTTTTCTTTGGTATGTATAAAGAGAGTTGTAGCACTTGTTTTTCAGTTCTAGTAAATGTCAAGTTCAGTAAACGTGCGTTCTCCATTTCAATTGCCTGTTTGCCTCATAATTCAACAATAAGTAGGGCACGGATTTTGATGAAAAGTCATCTTTTTTCTGAGTACAGGGAGACGATGCTTAGTGGTAATTAAGTGTATTCTACAATAAATATGTTAGATATATGGGGTTTTTAAAGGTCATCAGAATGCATTTTTCGTACATTTTCCAGAATAAAGTCATTTTCTAACATTCAGGTGCATTTTAGGTAATTTTTCATGTGTTATACGTTTATAGGTCATTTTTTTAAAATCAAATATCATTAAATGCTCATTTTAAAGTTATTTTTTTAGTATCTGTATTTCTAAACATGTCAGCGTTAACATTCTTGGACTAACCCATATACTGTAGTTCCGCAATGCTCATCGTTTTCATTACCTGTTCCTTATCTATGCAACAGATTTAATTTTTCTTGACCATGATGCATGTGTGTGTAAAGTTTGTGTGACCGATTTCTTCACGTGCACGTGAGTATTGCGACTGCCTGAGAAAAGAAACGGGGTAATCCCCTGAGCGCCATGTGGTTTGTGTCGAGTTTATCTTTATTGGAAGTGTTGACAGCTCTGACACAGTTCTGGCCTCTGATCATTCACTCAGTTACCCGGCAACTATAGGACTTTTAAGGTGTGTTTGTGTTGTAGGTGTGTGACGTTTTGTTGTGCAGTGCAATTGAAATGCCAAAACAAAAGCAGTCAACTGCAAGCCGTTTAAAACAGTATGTGTCAGATTTCGGTGAAAACATATTCTGAACTAATGGAACTATTTTGTTCTGTAAAGTGTGCAAAATTAAAGTCGCTGCAGATAAACTGTTCACCTTACAACAACATGTCGGGCACGATACACATTTGCGAGGTCTTGAAAATGTGGAAAAAAGGAAAGTGTCTCAATTACGGTTAAAAGAAACTGTTTCGACATCAAATAACAAGTCATCTTCGTTTTATAAAGAATTATGTGAAGTGTTTGTTAGTGCTAATATTCCATTGGGAAAACTAAGCAATCCTAAATTAAGTGATTTCCTCGAACGCCACACTGGTCATACTATTCCAGACGAAGCAACGTTGCGTAAAAACTACCTATCAAAATCTTACGAAGACACGTTAAACCGAATACGTGAATGTGTGAATGGGAAAAACATTTAAGTAAAGTATCAATTGATGAGACTACAGATTAAGAGGGACGTTTTGTAGGAAATGTAGTGATAGGGACCCTAGAAACAAATAGTCCCGGGGAAACATTTCTTCTGACCTCAGAGCTTTTGGAAGCGGTTAACCACACTCAGATATTCAAACTGTTCGAATAAATCCATGTGTTTAATATGGCCTAGGGGAATACAACATGAGAACATCCATGGTAAAGACAGCAAAACCTATCAAAGCATTTTACAATAAGATGGTGCATGTTACTTGTTTGGCCCATGCTTTTCATCGAACTGCAGAAGAGGTCCGATCAAAATTTTCAGAAGTAGATAGACTAGTTTCCACAGTAAAGAAAGTCTTTGTCAAAGCACCATCCCGCACTAAGTATTTCGAAGACAAAGCCCCTGATGTAGCTTAGTCCCCCGAACCAGTTTTAACATGCTGGGGTATCTGGTTGATTGCATGCATATACGTAGTGAATTGCTTTGATAGGACAGATGCTAAGGCTATTGGGGGTGCACAGGACCTGTTTTCTAATCCTCAAATGGAAGGTAAGTTGGCTTGCATAAAATCAAAGTTTTCATTTTTGCCAGAAACCATAACCTGCCTAGAAGAAAGTGGCATGGTAGCCTATTGGCCAAGTCAATAGAGTTAGTCAGGAATGTTGCAGGTTGTATAAAACATGTAAAAGGTGAGATTGGGGACACAGTCAGACAGAAAATAAATGTTGTATTGGAAAAGAATAAAGGGTATCAGACAGTGTGTCAAATAGCCCGTATTTTGTCGGGAGAAGACTTCAGAATTGACATTTTTGAAGAGGATTTAACAGCCAGTGACATAGGGTTTTTCGGTTCATTGTTACATTGCGATGCGGCCGCGTCTAGGGAATTTTTAGGGACATCAGTGACGTTACCGTCATGTTGCGCGCGGCCACGGATGTCGCGGCTGACGTATTGCCGCTTTGCCTGCCGGGAGTCGCTTTGCATGCTTGTCAGCTGAATAATACGTCAGTTTCGCCTATATTGTTCTGTGTCAGTTTCGCGCACGGTTTTGTTCGAGAGAGTCGTACATTTATTTTCACCTGTTAGCGGTTGGTGAACGTAATTTTAATGATTATTATTCCTGTGAATAACCTAGTGAACAAGATTTTGATATAAGCAGTGTCGTCTGCGCGATTGTGTTGGCGATTTGTAATAAAATTGTTGAATTCCTGAAGTCTTTGTATTCAAATAAAATGTCGTTACGTGTTACGTGAGGAGAACGTGTGGTCGAAAATTACCGGTTCTTATTGTACATGTGGAATAATACGAACTGTGGGACCTATCGGTGAGTTTGTTTTTTACGTTGTTCATATATTTATTTTGTTTTTTGCATTTAATTGAAAAGTTGCACTGTATTCTTCTAAAGCCATAGATAATGCCATTTGTCTAAACGATAATATTACGTCAGGCAAGGTGGGAGGGAGGGAATACGCCTGGGTAAAATATAGAGAAAAATTGGCATTTACATGAACACTTGCAAAGGCATATAACAGTCTTTTGTACCAGTCATATATTGGTCGGTAATTACGTTTCATACAGTATGTTTGTGTGGCGTTATTAGACAGTCTGTAATGGATGGTGATTTCTAATTAAGTATTTCCAGTCAATATTTGAAAACATAAAAATACCGAACTTTTTTTTGGGTGGGGGGGGGGGGGTTATGGGGGGCGGGGGCGCAGCCCCCCCCAAAAAAACACATTATTGACCACAATGTTGTATAAGGAAATTAGAAGTCGTTGATAATATCACAGAACCCGACAATTTTATATTTATCACTATCAATTTCAAATAATTACGATATGTATCGTAATATGTAATTGAGCTATAAGTTATAGGCCAATTTTAGATTTCGATGCGGAAAATTAAAATTCTCAATTTAAATCGCGAAATTTTTCTACTTATCGGAATCTATAATTGAGCTATGTAGGTCAATTGCAGATTTCGATGCAAGGTTTTTAGTTATGAAATTAGAAGAATTACGACGTGTATCGGAATCTGTAATTGATCTACATAGTCCAATTATAGATTTCGATGCGGAAAATTATAAATATCAATTGAAATCGCGAATTTTATCTACGCATCGGAATCTTTAATTGAGCTATGTAGGTCAATTACAGATTTCGATGCACACCTCATTTCGAATGTTTTTGTGTTTCCCCACCCAAAACCCCCTATTACCCAGGCTTTTCCCGTAAGCTTGCCAGAGGAGTGACGTCGTTGATGACGTCATGGTAGACGCCATTTTATTTTTAGGGGAATTTTATACGCGGCCGCATCGCAATGCAAAATTATCCCGGTTTTTCAAATATGCTCCTACTAACGGTACATCAGTGGAAGTGGAGAGAAGTTTCTCGAAATATAAAACAGTATTAGCTGACAATCACCGTTCCTTTACCTTTGAAAACTTGAAGATGACTATGGTGGTGTATTGCAACGCTAACTAAGGTTTAGTTAGCAATATATTTTTTCACTTGGTATTAGAAATGAAAATCTATAGATTAATAGTTTAGTAGTACCATACACTAATTCTACTCAGAATGTTTGTTATTCGAACCAGTATTTGTACAAGACAATCATTATGAAATTGATCATTTTTAGGTCATTTCTTTAAAAAAACTGGGTCATTTTAAGAGAATTTTAGGGGCATTTTATAAGTCATTTTTCGATAATTTTAATGTCATCAACATCCGGGTGATAGTTATAAGCATATTATCCAAAACTGAAAAGATCGGTTATGTAAAGCAAATCAAACGAGCGCCCTTCAGTAAACAACAATTATTCCTCGAGAAACAAACAAATACATTGTACGAAATAATCTTACTCACCGTGGGATCCTTGAATCCGTATCCAGGAATTAAAGGGAGTCCCGTCATATTTCGCTATGAAGATACTGTTCCATCTACCTGCTAATTAATGGGTAAAAACACTATTGAAATAATGAGTTGTTTACTTATTGCTAGGCAACCAACAAACATATGCAAACGAATACAGAATAGCCAACAGTACATCAAAAGAATACTTTCTTACTGAGTGTTTAGGAAAGATAATCGCTACTACAGATAACCGACAATATTAACTCGTCGTAACCAAAGAATATGGGCAGTCGTAACTGTGGAAACTACGTTTGCAGCGGCATCTACAGCCCGATTCTGTAAGACATGTAGGTACGATTCATACATGCCGATAGAACAAAAATAAGACAGTTTTGTGTGTTTTTGGAGATTAAAATTTATGTTTTGTGCTTTTGTGAAATCTTCATAAAAAAGTCAAAGACTTATAAGGGAAAGATAAACATCTCAATCTTTAAATTAATAAAACATGTATTAAATGAATGTCTAAGTGTATGATAATGATAGTTTACAAGACAGTTTTGTGTTTCGTTAAAATCAATTTTAGCGTATATGGTACTGCAATTAGAAACACATTATCAAGACTCTAGAGCACGTTTCTTATTCATTATACATTTGTTTTGAACAAAATAATTCTTTACGTGGGATATGTTCCAGTGGAAAGGGACATTCCGAGTAGGAAGTTGGGATTTTGAGGTTTGAGAGGTTGGCAACACTGGATGGTGTGACAGGAAAAATTTTTAAAGATGACATATCGGTTTGGTTTGGTCAATACTTGGTATTTTCATAATGCTTTGACATAGATTTGCAAGCGAACTGCTCATGAAGTAACATGTCTAGGAAGGATTTAAGTGTGACTGTGGAATTAGACGTTCATGCGGTGGGTATATTTATTTAGGTATGTTCTCTCTGTTTTATTTATGTCTGCAAATAGTTGAACTCGTTTTTCTCATTTATAGGTTAAATGTCAAGGGGTGTGGTTATGCCACAAAGGAAAAGTGACATTACGCATTTGTACTCTGGAATGTATGGTTAGAACTTCCATGAAATCTCCGGTTTTTCCAATTCCTTACCAGGAGAAATTCGTATTCCAAAAGGTAGGTTATGAAGACTGTGCAGTAACATATTTCGTAAGCACCATAGTGAGCTCACATACTGTATGTTGTGTATGGCACATGTATTTCAGTCTCAGAATATGATGCAGTATTCCATTTAATTTCCATTGAGATTATGTTATTGATTTAGTTCCAAACTGTGGCTAGAGTGATCAGATGTGTCGGTATTTGGCGCTTCATCTCAACGTTGCAGAATCTTTTGTAAATTGTAACACCCTGGTGGTAGGCCTAAGTGATAAATTGAGGAATAAAGTGGCAGTTAAAGTGGTAAATTAAGGAATGTGGTAGGCTAAATAAAGTAATAGGCTACTGGTCGTTAAGCAAGCTTGGCCTTTGAGGAGGCAAGCATATGCTTAGGATATTTAGGTGGTAGCTAAGGGTAAGGAGGTAATAATAGGAAACTTGCAGTGAATGACAGTCTCGTTGTGTTCAGAATGCTCTTTCTCACCCTCCTTCTTATGTGCTCTTCACTTTTCTCTATACAAAGTGTCAGTACAGAGGCAGGGAGATGGAAGCAAGATGGTAATTAGGTGGCACTTATGTGGTAGTCAAATGTATTGGGCCAAAATGAAATTGTAATACCGTAGTATCACGTTGAAAGTCCCTTTTCAGTGCTTTTCAGGCGGTCTAGTTTCGATCGTCAAGCTATTGTGTATATTATGTATATCATCAGATCCCTTGCCGTTTTTTTTTTGAATCTTTGTTAAAAGAAAACCCCAGTAAGAGTAAGGTTGACCAGAACCGATGTAAAAAATTGTTAAATTACTGAAATTAGCCAAAATACCTGTAGTAATGGTAGGGAAAAAATCTGGAGATGATATAGTAGTAAATGTTTACTCCTCCACTGTCTGTAACACACCCAGCCATCCCAAGTAGGATCACGACTTGTATACATGAAATTCCAGCTGGCTCTTCCATTTTTAGCATCGCCTACAGTATTGCCAATCCCTCGCAAGCGGTACTGTATCGCATCCGGCAGACCAATGGTTTTCGCCTAGACCAATAATTGTTAGGTAGCGGGCCGCGTTAGCTAATATAAACACCCTTGGTTTTTGTCACACACAGTGGGGGTAGTCGCACCTTGATAATCTTTATCTTTTTGCCTTTTATTTCTTTTTTCACATAATTACAAAGTTACATGTGTCGTGTGGTGTATTTTGTATCGGACATGTTGGCAACGCAATATGACATCAATGTATCTGCCACAAACATCTGCCGTCGTTGAACAAGCTACAAATAAAAACCTTCATTTAAGCAATATTAGTGATGTTTGACAGTATTTTCAATGTGCAGCAGTGATATTTGACAGTATTTTCAATGTGCAGCAATGATATTTGACCGTATTTTCAATTCCTAATGACTCCCAGAAAGGTATGTGAATGATATGTTCAATAATCTACCATGTTCTGGTTTGGTTCCGGTTCTGGTAAACTTTACAATTATTAATGAAACCCCCAGTAATTTACACTAAATTCAGGAAGCTCTTACATATGACAAAAACATGAAATTGTGTGTGGGTATGTGATGCAAGTGTAAGTTCAATTGCCACTCAAAATTACAAAATTTATGTTGAGCCATTTCTCATCAGTAGGGAAGCATGGGTTTTATAAACATAGAAAACAAAAATGACTCAGAATACATTTCACTTCTCATATCCTGGATTGCCTAATACCTGTAGAATGTATCTATCCTCATCTATCTTCAATGAAAATCAGTAAGAAATTTGAAGATTTGCTGTTAGATTTAACAAAAGTATTTTAGAATTGATCAGCTTGTGAGTTCTGCAAAGAGTTTTTGGTCAAACTTTATATGACTGTACTTTTTCTGTGTGAACCTGTTGATTATTGTACATGCTAATTTATGTCATGTGTCACCTCAATATCTGCAGGCCAAATGGCTGGGCAGCGGTCACTAGGTAGGCCTAGGCCCTTCATGGGCTGTAGTGCTAGGGGTTATTACGAGGGCTGTTTTTAAAGTAAGGGCCTTTTTTTTAAAGCCCGTAGTTAGCGTGCGCGCTACCTCCCGGCATCCTTTGCGAACAAGCAGGCGTCAGTTGCAGCTGTGTAGCTAACCTGTGTGCATCTTCACAATGTTCAAGATTATTGATTCGCCCGCCGCGTGTGAAGTACGATCTGTGATATGTTTTTTGAGTGCAAGAAACATGTCGGCTGCAGACATTCGTCAGCTTTGTGAGGTGTATGGTGATAATGCAATGACGGAAGGTAAAGTGCGATAATGGGTACGCGAGTTCAAAAGTGGCCGTGAAAATGTTCACGACGATGAACGCTCAGGTCTGTGATCACAGATGACTAGGTGACTGCAATTGACATGAAAATTCACGAGGACCGAAGATTAATGATAAGCACTCTATCAATGGATTTTCCTCAGGTGTGAATTCTTGGTTGTCAGAGCAGGCGGCAAACTTTTATGCAGAGGAATTTCAGAACTTAGTTTTAAGGTATGACAAGAGTCTAAATAAACAAGGCAACTATGTAGAAAAATACAGGAAGGTATGTAAAACCTAAAAATAAAATGTGGTTTCAAAATAAAATGTTTGGTTAATTTAAAAAAAATGGCCCGTACTTAAAAAACAGTCCTCGTATTATTATTTTATAAGTGTCTTGCTAGGTCAGCCATCCAAACAGTGGATTCATCCTCCTTATGAAGCTTTTCCAATATTGTAGAATATTTGCTCTGACCAAGATTGCATGATGCAAAACATACCAGTCTATTATGGTACTTAGTTTAGTTAGTTGAGTTGTAAGGGGGTGGAACAGTGAGGTCATCTGCCCCTACGTATGATACTTAAGGCGAGTGGTTTATCTTTAGTATGAAATTTATTGTAGGAAACAACTGGGTTGAGTGCCTCAATACTTTAAGATTGTGGGTTCTATTCCAGCTGTGTTTGATGCATTTAAGGATGTGGAAATAGGACAGACTCTATTGATAGCTACATCGCCATGTGCAAAAGACCTATTTTCGGCAACATTCCTACATTCTATCATCTCTGGAAAACTATTAGTGGTTATTTAGGCATTGAACATTTGACATATGAAAAAGAACTTATTTCTCTCCCCATTATCATGTAGTGTCACTTGTCATCTTTCCCACAGGGGCTCACAACTAGTGGGACATGGGTTGGCGACCACTGCACCCAATCGAGTCTGGTATTGCTTCCACTTACATGTGCTGGGCTCTTTTCATTCAACTTTTCCTTTGACCTCCCTTGTTGCCTTGTTGTTGCCTTTTGATCTTGATAGTATTAGGGTTTTTGAGGCCTAGGGAGTCTTTCATTTTCCTGCCCTAATTGGTCCTTGTCTATTCATTTCTGACACCCTCAGTTTGCAAGGGGTCAGACATCATCTGTTTATCATGGCATCTCCTGCATATTGTAAGAGGCCCTAAAGGTGGCAGGGTATGTGTAGCTCTCTCACGCACGTTGGACAGCAATACACCCTCAGTGGCCCGTGGCTGGTGAACTTAGTAGTTGGTGACCCCAAGGAATTCCTTGGCTGGATTCTTTTTTCCCTTTTTTCATTCAGGGAACAGTCTATTTCTCTTACTTATCTGCCCCCTCAATCCTCATTCTTCAAGGGTTGAGAGTACTGTATATTCCTTCTTGTCTTTTCTTTCCCCTTATTCCTTTCTTCTGCTCCCTTTTTCTGCTAGTATGTAAGTTAAGTGGACGATAGCAGCAGCACCAGCAGCAGCATCTTTCATTATTGCACTCATCATCATCCTTACCAATAGGGGCAGATGTTTTGCATCATAGCAATTACCACCACTGGTCTTCTTAACTTTCATGAATTTTGTGTTTGACAGACTTTCCCAAATGTCTTCTGTTTGGTGGATCTACAGCATCAGCTTGCCAAGGAAGTATTTTATGCAGAGCTAACACAATGGCATGGAAGCAGTTTGGGTATAGTTTTGGCCAAATTTGAAACAACTCTCGAGAAATTGCTGTTTCCCACATTGGTGCAGAGAGGGGATGCTTCTGGTGTTGACGTTGATCTCCTCATGAAACCTGAACGTTCTTTTCCAGTAAGTAATTATATTGGTGAGTTTTCTTTTGTAATTTATGACCATGATAAACATAAGAATTTCTTAGAATTTTGAAAAATGTGAACTCCATCTAAAAGTAAAGCATTTTATTTGCACTCTCTTTGAATCTTTTAGAGTGGAAAAGTATATTTTTTGGGAAACCACGGAAAGCCACCTCCAATATGGCTGAGGTAGGAATTGAACCCGCCTCTTCTCACTTTTGCCTCACTTGCCCTCAGACCAGAATCATGACGAATAGAAATAAACAGTGTCATCACTCCGCTACTTAAGCATTGTAGTTCATGGTCCAGCCAGTGTGTGGCGCGGAAGTCGCGCCGAACCATAAGGAGGTGTGACAAGTAGCCAACGAGTTTAGTACTGTAGTATCCTGTGTGCGAGGGAATTTGTTTCTTTGTAATAGTATACGAATGTCTGTGCAGTGCTTTGTGTGTGCAAACAACTAAATTTTCTGGTGTTTCGGGAAAATGTCGTACGGTTTCGTTTCTGGATGTAAATCGGGTTAGGAAGAAAATCTGATGGTAGACAACTTTTCACACCACCAAAAGAAACAAATCTGTTTACGAAATGTGCGAGAGTTGTTCCGCGTAAAGATAAGCAATTGTCGATCAAAAATAGAATCTGTGACGTGCGTTTTTCGGAAGATTTAATTATTATAAAGGCGGACTGTTTCGTAGTGAACTATGAGAACGTGAAAATTCCTCGCGTGAAGTGGAAATTTAAACCAGTATCAGTACCTCACATTTTTCAAAATTTACAGAGATATCTATCCACTGATGTAAAATGACGAAAAGCGTCCAGTAGGATACGGAATGAAGGCAGCCTCCCATGGTTACTTGTTCTACTTCGTGCCATCCTTATCTAAAACGAAAAAATATATAATCCGTCTTAATAATAATAGTTGTTGATTCTTTAGGGACTTACCGACATCGTGGTAACGTAGCCCCATGTGCTTGGGTGTGTTTAGAATTTGTCTGATTACCTGTGTCATGATGTCTGTAGTAGTGTGTATTTGGAATTGAGGTAGGATTTGGGTAGGAAGCGGCTGTAGCCTTCAGTTAGGTACCATCCTGGCATTTGCCTGGAGGATAAGTGGGAAACCATGGAAAACCACTTCCAGGATAGCTGAGGTAGGAATCGAATGTGCCTCTTATCAGTTTTGCCTCACGAGGCTGAGTGAACACCGTTCCAGCGCTCAGACCAGTATTAAATTTATTGGCAGAGCTGGGAATCGAACCCGGTCCTCCACTGTGATGGCCAAGAATGAGACGGACATATAATAATAATAATAATAATAATAATGGCCAACCTGCCAATAAAATAAACGGACATCCAATTCTTCGCTTCCGTTGCCGTCCTCCTGATCTTCGGATCTTGTTTCAACTTTGTCTTCAGTATCAGTCACAAATTCATTTGAAATTACTGAATCATGAACTAGCTATTAGTTATCTTTCAGCAGAAGGCGACACGCTTCATCTGCATCCTTAGGTTTTCGTAAGGCGCAATCTCCTTACTGATATTGGGAGCGCTCGTACTATCAATCCCACGCTGACAAAATGTTACACGTGGAGAGTTATTTTTAGGCACATCGTTTCACAACTCCAGGAAAATGCTTACTAAGGTTTGGTGTAAGATGTCACGAGACGATACAGTAAGATCATAACATGAACTGTTGGCTTGATATTAAATCTAAAACGAACCATGGATCTGTCAGACCAATGCGCGACTAACGGAGGGTTTTAAAATATATTACTACATGGGGACTGAGAATATTAATAATTACTTTTTGACGGTATTATTCATAAGTCTAAACAAACAATTAGTTGTAATCAGCATAACCGTAGCCTTCGTAAAGAGGTTTACGTAGCCCAGCGCGTATCCCACTTCTGAACAGCTGACTGTGTAGCGTTGGGGATCTGCGCCGCTAGCGCTAGCCAAGTGGGGCGCGGTTGAACTCAGTCAGTGATAACACCAAATAGCTTATAAAGATAATAGCGGAAACTCGGCCGTAAAAGCATGCGCTCGTTTGGAGACAGCGATCACAGTGCCATCTCTTGCTGCGAGTTGACAGCATTACTCGCCTTGCCACCCACAGCTAGCATTTTTGAGTGCGTACCGACAGAAATTGCATTGTGAAGCTAACATATGTCTCGGTTTGATATTAGACAGCAAATAATTTAAAGATTAGTGTTAAAAGAAACAAAAGATACTTGGTTCTGTACAATATTTATATAGAATTCTAAAAAATACTGGACCGCTTCTGCATATGGTTTGCTTTGCCATAGGCAGTAGAACTGAAGGCACTGCACCAGGCCAAATTAGCACATTGGTTTTAATCTATCCTTTTTGACATACTGGTATTTAAAAACGAGTTGAACACGCTTAATTACATTAAAAAACAGTTACCTTCTTATATATTTCCTACTAAAGTAAGTAAAATTAAAAATTGTGTTTCTGAACTTGTTAGATTACACCAACCTCCTTAGCTTTAATAGTGCAATACGTACACTTTAGAGGCAGATGCCCTCGCTGTTCCGCCCCTTATAACAACAATAAATAACTAAGTACACTTTCAATCGGAAATATTGAAGCATGTTGTTAAATGTTAGGCCTACTGTACCGTAGAGTCACCACGTTTTATAAAGGCTGTTGTTTCAATATTAACATTAGGCCTACTATCAACAACCTACAAAGATCTTACCCTTGACTTAACAAGTTTTTATTCCTGAAATCTTTCTCCTCAAAGTGGTCTGAGCATACAACATGAGTTCTGTTTAAATGTTCTGGGCCATTCCTTTTGAATACGTCATCTAAGTCAGCTCTTCGGCTTCGAATAACCCACAGCGTGCATCTATAAATATATAAAGAACAGGCTAAAATATGCTAAATTATATTGTAAAAGCATTCTGTATTAAAAGAAAACCGAACTCTCAGTGTAATGGTAGGCTACTTGTTTACAATAATTTCTTGGGAACCTGAAGAAAGATTTTGGGTCACTCAGTTGTTTATAATTATTACAGCCATATATGGCACAAATACTCCCCGTACCAACCATTACAATTGGATAATTAGATCATCCACAGGTCAATAATTTCTTATAATTGTTTGGTTGGATCTCACGGTTGTAAATCATCTGGTCTTACGTTGCCAACTCGGACCGCTAGGCGGTGCTGGGGAGCGCTGTCTCCTGTTTTGGCGAGGAGTTTCCGCTATTATCTTTATAAGCTATTTGATAACACTATATATTCTATTCGTCATGACAGAATTAAATTTCTTGGCAGAGCCGGGTGTGCTAGCCAGTACACAACGGAGTGGTCTATATTTAATATAATTCGAAGAAATCTTATATATTAGAATAATTTGAAGGAATTTCACGTTTTGCTAACACCGAAATATCTTGACAAGTAATTCTGCTACGACTACGTTTGTTATTTTGAAACATTCTGCATGTTACGACGCCTTATACATTGAGCACCAACTTACTTGATTACGTGATGTGTGTTTTAAAATAATTGCGAATATATAATTGCACCAAGGTCACACTTCATCCTTACCTAAAACTGAAATATCTTGATAAGTAAATGTGCACGACATTTGTTGGCTTGAGACACTAGACACGTTTTGCACTATCCATCGAGCCACAACTTACTTGATTCTGTCATCCGTGTTTTAAAATAATTGCGAATATTCATTTCACCAAGATCATTCTTCTGGCCAAGGTGTGGTGCTGGCCATAGTGAGCCGAGGAGCGAATCAAGTGTTCTGTAGCAAGCTTGCACCCACTAGTCAGATGGCCTGTTCCGTTGCAACATGCAAGCGCTCAGAGGCTGGCTGGCATTTTGTTTCAGGATGCGATCTTAGAGGTGATTCATATGATGATGTTATAACTAAAGCCCTGCGCAGATATCTGCAAAATTTTCGCCACATGGATATAGTTTGCGGATACTCTGCGGATAATGTATCAAGTAAATTTGGGGATAGTTTTTAGAATAAAATGTGGAACGATAATATTACACATTTGCTATGCCAATCTACAGCTTCATGTTTAAAAGAGGAATACTCTTATAGCCTATTGCGTACGAAATATTCAGGCACGTATGTACACGAGAAGATTACTTTACTCATATGCTTTCAACTACATTTTATTAAGTACCGTATGTTTGTAGTAGATGGTCTTAACATCTCATCAATTCTCACTGCCATTATTACTATACATACGAGATATAATGCTGTCAATAAGCCTGTTAGTTCGTGGTGACATCATTAACATTCTTCAAGTCAGCTACTTCGCGGTCCAAGCTATCCTGGAAGATCTGGTTCCATGTGTAGCCTATCTGTAGATTTATTTCCAACTTGGCACTGAAACACGCTGACTGTGATATTGCAACGGATAGAGTTATGACATCAACTATGCGGCCATTGGATGGGCCAAGAAGCAGATGGATGATGACTGACTTGGAATTTCCGGCCAAATATCAATCCCTTTCTCCAAGCGTAAAGAGAGGTCACTTATTATTAGTGAATGTTACCGCGACCGTGAGTATGAACATCATTTCACTAACATGGATAAACTAACTATTAAAATAAAACAAGGTGAATATTCAACGATATGGCAGACATTTGGTTACGTTTTTAATGGAAACGAAAAGGTGAACAATATACTGTAGTAGGATGTTTTTTTTTTACCTGTAAGAAAGTGTATTCATACTCGAGACACAAATCAGGCACATCAAACTTACTGAGGCACAAGTGCAAAAGTAGCCAAAATAGTATAGCCAGTTTTTTATCATCCAACTTGAAGTTCTTTGCAATGAAGCAAATTGTCAGGAACGACTTTCTCCTCAAATGTTTGACACTTTATGCTTTATCTAATAAATTAAAAATATTATTGAAATATCACCGGATTTGGATAAAAGTCATGCGGATGCGGATAAAAGTTGGGCGGATGCGGATAACAGTCACGTGGATGCCGGTCGGATGCGGATAACGTTTTGTTTATCCGCGCAGGGCTCTAGTTATAACAAGTATTTCCGTGAAGAACTAAATTGCCTACGTTTCTTAAAATATAAGATTCAATCCTTATTCCTGCAATTAGATCAATTTAGAGTTATATTGTTTACAGAATTCTGCTGGTAGCACTGCCATTATACAATTTGCTCGAAACATAACTGAAATATTTTCGTCTAATACAGCAGTGGCTTCTGAGATATTGATAGTCTATGGCTCTAATATTCAGGGAGAGTTAATACCTTAGGTTGTTGATAGCACTGTTCTATCTTAGAATGTACACATTTACTGTATATGTTATGGCATTCACTGTGAATACAAAATTTGGCAGAAATCCAGTGAAAGCTACAGAAGTTACATTCAGATAAACATGAATCCTATATGTGTACGTAGAATTATTTTAGTAACACTGATATATACAGTGTACGTGTTGCTGAAATCTAACTGCAAATAGAGTTTCAAACTGTTTGTATGTGAACAGATTCTACGATATTGAGTCCAGGGTTCATATGTTCTCAGAATGTTACTAGGCAGTCGGTAGTCCCGTCGACTCTGTAAATAGGCATGCTTATGGCTGCTAAGGTACACACTGCACGTGGAAAAATTATGTATAAGCCCATAAATTAGTATAGCAGTTACATGGAATTGAACATTATAAACGTGCATATAACTAAGTCTAAAATATCTTGACTTTACAGTGTGCTAAGTTTTAAGTTTATTCCGTATACATACCTAATCCGAGACATTGGATCTGGGGTTCAAAAGACTCGAGATTATTAATACACAGTTGGTTGCTGTGATGACTCTTATAAGCACAGCCATATCTACTAAAGCATACATCGCACTTACAAACTTGGATAAAATCCATTTGTAGTTATGGACGTTACATGCAGTTCAACATTGAACCTATCAGCACGTGTAGAATTATTTTGGCAACACTGCCATGCATGGGTTGATAAAAATGGATCTGCAACATTATGAGCTTCAAATGTGCCAATTTTGGAAGAAAACCATTTCTTTTAGTATGGATGTTACATGCACAGGGTGTCGACCAGTAACGAAAAAGTAACGAAAGTAACGAATTTTACAAACAGGTAATGAAAATTTTCTGAAGGCGGGTTGAATCATTTAAACTCGCGCCGTTAGGCTCCGAGATTGCGATGGAGCGAGTTTCACGCAAGCGGCGCCGGTTGCATAAGCTATATTTCCCCGTGCCTGAGCTCAAGGAAATGCATACTGAGGATACCTTGTGTGGTATACATCAATTCAACGTATATTTTCGGCATCAAGAAGACTTCCTAGTTTTGTGTGAAAATTTTTTCTATGTTATTACAAAACCTGACTTTTCGCGCGACATTTATTCGCGAAAACTTCCGAAACTAAACAGAAACCTCTCATTTCTGTTATTGTCCTCTAAATTTGGAGACTAAGTCAAATTGAAGTCCAGAAATAACGCTAAATAATTTAATGTCGCAATTTTGCGAAATGTTACAGTTTCGAAACAAAAATTTCGAAATACATAATAACTTACCGGTATTTTAAAAATCTGTCTCGTAAATTTGCGACATCCGGTATGGTTAATTCGAAATTCAGTTATATGTCGATTTTCCTTCGAACTTTGGTTCCATCGGATATAGACTATAATCTAACTGGTTATTTTGATAACTTGTATAATTCGTGATTCGCATTCGCAAGAAAATGTGCCCTCTTGTCGTATTATTCGTTCAATCCTCCCAGAATAATTCGTAATATTCGATACGGTACCTACTTCGAACGTTCATCCTCCAAAATCGCATCCTCAAGGCTACCGGCTGACCTCACGACTTGCCTGCTCGTCAAACAGACCAAGATTGACGTCAGTTGCGTAAAATGATAAAACCCCTATCGTGAACTTGTGACCACGAGGACTGGGAGAATCCTGTTAAAGGTGATTGGGCACCCATCACGAAACATTCCGAAACCTACTCGCCACTTTTCCCATGACCGTATACTTAAAAGAGTACGGGGAGCGAGAAATGCATCAACCCACTTAGAAATGACTGCCTATGCAGCATCGCGATACTAATTTTTCCTAGTGATCCACCCTGAACTCATGAACTCCCAACCACAGCATAGGGACACCGGGAATCACTGCGCCAACCATACAACATGTCCATAACTACTCGTGAATTTTAACCATGCCCAACCTTGAGCTTGCTTCCACCATTCTGTCAGGGCAGATAGACAGGCAGGCAATCGTTGAACGGCTGGGTGCAGCGCCGATTGCATAATATCGCGAGGACAACGTGAATCTCGTAAAACAGCCGAGAGCGGCAGCGATTGCGATACATTGCGATATTTCTCTGCATTCAATGACTAGGACAACTGGATTCTTGTCAAACGGACAGCAAGTGGTGCAGATTGCGTAATAATGCTATATTTTCTCATGCCCGACCTCAAGGACAATGGAAATCCCGTCGAGTGACTAAAAGAGACACCGTTTATCTAAATCGCGATTTTCTCCGTGTTCTATCGTGAAAACTATGGGAATCTTGTCAAACAGCTGAGACCATCGCCGATCGTGTAACATCTCGATATTTCTCCGTACTTGACTGCGAAGTCAAAATTCGGTGACGACCACGTAACGTTGCATACATTTCTTCGTGATCTACCGCGGGGACAAAGGAAATCTCGCCAAATCTCTGTAAAGAGCAGAGCACCCTCTTGATATTATAACAACGTCTTGTGCACATGACGGCATATTAGCTGAAACAAATAATTTGATAATAAATATCCAGTATTTAATTTTTTGTATTTTTTATTTTTTAAATTTTATTATTTATTTTATTTACAGCTTTAAAGACAGTTCATTGTTGTTTTTCTTCACTGCGTGACGAGCTCCTATGCTTGCAGACCGCAGACGTATCTTGAATTCAAAGGTAACTAAAATTAAATAAAAGGTAACTAAAAGGTAACTAAAAAGTAACTAATTTTTACTTCATCCTTACAGTAGACACCCTGATGCAGTTAAACCTTGAACCAATCACGATCCGTAGAATCATGTTGGCAGCACTATGATATATGGTCACCTGAAAATTAATCTGAAATATGGTTTATATGTGTGCCAATTTTGGAACAGATCTCATGAATACCTTCTGAGATATCCAACATAGAGTTCAAATTTCAGTAGTTGGTAGCACTGACGTTATTTTCAAATATGGCCTTGAGATGTTCTGATAGAGATCATCACTCATACCAAATTTGGTTTGGATAGCTGCAGTTGTTTAGGAGTTGATAGGGTGGGATACACACACAGGGGACACACACATTTGATCTCATAAGTAGAGGTGTTAGAAAGTGTTTTTATTTTTTTGAAGATTTGTTGATTTAAAATTCAAAAGGTGGTGTTTTGTGTTTTTATTAACATTTGAAAAGTATTAAGGTTTGTACAATAAGTGCATTTAAAAATGTAAACAATTAATAAAACAAAGTAAAAACAAAACAGCAGGGTAAACCATAAAACATGGCTATGGAAGAATGAGATAATACTTATATGGAAGTCAAATTTTTATTTTACATTCACCATCTCGAAACACATTTCAGTGAATACCTTTTTCAGTTTTATCCAAATACTGCAGTGAAATCATTGGAAGTAGATCATAATTCAAGTCTCAGCATTTGCAGCTGTCAATTGTCGCCTCCTATCACTTACTATGAGACTGTATTTCGAAAATTACCTTCCAGAATTCACATTTGAACAAGGATACCACACACACTTTAATGCAGCTGTTGCGTAGTCTCGGTGTGCAGGCCTTAATCCCATGAGGATCTCTGGAACATTCTCATTATCTTCATGACGCATTTGGTTCTTGATTGCAATCAGGTGAATGCTGTGAGCCTCCAAAAACTGTTGAGACTCCATCTTCTTAAGAAATGGGGCATTCTTCTTAAATTGGAGCAGTTCTGTGGGAGATACGTTCTTAGGTGCATGCCGAGGATCAAACAATGACCCGATGGCTTCTACAGTCTTCCTGGCTGGATCTGTGGTCCTTAAAGTCCTGACTTTCACTAGAGCTGACTGGGCAACACACGTAAGCTTGGACTTAACCATTATCTGCATCTTTTGAGGAAGCTGTTCCAAGTTCTGGATGATCGTATGATTGAACACTCCACCATCGCCCAATAGCCTGAGCTTGACCTCAAGGTCATCTAGCTTCCCAGCCAGTAAGTGAATTGTTGGGTACATAGATCCCTCCAAGAAATTAAGCAAGTCCATAAGAGAGGCACCAACAACAGAAACATAGAATGCTTGTAATTTTATAATTTGTATGGTTGAAGTCGATGCTTGTTGGAAAAATTTGACCCCAGAATTTGAATCTTCCAATGCGTGGCCATATACATTGCAGCCTTAAACCATGAATTCCATCTTGTACATACAGGCATTGGGAAAGTTAGAATTTCATTCTCTTCTTCTGTGTTTTCATATTTCTCCCTTAGAAATGCAACGTAATTGCTTTTTCTTTTTCGCGTATTTAAAAAGGCATTCTTTGTCTTTACTATAGACATGTTCAATTCATCCAGCTCGTTTTCAAATATGCAGCCGATAAGATTGACTTTATGAGCCCATCACTGGACATGATCTAATTCTTCAGTCATTCCTTGAAGAGTCATCATCATCTTGCACAGTTTTCAGCCACTGGCCGGGTCTGTTTGGAACACAAGCCTCTCCAACGTCTTCTGTCTTCCCACCATCTCTCAGCCTCCACCCTTGTCCAGTCTTCTCCTCTCTTCTTCACGCCTTCTTCCACCCCCTTCAGCCACCTGTCTCTCGGTCTCATTCCTTCCCACTTCGTCTCGTGTATCCTCCTGGGTATCCTCTTCTCCTCCATTCGTTTTACATGTCCATACCATCTAAGTCTAGATTTCTTAATACCATCCTGTAATGGTTCCTCCTTCATTAATTCTCTGGTCCTCTCTTTTCTTATTCTGTCCATCTTTGTAGCTCCAATACTGCTTCTCAAGAACCTCATCTCACTGGCCTGTATTTTGCTCTTCTCCCTTCCTTTCATAACCCAGGTCTCCGAGGCATACATCAGGATACGTCCGATATATGATCTTTTTGCTGTTCTGAGGGACATCCTTGCTCCATAACATGCTTCTCACACTCCTCCGGAATGCTTCTGCCTGTCTCCCCTGCTCATTTATTTCTCTATAGTTTCTTCCATTATCTTGTATCAGGCTTCCCAGATACTTGAAACTCTCCACTTTCTTAGCTTTTCCCCACCAATTGTTATTTCCGTTGTGGTTCTTTCCTTCTTCCTTGTTGTGATCACCATCTCACTCTTATTTATGCTAAATTTCATCCCATATCCTTGTATTATTCTTTCCCACACGTCCAACTGTTCCTGTACCTCCTCCTCCTTGTTTCCCCAAATCATCAAATCATCTGCAAACACCATTGCTTTAATCTTTCCTTCTCCAATTACTTGTGCCACTCAGGTCATTATGTCATCCATCACAACAATGAAAAGTAACGGTGACAGTGCACTTCCTTGTTTCAGGCCATTTCTCTGTTCCAACCAATCCGATCTCTCTCCTCCCACTTTCACACAGCTCACGCTTCCCTTGTACATCTCCTTTATCCTCCTTATAGTCCATTTTTCTACTCTATCCTCCAGGGACTTCCATACTTTGTTTCTGCACACACTGTCATATGCTTTCTCAATGTCCAGGAAGGCCATCAGTAGATCTGTTTCATACTCATAGTGCTGTTCTTGTGACTGCCGTTCAGCAAAAATCAAATCCACTGTGGACCTTCCTGCTCTGAAGCCATGTTGTTCTTCCCTCATCCCTCCTTCTATCCTTGTCCTAATTCTCCTTTCCAAAACTTTCTCAAACATCTTTGCACAATGACTCATCATGATTCCCCGATAGTTTCTGCATTCTGTTCTACTACCTTTCTTGAAGATCGGGACAATTATTCCCTTTTTCCAGTCCTCTGGGGTCTTCCTTTCCTTCCATGCTGTCTTCATCACTCGGTACAACCATTGTATCCCCACCTCTCCTGCTGCTCTCACCATCTCCACACTCAACTCATCCACACCCGGTGCCTTCCCTCCTTTCATCTTCCTCACTGCATCTTCCACTTCTTTCCATGTTAAGTCCTTTTCTGTGTGCAGACCATCTTCCTCTTCCCCGATTTCTTCCTCCTTGCCGTGGTTTCCATTTGGGTTCAGAAGTTCTTCAAAATATTCTCTCCACGTTTTCTTCAGTTCCCTATTTTCTATCTCTTGCCCCCTTTTGTTCACCATTCTAACATAATCCGTAGGATCCTTCCACCTCTTATTTTTTACCATCCCATACAGGACCTTTTATGTACCTTCACTATCCTCCTTCATCATCTTTGTCCACTCTTCCATCCACCTTCTTCTCTCCTCAGCCACTACTCTCTTTGCCTCCTTCTTTCCTGGTACTCTTCCCTTCTCTACCATCCTATTTTGATACCACCTCCTAAAGGCTCTATTCTTTTCCCTAACTATATCTTTTGTCTTCTCATTCCACCATTGTGTTTCCTTCCACCTCTTCTTACTACTTGTCCTCCCACATACTGCTTCTGCTGCACCTACTAGTGTCTTCTTAAATCTAGCCCATTCCTCTTCCACCCCTCTTTCTTCATCTGTTGGAATTCCTTCCTTTACCATTTTGAGGTACTCGACCCTTCTAACTCCTGCTTTCAGTTTCCATATCCTTATACGTCTTTCCTGGTTCTCAGTCCCTTTCTTCTCCTTAGTCCCTCTCAGGTTCATTACCAGCAATCGATGGTCGCTATCCAAGTTCTCCGATGGTATAACTTTGATGTCCGTAATGTTCTTATTTAATTCTTTCTCATACAGTATATAGTCGACCACCGACTTCCTGGTCAAGTCATCACTGTACCGTGTGATTGTGTGGCTCTCTCTTTTCTTGAACCAGGAGTTCCCAACTAGCAGGCAGTTCCTTTGGCAGAAGTCCAACAGTCTCTTTCCTCCCTCATTTCTTCTGCCCCAACCCTCTGGTCCAAGCACACTCTCATACCCTTGTCTTTCTCTTCCTACATGAGCATTCAGATCCCCCATAACAATCATATTCCTTCCTCCCAGCTGCTTCTGCAATTCCTCTTCAAACTCCTCCTTTTCTTCAGAGGCGCAGCCTACTTGTGGAGCATACACTTGCACTATTTCTACGGTCTCTCCCCTCAGTGCTACTTTCACTTTCATCATCCTATCGCTTATTCTCTTCACTTCTTCTTTCAAACCATCCCGTACTACTACTCCCACTCCATTCCTCTTTCCCACTTCATTCCCACTCCAGTACAGTCTATAGCCTTTTCTCAGTTCTCTCCTTCCTTCCCCTTTCCACTTTGTTACTGCCAATCACAATAAATCCAACTTCCTTCTTTCCATCATATACACTATCTCCTCCACCTTCCCCGTCAGCGTTCTTATGTTTAAAGTTCCAAATCTTAGTCCATGAACACAGCTAGGTTGTCGTCCATTGTATCCGTCCTGTCCGAGGCCTGTTCCCTTCTTGAAAGCAAAAGTCTTATCCACTTCTGGCTTGCTGGGCCTATCGTAGCTTCACCAGAGCCCTGTTAACCGTCACTTTTTAGGGTGCCTGTAGGACCTTCACAGCTACCGTAACGGTCCCGGGGCACACAAAGTCCCCACTGTGCTTCGCCCCTACAGGCAATCCCCTACTTTGTGTCGTTGCCAGTCTCCCATGGCGTGGACGAGGGGTTGGACTTATGGGAGTCCCATGAAGAGTAGTTACACATTTTGTCATGTAGCGTGCCGAGTCCATAACTACTGCCACTACACGCTCCCATTCAATTTCATAGGAATTCAAGGTGTCTAATATAGCATTGGAGCAATTTACGCTGTTGGCGGAATCTAGAACAACAGAGGCTGCCAGATGGGTGTTCATTTCAGTTTATGGTACTGATGGACAAAAAAGAACGTTGAAAACACACCTACCATTCTTGTCAGTTGTTTCGTCACATAGCAAAAACACTTCTTTGTTTTTTTATATCTTCCCTAATTTTTTCCCTCCTTCTTTCGCCAATCATGGGGATGTATATCTGACGAATCTGATTTGATGATGGTAAATCTCCACTTCCGCGAACGTACTTATTAAACCAAGTACGGATAGCAGGATTGTCTAGTTTTTCTACTGGTATATTAGCTTTCACAAATGCAGTAGTAGTGTCCAAAATAAACCCTTCTTTCACATCCTTCGCACGACTAGCATTTGATAATGTTTCTTTCAAGGTGGCCACTCTAGGAACACTAACTTCAAGACGTGAATTTTCTCGGCGTTTTGAATGCTTCTCTGATTTGCAAGGTTTGTCTAATGCATCTTTCCTGCGATAAGCTAATCGACAATCACAATATATGCACATAAGAATGTCACAAGAAATTATAAATCCTTCATTCTTATATTCTTTAAGTCTGTCTGTGGCAGAAACTGCTACCTTCAGCATTTTTAATCTCAACTGAGCGATGCCCAGTAACAAACACAGTTATCACACAGTTGACTGTGGGCACATGCCAGTATAAAGTCGTAACCGCATGCAAAATTTATTCCTGAATTCGTGTCATAATATTTAAATTGCATCGCGTCTCATCTTCCTGTACTGCTAAGTTCGGAACTACTACGACGAATATGTGGTCGCCAACTGATTCACGCAAATAACACACTAGCTTCGATGGTAACTCACAATTTGTGCACTTTTTATTAAATTATATAGAATACTCTACTATGAATTACACTCGCTACCGATGTAACAGGAGGCAAACGTAGTTCACAATATGAACAACTATCACGTAACCTTTTGGAGGTAGTCGGCCAAACTATTCACGCCACGAGATAACAGCTGTTTACCACAGCGCTACTATCCAACGAGTAATGAGAATATCAACAGTATATCGTAGTATTACCGTCGCGAAACTATATAATCGATCATTCTCGAATTGAACACCAACCAAATTAGATTATCAGCTTGTGGACAAGAATGTTTGGAGTGGTATGGGGAAAAAAATATAAAAAAGGTTTTTATTTCGCAGATTGCGGTATTTGTGGTGTTATTCACAAAATTCACGTTTTTTCATGATTTAATTTCACTCCTGGGCAGAAAATAAAACATCCTAACCTCTAAATATGACCTTTCGTTTTATTGCTAATTAACAAAAACTAACACCTCTACTCATAAGTCTACATTTTCATCATTTTCCCAAAATATGATAGGTAGGCTAAGAATGAAAGGCGATGGTACCGTAACTGTCTGTTCAGATGACAAGTTTGAAGATATGCGAACAGCAAATATGATATGGAAAGATGTGCTGTAGGATTGTTAAAATGAAATGAATGCTGCGGAGCTGCACGGGTCCTCTAGTCTTAATTTATAGAACAGTTTGGAGTTACATATTTTTTGTTCTATTTAATGGTGACATTCCCTAAACACACATCTTTATCATAATATGATATATTATATCTTAAGAGCGTTTATTCAGATGTGGATTCCAGCCTACCCTCAGACCAGTTTTCGTCTCCCTCTAGAACAGGGGTCTGTGGCCTGTGATTGGAACTCTAAATCTTTATAGTCCTCCAAAAGTTTAGATATAAATAATAGATTCACATTGTACGATTACCTGAAACTGTAAAATAATACAGTGAAAGAAAATCTTCAACATTTTTGTTCGTTTGTCCTATGTGTTCTTTCTTATGAAGTAGTCTACACTACATCGGTGAGAATGAAATTATTAGTTAAAAAAATTAAATATTAAATTTAAAATGATCAGTTTAACTAGCACACATTGGATTGGTTGTACAGTCGAACACACCTGTAACGACATACAGTACATCAGACCTTAAAATTATGTTGTAATAAGCGAGTGTCGTCATAACCAAGATTCATACTTTGTCTATTGAGGTAGAAAATGAAATAGAACCAACCTAATTAGTCTTATTTTATATACCGTACTCACTTTTAAGCCAACATGAACATACAATACAATTAAAGCAGTTAGTCGAGTACTCATCAAACTTCGCAGGTCACTTTGCCGAAAGCAATTTTGTAAAGTAGTTTGAATCCATCCATACAGTGCTCCCCGAGCGCTTTGGTGGAAGGTAGTGTTGGGAGGAGCTTCGCTGGCTTAGAGCGCGGTCTGCCCGCCGCGCCAAAGTGGGCAGCCGATCCGTCGCTAGTCTAGTCCAATGCGCTTTAGTGACAGCGTGTAAGTAAATCAGTTTTGCGGTGGTCATGACTGAACATCATACATAAAAATGGAGTGGTGAAGCAGCAGCCTTTAAAGGAGAATGTGAAATTTAATTTTCTATACAGCTTATAAAGGGCATGTCAAAAGTTTAGTGTGCCACAGAGATTTAATGTGTTAAAAAAAACACAGTTTGGAACGGCACTACAGTGCCACTTAATACACTAACTTCGTTCCGTCGAAGTTAGTGTATTATGTGGAATTCTATTTCAATATGGACCAATATGGATACTAAAAAATACTACAGTGCCAACCCCAGGGATGATTACTGTGGTTTGACAGAAGCCAGTCTCCAATCCAAGTTGGAAGAATTGAAAGAAAATTTCAAGCAGCACTTCTCTGTGTTATTGTTTTAATTTTAAAATGCTTGTTTACAAACAGTAATTAACAAATGATTGAATTATCTGAAGTACACTGAAATTGTGACTTGCCATACTTTTGTCTGACAGGAGATAGAGGAGAGTGAGGTTGGTGGATCCATTTTACAAGCAAGCCATAAATGTTCGATGCGAATTGACAAAGCTGGAAAACCCTTCGTGGAAGGGAATTTAATCAAGGAGTGCCTAATGAACGCGGCGGCATGTATAAGGTGCGTTCAAAAAGTAATGAGCCGGAGGCTGTAATGCGCAAACCGGTGACGACATCGGCTAATCGTGGCGTGTGTAACGAGGTGTGATTCCGACCAGAGCGTGGGAGGTGACAGCCCGTTGCTAGAGGGCACACGTGCACGTCACGTGACGATACAAAGCGAGCAGCAGCATGCATCGATCGTCCAACCAAGACCAAGACAGTAGGCCATTCGACATGCTTCCTGGTGTGGTTGAAGACTGTGGGCACCCGTTGGTCACACACTTTCCGCAAGTGCAGTTGTTCCTTCATGATGGTGTGCACACTTCCGACGCTCAATCCGACCACGGCGGCTATGCCGTTCACTGTCACTCGGCGGTCCTGGGTATTGAGTGCATCAACCAGCTGGACGTTGTCATCGGTAATGCAGGGGGATGCCCCAGACCGGGCATCATCGGCTAACAACACCCGTCCTTCCCTGAAGCGCTTGTGCCACGCCTTGACCCTTGCAAGGGACATGCAGTGTTCGCCGTACACTTGTGACATTCGGCGATGAATGTCCGTTCCCCCTACTCCTTTCGCTGTCATAAATTGAACAACACCTCTTTGCTCTTCGTTTGACGCCTCCATGTCACCGTTTGCAATGCGAGTGGCAGCGTTGGACGATTGATGCATGCTGCTGCTCGCTTTGTATCGTCACGTAACGTGCACGCGTGGCCTCTAGCGACGGGCTGTGACCTTCCACGCTCTGGTCTGAACCACACCTCGTTACTCACGCCACGTTTAGCCGATGTCGTCACCGGTTTGCGCATTACAGCCTCCGGCTCGTTAATTTTTGAACGCACCTTATATTTGGCCTACGGAGCTAGTTGAGAAATTCGGAAAAATCTTTCTTCCTCCTCAAATTGTGGCTCGCAGAAAAGACGATATGGCCGTTGATGTGGAACAGCAATTCATGGAGAAGGCAGCAAATTTTGTATCATTTTCCATCGCCTTCAACGAATCAACTGACATTGCGGACACAGCACAGATCGTTATTTTCATTCCAGGGGTGGATGACTATCTTCGGGTCATCTAGGATTTCCTAGACTTGGTAGCTCTCAAGGACACCACTACCACTTTCGATATTTTCCAAGCTGTGGAGGGTCTTTTTGAGTCAATGGGATTTAAATGGGAGCGGTTGGCGTAACGACGGATGGAGCTCCTGCTTTACGGGTAGGGTTGGCAAAATAGCAGGTTTTTTTTCTAAAAAAAAAACATTAAAACAGTTTTTTTGTTTTAAACAGTTTTTTAAAATTCTGAACATGTTTTGAACAGTGTAATAAAATGCTGTACTTTTAATACTTTAATATAAATATTTTAGAGATCATTTTGACCAGAGTTGTATGGTAAGTAATAAACCAATATTTACAACTGAAACTCAGCCAGCAGGGAAATTTAGTTACCAGCTGGGATTTTTGGCTGCCATGTTCGAAGTTTTGTCACTGGCAATGCTGCCAATATGGGGAAAATGAGGGATGAATTGGCAAAAAAAGATATTAAAGAAGTGATCACTTATGGTTGTTCAGCTCACCTGCTTAATCTGTTAGCACATGACTTGGAGGTGGTTGGCATTACAGAACATGTTAAACAAATTATTAAATACCAGTACTTCTGGAGCACTCACTTTGCAGCAGCCAAGTACAAACAGGCTGGCGGAACAGCTCTTCCTCTTCCTACGGATGTACGCTGGAATTCTTTAGCTGACTCTATAGAGTCCTATTTGGGTAACTGGCATATTATTGTCAAAGTCTGCACTAAAAATCGAAGTGCCATTGAACCAATTATAAGTGCAAAGGTAAATAATATCAATATGAAACAAAATGTTCAAGACTATCTCAAAAAACTTAAGACTGCATCAGTCTCATTAGATAAGATGCAGCGTGCTGACTGTACCATTGGGGAAGCAGTAGAGTTTTGTCTTGACCTGCTCAATTTTTTCAAAAATGAAAACAATCCCAATGACTTAAAGAAATTCATGAAACGATTTAACACCGCTGTAACCGATACCCATCTCCTTGCCAATCTCATGGATCCACGCTATCAAGGACAGAGACTGAGTGAAGAACAACATCATTCTGCTATGGAGTATGTTGAAGCTTACCACCCAGATGCAATGCCTGACCTAATTAAGTACAAAGCAAAATGTTCACCCTTCAAGGAATACCCGTTTGGTCCTGCAATACTAAAAGAAATTAAACCCCTGACATGGTGGGTGGCCCTGCAGAATAACATTCATGACACAACTTCAGGCCTAGCACATCAGCTGCATAGTGCAGTTGCTTCATCAGCTGGGATAGAACGTCTTTTCTCCACTTTTGGGTTTGTGCATAGCAAAGTCAGGAATAGGTTACGGACTGAGAAGGCTGCCGAACTAGTTTGTGTTTTTCGTGAACTCAACAAGAAACCTCTTGAATAAAGACAATGTGGCAGTGACATTTGGATTTATAATATTTTAAATACATCCCTATATTTTCTGACGGATGTTCGCTTGCAAAAATGTTTAACAAGGACATCAAAACCATTACAAAATCACTCTATAAACTTTATATTATTACTTAAAACCTTCAGTAGAAGGCAGAGAAGACCACTGTACTCTAGTGTATTGCAAAATGATTAATTAAAAATATGAAAAAAAAAAAAAATTCTTGTAAAGAAACATATTTTAGACGGTTGTTTGAAGCATTGAGTTTAAAACTAATTTTAAACAATGTGCATTGTTTTAAACAGTTTAAAACACGCTGTTTAAAACATATTGTTTTAAACATGCCAACCCTGTTTACGGGGTCTACGCACGGGGTTCCTCAGCTATGTAAAGTTAAAAATGGCTTGAGAGTGGTAGTACCCTAATGGTGGCGATCCATTGCTTCATACACCAGGAGGCAGTCTGTGCAAAAGTCGCCAAGCTTAAAAACGTAATGGGAACAGTTGTGCGAATGGTAAATTATCTTCGCTTCAATGGACTCTCGCACCGTCATTTCAAAGAGTTCTTGGATGACATTGAAGCGGAGTATCCGGATATCCCGTACCATGCAGAAGTAAGATGGCTGAGCAAGGCGAAGGTGCTGTATCGTATGTTTTGCTTGCGGAACGCAATATATACCTTCTGTGACATGAAAGGGCCGCCCAAAGTTCTTTTGCGTGATCCTAGGTGGGTGTCAGACTTGACATTTTTAAGTAACATTACTGCCCATCTGAATACTTTGAACACTTCGCTTCAGGCCGAAAAGCACAATATCTGCAACTTGGAAAAAATTAAAGCGTGCACAAGAAAATTGATTTTGTGGGAAAACCAGTTGTGTGCAAGGAACACAGGACTTTTTCCATCGCTTGAAACAGTGAAAGAAGGTGTCGACATTGATGAGTACTTGCAGGTAATTCGCCAATTACAAGAAGAGTTTGACAAGCGATTTTCAGAATTATCAGAACTCCAAGCGGTGTTAGATGTATTTGTTCGACCATTTTCTCTTAGTGCAGACAGTGTTCCACAGCTATTTCAATTAGAGCTGTTTGAACTGCAGTGCAGTCATGAAGCTTAGAAGAATTTCACAGCGGATTTCCACAAGAAGAATATCCCCTTTTGTATAAACATGCAAGCAAAGTTCTGTCAATTTTCGGCTCAACATACATTTGTGAGAGTTTCTTTTCGGTTCTTAAGCTTTCTAAAAGTAAACATCATGCAACGATGAGCGATAGAAACTTGAGCGATTGTTTATGAATAGCTGTGTCCAGAAATATTGTACCCAATTTGGAGAAGATTGTTTCCTCCAAATCTAAAAGCTCGTAATAACGACAGAGCAAAAGTCACTCAAGGTCTGTACTATCTGTTCATATTGGTAAAATGTTGTTGAATTTTCCCCTCTAATATGTTCACATTTCAGTTTGGAATAAATCACATTTTTCTTTACTTACCACTTGCGTTCGTTTCCTGCACATTACACACATCGGAGTACCATTCTATTTGTATATGAGATTTTCTTATGGCAATACAGCTTTATCAATATGTCAACAATCCCACAGAGGCATCGGCCGCCCGACTGTACGTACGTATCTAGTCAGCGTGGTTTGAACATTGTATTTTTGTCTCGGGTCTTCTCGCTGCCACAGTGAAGTGCTGGTAGGGGAAGGAGCGCTAGTCTGACTGCCCAGAGCTCCCCGAGCGCAATTACTGGATGCCCCTGATCTACCCAGTGCTGTACACAAATTCTTCATCTTTTAATTTCTTAGCACTAATTCTTCTGCTTTCACTATAAGGAAGAGGTCCACTAATGGGTATATTGTAGCTTCTCTGTTGCTTAAACCACTTACTTGAGCAGTGCTTCATGTACGCCACTCCATTCAGGTTTCAAGGAAATCTGGCAAGGTTTCCGTTCAAATGCAGCCACAATTTTATCCTCGCTCTTTCAAATAGTTTGGACTGTGGAATTAACTAGGTCAAATCGAAGACACACTTCAGCATTTTTAATTCCATTCTCAGTTTTATGAATCGCTTTGAACTTTTTCTTCCTATGTTAAAACTTTTCTTTTACTAGCTGTGTTAAAATGCGTGTACTCTGAAAAAGTTATGGAAACCGACTTCAGGTACATACTGTTAATGAATTCCGTGGAATGCGCAAGGGTTGTAATAAAGCAGGGATTCTACAGTATTGACCTTGGCCTTGAATCAGGCCTGGTGCCCTGCAGGTTGTGTTCATAGCAGGAACCAGTATGGGGATTAATGACAGAATGAAGGGAAACGAATTGCCAGCTTGCCAGATTTCCTTGTACGTAAGTTCTTGGAAAATTGTATTTCAAACTGAGGTGTAGAATGACATTAGTCTATATAGGCTACTCATAAACGTTTGTCGTATTAAGCGAGGCTGAGATACATATTCCTTATGAAGAATACGTCTCTGCCGCATAAAGCAAAACTGGCTGGCTTTCAATGTTATGAGGTGATTGGATGACACAGCTGTATGAAGTCTGTGCACAAAATTTCCTCAGTCTTAAACAGCCCTAGGTACATAGTGTCTGATGTGGTAGTGAAGTGGAAACGTGACATATACAGCCCAAGATTTTCCTAAGCAGTTTATTTCACTCTAAAGGTCCTATATAGGGCAAAGGTCCTTTCAACATTTTCTTTCAGTATATTTTTTGAGAGAAGAAATCAATGACTTACATATAAAGAACTATCTCGGGATGTATGATTAAGTTCCATGGAGGGGCAATTGTGGACAGAGCCTCACTACGAATGTAGAGAGGAAAGTTTGTGGCTAGCTGGAAAAAATTTGGACATGATCAGGGGCTATTCACTCAAAGTTTCTGGTGTAGCATGAAGAAAATATTCTAGATCCTCCTCCCTTAATGTTGACTCGTCATAAAACAGCCCGTGTTGCTTATCACAATATTGGATCGTATTATTCCACTGTACAGAGATTGTGGTTGAATGTCTTTGCTCAGTTACGACAACATAAGGACCATGGGATACCTCAATCATGCATTATTGTCATTACCACAACTTAGGAGGCAGTTGAGTATAATGAAGTTTTTGGGGAAATTTTCAAACATGCATTAAGACAAACTATTGTTCCTGTACTTTATTTATGAAATTGAATAAAATGGCTAAAATCTCATACTAAATTGTCATCATAGATTGTATGAAAACTTACTCAAAATAATTGAAATGTTTTCCATCCACACGTACTGATATGAATCCAATGAAAATTAATAATTACAAACACAGAATACAAAATCCATATTTTTTGTGTGATCAATATTCCCAACTTGGGAAATATAACTAAAATCTGAAGTCACAAACATATCCCATATTAATCATAAAATAAAAATGCATAATATGTGAAAGGGAGGAAACAAGTTTTACATTTCCATAAGTTAAACGTAATAAGCGATAATACGAGGTTAAATGTTTTGAGTTCTCTCTTAAGCTCTCACTGCAGTCAGCAAAACTGAAATAATGTATAGCCAATTTTGCATTCTTAATTTTTATCAACATAAATATTGAGTTTAGTGAAATTACATTCAGCTGTTATCATGTTTGGTTCATTTCCACGTTTGATTCTAACCTTGCTCTTTACTACCATCTTGGAAGAATGCACTGCCCAAATACTAGAAATGGTCTACCTGTTCCAACTTAGTTCTCTCTCTACCTGGCATTCTATTCTATTTAAAAATGCTTTTCAGTTGGTCAAAACTTTTAGGGAAGCCCAGTTATCTTGGATGGTTAATGGTAATATTGTCTGCGTACAAGTAAAACACACTAAATCGGAGAACAAGTTTGAGAAAATGAGCTTTACATAAGGATACTCGAGGCTCATCTTCTCAAGAACGTGTTCTCTGACAATGTGTTTTCACTTGTAAGCCGACAATGTATTCTACACTAATACCTGAAATGAAGTAGACACAAATTGTGCACTTTACTGCTTTAAAAATTCTATGTCCTTGCATTTCTTCCCTTCCAACATCACCGTTGTTGAAATGCTTATTTTCATACAATACTGCCTACATTTCTGTTCAAGTTATTAACATGTTGGCTTGTAAGCTTTCGCCTGAGTGTTATTAAAACCCTTTTTAAATATGAGCTTGGGTTTTTGCCGTCCTTTGGCTTAATGTAGTTAAAATTCAAATTTTGGATTTGGTGATTTCATGATGTTGATCATTATACAGGGCATCATAGCTCCAAAGATGGAAGTGTCTGCCAAGATTACTGTTGGAGAGAGTGTGAAGAAACATCTTAGGAAGCTGAATTCTCCATTTTTCCACAGTCAACATTTGGGGCATTGCAAGGTATGTTTCTAAGAATTGTTCTTTTGTATATCGGTTAAAAGTATTGAAGACATGGTTTATATTAGTAACTTCTTGCACACGAGATGTAATTCTTTACATAAAGATACAAATCAGCCACATTTCATGAAAAATATTTCAACAGAATGTTGGTCATTTAAAAAAAAACATTTAAGAAAACTTTTATGGTATTCATGGGGTGAAAATATGTGAAGAATGAAATATAATACTTGTATAACACAGGTTTTGAACCATTAATCTCCCCCAGGGGCTCACATCTAGTGGGACGTGGGTTGGCGACCCAGCTGAGTCCGGCATTGCTTCCACTTACTTGTGCCCGGCTCCTCTCCGTCTTCTTTCCTGTCGACCTCCCTTGGTCAACTCTTGTTCTTTTCCGACCCCGACGGTATTAGGGTATCCGAGGCCTAGGGAGTCTTTCACTTTCCCGCCTTAATTGGCCCTTGTTTCATCTATCCTGATCCCTCCTTCTTCGAGGAGTCAGACCTCTTGTTTTCTTTTCATTAAATTTCCCTTTCTCTTTAAGTTTCCCACACTGATTTTGTGGATTGGCCTCCCGTGTATCTAAATTCCCCGGCGTTTTTTTTTTTTCATCATTTTGTAGGTATTTTCAATCTACGTTGCATTTTGTACGTTTTTTCGATCTAAATTGCATTTAGCGAGTGTTTTCAACTTCAATTGCATTTTGTAAGGATTGACAATCTGAATTGTTTTTTAGCAAGTCTTTCAATATCCAGGCCGGGACTTTAGTGAGTATTTTGAATTTCAATTGAATTTTGTATTTTCAACCTAAACCGCTTTTGCAAGTATTTTCAATCTAAATTGCATTTTGTATCATCGGCATTTTATCCTCGCCGCTAGATGGGGGCTTCATTCATTCCATTCCTGACCCGGTCGGAGACTGGAAGCAGGTTGTGGATTTTCATTCATCATCGGCATTTTGCAAGTATTGTGATTCTCAATTGCATTTTGGGCTATTTTGAATCTAAATTACACTTTGTAAGTATTTTCTATCTAAATTGCATTTTGTAAGTATTGTCTATCCAAATTAGTAGTTTGAAACTACCGGGCATTTTGTAAGCATTTTCAATTTCAATTGCATTTTGTGAGCATTTTCAATTTCAATTGCACTTTGTGAATATTTTGGATTGGAAATGGGAACTTTCAATCTGAATTGCATTGTTTATTTTAAATTTCAATTGCATTTTGTAAGTATTTTGAACCTCAATTGCATTTTGTACGTTTTTTCAATGCCATTAACATTTTGCAAGTATTTTGAATTTCACTTGCATATTGTAAGTATTTCGACAGTACATTGCATTTTGCACATATTTTGAACTTAACCTACATTTTGTGCATATTTTTCAATCTATTCTTTTTGTGAGTATTTTCGTTCTAAATTCCCTTTTGTATGTATTACCTCTCTCCATTTTGTAAGTTGTTTCAATCTGAGTTCCTTTTAGTAAATATTTTCCTTCTCATTTAATTTTCGTTCTGGTTTCCATTTTATTGACATTTTCGCTATCACCCAGTCCATTAGGGGCCGATAACCAAGATGTTAGGCCCCTTAAAACAACAATTATCATCATCATAAACCATTAATCGTAATATTTTCAAAATCTGCGGAGGCTTGCTCCATTCAGGATGTCTACCGGAAATGAAAGTAACGAATTTTACAAACGGGTAATGAAAGTAACGAAAAAGTAACTAATTTTACAAACGGATAACGAAAATTTTCCAAACGCGGGTTGAATTATTTAAACTCACGCGAGCTAAGCTGCCCAGTCTCGCTCGCGCATGTTCGCCGATCCCACTAGTACAATACTCTGCCTATAACGTCAAGTCTCCTATCATAGGCCTTCAAATGGCAGCTTGTGATTGGTGGATGGTTGAGCTACATCTGATTCGTACTTTCGTCTGAGATAGTGCGCTACTCGCGTCTGCTGAGAAAGAAAGTTGATGGCAATCTGTGAACGAAAAGGAGTTGCAGGTGTAATAATGTCGAATTTCAGGTTTATAGGTTACAAAATGAGAAGTCGCATCCAGAGCTTCGGAATCCTCGTAGAGAGGACGTCTTGTAGCTTATAATTGCGAGGTTTAAGAACCATGTAAGATCACAAGTCTTTTTTTTATATGTCAATACCGGTACTGTATATCTGTATACATAGGCATTGTCATATTTACGGTACTTGCACGGAATAGGTCCGTATCCGTAAATTATCAAGACAAAGTGAAACATTTCTACATATAAAAGGCAAATATTATGATCTCATTGCCGTATCTCGGTAACATTCTTTCATGGAGGTTGCTTTAAGTTTATAGGCAAGGGTTCACGAAATTCAGTTTCTAATGGGAGAAAAATAGGAACTGGAGAAAAACCCCATCTTAAACCTCTTCAGTTTCAAACTTAAAACTTGGCACTCATGCTCTTGGATAAATTTCAAGGGATACGTGTCCCAGAAATTTTTGATTTTATATATTTTTAGTCGTGAAAACATGTGTGTGTCTTTGAAACTGCTTGAATGATAAATCTCAAACTCGGGAATAATACTCTTCTAATATTCACGTCTGTAGCTCCCTTGCCTTCTCTGTAGACGCAAGTGGCGCGCTATTTGCGAACTCAATCGAATGTAGGTGGCAGGTCGGTAGCGACAAAATGGTGTACGCAAGGGTGATAGACTACATTTATGTATTGAATGTAGTTGGCAATTCTAGGCAGGCTCTCGTTGAAGGACAGGCAATTTTAGATGCCAAACACACAATTATTTTGGCGAAAGTTCTAGAAACAGAAGATTTTATGAGACTTGAAGCTTTATGCTTACAAACTAGTAATTTGAAAGGAGTACCTCACCAGATTAAAAATGAAATTCGGTCATCAGTTGCCGAGAAAAAAATAATTTTTCAGGAATATGTAATAAGCGTATAGTTGGTACATAGCTTTACACACTTCAGTAAGTTGATACATTTAAAATTGGAAGATATAGCCTAATACTGTTGAAGTCGATAAAACAAAGATTGTGCAAGTTGACCATCAAGATTTTAAAAATTTTTATTTGTCACATACCAATTGAAAACTTAGAAGACCTGAGCTTCACAGATTTAAAGGAACAATGGGGCAAGTTAAAGAAAGGCAACCACATGTAGGTCTACGATAAATCGTCCCCTAAAAGTAATGTTTGCCACATGGGAAGAACAGCTGTCAAATCGACCTTGCTATGTCGCCTAGTTTGTGGGGCAGGGGAGAATGTAAGGTTCTGGATATTGTAAGAAATTCATAAGTATTTATTAATTATCAATTCTCCTTTGTAAAATGCCAGCCGCATGGATCATACACTTCGAAATAGGCTTTGCGACGCAAAGTAATAGACTCCATTCAGTCTTCAAAAGCTTTCTTTTTCTGGACTCCTCTCCGTCTTCTTTCCTGTCGACCTCACTTGGTCAAATCTTGTTCTCTTCCGAACCGACGGTATTAGGGTATCCGAGGCCTAGGGAGTCTTCTTCCTTTCCCGCCTTAATTGGCCCTCCTTCTGCGAGGGGTCAGCCTTCTTTTTCTTTTCCTTTTATCTCCTGCCTTCTGCGTAAGGCCCTCAAGGAGGCCGGGTGTATGTAGCCCCACCACTTTTGGTGCACCCTAGATAATGCTATACCCTCAGGGGCTCACGGCTGGTGATTTCGGGAGTCGGCGACCCCGAGGGATTCCTGAGCTGGGTCCGGTTTCCCCCTTTTGTCCCTTACCTGTGGGACGGACCCTCTCCTCTTTCCCTTTCCTACCTGCCTTTCATGGCTCTCCTTCCTTCTTCATGCTCCCTCCTTCTTCGAGGGGTCCGACTTCTTGTTTTCTTTTCATTCTATTTCCTTTCGCCTTTAAGATTCCCTTTAAGATTTCGTGGGTGTTTTCAATCTCCGATGCATTTTGTAAGTCTTTTCGATCTAAATTGCATTTTGTAAGTCTTTCCGATCTAAATTGCATTTTGTGAGTGTTTTTCAATCTCAATTGCATTTTGTAAGGATTGACAATCTAAATTGCTTTTTAGTAAGTCTTTCAATATCCGGGCCAGGGCTTTTGTGAGTTTTTTGAATTTCAATTGCATTTTGTATTTTCAACCTAAACTGCTTTTTGCAAGTAGTTAATTCTCTATTGCATTTTTGTGGGTATTTTCAATCTAAATTACATTTTGTAAGTATTTTCAATCTAAATTTCATTTTGTAAGTATTGTCGTCCAAATGAGATGTTTGAATCCACCATACATTTTGTAAGCAATTTCCATTGCATTTTGTATTTTCAACCTACCCCGCTTTGTTCAAGTAGTTAATTCTCAATTGCATTTTGTGGGTATTTTGAATCGACATTACATTTTGTGCGTATTTCCAATCTCATTTGCATTTTGTAAGTATTTTGATTTCACTTGCATTTTGTAAGTATTTCGACTGTACGTTGCATTTTGTGCGTAGCTTGCCCTACATTTTGTGCGTATTTTTCAATCTATTCCTTTTGTGAGTATTTTCGTTTGAAATTCCCTTTTGTAAGTATTACCGTTCTCCATTTTGTGAGTAGTTTCAATCTGAGTTCCTTTTTGTAAGTATTTTCCTGCTCACTTACTTTTCGTTCTGCTTTCCACTTCATTGACATTTTAGCTATCACACAGACCATTAGGGGCCGATAACCTGGATGTTAGGCCCCTTAAAACAACAATTATCATCATCATCATCATCTTTCTTTTTCTGAAAGTATGCATTGATATGGTAATTGTTGAATTTGAAGAGCACAGTGGAACTGAACAGTTATATAAGTCATCTTTTATCCTTAATTATTATGAAAATAACTCAAAAAACGATAGAAGACCACACACATCAACTCAAATCACATGTTATAGCATCTGTTTGTTTGTTTATGTTTCCATCACCCTTACGTTAGTTCCAGATAGTGGCAGCACCGTCGCTTGAGTTCGCGAATATCTTGGCGAGTGTGTGAATCAGCTGTAGCCCAATCTTTCACCAATCATAAGCCAGCATTTTAGTACCTATGCTATGTGTGAGACTTAACGTTAGGCTATAGGCGGAGACATGCGGAGAACACCATGCATATGCTTCAGTCCAAAGAGGATATGAGAGATGCATCTTAATGTATAATTTTGACACCAACTTTTTGCTCGACGCAAGTCATTCCAACAGTCAGTGGGATGCCGCGGCTGCCCCCTCCTCCGCATACCGGGTTTACCCCTCCCTTGTCCCCTCTTTCGTCCCACCCACTCCTTTTTAGCCTATTTTAATTTATGAAGAAATAGGCTTGTGAGATCACCTTTTGTCCACGTAAATCTTAATGGCTAGAGCGATTTCAATGAAACTCGGTAAGGTCATAGTATTATTTTGGCCGACTCTGAACGTGCCCTTCAAACTTCAATAAGTGTCACCAATCCAACATGGCAGCTGTGCGAAATATTTCACCGGCATTTTATATCTCCGAAACTATTACAGATATCACCCTGAAATTTTGTACGGTGAAAAGGGCACTACTAAAAGTTCAACTATGTGACTTTCGAAACCCTGTAAGTACAAAACGAACATGGCGGTCAAGCAAAGTTGAAACATTTAAATGGACTTTTCTCGTGATTTAACCATCCAAACTCGGTGAAACTTGGTACAACAAATGTTTATACACTTTGTAATGCCCTGACATCTAACGTAAGTTCAATTGTTTACATAACCCCAAGATGGTGGCTGTGCAAAATTTTAAAATTAAGTTTTTATTTCTCGCGTCCTAATCATCTGATCGAAGTCAACGTTTGAATAATGAACCTCCGCAATAATCGTCACCTAATAGTGCATAACTCTATGACCTAGGCTACATGTATAAGAATCCAACATGGCGACCATACGAAATAGATGGTTCTCAATATCTATTAACCCTTGGACACTCGCGCTAGTAGTCGATACAGCGTTACTCGTGCGGGCTACACTTGTAGCCCAAAGAGTTATTCGATCTGATGGACATGCACATGTTATTTTCGGTGTTCAGTTTCAATAATATGATAAATAGTAGTATAAGTATTCTAAGCTAAATCTGAAGATTTTATGTTGGCATTTATCTTCATATGGAGAGAAAGTACAAAGTTAAGAAGAAAATTCAATTTTATCGTACATCTTTGGTAAAACTGCAACAAAAATAAAACTAATGAACTAGAACTGTTAAATTATTTTTTAAATAAACCTAAATACTTACATTAGTGCATATTTGGATTGGAATTAAACAAAAATATTTGGTTGGATAATTTCCTTAGAAAATCAGCACTTATTACGAACAATTTTAGTATTTTCATTTATTTTTTCTCGAAGTTTTGAAGTTTAGTTTTACCCTTTTGGCTACAATCTATAGCCCAGGAAATGCATGAGCATGCTCAAACAAATTTGTCACTCAAGCATTCTATGCAAATGGACACAATGATCCGAGAAGATCTTCATTGCACTTTGCACATGTGTTCCTTGTTAATTTATCCCTTCCTCGTCCACACAAGAAGCAACAGCCTACGATTCTCAATATCTACGAATCTATTACAGCAATCAAACTGAAATTTTGTATGTTGATAGAGGCAATTAACATAAGTAGGATATATGAAAATAGGCTGTATAGTTCTACACAGAACTACTTGCTTACTACTTCTGGGCATGATTGTTGCAGAAAACCAAATATTTCATGTGTCTGATCAATAAACTGTAGAATTAGGAATTCCTGCTTCGTAGCATTCTAGAACATGCTTAAATTGTCAAAAAACGTCTCATACAGATTTTGATCGTATTGTTTACACCCTCGTGGTTCCCTTGGCTGATTACTCGCTTGGTGTGTTAGGAGGTTTGCCCGTGGCAGAAAGTAGCGAGTGTTGTAGCAGACTGCAGCGTAAGGGAAATAGTAGCTGACGGAAAGTAAGCAATGGACCAAGATGGCAATGTGAGTTTATTCCAGCATGTAAATAACAATTTATAAATGGTGAACAACAGATTGCTGGGTGTGTCGAGGGTAGTAGAAAGGGAGCAACTAGTGCGCACTTACCCAAATCTGGTGTGGATGTTGTGTAGAATGTGAAGCGGTGATGCGGTTGACGAGAGTCAGCGTGACAATGAGCAACTGACCATGATGTTCCGTTCTTTGTGCTATTTATTCGTTCATTCTTGTTATGCCGGCGAGTCAGCAGTATTCGTTGTGTTGATGCTGCGCCACATCGTGTGTTATGATATTGTAATTGCTTCATGCGGGTGGCCATAGCGCTGTGCAGTTCCTCTATTCCTTATGGGATTTGGGGAATTTTCATAGTATGAAGCCCTGGTTAAGGGTTGGGCTTCAACTCCCCTAATACCTGTCCCCAGGTATTGTTAGAGACATGCAAGGGTGACTTTGTGTTCTCTTCCTCTCTTATTCTCCTGTCCTTTTCCTTTTCCGTTGTTGTCACTCCTTTAGATCCTGGTGTTTGGTTGTGTGTCCAATGTCCATGTTGTTTCTGTCGTTGGTTGGATAGGTGTGCGCTAGTCAAGGTTGGGTAGGGTAGGTACATGTTTTTGTGCGTAATATACATAATACTTTGATGATGAGGTATGATGATGTACTAACATTTCGTGATGATGGTGAGGTACATGTGTATTGGATTGTTTCTTGGTATCATGGTCGAGTTTTTAAATATTTTTTTAAATATGGGTTTGTCTTGAATGTTTGTGGTTTACAGCTTACAGTGGTTTATAATTGGGATGATTGATGGATGATGTGGTTTTGTTTTGTTCGATGTTATTTATTGTGTTGTAGGTATGAGGTGAACTTATGCTATGTTGTACTATCACTATTAGTATTCATGTTGACATGTTACATTTTCCAATATTGTTCCTTGGTTGTGATGGAAAATTTGGGTGCGCACGGTCTGTTGTTCATGGGGCGAGTATTACTCCTCGTACCATGATTTTGTTTTGTGTGCCTGTTTGTGATTGCCTCTCCTACGTAGGTCATCCCCTTACATGTTGGAGATTGCTTCCTGGGAGGAGAAACCATCTTCCATGCTGGGAAGTGGGTGAGTATAGGTGTAATGTATGGGGTTGATGGTGATCCCGTTTAATCAGCGGGTTGTCGAGTTGTTGATAAAGGAAATGTTGTGATCATGGCTTGGAGGCTGGATTTAGACTGCTCCTTAATCCGGTCCACGAGTCAATCATAATTGATTACATGGATAATTCTTGCCAGACGCGTCCACGTCGCGGGGGTGGGCAACGGTACTGTAATATACCATGGAACTACAGTACCGGCTAAGTTCTGGTGAGGACCCAGTCCTATGGGGTATAACATAGGCCCCGTGCACAGGGTTAAGTGTGAAGACCTCAACGGAATCTGCAGCGGAGAAGATGGACTTTGGAGCGGTGGAGTTTGCGGAAGAGGCAACCCAGTACTCGGAGAATAGTATGAGTACATCATCAATCAGCAGCGATTGTTTCCCATGTTAGGGGCGGCTGCAAGGGCGTCTGTTCTCCATGTTAGGGGCGGCCTGAATAATAGCTGGCAGTAGCTTCATAAAATGCCTTTCGGAGTGGCGACCCCATCGTAATAATAGCCTAAAATGGAAATGGCACTTCCAATGATTTGGAGAAGGTTAGGGCGTACCCTGCAGGCGACGCGCAGTTCCTTTGGTACTGGAGGAACTGTGAGAAATGGGCGACCAGAAACTGAAATGAAAGTGGGAATCATGAATGTTATGACCCTGACAGGCAAGGTGGAGGAGGTGGTAGACTTCATGCAGAGGGAGAAGGTTGGAATGATGGGCTGAGTGAAGTGAAATGGAAAGGTAAAGGAAGGAAGAAATTGAGGAAAGGATATACATTATACTGGAGTGGTGGCCTAGAGGCAAAAAGTGGCATGGGACTGATAACCTTGAAACAACTTGAGGAGTATGTTGAAGTGGTCGAGTGTGTGTGTGACAGAATAATGAAAATTAGAATGACGTGATGGGCTTCATACAAGTGTATGCACCACAGACTGGAAACAGAGAAGAAGATATTGAAGTATTCCTGGAGGATGTAGAAAGAGTAATTTCAGATGTAGAAGTGGTGATCATGGGAGATATGAATGCACAAGTCGGAAACGAGTGACGAGGAAAGGAAGAAGTCATTGGACCATATGGATACGGGAAAAAGAATCGGGAAGGAGAGGAACTTGTAAACTTTTGTGAAAGGAATGGACTGATAGTGGGTAATTCATGGTTTCGGAAGAAAAACAGCAGGAAATTTACGAGATATGGGTGGGGTGATAGAAGAACAAAATCAGTAATTGACTACTTTCTGTTGGAAAGGACTACTCGCAGAAAGCTGATTGATGTGACAGCTTTACCAAGAGAAGCATTTGATAGGGACCATAGAGCTGTGGTGGCAAAGTTTAGATGGGGAAAATTGGAAAACCTAAAGGAGATCAGGGAAAGTAAAATAAAAGTGTGGAGATTGAAAGACAAAAATGTTAGGAAAATTTTCAGGAGAGATTGAAGCAACAGATCCCAGTTACTGAAGTGGAAAACGTAGAAGAGGAATGGTCCCATTTTAAAAAGGCATTTGTTGGTGCAGCAGAGCGTGCTTGTGGTAGGACGTCAACAAGAGTGAAAGAGAAGGAGACACCGTGGTGGAATGAGGAAGTGAGGAAAGCAGTGAAAGAAAAGAAGTCTACATGGAAAGAATGGAATCTAGATCAAACAGAAGAAAGCAAGAGGAAGTATCACCACAGCAAACGGAGGTGTAAGAAAGTGTCAGAAGAAGAAAAGTTGGGAAGAATTTACACGAAGAATGGAAACAGATGTAAGTGGCAGTAAAAGGATGCTGTATGGACTTCTAAGAAGTTAGAGGAAAGAAAGAGTTACTACAAAGCTGGTGAAAAAGGAAGATGGAGAGTTGTTAACACACCCAGAAGATATAAAGGGACGATGGAAGGAGTATTTCGATAAGCTTTTGAATGTGAACAATTAAACAGGTGAGATGGAAGTGACACAGGCTGACGACTCTATAACAGAGGATGTGATAACAATGCTGGAGGTGGAATTAGCAGTACAGAAAATGAAGATGGGAAAAGCAACAGGGGTGGATGAAATCAGTGTAGAAATGATAAAAGCTGCTGGACCTGTTCGTAAGCAATGGTTGTATCGACTGCTAAAGTGTGTGTGGAAACGGAAATGTGTTCCGGAAGACTGGGAGAAAGGGCTAATAATACCAGTGTTTAAGAAAGGGGACAAGAAAGGGTGTGATAACTATAGAGGGATCACCCTCATATCACAGATAGTAAAAATACTGGAAAGGATATTAGAAAGAAAAATTAGAAAAAAAGGTGGAAGGAGAGTTGCAAGAGGAACAGTATGGCTTCAGGAGTGGAAGATCCACAGTGGACCCAATCTTTAGCTTGAGGCAGGTGATGGAAAAGAACTGGGAATATGGAGAGGATTTGATCATGACTTTCATAGATCTAGAAAAGGCATATGATAGTGTCCCCAGAGAGAAGGTGTGGGAAACCATGGTTAAGAAGAGACTGGGAAGAGAAATGTTGGAAATGGTGCAAGCAATGTACAACAACTGTGTTAGCAGGGTACTGACCCCAGTTGGAAAGACAGATTGGTTTAGGAACGAGACTGGACTAAGACAGGGGAGTGTGCGGTCACCTCTCTTGTTCATAATGGTGATGGATGAAATTGTAAAGGAAACAAAGGAAGCATATGGACATAAAGAAATTAAGTTACTGTTATTTGCAGATGATATTGTGGTCTGGGGAAGGAACACCGAAGAAGTGCAAAAACAACTAGATGCACTGAACGAAAATATTAAGAACTACGGCCTGAAAATCAGTATAGAGAAAAGCAAGACCATGGTGATGACGAGAGGGGAAAGACAAGGAAAGGGCACTGTGAAAATTGGAAGTCAGAGTTTGGAAACTGTGGACATGTTCAAATACCTAGGAAGTTAATTTATGCAAACTGGTAGGTTGGACATGGAGATTGGCAGGAGGGTACAGCAGAGCAATGCATTCTATCAAAGTGTAAGAAAACTTGTTTGGGATAAGGAAGTACCACGGAAAAGCAAGGAGGTAATGTATAAAGTGTACTATGTTCCCATATTAACTTATGCAGCTGAGACTTGGACCCTGACAAGCAGGCAAGAGAGTAGAATCCAAGCCAGTGAAATGAAATTCCTAAGAAGTATGATAGGAAAGACAAGGAAGGACAGAGTGAGGAATGAAGATGTTAGGAAGGAAGTTGGGATGGGAAAACTAAATGAGAGAATTGAGAAGAATAAACTAAGGTGGTTTGGACATGTAAAGAGGATGGAGGAAAATAGAATACCAAGACAGATGCTGGAGGCGAAGTGCAAGGGTAATAGAGCAAGTGGAAGACCTAGAACAAGGTGGATTGATTCAGTGAAGAACAGCGTAAGAAAAAGAAATCTGGACTGGGACAAGATCGTGGAAGAAGAAAGGTGGAAGGAAAGTGGAGAAGTGCCATAAATACCCCGACCCGGCCGGAGCTGGATAAGGGGAAATGATGATGATTTACATTGTTACAAGAGTTCGGGGGCAGGCTTCTTTTATTCATGGTGCCTCTTGTTTCCAAGTTCTTGTTTAGCGTCGACCTCCAAGATCTTTTGCTACCATGTGTCTCCTTCATTCCCACCTGGATATCCCTGCTCCCTTCACAAAGCTGCAGATCAATCTTATTGGGTCTTCTAGGATTTTCTCTCATTCTTCACCCGGTAGCCCCAGTGTGGAGATTCTGATTCTTCCCAATGCCTCACATTCAAAAAGTATGTGTTCAGCTGATTCTTCTGCTTCATTGCATTTCCTACATATATTGTCTCTTATTAGGCCAATTCTATGTAGGTGCTTTTTAAGATGGCAGTGTCCTGTCAATGGTCCCACTACCCATCTTATATTTCCTCTGCTAAGTTGTAGCAGTTCTTTAGTATGCGTCTTGTTTGATCCTTTTATCAGTTCCTTTGCAAGTCTGCAACCTGGAGTCTTTTTCCAGTTTTCCATTTGCTTCTTTTGTACCCATTTATAGTCTGGGACAGCTTAAATAAGTTACTAGAAAACCAACATGGCCGCCACATCGGTGTTACCAACTTACATCATTCGACACCAAAAATTCACCAAGTACTTTCATGTAACAAGTAACCCAAAGGAAACCAAATAATTAAGATCTCCTTGCCTACATACATTTTACATAAACTCTAGCAGAGCTTGCTCAAGTAAGGGACATCTTGATCATCAGTCCCCAGCCGTCAAACCCATAACCAGTGTTATGGTTGTGAAGCTAACTTTGGGTTTCTTCATTGCCTTTTAAACCTTCTTAGAAATGCAAAATTTAAGGAATATTAATACTTACTCAAGGTTTATCCAGTTTTGCTGAGGAGCTATAGATGAACTTGTGATTTCTTTTCTTCTCACACATTTTTTATACGATTTTTTTAATAATTTAATAATTAGTTCAAAGGCGATGGTTTTATATTTTTAGGATGAATGATCAGGAAAGGAGAAATAAAATGTTACATATTTGCAGATTATTATTCATTATATCTTTATTTCTGTAAGTGCTCATTCCTTGCGTACACAGACCTTCGTGGAGACAGGATCGAGACACATCCCTTTTGACATGCAAGATAATAAAAGGCTTCTCCAATGCTTAGGCCTAAATCCACTCTAAGTATTCTTGGATTATAGGGACAATTCTGGAAAAAAAAAGGAAAAGAATAATTCTAAATCAATATACATTCCATGAAATGAGTGGAGATCATGATAAAACTCCCAAAGACGTCAGGTGTTGTGTTGTTAAAACGAGGATTCTATCGCTATCTCTTGAGAGCTTTGCCAATATTACAGACCAGTGCAACTATTGACGACAATCGAAACGATGAATGGTATGACAATAAACAGCATCAGCAGCTTTTTTAAATACTGTTGAACCTCTTACTCATACTTTAACTGGCTTGAAGCTGGTAACTTGCCTCTTAATTATGCAACATTCTATTAAGAAAAAATTAGCAAAACAGAAAGGGTGGGGGGAGAAAAGAAAAGGCCCAAGTATAAAGTCAAATTTAATTTATGAACATATTATCAGAATGAGTCTCAATTGATCAAACTATAGGCCTGTTTTTCTTTTATTTATTTTTATTGGGTGGGGGCGGCATCCATAGCCCGCTGCCCCCACGTGACGGTCAACCGAAGCTACACCGCCTCCGACATGTCATTAGTCCTAGATAGCAGAAGAAAACTGTCAAGGGATTGGAAGGATTTGCCCTTTGAGGCTTAGTGCCTGTACCCACACACTGTATGTGTACAAGGCATATGGATATATGGTAGGACGTAGGGGCAGGTAAAAGTTCTGTAGGAAGAAATGGGAAGTGCCTACAGGTGAAACCTGGCAGATTTGGAGATAGCACATGCAAGGATATCCAGGATAGAAATGGGTTGTGTTAGAGTTGGTGAGGTGTTGTGCAACATTTGAAAGTTTCATATCCAAAGCCCGAATTAATATATTGGGGGCCCATACTTCAGTGGGACAAGCAAGGACCTACAACTGGGCTTCACACTCTGCCTGTAAGACTTAAAACTGAAAATTATTACCCTAGTATCTTAGAACTAAGAGGTGTCTTATTTCTAGTTTTTAAAATCTGACAAATTAACATCCTACTTCTCAGGCACAGTTTCACCAGTTTCGCTTATCGAACTGTGCGCACTGCACCCGTCCATAAGTGGTGCCTAGTAGAGTATATATTTATTTCCCATTAGAAAATACACACTATATGTGCTTTACGTTATTATGTCTGGGTAATTATAAAACAACAAATATAATGAAACCCAACCTTTGCAAGATTTGAACCCTGGCTTCATGAATAAGAGTAATGCATTGTGACCACTCGACCAACTATTTGAATGTGGTAAGTAGCAGGTTCAGGAAATACCGCAATGAAAGGAAAATCTTTAGCTTACGAAGTAAAATGTGTAATACACAACATTGTATTTCAAAAATCTAAAACTATTTTGCAAGTGTCTACTTCATTTTGCAAAGAAAGTATTTCTTTTATAATTAGTAATAAGTTATATGTTGTTTTATTTGTTTTTTGATACAATTAACACTGCTTTTTAGACACGATGTTCAAGCGATGGAGCAATCACTGGAACAAAGCTATGCAATAAAGTTTTGGGTGAAACGTGGAAAGTCTGCAGCGGAAACATTCTGAAAGTAATTTCTTTGACATAAGTCATCATTTGACTTCTTTTTGATTCCCCATTTGAAATCCCTCACCGAAGGACATCGTTACAGAACAATTGACGACGTGAAAGCAGCTTGTACAATGGCTTTAAACGCACTAATATAATGTTCCCAATGCTTCAGCACCAAGTGATATTTTCATTATGACCTCGAATTAAATCTGACGGAGCGAAGTCAGGAATATAGGGTGACTGGGGCAGCGTTGCCACGTTAGATTTGGCCAGGTAACTGGTCACGACGGAGGCAGTGTGGTCTGGCGCGTTGTCATGGTAAAGTTTAAACAGGCCTTCCAGGATGCCTTTGCAGCTTGGAAATCGCTCTGGCAAAGATGTATCGATGCTGGAGACAACAATTTTGAAGAATTTTAATGCATTATAGTGATCAGGTCGATAAATGTTGTTGAATTGACTGGATGACATTACTTTCCGAACATGCTAAGCAGCATACCAGACCAGGTGAAAATACAAAGCGTGAAATGTACAGCATTGTAACGGGCTCAATGGTAGTAACCATATATACCGGTATAATCCGCATTAAAGGTTCGAATCTGGTGCTGACAGCAGCCATCCTAATTGTGGTCATATCACCCCCATTTTTCCACACTCCCGCAGATAAATGCAGATATGGTACCTAATTTCAAACTCCAAAACACCTACCCCTATAACTACAGTCACCACACACCCAAGTATATGTCACAAGCTCCTAAACTGAATGGGAGTAGTATAGATTGCGATACATATAACTTCAAAATTCCCCTACACAAAAAATGGCAGCATCCCTGATTTCATAGACAACACATAATGTTTAAACAATGTATACATGTTATATTCTATGCTCCATTTCCAGGCTTTGTATAATTTAGTTGCCCACGGTGCGGCACCGCCAGACAGCTCCTGGCACTGGGCGGCCACGCTGCACAAGCAGCGCTGCTTTGGCAGCGGAGTTCGAAATGTAGCCCGTCTAAATACACGTGGTAGTGAGCTAACGCAACCATGGCAGCGCGGTAACTTCGCTGCGGCTTACGCCCCAAACACCAGAATTAAAATTTCTTAGCAGAGCCGGAATCAAACTCCGCCCTCTGGGCGACAGCCAAGAACGCTACCCACTACGCCACGAGGGGGTCTAGAAGAAAAGCAGTTTGTGCAAACACAATTTGTGTTAAAATACAACACATCCACTTAACCTACCTGTTCGAGGGTCTCCTTCCAAACAGATTTTGCTCTATCCCAATGCTGGCGTGGCTTTGAAGCCACAGGTTAGTTGTAGTACTGCCTTGCCACAGACCACACAAGTTCTATAGCATTGAAAGGAGATCGGTAAGGAGGAAGTCGCAGAACAATATGCCCGCATAGTATAAATTAAAAGAAGCATTCAACGAAGCTTACAACATATGTTTATAAGAAGCCTGATGTTAGCCACATATTAGAGAACAATAGGCCTACAATATCCTTACCTCGATGTAATTTGGAATACAGTTGAACCTGACTTATACGTATATCAAGGGGAAGAAAAAAACCTACTCATAACTCAGAATTACTTAGAAATCAGACTTGCACAACACATTACATATTTACTGAAAAACCAATGGAATAGACCAACATGTGTAAATCCAAGCAAACAATACATACATACATTAAGACAGAAAATATAGTACTGTATTATTTTGAACTTTTCGCACTGATGTAACGCCCACACACATCGATTGCACTTAACAGTTCACTTTGTTCAGGTGTTCCAAGATTCAGTCATCATCTCCATCATTGTCACCATCGCTTGTAGCTGGTCCGTCACCACCGCGTTGTTGGCATACATCAGCAATAATCTCTGCAATCCGTTGTTCCCACATACAGCCAGATAATCATCGAAATGCACAAAAGTATCAAAATCTGCATCCTCCGGTAGCGTTAGCTCAATGCCAGACATAATTTCATCCCCATATTCATCATTAGAGGCAGCCTCTTCAAGAAAGACACCAGCTTTGCGGAAACAGTTGCTGATTGTGGAGGATGACACCTGCTTCCAGGCAGCCGAAATAAAGTCCTTGGCTTGTAGTAAATTAATGGAGAGAGTTTAATTTCCTGCATCACTCAGTGTTATTAAATGTTGAACCAGCATTCTTTAATAATGCACTTTGAAATTTGCAATGATGCCCAGATCAAGTGGTTGTAGAACACTGGTACGGTTAGGAGGGCAAGTTCCACTCAGTCATTCTCCAGAACGATTTGAGGTGGATGTGTTGCACATCTATCCATAAGAAGAAGGATTTTCTTCTGTTTCTTTTTCATTTTAATGTCCAGTTTTTTCAACCACTGTTCCATTAGAAGCTTAGTCATCCAAGAATTTCTCATAATTCCGTAGGATTTGTTTTCGCACCCTCAAAATACCTCGGATTCTTCGATTTTCCTATCACAATTGGAGGAAGTTTGTCCAATCCATCTGTATTGGTGGCAAGAAGAACTGTTACGTGAATTTTACTTTTCTTCCCTCCATGGTAGGAGTCACCTTTTTCAGCTAATGTTTTATTAGGAAGGAGACTGTAGAATAAGCCGGTCTCATCACAATTGTAGATGTTTGTAGGCTGGTAATCGCTTATGAACCTCTTCTTTCCAGTGTTGCGCCGTGACTTCGTCCACAGCTTTTGATTCACCGCAAATTGTTCTCCCTGTGATTCCATGACGATCTTTAAATCCTTGCAACTATCCTGACGAAGCATTGAAATCAGCAGTGATACTCATTTTCGCTGAATCTATCGCATTTGCCTTCAGCATGTCGCCACTAATTGGTAGAGATGCAGCCCGCTTTTGCTGGAACCATGTGAAAAATGCTTTCTCCAAATCTACTTACCTCCCTTCTTGCTGACGGCTCCGCTTTGCTGATTTCGAACCCAGTTTTAAAAACTCATCCAAAATAGCGTTTTTTTTAAACTGATGACTGTACATAGCGTGGTATAAGCAATCCCTAAGCCTGAAGCAATTTCAGTTTTTGTTTTGTGCGGATTAGCGTCCACTTCTCGTATGAATTTTACTTTCTCATGTAGTGTATAACTTTTCCTTTTTGTGTTCTCCATGGCTAATCGAAAGCAACTGAATGATAAAACTACTGTTCAACAGTACACACCAGATACCGGCACCGAGGGCATTTTACTTGTCCATTGTTCCCACGAAATAAATTCTCATATCAATCAAAACACCAAGTTTTGCAGAGTGACATTATTGACCCTTACTTACTGGCGGTGTAACAAAGGCCAACCGAGCGAGTTCCCTTCGCTCTCTATCTTGCTCCTCCTCTTGGTGCTCTGTTTTTGACCTTCACAATGCCGCTAAAGATTAAGTTACCAGCCGAGTCGGCGGTTTCATCGCGGAAACAAAAGAAAATAAATTTGTTTGAATATGAGAATTGTTTTCGTGTGAATAATCGAGAGCATGTCCCACATGAGACAGAAAGTCTATATTCTGTTTAAGCACCGAAACCCGACCGCTCTACCTCTGTCTACGCCGACAAAGAGGTAACTAAATAAATACAGTACTGTAGTTTCTTTTATAACAACACGTGCTCATTAAATTACAATCAGGCTACGCAAAACTCGGATGTATTTCACTGACACTTCATATGTATAACAGAGAATTACGTATAAATGGATTACGTATAAATAAGGTTAAATTAACACTCTTTCAAATTACATTTTGCCGGGACCTAAAAGAAATTACGTACAAATACGAAATACGCAGAACAGAGTTACGTATAAAGCAGGTTCAACTGTATATGAACCTTGCAATGGCTTCGTTAGAAAAATCATCTATTCCAGTTACAGTAAACACACGCTTTCGATGTTTGCCTGGTGTAACAAGGAGATCCCCCTTCCTAGACTAAAATGACCTTCTGGACAGTAGAAAATCCATGCTGTAATAACATTACAAGTACCATAGATTAAAATTCCACAAATATAACATGATACATGCATATCAACTCTGAGAGAACGACCCCAGAATACAGCAACAACCACTAGTAACCAACCATGCCATTCCAAGCTTGAAGTGTGCTACCTAGTTTACAAGTAAGATTTCACCCACTGAAATACGTTAAATTCTACATAAAAGCAAAGTCACAAGTAAGTAACATGTGAATGATGGGTTTATTACATTACATTGAAGAGGCATGGTTTCTGACCATGTACTTCAGCGAATAAAAGCTCCCAGAATGGAAATAAGTTACAATGACTTATAGCACACTTAGAAGATACATCAATCAATTCCTATGCTAAATGACAATAGTGGGAGGCTGATTAAGCTAAAATAATGTTGCTACCGTAAGTGTAGGCCTACATTTCGTAAGGCTATGTTGAGGTTATGTTAGGATTGATTACGAAAGCATTCTAAGAAATTATCAAAATACTTACTCACACCAGGCCAGCAATTCTTCAATTCTTTCCATATTACTACACTTAATTGCTTTTTCCTCATATTCTTTCTTAAAGCAGTTGTACATTTTTATTTAGGCTACTATGGCCAACTGCAGTGAAAGCGTAAATAGGCCTACTAGCTTCCGTGGAGATTGTAGCTTTTTCTGGCCTCTTTTAGGCATTTTGACGAAATCTAAATAACAATTTATGCAAAAATAAAGATTATGAACATTATCAAAGTTCCGACACCTGCAAATGTATACATACATATTATATGATCTATAAGTCTAAAATAATCATAATAACTGTTCTAATTGACATATTTTTGTAGCACTTACCTCATACAACAGCACTAGACGTAATATTCCAAAGAAATATGATTTATCCAATTAATTGAACAGCCATGTGCGTTTAGTGATATATGTTTTATACGAGAATGTTGGTCAGACTCGCTGCGACATGTCCCGCGTCTACGTGTTTCAGAACTGTTTCAACTGTATGGTAAAAAATCTTAGTGGTATTGTGGTATTCGTAGATGGCGAGATTTTCAGCAGGGTTGGCGAAACTGTGCTCACACAAAAGACAACCTAACTTCAAGAAATTGAAGCACAAACCAACATGCGAGTAGGCATAGGGGATGGATGTTAAAGTTGGCTACCCTTTTCTTTATTAGTAACTTATTTAAGCCGCCCCGGACTATACCTGTTACATGTCGGGCTTGTCTGTAAGAGATCCCACATACAGGTTCTGGGCCTACAAAATGTATCTCTGCTCCTTTTTTGGCCAGTTCATCTGCCCTTTCATTACCTTGCGGGGGGAGGCTAGATTATGGGTTGTTAGAATAAAAAAAAAAAGTAATGGCGATAATTAGGGGCTGGGGGTTGGGTTGGAGGATTGGTTAATACTCTAGTACTAGTAGCTTACGTTAAATCTAAGATTAGTTGAGTTATCCTGTTGGATGTTTATGTTGATTGCTGAATGGTATGGTTCCTTAATTTTAATGTAATGGTTGTAATGGTAATTTTAATTTAATGTTAATGTGCTAGTCCTAGTATGTGTTAATTTTACGTTAGATTTAATAGAATACAATAATGAAATTGGGCTATAGTCATCTCGTAAGGGCAAAGGTTTCCTGTTTGCACAGACCTTGAGGGTGAATAATCCTCGGGATCTAGTGTGCTTAAATCTAGGTTTCCTGTCCTTGTGTAATGATGCTAATGTGCAACAGTCGTGTTAGGGGTTCTATTTAGAGGTGGTCATTGGATCCTTTGGATTCCATGATGGTCGTGATAGGGGTAGTTATTGTAAATAGAGATATGGTGACCATAATAATAGTAATAATAATCATGATGATAATCATAAATAGTAATAATGATCTATTTGTTACATGACGAGGCATGGTCAAGTAGTCAAAATTGTCCTCCTGAATCTGGCAAAGAAATGTTGTTTAGTTAGTAATTTTCGGCCATTATCAATATATTCCTAATTGTGTAACATTTGATGCTTAAGTGCTGAGGAAGGTGTTCTAATACCTGCCACTTGCTGAAAAGATTCGTCAAATGTGGCGACGGGTTTGTTACTGTATTGCCTGTTGTGATTTTTTCTCTGATTTTGCTGAAGTTTCTGCGGGTCAGACATGATCAGTTTGGATTTCACCAAAATCTACATATTAATATGCGAAGGGAGGTTATTTAGAAGTCATTTCCGTAATTCGTACGTTCGTTAATCTATTTGCCTAGGGAACTCCACTCCATCTTGCAACAATTGTTGCTGAGATGGTGAGTTGCGTCCAATGACGCGGTGGACATATAAATAAATAATAATAATGGTGATGATAATAATAATAATAATACCGTTGTGATAGTGATTATCATAATGACATGTAATTACAGTGGTGTTGAGCAATTAGCTCTGGTTCTGTGTGTAGTACTTAAATCTAGAGAGTTCTAAAAATACACCTTATATCTATGCTTAAGGGCTAAAATGATGAGTCAACTGGGTGGGTGGGGGCTGTCATAAGGAAATAGGGTTTGTATGAGAGTTGGTTGTCGATAATTGTAGAACTGTCTATCTATATAAATTCTTGTTTGAGGTTCTTAGCTAGTTTAAAATTGTAATTTTGTTAATTATAATCGTTATTCGTGGAGTCTTGTCTGGTAATAAAGATGCGTGGGTCTTGGGCAAGGTGAGTAGTGAGTCATTGCTTTCCTCGCTGCGTGAGGATGATCTCACCGATCTTGTGAATGTAGCTTTACATAGTGTGCTTCGGTACTGCCTGTGTCGTCAGGCCGTGTGCTTGGTTGCGTGTACGATTTGTCTGATAACCTGTGTTTCGGTGTTGGCTGATGGCGTAAAGCGTTTGGATTCTGTAAAAATTGTTCCCTAATAATGTGTTTTCCTGTGTTGTGAAGCTATTGTGTGATTGTAGAACTGTTTTGTGACCTTAGGGGGTCGCTACAATATATTTTCGGTAGCGTTGTGAAGTATGAGTGACATTGAGTTTAGTCTGTGTTATCCCCCAGGAGCTCACATCTAGTGGGACGTGGGTTGGCGACCACGGGACCCCAGCTGAGTCCGGCATTGCTTTTACTTACTAGTGCCGGGCTCCTCTCCGACTTCCATCCCGTCGACCTCCCTTGGTAAACTCTTGTTCTTTTCCGACCCTGACGGTATTAGGGTGTCCGGGGCCTAGGGAGTCTTTCACTTTCCTGTCTTAATTGGCACTTGTCTCATCTTTCTTGATCCTTCCTTCTTCGAGGGGTCAGACCTCTTGCTTTTTTTTTCATTATATTTCCTTTTCTCTTTAAGACTCCCGCCCCTGTTTCTGTTAATTGGCTCATTGTGTATCTAAATTCCGTTTAGTGATTTGTTTGCATCTACACTCCCCTTTGTAGGTATTTTCAGTCTCCATTGCATGTTCTAAAGTCTTTTCGATCTAAATTGCATTTTGCAAATATTTTCAACCTCGATTAAATTTTGTAGGGGTTGACAATCTAAATTGCTTTTTAGTAAGTCTTTCAATGTAGGATCAGGACATTTCAGTGAGTATTTTGAATTAAAATTGCATTTTGTAAGTATTTTCAACTTAAGCCGGATTTTGCAAGCATTTTCAATTTAAATTGCATTTTGTATGTTGGGCATTTTGTAAGTATTTTGATTGTCAATTGCATTTTGTGAATATATTGAATCTAAATTACATTTTGTAAGTATTTTCAATCTAAATTGCATTTTGTAAGTATTGTGAATTCAAATGAGTGGTTAGAATCTATTATACATTTTGTAAGCATTTTCAATTTCCCCCAGGGGCTCACATCTAGTGGGACTTTGATTGGCGACCACAGGACCCCAGCTTCCACTTACTTGTGCCGGGCTCCTCTCCGTCTTCTTTCCTGTCGACCTCCCTTGGTCAACTCTTGTTCTTTTCCGACCTCGGCGGTATTAGGGTATCCGAGGCCGAGGGAGTCTTTCACTTTCCCGCCTTAATTGGCCCTTGTCTCATCTTTCCTGATCCCTCCATCTTCGAGGGGTCAGACGTCTTGTATACTTTTAATTATCTTTCCTTTTCTCTTTAGGATTCCCTCACTGTTTTTTGTAAATTCCATTAGCGTTTTTTTTTGTTGCATCTACACTCCATTTTGTAGGTGTTTTCAGTCCATGCTGCATTTTGTAAGTCTTTTCGATCTATAGTGAATTGCATTTTGCGAGTGTTTTCAACCACAATTGCATTATGTAAGGATTGACAATCTAAATTGCTTTTCAGTAAGTCTTTCAATATAGGGGATGGGACTTGTGAGTATTTTGAATTTCAATTGCATTTTGTATTTTCAACCTAAACCGCTTTTTGCAAGTATTTTCAATCTAAATTGCATTTTGTATGGTGGGCCTTTTTTAGTATTTTGGTTCTCACTTGCATTTTGTGGGTATTTTGAATCTAAATTACATTTTGTAAGTATTGCCCATCCAATTGAGTAGTTTGTAAGCATTTTCAATTTCAATTGCATTTTGTAAGTATTTTGAATTTCAATTGCACTATGTGATATTTTGGAATCTGAAATGCAAGTTTTTCAATCTAAATTGCATTGTGTATTTTCAATTTCAATTGCATTTTGTAAGTATTTTGAACCTAACCTACATTTTGTGCGTATTTTTCAATCTATTCCTTTTGTGAGTGTTTTCGTTCTAAATTCCCTTTTGCAAGTATTTCCACTCTCCATTTTGTAAGTCGTTTCAATCTGAGTTAAATTTTGTAAGTACTTCCATCTCACTCAATTTTCGTTATGATTTCCCTTTCATTGTCATTTTCGCTATCGCCCAGAACATTGGGGGCCGATAACCTAGATGTTAGGCCCCTTAAAACAATCATCATCATCTGTGATATTGTTATTGTTGATTCGTATTGTTTTGTGATCTACAGTGCTCATGTGTTCCTTCTGCATATATCTGGTGATTGGGAGTTTATGTGCTGTGTTTGAAGCGCGTTATATGTTTATTGGCTGGCGAAATAATAATATTATTGCTGGTGTGTTTGTGTTTTTCTCTTCTCTCTCTCCTAGTCTTCCTCTCAGTTTGTGTAGTATGTTATAAAAATAAACTTAATGTTTGTGTTGTGGATATATTCTTCTTCTTCAGTATATTCATATAATATTTATTTCTCATATACCGTATATCATATACTGGTATATTCGTCGTAATTCGTCTCTTTCTCTTGTATTCTATTGTGTATTGATGTGTGGATAATGGATAATGATAATATTCATGATAATAATAACAGTATTAATAATAATATTAATAATTTAAGAAAAGTAATAGTGCCTTGTATGAACACCATTGTTGGGATCTAGTTTTAATTGTTGCTTCTCGTTTGTTGGCTGATTACTTTGTGTGCAATTGTTTCACGTGTTTTCGTTAATGTCTTCCTTTTCACTTGTGATTGTATGTATCCAGAATTGTACTTGCAGTGTTCATAATTACATTTCTGTGGTGTTCATGGTTATCCCTATCTATATATATAAAGCTGAATCTGTTTGTCAGTCTGTGGACAAGTTTGTTCCCTTATAACTCGAACGCCTGGGTGGAGAATTGGTGCAGGGATCCATCAGTGGCATGACACCAACCATTGATGTAACTCTTCTCCGTAGCTCTCATAAGGGTGTAGCTCTTGGGGAAAGCTTTTCAAAATACATGGTTAAATAGGTGAAATATGAAAATTGTCCTCGAAGGACAACCAAAGCTTATTTTGAGCTCTGGAGTCTAAAAATTGTCTCTGTAAACTTCATTTTATTATTGTATATGAATTGCAGCCGAATGGCCATAGGATGGTATTTCAATTAAACGCTCGTGGGCTACCGATTTTAAGCTGCTAAAATTAATAGCGTCTGTTATTCCCGTTTTTGTCAGCAGGGTGATAAATGTTTGTTGCGTGAGAAATATGGTTGGCTGAAGGCGGTTTCGGAAGGAGGGCGGGGCAGGTGGGGAGTGAGTGAGTGTGTTTGTGTCTGAAATGTCTATCTCCGTGCTGATTACTACTTGTGAAACTTCGGGATGGATGTCCTTATATCTAGTGTTAGTTTATTTTGTTATGTAAGTTAGTTAGTTGGTTCTTTGGGATTGGAGGATTTCTACCTGTAACGAGCGAGAATCCTCTGTTAAATATCTAGTGTCTGGGGAGCAAAGGCAATGTTTCTAGTGATAGGAGTGTGATTGGGAATGTAGGGGGTTGTGTTAGACTGTGTATTACCTTAGTATTGTTTTGTAGAAAATGTACATAGAAAGTTGTGAATTACTGTGTTATTCGTGTTGCGTCCCTTTCTACTACTGCGGATGGTAGAGATGAGGTTTTGCTTTGGAGAGAAATCTTTAATGTGCCGATAAATGTATTGGTACTGCTCCCTCGCGTTTATGTATGACTGCTATCTGACATGCCAAGACTCGAACCTGTAGTCTGCAGCGGGCGAGAGTTGTGTCGCTGAAGTGCGATGTTTACCAACTTGAGAGGTTGCATGCCTGGAGCAGTAAGGTGGGGGGAATTAAGAATGGCTGTCATCCTTGGTACGTGTCTAAATGTGCGTATAAGCGATTTCGCAAGGTCGCTTGTGAACGTGAAATCGCTAGCAGAGTACTGGCGTAATGATAATGTCTCTCATCTGTTTCTGAACAAACAATTAATTGATATTACTTGATAAATTGAATGATATGAATGAATATTTATTTGTATGCTGTGGAGCTCTTGTGGTATTTTGCGATGTAGTAGCTATGTGTACCCATGTACTTGGGTGCGTGCACTCTTGTCTGATAACCTGTGTCATTGTGGTGTGTCTCCGTGTACTTGGGTGTGTGCACTCTGTCTGATAATCTGATTTATGTGTCATTGTCCGAGTTACAAATTAGATCTGGACCTTTGCAGTGATGCCGAGAGTTAAGGGTCGTAACTTCGCCGCAATAGCTTAATAATAGTAATAATGTCCGAACTTGTGTTCTCTGTCATTACGTGCGTGTATAAATCCGCCCTCTGTCTTATTACGTGTAATAATAATAATAATAATAACAATAATATTGATAATAATAATGATATGAGCATAGGTGATGATATAATAATATTCAGTGTATTTATAGCTTGTATGTAGGTGAGTAGTTTGTGTGACGACTGTAGTGGCGTGAGAAAGCTGTGATTGACACGGTGGGGAATTGGGTGGGTTTCCTTGGGTTAGAATTTAGGATGCAGTCCCAGCCTTGCCTAGGGGGATGGAATGTTGGGGGGGGCTATATCTGATATCTAACTAGAAGTAGTTCAAGACTGGTGCTCTCCCACAGTGTTTAAAGGACACTGGAGTGTGGTTTAGTAGGAAGGCAGAGGGGTGTGTGTGAAAGCTGCACAAGGTGTTTCATCAGATACGAGGGCACGTGTATAGAAACTAGTGTATGGGGGTGAATGATTTCGATGGGATGCGAGGGAGTTGTTAAACCGTTTATCTTGTTTAACCCGGGCTACTCCGCCAATGTATTGGTGGATTTTTGGGGTAGGTGGGGGTGACAATTGTGTAAGGTGTGGTTGCGAAAGAGGTGGCCTAGATCGTGTTGAACTTCCTTTCGTTAGTTCAACCCCGGCACACTTCACCAGTGGTTTGGCGTGAATTGGGGTAGGCGAGGGTGAGTGTAGTGTATGGAGAGGCTGGGGGAGTGTCTTGAAGGGTTACGAGAGGGGATGTGTCTTTTGTGTAGCAAGAGGCACTCGGGATATGTGTTAACCGTTCTATCGTCGGTTTAACCCCGGTGACTCCACCAGTGTTTTGGTGGGTCATCTAGGAGTGTTTCACGTTGCAAGAGGTATCCGAGATCGTGTTAAACTGATTTTCATCTGGTTTAAACCCAGCGCACTCCATCAGTGTTTTGGCGGGCACTTCCCGATGAGTGGGGCACTCTCTTGGGGAGTTATGTGTGTTAACAAATTCACAAAGAAATTCAATGCAATGGTCCGGCTAGCTCAAAACAGTTGCCAGCGTTTCGCCCCAGTGTACCAATGGGCTCTTCAGTTGGTTATGGTACACCTCACCAAGACGCGTGGCTAGTACATACTGTGAAGGCCGCTGCAAGGCACAAATGTTGCCACGAGCAGCGCCAATGTACTATGGAAGTCAAAACTTCCTTTCAAAAATAATGTTAGCTTACCTAGCTAATCCATATTGGAAATATCTGTTCCCGTAGGAAACAGGATGTAAAATTGTCCGATTGAGCTATGTACATTAACAAATTCACAAAGAAATTCAATGCAATGGTCCGGCTAGCTCAAAACAGTTGCCAGCATTTCGCCCCAGTGTACCAATGGGCTCTTCAGTTGGTTATGGTACACCTCACCAAGACGCGTGGCTAGTACATACTGTGAAGGCCGCTGCAAGGCACAAATGTTGCCACGAGCAGCGCCAATGTACTATGGAAGTCAAAACTTCCTTTCAAAAATAATGTTAGCTTACCTAGCTAATCCATATTGGAAATATCTGTTCCCGTAGGAAACAGGATGTAAAATTGTCCGATTGAGCTATGTACATTAACAAATTCACAAAGAAATTCAATGCAATGGTCCGGCTAGCTCAAAACAGTTGCCAGCGTTTCGCCCCAGTGTACCAATGGGCTCTTCAGTTGGTTATGGTACACCTCACCAAGACGCGTGGCTAGTACATACTGTGAAGGCCGCTGCAAGGCACAAATGTTGCCACGAGCAGCGTCAACTGTTTTGAGCTAGCCGGACCATTGCATTGAATTTCTTTGTGAATTTGTTAATGTACATAGCTCAATCGGACAATTTTACATCCTGTTTCCTACGGGAACAGATATTTCCAATATGGATTAGCTAGGTAAGCTAACATTATTTTTGAAAGGAAGTTTTGACTTCCATAGTACATTGGCGCTGCTCGTGGCAACATTTGTGCCTTGCAGCGGCCTTCACAGTATGTACTAGCCACGCGGCTTGGTGAGGTGTACCATAACCAACTGAAGAGCCCATTGGTACACTGGGGCGAAACGCTGGCAACTGTTTTGAGCTAGCCGGACCATTGCATTGAATTTCTTTGCGAATTTGTTAATGTACATAGCTCAATCGGACAATTTTACATCCTGTTTCCTACGGGAACAGATATTTCCAATATGGATTAGCTAGGTAAGCTAACATTATTTTTGAAAGGAAGTTTTGACTTCCATAGTACATTGGCGCTGCTCGTGGCAACATTTGTGCCTTGCAGCGGCCTTCACAGTATGTACTAGCCACGCGTCTTGGTGAGGTGTACCATAACCAACTGAAGAGCCCATTGGTACACTGGGGCGAAACGCTGGCAACTGTTTTGAGCTAGCCGGACCATTGCATTGAATTTCTTTGTGAATTTGTTAATGTACATAGCTCAATCGGACAATTTCACATCCTGTTTCCTACGGGAACAGATATTTCCAATATCGAGTTATGTGTGGACGTATCCCAAAGGGAAGTGCCACGCCAAACTCGTCGAAGGGTAGTGGGAGGTGTTTAGAAAAAGGGTGGCAAGTCTTGAAGGGAGTGCCTGCACGTTCAGCGCGTGAGCGATGACCGCACATGCTGGGTGCTGACTTGCAGATCGAGACAGCTAAGTGCGTGGTTTACAAGGTCGAGTGGACTGCTATCATGAGAGGATGAAAGATTGACTAGCTTTGGCATGCAGAACAAATCAATGAAAGAACATGGTCTAAATGTATTGGACTGTTTATTGCAGTCAAATAAATGGTTGATGAAGTGGGAGGTCTGGGGGATAGAAATAAGGATAGCGCTGAGCACACTTACGCTGGAGTATCCGTCTAAAGTTCCGTCGTCGAGTCATCGTCCATGTCGGGGGTCCGTTACACTCTCTCCTCCATGAGACTGTCCCAAGCCCTTGGGTCTTTTCCTAATTTCAAGGCTCATCTAGCTCGTTTGTTGTCAGGAGTATTGGTTTATTGTTTCTGTAGTTTGTGGTAGTGTTGCATACTTGCAGTCGCAGTGTTGTGGCCGTGAGGCAATAGTTGCTTCATCTGTGTGTAATCTAATAATTGCGCTGTCTGTAATCTGTTCCTCATATCCCTTAACATGGGATTTGGGAAAAGCTGTAGTTAGGCCCTGTCAGGGGGTGGGCTTAATAGTTTTTACCTTTTTTCAGTATATTCCATTTTCAAGACTTGAGAGTGTGGCTTCCCGCCTGCAGAAAACTGTCTGTCATAGTCACGGTTCCAGAGTGCACCTCTTCAAACGCTTAGTGAATGTGGTTGATGACCAAGTGCCTATTAGTAAAAGGTATGTTTATGGCAGTATTTGGTATAATTTCAACAATCGTCAGTGGTGTTGCAAGGCCAAAACATGGAAAATTGTGAGGAATGAATATTATCATAAAAGTAATTGTGAAACAGTAAGGTCTATAATGAGTTTAACATTTGCTTGGAGAGCAACAAACTGCATGACTTTACTGACTTGTGGTATGTTTGCTTTGAATTCTTTTACTTTAGTATCACATCAGTAGTTTTATTTCTTAGCCTTTTCTGTAGGTCAAACATATTTTTAGGGGGAGATGACCTTGATGTTCCAGGCCTTAGGACAACAATGACCACCACCACCAAACTTACCATATTTACGTGAGCATGCTGCGCCGTGGTGTAAGCCGCGCACCCTGAATTTGTTAAGTTGCTTTCAGGAAAAAACAAGGTCTTCAGTAAAGAACATGTAGCCTACTTTCTCTTAGATCAATGGGTATATGGGTATCACAATAACTCGTTGCTCATATTAAGCAGTATGATTGAATGATCTTGTGATGAGCATTAAGAGTTGTACCTTTGGAACATTCCTTGTTTAGTAAGTTTCGTTGCAATATTATTCCGGTCTTGCATCCATAGGAATTGATTCTAATATTAGAAGAGTATGTTCATCTTGAAATTATCAATTAACTAGCAACCCGACCCGGCTTCGCCCGGTAACAGTTATGAATGCATTACGTGATAAGAGCATTCTTTTATTCCAATGTCAATGAACAACGACCAACATCCGTTTTACGTCTCAGCATGATGGGTTAAAATCACCAACTGGACTATTAATTATATTATCATGGAGATGCATGTGCAACAAATTCTTGTCAGACGTAATTTAAGAATGGCGAGGTGCATGAAACACAAATCCCCCTTCCGTCTAATCTCAACTTGACTGTGAATTTTGTGGAACGAAAAGTTCACAGGCGAAATGAAGAAAAGCCAAGTTGCACTTCCAGGGAAACTCCAAACACAACCACCCTTCTCAGAAGTCTGAACTCAACACGACTCGACGGTTTGCTGCTGGCTGTACCTAGGGCAATAGGTTCGCCCGCTAGCTAGGCTGTAACAGGGATGATAGACTCGCCCTTAGCTAGCTCATAAACTGTCGCCTCAGTAGTTGAATGGACATGGTTGGAAGAAATTAAAACTTAAAAACACTTATAGTGGGCGATGTATAGAAGATAGACATATGCTCTCGTGGACTTTTTTGTAGAGCTTTTCATGTTGAACAATTCTTTCACTTGTAGCATTTAGATATTTTTAACGGTTTGCCCACCGTAAGCTTACAAAGCGCTCGGACGCCAGGTTTCTTTTCGACTTTTCCACTGAAATCGTTACTGCTCGGCTTCCTTTGATCATTAATAAATTATTTTCTACAGAAATCATCCTTGAGATATCCTTTACAGAATGGTGAAAACCGCATCAAAATCCATCCAGTGGTTCTCGAGTTTACCCGTAACATCCAAGAATCGGGGACTTTGATACTAAGTAGAGATATGATAAAATTGGTCCGGTCAACTCAAACATAAAATGCCAGCGTTTCACCCCAGTGTGCCGTTGGGCTTGTCAGTTGGTACAGACTGGTACAGACAAAAGGTTTTTGTTATGAAAGGGTGCTTGACTTCCGTAGCACATTGGCATTGCTCGTGATGTCAATACTACTTGTATTTTGTATCTTGCGATGGCCTTCTCAGTATGTGCTAGCCACGCGTATTGGTGAGGTGTGTCTGTACCAACTGACGAGCCCAACGGCACACTGGGGCGAAATGCTGGCATTTTATGTTTGAGTTGACCGGACCAATTTTATCATATTAATTGAGCGTGATGGCGCAGTGGCTTAGCTGCTCGTCTTTCACCCAGACGACCGGGGTTCGAATCCCGGTGACAGCGGGGTGGAATTTTCACCTGAAAAATCACGTGGCGTCAGGAAGGGCATCCGGCCTTAAATCCCCGGCAAAAACCAAAATGAGCCTGGTTGGCTCCGGCGACCCCAATTAATTGGGAAAAGCCGAAGAAAGATAAGAATAGAATTGAGAATGTATCTGCTCAAACGGAAATAACATCATATTCCCATTCGGGAATATTCATTACCCATCTTGAATTTTTCGATTTGTTGAACAGTGCCTTCTGAGGAGAAAGCCTCTTAAGTAAGTCTACATACTTTCGCACTTCATCATTGTAACTGTAATAAATAGTGGATTATCAATATTAATGTCGTCTATATTTAAGATGGCGGCTGCGTGCTGTATGCAGTGTGATATTCTTATGACTAATGCTAGCGAAGTATTTCATGTGATATACCTCTCTTACTAAGTTTTGTGCTAATTGCGCAATTGGATTCTGAGTTATTGATATTTAAGTTTTAATAGTTTGTTCAGCCACCATCTTGAATATATGACAAGGCTGTTCTTTTGTCTTGAGCATATAAAGACCATATATACAGTTGAACCTGACTTATACGTATATCAAGGGGAAGATGTGTAAATCCTAGCAAACAATACATCATCATCGGCTTTAACTCGAATCCGAGTATAAATCTTCTTCCTTCAGTCCAGTTTGTGGATGTGTTTACTGTGACTAAAGAGTCCAATCCTGGCATGGAACAAGCGACCACACAAGTCACATAGTATTGCTGGAGGAGGACGTGGTTGGGCTGCTCGAAGTTTCCTAGCTTGACGCTTGGCCTCTTCATGTGTGCGTCGATCCCTTTCAAACGTCTTTACAGTATCCGAGATGGTACGGCGCCAAGTTGAGCGGTCTTCAGCCAGCATGTCCCAGGTTTGTGAATCAAGACCTGTCAATTTCAGGGTCTGCTTAAATTGGTCCTTGTAGCTCATCTTAGGACCACCATGAGGCCTGGTGCCATAGCATAACTCACCATATCGGATCTGATGAGGTAATCTCACATCATCCATCCGATGGACATGACCAATCCATCTAAATTCGTGACCTATTATGGATGATTCTATGCTGTTGATTTGAGCCTTTTCCAGAACAGCAATATTGGTAATGAGGTCTTCCCATTTAATCCTCAGGATTGATCGAAGTTCTTGTAGGTGGAAACGCTCAAGCTTCCTGAGATCACGTCGGTAAAGGGTCCACGTTTCACAGCCATACAACAATGTAGAAATGACTACTGCTTTGTATACCATAAGCTTTGTACTCATGGACAGATCTTTATTCATGAAGACCCGGTGCGCTAATCGTCCATATGCTGCATGGGCTGCACCAATTCTCTTATCCGCATCCTGCTCACAGGTGCAGCTCACAGAAATGGTACTGCCCAGGTACAAGAAGTGGTCTACCTGTTCTAATGGCAAATTTGAGATGGAGATATTGAACTGAGGAAGAGGTGTGCCTGGTGAAGGTTGTGCCAAAACTTTAGTCTTATTGACATTTATGGTAAGACCAAAGCGATCACATGCACTTTTGTAACAATTAACTGACTCTTGCAGCTCTTCTGGTGTGAGAGTTGGCGACACAGCATCATCTGCATACAACATGTTAGTAACCTTACTAACCTGAGTTTTCCTCAAGGAGTGGAGACGAGTTAGGTTGAAAATCCCTCCATCAAAACGATACTTGACCTCCACACCTGGGATGTTTGTGGGTGAATCATAAAGCATTACATCCAAGTACAGCGTGAAAAGCGTTGGAGCCAGTACACATCCTTGTTTCAATCCATGGGTATTAGGAAGTTCATCGGATATCTTATTCTGATGGCAAACCTGACCTGTCATGCCATCATGGAGAGCCTTGATTAGATCTACAAATCGCTGAGGACAACCAAACCGCTTCAGCACCGCCCACATGGCTGGTCTTGGAACCGAATCAAACGCCTTTTCCAAGTCATAAAAGACTAAGAAGAGTGAATTCTGTTGTTCTCTACATTTTTCTTGTAGATATGTAACGTATTTTTCGTGGGGTTTTATGCAACTGGCATAAGTCAGTAGGAAGCCATTCTATATTTATTTACGCGGCAAATTGTTCAGCCAAGAGAATTTTTCATGTTAATTTATTATTATTATTATTATTAATTTATTATAATTATTATTAAGGTATTTTCGGAGCATTTTATAAAAATTATTAGCATTCAGATAGGTTTTCTATGTCTTAGAAAACGCTATCAAGCAAATTATTACGAACGACGATATCATAGAAAATTATCTGATTACGGAATTTTACGGAGTTTTTGTCAGTTAGGGTATTTGAGAGAGATGACTCACTGGGATTTCAAGTACACGCTGAATCTTGTCGAGGAGCATGACGCAATCTTGGGTCGCAAGGTCTAGAAAAGGCGAATTGTTGAAACGGAAATCGACTTCTCCCTCCCGCGGAGTGTAATGAGGAAGGAGTGGGGATCTAGCGCGTAGGGTGCAGCCAATCAGTGAGGACGACGTAAGCCAGATGTCGGTACCATGGTGGGGGAGCCAACAGGTGCATATATCGTTCGACGCGCCGTGAAACAAGGACAATCTGTGTAGTTCTTGCCGAGTGTGGATATACGCGGGAATCGCTCCGATGTTCCGTGGAAGAGGACTATCTGTGAAATACTTGAGGTGTACGGTCGCAAGTGCGTGTCGCTCCGATGTTCAGTGGAGTTAGCGACGAACTTTTGTAAAACTTGGTTGTACGAGTGTTTGGGTCCGAGGTACGGACCATAGAATTATCTAATCTACCAGAATATCATCAAATTCCGACGGAGATGACGACGTCCAGGAGACTGTGGGAAGCTCACAACATCTTCAAGAACGAGGGAAATGCTTTGGCAATTTCCAGTGGTAAGCGCCAATGACGCAGAAATACGCAATCTCTCATTTTCTTTGTTCTACATTTCATATTTCAGTAACTTCATAGCTTGGAAATAAGAGTAAAATCAATTTATCAGACTCCGTTTTCACGTAATTTTCTATCGGTAATATTCAAATCACAACGCTCCAATTTAAATTTTATACTTATTATTATTAATTTTGCTATTCTTGTTTTATATAATAAATTCATTTCTTTTACAATGCAATCTTTGCTTTCAGTAGGTAGCATTAGATATAGACCAATTCCTTCTCCTGATACAATTGTTTGTTGGGTTAATGATCAAATCATACCACGATCTGAGTGAATAGAGTCTTGAAGGTGTTCTGCCAGAGCTAGACGTTGTTAAATACAAATTTAGATTTCAACATTGCGTTGAGGTCTTGGCGCCCATTAAAACAACATAGCTTAGGCAAAGGTAAACAGTTACATTTCTCACCCAACAGTTAGGAGCTAGCAAAACGTCTCATTTGTACGCTCAACGTGGAGCAAAGTAAATAACGTTTCACTTGTCGCTACCAACATGGGGCACTAATAACCATTACATTTGTCGCCGACAACTTGGGGCTGAAAACCTAATAACATTTGTGGAAGGAGAAGGGTATATATTTCTGTGCCTGTATTTTGGGGGTTATTTGTCTTTATCAGTGTATATCATTATGGGGGATGAGAAAGAAAGACAGATGAGGTTACGTAGTGGTCATCAACGGGAGAGTGATGATACGAGCAGTATGTCGAGTGATGGTAGTACCGGGGTAGCGGAGGTAAATCCCGATACTGAAACAGGGAGTGTAGGCGGCCAACCAGAATTAAAAACTTTACTTCTCGAGTTTATGTATCAGAACAAAGTTAGTAGTGATGCCTTAAATGCAAAGTTAGAACAGAATAACGCTAAATTAGAACAAAACAGTAGGGAAAATAAAGAAAGTACAGAAGCTTTAAATGCAAAGTTAGAACAGAATAACGCTAAACTAGAACAAAACAGTAGGGAAAATAAAGAAAGTACAGAAGCTTTAAATGCAAAGTTAGAACAGAATAACGCTAAACTAGAACAAAACAGTAGGGAAAATAAAGAAAGTACAGAAGCTTTAAATGCAAAATTAGAACAGAATAACGCTAAACTAGAACAAAACAGTAGGGAAAATAAAGAGAGTAATAGGGAATTGAGCGATAGTTTAAACGCCAGATTAGAACAAAACAGTAGGGAAATGAGTGACAAATTCGAACTGATTAGAGGTGAGATCCGGGGGGTGATGGAAGAAAAGGCTAAAGAGATTATTGCAGATGTAGACAGAAAATTAGGAAAAGTACAGGAGGAGTTGGAAATTAGAATCAGTACACAGGCTGAAAATTTAAAAGAACTAGTGCAACTGGAAACACAGCAGGTCAAAAAGCAATTGGGGGGAGAAATTGACAAAATTCAGGTAGCTACTAAAGAGGTTAAGGAACAGCTGGGGGGTAGAATTGAGAAAGTCCACTCACAAATAGTTGCAGAAGTAAATGATTTAAGAGAGAGTAATAAAGAGAGCATTAGCAAGATTGAGGAGAAACAAGCAAAGCTATATGATAAAGTAGAAGAATCAGAAGGAAACATTAAATTAACAGTAAACAGTATTGAGAGGAAGGCTGAGGAGAAAATCGCAGAATTAGAGTTAAAATTAAAAGCTAGGATCAGGCAAGAAAATAGTCAGAATAGGCCAGTTTTGGTGAATAGCACACACAGGGAGGTAGAACTGGGTAAGTTCAGCAATCGACAGGGGTGCCCAATGGAGTTCATGAACACTATAGAAAATAAATTCGGGGAGAGGTTGGAAAATGGTAGTATTGAGTGGTGCCAGGTAGTTGAAATTTTAGAACAAGTGTTTGTGGGGGAAACGAGGAATTGGTTTGCTGTCTACAGAGACAAGTTTACTGATATGAATGATTTTAAAATAAAATTCTGTGAAAAGTTCTGGAATGAGGTTATTCAGTCGCAGCATCGTGAGGGAGTAGTGTGTGGTAAATATAACCCTAAAGGAAGCTCCACCATGACCGAATACTTTTTAGGGCAGGTATTAGTGTGTAAATATCTGGATGGCTTGAAGGAGGAAAGTGATGTGGTAAGGTTGCTACTTAGGCACTTTCCCTATAGGATCAAGGAGGCTGCTTGTATCCAGAATGTAAAGACTATATCACAAGTAGAAAGTTTGTTAAGCACATTTGATGCACTAGGGAGAGGGGGTTATGAGGACAATTTCAATAGGAACCAGGGTAATAATAATAATAGACCTAATGAAGCCAGGCATCAGGAAGTTCAAGGGAACGGTGGCGAAGGGGCCAATGCTCAAAATAGAAATAATAATAATCAGCTAAATCAGAACAGAGGAAATGGCTATGGTAATCAGTATCAAGGGAGGAACAATGATTACAGGGGAAATCAAGGGAGAAACAATGATTTCAGGGGAAATCAAGGGAGAAATTATAATGACAATAATTACAACCAGAATAGGGGTCAAGGAAGAGGACAGCCTAGTGGTAGTAATATACAGCCAAACAATGACAACACAGCCCAGAACAACCAGACCAGTTTAGTAGTTAGTAGTACTACGGCCAGCTGTAGCGGTTCTTTAAACGCGAACCAGGCTGCGAAGTAAGGTCAGAATCTCAGTCTGTAGCATGCCCTGTCCATACAATTATACAGGAACCCTATGACCTAAATGTAAGAAATGAATTATTACATGAACTAAATGATGAAGGTATTATTCAGGAAGTGGTTAGTAAGAGCCCCATAGTTAAATTTAACGTGTCTGAGGCGTACACAGATGTTTTAATTGATAGTGGTTGTATGAAGAGTTGCATAAGTAGTGCATTTTATGATAAAATGAAAGGAACTGGAGTAAATTTTGAGGAGATGCCAATTAAAAGCACTTTTGTTATCACAGCTGTTGGGAAGAGGTCTAAAGTAATTTCTAAGCAAGTTTTAGTAGACATTAAAATTAATAATCATGTAGAGAAGCAGATTTGCCTTGTAATTCCAAATTTAGTATTCAGTGTTATCTTGGGTTCAGAGTGGCTAAGTAGAGTGTCTGGTAACTTATGTTATGATGTAGGGAGTTTGAAATTTAAATGGGGAGATTCTGAAGTAGAAGTAGCGTTCAATGACCATATTCAGAGGAGTAGTATTGTAGGTGTGATTTGTACTTTAAATGAGATATCGCCAGCCGTAGAGCGGGGTTCTCCATGTTTTGTGGGCAGTGTGATTACGAACGGAAGTCTAGAGGACTCGTTACGTGAGGCTGCATTTCAGGGTAATATAGAGGTGGAACAATGTGTTCGGCTCTATGATGTGTTATTGTGTAATAGGAGAGTTTTTGAGGATCGCATTGGTATGGCCAATTGCTATACACATTCATTGAACGTTATTGATAGGTCAGTATTCACAGGACATAGATATCCTGTACCTTTCGCTTATCAGAGTGCAGTTGAGGCACAAATTAATCAGATGCTTGAAGATGGGATTATTGAGCACTCGAACAGTCCATATGTTAATTCTTTGATCACGGTACCCAAGACCGACGGCACTGTTCGTATTTGTTTAGACGCTCGTTTGGTTAACAGTAGAATTAGTTCAGATCAGCTGAAATCTATGTCAATAGAGGAATTAATGCAAACATTTGAGGGGAAGAAGTATTTCACTTGTGTAGATTTGAGTTCCAGTTTTTGGCAAGTGCCACTTATGTACGAAGATAGACCATTTACAGCTTTTAGTCATAAATATAACCTTTATCAATTTTGTAGAACACCTTATGGGTTAAAGAGTAGTTCAGCAGCTTTAATTAGGGCTTTAAACATCGCATTAGGGGATGACACAGGAGAGTTTGTAACCATTTACATTGATGATATGGTAATTAGTTCACGCAGTTTTGAGGAGCATCTATGTCATTTAAATATAGTTTTTCAGAAGTTAGATCAGGCAGGGTTCACTTTGAAGCTGTCTAAGTCGTCATTCTGTCAGTCAGAAGTGACATTTTTAGGTCATAGAGTGTCGAGTAGAGGTGTAACACCAGAGGAAAGTAGGGTTAATAAGATACTTAACGCAGAGGTGCCACAGAATGTTAAACAGTTAAAAACTTACCTGGGAATTTGCAACTTTTTCAGGAGGTTCGTTCTTAAATACTCAGGTTTGGTAGAACCATTCAGGGAATTGCTTAAAAGTGGGACTCGGTGGAGATGGGAGTCTAAGCATGATCAGGCTTTTAGAGCGCTGAAGGAAGGTTTTGAGAAAGCTGTAGTGCTGAAATATCCGTTAAAAGATAAGGAATATGTGGTTATGACAGATGCTTCACATATAGGCATTGCTGGAGTATTATGTCAGAGAGATGATGAGGGTAATCTGTGCATTGTATCTTTAGCTTCGCGAGGACTGACTGCAGCAGAGAAAAGATACACGATTACTGAGTTAGAGCTTTTAGGTATTGTTTTCAGTTTAGGGAAATTTAGAATGTATTTAGTAGGGGGGAAATTTGAGATCCACACAGATCACCATGCATTACTGTATATGAGGACTTGTAAACTCAGTTCTAACAGAGTTAGTAGGTGGATTCTTGCTCTGCAGGAATACGAATTCACGGTAAAATATATTAAAGGTAAAGATAACATTCTTGCAGACATGCTATCGAGGGACACTAATTTATGTAGGGATTATCCTGTGGTTAAAGCAGAGGACGGTATTTTAATATGTGCATGTGTGGACAGTAGCAACAGGGCATCGTTACAGACACTGAGAGATATGCTGGTAGAGCAACGTGATGACGTTCATTTCAAGGGAGCCACTTGCAAGGTTGGAAGCAGGTGACGCAGAAACATTTATAGTTTCCAAACGTATTGGGAAAACAGCATATGTGCTGGAGAATAGTGAGGGAAACAGATTATACGGAACGTATAATATACATAGTCTACGAAAATATGTGTCATAAAGTGAGTGTGTTTAGCTGGCGAGCCAGCCTATCAAATGAGTAAGTGTGGTGTCTGGTGCGTGGAAGATCTGGTCTTAAGGCAGGCGTATCAGAAGTCACACAGGGGGGTAGTATGTAAGTAAATGAGAGTTTTTAAGGTACAGGGAAATATGACGGGATTGTCGGATGCTGTTGAGCACTAAATTGTCTCGATGCACCAAGGCCATTTTGGCAGCGCTGATGGGTTCCCATTTATCTCCAAGAGATGGGGGAGCGCTTGAATAGGGCTTGTTAGCTTAAGGCGTCCACGAGATAAAAGATGGGCCATCAGAATGCGAGACAGTCCTTCATGAAACTCATACATATCAGCACACGTGATTTCTGTTTACGGCCTCGCCATGTAAGATTTGTAAGTGTGTAATTTAAGATAATTTGTACAATGGTATTATGTGTGTGAGGAGAAATGGTCTGTCTTGAGAACTAGTATTAAGTAGAATATGGTTAACGGGAACTTAACAAGACAGGGCGATTACGGCACAGAAATATTTGGTGTTATATGTAATGCGCATTTACTGTTTTTTTTTTCAGAAGTCAATATTCATTTAATCTACTTTAAAGAGAGATTAAGTATTATGGTCACGAGGCGCTGCCACAGTAGTGTGATCGTGTGCTCAGTGATAAGTGGAATTAAATGTCACCATAAGGAGGGGACCTCCAGTGAAATTAGGGAGTTCTATGGTGATATAAATATATCAGAACACCTTCAATGCGTGTGATATGACATCATAAATACATAGTGCTCACACATTAATTATGTCTATTTCTCCAACATAGAGAAATTTGAGAGGCGGAAATATCCGTGGAACACTATTCCATATGTAAAACATTGGACTGGTTGCAAAGTGCAATCCATAGTGACAACAAACTTTGACGCAAAGTGCGTGAAGAAAAAATATGAGTGTATATATCTGTAATTTAGGGTGATTTCGTTTATGTAATATGTATTTTGGATGGGGTTTATTAACGTGTCTGGGATAATCGGATAATGGACCGTCGTCACGGTAAATCATCCGATGATCCGAGGCGAATATGTAACGTATTTTTCGTGGGGTTTTATGCAACTGGCATAAGTCAGTAGGAAGCCATTCTATATTTATTTACGCGGCAAATTGTTCAGCCAAGAGAATTTTTCATGTTAATTTATTATTATTATTATTATTAATTTATTATAATTATTATTAAGGTATTTTCGGAGCATTTTATAAAAATTATTAGCATTCAGATAGGTTTTCTATGTCTTAGAAAACGCTATCAAGCAAATTATTACGAACGACGATATCATAGAAAATTATCTGATTACGGAATTTTACGGAGTTTTTGTCAGTTAGGGTATTTGAGAGAGATGACTCACTGGGATTTCAAGTACACGCTGAATCTTGTCGAGGAGCATGACGCAATCTTGGGTCGCAAGGTCTAGAAAAGGCGAATTGTTGAAACGGAAATCGACTTCTCCCTCCCGCGGAGTGTAATGAGGAAGGAGTGGGGATCTAGCGCGTAGGGTGCAGCCAATCAGTGAGGACGACGTAAGCCAGATGTCGGTACCATGGTGGGGGAGCCAACAGGTGCATATATCGTTCGACGCGCCGTGAAACAAGGACAATCTGTGTAGTTCTTGCCGAGTGTGGATATACGCGGGAATCGCTCCGATGTTCCGTGGAAGAGGACTATCTGTGAAATACTTGAGGTGTACGGTCGCAAGTGCGTGTCGCTCCGATGTTCAGTGGAGTTAGCGACAAACTTTTGTAAAACTTGGTTGTACGAGTGTTTGGGTCCGAGGTACGGACCATAGAATTATCTAATCTACCAGAATATCATCAAATTCCGACGGAGATGACGACGTCCAGGAGACTGTGGGAAGCTCACAACATCTTCAAGAACGAGGGAAATGCTTTGGCAATTTCCAGTGGTAAGCGCCAATGACGCAGAAATACGCAATCTCTCATTTTCTTTGTTCTACATTTCATATTTCAGTAACTTCATAGCTTGGAAATAAGAGTAAAATCAATTTATCAGACTCCGTTTTCACGTAATTTTCTATCGGTAATATTCAAATCACAACGCTCCAATTTAAATTTTATACTTATTATTATTAATTTTGCTATTCTTGTTTTATATAATAAATTCATTTCTTTTACAATGCAATCTTTGCTTTCAGTAGGTAGCATTAGATATAGACCAATTCCTTCTCCTGATACAATTGTTTGTTGGGTTAATGATCAAATCATACCACGATCTGAGTGAATAGAGTCTTGAAGGTGTTCTGCCAGAGCTAGACGTTGTTAAATACAAATTTAGATTTCAACATTGCGTTGAGGTCTTGGCGCCCATTAAAACAACATAGCTTAGGCAAAGGTAAACAGTTACATTTCTCACCCAACAGTTAGGAGCTAGCAAAACGTCTCATTTGTACGCTCAACGTGGAGCAAAGTAAATAACGTTTCACTTGTCGCTACCAACATGGGGCACTAATAACCATTACAGATATCTCACACAGAAAATAAAGTCAATTGTGCTTCTGGAAGCAGGGGTGAAAATCCTTGTTTTGAGGGAACGACCTCCGGCTTGAATTAGTTCTAGAGGGATGTTATCTGGGCCTGGTGCTTTTCTGGGTTTCAATTGGGTGAGAGCTGCACTGAAATCATGATAAGTAGGAGGTACTGCCAACCACAGTTGTTCAGGTTGTTGCGGCACATCACAAAGGAAGTCTTCAGCAGCTTCTGATGGACGATTTAGGAGATTGGAGAAGTGCTCCTTCCAGCGTTCCAAGATTTCTTGACTATCAGTAAAGGTAGTAGAATTATCAGCGCTTTTCAGTGTACCCGATGATGAGCGAGGTGGTCCAGATATTTCCTTGAGTACTGCATAGAAGTTCCTCAAGTCTCGAGCATCCGATAGTCTCTGCAGTTCCTGAGCCTTCTGTTGCCACCAAGTATTTTTAATCTGCCTTATCTGCATCTGGCATTTACCCTTGGGTTCCAGTAGTTTATCTCTCTTTGTGTTGGTAGTGGGGTCTTGAAGATGGGCAAGATAGGCATTCCTTTTGGCATTGATGAGAGACAGAATTTCTTCATTGTTGTCATCAAACCAGTCTTGTCTTTTCCGCACTATAAAACCAATGGTTTCCTCAGCTGACTGTGTGATAATCTTCTGTAGTGTGGCCCATTATTGCTGAATGTCATTTGTTACTGGGTTTTCTGATAACTGGGTGACGATCCTGTTTCCAAAATGTTTATACATGGATTCATCCTGAAATTTGGATGTATTAAACTTCTTTCTTGGCAAATTTTTGATGTTCCTAGGTGGTTTAGGTCTGGATATCCTGAGCTTACATATAAGAAGTTTATGATCTGTCCAGCAATTGTCTATATTCCTTGCTGTTCTGGTAATCAGAGTGTCCTTCTTATCACATTACCGGGTAATGATATAATCAAGAATGTGCCAATGTTTGGAACGAGGATGCATCCACGTGGTTTTGAAGCGGTTAGGTAGCCGGAACTGCATGTTGGTAATGAAAAGTTCGTGTTCTGCTCAAAGACCAAGAAGCAACAGTCCATTGGGATTACATTTTCCAAGTCCCTGTTTGCCCATGACATTATTCCATAGCCTGTGATCTACCCCAACTCTGGCATTGAAGTCACCGAGGAGTAAGAGTTTATCTGCAGATGGTACCTTGGAGACGATTTCACTTAGCTGATTATAGAAATGAGCCTTTACTTCATCATCAGAATCTAAGGTAGGAGCATAGGCAGAGATGAGTGTCATAAAGGAACCTCCTGAGAGTGGTATGTGGAGAGTCATGAGCCTATCGCTGATTGCAATGGGCGTAAGTTGGTGATAATTTACCAGTTTGGTCTTTACAGCGAAGCCCACACCATGAATACGACATTCACCCTCCTCCTTTCCTTTCCAGAAGATGGTATATCCTGTTCCAGATTCAGTAATCTTGCCTTCAGAAGACAGCCTCGTTTCACTGAGAGCAGCAATGTCAACGTTGAGTCTTGATAACTCATGGGTTACGAGAGCTGACCTTCTCTCAGGTCTAACGTTATTGTCCAAATCAAGCAAAGTTCTGATGTTCCATGATCCAATAATCAATTTGTGATTCTTTACTGTTTTTGAGTTTCGACCCCATGAGGGGTGACCTGGTGAGTGCGGTTGCCCAGCCGGACCAAGATTGTGACTTTCGATGTTTAGCCCACCTTTTCTTGGGCCTTCCCCATGTGGGGTGGGCAGCGGTGATCCTAAATAGGCCTGCCCAAACACAGATGCACGACCGAATTCCTGAGTAGTCACAGAGTCTCCAGAAGACGACCATCACACATCTGCAGCCAACGTGCAGGTCCGAACTAGGGGCTTCCAGTTACACCCATAACCTGCCCCCCACCGTTCATATCCCATCGCCGTTGGACTTTGAAAGTAAGTGACGTTCGGAAGAAGTGCCACTGGCGTGAATTTGTTTAGGGTGGGTCTCAGCTTGCCAGGACAAGACCCACACACTATGATCTCTGAGCCTTATCCTGCGGTTCATGAAGAATGAGACATGCAGGACCGAACACAGAGACTGCAACGAACTGCCACATACTCAAGTACTACTGAGGTGCGCCTTTACAGCCAGTCCGTCTGGCCTGACCTCTTCCGCCTCTATGACCATTGGGAGCCATGAGTCATTGGCTCCTCCTCCGCTCATTTTGCCGTTGGGCCAAAATGTGCCCATACGTATATCAATACGTATATCAAGGGGAAGATGTGTAAATCCTAGCAAACAATACATACATTCAGACAGAAAATATAGTACTGTATTATTTTAAACTTGGCCCAGCCTTAAAGAAATCGGATAGTTTGGCTTGTTTCACTTTTCTTGCATTAAGTGTATAAACCTCCTTTTGCAAACGTATTAATGAATTCAAAGTATTTTCACTACAACTTTTCACACTGATGTAATGCCTACACACATAGATTGCACCTAACCCTTCACTTAGTTCAGGTGTTTAAAGATTCAAGTCATCTCCATCTCCATCATTGTCACTATCGCTTGTAGCTGGCCCGTCACCACCGCATTGTTGGTATACATCAGCAATAATCTCTGCAATCCGTTGTTCCCACATACAGCCAGATAATCATCGAAAAGCACAAAAGTATCGAAATCTGCATCCTCCGGTAGCGTTAGCTCAATGCCAGACATAATTACGTCCCCATAATCATCATTAGAGGCAGCCTCTTCAAGAAAGACACCAGCTTTGCGGAAACAGTTGCTGATTGTGGAGGATGACACCTGCTTCCAGGCAACCGAAATAAAGTCCTTGGCTTGTAGTAAATTAATGGTGAGAGTTTAATTTCCTGCATCACTCAGTGTTATTAAATGTTGAACCAGCATTCTGTTATAATGCACTTTGAAATTTTCAATGATGCCCAAATCAAGTGGTTGTAGAACACTGGTACAGTTAGGAGGGAAAAGTTCCACTCGAACATTCTCCAGAACGATTTGAGGTGGATGTGCTGCACATCTATCCATAAGAAGGATTTTCTTCTGTTTCTTTTTCATTTTAATGTCCAGTTTTTTCAACCACTGTTCCATTAGAAGCATAGTCATCCAAGAATTTCTCATATTCCGTAGGATTGGTTTTTGCACCCTCAAAACACCTCGGATTCTTCGATTTTCCTATCACAAGTGGAGGAAGTTTGTCCGATCCATCTGCATTGGTGGCAAGAAGAACTGTTACGCGAATTTTACTTTTCTTCCCTCCATGGTAGGAGTCACCTTTTTCAGCTAATGTTTTATTAGGAAGGAGACTGTAGAATAAGCTGTCTCATCACAATTGTAGATGTTTGTAGGCTGGTAATCGCTTATGATACCCGGCAGAACCTCTTCTTTCCAGTGTTGCACCGTGAGGTCGTCCACAGCTTTTGAGTCACCGCAAATTGTTCTCCCTGTGATTCCATGACGATCTTTAAATGCTTGCAACCATCTTGACGAAGCCTTGAAATCAGCAGTGATACTCATCATTTTAGCTAAATCTATCGCCTTTGCCTTCAGCATGTCGCCACTAATTGGTAGAGCTGCAACCCGCTTTTGCTGGAACCATGTGAAAAATGCTTTCTCCAAATCTACGTACCTCCCTTCTTGCTGACGGCTCCGCTTTGCTGATTTCGAACCCAGTTTTAAAAACTCATCCAAAGTAGCGTTTTTTTTTAACTGATGACTGTACATAGCGTGGTATAAGCAATCCCTAAGTCTGAAGCAATTTCAGTTTTTGTTTTGTGCGGATTAGCGTCCACTTCTCGTATGAATTTTACTTTCTCATGTAGTGTATAACTTTTCCTTTTTGTGTTCTCCATGGCTAATCGAAAGCAACTGAATGATAAAACTACTGTTCAACAGTACACACCAGATACCGGCACCGAGGACATTTTTCTTGTCCAATGTTCCCACTAAAGAAATTCTCATATCAATCAAAACACAGAGTTTTGCAGAGTGACATTATTGACCCTTACTTACTGGCGGCGTAACAATGGCCAACCGAGCGAGTTCCCTTCGCTCCCTATCTCGCTCCTCCACTAGCTGCGTCGTTTTTGACCTTCACAATGCTGCTAATGATTAAATTACCAGCTGAGTCGGCGGTTTCATCGCGGATACAAAAGAATAAATTTGTTTGAATATGAGAATTGTTTTCGTGTGAACAATCTAGAGCATGTCCCACATGAGACAGAAACTTTGTGTTCTGTTTCAGCACCGAAACCTGACCACTCTGTCTACGCCGACAAAGAGGTAACTAAATAAATACAGAACTGTAGTTTCTTTTATAACAACACGTGCTCATTAAATTACAATCAGGCTACGCAAAACTCAGATGTATTTCACTGACACTTCATACGTATAACAGCGAATTACGTATAAATGGATTATGTATAAATAAGGTTAAATTAACACGCTTTTAAATTACCTTTTGCCGGGACCTAATAGAAATTACGTACAAATACGAAATACGCAGAACAGAGTTACGTATAAAGCAGGTTCTACTGTAGTTCTATTTTAATACTAATTTTAGATATTGCATCTCAAAAATGGGGGGGGGGGCTCAGCGGTCTAGCTGTATGCCTCTCACCAAGGCGGTCCAGGTTCGATTCCCGGTCATTGCATGTGAGATTTTCGAAGTGAAATGCCATGTCCAGTGGTTCGGATTCCACGTAAAAAGGAGGTCCCGTGGCTCATGATCTCGAGATTAACGGTCACGTTAAACTACAAGCTTCCTTCCTTCCTTCAAATATATAGTTACTTATTTTTACATTCCATGATTTCAAGATGAGTATTGCACGCTATATTCAATGTGATATGAGTTATGCTGGCGAGGTCTTTTATATGGTGCTCCTCTCTCATCAAATTTCGCGTTAATTGTGCTCTAGTGAGTAATGGTATTCAAGTTTTAAGAATACCTTCAGCCGCCATAATGAATGTATGTAGTCGTCCTTCATTTGACTTCTTTTGTCAGCAATTTTCCTTATATAGTATTTTTCATTCTTGCTAAGATTCGTTTTAATTGTGAGATTACATTCTGAATGATCCATTATTACTAGAGATACGGGAAAATCGCAACTGCGATAACTTTACAAAGAATTTTCCTCATAAATGCGAAAAATGCCCCATTAACCAAAGAAATATATGGTGGACAGGGATTGCACGTTGTTTAAATGATGTGGCAAACAGAAGTCAAAACAACGCATTATTAAAAGAATCAGTTGCTCGTCTCTTCATTCCGCTGATAAAACTGATTCACAAATTATATACCTGTATATAAATAATTATGGTGTTTGAAGCCAATTTCAGTGTTGCCGTAGTAAACGATAGCTTGTTGCTTTTCAGTTGGTCAACACAAGTTTTTCCCCAAAAGAGAGGGGTTATTCCCTAATCCTGAAAAAAATTACATGAGATTAATAAATACACTTGGATGTTCAGTTTCGATCGTCAAGCGATCATCATCAGATCCATTACACTTAGGCCCTAATATTTATGTAAGAAATATAAAATTCAAACCATATTATGTGTTTAACCCTGCGGAGCGCGCCTTACGAAGTTACACGGACGGGCGTGCGCCGCATAGGGTGCGGCTTCCACTAGATGTCACTTAAATGCACATTTTCGGTAGTAATCGAGGGATCTACAGAAATTATTAAGTCTCAAAATGAAATACGACACATAGACAAGTGAAAAAAAAAGGAATGCAGAAATGACCTGAACAAGAAGGTGAAGGGAAGCAATATTGAAATAAAGGAGATATTTACCAGAAACACATAGCGAATGTGCAAGAAACGTCAAATTTAACAAAATTGTAGCCTTCACTTAGAAATGTCATGATCAATAATCGTCATAAAGTTCTGTGGTATCTTGATTTTTACACGTGAAGCAAAGTACCTCCCGAATACAATGATTCTTGCAGACGTGTAAGGCACACTCTTTGCACTTGATGGTTATATTATTCCACTTGTGACGACCACAGAGATGACATGGTCCGGTTCTCCGCTCCTCCATATGCGTGGGAGCTGGTAGCTCATGTTACTTGGCCAATTACATCCTTTGGCAGAATTTTCATGGCTGCTCTCAGTCGAAGGTGGCCTTCCATCAACTGAAAAGCCAGGTCATTTTGGAAGAACCTTCTTCTGCGCAATTTCTTGGGATTATTTGCGAAGGAAATGATCATTGAATTTATTCCTGCTATATCCAGATAGCGAATAAATGCAGTCAATGGCCATTCTTCTTGTGATTCAAGAAGTCGAGATTACTGTGTCGGCTCCTCCCTTCGTTGCATTGTAGTAAAGGTTCACAACTGCCTTACTGGTGTCCTTGTAAATTTCATCAGTGTCTTGCATTGAAATAAGAGAGGACAAAACTTCAGGGCTCTTGTTTTGCTCGGCATAAACTCGGGTGTGATTTTTTTACTCTTTCTGCGAGTACCCAAAATGTGAGGCCATTTTCATGAAGATACGTTGCCAACTCATAACTGGAGTAATAGTTGTCAGTGGTAACGTTTCGGTTGGAATTTTGTATGGTGCCAGTCAATCTTTTTACAATGTCCAATGAGTTATTGGACGTCACAAAAGGACCTGGTTTCTGAATTCCGCAATACAGCTCAAAATTAGACGTGTAATATATTTTGCTGTCACACAGGGCGTATATTGTTATGCCATATTTGGCCGGTTTGTTTGGAATATACTGCACGAAACCACAGCGCCCTCGAGATCCTACAAGCTTTTCATCTGCTTTGACAAACTCACTATGCGAATAATTCAGTTGACAATTATTCATGAAGCTGCTAACTTATAATATTGTTGTCGTTCTTGACGAGTGCGCACATTATAAAATCGAAGTACTCTCATCAACAAACGAAATCGCTTGAGACTGAATACAGTTCTTAAGATAGCCATGACAGTGCAGTCTGCTTTCCCTAGTTCTTCGGCAGCCAGAACAAAATTAAGTTTTATTAAAATTGTAACAACTTTCAGGGAACTCTAGTCAATGTATATTAAGGTTGAATGAGGTACAGCTTCTGTGGAAAATTCTTTGTTCAACTGGACAAATCCAGGCCAGATCTCTTCCTTTGTTCATTATTTTAAGTATTATATTATACTATGGCTGTCCATCGGATTGTGGTGGGGGAAATACATCTGTTAGCTCGACCACATTCCGAGTAAAGGATATAGAGATACAAATATAGATTTGAGTCTAAAATAGTTAAAGTTAATAATAATGTGTTCGGTTTTGCGTCCCTATTAACAACTGCGGCACGAGATTCCAACTATGGGAGTGACAGGTTAAGTTACTTGACACATCAACCTTAACAGGGCTTGAACTACTGTACAAATGAAAAATCAGTTAGGTTCAGGATAAAATTTCATCCTTGATTTATTAAATCAAAAAACCTATCCTACTCTGGAGTAAGTCAAGATAATCTAAGCTAACTGCTAAACCATCCTGCAATTTCTTTCAGCACTTCGGCACGCAGGAATGAAATAACTTGTGGTTGGTGTGAGGTGTACTATTCCCTGTGGTACCTATGCTGTATCTTGTGTAAAATTATTTGCAAACTCGCAGATATTGCATGAAAGTATGTGTTACTCGATTCACACTGCACCAGGGTGACATCAATAAATGAAAATCCACAGCCTGCTTCCAGTCTCCGACCGGGTCAGGAATGGAATGAATGAAGCCCCTATCTAGCGGCGAGGATATGAACTGTGCCGGCTGCCGAGGCCTGACGCACTCCTCTGGGGCAATGATTAAATGAATGACAGATGAAATGAAATGATAGTGGAGAGTGTTGCTGGAATGAATTTTTTGACAGGGAAAACCGGAGTACCCGGAGAAAAACCTGTCTGCCTCCGTTCTGTCCAGCACAGATCTCACATGGAGTGACCGGGATTTGAACCACGGACTCAGCGGTGAGAGGCCGGCGTGCTGCCGCCTAAGCCACGAAGGCTGGTGACATCAATAACTCTCTAAAATAATTGCATCCCTGGCAAATACAAGTGGATGGTCTATGTTTTCGAAGAAACTCTTGAGATTTTATCCTCTTATTGAGCTGATCAATATCAATTCAATTTATGAATAAACTGAAATTGTCCGGGTTTCTCAATCTATTTTGCCAGCATTTTGCCCTGTTGTACCATTGGGTTCATCAGTTGGTAAGGTACACCTCACCAAGACTGGATACTACACGGCTCACAAAAATTAGAGGATATTGTAAGGTCAGCTCATAATGGTGCAATAATATACTAGAATATTTAGTTTTTCAACCATTTATTACTTACATAATGCTATACTGACAGACAAAGCAGCCCATGATTCCAGAGAGCCCCTGATGAGTGTTTGAAACAAATGACATGAATGAAGAGAGAATATGGCAAACAGACAAAGCAACATTAACACTACCATAATCGTAGGCCATGGGTGAAAATTGGTCTTTGGTATGGTGTATGGTCTCCTGGAACGGCTTACACTGCTGCACACTTGTGTGCCATTGATGCAATGAGAAGATCAATGAGTTCTTGGGGGATACGTGGCCACTCGTCCATAAGAGCAATCTTCAACTGTGGATCAGTTGTGGGAGGTACTGGTCTGCCTGCAATGCGCCTGCCTAATGCATCCCACACGTGCTCTATCGGATTTAAGTCCGGCGAGAAAGCTGGCCACTGCATACGCTGGATACCCTCCGCCTCCAGCATGTCGTCCACCAACCCTCTCTGTGGGGACGTGCATTATCGTCCATAAACACAAAGGAAGCACCTATGGCACCAGCTTACGTCACGACAAAAGTTTGGAGAATCTCGTCTCTATACCTTACAGCGGTCACAGTACCATGTGGGATGATGTAGAGGTCCGTACGTCCACCCAGGCTAATTTCAGCCCACACCAGCAAACCCTCACCGCCATATGGGGATCTTTCTTGTACAAAAGATGGGTTGTTTCGTGTCCCTCGTTTCCTCTAGATGCGAACACGTCGACTATCCGATTCCACATTGAATTGCGACTCATCACAAAACAGAACTGAGCTCCAATTGGCGTGCCTCCACCCACGATGCTCCTCCGCCCAGTTTCTGCGATCTCTTCGGTGTTGTGGAGTTAACCTGGTACACACCATGGGCCTACGGGCATAGAGGCCACATGCATGAAGTCAGTTACGGACAGTTTGGGTTGATACTCTGCGTCCTGTTGCTGTTAGATGGGCACTTCTCAGTTGAGTTGCATTCTGCCGTCTAATCAGGCGGACTGTTTACACGAGGTAACGGTCATCCTTTGCTGTTGTTGCCCGTGGGCGACCTTGTCCTCCCCTTCTGTGAACAGCAGCTGTTGCTTGAAAACGATTCCACAGTCTTGAGATCACACTTTGAGACACCCCAAGGGCTCGAGCCACAACTTGTTGTGTCTGTCCAGCTTCCATCCGCCCGATGGCCCTCCAAGCCATTGATTTAGGTAAATCACGTTGTGGAGGCATTGCTGTCCCTAAGTCATGTCATTCACTAACTGACAACGGGAATGGAATAGCTCTGACCTCAGTAACAAACCACCGCCGTGTGACCCTTTGACAGGAACTGTACGGACAGTGCCCTCCATCATGTGGTGTATGTGCTGGGGTGACGCAAACACATGTCTACCTTCTCTGGGAGTAAAGGAATGCGATTGCATCTAATTCGGTACGAAACACATGGCATACATAGCTGAGTTTACAATATCCCCTAATTTTTGTGAGCAGTGTACATAGTGGGAAGGCTACTTCAAGACTTCTTTGATTTCAGTTTACTTGTTTGAAAATTGAATTTATATTCATAGACTCATTCGAGGTATAAAATCTCTAATTTTCTTTGGAATTATCCACTTAGATCAGCCAGGGAGTCAATATTTTGGAAAAGAGAGAGCAACGTCTCTCATAGTGCCTTCATATTATTTGTCTTTTTGTTGTCTCTATCCAAGCTCTTTCATTCTGTTCTAAGTCTGGTTCACTTTGTATACCCTGACATTCTTCTCCCTGGCTGTAGAGTATTGTTTCATTTTTACTCCTCCTCCCAGACATGCCTGAACCTCCGCATTAATATCATTTCCCTTATGTCATCAGTAGCCTATAGCCTTTTCCTGCTCCATCTCACCTCACCTGCCATGCAGCATATTCACTTTTCTCTTCCTTAGCATTAATCATAACTATCTATATGGACACTCCAGAAAACCATTACCATTTATCTTAATTTCATTTGAACATTATTTCTGGACTTGATACAGAAACCTGTTCTTCGTTTCTTTTGTTTGTTTTGTATCCACAAGGGTGCTTATTTACTAATAATAAATAAAGCCTGGCACTACAGCCCATGAACGGCCTAGGCCTCACTAGCGACCGCTGCTCAGCCATTTGGCCTGCAGATATTGGCGTGATGCATGGTCAGCGCATTGGGTACCCTCGGCCGTTAATCTTGTTTTTTGTGACCGGGCTACTGCCTCACTGTCAGACAGCTACTAAATTGTCCTTACGAGGCTGAGTGCACCGCTTCTAGTCCTCACGTCAGTTTCTAAAATCCCTGACGGAGCCGGGAATCTGAACCCGGGTGAGAGGCAGGCACGCACGCTACCCCAACACCACATGGCTGGCAGTGCTTATTTACTGTATTTGTTTATTTTGTTCAATAAACGGGGAAGTAGAGGAGATTTGACCCCTGTGGTGTGTATGGGTGGTTCTCTGCCTGGAGGGACTCCTTGGTTAGGGTGATCACTGCTCTCTTTCTATGTATGAGTATGTCTAAACATACATTATCATAATACCGTACAACTTTCCTCCATTTTTCTTTTCTCAATGGTATAAGGGCTCCTAATTTAGCTAGCGGCCGACCCACTTTCAGCACTGGGGCATGCGGAAATAAAATAACTTGTTGTTGGTGTGAGGTGTACTATTCCAACCAATGTACCCTGTGGTACCTATCCTACTGTGTTCTGGGTTGTTTCATTCTTTATCACCGAGATTTTTGATAACATAATACTGTATGTTATGTTATTCTTAGATACATGTTTTGTAATTTTTCATACCATTGCTTAGTTTTAGTCGTTCGGGTACACCTTTGCTGCCTAATAGTCCACCTCCACAAGATGTGCTCTATGATGTGCCTGACAAATCTGATCTTCCAGGTATAGTCATCATGTTATTTATTATTAATGATTCCTTACCTCTCATTCCTTTATCCATGGATATTTCTTTTCTAAATTAAGTTCCCAGTTTAACTATGGGACTCACTACTATTGACTTATGTTATCATGCATGGACAGGGTAGCATGAGTTACCATATATATTTTGAATTCAGACCTTGGTGGTTATTGGTGTGCAACCCAAGTAAACTTTTTCCTTAGGTTTTTCCATTATTGGTCAGTAGCATGGCATAGTCGGAAAGGCTCTCGCGTACATTGTTCAACTTCGTATTTATAAGTAGAACAAAGTCAAAACGTTGATAAGTAAAAGGGCGTCAATGCGGACCATAATGATGAGTTTCATAGCTATGTATACCTTGTTCAAGGTTGCAGGATCGAATCTTGGCATATTTGGTTGGCATTTGAGTTGTAGTTGTTATCGATTCATTTAGGGTCTTTGCAACATCGTGGTCATGTAGCCCCACATACTAAAATGTGTGTGGAATCGTTCTGATAACTTGTCATTGTGTTGGCTGTACTACTATTATGATGATGATTTACGGGTAGTGTCTTTTACGATTTTACGGATAAACTATATTATTTAACGATTTTGCGTACGAAGATCTTCTGTTTCAAATTTGCGTCTGGACGAGTTTCGACAGACCGCCGATAGACGGTGTGTGACCTGCGAATAATAAATACATTGCTCTGATTTATATTTTACTGAAAAGTCTTTGATCGTGAATATGGCTCTCCCTCATATTTGCTTTTAAATCCTTGTCGCTTGGTCTCTTTTTTTATTTTTTTAAATGAAAGATTGATCCATTCGATAGCCCTTTTCATTTGTTTGGCCTTCACCATGAGTTGCGACAGTTCTGAACCTGGGTTAATGTGCTTTTGCTAATTAAGTTGTGTAAATGGATTTTATTTTTCTAATATTTGTGGTTGTTAAATTCAGGTGAAATGTTTTGTCTCTTATAATATCATTAGCTATGTTACATGTAGCATTGTATATTATTGCTCATTTGAAATTAAGAAAATAAGACATTTTGTCGTGTTTTACTGCGTTTAAGTGCATGCAGTTTCCTGCGTAGTTTGTTGCTTGCGAGTTTAACGGAAAGGTCCTCTAGAAAGTTGGCAGGTATGAGTATGGAAGACCTAGTCATCATCATCATCATCATCATTTCCCCTTATCCAGCTCCAGCCGGGTCGGGGTATTTATGGCACTTCTCCACTTTCCTCTTTCCTTCCACCATTCTTCTTCCACGATCTTGTCCCAGTCCAGATTTCTTTTTCTTACGCTGTTCTTCACTGAATCAATCCACCTTGTTCTAGGTCTTCCACTTGCTCTATTACCCTTGCACTTCGCCTCCAGCATCTGTCTTGGTATTCTATTTTCCTCCATCCTCTTTACATGTCCAAACCACCTTAGTTTATTCTTCTCAATTCTCTCATTTAGTTTTCCCATCCCAACTTCCTTCCTAACATCTTCATTCCTCACTCTGTCTTTCCTTGTCTTTCCTATCATACTTCTTAGGAATTTAATTTCACTGGCTTGGATTCTACTCTCTTGCCTGCTTGTCAGGGTCCAAGTCTCAGCTGCATAAGTTAATATGGGAACATAGTACACTTAATACATTACCTCCTTGCTTTTCCTTGGTACTTCCTTATCCCAAACAAGTTTTCTTACACTTTGATAGAATGCATTGCTCTGCTGTACCCTCCTGCCAATCTCCATGTCCAACCTACCAGTTTGCATCAATTCACTTCCTAGGTATTTGAACGTGTCCACAATTTCCAAACTCTGACTTCCAATTTTCACAGTGCCCTGTCCTTGTCTTTTCCCTCTTGTCATCACCATGGTCTTGCTTTTCTCTATACTGATTTTCAGGCCGTACTTCTTAATATTTTCGTTCAGTGCATCTAGTTGTTTTTGCACTTCTTCGGTGTTCCTTCCCCAGACCACAATATCATCTGCAAATAGCAGTAACTTCATTTCCTTATGTCCATATGCTTCCTTTGTTTCCTTATGGAAGACCTAGTGTCATGCATAATTCATGCTTCACTGGCACAACTTACATCTATATTTCATATTTACAGTATTTGTATGTTTTGCAAAGATGTTTACATACAGTGCACTCCCGATAATTTGCGTGCGGATAATTCGTCTTCGGTTAATTTGCGGGACTCCAAGAGTATTTTTTTAAATAGATATTCTCACAGTAACTAATCATCACACTAAATAAAGCAATCTCTCCATCGTTTAAAAGAATGTTGATGCGACGCAATGCGTAAAGACGAAATCATTGTGATTCGAGAAGACTGAACTGCCTTTCTCTGCGATGGAACAGTAGGCCTGCTTGCACAATCTTCAAAACATACGAGCATGTTGCTGCGAGTGGTATAGCACAGATTTCCTTTATCTTCGAAGCCCAAACAATACAAGAGGAATGCACTTTTACTCAGAACCTACCCTCCCTTTCCAAACAGCCTCGCTCCAAGGTCACTGATCTGTGAGTTGTGAAGGGTGGACGCGCGGACAGCATTAGGCAATAATCGCTGTTTACAATACGTAAACAGCGATTATTGCCTAATGGTACAAACTTGTGCGACCCCGAGAGCGTGTTTGTTGGATGCTCTTCATGCAGTTAACAAGTCATGGGAGAAAAATACCACTACTACGCTCGTACATAAGCAAGCGCTTGCCGACTTCTGTAACAAAGATATTTTGAACGGGCAAGTTAGACGTCGATCAAGACGATTGTGATTTAAGACCTGAAAGCAAAGAAGAAATAGCACGGAATTTGACTGTTGGTGAGGAAAACGGAGATCCAGTTGATATCGAGTGCGGGAGTGGGGAAATTCCGAAAGTTTCCCACAGTCAAGCCAGTGTCTCTAGTCACACTTATCTCTTATATAGAAAAACGAGATGAATTTTCGTTCTCATATAATGTTTTCTTCGGAAATGTGCAATCTAAAATTAGAATAAACTATCTAAGAAACAAAACCGTGATAACTGGTTTTTTTTGTGTTAAATATTAATGTAGGCATATTCCACATAGGCCTACATCTAGCCTAGCATGTCTTAGAAGACACTACAGTCAAGTGTTATAATTAGAGTATTATTTTGCGTGTTGAAGCCTATTTCAATATTTTAACCATTAGTATTGTTTTTACTAGGCTTATCAAAAATAACTGTGGATAATTCGCAGAAGTTCGTGCATTAATTGCCGCGAATTAATGAGAGTGCTCTGTATTTAGAATATTAATAATAAGATAAATATGATTAATGTAGTAAACATTATTCTGCTCACTTACTCTCTCATGTATGCACCTTCATCACCTCTATCACTCCATTCGTTCATTAATTTTTCATTCAGATGTTCATTCATCGAGACAACATATCACTTATACAGATATGTATTTACACATTGTACATTTTTATAAATGGCTTGAATTTCCAAAAAGGCATGTTTTTGGCATCCCCCCAGCAATGTTTACCATAACCACCCAGAGCGGCTTTATAAAGCGGTCAGACAGGCGTTACTACAAGTGTAGAGTGGAACGAGAGTTACACCTCATCCTCTGCGAACTGAACGATATGCCAGTGACAAGCAGTGAAAGGGCTCTATAGCAACGGAACCTGTGAGGTTTTTTGTTTGGGGAAATTCAAATCAGTTTGTTTGGCTGTAGCCTCTATGGATGGAAATTTTGACAAAGAGGAAGGGGAACGACGAGCCGATTAGCCTTGCTGTGCAGTGCTGTATACACTGCATCTTATCAAGTTTTCCACTGTAGTGGGATGCCAAGCAGGTAATCTGTACGTTAATACCAGACGGGCCATGTATAGGTAGGCTGTTCTTAGAATCCTCGCAGATTTCTGTACAAGAAACCCAGTATTTACGAGGTCTTACTTCCCATCACTTTGTGTGTTCCAATTTAAGTTGCTTGATATTATTACCCCTAATGATTTTGAACTCGTGCACTGCGGGATAGCAACGTTGTTTTGAATTTGTTCTAAATGGGGTTTTTAGACCTAGGGATTCTTATGTAGTTACACTTTTTGCAGTTGTGCAGCACGGTGTCATCTGCATATACTGTAGTGACATCAATGACATAACCAGAAAGATCGAGCACATATACATATACAATCAAGAGGTCCGATCACAGAATTCGGAATCAATCCAGAAGTAACTTAATCAGTCTGTGATTGAGCTCCTCCATACACTGCTCACTGCATTCGACCCTACAGGAATGACCTCACCCATGCCAATAAGCCCATGTGTTAAGCTGCTGTAGCTTTAAGAAAAGTGTTTCATGAGACACTGATTGAAGGCCTTAGCCCAATCTAATGCGATACAGTCTACTTGCATCATGTATAGCTGATTCAAGTAGAACTGAAACTCGTCAATGACTTTCGTCAATAGAGTAAAGCAAGAACGACCCGGTAGAAAACTGTGCTAGTGTGTGTTAGTTATTGTTTTAAAGGGCGGAACTAAGAGGTCATCTGCCCCTGCTAGTGTGTGTGTTTGTAATTGGGGTTAGGGTTTTGGTAGGAGGCAGCCATGGCCTTAATTTAACCATCCCATCATTTGCCTGGAGTAGAAGTGGGAAACCACCAAAAAACATTTCCAGGTTGGCTGAGGTAGGAATCAAATCCACCTCTTATCTGTGCTGAGAGTGGTTATGATTTTGGAAATTTGCCTGCTCCATCAGGTGTCTGCAACAAGGTTCATACCCTGACAATTTGTTTGTTTGTCAGGTGGGGGTTTTGTATGTAGTGTGTACAAGAAATTATGAAATTAAAATGAGTATAGCAGATTTAAAGAACAGCATTGTCTCAACCATAGAATGTGGGGAGTAAATAACTGAATGAAGGACAGTTTCCTTTAAAAAGCAAAATTAGATTTCACAGTGTTCGTGATGTCATAAGCAAACAATATTTTGACATTGTGCAATGCCATGAATGCAAATCAGTGTGCAAAATTGACAGCAATTCCATGTACGTAGGTTATTGTTGACATAAAATGTTGCCACATATAAGAGAGCGGGGAATGCATAGTAGCAATGTTAGGCTCTTTAGTTTAATTCTAGTCTCGGGGCTGGAATGGGGTTCACTTAACCTCGTTAGGCAAAATTGAGAAGAGGTGGGTTCTCTTCTCACATCAGCCATCCTAAGGGTGGTTTTCCATGGTTTTCCACTTCTACTCCAGGCAAATGCCACGATGGTACCTAAATTAAGGCCATGGCCACCTCTCTCCCCAATCTTAGTCTCAATTACAAATACACACACACTAATACAACCATCACAATAACACAGGTTATCAGACAAATTCCACACACATGCAAGTACATGGGACTACATGACCATGACGTTGCAAAGCCCCTAAAAGAATCAACAACAAGCTCTTCATTTTAACCTTTTGCACTCCTATGTCGAGTGGGACTCGGCATTAAAATATTTCACTTCCACTCCGTTGTCGAGTCCCACACGACATGACGATAGCTTGTACTTACAGTGCTCGTCTGACGTCTGTGCTGTATTCCAGTATTGTGAAGCCATCTAGTGGTTTCTGAGAGAACACCTTTCCCTATTTACTATAGTTCGCGGAATTGTAATGAATTTTTAACCTTCGTTATTCTCGAATGTTTATGACAGTTTGATTGAATGTAAGCATGGCGTCTCCATCTTCGCTCGCGGAACTGGATATTTTAGAATACCGGTAGTTAGTGGACAGGGATAGTGAAAATGCTGAACCAACAACTGACTTGGAAATATATTTCATAGAACATAATTATATTTTGTTTTGCAGTGTTCACTTCCTACTGCTGTTCATAGTGTAGAAATATATTACGAAGGTTAATACTCAAGAAGGGAAATTAATGGGAGGGGGGGCTCAGTGACGAGGCTTTTGCCTTTCACCTGAACCTCTGGATTTCGAATACTTGTGATTATGAAGTGGAGTTTTTAGCTAAAGAATTGTCTTCAAGGTTCAGATGACTAAGGGAGCACTAAAATACCGTATTTGCTCGCGTACATCTCTCCCCGTGTATATCTCGCACCCCATTTTTTAATTTGAAATTTCAGGGGAAAAAAAGTACTCGCATATATCTCACTTTCATTTCTGATACCGTCATATAAATGACCGTAATAACCTTGAGGTAGAAACACGTTCGAGTTAGCGCGCCACAACAGTCATAATTGTCCAGGAACTTACCCGAAGCGATACCTTAGCGCGATTAGTACGCCACAACAGTCATCAATACGCAATGTTATCGTTCGTTTTGGCAGCAGAGGTTTTCTTTATTGTTGTCCGTCATTTGTCTTGTAGACATCAGTACCGGTACTCTGGCTTCGAAGATAAAGGAAATCTGTGCTACACCACTCATGCCAACATGCTCGTATGTTTCGAAGGTGGCGCAAGTAGGCCTACTGTTACATCTCAGAGAAACGCAGTTCAGTCTTCTCGAATCTCAATGATTTCGTCTTTACGCATTCGTCGCATCAGAGTTCAGCAACGTGCAAATATCCGGCGTGGCGTGAGTGTTATAGTATGCGGTACATCGTTAGACTTTGGCTGCGGTCGGCTAAGTTCGAGCTCGCTCGTTCATGTAGCGAGGAATCTATATGGAAGATGATCGATCGCTAAGCGTCTGAGCTCTAAATTCCTTTTCTGCCTTGAATCATCTTTAACGAGCATATGACTTCTTTTTCATAGGTTCTTAATGATGCATAACCATAACGAATAGAAATAAATGGTGTCGACGGACATTGTTTTGAAGAGCTTCTTGAAGACGTGCATCGCAAATGCATTGGACGGAAGTCAGGATGAAGCAGTATGGGATGATGACCAGATTGATGCACGCGAGAGTACCTCGGAGATTGGCAGCATTGACGGCAGTGACAATGAATAAAGCGAGTACCGTATGCCAGTTGCCTTGTTTCAATAATGCAAATTTTGTGTTTTTTCGGGAATACGGTCATTCCCCGCGTATATCTCGCACCGAAAATTTTCGCACATATTTTCAGTCAAAAAAGTGCGAGATATACGCAAGCAAATACGTCATATCATAATTCACATAAAGAATGTAGTCCTTTTTTAACGTACTATAATTTTCTTAATTTTTTTCAATAGATTTAATAATACATTAGGTAGGTTATTTATTTAATTTTTATATTCTAATTGGCATTATTCTTCTTGTATAAAATGTTTGCTAATTGGTTTGTTTAATAATAAGTGTATTCTATATTTTGTTTTGTTAGTTAAGCTAGATTTAGTTTCTTATTACAAAATTTCAAGCCAGAACATTGTATATGCTACATAAAGGGGCTCTTTAGCCTCAGTGGCATTTCTTTATGAATAAATTCAATTCTTACTCTTAAAAATTTCACTGCAAATCCAGATAGAGAGCAGGCCTAAGTTTAGGAAGACTGTTACAGTAAAGGTGAGATTGACCCTTCGATCCTTGCCAATGAAATCTTATTTGTATTCATGCAAATGTGAGGGCTCTGAACGTCAAGAATGTGGATTTCAAACTTGTTTCAGTGTCGTCTGGGGATTTTAGCTGACGTAATCTAAGGAAAACTTAGACAAAGAGATTTTCTACTCATCACCAATTTCCATTTTCCAGCCTAAGCCAGGTCAGAGCAAATATGACACCCGTTCACTTTACTTTGTAGATCCACCATCCTTCCTCAACCACTGAACTTTACTCCGGTTTTGTTCTCTCACACTGTCCTTCACCAAATCCATTCACCGTATTCTAGGTCTTCCTTGTCCTCTCTTTCCAGTCATCTGTCTCTCCATCACTTGTTTCGGCATTCTTTCATCATTCATTCTTTTCACATGTCCATACCATCTCAATCTGTTCTGCTCAAGCTTATCATTCAGTTCCTGTACATTTACTTCCTTCGAATGTCTTCATTTCTCACTCTCTCTCCCCTTGTCTTCTGTACCATACTCCTCAGGAATTCCATTTCGGCTGTCTGTATTCTACTTTCATCTATCCTAGTCATCGGCCAAGTTTCTGTTCCATACGCTATTATTGGTAAGTAATAGGTCTTGTACATCACTTCTTTAGCCTTCAGTGGTATACCTTTATCCCAAACTAAACTCCGAACCTGATGATAGAAAACACTCCCACATTGTATTCTCTTGTTGATCTCCATATATCTAATCGTGAATTTTCCATCAATTCACTTCCTAAATATTTGAAGTGCTCTACTACTTCCAGATCTACATCTCCAATTTTAACAATCCCTTTTCCTTCTTTCTTTCCTCTTGCCATTACCATTGTCTTACTTTTCTCTACACTGATTTTCATTTCCCATTTCTCAATATTTTCCTTCAGTACATCCAGCTGTTTTTGGACCACATTCCTATTCTCTCCCCAAATCTGATCATCAGTAAATAGGATTATGTTCATTCTTGTACCCGTGTACACTTCCTTTGTTGCCGTTAGTATATCATTCATCACCAGCATAAATAACAATAGTGAGAGTACACTCCCTCGTTTTAATCCATGTTCCATTTTAAACAATTCATTTTTACCTACTTGAGTCTTCAAACAACTGCAACAATTACTGTACATCGCTTTTATCATTTGTATTATTTCTTCTCCAATACCTTTTTCTTTTAGGCTTTCCCAAACCCTGTCTCTAGGGACACTATCATATGCCCTTTTTAAGTCAATGAAGGTCATTATCATGTCTTTTCCATATTCCCAGTGTTTTTCCATAGTCCGTCTTACATCAAAAATACGTTCCACTGTTGATCTTCCTCTTCTGAACTCGAACTGTTCCTCTTGAATTTGGTTTTCAACCTTTTTCGGATTCGTTCCTCAAGTACTTTTTCCATGATCTTGGCAGCATGAGAGATTATAGTAATTCCTCAGTGAGCCTCCGTGGCTTAGGCGGCAGCACGCCGGCCTCTCACCGCTGGGACCGTGGTTCAAATCCCGGTCACTCCATGTGAGATCTGTGCTGGACAAAAGGGAGGCAGACAGGTTTTTCTCCGGGTACTCCGGTTTTCCCTGTCAAAATTTCATTCCAGCAACACTCTCCACTATCATTTCATTTCATCTGTCATTCATTTAATCATTGCCCTAGAGGAGTGCGTCAGGCCTCGGCAGCCGGCACAGTTCATATCCTCGCCGCTAGATTGGGGCTTCATTCATTCCATTCCTGACCCGGTTGGAGACTGGAAGCAGGCTGTGGATTTTCATTTTTCAGTAATTCCTCAGTAGTTTCCACACACCTTCTTGTCTCCTATCTTGAATATTGGTATAATAATCCCTGCCAATCCTCTGGAGCTTTAGGGGCCGATAACCTAGATGTTAGGCCCCTTAAAACAACAATTATCATCATCATCATCATCCTCTGGAGCTTGTTTTGCTCTCCACACATTCTTGAGTACTCTGAAAGTCCAGTATATTCCAATGGGTCCCGCAGCCTTTGTCATTTCCATGGCTACTTCGTCTACTCCAATAGCTTTTCCCATCTTCATCTTCTTAATGGCCAATTCTACCTCTGCCATTGTAATGTCTGCCTCCATTTCTTCTTCTTCTCTTTCTTGCACTTCAATAGCTTCTGTGCACATTAAATTCCTCACATTTAGCAGTTGACGAAAATATTCTCTCCATCTTCAGGTTCCTTCAATATCATTCCTTCTTTGTTTTTCACAAATCTAGGGTTCACATGGTCCTTTTATTCTTGGCTATACTAAACAATAGTTTATTTCTACTATTGAGCTATTATGTCTAAAAAGTCTAATGATTGTCTAAATAGTGAAGGAATACACAAAGAAATGATACACCAGGAGATAATTCTGCATGGAAGGGATAGGATGTCATCATGATACTTACTGCCTGCAAGCACCTAACCTGCTTGCACACCATAGCAGGGAGCCCACACTTTAAAGAAATTAAATGAACCCATTTTGAGCATATATATTCTCAGTTGCTGATGCATTTCTCATACCCAGCTGCCATTCATTAGCTGAGGTGCAAGTTATTTTACTTAATATTCTTTTTGCTCTTAATGTCCACAAATGTTTTACATCAGCTGCTATATTAGCTTTGGTGTGTAGACTACTATGTCCTTCATTTAGCTTCTTAAAAAAAATCGTACTTAAATGACAGAACTTTTTTTTGCAGATGAGTATCAGAGCCATTTACCAATATGCTGCACAGTTTGTCAAAAATACAAACATTACTTCAACGAGACTCCTACAGATGTAAGTACAGTACAGCCTATTCAAAATCTACTTGGTATACTTCAATAAAATAATTTTATTTGTGATGTCTAATTTTCCTGAGTCATCACTGTCATCACTATCTTATCTCGATTGATGCTTTCAGTCTGAAAGTAATGACTATATCATCATTTTTTAAAATATCCATTTCAGTTTGTGGTACAGTCAACAACATTCAAAATGTATTTCTTTGACATAGGTCATAATTTGTCTGTATTGAATACAGTGGAATCTCATTAGCGCGTTCTCGGTTACGACGTTTTCCCGTTTAGCGCGATGATTTTCTCAAGTCCCAGTCCCAATTCTACAAAATACATGTTGATATATCCCCTTAATACGTTCTCTATTCCCTCTTACGACGATCTAATTTCCATTGTACTATTTGTAAGCAAACCTGATTTTATTCTTATTTCATTATAAATTTCGGCTTCTGGAAAACGCGACGCGATATTGCCTCATATTCTCTGATAGTTATTGACAGTGTAGATGATTTCATTGTGTTTGGCGGCGTAGAAGTGGCTATAGCTATGACGCAATACAGGTGACGTGTCTCTCTCCTGCTGCCCTTTCTCTACTTTCTCAAGTCCCTATCCTACTAAATTCATGTTGATATATCCCCTTAATACGTTCTCTATTCCCGCTTACAACGATCAAATTTCCGTCGAACTATTTGTTAGTGAACTGTATTTTATTCTTATTCCATTAAAAAATTCGGCTTCTGGGAAACACGACGCGATATTGCCGCATATTCTCTGATAGTTATTGACAGTGTAGATGATTTTATTGTGTTTGACGGCGTAGAAGTGGCTATAGCTATGATGCAACACAGGTGACGTGTCTCTCTCCCGCTGCCCTCCACCCCTTTCCCTTTGTTTATTTCTCACGTAGGCGCACTACTGTCTTCGTATTCCGCACTATTGCCTTCTAGTTCTTAGTGTTCACGTCCAGTTATGACCTATTTTATTGCGTGTTTCATAATGGATAAGAAGAAAGTACGGCAGATAACTAATGATGAGAAGATGAAATACATTCGAGACGTGGAATGCAATCCTCACATGAAGCGTGTGGATATAGCGCGAAAGTGGAACATACCTCAGTCTACACTGAACACGATTCTCGGCAAAAGGAAGGAAATCGAACGTGCATTTGAAGAAGGAATGAGCGGCAAAAGGAAACGTGTGCGAGAGGGACAGTTTCCTCAAATAGAAAGCTCTTTATTGAAGTGGTTCAAGCAAGCCCGTGCTTCAAACATATGCGTGCGCGGTCGCCGGTAACTGAGCCGTCACTGGCGGAGCGCGAGTGCGAGAATGTCCTTGCTAAGCAGAAATAAAGACCCTGTATTATACTGTGGTGTAGAGGTACAGTAATTCATTTTTATGTTATTTATTCCGTGTAAGTTACTGATAACCTATGTTTATGTCGTGACTGTAGTAGTGCATACAATCACTTACTAAGGTCGGCGATTTGACGTCCATATATACGCCGCGTTCTTTCTTATACGTTGTAAATGCAGTATGGCGTTTTTCGGTAGTACGTTTTCCCGCATATGACGTCCAAATTTTTCAGTCCCTTGAAAAACGTACTAACGAGATTCCACTGTATACGCCTTCGAAATGTCAGATTGTGGGTATGATCCATGTTCAGCCTTATGGCATTTACGGACATTAAAATTTGACAACGTGATGCTGGTAATTTCTTTTTCTTGGACACATTAAAGAACACTCTTCATTGCAAAATTCTGACACCCTGGCATCACTAAGGCCACAGCAGTTAATAGGGATACTAAACCCATAATGTTGTTGGAGATGTACCAGGGAAATGCACCAGAGAAACTCAGAGAGTGCCCGTATCAGCTGCACAGAGCAAAATTGTTTTGCTGTTTAATGTAGTGATGTCATCACAGAGACAACCGGGCATGATCCTCATCATATCTTGTGTGACGAGCGCATCATTATATTACCTACAATATCTCTCTCAAATTAGTAAGCCTCCGTGGCTTAGGCGGCAACACGCCGGCCTCTCACCACTGGGTCCGTGGTTCAAATCCCGGTCACTCCATGTGAGATCTGTGCTGGACAGAACGGAGGCAGACAGGTTTTTCTCCGGGTACTCCGGTTTTCCCTGTAAAAATTTCATTCCAGCAACACTCTCCACTATCATTTCATTTCATCTGTCATTCATTTAATCATTGCCCCAGAGGAGTGCGTCAGGCCTCGGCAGCCGGCACAGTTCATATCCTCGTCGCTAGATGGGCGCTTCATTCATTCCATTCCTGACCCGGTCGGAGACTGGAAGCAGGCTGTGGATTTTCATCTCTCTCAAATTAGTTTAAATTCCTGTGTAATTTCATTATTGGAAGGAAGCCTAGTAATATTGCAGGCTTTCAAGCTGAGACATGTGCTTTATTGATGTCGAAAGTACCGTATTTCCTCGCATAATCGTCACATATTTTTAGCCTAAAATTCATGGAAAATAGTAGGGTGTGACGATTTTACGAAGAATATTTAAGTTCGAAGAAGAAAACCACAATTTTTAAATACATACTGTATCATTATTTGCTACACTCTTGTGCGCTTTCTTAATATTATTAGTATTATTTGTTTATTATGTAATTCCGTGTATTTCACTGTCATCAAGATCACCGTATAATTCTTGTATTTTCTCATTGTGGGCAACACGTGCGTAACATCACACATGGGTCTCTGTTACCATGTTTCCATGGAAGTGGCTGATGCTAGACTGGCACGGGCTCTTGCGTAAGATTCCGCCAATAGCAGCCAGGCCTGTTTTAACGTTGGCGAACTGGGGCTAGCAGCTCTTCGTACAGAGATTTATTGACTCGTCATTCCGAGGCCAAATCACGGAAGCAACAGGTCCACACAAGTTTCACTTCCCTGGAGTGGTGTTGAACGCGATCGCTGTGTAGCGTGCCGTGGGCCAGCAATTCACGTATCGTGAGTCATAGCCTGCAGTCGGAGGGACAGGCTTCTTTCTTCTGACAAAGTCACGCCAGATTATAATCTCGCAGAATGTGCTAAGGGACGATACTGGCCGCTCGCATCACAGTAAATACCCCGCAGGCATGAAGACGAGATTAGTTCATCTGAAAAGGTTACGCCAGGTTTTAAAGTCGTGGAATGTTCTAAGTGACGATGCTGCCCGCTCACATCACCTGGTCATAGCTGAGGCAGGGACTAGTTTCTTCTGACAAAGTCATGCCAGGTTATTAGCTCGTGGCAGTGTGTGCAGCTGACGGGCGCATAAATATGAATATGCCATGCGGCGATAATGCGATGAAATTTTATAAACCTATATTAGTGTTTGAAAAGTGGGGTGCGACGATTATGCGAGGAAATACGGTACTATCTTCCAAGATTTAGCTTGCTTAGAGCCTGCATATTTCTGAATGATTTGATGATATCGCGACAAGAGGGAAAAACTTTCTTCCCTTGTATTGCCCAAGGTTAGATGGTTGTTCACAGCTTGATGTAAATACTGGTATAGTGGTGATAGATGTACAGATTAGTGGATCAGGAGCAGATCGCTTGTCTCTCATCCTACATTTCGAACACCTTCCTTCACGTTTTGCAAATTGATGAAACAAAAATGAATATTGCACCTCTCTGCTGATAATGTAGTTTTATTATTTTTCTTCTTATTATTATTATTATGATTAAAATAAACATGGTCTCAGTTTTCAACTGTGACCATTGCAGGGTAGCTATGTACATTGCATGGCTCAGATTCATTCAGTATTATGTGGTTTCAAGTTTTATGTTAGGTGGGTGTCATAATTCACCTGTGTTCTGATCCATTTGGTATGGTGTCAAATAATAATAATAATAATAATAATAATAATAATAATCGTGCACACTGCTCGTGTATGCACACATTTTTTCAAAGCATATTAATAGTGATGATATCATTTATATGTGTAAAGACACTAATGCTTTGCTTAGCGATAAGCTTAACACTCACAAGGGAACGGATTGAGGTGTAAAATTCTAATCTGGTTGAAATTTAGTAAACTACCGTATTTCCGCGCATAATCGTCGCCACTGCGTAATCGTCGCACCCCACTTTTCAAACACTAAAATAGGTTTATAAAATTTCATCGCATAATCGTCGCATAGCATGTTCGTATTTGTGCGCCAGTCAGTTGCACACGCTACCGCGACTTTATAACCCGGCGCGACTTTGTCAGACGAAAAATATCTCGTCCTTATGCTTGCGGGCAATGAACTGTGACGCGAGCGGCAAGCTTCGTCACTTAGCACGTTCCGCGAGCGTATAATCTGGCGTGATCTTGTCAGGAGAAAGTAATCTTGTCTTTATGCCTGCCGGCTATAAACCGCGACGCGAATGGCCAGCACACATTCCGCGAGCGTATAGGCCTAATCTGGCGTGGTCTTGTCAGGAGAAAGTAACCTCATCTTTAACCTGCCGGCTATGAACTGCGACGCGAACGGCCAACGCACATTCCGCGAGCTGGCGTGATCATGTCAGCAAAAAGTAATCTCATCTTTAGACCTGCGGCCTAAGAACTGTGACGTGAACGGCCAGCGCACATTCCGCGAGCGTATAGGCCTAATCTGGCGTGTTCTTGTCAGGAGAAAGTAATATCGTATTTATGCCTGCGGGCTATGAACCGCGACGCAAATGGTCAGCGCACATTTCGCGAGTTTATAGGCCTAATCTGGCGTGTTCATGTCAGCAAAATGTAATCTCATCTTTAGACCTGCGGCCTATGAACTGTGACGCGAGCGCCCAGCGCACATTCCGCGAGCGTATAGTCCTAATCTGGCATGATCTTGTCAGGAGAAAGTAATATCGTAGTTATGCCTGCAGGCTATGAACCGCGACGCGAATGGTCAGCGCACATTCCGCTAGCTTATAGGCCTAATCTGGCGTGATCTTGTCAGCAGAAAGTACTCTCGTCTTTATGCCTGCGGGCTATGAACTGTGACGCGAACGACCAGCGCACATTCCGCGAGTTTATAGGCCTAATTTGGCGTGATCCTGTCAGGAGAAAGTAATATCGTCTTTATGCCTGCCGGCTATGAACCGCGACGCGAATGGCCAGCTTCGTCAGCACATTCCGCGAGCGTTAACCTGTCGTGACCTTGTTAGAAGAAAGAACCCTGTCTCTGACTGCGGGCTATGACTCGCGCTACGCGAATGACTGGCCCGTGCAGCAAATAATGATACAGTATACTCTTTGAAATTAAATATTCTTCGCATAATCGTCGCACCCTGCTTTTTTTCACGAAATTTTGGCAAAAAAAGTGCGACGATTATGCGCGGAAATACGGTATATTCCTACAAAGTTCTACAATGACGTAGTGAAAACTGCACGGGCCACTTTCAATTTTGAACGCCAATATTGAATGCCGAAAACCTGCCGTGCGACGGCATGAGTGAGGAGGTGGGAAGAGTTAAAGCTGACCTTGAATCCTAGCAGCACGTGATGGCTCCCGGCCACCAGTTTTCATAGCGATAACTTTCAGCAAAGCAGCTTTGTAGACAAACTACCACATTCAAAGGATTAACATTTTGAAGGTGTTCCAATTGAACATCGCCGTTGTCACTTTCTGACATTTGTAAATATTTTGACTGAAAAGTGAAGTTTAACATTAATTGTTGTCTGTGCCAGTAAAATAATAAAAAGATACGAGCCTTACAGTAGTCGCATATGATGTGTAACATGTTATCCTACTATGAAATTGAGATGAAATGTATGTGAAGTCATCTGACATGTTATCCTACTCTTGTACTACACAGCTTGGACATTCTTAAAATGTTAATTTACGCTCCGTTTTCATACTGGTACTATGATGAATGTATGGATTGAATTGGAGATATGTTACTGTCTCGCTTGTTTGAACAAACATCACAGGAATGAAACCATAGTCTCTAGTCCATCTATAGACTACTAGAAATAATGTTCAATACAATCAAATTTCCCAACATCTGCTTGGTGCAAACTATTGTAATTAAAATTAGATAAATCGTAATTTCATGTACCGGTAGATTCTGTTAAAATGACTCATAATGTTTTGATATATATCGTTTAAATCGATAATCCGGTACGGTAGCAAAAATAATTGCCTGGACTGGGGTTCGAACCTGAGACCTCATGATTCGGAGACCAAGATGTTATCCACGCAGCCATTACAACCACAGACATTTGGAGTACAAGACAGGTACTCATTTTCACGTGCCAGTAATAATTTGGAAGTATTTTTATGCTCTATTAATATTTTGCTTTTTTTTCCCGATAATGTTCATGCGTGTAATGAGTTTTAAATTAGTTATGAATACGCCTACTTGACAGTAAAGGGAATTGCTATAGGGGTCTATGAAAGGCTAGCCCAGTTCCCGTATAAAATCATCGATATATATTACATTGATCACTGCATTACCGCAATGTGGGTTAATATCGAAATAGCCATTGTGCAGAAACATAATACCGGTTTTGCCGACTAGTTACAATGTTTCATATAAAAGCATATCATCATTTAAATACTGATACGATGACATGTGGTTTGTGTTTCAATTAGTTGACACCAGAGTTCGCATGAGCATTAACTATTCAGTATGAAAGTGTTGAGGAAAGTTAACTCGGCGAGTGGATGCCCATCACTTTTATCCAGAGATAGAAAAACAGACTCCTATTAAATCATAATTGTTTTCAGCAAATATGATTTAATGAATATTTTTACACCAAAGAACGACAACTTGAGGATGATTTATTGTAGAAATATCTGTATTGGCGCCTCCAAACCTAGAAGTAATCCGTATGTTATATACATTCCACATGGTACCACTGCCAGCTGCTTTAGCAGCCAGGAGGGATGCGATCTAGCTAGCAGTGCGTCTTACACACTTCCATCCGATCTACATCCGTCCCATTTTTCAAAATCACTCCCACAAAAATATCCAGCTACCGAGTGGAAAGATGTTACACATCAAAACAGACAAAATTAAATTATCACACTTGCATGGCTTCATAAAGGAACGATTTGGGACCTGTTCATCCAAAACATCACTTTTGTTTTGCATAGTCCTGCCGAACTAATAAGGGAGTGACAGGATGAGGGGAAGGTGAAAGGCGGGGAATGCAATGCAATGCCTGGTGGCCACAAGCCATCGTGTGCTGCTAGGATTCAAGGTGAGCTTTACGTCTTCCCACCTCCTCCTTCATGCTGTCGCCCGGCAGGTTTCGGCGTTCAGTATTGGCGTTCAAAACTGAAAGTGGCTCATGCGGTTTTCACTACTTCATTGTACAACTTTGTTGGAATATTGTGTACTAAATTTCAAACAGATTAGAATTTTACACCGCAATCCGTTCCTTTGTCAGTACAACATATGTACGTAGGCTAGTGTGTAAGGTTCATTAATTCCTGTATTGGTATCTAAGAGAGAGAAAGAGTAATAATGCCAAACTGTGCTGCGGCACGTATCCAGGTTTGTTTCTCGGAGGGAGCTGAATTTATAAATACAGGTTTAGAACAAATGATTTAAGTGATTTCATGTACATGTATTATTGAAAGTATATAGCTTACAGCATTGACACATACCAATTAAAAGAGAAACTCATCACGTTTTTTAAAATTCTGCTTGATCCAAATGCTCGATGTGCCCTCCTCGTGGCACGCGGCAAATATCAATGCGGTAGTCCAGCTCCGACTGCACACGCTGGAGCATATCCTGATCAATTTCAGCTACAGCGGCATGGATCCGATTCCTCAGTTCAACAAGATTAACTGTCATGGGTGGTACATAAACTTTATCACCAATAAACCCCCATAAAAAGAAATCACACAGGGTCAGATCAGGCGACTGGGGAGGCCAGCGCGTAAGATACCGTTCTGCACCTGTCGCATGATGACAACAATCGACACTATCAGTTTTTCACTGATTTCCAGCAAATGTTAGAGGACGACGAGGTCACAACAAGTAAACTGTTTGCCAATGATGAGGCCACTTTTCATCCAAGCGAACATGTACACAGACATAATGTTAGTATGTGGGGAACGGAAAATAAATCTGTGTTTTCTTGAGCATGTACGGGGCAATTGGTGCAGCCCATGCAGCATATGGACGATTAGCGCACCGGGTCTTCATGAATAAAGATCTGTCCATGAGTACAAAGCTTATGGTGTACAAAGCAGTAGTCATTTCTACATTGTTGTATGGCTGTGAAACGTGGACCCTTTACCGACGTGATCTCAGGACGCTTGAGCGTTTCCACCTACAAAATCTTCGATCAATCCTGAGGATTAAATGGGAAGACCGCATTACCAATATTGCTGTTCTGGAAAAGGCTCAAATCAACAGCATAGAATCATCCATAATAGGTCACCAATTTAGATGGATTGGTCATGTCCATCGGATGGATGATGTGAGATTACCTCATCAGATGCTATATGGTGAGTTATGCTATGGCACCAGGCCTCATGGTGATCCTAAGAGGCGCTACAAGGACCAATTTAAGCAGATCCTGAAATTGACAGGTCTTGATTCACAAACCTGGGACATGCTGGCTGAAGACCGCTCGGATACTGTAAAGACGTTTGAAAGGGATTGACGCACGCATGAAGAGGCCAAGCGTCAAGCTAGGAAACTTCGAGCAGCCCAACCACGTCCTCTTCCAGCAATACTATGTGACTTGTGTGGTCGCTTGTTCCATGCCAGGATTGGACTCTTTAGTCACCGTAAACACATCCACAAACTGGACTGAAGGAAGAAGATTTATACTCGGATTCGAGTTAAAGCCGATGATGACGGGGCTCACCCAAAAAAAATGTGTTTTGTGCGGTGTCATGTAAAATCATGTACCGGTATGATGCCTCAGTTACATGAAGATAACCCAGGGTTTTTATTTTAACAAGACAAGGCTCCCCCACATTTCCACCTGGAAGTGCGCCACTATCTTAATGAACAACTCCCTGAACGTTGGATTTGACGGACCTCGATCACAGATCGGTGTCTTATGCGCTAGCCTCCCCGGTCGCCTGATCTGATCCCATGTGATTTCTTTTTATGCGGGGTTTATCAAAGATGAAGTGTATGTACCACCCATGTCTGTTAATCTTTTTGAACTGAAGAATCGGATCCATGCGGCTGTAGCTAAAATTGACCAGGATATGCTCCAGCATGTGTGGTTGGAGTTGGACTACCGTATTGATATTTGCCGTATGCCGCGAAGAGGGCAGATCAAGCATTTGTAGCAAGCAGACTCAAAAAACTTGATGAGTTTCTCTTTTAATTGGTATATGTGTCAATGCTGTAAGTTATATACTATCAATATTGCATGTGCATGAAATTGCTTAAAACATTTGTGCTAACCCTGTATAAAGCAGCCGCATGGATACATTTTCATAATCATGGTCGATAGTCAATGTTTAAATCTCGCAATCAAATGATAATTCATATTTATAATAAAATCAATACTGTTGACAGTACGGCAGTAAAATAAATTAATGACACATAATATAGAATGATGAAGATGAGAAAGGAGATTTAATTTTGAGATCAGAATTTGATAGAGCACTAGGCGACTTAACCCTAGAACCAGCAATGTGAAATTCTGTTCGGCAGACAATTTGTGTGATATTCTCCTACCAAGTGGATTCATATTTTCAACCTATGGTGAACAATGTTCCATGGCACTGTAGCATATCGTTGAAAAGCTAATAAACCACAGATTCAGATGGTAATGTTAACTTTTCTGAGAAGCTCGATGAAAAGAAAAAGAAATTGAGAATTGAAAATGGTGGAATTATTATTTCATGAGCAATATCAAAATTCTAACAACCTAAAATACGAGCTGAAACATGAAACACAAAATCCAAGATATACAAAATGATGCACATATATGTACATAATATGTGTGAAAGTTTCAAGTCTATGCAATAATATTTGTTTGATAACAAGAAATATAACGGGGTCTACTCAGCCTCGGGTGGCCCAAATGAGTTGTGGGGGTTCGAATCCCCCTCAGCCATCCTCGAAGTGGTTTTCCGTGGTTTCCCACTTCGTCTTCGGGCAAATGCCGGGATGGTACCTTCTTCAAGGCCACGGCCGCCTCCTTCCCTCTTCCTTGCCTATCCATCCTCACCATCCCTTACCTTCCCTCATGAGGGAGGTGCCAATCACACCTCACCAGTTGTATCCCTTCCGATTCGATGTTCCCAGCTCTAGAACACTGCCCGTAGAGGCGGTAGTGGTGAGTTCCCTCGCTGAGTCCGTGGATTCCACCAACCTGGAGGGTAAAACGACTAAAAAAAAAAAAAAGAAATAAATTTTCCATGACCCTTTTTAGGCCTATAACCTAAGTGCATGAACGAACTTAAGTTATTGTAAATGTTAGTCTATTACAGCTGTTATGCTACAGTACATACAAACCAACTGAAATGAAAATATTGTAAACGGAAATTATAACAACAAGGGTGAACTTTTAACTCCCTAATACATACAATTACAGCCTCAAAATAAGAGCGGTAGCGATAACTTTACATGCCATTACATGATATGTTTTGGTTTGCATGGCAGCGAGTCCCTAATTTGTTTCCAAGGAAACTTTTACAAGAAGAGTGTTTCTATGGATGAAAATGAGTAAGAAATATCTGTAAACTTCTAGGAACACAAGACGAGGCATGTCACGACATCTCTCAGCGGAACAGAGGTACTAAATGAAGAAATAAAAAAGCGTAGAAGAATCGACTGTGCCGCTAATCCATCGGCGCTTGCCGGCCGGTTCTAGGGTTAAGCAGGAACAAAGCACCAGGCATAAATGATATACTGAACAAGTTGCTACGTTGCATAGGTGATGAAGGTCTGATCAGGTTATTTCACTTGGTATGTAGGATTTTTGATACAGGTGAGGTACCCTATGATTTTAAGAATGGTATCATCCCTATACTGAAGAAAGGAGGAGCTGGCAGATGTGAATATTATCATACAATCAGTTTGATCACTCGTGCATCAAAGATCCTGACTAGAATAATTTACAAGAAGATGGAAAGACGGATAGAAACGAGTTGGGTGAAGACCAATTTGGCTTCAGGAGGAACGTAGGAACAAGGGAAGCTGTAGGCTGCTAAGCGTTAGGCTGATCTTGGAAGGCAGAAAAGGAAAAATAAGAGAATGTTCATGGCATTTGTAGACTTAGAAGAGGCTTTTGATAATGTTGATTGGAGTAAGTTAACGTAAGGTATTGAAATGAATTGGAATAAAGTACAGGGATAGAAGGGTGATATTCAATTCATACAGAAACCAAATGGCAGTTATTTGAACCGAAGGACATGAGAGAGAAGCTGGTATTCAGAAGGTGTGAGGCAAGGCTGCAAATTGTGATCACCCATACATTTCAATCTATATATTGAACAAGCATTAAATGAGAAGAATTTAAAGTATGAGTAAAGATTCAAGGAGAAATAATCTGAACTCTGAGATTTGCTGATGACATTGTCATCTTAGTCGATTCACCAGACGATTTGAATATGTTTTCAAATGGTATGGACTCTGTCTTCAGGGAGGAATTCATGATGAAAATCAAGAAATGTAAAACATAAATAATGGAATACAGCCTAAATAAATCAGAAACCTCTATGGACGTCTAATTGGCAGGTGAAAAGCTAAAGGAAGTAGGAGAATTTTGCTACTTAGGAAGCAAAATAACAGTGATGGACAGAGCAAAGAGGATATAAAAAGTAGATTGGCCCAGGCAAGGATAGCATTTCTACAGAAAAGATATCTGTTTACATCAATTATAGATTTAGGTATTAGAAAGTTTGTTTGTATGGAAGTGAAATGTGGACTGTTGCTGAGCAGAAAAGGGGAGAGTAGTAGCATTTGAAATGTGGTATTACAGGAGACCGATGAAGATCAGATGGGTAGATAAGAGTAACAAAGGAAGAGGTATTAAGACGAGTGGGCGAGGGGGAGATGTTTCTGGCGACTGCTAATGAAGAGAAGATATAGCTTGGTAGGACACATTTTAAGACACCCAGGAAAAGCAAAATTAGTTATGGAAGGAAGGGTCAAGGATACGAACAGTAGGTGTAGACCAAGGATAGGATATGTTAAGCACTTTGCCTCGGATGTAAGATGCCGTAGCTATGTAGAGTTGAAATGATCAGCTCAGGACAGGGAGGCATGGAGCGCTGCATCAAACCAGTCAAAATACTGAAGACTTAAACAACAACAACAACAATATAGAACATAAAATGAAACAAAATGTTGTGAATTTGTATTTGAGTGGGCGAGGGGGAGATGTTTCTGGCGACTGCTAATGAAGAGAAGATATAGCTTGATAGGACACATTTTAAGACACCCAGGAAAAGCAAAATTAGTTATGGAAGGAAGGGTCAAGGATACGAACAGTAGGTGTAGACCAAGGATAGAATATGTTAAGCACATTGCCTCGGATGTAAGATGTCGTAGCTATGTAAAGTTGAAATGATCAGCTCAGGACAGGGAGGCATGGAGCGCTGCATCAAACCAGTCAAAATACTGAAGACTTAAACAACAACAACAACAACAATATAGAACATAAAATGAAACAAAATGTTGTGAATTTGTATTTCCTTAAACCCAGAGAGTGAAATTATAAATACTTGCAAGAGTGTGGTATTTGTGTGTAGTGTAACTGTCTCTAGGTCTAGGACTGGGATAGGTGCTCCTAAACTACTTGAAATAGGGTACCTGGAGTGTGAAAGCTCAAGGGGGAAAGCACACTCAGAATAGCCGCTGTCAGACCCGGGATTCAAACTTTGGATCTCAGTACGCTTATCTATCTAGTCCAGCCGTGGAGCATGCGTAGACCACTCAGCTACATTAGTGGGTTTACTAATATTCATTACAATATTGCAAAAATCTCACGTTTGTCTCAGATGATGATGATGATGATGATCAACATGGTCTCAGTTTTCAACTGTGATCATTGCGCAGTTTACATTGCATGGCTCAGATTCTTTCAGTATTAGGTGTTTTTAAGTTTTATGTGATGTGGGTGTCATAATTCACCTGTGTTCTGATATTGAAATTTTGGGGGAGGATTTGTCGAAATGACTCGCTGTCATGCACCCCTGACAATGGCTTGTGAATCAGCCACGGTACGTAACGTGGGTTGACGGCAGCATTCTCAAAATGAGATCGTGCTTTCGTAGCCGAGTGGCATAGGTCAAATCGAGTACAGTACATGACCTTCCTTGTGATAAGGTATAAGGCAACAATTTTGAACTCAAAACTTGGTATCCTAATATTGTAGTCATTTTAGACAATAAACATAAAAATAAGATTATAAGATTTATTTATTTATTTAATCGTATGGTAATTTATACAATATACAATTATACAGCAAATGTTCTTACTGGAACTAGTATTTGCCGTGTCTTAAATTAAAGCTCATGGCTCAAGATAACTCATATGAACACATTCCAGAACTGGAAAACATGTGTCCAAAATCACACGATGAGGTATTATCCACATGAATACAACACGGTAGATTTTTGTACCAGCATACATTGTCCATGCTACTGGTTTTACAACTTTCTGAAAGACCAGTTCAAAGGAACATCTGAAGAGATGTTCCTTTTCAGAAATTAACATGCAAACAAGCTATAATTTAGGATACCTACATTAGAAATTTGGAACAGATAACCTCAATGAACCACCCTTCAAAACAAACATCACCAACACCACTACAGTGAAAATAAAAATTGTGCCGGAATATACACTGACCGGCAATAAAAAGTGGAACAGTTAAAAAAGTATTGTAAAAAATGTAAAATTAGCCATGAAAAAGAGGTAATCACATTTTAAAAGCTTTTCACGCATTAGAACAAACATCTGAAACATCCGTAAATAGAAATTGATAATATGACATTTCTTAGGGTGATTTATTACCACCAATTACCCCCAATCTTCGATGAGCCTATCTTAATGGTTTTATGGCGGGAAGTGCACTGTAAGCGCTTATGGTTTATGAGGGTTGCCGCTCGCTTATTGTTGTTCTAGGGATGGCAACTGGCATTTGTTGAACACCTGAGAACCATTGTCATACATTTTAGTAGGTTATCCATGTGCAGTTCACACTAAAACATGCCTCTTAGCCGTGAAGGAGCTGCACAGGGAGTTGCATCGGTGGAGGATGGCCGCAGCTTCCGTTATGTTGCTGAGGTCATTGGATCATCTCTCGGTAGCATTCACCGTGCAGTGCAACGTTACAGAGAACTCCAAACATACGACAGGAGACGAGGGTCAGGCCGTAGAAGAAGCACAAATTTCCCACCCTGCAAGTTCTGCTTGATCGCCATACCACAGCAGTCCAGGCACGAAATCAACTGGAAAATGTCAGAAATGTGAGAGTGAATGAGCGAACAGTAAACAGAAGGTTTGAAGAAGCTCATCTTTCGTCCCGGAGACCTGCACGTGGACCCGCACTCGAACGACATCACAGAGAGGCGCGTCTTCGCTTCGCAAGGCAGCATCTGGGATGGACCCACGAGCAGTGGGCCTCTGTTCTCTTCACTGACGAGAGTCGTTTTAACCTTAGATCTCCTGATGGAAGAGAAAGAGTGTGGAGAAGGTGCGGGGAGAGGTACAGCCCTGTTGCTTTCTCCTCCAGGACTCCATTTGGAGGTGGCTCGGTTATGGTGTGGGGTGGCATCAACGTTATGGCCCGCACTGAGTTGGTGTGCATCGATCACGGGACGCTCAATTCCCAAAGGTACATCGAAGAGATCCTGATGAACTATGTGATTAAGTATAACAAACTTAAAGTGATTATTAATCAATTTGATTGTTAACAGCAGGAATGTTTTTATTGTTTTATTGTATGTAATGTCCATAAGGTTGTCATGTTTTAAAGTGTTCAATTAGTTTTTTATAGTATTTTAATTATCAGTGTGTTATGTTTCTCACATGGACGTGGTCTTTTTAGTCTTTTTAGTCTATGATGTTTCCGAATATGAATTATGAAGGGCTGAAGAAGGAATTGTACTAATTCCGAAACATGTACCCATAAGCTAACGAAATAATAAATGAGTGTTGATTAGGCGGAAACTTTAAGGTTGTTATACTTAATTACAAAACGTCAGCACGGAACCTGCAATGGACTCTGCTTCGAATGAACCATGTGATGCCCTTTGCGCCTTTCGTTGGTCATAATTTCATGCTGATGCAGGATAATGCCCGCCCTCATACTGCTCGCTGTGTTGTACAATATCTGCAGGAAGTGGGGATTCAAACCCTGGATTGGCCAGCTCGTAGTCCTGACTTGAACCCGATCGAACATGTACGGGATATGCTTGGAAGGAACGTCAGACAGCGTGACCACACCACCTTGGCACAACTGAGAACATCGCTGCTGGAGGAATGGGATCGCATCCCGGCAGATGCCATTCGACGAGTTGTGAACAGTATGCCTGAGCGTTTACAAGCTGTCATGGACGCTAAGGGTGGAAACACTCATTTTTAGTGACCAGTGTTCCCATGCAGTGCAGTGCAAAAATTAACACTGTTTTGTTTGGCAATATGTTTGATAAAAAAACCTGCCCAAAAGAACATTACTAAAAAATAGAAAATTGTTAGATTTGTGAAATGTAACGAAATTTGTGAGTTAAAGCGTGTTGTAAAACATGTTTCGGTATTTTCTGTAGCCAACCATCTAACATTTACATGAATAATGCAAATATTGGAAAACCGATACATTTTAGTGGAATTAATTAAGAAATTACATAAAAAAATTGAACTGTTCCACTTTTTTTGCCAGTCAATGTATAACTTTCAGAATTGGTTATTATGACTCCTCCTGTAGAGATGGCATCTTAATGAGTCATAAGTGTTAATTTTAAGGAAAGTTCCATGCTCGGCTTCTATAATTTACGAAACTTAATTTAAATAATAATAATGTTCTTGGTTTTATGTCCCTTTTAACTACTGTGGCTTTTAGAGACACCATTTAATTTAGAAAGGAGGGTGTAATCTAGTTTAAGGAGTACATACCAGCCAACAAGCGGATATACCATTATAACGGACTGACTTGCTTGGAGTGGAGGAATGGGACCAAGATGGTTGGTAATTGACAGCAATGTGGACTGTCTCAGGCAGGACCCAGGATAATAACCATTGTCGACATCGTCACAACTAGGTTGCAACATTGGGTCATGTCCTTGCAAAACTGAGAATAAGTTGGTTTGGTTCCCACCTCTGCCATCCTGGAAGTGGTTTTCCAGGGTTTCCCACTTCTACACCAGGCAAATGCCGGGATAGTTCTTACTTAAGGCCACGGCCGCCTTCTTCCCAATCCTCACCTGAATCACAAATACAAACACTACTACAGATACAACAATGACACAGATTATCATACAAATTCTACACCTACCCAAGTACATGGGCCAAAACGTGCATGATGTCCAAGCCTCCTCAAATGATATCATAGGGTATAATCACAGCAATACTATATGCAGTGCATGACAGCACACCATCTGGGCTACCATTGCTAATGCTCTTTATGAAACCAGTTACATTGTCCATGAAGAGTTACAGAGATAAGCAAATCAAGGCACATTGACATTGCCACTTACAAAACAGCGTTGCTGGCGATATTGTTATTATTAATATCATTATTTGAACTCTTTGAACAGTTATGGTTTTTGAGAGCCAGGGAGCCAGAATTTTATCCTTCAAGGAGAATTTTGACTTACTAGTAAATCTACTGACACAGGTCTCTCACATGTGATCTTCCTCAAATGGCAACCAACTGTGCCAAGAATTGTTCCCACAGCCTAGAGTTCAGTCTCCTTATATTGTTTTCCTACATAGAAGTCTGTTATTAAGAATAACTTGGAGGATAGCTGATCACAAGATTAGAATAATTTGGATAATATTAATACCCAGCAGAAGTACCTGTTCTTCGAATGGTCCTTGGCATTAATAGCCAGATGTTATCAATTGAGCTACTGTTGCAATGGTTAGGGGCTTGTCATTCCTTCATCAGATTACCGCAGCGAATTTGGTTTCTTGGGAATGTCACAGACGCTGTTAAATTTAGGGTCTTAAAATGTGGAGGCGGTAAGTGAATGCCTGTCAATAGCCCGCCGTGTTATCTGGAATTCCTGTCTATTCCAATACTGCTAACATAGGGTCATTGCCTAAACCAGTGTAATGTAAGGTGTTGCGAATGAGTGAGTGGGTGATCCTTGTGTAACTACGCACGGACTGGGAACCCCCCACATCTCTCCTCATCATCCGCGATCCACATTTCTCTCAGGTTCACAGAGCTTGGACTCGAGCAGTACTTGTCCTAAGAGTGGAGTCTTTCGCTCATCTTATCGTGTATCCTTCATACAGGTATTTTGTCAGCCAACAGCTTGTGCTGCCTGTCAGTGTCTACTCTCTACACATTACGCAACGAACCAAATTAGAGTGAAATATCTTTGCTATCTCGCAGCTCCCTTGTGTGTGTGACTCGCTTGTCTATCACCAAGTCCCGTTATGAATTATGAACGAATGATGGTAGTAAGAGCTGATGAGGGCTTGTATTCAGTCATGAAAATTATATTTCTGGGAGTATCTCAGGAGCTGTTGATTTTAAGTCCTTCAAAAAGTGGTTTTCAGGGTCCTTACGGACCCCGAGTTTTGTTTCTCACATTGAGGGGCTGAAAATGAGCTTTGTGTCATCCTTTTACGCCTATTTCAGCATGTATTTCAAGGGGGTAGCTCCTCTTTTATGAGAGGTATGGAGAAGCGTTACTTGAATGATTAAGAGTCGTGCCTCTGATGGGTATCTGTACCAAATTTTAGGACGATCCACCCAGCCGTTTTAGAGTTAAAAGCGTGCAAATTTGGACATAGACAAAATTTTTGTTTTAGCACGCAATGGTCATAAAACAGTCTGAAATGTGTTAATAACACAAGTTTCCATTGAAATTCAGAAAAAGCAGACAAACTTTCATTTTTATATATAGAGAGATAAACAGAAATAATGATAATACTAATCATAATTAATTTTGTATTAAATGAGTGTGTTGTAGTCGTGGCTTACCTGCTCATCTTTCACCTGGATGGCCGGGGTTCAAATTGTGTTGGCAGTGGGGTGGAATTTTCACCTGATAAATTATGTGGCATCAGGAATGGCATCTGACATTAAATCCCTGTCCAACACCTAAATGAGCTTGATTGGCTCTGGTGACCCCCAATCAAATTGGGAAATGCCACAGACAGCTACTGTTATGAGTGTGTGTTTACTACAAGTGGTCCACGCATCTCATCCACTGTCCTTTACAATAGAAATACTGCTATAAAATGACACAAACCAAATACCTTTTTTCAGCTTGCTTTTGTTAGCAAAATGTGTCCTGGGGGATTTATTAAAATAATGGTTACAGTAATAACAAAATAGGCTAAGTGTTGTAAATATGTTAAGAGTCAGTTCTAAATTTGTTGAATCTCTTTTATTATAGATTCCTCACCTAACGAGTCCAGATCATCACTATCCCATGGGTAAGCATATTAAAAAAATTATATTGATTGTTCCATATTGTAAAAGTTGTTTTTGTATCTATTACATAGTGTAGATGATTATGAACTAGACCTACTTCTGATTTGTATAGATTTTTTGTTACTGTTCATCAAGTCTATGGTTGGTTAAAGTTGAAATAATCATGTAATTTTGGATTTTTTGAGAGTCATTGTCCATATTCAGTGAAATTTCTACTTTTAAGGAGACTTCTAAAAAATGCCAATTCTGTCCACTGTCATTGATAACATGTCATCGGACATTGTCAGTGGTTTCTAGTAGAATATAACAAGGAGGCAGGCAGTAGAAGGGAGGTATAAGAAAAGCGAAGGTGGGGATTGCTAGAGGAATGATTGATGGAATTAGAAACTGGTGTGAATTCAGATTTTCTCAATCTGAAAATTGGATGTCACTCTTGCGACTCCTCTTCACCTGTGAGATACCATCCCTGTATTTGCATGGAGTAAGTGAGGAAGATGATGGAAAACTATGGCTGAGAGTAATATTCAAATCTATTTTCTTCTTAGGTGCCCTCATGAGGCTCAGTACATCCTGCTTCAAACCTCAAACCAAAATTTACATCCTCCGAGACTGAGCAGGGAATCAAACCCAGGTCATTTAGATGGGGAGTTACTAGCTTATCTCAAGATGATGCATGGCAGCAGTTATTTGTAAATATCCAAACACATAGTCCTATCGTTTTCACAGCCACCACGATGGACGTGGGGACAAGATTAGTAGCTTTCTACCCAGCTGGTCCAGTTTTGATTTCAGGCTCTGCCATGGAGCATTTTAAGCTAGGTGTGCAATTGGAACAGAGTGCCATCAGCCTTGTAAGGATATCTGAGCAGAGGAACGGGTTCAAATCCCACTCCAGCCATCCTGGAAGTGATTTGCTCTGCCTAAACTCAAGGTGAATGCTGGAATAATAGTTAACTCAGCATTATGACCACCTCCTCCCCAATCCTAGTCCCAGTGACAATTTATTATACACATTAGTGCAGTTACCACAATAAAGCTGATTATCACACAATGTCCAAAGCCTCTATATGAAGAACATTTGCAAATATTTATATTTTCTGGTGTAATTAAAATCCTCCTTTCTGTTACCATTAACGCCCCGACATTGAGGCACCAATTCTGGAACAGTCCTCATCCTCTGAACTATTACTGTACCGTATGTTCCTCAATGAATATTTTTAGCCAGCATGTTAGCGATAATAATGTGCAACAGTTTGATATTGTATGAGTCTTGGCAATCTATGGAAGAATGGTACAGTCTTAACTCTTGAGTCAAATACAAGGTTTTCAACTGTAGAAAAACTTTACAGCTCATACATACGAATCCCAAGTCCACAAATGCCATAAACATTCTCTTATCTTTCCTTATTCTACCTTCCAAAATCAGCCTAAGACATAGTACAGTTTCTGTTGTTCTTACGCTTCTCCTGGAACCAAATTGATCTTCACTCAGCTCGGTTTCAGTACATTGTTCCATCCTCCTTAAATCATTCTTCTCAGGATTTTTGAAGCATGAGTGATCAAGCTGATTGCATGATAATCTTCACATCTGTCAGCACCTGCTTTCTTAAGTATATGGATAACATTCTTCTTAACATCGGAAGGCATTTCACCTTCCTCATAAGTCCTACATACTAAGTTAAATAACCTGATACGACCTTCATTCCAGTGTAGCAATTCAGTCGGTTTATCATCTATGCCTGGTGCTTTGTTCCTACTTAGGTCTTCTAGTGCCCTACCAAATTCTGATCTCAATACCAATTAAATCTACTTTCTCATAATTTTCTCTTCCCTTTTCCACTAAATGATCTTCCATCTTGAATTTACACAAACTTTCTATGTATCCTTTTTTAAAATCATTTCTTTTATTAGAAGTTTTTCATCTGAATTCCTAATGTTACATAATTAGCCTTCCTTTCCCCGAAAGTAGTTTTAGTCCTTTGATGAGCTGCATCTACATTCCCTACTTTCAAACAACTTTCTATACTTGAACATTATTTCTACCATTCTTTTTCCTTCCTGGCATCTTTTGTTTGCCTCATTTTTCATTCATCTGTATTCTGCTTTCCCCCTTTGATCTCTTGCATTAATGTGCTTCTGCCTTTCATCCATTAATTATAGTATATCCTGAGTGATCCAAAGTTTTCTACCTATTCTGCATTTTCTCTCCAAGTTTATCTCTGTAGATTTTATTTCATTTTGCAATTCGATTTGCCCATACCTCGGCATTGGAAGTTCATGCAGGGTTTTTCACTAGTCCTTCCCTAATACTTCTCTTGAATATTTTGTTCACATCCTTGTCTTTCAGTTTCTCCACTGCCCACCTTTATTGGCTTCTCTCTTTTCTTTAGTTTCTTCATCTTTAATCTGCATTTCATATAAACTAGATTGTGGCCAGAATTTATGCCACCCCGGGAAATGTTTTTTCAAATCCAAAATCTGGTTTGAGAATCTCCGCTTCACCATTTGAAAATTAATTTGGAATTGTCCTGTATATTCTGGTCTCGTCCATGTATATATTCTTCTTTTGTGATTGCCGGGCTCCTCTCCGTCTTCTTTCCTGTCGACCTCACTTGGTCAACTCTTGTTCTCTTCCGACCCCGACGGTATTAGGGTATCTGAGGCCTAGGGAGTCTTTCACTTTCCCGCCTTCTTTGGTCCTTCTCTCATCTTTCCTGGTACCCTCCTTCTGTGAGGGGTCAGCCTTCTTTTTCTTTTCCTTTTACCTCCTGCCTTGTGCTCAAGGCCCTTAAGGAGGCCGGGTGTATGTAGCCCCACCCCTTCTGGTGCACCCTAGATAATGCTACACCCTCAGGGCTCACGGTTGGTGAGTTATGGAGTTGGCGACCCCGAGGGATTCCTGAGCTGGGTCAGTTTTCCCCTTTTGTCCCTTACCTTTGGGGCAGACCCTCTCCTCTCTCCCCTCTCCTCTCCTCTCCTCTTTTCATTATATTTCCTTTCTCTTTAAGATTCCCGCACAGTTTTTGTTACTTGGTTCACCGTGTATCTAAATTCCCTTCTAGCGATTTTTTAAGGTATTTTTAATCTACGTTGCATTTTGTAAGTTTTTTCGCTCTAAATTGCATCTCGTGATTGTTTTCAACTTCAATTGCATTTTGTAAAGATTGACAATCTAAATTGCTTTTTGGTAAGTCTTTCAATGCAGGTAGCCGGGCCTTTTAGTGAGAATTTTGAATTTCAATTGCATTTTGTAAGTATTTTCAACCAAAACCGCATTTCGCACGAATTTTGAATCTAAATTGCATTTTGTTTGGTGGGCATTTTGCACATATTTTGATTCTTAATTGCATTTTGTGGGTATTTTGAATCTAAATTACATTTTGTCAAGTATTTTCAATCTAAATTGCATTTTGTACGTATTGTCAATCCACATGAGTCGTTTGAATCTACCGTACATTTTGTAAGCATTTTCAACTTCAATTGCACTTAGTAAGTATTTTGAATTTCAATTGCACTTTGTGAATAATTTGGATTGGAACTGGGATATTTCAATCTGAATTGCATCGTGTATTTTCAATTTCAATTGCATTTTGTAAGTATTTTGAACTTCAATTGCATTTTGTACGTAATTTCGATCTCATTTGCATTTTGTAAGTATTTTGAATTTCAATTGCATTTTGTAGGTATTTCGACGCTACATTGCATTTTGTACGTATTTTGAACCTAGCCTTCATTTTGTGGGTATTTTTCAATCTATTCCTTTTGTGAATCTTTTTGTTCTAAATTCCCTTCTGTAAGAACATTTTGTGAGTTATTTCAATCTGAGTTCCTTTTTGTAAGTATTTTCCGTCTCACTTAATTTTCGTTCTGGTTTCCGTTTCATTATCATTTTCGCTATCACCCAGATCATTAGGGGCCGATAACCTAGATGTTAGGCCCCTTAAAACAACAATCATCATCATCATCATCATCATCATCTTTTGTGATTGTACAATAATGTGCTAGCTATGACCAACTTGTGCTTGGTGCAGAATTCTATCAGCCTGCTGCCTTGATCATTCCTTTCATCCAGTCCAAATTCCCCTGCTTTCTTTCCATCTCTTCCTTTTCCTAAAATAGCATTCTAGTCTTCCAGTTCTATAACATCACCCTTAACATACCTTAGAAACTCATGTGTTTCTTTGTAGACAGTTTTCAACTTCAACTTCTTCTTCACCATTGCTTCACTGGAAGACAGAATTAAGGGCCGATTGTATAAACATCTCTTGACTGGGGATCAAATTAACTGGAGTTCAAAATGTGAACCAAGTTCAGTCGTCGTCCATGTTGTATAAAACTATTCGCGGGTTCCGAGATCCCAGTTCAATTTGATCTCAAGTTCAAGGATTTCAATATGGCAACAGTGCAAAATAGTAAGAATATTCACGTATAGAGTGCACTAAACTCATCTCGCCGAGTGATCTTCAACTTTTTGTTTGTTTATTTTTGTATATGTTAACCTCAAAAGAAAGTGTTTAACATGTGTTGGGGAAAACTTATGTAGAACATCAGCTAAGTGCACACCAGGTTTGTCTGAGCGGGAAAGTTAAAGACAAAAAATTAACATGCAAGGCCATTTCAGTAACCGGAAAAGAAAATTCCATGGACTTCAAATTCGCGGCCGAAACTTAGGTCGCAAAGGACTTGCAACAGAATCCATAAAGGTAGGTGAAGTCAATTGATATCATTATTTACGGCTTTTAAATGTAGATGCGATTACATTGCTAAAAGATATATAACACGGTTTAAACCATTTTTTAAATTTCTTTCAGGTTCAGATTTGATTAGGCTATAGCTAGCTGATCCAACCTGGTCCTGCCTGTGCTGAAAGTGGGATCACATGTGAATTGTGGTCTCATACAATTGTGATTTTCATACAAATCACTGTGCTTTCTCCTGGATGAAATCCATGAAGGTAAGTTCCTTGCACATCATTTACTTACCGGTATGTTGTATAGTAGGACATTTCTCTGCCCCACCTATCTACCTAACCTGAAAATAATCTACTATAGCTGAATTTGGTCCATGTACCATAGATTTATGCATTAATGAAGTGAGTTTCAAAATGTAGATAGGGAAAGATCATGTTTATACCTGATATCAGGACTCTGAAAGCCTCCGTGGCTTAGGCGGCAGCACGCCGGCCTCTCACCGCTGGGTCCGTGGTTCAAATCTCGGTCACTCCATGTGAGATCTGTGCTGGACAAAACGGAGGTAGACAGGTTTTTCTCCGGGTACTCCGGTTTTCCCTGTCAAAATTTCATTCCAGCAACACTCTCCACTATCATTTCATTTCATCTGTCATTCATTTAATCATTGCCCCAGAGGAGTGCGTCAGGCCTCGGCAGCCGGCACAGTCCATATCCTCGCCGCTAGATGGGGGCTTCATTCATTCCATTCCTGACCCGGTCGGAGACTGGAAGCAGGCTGTGGATTTTCATTGTTTCATCAGGACTCTGAAAGTCTCCATAAGTATAATTTTACATAAATTACACTGTTAGGCCTATATAATACATGCTAACACAAGTAGGCTAGCTCATTCCTCAAGGTAAGTAGGCTACTGGTAGTGAACACTGAATCAGTAGCCTAGATATTGTGAACTATCGATTGCTTAGTTTATTTGTGAGCATTGCTTGAAACTCTTGTCATTGTATCACAATGGACAACAGGCTATCCTTTTTATTGGCAACCAAGGCCCCTAAATCTTAAAATAATCCATCAAAAAATAATATACTAGCATGCATTGCTAGGTAATGGTATAGGTTCGGAACAGTATGGTATCCAAAGGTTTGTTTAAATCAAAACTTTAATTTAATTTTGCAAATTAATGCCATATTAGTATTATTAGGCCTACCCCAATGGCAACATCATACCATACATCATGTTTGGAAACTCATTGCTTTTCTTTCTCGTAAGCTGCAATTGATTACTATAACGTTTGCAACATTGTTGGTATGGAAAATCTTAAAAATAAGTGGGTAGAAAAATGTGCAGTAGCCTACATTACTTAGATAAAAGAAGTATTGGTACTGTATGTAAATAAATATACTGTATCATACTCAAGGAGGCTTCCAGTTATTAGGTTTTGGTGTAGTGCAGGTAAATAAAGTGGAAGGTCTTACACTCAAACTATTTTTACAACAAATGACCCTACAGCTGAAAGCCTCCTTGGTCATACATGCAGCCATGAAAATCCAATTCCTGAAATATACTGTAGCCTACCTCTTATCATTCTTTTTTCACCCTTTGCATTGATCTGTTATGCCTATTTTTTTACTCAGCTTGACGTGAAAATAAATGATAATGTTACTGTCTTGTATAAAAATAGATTTCTTCCTCTAGTCATACTCCATTCATAGGGGGCAGTAAATTACATTGAATTCTTTATCATGTATGCCCGGGCTGAACTCTTGCTCACAATTCAGTGTGACCAGGCATTTCTGTTCAGTTACACTGTAGCCACTGCCCAGCTCTCCACTTCAATGTTGTGGAGCCAGCTCATGAGTAACCAAGAGCCTGAACATTTTTGCAGCCTTTGCTGGCAATGGCTACAATAGCTTACTGATGAACAGGTCATGTTAAAGCAACTTGATACCAATTCTCTGATAGGGTTTAAGCAGTCTTTTTTTGTTTCTGTTTCATTTTGGGGATTAGGACATGGTCATCAGCTCCTTGCACTGGGGGTGTATGTGGAAGTTTTGACTTCATTTGAGATACAAACTATTTGGCCATACAAACTGAAACGTTTCAATAATTTAAATCTCTATAATGTATATAGTGTACTGTATTGATTAGATAGGTCATGTTACTGTATTCTAAATTTAAGAAAACCTTGACCAGTACAGTACTGTCAAATGCTAGGTCTCCTTAGCATGCTGCAGTAGAGAGGCAAACTTATCTGTTTACAGGAACTATGCTGAGATTGCTATTTATGGACAACATAAGCACAATGGTTCAGTAGCATGGTTTACGACTGTCTCTACTTAGTTCAAAATGGCGGATATGTAAAAGGTTTATATTCTAAACGTAAGCAAAATTAAGAAATTACGCAGGTTTACCGAGGATTCCGCGAGTGACTAAAGTGTTAAATATTGTGTGAACAGTGTAGGTAAAATACGTAAGAGAAATACAATACATAACTTGCTAAAAGAGAAGTCATATAACATTTAATATCATGACGGTCAACTGTGCTCCATGCGGCAAAAAGATCAAGAACAATCAGCAGGCTGTAGGATGTGATGGTGAGTGTGGACGCTGGTTTCATGTAACATGCATGAAAATGAGTAAAGACACGTACCAACAATTCCGGAAAGATGATACTTTCAAATGGTCATGCAATCGGGAAGACTGCCTCCCGCAACCTAACCTCAAAGAGGTTATGGCATCTTTCTCCCAGAAACTTGAGGAATCCCTTTCGGCGATGAGAGAAGAAAACCACGAGGTAAGAAAACTAGCAACTTTCTTATCTGAAAAGTATGATGAACTCCACCGGGAAATTGAAACTCTGAAGAAAGAGAGAAAAACCGTCAAGGACGCAGAAATGGCAGCATCTAGAGCTATCAACGAATTGGAGGAACTAAAACAGTACCAGCGCAAGAACAACTTGATAGTGTATGGAATACCCACGGAAAGAGAGGAGGATGTATTTCACAAAATCTCGGACATTGGCAAGACGTTAGGAGTTGAAATCACCAGGGCAAACATAGACGCAGCTCACCGCCTCCCGTCAACAAAGCCTGGGCCTCAACCGATAATTGTGAAATTAAATAATAGGTGGAAGAAGGAAGAGATTCTCAGTAGCAGAAGACAAAAGAAGACCCTGAAGACGAGTGAAATTGGTTACAGTGATGGTGGTAATATATATATCAATGAACACCTGACCCCAAGAAATGAAACCATCGCCAAAAAGTGCCGTGAATTGAGACAACAGGGAAAAATCTTTGCAACTTGGGTCAGAGACTGCAAAATATACATTCGGAAAAATCAAAATGGACCCTCAAAGCTTATATCAAGTGCTGAAATACTGGATGAACTCGCCCTCTCAAACTAAAATCAATGTAATAGTAAGATATCTACTAAGTATTATCCCATATGGAACTAGAATTACAGAAATTAAATTTTTTAGGTAATGCTAATAATAATACACTAGAATTAACCGAGTGTAACTGTAATACACTTAGCGATTATTATAAGATTAAAGACAGTAAACAGATAATAACCGATACCAGTACAATAAAATGCGTACACATAAATGCACATAGCATAAAAAACAAGTTCGATGATATACAAATAATGTTAGACAGAATCAAAGGTGTAGATGTCCTAGCAATCTCAGAAAATTGGTTAACAGAACAAACAAAAATGTTTTTCAATATTAAGAAATATGTTGCATATCACATAGTTAGAAAGCAAACTGGCGGGGGAGTATCTTTGTATATTTCAAACAAATGTAGCAGTACCCTTGTAAAGGAAATAAATTCCACCCACAGCATACTGCACATTACTGTGAGAAAAGGCCATCAAGAATACAATATAATCACTGCTTATAACCCTCATAAAAGCAACATTCCACACTTTCTAACTGATCTCGAAGTAATTATTAGTTCTTACTCAACGAATCCTGTTATAATACTAGGTGATATGAATATCGATCTATTATTTGGGGACAGATATACTAGTAGTTATATTAACCTAGTCAAATCATACGGTCTAGTCTTATGTAATACAAAATATCCAACTCGTGTAACACAAACTAGCTCTACTCTAATTGATCATGTATTGGCGAACGACTGTGACAAAATATGTAATGTCTATAATATTGATAATGATTTGAGTGATCACCATTTACTCATCTGTGAAATGAGAAACAAAAAGATAAACAGGAACTCAATATGTGATGATAGGCCAATAGAAAAGGATAAAATAAACTACAAAAAACTTAATAAATATTTAATAACTCAAGAATTTGTATGCAATGAAACTAACATCAATGACTACTACAATAAATTCTGTGATTTTATTAATAAAGGAATAGAAGCCTGTACTATGAAATATACGAATAAGGAGCCAAGTGCCCCACCAATAAAACCCTGGATCATACAAGTTCTTTTAGCACTAATACACAGGAAAGATAAGATATATACAAAAACCAAAGTTAAAAATCCATCTGCAGAAATTTTAGAAGAATATAAAATTATTAGCAACCAAGTTACAAAACTTAAGAGAAACTACTTTGACCAAAAAATTCAAAATGCAAATAATCAGAGGGAAGTGTGGAGTGTTGTTAATGAGATGTTAAATAGACCAAAGAAGGGGAAAAATGAAATTGTCAAACTTATAGTCGACGGCACAAATGTCGAAAAAAAGGAAAATATATGTGATGAAATTAATAAATATTATGTCAATATTGCTAACAGTATATGGGAAAATCAAGGAAACGGTTCTACCTCGGGCATTACAAGCTATAAAAATACTACTAGCACTAAGACAATCTTTATGTTACCTACTGATGCTAATGAAATACAATCAATTATAAACTCCCTAAAACACAAAAACAATATAAGTGAGGACAACACTACTAATGTCATGCTACAATTGTGTCTTGAGGGCCTTACACCATATCTTGTCAAAATAATAAATCTTTCACTGATGACTGGTATATTCCCCGATGCCTGTAAAGTCTCTAGGGTGGTCCCGATCTACAAAAAAGGGGACAAAACCCACCCATCAAATTACAGACCCATTAATATTATATCTGCCATCAGCAAGGTTCTAGAAAGCGTTGTTAAACGAAGACTTATGAATTTCTTCATGAAAAATGATTACTTTGCAAACTGCCAATATGGGTTTATTCCAAATAGAGGAGCTGATAGTGCTATATTTGAAGTAGTAACTGATGTAGAAAAGGCATTAGATGAAAACAAACTAGCTGCTGGTGTACTAATTGACCTTCAAAAAGCCTTCGATCTGGTTAACCATAAGATTCTCCTTAATTAACTAGAATTTGCAGGCATCAGAGGAGTGGCACATGATTGGTTCAAGAACTACCTCACTAACAGAAAACAATATGTTGCAATCGATAATGTAAAAGGATCTCAAATGAGAATTGACACAGGAGTACCTCAAGGTTCTGTCTTAGGACCAATTCTTTTCTTGGCCTATATTAATGATATAGTATTATTAGAATTGAAAGGCAAGCTTAAACTATTTGCAGATGATATTTTTATACTCTATCTGGGAACATCTGAACAGGAAATTATGCTAAATATTAATTATGATCTCAATAAGCTGGTGGATTGGTTGAGAGCACACAAAATGGTTATCAATATCACTAAAACAAAATATTTGTTCTTCCATAAACCATCATACAAGATTGAGACCACAAACATAGTCAACATAGCCAACAAAGAAATAGAAAGGGTTAAATCGGCAACATACTTAGGTATCACACTAGATAGTACACTAACCTGGGAAAATCATGTAGAAAATGTAAAACATAAAATCAGCCCTTTAATTGGTATTATTTTCAGATTAAGATATAGCTGTCTTACTAGCCAACAATTGAAAAATATATACTTTGCTCTGATACATTCACATCTAATGTACATGAATTTCATATGGGGATATTGTAAGAAGGAGCTGATAAAAGAACTTGAGATACTCCAGAAACGTGCTATAAAATCTATCTTTGGATTACCTTGGCTCACACCCTCAAATGAATTGTACTCAGGAACTAAAATTATGCCACTGCAAAAACAAATAGCTATGTCAGCAACAGTATTTGTATACAAATTAGAAAACAAATTGATACACACACACATCCATTTTACCCATGCAAATGACATTCATCACTATGCAACAAGAGGAGTAAATCAAATATTCACCAGCCATTCCCAATCCATTAAATTTGGAACTAAAGGAATTATGTCCTCTATAATAAAAGAATACAACTCGCTACCATTAGGCATAAGGGAAAGTTTCTCTATAAAAACATTTAAGAGGAAAACAAAAGACTTCCTATTAAGGAATGAATAGCCAATGTACAATAGCCTTAAGCAATGCAATGTATCATACCGTATTATCTCTGTAAAGTTAGTCACTAGCAATCTAAGTTACTATTAAACTAAACAATAATGTTACAAAAATTATATATATGCCATGCTGTAACTATGTTACTTGATTGTCCCTAACACGAGCTCAGGCTCATTGGGACCTATGTAAATAAATAAATAAATAAATAAATAAAAAATTAAATTATGGCAACATTTTGATATAAGGATAAATAAGCCTCTGTGGAATTTGTTACATCGGACTACATTTAATTGAAAGGGGGAGGAATGAAATCTTTCTGATGGTATCTGTTTTAGTATGTCAGCATCAAACATAGCAAGAAGTTACTAATTCCCAAGCAATAGGCAAATAAACTTAAAACGTGACCTACCGTATTAAATAAAACAATTTATTTAGCATGACTTTTTCCTAGACTTTTACTTATTATTTATTTATACTGTAAATTAGTGCACTTGATGCCCTAAGGCTAAATGAATGCTTAACCAGGGTGAGAATTCAGTTGTTAACTACACTCCACACATCACTTGTTATTTTCTAACATGTTGCAGGTAGCTTTGGAGGAACCTTTAACAACACAGAGCAAGCAGAAGCCACTGTGTGGAGAGGACAATGGGCAAAATGAAATAATAATTAGAATATGAAATGTTGAGCAGGCAGAAACTGAAGGAAATGAAATGTACTAATGCATTATTTAATAAAAATAAAATAAAAGTATGTAATGTTATTCTGAACTAGTTGTTAATTCTTCAAGCCCTGTTAGTTCCTGAAATTGTTGCCACAATATTGTCCTCCATTGACTTAACAAGTTTACACAGTGATTGTAGTACCAAGTCCCTAACACTCGTTTATGCTCTCTCTACAACTGAGCATGGATGATTTATATTTATAAAAACTTGTTATGTATACATAAAAAAATGTTTGTGTTAAATGTGCAACATAAGACTGGTGAACACTGCAGATATGCTACAAAATTGGTCGAGGGCCATTCAGCGTTATTGATCAAAGTGTAACGTGTTTTTCGAGGGGTTTTATGCAACTGGCATAAGTCAGTAGGAAGCCATTCTATATTTATTTACGCGGCAAATTGTTCAGCCAAGAGAATTTTCATGTTAATTTATTATTATTATTATTAATTTATTATAATTATTATTAAGGTATTTTCGGAGCATTTTATAAAAATTATTAGCATTCAGATAGGTTTTCTATGTCTTAGAAAACGCTATCAAGCAAATTATTACGAACGACGATATCATAGAAAATTATCTGATTACGGAATTTTACGGAGTTTTTGTCAGTTAGGGTATTTGAGAGAGATGACTCACTGGGATTTCAAGTACACGCTGAATCTTGTCGAGGAGCATGACGCAATCTTGGGTCGCAAGGTCTAGAAAAGGCGAATTGTGGAAACGGAAATCGACTTCTCCCTCCCGCGGAGTGTAATGAGGAAGGAGTGGGGATCTAGCGCGTAGGGTGCAGCCAATCAGTGGCGACGACGTAAGCTAGATGTCGGTACCATGGTGGGGGAGCCAACAGGTGCATATATCGTTCGACGCGCCGTGAAACAAGGACAATCTGTGTAGTTCTTGCCGAGTGTGGATATACGCGGGAATCGCTCCGATGTTCCGTGGAAGAGGACTATCTGTGAAATACTTGAGGTGTACGGTCGCAAGTGCGTGTCGCTCCGATGTTCAGTGGAGTTAGCGACGAACTTTTGTAAACTTGGTTGTACGAGTGTTTGGGTCCGAGGTACGGACCATAGAATTATCTAATCTACCAGAATATCATCAAATTCCGACGGAGATGACGACGTCCAGGAGACTGTGGGAAGCTCACAACATCTTCAAGAACGAGGGAAATGCTTTGGCAATTTCCAGTGGTAAGCGCCAATGACGCAGAAATACGCAATCTCTCATTTTCTTTGTTCTACATTTCATATTTCAGTAACTTCATAGCTTGGAAATAAGAGTAAAATCAATTTATCAGACTCCGTTTTCACGTAATTTTCTATCGGTAATATTCAAATCACAACGCTCCAATTTAAATTTTATAGTTATTATTATTATTAATTTTGCTATACTTGTTTTCTATAATAAATTCATTTCTTTTACGATGCAATCTTTGCTTTCAGTAGGTAGCATTAGATATAGACCAATTCCTTCTCCTGATACAATTGTTTGTTGGGTTAATGATCAAATCATACCACGATCTGAGTGAATAGAGTCTTGAATGTGTTCTGCCAGAGCTAGACGTTGTTAAATACAAATTTAGATTTCAGCATTGCATTGAGGTCTTGGCGCCCATTAAAACAACATAGCTTAGGCAAAGGTAAACAGTTACATTTGTCGCTACCAACATGGGGCACTAAGAACTGCTACATTTGTCGCCGACAACTTGGGGCTGAAAACCTAATAGCATTTGTGGAAGGAGAAGGGTATATATTTCTGTGCCTGTATTTTGGGGGTTATTTGTCTGTATCAGTGTATATCATTATGGGGGATGAGAAAGAAAGACAGATGAGGTTACGTAGTGGTCATCAACGGGAGAGTGATGATACGAGCAGTATGTCGAGTGATGGTAGTACCGGGGTAGCGGAGGTAAATCCCGATACTGAAACAGGGAGTGTAGGCGGCCAACCAGAATTAAAAACTTTACTTCTCGAGTTTATGTATCAGAACAAAGTTAGTAGTGATGCCTTAAATGCAAAGTTAGAACAGAATAACGCTAAATTAGAACAAAACAGTAGGGAAAATAAAGAAAGTACAGAAGCTTTAAATGCAAAGTTAGAACAGAATAACGCTAAACTAGAACAAAACAGTAGGGAAAATAAAGAGAGTAATAGGGAATTGAGCGATAGTTTAAACGCCAGATTAGAACAAAACAGTAGGGAAATGAGTGACAAATTCGAACTGATTAGAGGTGAGATCCGGGGGGTGATGGAAGAAAAGGCTAAAGAGATTATTGCAGATGTAGACAGAAAATTAGGAAAAGTACAGGAGGAGTTGGAAATTAGAATCAGTACACAGGCTGAAAATTTAAAAGAACTAGTGCAACTGGAAACACAGCAGGTCAAAAAGCAATTGGGGGGAGAAATTGACAAAATTCAGGTAGCTACTAAAGAGGTTAAGGAACAGCTGGGGGGTAGAATTGAGAAAGTCCACTCACAAATAGTTGCAGAAGTAAATGATTTAAGAGAGAGTAATAAAGAGAGCATTAGCAAGATTTAGGAGAAACAAGCAAAGCTATATGATAAAGTAGAAGAATCAGAAGGAAACATTAAATTAACAGTAAACAGTATTGAGAGGAAGGCTGAGGAGAAAATCGCAGAATTAGAGTTAAAATTAAAAGCTAGGATCAGGCAAGAAAATAGTCAGAATAGGCCAGTTTTTGTGAATAGCACACACAGGGAGGTAGAACTGGGTAAGTTCAGCAATCGACAGGGGTGCCCAATGGAGTTCATGAACACTATAGAAAATAAATTCGGGGAGAGGTTGGAAAATGGTAGTATTGAGTGGTGCCAGGTAGTTGAAATTTTAGAACAAGTGTTTGTGGGGGAAACGAGGAATTGGTTTGCTGTCTACAGAGACAAGTTTACTGATATGAATGATTTTAAAATAAAATTCTGTGAAAAGTTCTGGAATGAGGTTATTCAGTCGCAGCATCGTGAGGGAGTAGTGTGTGGTAAATATAACCCTAAAGGAAGCTCCACCATGACCGAATACTTTTTAGGGCAGGTATTAGTGTGTAAATATCTGGATGGCTTGAAGGAGGAAAGTGATGTGGTAAGGTTGCTACTTAGGCACTTTCCCTATAGGATCAAGGAGGCTGCTTGTATCCAGAATGTAAAGACTATATCACAAGTAGAAAGTTTGTTAAGCACATTTGATGCACTAGGGAGAGGGGGTTATGAGGACAATTTCAATAGGAACCAGGGTAATAATAATAATAGACCTAATGAAGCCAGGCATCAGGAAGTTCAAGGGAACGGTGGCGAAGGGGCCAATGCTCAAAATAGAAATAATAATAATCAGCTAAATCAGAACAGAGGAAATGGCTATGGTAATCAGTATCAAGGGAGGAACAATGATTACAGGGGAAATCAAGGGAGAAACAATGATTTCAGGGGAAATCAAGGGAGAAATTATAATGACAATAATTACAACCAGAATAGGGGTCAAGGAAGAGGACAGCCTAGTGGTAGTAATATACAGCCAAACAATGACAACACAACTCAGAACAACCAGACCAGTGCAGTAGTAACTAGTACTACGGCCAGCTGTAGCGGTTCTTTAAACGCGAACCAGGCTGCGAAGTAAGGTCAGAATCTCAGTCTGTAGCATGCCCTGTCCATACAATTATACAGGAACCCTATGACCTAAATGTAAGAAATGAATTATTACATGAACTAAATGATGAAGGTATTATTCAGGAAGTGGTTAGTAAGAGCCCCATAGTTAAATTTAACGTGTCCGAGGCGTACACAGATGTTTTAATTGATAGTGGTTGTATGAAGAGTTGCATAAGTAGTGCATTTTATGATAAAATGAAAGGAACTGGAGTAAATTTTGAGGAGATGCCAATTAAAAGCACTTTTGTTATCACAGCTGTTGGGAAGAGGTCTAAAGGAATTTCTAAGCAAGTTTTAGTAGACATTAAAATTAATAATCATGTAGAGAAGCAGATTTGCCTTGTAATTCCAAATTTAGTATTCAGTGTTATCTTGGGTTCAGAGTGGCTAAGTAGAGTGTCTGGTAACTTATGTTATGATGTAGGGAGTTTGAAATTTAAATGGGGAGATTCTGAAGTAGAAGTAGCGTTCAATGACCATATTCAGAGGAGTAGTATTGTAGGTGTGATTTGTACTTTAAATGAGATATCGCCAGCCGTAGAGCGGGGTTCTCCATGTTTTGTGGGCAGTGTGATTACGAACGGAAGTCTAGAGGACTCGTTACGTGAAGCTGCATTTCAGGGAAATATAGAGGATGAACAGTGTGTTCGGCTCTATGATGTGTTATTGTGTAATAGGAGAGTTTTTGACGATCGCATTGGTATGGCCAATTGCTATACACATTCATTGAACGTTATTGATAGGTCAGTATTCACAGGACATAGATATCCTGTACCTTTCGCTTATCAGAGTGCAGTTGAGGCACAAATTAATCAGATGCTTGAAGATGGGATTATTGAGCACTCGAACAGTCCATATGTTAATTCTTTGATCACGGTACCCAAGACCGACGGCACTGTTCGTATTTGTTTAGACGCTCGTTTGGTTAACAGTAGAATTAGTTCAGATCAGCTGAAATCTATGTCAATAGAGGAATTAATGCAAACATTTGAGGGGAAGAAGTATTTCACTTGTGTAGATTTGAGTTCCAGTTTTTGGCAAGTGCCACTTATGTACGAAGATAGACCATTTACAGCTTTTAGTCATAAATATAACCTTTATCAATTTTGTAGAACACCTTATGGGTTAAAGAGTAGTTCAGCAGCTTTAATTAGGGCTTTAAACATCGCATTAGGGGATGACACAGGAGAGTTTGTAACCATTTACATTGATGATATGGTAATTAGTTCACGCAGTTTTGAGGAGCATCTATGTCATTTAAATATAGTTTTTCAGAAGTTAGATCAGGCAGGGTTCACTTTGAAGCTGTCTAAGTCGTCATTCTGTCAGTCAGAAGTGACATTTTTAGGTCATAGAGTGTCGAGTAGAGGTGTAACACCAGAGGAAAGTAGGGTTAATAAGATACTTAACGCAGAGGTGCCACAGAATGTTAAACAGTTAAAAACTTACCTGGGAATTTGCAACTTTTTCAGGAGGTTCGTTCTTAAATACTCAGGGTTGGTAGAACCATTCAGGGAATTGCTTAAAAGTGGGACTCGGTGGAGATGGGAGTCTAAGCATGATCAGGCTTTTAGAGCGCTGAAGGAAGGTTTTGAGAAAGCTGTAGTGCTGAAATATCCGTTAAAAGATAAGGAATATGTGGTTATGACAGATGCTTCACATATAGGCATTGCTGGAGTATTATGTCAGAAAGATGATGAGGGTAATCTGTGCATTGTATCTTTAGCCTCGCGAGGACTGACAGCAGCGGAGAAAAGATACACGATTACTGAGTTAGAGCTTTTAGGTATTGTTTTCAGTTTAGGGAAATTTAGAATGTATTTAGTAGGGGGGAAATTTGAGATCCACACAGATCACCATGCATTACTGTATATGAGGACTTGTAAACTCAGTTCTAACAGAGTTAGTAGGTGGATTCTTGCTCTGCAGGAATACGAATTCACAGTAAAATATATTAAAGGTAAAGATAACATTCTTGCAGACATGCTATCGAGGGACACTAATTTATGTAGGGATTATCCTGTGGTTAAAGCAGAGGATGGTATTTTAATATGTGCATGTGTGGACAGTAGCAACAGGGCATCGTTACAGACACTGAGAAATATGCTAGTGGAGCAACGTGATGACGTTAAGTTAAAGGAGCCACTGGCTAGGTTGGAAATAGGTGAAGAAGAGTATGTGAAAGTAGGACGGTTCACGTACAAGATGCAGGATGGGCTTCTTGCAAGGAAATGTAGGAATAATCGGTGGGCAATATGTGTTCCTGCCACTTTGCGGGAGGAGCTAATTTGGTTCATTCATAGGGAATTAGGACACTTTGGTGCTGCCAAGGTCTTCTATGAAATTGGTCGTGACTTTATTTGGAGTAAAATGGGAAGGGACGTTAGGAGGATTTTAGCTAAGTGTGACACCTGTCAAAGGAGTAAATATCCAGTTAAATATTTAGTGGGGGAGAGATCTGCAGTTCTCACCAGTAGTCCCGGCGAACTACTGTGTGTGGATTTATTTGGCCCGATCTTTAAAGGACAGTACGGCTACGAGTACATTTTTATAGTTATTGACGCTTTTAGTAAGTATGTCAAGCTATATCCGCTAAGGAAAGCCACGGGACTAGCGTGTAGCCGTCTGATCATTAATAAGTATGTACCTGAGTTTGGCATTCCTCTCAGGATACTATCTGACAGTGGACCACAGTTTACTGCAAAGAAATGGAGAACCAGTATGTAGGAAGCCGGTATAACACACGTTCATTCCTCTGTAAGGTACCCTCAGGGTAATTCTGCAGAGCGTCCATTAAGGGAAGTGGCTCGTCTTTTTCGGACTCTAGTGCATGACAAGCATGCGGCCTGGGTTGGACATCTTCCCAAGGTCGAGACTTGGCTGAATTCTGTCCAGCATGAGAGCACGAAATTGACGCCATACGAAGTTCACTTCGGAAAAAGACCACAAAATGAACTAGCGAGGGTGTTGGGATTAAATGAGGGTAAGCAACCGGGGATGGATTACACTGTCCAGTTGGCGAAACAGAATTTATCTAAGTCAGCACAAAAGAGAATTCGCCAACAAAAAGAAACTAAATTTGACCTATTCGAGCCGGGAGACAGAGTCTTACTTAGAGTGCCGAAACAGTCAAATAAGCTAGAGAAAGTCATGTCCAAGTTCTTTTATCTCTACGAGGGCCCATTTATAGTTTCCAAACGTATTGGGAAAACAGCATATGTGCTGGAGAATAGTGAGGGAAACAGATTATACGGGACGTATAATATACATAGTCTACGAAAATATGTGTCATAAAGTGAGTGTGTTTAGCTGGCGAGCCAGCCTATCAAATGAGTAAGTGTGGTGTCTGGTGCGTGGAAGATCTGGTCTTAAGGCAGGCGTATCAGAAGTCACACAGGGGGGTAGTATGTAAGTAAATGAGAGTTTTTAAGGTACAGGGAAATATGACGGGATTGTCGGATGCTGTTGAGCACTAAATTGTCTCGATGCACCAAGGCCATTTTGGCAGCGCTGATGGGTTCCCATTTAACTCCAAGAGATGGGGGAGCGCTTGAATAGGGCTTGTTAGCTTAAGGCGTCCACGAGATAAAAGATGGGCCATCAGAATGCGAGACAGTCCTTCATGAAACTCATACATATCAGCACACGTGATTTCTGTTTACGGCCTCGCCATGTAAGATTTGTAAGTGTGTAATTTAAGATAATTTGTACAATGGTATTATGTGTGTGAGGAGAAATGGTCTGTGTTGAGAACTAGTATTAAGTAGAATATGGTCTACGGGAACTTAACAAGACAGGGCGATTACGGCACAGAAATATTTGGTGTTATATGTAATGCACATTTACTGTTTTTTTTTCAGAAGTCAATATTAATTTAATTATCTACTTTAAAGAGAGATCATGTATTATGGTCACGAGGCGCTGCCACAATAGTGTGATCGTGTGCTCAGTGATAAGTGGAATTAAATGTCACCATAAGGAGGGGACCTCCAGTGAAATTAGGAAGTTCTATGGTGATATAAATATATCAGAACACCTTCAATGCGTGTGATATGACATCATAAATACATAGTGCTCACACATTAATTATGTCTATTTCTCCAACATAGAGAAATTTGAGAGGCGGAAATATCCGTGGAACACTATTCCATATGTAAAACATTGGACTGGTTGCAAAGTGCAATCCATTGTGACAACAAACTTTGACGCAAAGTGCGTGAAAAAAAAATATGAGTGTATATATCTGTAATTTAGGGTGATTTCATTTATGTAATATGTATTTTGGATGGGGTTTATTAACGTGTCTGGGATAATCGGATAATGGACCGTCGTCACGGTAAATCATCCGATGATCCGAGGCGAATATGTAACGTGTTTTTCGAGGGGTTTTATGCAACTGGCATAAGTCAGTAGGAAGCCATTCTATATTTATTTACGCGGCAAATTGTTCAGCCAAGAGAATTTTCATGTTAATTTATTATTATTATTATTAATTTATTATAATTATTATTAAGGTATTTTCGGAGCATTTTATAAAAATTATTAGCATTCAGATAGGTTTTCTATGTCTTAGAAAACGCTATCAAGCAAATTATTACGAACGACGATATCATAGAAAATTATCTGATTACGGAATTTTACGGAGTTTTTGTCAGTTAGGGTATTTGAGAGAGATGACTCACTGGGATTTCAAGTACACGCTGAATCTTGTCGAGGAGCATGACGCAATCTTGGGTCGCAAGGTCTAGAAAAGGCGAATTGTGGAAACGGAAATCGACTTCTCCCTCCCGCGGAGTGTAATGAGGAAGGAGTGGGGATCTAGCGCGTAGGGTGCAGCCAATCAGTGGCGACGACGTAAGCTAGATGTCGGTACCATGGTGGGGGAGCCAACAGGTGCATATATCGTTCGACGCGCCGTGAAACAAGGACAATCTGTGTAGTTCTTGCCGAGTGTGGATATACGCGGGAATCGCTCCGATGTTCCGTGGAAGAGGACTATCTGTGAAATACTTGAGGTGTACGGTCGCAAGTGCGTGTCGCTCCGATGTTCAGTGGAGTTAGCGACGAACTTTTGTAAAACTTGGTTGTACGAGTGTTTGGGTCCGAGGTACGGACCATAGAATTATCTAATCTACCAGAATATCATCAAATTCCGACGGAGATGACGACGTCCAGGAGACTGTGGGAAGCTCACAACATCTTCAAGAACGAGGGAAATGCTTTGGCAATTTCCAGTGGTAAGCGCCAATGACGCAGAAATACGCAATCTCTCATTTTCTTTGTTCTACATTTCATATTTCAGTAACTTCATAGCTTGGAAATAAGAGTAAAATCAATTTATCAGACTCCGTTTTCACGTAATTTTCTATCGGTAATATTCAAATCACAACGCTCCAATTTAAATTTTATAGTTATTATTATTATTAATTTTGCTATACTTGTTTTCTATAATAAATTCATTTCTTTTACGATGCAATCTTTGCTTTCAGTAGGTAGCATTAGATATAGACCAATTCCTTCTCCTGATACAATTGTTTGTTGGGTTAATGATCAAATCATACCACGATCTGAGTGAATAGAGTCTTGAATGTGTTCTGCCAGAGCTAGACGTTGTTAAATACAAATTTAGATTTCAGCATTGCATTGAGGTCTTGGCGCCCATTAAAACAACATAGCTTAGGCAAAGGTAAACAGTTACATTTGTCGCTACCAACATGGGGCACTAAGAACTGCTACAAAAGTTAATGTCCAGTATAACAGTTATCATTTGTAATGCACTAACAACTTTAATCAGAAATCTGCTGTTTGCCATTTAATTACAGATGTATGGGACACTCGAAGCCAAGCTGTTAATTGCTCGCATATTGAATTTCTTGAAATTAGGTTAACATAATAACATTCGAATTGGGTAGGTTTTGGAGAACTTACTATGAAGCAGACCACTGTTTTATTGGAGGTTCCAGGTTCACTTTTCTTTCAAAAAGTAGTTTTTAAATATGGGGTTTTATCACTTTAAATAAAATTAAACGTTAGAATATGTTATCAAATGGTCGTTGGAACATCTTGGTCAACAGCCTTGTGTACTTGGGTGTGTGTTGATCTGATAACTTGAGGTGGCTGTAGTAGTGTACCAGTATGTAACTGTATAATAAAAACAGCGGATTTAGTAAGTTTTCTATGGATGATATTTTAAGGAAAATCTGGAACAAGTTTAGGATAAGTGACCCAGGACTTACAGGTACCCGTAAGTAGCATTCTAGATTTGCCTTGGTGTAGTGTGGGTACCCCTGAAGAGCCACACTCAGGATGATCAATGTCAGCACTGGGATTAAAATCTCAGGACATATTGCATTTCTTCATTACAGTCTTGGACCATGGCCCGATATACTCGGCTAAGCTGCTGGGTTGACATGATTATACGCAGATAGTTTGGGTGGGTGGATAAATGAAATGTTGATTAGGTAGAAACTGAAGAAAATGAAATGTGCTAAAGCAATTTTAGGCCCTGAGAGTTCCTGAAATTGTTGCCACAATATTGTCCTGCATTGACTCATGTAGGGTGCGAGTTATTGAATGGGGTATTCCTTCTCTGGGGGATTTGTACTGTCTCCACCCCTTAAAACATTTCACCTCAATCAAACACATTTTATATCCCTGCCTGAGATAACATATATCCCCAATCAAAGAAAAATGCTTTACACAAAAACAGAAAGGAAATTGTGAATATCCCTATATGCTACAGCTGGTGATCTATTACAGTATTGTTTTAGCATTTTCTTGTTAATGTGATGTAGTTGTACAACATGGGTCTCTCCTCAAGTGTTCGGGTACACAGTCCAGGGGATGTTTGGATGACCTGGGTCCATTGACACTACTGGTATTTGGAAATAAAACACATGAGCACAGTAAAAGATGGGGAGTGGAGAAGAATGGAAGCAAAATAGGATAGATGGAAATGTTAAAAAACATTTTGTCAGTACAAATAAATTCATATACCTAGCAAAGATTTCTTGATCAAACATTTTGCATAAATGTAGGTCATTGAAATGTACATGTACGGTAACTAAATTTACACAAGGGACTATTTAGAAGTACGGTACCGTAGCTTATGGCACCCAGCTATGGGCTTACAATTGTGGTGCATGTTTACTGCCATATGGGCTAAATAATGTGAAGTGTGTGTCACATGAATACTAGGCCTATGATACTGTAGTTCTTCTACAGGATATCTAATGGCTACCCTATTAGCAAAGGTAAGATTAAGTACCAGTGACCTACCACTTTCAAAAACAAAAGGCATCGTGGATAAAATAGTCATTTAATACTACTATTACCGTACCGTATGTGTGTGGTACCGGTATTAATATATTCACTGGTGGTATGAAGCACCTCTCGGAATGCTTTTAACCTCTAAAATGTGCATCGCATTCGTAGGCTTAATTACGGTATTGGTGCATATGTCAACGATACAAAGAAATGTTACAACACACAGTTTGGAGTGAAAACATAAATTGTTATCAAATGTGAACACGTATTACGTCCGTATAGCCTTTAGGCCTAATACCGGTAACCCTCGACTTGTACAGGCAAGAACAACATGGTTTATAGGTCACCTAATACAATAAAATGTAAAAAAAAACCGGTCGTGTTTTGATATTTATTTAAAACTGAAGAAATATATCGTTCAAGTCTCTCAATAAAACACGATTTTAAGAGAATGGCATTCTTCCTCCTCATAATCCAAAATCACTCAGACTAAAATGCATCATCGATGAGAGCGAGCACGCGCAATTTAAGCCTAGTCCAGAAAGAAATGGTACCGTACCGTCGTATAACCTAGGCCTACTAATGTACAAGCTTTCTAATATATTTCTCTTTTTAATACAGCCTAGAACTGGAATCTAAGCGCTAAAATGTTTCACGGACAACAGCTGTTAACTAAGATGAACATGGCTGAACCGAGAACTTCCGCCGGTTAAATATGAACTGAGATCAAGACACGGTGATCTTAGATTAACGTTTATACAACAGAAATTCTGAGTTCAGCACGTGCTAAGATCAGCTGAAGCTGGTGAACTTTATACAATCGGCCCTAAGTGTACTGTTATGGTGCACTTAGATTTCGTATTAGTTTTACCTACAATAACCCTTTCACTATATTGCTCATAAAATTCCGCCAGTTATCCCGGTTCAGTTATCCCTCATGACCATTGATTTAGTGCTAATGATCCTGTAGTCTCCTGACCAAAAGGCATGTTCTTCATGCCAACATACTTTGCTAATTCCAATCAAATCCAACTTAAGTCTGTTTCTCTTTCCAAGTTCTCTAACCTACCACTACATATCAGACTTCTTAACATTCCAAGCTCTGACCCAAAATTTTTAACAAACTCTTCTGTGCAACCTATCTGCATAAAAGTTATAAAACAGGGCCAAGGACTTCCATGTTTTGTACCACTACAGTATTAGGGTACTGTAACTACTAACAATATTTTACAAAATTCAGCCATAATTATTTAAGCTCACAAAGTAATGCATTATTCTGAAGCTCTAGTCCATTTAACACATTCTCTGTAGCATTGGGTGTTATGACTTCTTTGCTTCGGCCCACCGTTGACCCAATGCTTTCTTTAGATATTATCGTTTTGGGCCACTGGTGACCGTGGTGACCTGAATAATTAGACTTTGGTAAGTCCGTGATATTAATTCCAACAAATGCAAGTCCAATTATTAGGTGAGTCATTGTAGAGGGGACATCCAAATGTATTTACCTCTGCGACAGTGTTCCGATAACAACAATGACCCTGAAATGACCCAAACTACAGTATTACGATAACTAAGGCCTAGACTAGCTTTCATTTTCCCACCTTAATTGATCCTTGTCTTTTCTTTCCTAATACCCTCGTTCTTCGAGTGGTCAGACGTCTTCTTTTCTTTTCATGATATCTGCTGCCTTCTACACAATCCTCTAAAGGTGGCAGGGTATGTGTAGTACTACCATTTCTGGTGCACACTGGATAGTACTACATCCTCACGGGCTCACAACTTTCGAGCTCTCGAGTTGGTGACCCTGAGGGATTTTTGAGGTGGGTCAGTTTTCCTCTTTTTCCACTGACATTTGAGCGTACCCTCTTTCCCTTTCCTATCTGCCTTTCATGCCTCTACTTCTTTCAGAGTGGGGCAGATGACCTCGTAGTTCCGCCCATTAAAACAATAATTATTTAACAATTCTTTCAGAGTCCCTCAGTCCTCATTCTTCAAGGGTTGAGGGCATTTCTGTTTGCTCTTTTTAATTTCCCTTATTCCTCTTTCGTTGTCCATTTCTTCTTCTAGTATGTAAGTTACTAACAAGTCTGTAGTTTAGTTGTCAGTAGTTAGATTTCATTATCAATCAACCATATCATTAGGGGCCAGTTGTTGTTCAGTCTTTTGACTGGTTCGATGCAGCACTCCACACCTCCCTGTCCTGAGCTAATCATTTCATCTCTACATAGCTACCACAGCCTACATCCGAGGCAATCTGTTTAATATATTCTGACCTCTGTCTACCCGTACAGTTCTTGTCCTCGACCCTTCTTTCCATAACTAAGCTGGCTATTCCTGCGTGTCTAAATATTTGTCCTACCAACCTAGCAGTCGCCAGAAACATCTCTCCTCTCCAACTCGTCTTAATACCTCTTCATTTGTCACCCTATCTACCCATCTGATCTTTGTCATTCTCCTGTAACACCACATTTCAAATGCTTCAATTCTCCTCTTTTCTGCTGCACCAATAGTCCAAGTTTCACTTCCATACAGTGCCACACTCCAGATAAAGGCTTTCAAAAATGACTTCCTTATACCTAAATCTATATTCGATGTCTACAGATTCCTTTTCTGTAGAAATGCTTTCCTTGCCTGAGCCAACCTACTTATTATATCCTTTTTGCTTTGTCCATCACTGGTATTTTACTTCCTAAGTAACAGAAGTCGCCTACTTCCTTTAGCTTTTCACCTGCTAATTTGATGTCCATGGAGGTTTCTGATTTATTTCGACTGCATTCCAATATTTTTGTTTTACATTTATTAATTTTCATCATGAATTCTATCCTCAAGATGGAGTCCATAACATTCAAAAACTCATTCAAATCCCCTGACGTGTCTGCCAAGATGACGATGTTATCAGCAAATTTCAGAGTTTAAATTATTCATCCTTGAATCTTCACTCCCACTTTAAATATTTCTCCAATTTCCTTCATTGCTTGTTCAATGTAAAGATTGAAAAGTATGGGTTGATAAGTTGCAGCCTTGCCTTACACCTTTCTGAATACCAGCTTCTCTCTCATGTCCTTCAGCTCGAATTACTGCTGTCTGGTTTCTGTATAGATTGTAGATCACCCTCCCACCCCTGTACTTTATTCCAATCGTTTTCAAAATGTCAAACAATTTAGCCCAATCAACGTTATCAAAAGCCTTTTCTACATCTACAAATGCCATGAACATTCTCTTATCTTTCCTTATTCTACCTTCCAAAATCAGCCCAAGACTTAGTACAGCTTCCCTTGTTTCTACATTTCTCCTGAAACCAAACTGGTCTTTACCCTAGTCTGTTTCTATCTGGCTTTCCATCCTCTTGTAAATTATTCTAGACAGGATCTATGAAGCATGAGTAATCAAGCTGATTGTACGGTAATCTTCATATCTGTCAGCTACTACTTTCTATTGTATACGGGTGATAGAACCTGTCTCATAAATCCTACACACCAAGTGAAATAAACTGACCAGATCATTATCACCTATGCAGCGTAGCAACTCAATCGGTATATCATCATGCCTGGTGCTTTGTTCCTGCTTAAGTCTTAGGGGCCAATAACCCTTAAAAATATAATTATCATTGTAACTTCAGATACCAGAAATAAATGACTAACACTGTCGTCACATTCTTCAAATAGTGAGCAATTCGTGCAGGTTCCAAGGCCGTCCTTAACCTCTTTCTTTTCTGCATCACAGGAGTGTCAGAATGTGATGGCTATTCGTCTTAAAGGCGACCACGGGACCCCAGCTGAGTCCGGCATTGCTTCCACTTACTTGTGCCGGGCTCCTCTCCGTCTTCTTTCCTGTCGACCTCACTTGGTCAACTCTTGTTCTCTTCCGACCCCGACGGTATTACGGTATCCGAGGCCTAGGGAGTCTCTTCCTTTCCCGCCTTAATTGGCCCTTGTCTCATCTTTTCTGATACCCTCCTTCTGCGAGGGGTCAGCCTTCTTGTTCGTTTCCTTTTACCTCCTGCCTTGTGCTCAAGGCCCTTAAGGAGGCAGGGTGTATGTAGCCCCACCACTTCTGGTGCACCCTAGATAATGCTACACCCTCAGGGGTTCACGGGTGGTGAGTTCGGGAGTTGGCGACCCCGAGGGATTCCTGAGCTGGGTCCGTTTTCCCCTTTTGTCCCTTACCTTTGGGGCGGACCCTCTCCTCTCTCCCCTCTCCTCTCCTCTTTTCATTATATTTCCTTTTTCTCTTTAAGATTGCTGCACTATTTTTGTTACTTGGTTCCCCGTGTATCTAAATTCCCTTTCAGCGATTTTTTTTGTAGGTATTTTTAATCTACGTTGCATTTTGTAAGTTTTTTCGATCTAAATTACATCTCGCGATTGTTTTCAACTTCTATTGCATTTTGTAAAGATTGACAATCTAAATTGCTTTTTGGTAAGTCTTCCAATGCAGGTAGCCGGGCCTTTTAGTGAGAATTTTGAATTTCAATTGCATTTTGTAAGTATTTTCAACCAAAACCGCATTTCGCACGAATTTTGAATCTAAATTGCATTTTGTTTGGTGGGCATTTTGCACATAATTTTGATTCTTAATTGCATTTTGTGGGTATTTTGAATCTAAATTACATTTTGTCAAGGATTTTCAATCTAAATTGCATTTTGTAAGTATTGTCAATCCACATGAGTCGTTTGAATCTACCGTACATTTTGTAAGCATTTTCAACTTCGATTGCATTTTGTAAGTATTTTGAATTTCAATTGCACTTTGTGAATAATTTGGATTGGAACTGGGATATTTCAGTCTGAATTGCATCGTGTATTTTCAATTTCAATTGCATTTTGTAAGTATTTTGAACCTCAATTGCATTTTGTACGTAATTTCGATCTCATTTGCATTTTGTAAGTATTTTGAATTTCAATTGCATTTTGTAGGTATTTCGACGCTACATTGCATTTTGTACGTATTTTGAACCTAGCCTTCATTTTGTGGGTATTTTTCAATCTATTTCTTTTGTGAATCTTTTCGTTCTAAATTCCCTTCTGTAAGAACATTTTGCGAGTTGTTTCAATCTGAGTTCCTTTTTGTAAGTATTTTCCGTCTCGCTTAATTTTCGTTCTGGTTTCCGTTTCATTATCATTTTCACTATCACCCAGATCATTAGGGGCCGATAACCTAGATGTTAGGCCCCTTAAAACAACAATTATCATCATATTTGTCTAAAAAGAACGTAACCTTGCTTGTAAATATTATATAGTGATGGCTTCAATAATACTCCCATAAATAAACATACTGTTGCGTGCTACACCTAGTAGCAAGTTCATTAATTGGATCACAGTAGGTAGAAAGTACAACACAAATTGACCCTTCAAAGAAAAATAAGTTTTATTGCAGGTCTAGCGTTACAGTGCACCACACAATAAACACTCAGAAACCAATTAGAGGTCTTAGTCAAGTTCGCTCCCTTATGGAGTACATTCACTCTTTCACTTGGTCATGCAGTTAATCCTCGCTAATGAGACAGGTGGCCTTGGTAGAAAAACCTGCAACACTTCCTCTTGTAAACAAGCCACAGTCTGATACTCACTTGTTCTCGAATTCACACTGTCTCGCCGTCTGCTACTTGGAAACAGTCCACTACGTTTTGCAATACACCACAATACCTTTGCACATTTAAAACATATGCAATCACTCAAAAACACAGTCCATCCCTCGCTGGTGAGGCCGCTTTATATAGCGGTCTGGTGACTCAATGAATGCTTCTAGAACAGTCCAGGATTCACAGCTTCTCGAGATTTCCATCACTAGCTGGGTCACGAACATTCTGGTCCACCCCTTTTGTCCTCACAGCCCCGTTGCATAAGGCGCTGGTAACACACAGAGGCAGGGGATAGCCCGGGGTGGCTGTGACTCACGCGGCGAGGCGACAAAACAACCTCGCAGCCGTAACACCACCCCCTTCCTAAAAGGCTGATCGTCCCGATCAATCATTGGTCCGTCTGTGTCCCTCCGTTGGCTGCCAGGCGATCTCGATGCACGATCTTCATCTTCGCCCTCGAGCTCCGCTGGATCCTGTAGACGACATCATTGATCCGTTTCACAACTCGGTACGGGCCCTCCCAGGACTTCAGCAGTTTGGGTGACAAGCCTTTCCTCCGTAATGGGTTGAAGAGCCAGACCAGGTCATCCTCGTGGAAATCTCCGGCATCCGTCTGCTGGTTGTATTGGGTCTTCATTCGGTCTCGATCCGCAGTCTCCTCCTTGTGAACGCGTGCACGCCTTCCAGTCGGTCGACCAGTTCTTGACAATACTGGCTTACCGGGACCGGATCGTCCCCAGGTCGGCCGAAGGCAAGGTCGACTGAGTTCCCTCCCAAACATTCATTCATTCATTTATTTGCAATTGGGGGTGTGTCCCCCGGTGGCAAGTTAGATATACATAACAAATAAATAATTGTACATAACAATTCACTAACAATTAAAGTGGAGTATTTACACAAATAGTCAGTCTTTTCTTAAACACACCTATATGTTTGGGAAAAGGCTCTAAGACTGCGGCAGGTAGAAAGTTCCAATTATCAATGGCACGGTTTACGAAAGAATATTTACCATAATTTGTTCGCTGTGGCCGGCCCTTAACTTTGAAAGGATGATCGCTCCTACCCATGTAAGTAGGCTTTTCCATACGTTTGCTAATCTCACCCCATTGTTGTTGATTTGTATACGTGTTGTACATAGCGCAGAGTCTAGATTTCGTCCTTCTAGCCTCAAGTGATTCCCACCCAAGTTTCCTTAACATACGGCTCACACTGCTCCTGGGATTAAAGTCACTGAGTACAAATCTAGCGGCCTTTCTTTGTACCATTTCCAACTCGTTTATGAGCCCTACTTGATATGGATCCCAAACCGCCGAGGCGTATTCCAGAATAGGTCTTACAAGTGACAAATATCCTAATTCTTTAGCAGAGGCACTACTTCCTTTTAATACCCTCATTACAAAGTGCAGGGACTTGTAAGCTTTAGAAACTAAACATCCTATATGACTACTCCATTTCATATCATTTCTTACGTGAACGCCCAGATATTTGCAAGAATCTTCTTCTACAAGTATTTCCAATCCAATGTTATATTGAAAATCTTGCCTTCACACTTTCCCTATTTTTATTAGACTACATTTTCTTGTGTTTATTTTCATTTTATTTTCAATCGCCCACTTGTAGACCAGGTTCAGGTCATCTTGAAGTACTGCATTGTCTTGTGAATCATGTATCTTTCGATATATTACACAATCATCCGCAAACAATCGACAGTCACTGTGAATCCCACTTGGTAAGTCTTTTATAAACCCCAAAAATAACAAAGTTCCGATTACACTGCCATGAGGGATACCCGACGTTACGGTAATTTCATCCGAGAATCGGCCTTCAACTTTCACTTTCTGGGAACGACCCGTCAAAAATTCTTGGGTCCATAAAATTACTCTTCTATCAATCTTCGTCGAAGCTAATTTATGGAGTAGCATGTAATGCGGCACGACATCAAATGCCTTCGCAAAATCTATAACTATGGCGTCGACTGAAACTCCATGGTCTAACGATTCGCTAATGTCTTGAAAAAGTGATAGCATCTGACTCTCGCATGAGTAACCTTTCCGAAATCCATGTTGCCTATCATTAAACCATGATAATGTTTCCCACTGTTCCCTCAAGTAGTCGCAAATGAGATGCTCCATCTTTTTACAAACGATGAACATAAGACTAACCGGCCTGTAGTTGCCCAATTCAAGTCTGCTCCCTCCCTTAAATATTGGGACTACCGTAGCTCTTTTCCAGTCATCCGGGATTTGCGCATTGTTTATGGACACATTAAACATCACCTCTTAATATCGTGCCACGGCCCTACCTCCTAGTTCAAGTACTTCACTAACAATATTATCAGGACCCTTCGATATATTGTAACGTAATTTTTGTATTAGCTTTACAATTGCTGACTGGTTTATTTGGAGAAGTGGAGCCCCTGATTCACCGTTAAGGTCCAACACACAGCTATTGGATTTATTGAACACACTACCATAAAAGACATTTAATTCATTAGCAATGGCCTGCTTCTCAGTAATTAATTTACCGTCACCGGACATTATCATCGACAAATTATTTGAATTTCCCTTTCTTCTTCTAACTTAACTGTAATTTTTTTTTCCACCCATCGCCTCTCGAACCAAGTAAACCTTGCATATAATTGTCATGAGCAGCCCTCTTTTTTAAGATGAGCTCTCTTGATAAGGACTTAAATTTCAACTTATACTTGTCACTATCATGTCTTTTATTGTATAATTTCCTAATTTTCCGTTTAAGACTCCTGATTTCCCGTGTGTAATACTCAGGATCTGGGTTTTGTTTCAGTAATTTAAATGGAACAAATTTATCAATAGCGCTATTTAAAATTTTCAAAAAGTTAGTCCACAGGATATTACTGTGATTTCCTTCCGATGCCCATCCTACAAATAGCTCATTCAAATACCCCTGAAATTTGCCCTGATCCGCCCTGCGATACTGGAATATGATCTTATTTGCTACATCAGAGTCTAATTTTGTAATGTCACCGTATCTAATATTTAATTCAACCTCAGAATGGTCACTAATTCCTGGTACTTTCAGACAGTTAATATACAGCTCTACAGGCCTTACGAGATAAACATCTAAGGTATTATTTCCTCTAGTTGGGAAGTCAACTACTTGGGAAAATCTCCCCTCCCTTAAGAATTTGTTTGCAGCGCTCTGAGCTTGACCACAGCTAGTTGACTCACCAGACCAGTCTAATTTGGGGAGGTTTAAATCTCCGGCAATTATTATGCTCTTTTTCATAGCATTACCCGTACAAGTTTTATCATACAGTGTGTCGAGAAGCGAAAAGTTATCTTTCGGTGCTCTATACGCCCCTATCACCTGAAGAGGGAATCTATTCCCTTTATCCGAAATTTGTACACATAACATTTCATGATCCGTATCAGCCCACTTTAAGAAACTAGCTATATTTTTGCGCACACAAATAAATAGCCCACCACCTCGCTTCCCCCGATCCCTTCTGTACATTTCGTAGGTCCCTTGAATTATTTCAATACTATTTATATCCTCATATAACCAAGATTCAGTAGCAATGACAATGTTCGGAGAATACGTCTCTACAAGTTTCCAAAATTCAATTAATTTATTTCCTAAACTCGGACAATTCACCTGCAGTAATCTTAGTCTTACCTCCGCAGCAAATATCCCAAAGTAGCTCCTTCTGTTCCCGTCGGCTGGCAACCTCTGGACCTGCTCCTCCTCACAATGGCCAGCACGAACCGATGACCCTGTCATGTAGGCTCCCTAGGTTGAAAGGGCCCCGTCGATTTAAATGCAGCCCGTCTCGGGCGAAGTCACTGCCACCAATCCAGCAGTCAGCATCTACGTACACTAATCCCAGTTGTGCACAAACCCAGTCCATGCGGTCATTTACAGTCTTAACTCGCCTTAACGGAACATCTCCCCGCCGAACAATGCCACTCATTATAATTTTTGCATTTCTAAACTTGCTTTTAGCTTTTCTGCCTAGTTCGTAGAGCTCCCCCATGATGTAATCAGCTGTAGCCCTTTTCTTCAAATCGTTCGTCTCAACATGGAGCAACATCACTTTAACTTTGTCACAGTCCTCTACATTTGCTTCTTCCACTTGTTGGGCAAGCTGTTCAATTTTAATCCCCGGATAACACCGCACTTTCGCACCTGATTTCCTCGAGATATTCGCACTCCATCGTATCATAGAATCACCCATTATGATAACGTCATCCTCAGTTTGCTCCTGCACGCCCTCTTCCACACTGATCCCAGTAGAAAGCCGTTCAGTCGCATCCTTCACCGTTTCCTCTGATTCACGAAGCTTTGTTCGAAGTTCCTGTATTATTTGATCCCTTGCTTTGATTTTCACCCTCAAACAGTCCGGCGTATCACATACTTTAAAAAACCAATTCCCGACATCACAATCCTCCTTAATACAGCCGAAGTGAAACCATTTCTCACATAGTCCACACTGAACACCGTTCTTCAATGCTTTACTGCACGTCGAACACTTTAATGCTGCCACTGGATCATTTGCCTGATTCACATTTGGAGTAACAGGGCCTGGATTCACTTCCACTCCACCAATAACTAACAATGCAGCTATCACTAGGGCTATAAACCACAAGTTACTAGGTCCCGTACGCACACACAAACACCGGAAATTCCGACTACCCTTCGCATACCACAGTCCAATCCTCGCGCGATAACACTCCAGAGAACAACCCATTTCAGCACACCTGAGAGCTCGGGAAAAACAAGACCTTTCACTTTGATTGCCAACTGCCCGGGCTGGTGTGCACTCGGTGGCTTCATGCACGGCGGAGCAGTAGGCCAGGAGAAATAGTGGAAGGTGTCTGTCCCAGTCCCTCTGGTGCTCGCTGACGACTATCCGGAGATGGTTCTCGATGGTGCGATTGAATCGCTCTACCATTCTGTCGGACTGGGGGGTGTAGCGGCGTCGTCCTCGTCTTCCGGATTCCCAGCAGCTGGCATAGGTTCTGGAACACCTGCGACACGAAGTTCCTCCCTTGGTCGGAGTCCAGCTCCAAGGGTACTCCGTACCGGCTGACGAATTCCTTCACCAGGGTCTCTTTGATATTCGCGGCTTCTTGGTTAGGGAGTGCATACGCCTCTGGTCATTTGGTGAAGTAGTCGCTGACGACCAATATGTAACGGTTCCCTGCCTTGCTCCCTCTCCTCCCCCATTTTCTTCACATGATCCCACCATCTCAGTCAGCTCATACGAACAGGTTCATCTAGCATATTCATTCCTATCTTTATCTCTTTATTACGAATACCTTCCTGCCTTTGCTCCCATCTATTTGTTCCAGAAATCATTCATGCTACCTTCATATCAGTTACCTCTAGCTTATGTATCAGATATCCTGAATCTACCCAGCTCTCGCTTCCACAGAGCAGGTCGGTCTAAATACAGAGCAATGTAGGAAGAGTTTTGTTGCTACAATAACTTCTTTCTTACAGGTTACTGTAGGTTGCAACTGAGAACTCACTACATTGGCTTTTCCACACCTCGACTCTATATCTTTCCCCACACTACCACCCTGAGAGAATACACAGCCCAAGTACAGTACCGTACTTAAAATGTTCCACCTGCTCCAATTTAGTTTCTCCTACCTGGCATTCTATTTGCTTGCGTTTCTTCCCTATCAACTTAACCTTTGTCTTTGAAATGCTAATCTTCATCCATACTCCCTACATTTCTGTTCAAGTTCAAACATGTTGGCTTGCAAGCTTTCGACGGAGTCAGTCATTACAACCAGGTCATCAGTATAGGCCAGACTACATACCTGGTTTCCACCTAATTGAATTCCACCCAGACAGTTTATGCCCTTCACCAAATGGTCCATGTGTAAAATAAACAGTAGTGTTGAGAGGTTACAGCCTTGCCTCACTCCTAAAAACTCTTGAACCAAGAACTCATCCTACCACCAACTCTCACTGCAGCCTGATTATCATCGATAATAATATAATAAAGCTGAAGAGTTTGTGTGTTCGTGTTTTTAAACGCGCTAATCTCTGGAACTACCAGTCTGATTCGAAGAATTAATTTTGTATATGATAGCAGGATTCAAGAGGAATAGTTTAGGCTATGTTAAATTTCGGACAGACCACTCCATTCCCTGCAGTTAGGCCCTTTGGCGCAAATCTACACCGTTTCACCGATCTGAACCACATGTTGTATACTTACCCTTTGGAACCCTGCGGGTGACACTGTCCACTTTAAATTTCGGACAGACCACTCCATTCTCTGTATTTAGGCCCTTTATCACAAATCTACACCGTTCCTCCTAATTGCACCAAATTTTACTTACACTTTGAAACCCTGCTGGTAACACTGTCCACTTGATATTTTGGACAACACTCTCCATTCCCTACATTTAGAATAACAAATTGAACTTGAAAACCACGTATTAAGGCCCTTGAATCATCCATGTCCGTAGTAGTGTAACTGTAAGAGTATTTTAATATGTCTATTGTTGACTGGCAATTCGGGCTGCATCACGTCGCCCCTACCAGTGTTCTGGTGCAGAATTGCGAAAATAGTTAAATCTTGTGCTGCTTATAAATTGCAGTCATGGGGAGTAATTAGTGCAAAAAGATTTCTTAGGCCCCTTAAAACGGTTATCATGAACATATTATGCCTCTGTATAAGTGCAATGGTGTTGGTGCAGTACATTGAGGTTATCAGATGCAAAAAGCGTTGGTGCTTTCAAATTTACCTTCATTTATTCCGAAACTTATCGTTGAGCGCTATGTGGCGGTGAAGGATATTATTTCTACCTCAGGAGCCTTGGACAGCCGAAGTTTTCCAAAGTGTTCTAATTATTTTCCTACGGCGCTCTGTGACAAAAGACGACACTATTGGTCTTTACATTTCTAACAGCCAATGAGATATAGGCCCTAGGCAGTGTCTTATTTCACTTACTCCTCTTTCTAAACATATTTTAAAATTTGTTTGTAAATTACGTGTCAGTGCTGTAGTTAATAAACAGCCGTTTCCCTATTCATTATTATCATAACGGGAAAATGACCTGAATGTTACGTCCATTATACTGTACTGCTTATCACCCCCACTACAACCACCACCACCACCACCACAAAAAGTTATACTTAAAAAATATTTATTTTCTGTTTGTTTAAGTATCATGTATTTAAACACAAATTGTGCTAAATGTTCGGGCATAACTCGACAAAATGACAGTGTTTCTCCCTGGTGTGCCATTGGGCTCTTCAGTTGGTTAAAGCACACCTCACCAAGACACTGTCTAGTACACACTGGGAAGGCTATTGCAAGACCTATTTGATACATGTGTATCTACGTCACGAGCAAAGCCAGTGCACTATGGGAGTCGAAACTCCACTCCAAAGCAATTATAACCTTACCTTGGCATTGAATATATAATTTTCAAAAGAAAAATTTGTAATGTCCGTTGAGCCATCATATATTTAAACACAAATTGTGCTAAATATTCCGGCATAACTCAACAAAATGATAGTGTTTCGCCCCGGTGTGCCATTGGGCTCTTAAGTTGGTTAAAGCGCACCTCACCAAGACACTGTCTGCTTTAACCAACTGAAGAGCCCAATGGCACACCGGGGCGAAACGCTGTCATTTTGTTGAGTTATGCCGGAACATTTAGCACAATTTGTGTTTAAATCTCGGCCAATCATCGAACTCTCCTTTCTACAATGCCTGAGTACACTTTGCCTGGGACACTTATTAAAGAAATGCCTATATAATTATTGCAATCTTTCCTGTTGCCTTGCTTATAAATTGGTGCGATTGCTGCTTTTGTCCAGTCGGAGGGTACCTTTCCTAAATCCCATGCCAATTTGATTATCCTTCTTCTTAAATTCCAGATTACAGTAATTTATGTCGGGGTGTGAATCAAGGTCCTCCATATGTATCTGTCTCTCCACCACTCTTGTCCTTCTTCCAGTATATCTTCCACTTTCACTCCTCTTCTCTCAATACTTTCCCTCACTGTATCCATCCACCTCATCCTCGGCCTTCCTCTTTGACGCCTTCTCGTGACTTTCTCAGTAAATAATTGCTTCGGGATCGATTATCCTATGCAACCATTTCAGCCTTGCTTTCCCACTTTACCATTTCTGGCCGAATTACATCTACTCCCGCCGCTTTGTGACATTGTAGTTTATTTACCTCCCTCTGTACATCCTCAACGGTGATCCTGTTCCCATTCTCATTCTCCTCCTGCATGATCTCAAAATCTGCCACATTGCCAGAGTCTCCATTAATGTTCAGCAAGTTTTTGAAGTATTCCTGCCATCTTCCCAGTGCTTCCTTGGTATCTGCAATGAGTTTCCCTGAATTATCTAGAGCACTGCTCATTTCTAAGTTTCTTTATAACACTCCCGAAAAATGTTCCTGCCGTTTGACCTAACATTTCTAATTTATCTCCGAATTCGTCCCATGACTTCCTTTTGGACTCTACTATTAGTTTGTTTGGCTCTGCTTCTTTTCACTACATATAGCTCTCTGTCTGCCAGATTTCTTGTTCGGAGCCATTTTTTTTTGTAAGCGTTCTTTTTACTTTTACAAGCAGATTTTACTATGTCATTCCACCAGATTGTGTACTATTTCCTGTCTTTACACTGCTGTCCCAAGACATGCCTTTGCTACTTCCAGACTGTATCCCTGTATCCTGACCACTCTGTTTCAGTTTCCTGCAATTCTTTACCATCTACTCTTCGGAATTCCTCATCAATCATTTCCATATATTTCTGCCTAATTTCCTTATCCTGGAGATTTTCAACCCTAATCTGTGTGCAAACAGTCCTCACTTTCTGCACTTTAGGTCTGACTATGCTTAATTCACTGTAGCTCAGTTTGTGGTCTGTTTTATCAAAGAAGTCCTCTGAATCCCCTACAATTTTTTATCAATTTACTAAAACCATAAATAAAAAGAATATAAAAACTAATACAGTACTTGCATAACTCAGAGCAATGTAAATGGAATAGGCTTCACGAGATGCCAAACGAACTGCTACTCTTCGTATTAAACAACAATATACCTTCTCAAGGCAGAAACTTTATTAGGCTCCGTTCACCATACCATGCAACGCTATCCCTGCAAAAAGTATTGGTCAGATAACAATCGGAACACAGGTTGACCGAAGCTTTATGAATGGAAGATGTGGAAGAAAATACAAACCCATTCAGGTCACCAGTGTTTACCAACATACCTTACTTCATTATGAATACAATGTTGCCAAAAGTTCTGAGATATGTGTAACTAGGACATACTGTAGTTATTTATTTATTTATTTATTTTGGAAAGTTTGCAAAATCAGTACAGACAATAATTGCATGCATCGGGAACATGTTAACTAAAGATTGCCCACATAGTTACTCATTCTAAATCTTTAGTTAGTTATTGTTGTTTGAAGGAAGGAGCAGCGAGTCTATACTTCACTAGAAATATTTTCTGGATTAGGTCACTGCCACTGACATGACAAATAAATTTCAAGTCCATACTAGCAAGTGGTTTGTCTTGACTGGCCTTCGTACCCATACTTTTGAAACACAATTTTTTACAAGTCTCCTGTTACCATGTTTTAAAATGTGAGGGGTAGCTCATGAATGACACAATTCAGATGAAAAGGTCATTCAACTTCCTTCATATTATGTACAGTAATGATCATGCTCTGAGGTGACACACGCACATAACACTAAAATCTTTGATGAATGTTGAGGTAGGGAAATTCCCCTAGGTTGTCATCCACCTGACTGCTTACACACTCTTATCACTGCTTTTCTCCACAGCATATTACAGCTCACTTGGGACGGGGCTAACAGAGAGATAGATCACAAGACTTCGTGTATCAAACAAGTACCTAAGTACACTTCCAACATCTACATGACGACGGTCGTTGCATATGAGGCGCTTGAGAATCCCTCAGGTGTTGAACCCTTCAGGATGGATGATGAGTAACCAAGGATTCAGATTTAATAAAAGACAAAAATGCCATTGTGACCAGGAAAAAAAGGAGGTTTTAATCACAAAATATATTCAAAAAAAGTATAATAGCAGATATGAAGTACTTGAGATATGACATGGAGTGAATTGTGTAACGTAGAATGAAAAAAGCTGCTTCCTACCAGTTTACATGTTCTTACACTTCTTAGCTTTTTTTTTTTGAGTGTTACATATTAATTCTCTATTTCCTTTTCCTTTTAGATGTCACTGGTTTTAGAGACTGTTCATTTCACAAACATCCATTGGAGTCACCAAAGAAGTAAGTTCAATTTGGTAACTAGTGTTTCCAAGATCAAGATGCAGGTGCATGCTTTTGAAATGTTAGTTTTATACTGTATAATGTTGCAAATATTCTTTATCATGCATCGAGTCTCAAGTCTTGATTGATGGACTGTCCTGTCCTGTCAATTACCAGACCCACATTTACTTGTAGACCTTGCAACCTGAAATTATTAAGTATCCCATCTACTACTGATTCAAAGAATTGTCTCTCTGTGCAATCCTTCTTTTATTGGCCTTTACCCAGTTCATTAGTCTTGTTTGCCATCGATCTGACAGGGGGAGTATACTTTGCCATGTTAAAATACCCCCTTAAAATTGCTTTCACACAAATAATTGTCCATAAAAGCCATGCGCAAAGTTTTACTTGTTCATACTCTCTGAAAGTTGCTTTTAAATATAATTCAAAATGTTATTGTTCACCTGTGGGGTTCATTGAAATGTTAGACAGCTCTTACCCTGCAGGAGGTAGGAACTTTCTTGTTGATTGCTGCAATAGTTTCACAGATATTGAACATCGCAAGATTGGTAACACTTATTGAAATTTGAAAGACATGTTTGGGGTCAAACGGAGTAGTTGTAAGTCCTTCCAAAGTTCCATTGAAATCGCCCCAGCCAACCAAATTTTGCTAGGGGGACACACCCGTGGACAAAAGATGATCACACAAGCCTATATATTTTGTCATGTGAAAATAAGAAGCTAGAAATAAGCAATAGCATTTGGGAAAATATTCTGGTCAGTATAGATTCCTGATAATACCTTAAATTTTTCCCAGTTTCCATCCTGCAACATGTAATTTAATAAGCAAATTGAAATTGTTGAAATGCACCTTCGGTATCTTATGCATAATTTTCTGCTATCAGGCTACTATGTCAAATACTGACAAGAGTAGATCATCTTGGGTGAAAGTCGGAAGATGAACTTTCACTCCCTGATTGATTTTATTGTCCCTTACAGTATCATGGATGTAATGTTTACATTTCTTTTCTTGCAGGTGCATTTCAACTGTGGATCATCTATCAGAGTTCTTGGACGGTGAAGAAGATGACAACAGATCATATCATGATGCTTTCTATGATGCATTGGAGAAATTCTATTGTAGGCTGTATGAAAGAGCAAAATTAAGAACTAGGCAGGAATGTGAATACAGCAATTGAAGGCAGACATTGTTTCCCGCCTTTCAGTTATTTTGTGATTTATTTACAGATGAAATGCTCTAAGATGTGATGTTTTGGGCAACAACTCTTTTGACAATATTGTTATATTCACAAAAAAATGTTTCTGATATTGTTAGTTTTGTTTCAAATGTATACAATATTAAAATGTGGGGGCTGCTAATTTGATCATCTTACCCCATAAAGAAATACTCGTATTTACAGAACTTAACGATACTTGCTATTCTTCCACCCAATCCTGATTATCTCTTCCACATTGAACTGCTTAATTTTTCAACAAAGATCATTTCAAAGTTTAGAAATATTAAAATGACGACGACGAATGGGACTTCAATGGGAGAGGGGGGGAGAGAGGTAGCGGCTTTGCGGCGAGCAAGACAGCTTGTTGCTAGCGACAACGGAGTTAGTAGCTCGTTACTCTATAGATTGCATCCGAAGTGAGATTATGACTGTACTAGACGCATAGGGCATCCTATAGCTAAACGTCTTGACTAGAACAACCGACACAAGGGAGAATATGGTGATCGCTATGACTTTGATGGACGATGATTAAATGGAGATATACTAGTATAGACTACACAGTGCAGCCTGTGGGATGAAAACTCTTAAATGCGAAGCAAGATGTCACGACGACGACGTGAAAATAGTGGCTCATATTTCTTTCTGATTCAATTAGTAAATACTAATTTTTTAAAGTTTTGGATTTTTCTTTATGCCTTTCACAGAATCCCCCTCTACATTGCCATATTTACTGTGAAAAATAAACCTTGAGACTGTGTCACTGACCGATTACTTCTTTTTGTTCTGCTTCCGAAAATTCCATTCTCATACCTGGCAAGTTTTCAGTTTTTCCCGGAAGGTTTCTGGATTTTGGGGGTGTTTTCCGGTTGTCCGGATTAACATAGTTTTTCCGGATGTTCAGCTCCCTCCATAGCTTTTTTCCGTTCTCTGCATCCAAATCGCATTTCAGTTTTGATTTTCGATAATAGCTCCTAATCCGAGGTGCGAGTGTTCAAATTCGACTGAAAATCGACTGATAAGACTCAGGGTGTCTACCGGTAACAAATAGTAACGAAAAAGTAGCTAATTTTATAAAGGTAATGAAAAGTAGCTAATTCTTATATCTGGATAGTTGTAGGTAACGAAAATTCGCCGTGGTCTGTTAAAATCATTTAAACCCGCGCCGCTAGGCTCGCAGATGCGATGAAGCGAGTTTCACGCAAGCGGCGCAGATTGCGCAAGCTTTATTTCCCCGTGCACGACCTCAAGGAAATGCATACTGAGGTTACCTTCAGTGGTACTGTATACATCAGTTCAACGTTTATTTTCGGCATCAAGAAGAGTTAAGTTTTGTGTAAAATATTTTTCTGTATTAATCGGAAACCTGACTTTTTGCGAGACGTTTATTCGCGATAACTTCCGAAACTCAACAGAAACTTCTCATTTATGATATTGGCCTCTAAATTTGTGTTACTCAAATTGAAGTCCAGAAATAACGCGAAATAATTTATTGTCGCAATCTTGCAATCTTCGAAATACATAGACTATATTTTAAAAATCTATCCGTCTAGTGAACTTGCGCCATCAAGTATGGTTAATTCGATATATGTCTATTTTTCCTTCGAACTATGGTTCCATTGGATATATAATCTAACCGGTTACGGTATCTCGAAAACTTGTACAATTTGAATTCGAAAGAAAATGTGCCCTCTTGTCGGATTATTCGTGCAATCCTCTCTGAATAATACATAATAACCGATACCTACTTCGAAAGTTCATCCTCGGAAGTCACATCCTCAAGACGGCCGCCTGACAGCACGACTTGCCTGTTGCAATCTCGTCAAACGGACCTTGATCGACGCCAGTTGCGTAAAATTATAAAACCCGTGCCCGGCCGCGAACTTGTGTCCTCGAGGACTGCGGGAATCACGGCGCCGATCATACAACATGTCCATAACTGCTCGTGAATTTTAACCACGCCCAACTGTGACAGATCATAGATATGCACAGACACTCCTCATTACTGTTTATTGTTATATATAGTTCATGTTTATTCATTCGGAAAGTGCCCAGATGTATAGCGTAGAAGTAGTACCTAGGCTGTTGCCTAATGGCCTTGTGTCATGTTGTGAAACTGACTAGAAGCGACACGGCAGAATGTCGAACTTGTGATTGGTTTGAATCTTATATGGATTTAGGTGGCGGTGCGATGAGATATAGATACTCTGGTTAAAGTTTGGTTAGTTGATTGTTTGGCATCGAATTGATGCATTGTGATATAAAATACTACTAGCTGCTACAAGTATTTGTGAATAGAATCGTATACTAGAAAGGATTCACATTCTGTGATATTACGGAGAAGTTTCCGTAAATTGGATTCTTATAAAAGGAACCAGTGAAAGCGTATTGGATGAAAATAAAGAACACGTATAGGAATATTATGCCCCAAAGACCAAGTAAGACAAGGTTAGCTGTAATAGAAAAGTAATGTACGGCGCTTTCCGATCAGTACACATAGTCCAATTAATGAAGTATTATAAAGTTATGTTGCAATTAGAGTATGATGAGTTTAGTTTAATAATTACCTTTGAGACATCTGATTAATAGGAAAGGGGGAAAGAGCGAATTGCCATAAGCAAGCTCATTGTCCTGCTGCCCAGGAGTACAGTCTTGTGTGTTTTATTTTTTTCTCATTATAGTAATGAGTGGCGCCCAACAGAGTTTATTTAAGGGTAGCAATTACATAGTGACGCCGCATTACGTGGGGCTCGATTTATGGCAATTCACCAAAATACAATATTGAAAATGCACATGATAGGTAAGGTGATCAAGATAAATAGTGATATTAAGAGTGAACTTAGGGGGAATGTCAGAGATTGTACTAAGAACACGTACTTTTCAGCGTGAGCATGACGAATAGAAATAAACAGTGTCAACACTCCGCTACTTAAGCATTGTAGTTCATGGTCCAGCCAGTGTGTGGCGCGGAAGTCGCGACGAACCATAAGCACGTATGACAGTAACCCACGAGGTTAGTACTGTAAGATCCTGTGCGCGAGAAGTCATATTATTCGAGGGAATTTGTTTCTTTGTAATAATTTACGAATGTCTGTGCAGTGCTTTGTGTGTGCAAACAACTAAGTTTTCTGTTGTTTCGGGAAAATGTCGTAAAGTTTTGTTCCTGGAAGTAAATCGGGTTACGAAGAAAATCTGATGGTAGACATTTTTCACACCGCCAAAAGAAACAAATCTGTTTTCGAAATGGGCGAGAGTTTTTTCCGTGGAAGGATAAGCAATTGTCGATCAAAAATAGAATCTGTGACGAACGTTTTTCGGAAGATTTAATTATTATAAAGGCGGACTCTTTCGTAGTGAACTATGAGAACGTGAAACTTCCTCGCGTGAAGTGGAAATTAAAACCAGGATCAGTACCTCAAATTTTTCAAAATTTACCGAAATATCTATCCACTGATGTAAAATCACGAAAGCCGCCCAGTAGGATACGGAATGAAGGCAGCCTTCCATGGTTACTTGTTCTATTTCGTGCCATCCTTACCTAAAATGAAACAAAATCCGTCTTAATAATAATAGGCCTAAAATAATAATAGTTGTTGATTCTTTAGGGACTTAACGACATCGTGGTCACGTATCCCCGTGTGTTTGGGTTTGTTTAGAATTCGTCTGATAACCTGTGTCAATATGATGTCTGTAGTAGTGTGTGTATTTGGAATTGAGGTCGGATTTGGGTAGGAAGCGGCCGTGTCCTTCAGTTAGGTACCATCCTGGCATTTGCCTGGAGGAGAAGTGGGAAACCACGGAAATCCACTTCCAGGATAGCTGAGGTAGGAATCGAACGCGCCTCTTAACATTTTTGCCTCACGAGGCTGAGTGCACACCGTTCCAGCCCTCAGACCAGTATTAAATTTATTGGCAGAGCTGGGAATCGAACCCGGACTTCCGTGGTGATAGCCAAGTGGCCAAGAATGAGTCGGACATATAATAATGGCCAACCTGCCAATAAAATAAACGGTCAACCAATTCTTCGCTTCCGTTACCGTCCTCCTGATCTTCGGATCTTGTTTCAACTTTGTCTTCAGTATCAGAGTCACAAATTCCTTTGAAATTACTGAATCATGAACTAGCTATTCGTTATCTTTCAGCAGAAGGTGACACGCTTCATCTGCATCCTTAGTTTTTCGTAAGGCGCAGTCTCCTTACTGATATTAACTAAGGCAACATACTAAGCCAAATAATCATTATAACAGCACACCTGCCACTCACTAACAGAATGTAACATCATTGGGAGCGCTGGTACTATCAATATCACGCTGACAAAGTGTTACACGTGATAAAGTTATTTTTAGGCACGCTATTTCACAACTCCAGAAAAAATGCTTACTATGGTTTGGTGTAAGATGTCATGAGACGATAAGATCATAACTTGAACTGTTGGCTTGATATTAAAACTAATATAACTAACCATGGAGCTGTCAGACCAATGCGCGACTAACGGAGGGTTTTAAATGATAGTTCTACATGGGGATAGAGAATACCGTATTTCCTCGCATAATCGTCGCACTTTTTTTGCCAAAATTTCGTGGGAAAAAGCAGGGTGCGACGATTATGCGAAGAATATTTAATTTCGAAGAATATACTGTATCATTATTTGCTGCGCGGGCCAGTCATTCACGTAGCGTGAGTCATAGCCCACAGTCAGAGACAGGGTTCCTTCTTCTAACAAGATCACGACAGGTTAACGCTCGCGGAATGTGCTGACGAAGCTGGCCATTCGCGTCGTGGTTCATAGCCCGCAGGCATAAAGACGAGATTACTTTCTCCTGACAAGATCACGCCAGATTAGGCCTATAAACTCGCGGAATGTGCGCTGGCCGTTCGCGTCGCGGTTCATAGCCGGCAGGCATAAAGACAATATTACTTTCTCCTGACAGGATCACGCCAAATTAGGCCTATAAGCTCGCGGAATGTGCGCTGGTCGTTCGCGTCACAGTTCATAGCCCGCAGGCATAAAGACGAGAGTACTTTCTGCTGACAAGATCACGCCAGATTAGGTCTATAAGCTCGCGGAATGTGCACTGACCATTCGCGTCGCGGTTCATAGCCCGCAGGCATAAATACGATATTACTTTCTCCTGACAAGATCACGCCAGATTAGGCCTAGACGCTCGCGGAGTGTGCGCTGGCCGCTCGCGTCACAGTTCATAGGCCGCAGGTCTAAAGATGAGATTACTTTTTGCTGACACGAACACGCCAGATTAGGCCTATACGCTCGCGGAATGTGCGCTGGCCGTTCGCTGGCCGTTCGCGTCGCGGTTCATAGCCGGCAGGCATAAAGACAAGATTACTTTCTCCTGACAAGATCACGCCAGATTATACGCTCGCGGAATGTGCTAAGTGACGAAGCTTGCCGCTCGCGTCACAGTTCATTGCCCGCAAGCATAAAGACAAGATATTTTTCGTCTGACAAACTCGCGCCAGGTTATAAAGTAGCGGCAGCGTGTGCAACTGACTGGCGCACAAATACGAACATGCTATGCGACGATTATGCGATGAAATTTTATAAACCTATTTTAGTGTTTGAAAAGTGGGGTGCGACGATTATGCGAGGAAATACGGTATTAATGCTAACTGTTTGACAGTATTATTCATAAGTCTAAACACACAATTTGTTGTAATCAGCGTAACCGCAGCCTTCGTAAAGAGGTTTACTTAGCCCAGCGCGTATCCCACTATTGAACAGCTGTCTGTGTAGCGTTGGGGATCAGCGCTGCTAGCGCTAGCAAAGCGGGGCGCGGTTGAACTCGGTGAGTGATAACACTATTTATTTCTATTCGTCATGGCGTGAGGTTAAAATGGAATCTGGAGATAAACTAGTGCTTGTACGTAATGTGGGGGAGATGACGGAAAGGTCAAGTAGTGAAGAGAATGTGGTTTCATGTGAGAGTATAGAGGGGGTTAACCTTGGCTGGCTCCAATTATTGATGAATAAAATGGAGGAAATGAGTAAGAATACTAATACTAAAATTGTAGAAATGAGTAATAGTAATAACACTAGAATTGAGGAAATGAATAATAGAATTAGCATTAGGATCTAGGAAATGGATAAGAAGATTAACTGTAGGATTGACGAAGTAGATCACAGTATTAAGAAAGTGGAAAATAAGGTAGATGAATTGAATGATAAACTAGAGAAGTTGGAGGAGAAATTAGATTCAGAGTGTGAGAAGATAAGAGTGGAAATGGAAATAAATAAAACTATATTACAGACACAGATAGATGAGATTCAGAAAGAAAATGGTGATAAGTCATAAGATTGAGATGTTGGAAAGAAGAATAGGTACAAAATGTGAAGCGATAGAAGGTACGTTAAAGGAGAGGATGGATAGGGTGGATAGCATGGTAGAGAAGAATACTAAGGAATGTTTTAGTAGAATAGAGGGAATGGAAGGAAGATTTAATCAAGTAACAGAAATGAAGAAGAAACAAGATACGGTATTACAGAAAATGGACGAAAATAAGAAAGAAATAAACAAAGAATTCGGGAGGATAGAGGAAAATGGAAGTAATAGTAGAAAAGAAAGTTTTGAATAGCCAGAGTATACTCCGGAAAGAAATTAGGGAGAATGCGAACATGGATATGAATAGATTAGGCATACTAGGTAGAGAAGTTGAGTTACCTAAGTTTACAGGAAAACAGAATAATCCTATGGAATTTATGAAACTGGTGGAAAAGAAATTCAAGCGTCAATTGGAAGGGGAAATTATTGATTGGAATAGTGTACTAGAAATGTTATCAGTAGCTTTTGTAGGCGAATCTAGATATTGGTTTCAAGTGTATAAAAGTAGTATGACAAGTTTAGTGCCAAGCCATTTCCTGAAATACTTGCCAAGAATGCCAAGCCATTTTCAATGGTCATGCAGACTATTCCAAAATAAATCATAAATACCACATTTCCAACGATAGAATCATTATTTTTGCTTTGCATTATAACCAATACCTCATACATTATGTTCACACAAGTAAATACGGCACCTAAACCTTTTTAATTGAGGTTATTCTGATAATTGTTCAATTTTTCAATTTCTTTTTGTAAAAAATCAGTTATGAGCCTAAATTAAGGAAGTGATATAGTGATTATGTTTAGTTTTTGTATATATGCTGTTGTTTTGGATGAGGAGTGTCCTAGTATTAGTTTCTGTATTGTATGTTTTCTCTTATTTATATTTCGTTCAAACATATGGGGGCGTTCTGTGACAGATCATAGATATGCACAGACACTCCTCATTACTGTTTGTTATTTATATATATATATAGTTCTAGTTCATGTTTATTCAATCGGAAAGTGCCCAGATGTATAGCGTAGATGGAGTACCTAGGCTGTTGCCTAATGGCCTTATGTCATATGTTGTGAAACTGACTAGAAGCGACACGGCAGAATGTCGAACTTATGATTGGTTTGAATCTTATATGGATTTAGGTGGCGGTGAGATGAGATATAGATACTCTGGTTAAAGTTTGGTTAGTTGATTGTTTGGCATCGAATTGATGCATTCTGATAAAAAATACAACTAGCTGCTACAAGTATTTGTGAATAGAATCGTATACTAGAAAGGATTCACATTCTGTGATATTACGGAGAAGTTTCCGTAAATTGGATTCTTATAAAAGGAACCAGCGAAAGAGTATTGTCCTGCTGCCCGGGAATACAGTCTTGTGTGTTTTATTTTTTCTCATAATAGTAATGAGTGGCGCCCAACAGAGTTTATTTAAGGGTCTGAGCAATTAGACAACCTCGAGCTCGCCTCCGCCATTCTGCCAAGACAGATAGGCAGACAATCGTTGAACGGCCGGATGCGGTGCCGATTGCATAATATCGCGTTCTCATTGTGCAACCGCGAGGGCAACGTGAATCTCGTAAAACGACCGAGAGCGGCAGCGATTACGATACATCGTGATATTTCTCCGCATTGTCAAAGGGACAGCAAGCAGTGCCGATTGCGTAATAATAACTTACCATATTTTTCCGTGCCCGTCCTCAAAGGAGAATAGAAATCTCGTCGAACGACTAAAAGTGACTGATTATGTAATCGCGATTTTTCTCAGTGTTCTATCTAAAAAACTACCTACGAATCGCGTCAAACGGCTGAGAACAGCGCCGATCGTGTAACGTCTCGATATTTCTCCGTACCTGACTGCGAAGACATAATTCGGTGACGATCACGTAACGTCGCATATATTTCTTCGTGGTCTACCGCGGCGACAAAGGAAATCTCCCCAAACGGCCAAGATTAGAGCAACTTCTTGGTACTTATAACTTCTTGTAGACAAGACGGCATATTTGCTGAATCTACTTTTTTTTTTTTCGTGTGGTCTCCTCAGAGACCTTGTGCAGGTCTTTCTATTCGACGCCCGTGGGCAACCTGCGCGTCGGGATGAGAGATGGAATTGATTAAGGTGAATGAAATTGGAGAAGGATGTGGAAGGAAGCGGCCGTGGCCTGTCAGAAGGTACCGTCCCAGCATTTGCCTGGTGTTGAAAATGGGAAACCACGGAAAACCATTTCAAGGACTGCCGACGGTGGGGCTCGAACCCACGCGTCTACCGAGTCAGCAGAGAGCTTGGCCCCATGACCTAACACTGCACTTTAGCCAGCGTAGCCACTACTGTCGGTGCTGAATCTACTCATTTGATATTAAATATCCATTATTTATTTTTATCTAAATTTTTATGACACCATAAGTGAATCTTATTCACTGCTTTAAACACAGTTCATTGTTATTTTCCTTCACCGCGCGATGAGCTTCTATGGTTGCCGACTGCAGACGTATCTTGAATTAAAAGGTAGCTAAAAAGTAACTAATTTTTACTTCATCCTTACAGTAGACACCCTGTAAAGTTTATCGATAAACCTGTCTCACTGATTATCGCTGCATTTATATTACTCTTTGTGCTTCGACTGTTTGTAAGCGGGAAAGCTTGGTTTTAAGCGGTGCTTGCTGTAGTTCTGGTATTCGTTCAATTGTGTGACAAATTTTTGTGCGATTTAGTGTTTTCGTGATGAATTCAAGAAAGAAACGATATCATCAGTCTTCAGAATTTTTGGAAACTGGCACAATGAATTAGATATGAAGAATAAAACTTACAATTTTCCGCCTAGTCAATACTATAATTTGTTAAAACATTTCATGGGTACATGTTTCGGGTCCTATTTCTTCTAGACCCTTCTTCAGCCCACAAACTTATAATATGGAGTTCATCAGAGCACAAAAAACATCGATAACACAAATGCACATATATAATAAAAAATTAAAAACACTGTGACAATATCTGAGAGTCTAAAAATCTAAAAATGGCATGCATAGTTTAGGGGCTTCAGGTACATGTTATTTTTGCACTTGTTCTATATCTATATAAAATGTCATTTGACACTGTGAAACGCCGGGCTCATATTTTGACGTCTATAACTGGCGTACTGTAGAAACTTGCTGCATATCTTATACTGTTTTAACATTTCTGTTGGTGTGGCTGAAGATGGGTTGGACGGCAACGGCTACATCTTTTAACAAATTTTTGTTATAATTTTTTTTTTTTTTTTGCATTTGGCAACCTGTCTTTGGCGGATTAAAATAATCTTCTGTCACACGGTATGGAAAACAACAGAGAAAATTTGGCGTGATGTTGCATATGACCCGAAGTCAGACGATAACATGTATGTCAGACACACGCGCTCAGTAGCAGCATGTTGCTCACGCTAAGCGGAGCTTGACCTTCACTTGATGTCGCAGGGCTGTTATGTTAAAACAGTATAAGATATGCAGCAAGTTTCTACAGTACGCCAGTTATAGACGTCAAAATATGAGCCCGGCGTTTCACAGTGTCAAATGACATTTTATATAGATATAGAACAAGTGCAAAAATAACATGTACCTGAAGCCCCTAAACTATGCATGCCATTTTTAGATTTTTAGACTCTCAGATATTGTCACAGTGTTTTTAATTTTTTATTATATATGTGCATTTGTGTTATCGATGTTTTTTGTGCTCTGATGAACTCCATATTATAAGTTTGTGGGCTGAAGAAGGGTCTAGAAGAAATAGGACCCGAAACATGTATCCATGAAATGTTTTAACAAATTATAGTATTGACTAGGCGGAAAATTGTAAGTTTTATTCTTCATGATTACTGTCAATACGGAACCTGAAATGAATAATATTTCTAATAATGAATTAGATAGTCTCACATCACAAAGAGTTTGTAATCTCTTTCCCTGTAGTCTTTTCTTACTATTTTTAAGACCTTGCGTCACATGTACGCGTTAAATTTTTGCGCTTTGGGATCTTCTGGATTTCTATTTTTGAATGTTTGCAGGTATGCATTCTCATTTCAGGAAGACTATACAGTGCAGCCTGTGGGAGGAAAACTCTTAAATGTGAAGCAAGATGTCACACTTGTGACAGATACGGTCTATTGGCGAACGGGACTTCAATGGGAGGTGGGGAGAGGTAGCTGCTTTGCGGCGAGCAAGACAGCCGGATGCTAGCGACAACGGAGTTAGTAGCTCGTTACTCTATAGATTGCATCCAAAGTTAGATTAAGAGTGTGCTAGACACAGAGGGCATCCCATAGGAAAACGTCTTGACTATAACAACCGACACAAGGGAGAATATAGTGATTGCTACGACTTTGTTGGGCGATGATTAAATGGAGAAATTCTAGTATTGATGCCCCGACGACATGGAGTTGTCCACCTCTGCTGCATAGTTTTAGGTGTGCTGCCCACTCTCTGCAGGTTGCAGTGGAAGATGCCCTTAAGCTAAATGTTCAATAAAGAACATACAGTCTACTTTCTCTTAAATGTATTGGTATAGTTTTATCCATCGAGAACAGAGAGTTCTATGGCGACACGCGGCTGAAGCAGACTACCCCCACGCCTAGGTTATCACCAAGCCAAGTCTGGCCACTTCCCACAGTGTTAACTTGCTGTTTATTCTGCAATGTGCAGTAGTGATTGACAAATTCCTGTGTGGCCTGCGCTGAGTGGTGTATGTTGTTATGCCAGTTCTACATAGCTATTCAAGCTGGGGAAGCACTCTGCTTTAATAACTAAACCGAATGGAAAGCCATTGCTGTTGAACCAAGTGATCAACTAGTGTTTGGGCTGGAGAAATCTCTTCAACCAGGAACATTTTCTTATTTCTTTCCTTTTTCTTGATGGAAACCATTTTAATTGGAGCTGCGGCCAAGAAATATCTCGACATAGGTTATATCATAATTGGAGATGCACTAATAGTGCAATGCGTCAAAAATATGTTCATCAGCTGTATAACAAGCTCTTACTCTTTAATGGCCAGTAAACGATCAGAAGGAACAGTTCATTCATGGTCACATGTGATGTATTCATACTGTCGGATGTTTTTAAAATGACTTGCATACATTATGAAAGAATACCATTCAAAATATGTTAAAATGCCATTTCTGTGTGTCACAAAAATTAATTTCCTTTATGTCGATTTTGTCAAGTGTTTTTTGGATATTAGGGTAATTTGTCAAATTGAAATTTCTTCATGAACATGAGGACAAATACGAAAGCTACATCAAATATATGCCTTTGTAAGAAATAAACGAAACCTCCAAGACATTTCGGTTTAACTATAGAACTTGTTAAAGGCAAATATGCTTTTTTTTTTTAAATGTACCGTTCTCTCTTTATTCAAACCCAATGGCTTGAGCCTTACATATGAAGCAGTTGTTGGTAGTAATACAGTTAATATACAGTGGAACCTCGTTAATACGTTTTTCATGGGACTGAAAAATTTGGACGTAAAAAGCGGGAAAGCGTACTAATGAAAAATGAACATTAAACCTCATTAACTTGTTGCAGTGAGGGAAAAGTAAAAAAACATGTTAATCGGAAGTACGTACTATCGAATATACAATTTTAAACAACCTACAGAATTATTGTATTACAGAACTAGTTTACACAGCACAGAGAAGCGAGAGCAATGAAAACAAGAGATAAATGTACTAAACCGGTTCCGTACTCTTAATTCAAGTACCGGTACTGTAGAACGAGTTGAAATATTTAACTTTCTATAATTGATTTCGGCTTAAATACATGTTTTTCTAGATATTCTGTGAAAAAGAAGTGCCGTATTCTTTGGAGTGAAGGATTGGATATAACCGAAGTTTTTTTGAGGTTAGACATGCTCGCGCATGTACAGAAAAAAAACTTCCTTGCGCTTAAGGTAAGGATTTCTGTCTACTTATTCAAGAATTTTTATTTTCTCATCACTAGTTAACAATTTAAAGACTTTCTTAGGCCTATCCATTATTTCAATACGACGCAACAAAATTATCACTAGGGCCGCGTTTTTTTTTTAAAGAGAGATATTGCAGCGCTGCATCAAAGCGAAGTAAATCGCTACATCACAACTACCTGTAAATAAAAACGGTAAAGATGGCGCGAATTGGCGGTCGTTTAAAACTTGTTTCAGTCATTATTTCGAAATAAATTCGATATAATATAATGATGCGTCCACTAGGAGACGAAAGTTATGATGAATGCATAGTTATATCACTCAATAAACAATTCTGTCAATATCCGTACACTAGGATTTCACCTTGCTTGTAATTTTTAGGTTAGGCCTAGCCCATGTCATTCGAGTTGCCTTCCATGAAGTAATGCCCTTGGGTTAGCGATTAAAGTAGCATTAATAATGATTTTTTTATGAATGAAGTAGTGTATATATAAAAATTTCAGAACTTAAGGTTACCAAATTGGGCCCAGATAGAACCTGGGGGGGATCTCGGCTAACACCGTGAGATCCTGGCTACAAAATGGGGTTGAGGTGCGAATATAAGAACTCTACAAGAGAGATCTTGTAACCTCTCTCATCTCAATACTCCTAATCCTACCTACACGTGGTGCCCCCGTTAAGCCGAGCAACCCAGCGGAAGGTTGGGTAACCAACCCCAGCGGGAAACTGGGTCGGTGAGCAGACAAGATAGGAGGACAGTGGAAATTTCAGTAACACCCACTGGTTATAAGAGACAGAGCTGAACACCTATGCTACCTGCTGCATGGAGCAGATAGGAGGCAGCCCCTCCACCATAATATAGTGTTGTCGGCCAATCCCCGGCATACTCTAAATTAAAGGATTAAAAGCACAAATAGAGAGCAAAGCGAACTGATCAAAAGGATGACGAACTGGCGAGGACAAGGCATAACGATTCTTGGTACATGGAATGTAAGAGGATTAAATGGGAAGGAGTATGAATTGATTGAAAATGAAAATCCACAGCCTGCTTCCAGTCTCCGACCGGGTCAGGAATGGAATGAATGAAGCCCCCATCTAGCGGCGAGGATATGAACTGTGCCGGCTGCCGAGGCCTGACGCACTCCTCTGGGGCAATGATTAAATGAATGACAAATGAAATGATAGTGGAGAGTGTTGCTGGAATGAAATTTTGACAGGGAAAACCGGAGTACCCGGAGAAACACCTGTCTACCTCCGTTTTGTCCAGCACAGATCTCACATGGAGTGACCGGGATTTGAACCACGGACCCAGTGGTGAGAGGCCGGCATGATGCCGCCTAAGCCACGGAGGCTTTTCGTATGAATTGATTAAAGAAATTAAAAAAAAAGTGATATACCAAGCTTTGACAGAAACAAAAACGAAAGGAAATGGGATGGAAATAATGGATGACAATTATTTAATGATATTTAGCGGGGTTGCCAAAAATGAAAAAGCGAAGGGAGGGGTAGCACTCTTGTTAGAGATAATGAGAAAAATCTTAAAGGGTGGAAATTCATAAATGAGAGAATCATGACTGTGGATGTAGAAGAGGAGGAAGATAACGTGGACCATTGTGATAGTGTATGCCCCTAATGATAGTGACACAGTGGAAAATAAAACACAGTTTTATGAACGATTGCAAAGTACTATTGAAGATACAGATCGAGATATCATTATCTTAGAGGATATGAATGCAAGGGTTGGAAACAGAACAGATGAATGGAATGGGGTGATTGGTAAAGAAGGAGAAGAAACCTTAAATGAGAGTGGGGTAAGGCTATTGGAGTTCTGTGTGATTAATGATCTGGTGGTATTAAACACCATGTTTATTCACAAAGATATACACAAATTCACTAAAGAGGAACCAAGCAGAAATGAGAAATCTATAATAGAGAGAAATGAGAAAATACATAAGAGACACGAGAGTGAAAAGGGGACCAGAACTAAATAGTGACCTTAAACTCGTAATCATAGAGAAAGTCATGGTCAAGAAAGATGGGCCATGCATAACCAAAAAGCAGAGAAAAATGAGGGGAGAGGAGAGGATAAAAATTTACAAATTAAGAGAAAAGGAAAATCAAAAAAAGTTCATGGAGAAGGTAGAGGAGAGATTAAAAGAGCATGAACAGGATATAGCCCATGAGCAAGACTTAAAAAAGATATGGTAGAATTGGAAGAATACATTACTATCTGTAGCAGTAGAGGTCTGTGGTACATCCAAGCCAGTACGAACAAAGAAAGTAACACATTGGTGGACTCCTGAAATAGGAATATTGGTAAAAGAGAAGAAAAGGGCATGGAAGAAGTACCTTGATTTAGGCACTTTAGAAGCTTTTGAGGAATACAGAAAACAGAGATACAGTAAAGAGAGCAGTTCAAGAAGCTAAGAAAGAAATGTGGGAAAAGTTTGGTGAGAAGATGGAAGAAAACTATAGAGGAAACCGAAAGCTTTTCTATAAAGTTTTGAAGAGTATGACGAAACAGAAAGAATGCCCTTTGAAATTTGTATGTGACAAAGAAAAGAATTTGCTGACTGACCGAGAGAAAATAATGGAAATATTTTCAGGAGTTAATGGAAACTAAAGAACAAGAAGGAAATAAGGAAGAACAGGAACAAAGGAATGATTTACAAGGAAATGAGAAAGAAATCACAAGGGAAGAACTCCAGAAAGCTATAAAGAAGATGAAATTGGGGAAGGCAGCAGGGCAAGATAAGATAGCACCGGAAATGATTAAATACATGGGAAGGAGGGCTGAGGAAATACTACTGAAGATTTTCCTGATAGCAAGGAGAGAAAAGAAGATAGTTAAGGACTGGGAAGTTGCCAGTGTCGCAGCGTGAACTTTTGAGTTGGGGATGCCAAAGTTTATAACGACGGTTAAACTAAGGGACAAATCAAAAAGCTAATATGAAAGATAGTATCACATACCGTACCTCAAACAGTCTTGTACATCAGCTCCATTCGTCTTATCTTCTTTTCTGCGAAAATGTCTATGAAGTGTTCAAGAAATGCGGGCTCTGATGAAAGCTCACCTAATAAGTTTTTCAATAGCCAATGAATTTAACCACGACAAGCGACTATTGCTTATAGAATTTCTAAGGTAGGTTTTAATTCTTTTCAGCGTGCTCAAGCTGCGTTCACTACTAGCTGTAGTAGTAGGAAAAGTCAGTACTAAGCTTAGTATTGTAGTTACTTCCTGATAAATGGAGTCAAGACCGTTCGTAACAAAATATTTTAAAAGATTTTTGGAGCTAAATGCTTTGTCTGATCTCTATAAATAATGTAAAGTTCATTTAGTAATTGGTTAACATTAAAGAATGGTTACTGTTTTACCAAAATATCTAATTTGCTCTGGCGGATGTTTCCATGTATTCTTTAAACTTATTTTCTTGTACTAAATCAATGAAATTTAGATGAGTAAGATCTTCAAATCTACTTGCCATTTGAGCTGTTAGTGAATCTACTATTTCAAAAGTCAGCCCTCTCAAAGTGTTCTTTTTCTTGCCATCATACATTACGTTTTCATTCAACTCGATGCTTATTTGAACGCATCTGTCAGTGAAAACTTCATTTCTATGCTTTTGACGACAGCCTCTGTCTCATTATGGCAAGTTACAATACTCACTGTCGATGATTGTAACAATTTTAAAAGATGATCAGTGTAAATGAAACAAGCTTCGAATACACATAGCAAATATACAAAGGTTGGGTCATCCATATGCCTTTTGAGACGAATGGCACAGTTCACAGGGTCTTCGTCCCGTTCCCAATTTTCATCATCAATAATTTCATCAAAAATATAGTACAATCCTTGGAAATGTTTCATAATGCTGAAAACTGCCCTCGAATGAAAATTCCATCTCGTATTGCTAGCTTGTGGAAGCTTAAATCCTCTTTCGGTCAACAAAACTGTCCTTTTGGAAGACTTGCTGAAAAAAACTGTGAAAAGCAGTCACGGCACAGACTATCACACGAACCTGTTTTATTGTTTTTGAGCCATGTAGAAGTACCAAATTTAATTTGCGGTCGTAACAATGGACGAAAAGAGCATATGGGCAAAACTGTTTCACTAGCTTTTGAACTACTCCTTTTCTGCCTGGCATTACAACTGCATCATCGTATGTATGGCTTATGACTTTTTGTCCATTTACTTCCCAGTATAGCAAAACTTTGTGCACGACTTCCGACAAACCCGAAGCTGGAAACGTCATTAAAGCCGACGAATCTCTCCTCTATTCTATCATCCACATAATATCTAAATATTATGCTCACCTGGCTCTTACACGATACGTTTAATGTCTCATCCGCTTGTATGGAGAGAAAGGGGGCTTCATTTATTTCTGATTTGATTTCTTCATATAAAGCAATTGTTGTAACTTCTATCAAGTCATTTTGAATGTCTGGAGATGTTCCTTTTAATAATGATAATGACTAAATGGTCTTTAACTATCGATTCATTTTGAGCGAGCACATTCAACAATTGCAAATGAAAAGGAAAATCCACAGCCTGCTTCCAGTCTCCGACCGGGTCAGGAATAGAATGAATGAAGCCCCCAGCTAGCGGCGAGGATATGAACTGTGCCGGCTGCCGAGGCCTGACGCACTCCTCTGGGGCAATGATTAAGGGAATGACAAATGAAATGATAGTGGAGAGTGTTGCTGGAATGAAATGTTGACAGGGAAAACCGGAGTACCCGGAGAAAAACCTGTCTGCCTCCGTTTTGTCCAGCACAGATCTCACGTGGAGTGACCGGGATTTGAACCACGGACCCAGCAGTGAGAGGCCGGCGTGCTGCCGCCTAAGCCACGGAGGCTTACGCACCAACAATTGCAAATAATTCCCTTTAACTTTCATCTTCTCTATGCCCACGGAAGGCTAGTTTTTGTGTACTGAGAAATACTACAGATCGAATGAGTCGTCGCAAATACCATACTGCTTGTTGGAAGACACGATCTCATGTTTTACTGCTTGTAGTCGAGCAGCTTCAATGCGAGTTTTCCCTTGCAGATGAAATGCTGCACAATGTAACAAATGGTGTTTTGAAGACTGGTGTTCTACAGCTTTTAAAATTAAATTACTCAGGTCCGAAATTACTTCTGTGCACCATTCAGTATCTTTCGCCCCAAACATAAGGCAAACGTAACAAAACCTTTTTGTTTTTCTCAACACACCCAGTTAGCATGTAATATGCTAACGCTGCATTTATATAACATAAAAACAATGTTATATTTTACTCTTTAATGATTACACATTCTAATTTTTAAATCAGGGAACGCCCGGCGTATTAGAGCGCTATGCCTCTGGCAGTTGCCCAAATCATTTCGATAGGATTCCTATCAGGGTGGTACGGTGGTAGACGCAAGATCGTGTGTCCATAGGTAAGGTAGCAAGCAGTGTATCGATTTGATACGTCTCATGGCGTGGTTTATGGGATTTAATCAAAGCGTACAGTTGAGGTTTTACCATCTCTGTAGAAAATGGAATACCCTTATCGGTCAACCAATCCTGCATAACCGTTTTTCGAGAAGATGATGTGGGTACACGCTCACATTGGACATTATGGTACGAGGCATTGTCAATCACGACTACAGAATTTGTTGGCAAATTGGGAATTATTTCTACAGTTCATCTCATCGTGACAGTCCCCTGGTGTTTTGTTGGATTTGAAAACCAGCAAAGCATTTGGAACGAAACCTGCATCTGAACCAGCATGTACCACTATTAATCTTTGCTCTTTCGAGATAGGCGACTTCAGTCCATGAAGAGAACCGTCACTCCAAGCACTTGGCTTAGTGTGCGAACTATGCAAATATGTATCATCAGTGTAAACAATAGGCCTACCCTGTTGTCGGTGCCGCCTTATGCTCTGTAAGTTCTGCATACGTAGTAGCCTTATGTCAGACTTCTCTATAAGAATTCTACGCATGTCTTCTGTCTTCCTCCATCTAAAGCCTAGACCTCGAACTATCTTCCTTAATGTTCGTACTGTGCCCAACTCTAGGAATGGGTATTCCAAGTTTCAGACACCTAGATATCAAGGGAAAGGCTACAGCCGCTTTTGAAAGTTGAGATATTTGAATATCGCGCTCCATTGCTTCTAGAAGCAATTGGAAAGAATATACCGCTAAGAGCATGTCAAGTGACGTAGCGAGTAATAGCAGAGGTCGAGGCTATTTATTGATTAAATAGTTAACCATGGAGTAGAGACTTGAGACTTGGATCAGATTACTGGCACGGCCAAATGAAAGAGAATGCACTTAGTATCAAGTAAATCGGACCAGGGATACCAGAGATATGAGGATTTCCAGATTTCAGCTGATTCAGCGTGACCCTGACCGTTTTGAATAAAAGCCGGCCGGCTCAAGCATCTTCAGCTCACTTCGAAACAAGCACTTGCCTAGCAAGGTGCCGCTACGCTGAGCCAAGGCACATGGTTGCCGGATCTACGCAGAAGTTATTTTCAACATTGTGATAGTCACAAAAGTGCTGCGCTACGAGTGGAACTTAGTAAGTTTCCGGCAGGGAGAGAATCACTAAGGTGATTGATATTTTTCTACAGACACTGGTGAAATATTTTTATTTTCACATGGACATATGCTAGACTTTGTCTAGAATAGTACTTTGTCACAGTCCAGTAATAACCTAATACTTGGATATTTTAGTCCAATTCAGTCAGTTTCATATTTGTAACTTAATAACCACTCCGATCTTTCAGTATATTGAAGGCCAGTCTATCACGGTGTTGTTCATTAGCCAACGCAGGGAAACTACATGTTGCTTCGCGCATGGTAGATGGTGTGAAGCCATGCCCAGGGAACGATCTTCAGAACAGCCGTTGATTGGTTTAGACTGTCAGTGTTTTCTTGTACTGAAAAGATTACCGTGAGTTATGTTACAACTGACATATTTAAGAATAGATCACTTAGATCTGATCCCATTTAAGCAAACTGTTATGGCTTTAGCAGAAGCCAATATTAAAATGGATCAACAGTTACTTCAAACGTCAAGAGATATTACCACTATGTCTTGTTAGACGGATTGTGGGTATATAATGGCGGCCGATACAAGGATTATACGTGCTTGTCCGATAGGGCATGTCTATGGATAAATCTGGTACAGACCAGGTTCGCTACGCTTCAAGACCATCAAGAAATGTAAGCCACATTTTGACTTTATATTATGCCTAGCTAATTGGAACAAACTATTTTTCTGCAGATGACCAACACATTTATTTTTCTTCGTATTTAAATCTTGCAATGATTTACGCAAGACATATTAGAGTTATTCTGAGTATTTTCAGCACTCAGAACAGTTTAGGATCGATGACCGAGCATATCGAGCATTTATTTGAATATTTCATATTTTTGGGAAGTCACGGAAAACCGTCGATGTAACTGTAAAAGTTAAATTATTTTTTGTTGAGGAACGGATATTTTTTTCCATATTCGAAGGTTCGAACATGTGGATTCTCACATAATGAGATAATAATTAAATATATTTAAAATAATATAACTAATAATAATAATCCACTGATAATAATAATAATGATTTTTATAACTTTTCTAAATAATTCTTGGATATTATATTTTCTAATAATCATATGTATTGAGAGAGAGCCTATGAAGTAGTTTAATCATTTCTAGTTTGGAACAGGAGATTTTCCGAAGGAGAGTGGTTAGCGCAAGCCCGCATTCAACCAACATTTCAGTTCTGGTTGAACAGTTAATATTTTCAATGAGCAAAGTATATTTTTCAGATAACACGGAGAGGCATGAAACGGGAAGCAAATGATATTTGTATCAAATAGGATATTTTTGTATTTATATAAAATCATGACGTAAATACACATTCGAAAGTGAAATTAAGATTTTCATAAGTATGGTAAATTCACGGGTTGAACTGAATGGTAAAATAAAAAAAAACTTGTAAGTTTATTAATCTTCCATTGTTGATAACAAGCTGAAGCTTGATTTATTGTATAAATTTTGGGAAGAAAATTTATGTGTGTGGAGTAGTTGAAATGCAATTCCCAGGTGCGCATGTTTAAGTCGCAGGAATGAGGAGGTTTTTTCGAGCATCAATCAAATAGCAGGTTCGATGGCTCAGGTTTATAGGAGTATTGGAACCACACATTTCGTCGTATGAATGACCCGAAGGTTATTTCTTAGAAACCATCAGTTCTTATTTCAACCTTGTTTACGGATTCCATTTAGACATTGATTTTGCTAGAACCCGGATTTGTCATGATAGTAGTTTATTCTTCTTCAGAGGAAGACCTTTGCCGTTGTTGTTGTAATATTGTGTTCTTATGAAAATAATAGAATGGGCCACTGCCAATTAAAAATAATTCCATAACCACGAATAATTTGAAGGATGTTTTCAATCCTAGTGCCATGAACTAAATGAATTTATTATGAAGCTACAATTCTTATTTCCGCATTCTGTCGAAGAATTGAAAGTTGCTAAAATGGCCATGAATATAAATATTTTTCATAATAATGATTCCAAGTGGAAAATTGAATAGTTGAATGGTCCAACAATTTATTGATCAAGTTGATGATTCAGAAATCATGTATTTTGTTAGGAACTTGAAGTTCATAATCGAGTCACTTCTCGAAACATTTAATGTCAGAAGAACATTTAAATTTTTGTTGTGCTTCGCACAGTTCTTCGATGCTATGCTCAAGGTCAAATACTTCTCAGATGTTATTAGTAGGTCTATGTGTAAATAATTTGTGTTGATTCAGAAATAATAATATTTTTTTGACAATATATTTTTGAAACTGGAAAATAAGTGAAAGTTAAAAATTCTATGAACATTTATTCTACGAGTGTTAATATTATGCAAAAATTCAAACAGTGAACTACGATATTTCCAGTAAAGACAATTAAATTTGAACTGGATTTAATCATGAATGAATATAATTTTGGAACACAGTCTACAGGACTAATAATCAGACTTGTGTTTCCAAAGATAATTGTCAAATGTGTTTGGAAAATTTCTGTACATTGTGTAAATAGGATGTGGGTCGCCACACGTGAATGATGCTGCTTTGAGCATTTTTGCAGTCAATTTTAACTTCAAAATAAAATGAGATAATTTTACATGATGTGTTATGCCCAGTTGAATCTCCTTCTATCCTTATTGTTGCATTGAGCCAAAAATCAGTAAAGCATTTTTTTCATTTGATGTCGTTTTTGCGATTAGCTTTAACCCATCTGGCGCCCCGGGATATTTTGACTCTCGTGCTGACTGATTATTGGTAAAATGCATATGTGGTCGTGCGGACTCCGGTCTAAACGGGCACAGTACGCCACCTTTAAAATGTATAACCTCAACCAGTTTCCTACGGATCTTTTCCAGCGTTGACCTCTCTGCCTTTGCTATAGTGAAAATTAAGAATCGTGCGCCTTACCACGCATTTATCAAAATCGTCTAACTTACACTTCTCACCGACCTTTCCGACACACCTGTTGCTTCAGCCACTTTATTTTGAATTGCACATATGTTCCCAGCGAGATGTTTCGTTTTTCATGAATTTATACGCATTATAAATAACTTCCCTAGTTTGACTGTGTAAAGTTTTGGCACTCCCTAATTTAGAGCGAAACGGTGGCATTGCTAAGTACACTGAATATTATACACAATTTTCATGGCTTCAGGTATTCAACAAACGCACTTTCAGCTGCGTAATATACATAAAATAGTAATAATATACACGTGTGATACCTCCTGCACTCTACGCTTGGTTTACAGCTGTAGACCGCGTCTCGGAGCGAGCTGCATTGTTGAAGAATGGAGTGAGCAGTGAGCCTAATAATCAGCACTCGGGGGACACACAGGAGCCCTGCAATGAGCATTGAAATACGCCGATTGGTATAGGTCTCTGCGCATCGTTGAGTTTCGGCAAGCTCTTCTTGCGTCTGCTCTACTATTGTCATCGCACCAGGAGATGGAAGTTTAACACACTGTGACGGGGTGTGTGGGGTCTTGTAGTACATATGCGCGGCCCTCCTATTCCAATCCTAAATATATCGGCTTCCCGCATGCCAATGGTTATTACAACAGACGACTCGCAGCCAGTGAGAAAGGAATGTGCTGAGTGAGTGAAGCAAGTAGTGGCCAACTTAATGTTTTTGGAATGCGTGATACACAGTGAGCGGGAAGATATCTGCAGTTCAAACCCAACTGCCATCTCCTGGCAGGATATCGATACCTTTCGCCTTGCGGATATAGTTTGCATGACATAGCGGATATGCTGCGGATAATATTTGGAGTAAATTTGCGGATAGATTTTAGAATACAATGTTGAACTGGATTTTATTTAAATAATTTTAGTTCTTACTAAGATCTGCGTCTTTCACGTTTCTTGTTATTTCCCTATTTGCTTTCGGTTGGGTTGTACGAGAATGAGAAGTGAGAGAAGCCAGTCATGGAAATACCCTCAATTATTGTTGACTTTTGCCACAGAAAAAAAAAATTATACCTGCGCTTGCCTGTGTGGGTATATCCGATGACTAAGTAAGTGCTATAATTAGCCACCCGCTGTTTCACTTACCATTGCTCAGAGGGACAAAACTCGGTCGATGGTGGACGAGAAAGTGGGCTGTGCTTGCGTTATTGATGGTGCAAACACCAGGATTCCTTTGCCTGAGGCCTGTACTGTGTTTACTGCGGAGCTCGTTGCCATCTATGAAGCTCTGCAGTTTGCACTACAGGATGCACGAATCCACTTTCTCGTGTGTTCTTTGAGTTCGTTGCAGTCAATTGCTACATGTTTCCCGCAACACCCCTACTGCAGCGAATCCACGACCTACTAGCTGGGCTGTGCCACGATGACACTCGAATCACCTTTCTGTGGTTTCCAAGCCACATGGGAATTGCGGGAAATGAGTTAGCGGATCAAGATGCAAAAGAGGCGGTATCACTACCACCTCGACCAATGGAGGTACCCGCTAGAGATATTCGCTCTCAGTTTCGCCTACAAGTTCTGGAATGTTGGGAGAGTCAGTGGCTAGCTAACCCGCTGCCCAGTAATCTGAGAGCGATCAAGGGAACTACTAGCGTGTGGCAGAGCTCTTTCCGGTCACGGAGAGAGTCTGTCATATTGTGTAGGCTAAGGATACTGTAGGTCATACAAGATCCACCCACTCGTACCTAATGAGAAGGGAAGACCTCCCCCCACTTTGTACCTATGGAGCCGTTTTCACCGTGGCCCACATTTTAACCGAGTGTGTGGATCTTGCTGACTTTATAAGTGAGAGTGGGTTAGGACCAGATATCTAAATTTTCCAGTGAACATTGACTCAACGACTTGTTCGTTTTTGAATGATTTTGTTTTTGTTTTTCCGTAATTTTTATTTAATATTTTGTTTTATTAATTTTAGGTATTTTCAAATTTAGGTGTCCACTTCTAAATTTTAAATTCAATTCCAAATTTGCATTCTTTAATCTGTGTTAAGAGGGGCAAGTGACCTCATAGTTCCGCCCCTTAAAACACACGCGCAGTTGAGAATTCCATAACCCAGGCCTCGCCAACTCAGGTGCTTCGCGAGCACTGGCCGGCACCTGGAAAAGCACTTTGCTCTGCTGTAAGAGAGGAACTTGTAGTAGCAGCGCTTAGCGAGGCGAGAGTCGTGTTGTGTATTTTTGAATTGGGCTGAGCAAATCAGCACGCGTCAGGTGGCGTACCGGTATGAATACGAATTTTAATAATAATGCTAATTTTGTGTAGACAGAAGTAATAGTCTCATTGCGCTCCTGATTTTGCACTAATTTTCAACATTCTTTCTTTATCTTTGGCATCGCTTTGAAGCCACTAAGTTTCCGATATTTGGAACAATCGTTTTGGCCTTTTGCAATCCGAAGTATAGCTTTCAAGGAAACATCAGCCAAACTTGACTTTGTTTTGTTAATATTCATAATTGAAAATATTTGTTCACAAACGAACGTTGTTCCGAAAATAGCAGCAAATTTCAGGGAATTCTTTTTCCACAACGCCTTTATAAAATGAAATCAAATCACCTTTATATTGGTAATAGCGGTCTTTCAAAATTGAATCGCACTGCAGTTTTATCTGCTCAACTTGGAGACTTGATGGACATCCTCTGGGCGTACCGAAAGAGGTGTCAAAAAAACTTTGAGTGCCGGTTTTACTTGTTTTATCTCTTCAAACCTATCTTCAAATTCATTATGCAATGACTGTAACGCTTTTGTGTACTCACTGATTGAAGCATTTTAGAGAGGGAGAATTGCCCCAATTTTTGTCTTGAAGCTGACTTTTGAAAAGCACAAGCTGCAATTTGAAACTTTCAATACGGTCACACATAGTACTGATTAATTTATTTTTTGCTTTGCAACGAGTTGATTTAAATACCCCGTGATGTATTTCATGAAAGCGAAGTCAGCGATCCATTGCTCATCATCCAAGTCTGACTGTGGAGAAAGAGGGGTGGTAGGGGAAAGCACCGGGACGCTCGAGCACCAAGTGCTCGGGTTGGGGTGGCCTGCCATAACCTGTGCGCATGCGCAGTTGAGTATTTTACAGACTTGTAATATATCGGTTGTGCGTCGGCTCTGAGAACCTTGAGCCCTACAAACTAAGTAGGCCTACTCTGATTGTGACCTGACAACAAATACTGTATGCTTTGTTTTTATCATTCTCACAAACATTTACACTCCACGCATGAATGAAATGTACAAAGTAGTCAGTAAAATCAAAATCCCCTTCCCTAGGCCTTACAACTGTGGGAACATAAAAGGGCTACCATGGTACTCAAGAGTTTATCCAGGAATTATTTTCACCAACATAGATCGAGGCCCTTCTGTTTGAATTTCTTGCCATTGTTGTGGTCTAGAAGTATGTATTGAGATTGTTAGATTCCCAGCTCTGGAATATCATACAATGAGCCTCATAAGGACAACTGAGAAGAGGTTGGTACGATTCTTATTACACTTAAGTACAGAATTTAGTGGCAGCGTATTCTGAGTGGGTCATGGAATCCTTGCTCATATCGCATAATACCGTAATTACAAGAACTTCAGCACATAACAGTCAGGGCCAAAATAAATATGTATAGTTGGAGTGAATATGACTACACACAGTGGGAAGAATGGAAGACAAATTAAACAATTTGTATACCTAGTTAAAATGCACCTTAGAAAAAGAAAATAGGCTAGTGTCCATATTATTTTTCATGAGAAACCTAATAGAATTTGTCACCACCCGGCCAAGTACAAATATTTGTTACCATACTGAGATAGGGTCTATGTACACCAACAAAAAGAATGTTTGTAGACCGAAGGCATAAAATGCAGTATTTTTTCGTAACGACGTACTGTAAGTAAGATGCATTCACAAATCTGCGACTTCTTATGGAGTATGGGTTTTCCTCCATAGTACATAAAACAGAACATAACCAAATAAATTAAATCAATTGAATACTCGTGTGATTACAACTTTCAAAGCAATACTACGTCTTCCTAGGCTTGATCCTAATTTATCAAACTTGATATTCAGCCGTACACACATGCACAACAACACTTTAAAGAAAATCACACCTTCCAGAAAATCTTGTAGGATAAGAACGTATTCAATTGGAGCCATTTTGACTATCGAAGCAACGCAGCGAAGCAAAGTAGCAAAGTAAAACTACGCTGCACGAGAGCTCAGAGTGGGGGTAAATCGCTGTCAGCAGCAGAGAATGCAGCATGGATAAAAGAACGCGCTGCGTGCGACACTGCTGAATCGCTGCGCGTTCCGCTAAAAAAAAACGCACCCTAGGTTTCACAACTTCTTCGGTAGTGTAATGCGTGAATCAGATCGTATTGAGTTTCAAGGTCGATACGGTAAAATTGTGGAATCGGACCTATCCAAACTGGTGTTCAGGAACGTGATTGTAAACGCGTATCGTATTGAAAGCGATTCTGCGCGCTCTTGAGTTACATTTTTAAACTAATTTAGGCCTACTCTCGTCTGTCGCCGAACTCTCTAATCGCTTATTTTACTTTCTGCCCATATTCTTCGTTACTGTTTGTGTTCCTGTCGTGGTGGATAAGCGTAGTTTGTTGCACGTGTTTTTAGCGTTAATGTATTTTTTTCTGTTTTACCTTTAATGTCTGGTGTATCCGTACGTAAACTGTGGCACGTTACAGATCGCATTCGGGGTAACATTCCGGCAGCCTGGCGTCTCTGAAAGCTTTAAGCTTCAGTAGTTAAAAGGGACGTAAAACAATAACATTTTATCATTATTGTTAATATTTGAAAGAAAAATAGCACAGTAGTGCCACCTGGTGAAATAGACATGTACCGTAAAGAAGAGAACAAAAGACGAGTCAGTGCGTGTTCGCGTGACATGTGACAAGCGTCTGAAAAGATGATTTGTATTTTGTATTGTATTTCTCACTTGATAAATAAAGATTTACATTAAAACTAACAGGTTATGGGCCCAGGCCACGTGTAAATGGTATTATCTCGTGAGTGGATCCGAAGCTGAGCGCCTGTGGAACACCTGCTGTATTTTTTGTGGGTAAGGATAACCTCAAATTGGCAACCGGCAGTGACTACAAAGTTCAAGTGGATAAACTTGAAGGACCTGAAGACTGGGCAAAGTGGAAATGGCATGTGTTGATGGTTTTGCGGTCGTATGAACTGGAAAATATTGTTGATGGTTCGAAAAAGTGTCCTGTGTTGCCGGCAGATGCAACTGCGCAACAAAAAGCGGCATATAAGCAGTGGTTGAAAGAAGACGCGAAAGCGGCCAGTTTGCTAGCAGGTGCGCTAGGAAAATCTGTTGCCGAGCTCGTGTTAACGTGCACCAGTGCCAGTGAAATTTGGACAAAATTGAGCGCACGGTTCGAACGAAGCAGTACGCAGCGACTGAACATGTTGATCGAGTCATTCTTCGAGAGACACGTGACGACAAGGAGGACATCAGCACCCATGTCGCGAAGTTACAGAAGCTTTATCAAGAACTGAACGACGAACTCCAAAAGCACAACGAAAACACGTTATCTGAAAGGATTTTGAACGGTCGAATTTTATCCACGCTGGGAAAAGAATATGATAATTTCAAGGATGTGTGGGACACGATTCCGACGGAAAATCAAACTGTGAACTTGTTGATTGAAAAATTGTGCATGATTGTACTGCGTGACCAAGAAAACGTGGAATCGACTGCGTTTGTGGTATGTAGTGCTCCCAAGAAGCATTCCCAGTATGGCAGTGGCAATGGCAGCGCTGATGACAAGTCGAAGAAAAATGTTCAACGAGTAAAGCAGAAGTTCTCATATTTCAAATGTAAGGAATTGGGCCATTGGGCAAGTGAATGTCCAGTGAAGAAGAAAGAGGGTGACACAACAACAAAAATAAGGAGAACAATGCTTCATTTCTGACACATGCGATGAGTGCGTTAGACGGCGACTTTGTTCAAGCCGACGAGTGGTACTGCGACAGTGGCGCCACAAATCACATCACCGCGAACAAACAGTCTTTTACAACATATGTCAAGTTTGTTGTGGTGTTTGAAGCCATATTTTCAGTGTTGCCTTAGTAAACAAGAGTTTAGTGCTTTTCAGTCGGTCAACACGAATGTACCCAAAAGAGATGGGTTATGCCCTAATCCTGAAATAAATTACATGAGATTAATAAAACACTAGGATGACCAGTTTCGATCGTCAAGCGATCATCATCAGATCCAATACACTTAGGCTACAAAATCTATGTTTGAAATACAGGTGAAAATATTTACAATATGTACAATTATTTAGTTGCAGTATTGGTACTGCAACTGTCAGTGTATGCTAAATGCAGTATATATGTTAGGTGAAATGCTAAATGGTGATAGCTATCCGTAGATTGTACTTTAGAGAGATTATATGGTTGTAAACTATGGTTAAACTATAAAATTTTAGGCTAACTACTTATCTGATTGTCTTCCGTACAACAGCTACTCGCAGTTTTCGTGTACACTGGAACGCACTGTGCGGTCGACTGCGGTGGTATCTTAACGACTGGTTTTTCCCTGCTTTCTCCCCCCTGCTCCTACGTGCTCCTACACATCGCTATCACTCCCCACAGCACGTAGGAGCAGGGGGGAGAAAGCAGGGAAAAACCAGTCGTTAAGATACCACCGCAGTCGACCGCACAGTGCGTTCCAGTGTACACGAAAACTGCGAGTAGCTGTTGTACGGAAGACAATCAGATAAGTAGTTAGCCTAAAATTTTATAGTTTAACCATAGTTTACAACCATATAATCTCTCTAAAGTACAATCTACGGATAGCTATCACCATTTAGCATTTCACCTAACATATATACTGCATTTAGCATACACTGACAGTTGCAGTACCAATACTGCAACTAAATAATTGTACATATTGTAAATATTTTCACCTGTATTTCAAACATAGATTTTGTAGCCTAAGTGTATTGGATCTGATGATGATCGCTTGACGATCGAAACTGGTCATCCTAGTGTTTTATTAATCTCATGTAATTTATTTCAGGATTAGGGCATAACCCATCTCTTTTGGGTACATTCGTGTTGACCGACTGAAAAGCACTAAACTCTTGATATGTCAAGTTTGTTGCTCCAGAGAAGATTTTGCTAGGAAAACGAGGTGTGAGCATGCTAGCTCACGGCAAAGGAACTGTAAACATTCAAGTGCGGCTGAACAACGCTTGGTTGAGTGCTGAGATGACTGAAGTTTTGTATGTTCCCGATGCAATGGCTCATCTGTTTTCTGTGAAAGCTGCTGCAAGGAAAGGTTTTTGTGCAAGACTTGACGACCTAACTGTTAGAATTGAAGACAAGGTTACTGGAAAGGCGATGATAGCTGGACGTGTGAGTCATGGTCTGCATGTACTTGACATGCGCGTCGTGAAACCGGCGCAACCCATTCAAGTGAATTTAGCTACATCGTCGGACAAACTGCAGATCTACCATGAACGATTTGGTCATCAACACAAAGCGCATGTCAAGAATGTACTGAAGCAGATGAACATCAATGTAGACCTGTGTAAAGAGGATTTCTGCGATGGATGTGCACTGGGAAAAATGCATCGACTGTCATTCAAGACACGAATGAATCGACCAACAGCCACCGGTGAGCAAATCTACGCCGATGTGAATGGACCAACGTCTACTGAATCTCTTGGAAAGGCACGACACTACGTATGTTTCAAGGATGATTTCAGCAAGTTTCGACGAGTTTTCTTTTTAAAGCACAAAAGTGAAGTGTACACCGTTCTGGAACAGTTCCTGAATGAAGCCAAAACAAATGGACACGTCGTGAAGCTGTTCAGGTGTGATGGAGGAAAAGAATTTGATAACAAGAAGGTTTCTGAACTACTCGCAAGCAGAGGCATAGAACACAGCATTACTACGCCGTACACACCACAACAAAATGGAGTTGCGGAACGTGAAAATTGGACGATTGTGGAGTGCGCAAAATCTATGCTGAATCCCAGCAAGTTAACGAAACAACTTTGGGCTGAAGCCTGCAACACTGCGGTGTACCTCCTGAATCGCACTGGGAAGTCATCCATTGAAAACAAATCTCCCTATGAATTGTGGTATGGACGACCAGTGGGAAGTCTCAGTCATCTGAAGATCTTCGGAACAGAATGCTACGTGCATATCGACAAGAATTTTCGCTCTAAGTTCGACGACAAAGCTGTTTTTGGACATCTGGTTGGGTACGTGAACGACAGGGATGGATTTATAGTCTGGATTCCAACTCAGGGAAAGGTTGTTCTAAGCCATGATGTGAAATTCAAACCTGAAGTTGTCTGCAATCTGCACGCCAACGCCGGAAAGGTTGAAGTCACGCTTGAAGAACGTGTGGAGAGGAATCAGTCTAATTCATCGTCTGATGTAGGCCTACAGAGGAGGTCAGAGTCAGATGAGAACTTAAGCGAAATCGAAGATTTTGCTTCGGCATCCAGTTCCGGAGGAAGCGAAGATGAGGAAGAAGGAGATACTGAAGAAAGAAGGAAAAGCAAACGTGAAAGTAAGAAGCCATCGTGGATGATCAGTGGAAATTACATGTACATGGCTGGACCATCTATCGTTGAAAAGAATCCTGACTCATACTCTGAAGCGCTGCAGTTTAGTGATAAAAATCAGTGGCTGAAAGCAATTAATGAAGAATTGGAGAAAAATGATACCTGGAAATTGGTTGAGCGTCCAAATGGTGCACGGGTCCTGAAAAATCGGTGGGTTCTTCGACAGAAGACAACGGACAGTGGAGAAGTTCGCTTCAAGGCACGATTGGTAGCCAAAGGCTATGTGCAACAGCAAGGAATCGATTATGAAGAAACATTCAGCCCTGTTGCACGGTATGATACCATTCGAGCTCTGTTGGCAGTAGCTGTTGAAAAGGAGATGAAACTTGGTCCATTTTGATGTCAAGACGGCCTTCTTGAACGGCGAGCTTGAAGAAGATGTGTTCATGGAACAGCCAAGAAGGTCATCAGGACGGTACTGGCCGAGTGTGTCATCTAAAAAGAAGCTTATATGGTTTAAAACAGTCTCCACGCTGCTGGAACAAGCGTTTCAAGAAATTCATGGAGAAAGCTGGATTCAAAAACAGCAAAGCTGATCCTTGTCTCTTTAACAGCAACAAAAATGGAAAGTGGTTGGCTGTTGTAATCTTTGTGGATGATGGTCTGGTAATTGGCAACGAAGAAGACATCGAGCAGTTCATGGAAAAACTTCAGCAGGAATTTCACACGACCAGAGGATCTCTCAACAATTTCCTGGGCATGAAGATACAACAAAACCATGATGGATCAATTGCAATCAGTCAAGAGGATTATATGAGGAAAATCCTAGAAAAATTTGGGATGGCCGAGTCAAATGGAGTGTCTACCCCAGTTGGACGCGAAGAAAGTGAAGACGGAGAAAAGGTTTCGGCGGTGGGATCCTTGATGTGCCTGACTACAGCTACACGTCCAGATCCGCATTCGCGGTCAACAAAGCTGCTTGAGCCATGGAGAATCCTACAGTTCCAAGACTGGAGTCAAGTGAAACGGATATTTCGATATTTAAAGAGCCCAGTGAACCATGGAATCGTCCATAGGAAAGAGGACGTTTTGAAGGTCTACAGTGATGCTGACTACGCCGGTGACAAGAGGACGAGACGTTCAACGACGGGTGTCATTTCGACCTACAATCATGGAGCTGTATCGTGGAGAAGTCTATGTCAACATCAACAACTGAAGCTGAAATTGTGTCTGCAAGTGAAGGAGCAAAGGAGTTGATTTGGCTGAAAAGACTGTTTTCTGAATTACTGGGAACTGCTGACAAACCTCCTACGCTTTACATCGACAATGCTGGTGCAGTTAAATTGGCTAAAAATCCGGAGTACCATCGAAAATCCAAGCATATTGAGGTACGTCATTTCTATGTGAGGGAAAGATTTTTGGACGGAGACCTTGAGCTGGAGCACATCCACGGGACCAATCAATTAGCTGATCTTCTAACTAAACCTCTGGAGAGGGTCAGATTCGAGATGCTGCGTGAGAGGATTGGCGTGCAGAAGATGACATCTTAGAGGCTTTTTTTTTTTTTTTTTTTTTTAGCGTATGGCTTTTAGAGCCGGGAGTGTCCGAGGACATGTTCGGCTCGCCAGCTTTGTAGCTGCTTCGAGACGGACACCCAATGGGTGAGCTACAAGTACCGTTGGGGAGGAAAGTTGGAAGGGAGGGTCGAGGAGTTGGAAGGTAGCGGCTGTGGCCTATAGTTAAGGACCAACCCCGGCATTTGCCTGGAAGGAAGATGGGAAACCACAGAAGACCATCTTCAAGGTTGCCGGCGGGGGGATTCGAACCTCCTCGCCTCCCGGATGTGAGCGACTGCCAACAGTCATGCCGCAACGACCTCGGCTAACTCACCCGGTATCTTAGAGGCTGAAAAGTGTTCAATAGTTCATCTTGTTTATTTTTTTATTTGTATTTGATTTTTCTTTGGAGGAAGTGTTAATATTTGAAAGAAAAATAGCACAGTAGAGCCACCTGGTGAAATAGACATGTACAGTAAAGAAGAGAACAAAAGACGAGTCAGTGCAAAGTCTGTGCGTGTTCGCGTGACATGTGACAAGCGTCTGAAAAGATGATTTGTATTTTGTATTGTATTTCTCATTTGATAAATAAAGATTTACATTAAAACTAACAATTATTAAACTGATCATAAACTTGTTAAAAACAAACAACATCAAAATCTTCCGCGCAACCTTTTTTCATGCTTACAAACCATCCGTAAAAGAAATAGTCGGGTCCTTTATGTTTTACTGTTTAATACGAGTTAGCCAACATAACTGCAGGTTGGCCACCATAAATTATATAGCGTATTGAAATCACGAACTGAAACTGCTCATGTAAATGGGCATCGTACCGAAAACAGGATCGTATTCAAATCGATTTGAGTTCGCCATGTAAACGCACTAACGCAGAATAGCTAACTGCCGTAGCCACTGAGGCCGGACAGAACAGATGTGCAACCCATTGAACTCTAGGTAATACTGGAATGCCGACTGTATGGGGAAAAAGTGCGGTTTTTGGTGCGACTAGTTACGCCTGGTATTGCACGTCAAGGAGGACAGTTTGACGTATACGAACGCAAGGAGAGATACGAGAGATACAAGTAAAAGAGGTACTTTTGAACATTAAGGCGAACGGTAAACTAAACGGAACTTACGCCGAAATACATATCTCATAATATCATATTAATTTGATACTTAAAATGGCTTGGAATGTACGCCAGCATAAAATATTATATTGCAGCCTGATTGTTCATCATTTGTATCCTTAGTTCAGGGGCCGATAACCTCGATGTTAGGCCCCTTAAAACAACAATTATCATCATCATCATTGTATCCTTAGTTCAAAGGCAGCATACACAATAACTATAGGCCTACTGGCCAAAAAATACAAATCGTACGTACATTAAAATAAAATAAAATAAAAAGTTAGACGGCGAATGACTAAGAATAAAGATTTAAAAAAATGGTAATTGGTATTCAACATTTTTATTAACTCAAAGGCTCGTTCATATGTGTGTGAATATGCATAAGCCTACAACTATACAATTAAATAGATGCTTAGTGAACAAAAATACATACTTTATTTATACAAAACAACCACATGTTCAATATTCTTCAAAGCAATGGGGCGTGATGACGCAGCGTTCAAGCTATTCCCCTCTCACCAAGGTGGACCGGGTTCGATTCCCGATCATTGCATGTGAGATTTTCGAAGTGAAATGCCATGTCTTGTGGTTCGGATTCCACGTAAAATGGAGGTCCCGTGGCTCATTATCACAAGATTAACGGTCACGTAAAACTACAAGCTTCTTTTTCTTCAAAGCAGGTCGAAACTTAGACCTCACAAAGTCATACAGCAAACGAACAGGGTCCTGCAGGGAAGATCTCTTAAGCCAAATTCCTTTTATCGTCTCCAAGACTGACATCATGAAAGTATACTGGAAAATGTGACATTTTATGCCTATGCTGATGAAAGAAGTAACAGTAAATATTAGGTCTACATACTTCAACTTGTACTTGTCGTTAAATAACTCTCGGTCTTTTCTTGGGTGGCTGAAGCAGATGCTGTGGGAAATTGAAAATTGCAGGTACTGCATCATCTTCAAACAGTGGTTTGTTTCTATTTGAATGAAACAAGTAGCATGATTTATAAAAGTGTTCACTACAGATATAACTGTATTTTGTTGGGGTCCAGTCCTTCCTCCCCACAGCTATAACCCATTTATTTAATACATCTGGACGTTTCCATGGAAATCTGTAGTATAAGCTAGGCCTAGGTTATAATTCTGTGACTAATAACTTATAACCTATAATAGGGCCCACGTGTATTTGTCATATGCTATTTAGGTCAAAATTTGATGTAAGACGTCTCCATAAACGCAGAATAGTCTACTTCATTACAAATCTCAATTCGAAAATAAAGTAGACCGTAAACCTACCGTATTATTGAAAAATACCATATATATAACGTTTCACAGAGGTACGTACGATCAAATATATGAAAAGAATCACGACATATCAGCTGACTTGCAACCTAGATTTCAATGGTATGACAGTTTTTGGTGCGACTAGTTATGCCTGGTAGAGCACGTCAAGGAAGCGATGACCAGAAAGCAGTTTTCAGCGAGGGTTGCCATGGGAGGAGTTGTTCCAGTAGTACCTACAGTTCAATGGTGCAACATTGTCGCCGCGTGCTTTAATACTGCCGCTATACCCGTTACATTGTTCTGTGACCCGTTATGTCGCAACCCTCGCGCGCTTGTTGGCAAGGAATGTAATCTCAGAGCGGCCGGGCTCCCATTCCACTAGGGGTGGACAAAGAATGCTTTTAGGGCTGACGAAAATGCGATCGTACTAAGCGATGCGCTGCAAAATACGCAACGTGGCCTTGTTTAAAGAAACAAGTCTCTGTCTTGCGTTCTGTGCGTACGGGCGGTATAGGCCTAACTCACGCTACGCGACGAAAATTTGATCGTCGTAAGCGGGAATAGAAAACGTATTGAGGGGATATATCAATATGTATTTAGCAGGAATGGGACTGGGACTTGAGAAAATCATCGCGTTAAACGGGAAAACGTCGTAACCGAGAACGTGCTAACGAGATTCCACAGTATAACAGTAATCTTGGCAGTAATACAGCATAAACTTGATCGTGGTCTATGCAGAATGTGGCTAGCCCTTCGGTGCTTGGTCCTATAGTGGTGGGGGAAGCAGCCTTGTCGCTGCGTCACATGCCGCATATTCACTCACTACACCTTGTCTCGTCTATTATTCTCTGTTCTCGTTGGTTTTATCTCTTGTCCGTATCGTGCAGAAGAAGCTAAAATCAACAGCTGTCTTTATCGACCTGACTAGCGCATATGATACTGTCTGGCGACATGGACTGATCCTCAAAGTGCTGGAAGCTATCCCCTGTTTGGAAATTGCAAATCTTATCTCCAACATGCTTTGTGAAAGAGAGTTCGTAGTATTTCTAGATGATGCTAAAAGTCGCAAAAGGAAACGAAATAATGGTCTACCCCAAGGATCAGTTTTGGCCCCAGTTCTATTCAATCTGTACATTCATGACTTGCCACAAACAACAGCTACTAAGTTCATTTACGCAGATGACATTGCACTGGTAACTCAAAGCAGAACTTTTGAAGATGCAGAAGGCACTCTTACAACCGATCTGGAGAAAATGTCAACGTTCTTCAAGTCCTGGCGACTGATCCCAAGTATGTCTAAGACAGAGGTTTCATGCTTCCATCTTGCCAACCGACTAGCAAACTACAAGCCAAATGTTGTATTCCGTGGTGAAAAACTGAAGTACAACCCATTCCCGAAATACCTAGGTGTCACCCTGGACCGAACTTTGAGCTACAAAGAACACCTCACCAAGCTCTCTCACAAAATTTCCACCAGAAATAACATCCTGCACAAGCTTTGCGGTAGTTCATGGGGAGCCACGGCGGACTGCTTAAGATTAACGGGTATCAGTCTAGTCTATTCTGCAGCGGAATACTCTGCTCCAGTATGGTTGGAAAGTCCACATGTGCATAAAGTGGATACCAAGCTGAATGATACTATGCGTTGCATAACCGGCACCATAAAGTCAACCCCTCGCCACTGGCTACCAGTACTCAGCCACATTCCACCACCTCACCTGAGGAGGAAGGAAGCTCTGGTCAGAGAAGCAAAGAAGATCTATGCTTCTCCCTCATTACCAATACACCAGGAGTTCTGCCACCCACCACCGAAGCGACTTCATTCGAGGAGACCAACCAGTTTATAGGCCGACCAACTTCTGGCAAATCGATTCAACCTAAACCAATGCTGGCAGGACGAGTGGTCAAACTCAACGTCTGGAACTAGTGCCCAGGAGATCAACCCAACGGTAAAAATACAAGGATTTGACCTTCTTAGAAAATTATGGTGTCGCCTCAATAGACTGAGAACCAGGCACGGCCGTTGCAATTACCTATGCCATAAGTGGGGTTGGATAGATTCCCCATTGTGTCAATGCAATGAGGAGGAACAGACCATGGACCATATCATCCAGCGCTGCCCTCTACACGCCTACTCCGGGAGCCCTAGTGATCTGTTTCATCTTCGAGAATGTACTGTGGAATGGCTCCAAAACTTGAACTTGGATTTGTGATTTGTTTTTATGTAATTCACCATACGATTAAATAAATAAATAAATCGTGCAGTATAATTTCATACAATTAAGGTAGTCAACTGGTCTAGTACAAGGATTCAAAATTGACACCACTCGGGTTCTACCGTTCCTGAACCTCAAACCAAAATTAAATTTCTCTGCAGAGCCAGGTATCAAACCTCGGCCTTCTGGGTTTACTAACCACTACAACACGAATTGTACTGAGTGGTTAAATATTAACGTCATATATAGACTGCACTAAGTAAATACGCACCAGTATGATTCATATAACTTATAGCCCAGTCAATAAAGGTAAAAATATACGCTTTGTCGCAACTAATTAGAGGAAAGCTGAATTTTTGCAGGATGTTAGTATACAAAGTAAATAGCCAAAAATTACAAAGTCCCGACCCCCCCCCCCCCCTCTTGCTTCCCCCCCCCTCCTATACCTTGCTAGAGCAGTACTATGGTTAAATGCTTACAGCTCGAAAACGAATAAAGCTACAGACGTGATTGTTTTTTTATTTTACTCCTTACAATATTTTTAACAATTTATCTAAAAATAAATTTTTATGTAGACAACCAATTATCGCCATAATACATTAATACATGCAGAAAACTGTCATTGCAAAAAACAAAAAGTAATTTATACTAATTATAACTATTTACCCTTATGTCGTAGAAAAAAATATGTTCTATTAAAATGTTTAGCTACTGTTATTATCTTTATCGTTATGGGTCTACAAAATATATTTGTTAACATGATGGCTTCACAGAGCGATGAACAGTAGCGGACACCGCGCATCCCGCCGGGCAGCCGCGGATAGCGTGGTGTGGTGACTCGGCCGCTTGGATGTCTGCATGAGTCAGTCTGCACGTTGCAACTTGTTTGTTTACTGCCCTCTTATCTCTACTACGCTGCTTATTGAGTCCTTTTCGTTATTAGTGGGCCTTGCCTGTTTAGTGTTCGGTTAACCATGGCATTGTGCGGTTCGCTGCATTTTGTGTTTCGTGATAGTTTTACTTTTTGTACAGAAATACAAGTTGTTGTGTTGTGCCAAGTGCAGTGAAATGCTGATAGTTTTGCTATTGTTATGTATTGTTGAGCGAGATAAGCAAGATAAAAGGCAACCCTTAAAAATAGTAAAAACTTGTTAAATCTGAACTGTTACCCACAAACTTTACAGCTAGGCGCTCTTTATTATCAACAGTTTTCAATAATGACTGATTTTACCAATATATGCGTAATATGTAATAAGGAAGTGAAAGCTGCCGGGGTAACAGTCACTAAAGGTATAAACACTTTAATAAAATGTAGTATTGAGAGAAAAGACGAAATCCATAGGTTACTTGTTAAAGTCGATGTAATAAAAGTACATACTGTATGCAGGCAAAATTATACCAGACCTAGCAATATTAAAGCAGCATTAAAAGCTCAAAATTCGGAATCTTCCACTTCGCAGCGCCTTCTCAGAGAATTAGACACCAAATTTCATTTCAAGCATGACTGTTTGTTATGTGAAAAAAAATGCTGTGTTTGACCCAAAACTTCCTTCTCAATACCGAACCCAAATTCATGAGGTTTCAACAATTGAAATAAAGCAAACTCTCCTTAATGCTTGTGATAATAGGAATGATGATTGGGCCTGTAAAGTTAAGTCCAGGCTTTTAGATGTGATTGATTTAGTTGCTGCCGAAGCCCGTTATCATGGGCAATGTTATAAGGACTTTTGTAAACCTAAACCTCATGAACAAAAGGTAGGACGTCCATTATTAGCTGAGTCTGTAGATAAATTTAATTTGCTTACTAATTACCTTGAGAGCGACAATGAGTGCCAGTATTCACTAAAAGAATTAAGAGAGATAGTAGTGGAGTTATGAGGTTCTGATATAGACTATAGTGATTATTATCTCAAGTCAAAACTTGTAGATTTTTTCAAAGATCGGCTAGTTGTACATAATTTATCTGAAATGAGAAGTATTTTATGTGCCTCATACTAGTCACAAGGTATTAGATTCGTGGTACAAAAACAGAGAAACAACTACTGAAGACGAACGTAAAAGAATTGTTAGAACAGCAGCAGAAATCGTTAGGGAAGATATACAAAAAATGAATTATGACTGTGGAAAATACGCAAGTGAAAAGGAAGTGAGTACTGTATCAAATGATTTGATTCCTGAAACATTGGCACTACAGCGGAAGGATATGGTTACAACACAGGCAAGTTTCAAGTCTATCAAAGTGAGATCTAAAGAAGTTTCAATTAACTCCCAGCAAATATTCAATCGAATTTTATGCATCTGTGACAGCCCCGTTAAGTTGAAATCTTATTTTGAGTTCGAATTAGCATCTCACCCACCGTCACTATTTGACGAGGCATCAATACGTAAAGGTACGAAAGCATCGTTTATGAAATTATTTGAAGATGGAATTGTTGAAGAAAGCTTCAAGGCAAATGAAGATGTTTTTGTGATGGATGGTGGATATCTGTTGCATGCTGTGGTTTGGAGAAAAAACAGCACTTTTAAGGAAATAATAGATTCTTATTTAAGCTCTATACTTTGTAAATACGGAAATAAAGTTACAGTGGTATTCGACGGTTATCCCAACTTTCCAACCACAAAACAGCAAGAACAAGAGAGAAGAGCATCAAAGAAATATTCTCACACAATTTTTTTTTAATGAAAATACAGTTTGCACAACACAACAAGCAGACTTTCTAGCAAACCCTCATAACAAAAAGAGGTTGATAGAAGCAATTACAACATTTTGTGTGACTGAGGATATTAACGTTTTTTCTGCGGAAGGTGACGCTGACACTGTCATTGTCGACCAGGCAATTAAATATGTGCAAACTAATAATACTACAGTTGTTGTTGTGGGAACTGATACAGATCTCTTGGTTTTACTCGTAGCATTAGCTCCCCAACAAGACGCCAAACTTTTCTTCTTAAAGCCTTCGTCGTCAATGTCGAAACTGTACTCTGTCGATTTTCTTATAAATCAACATGTCAAGCAGCAAACTTTACTGCTTTTTTTCTCATTCAATGACTGGTTGTGATACGACGTCTGCTTTCTATGGGCTAGGGAAGTAAAAAGCAGCCGACATGATACGTAAATCAACTGAAGCTAGATCTCAGGCTGAGCTTTTCACAAAACAAGAAGACATTACAAAGGATATCCTACTAGAAAGTGGAGAACAGTACAACTTATCAAAACCCTCAATGAAGCCAGGTACTTCAAGTTCAAGCAATTAACCACAGAAATGTCTCTCAAGTCTAATTTTGATTTAGCAAAACTTCCACCAACTTCAGATGCTGCTCATCAACATATTTTGAGGGTTAACCACCAGATTGGTTAGGTTGTAAAATTCCGGCAGAAGAATGGGGTTGGCAGTATACATCAAATAACAGACTGATACCTAAGCCCATGACGAATCCTGCTGCTCCAAGTGAACTTCTTCTACTGAAAACTTGTAATTGAAAAACATTGTGTGTTACAAACTGTAGTTGTCGTAAAGCTGGGTTCGATTGCACATCTATGTGTGTGAACTGCAGTGGAATGTATTGTAAAAATTCTTCAGACCAAACCGATGAAACATTAGAAAATGACCCTTTATACAAAAATAAAAAGGAAAAACATAAACGTTGTTTATTATTAGGCCGTGTTAGTTGTGCAGGAATTAATAAGTTATCAAAAATACTATACAATGAAACTTTATTATTTGTCAGCTATAAAAGTGTACTAAGTACAGGATTTTGGTAATGAAAAGTTGAAGTTAAAGTTTTTATATTTCATCATCATAAACTCAATGACTATTCAAGATTATGGATATGAGTACATACAGCGGTGCTCTTCAGCATCGAGTGACAACGGCGCGGCGACGCGGTGGCCATTACTGTTCATAGCTCTCTTTGAAGCCATCATTTGAACGATAAGCATTATAGTAGACACATATTTTTAAAGCTAATTAAATTGTCTATAAGTTTTGTGCAAAACTTTTCATTGTATGACGGAAGGATAAAAAGGTACAATAGGTTGAAGTTACTTTTTGTGTTTTGTAGTGGCAGTTTTTTTTGCATATATTGGAGTATTACGGTGAAATTACGCTATCTACATAAAAAGTTTATATGACATAATTTGTTTAGAATAATGTTAGGCGTAAGATTATTAAAAATCGCGTTTGTAACTTCATTAGTTCTTTAACTGTAACCATTAAACCAGAGTACTCCTCTTGTAAGGTTAGGGAGGGGGTGGGGGTGGAAGCAAGGGGGGTGGGGGTCGGGACTTTGTGTTTTTTTACTTTATACTTTATATACTAACATCCTGAAAAAAATCAGCTTTCCTCTAATTAGTTGCGACACTAAACCTTTATTGACTGGGCTATTAACAGAGCCGCATAGCACACACTTACAAAGACATAATATAATGAATAATATTCACATAGCCAATGCAAATTCATTGATCATGTGCCTAATACAGCGAAGTCGCCTCGTTGCGTAGTGGCTAGTACTCTTGGCTGTCACCGCGGAGGTCCGGGTTGGATTCCTGGCTCTGCCAAGAAATGCAATTCTGGTCTGATGGCTGGAACGGGGTACACTCAGCCTTGTGAGGAAATACTGAGAGGAGGCTGTTTCGATTCCCACCTCAGCCATCCTGGAAGTGGTTTTCCGTGGTATCCTATTTCTACTCCAGGCTAATGCCGGGATTGTTCCTAACTTAAAGCTACGGCCGCCTCCTTTTCAATCCTCATCTGAATTACAACTTCCGGTACACACTCTAATACAGCCATCACAATAAAACAGGTCATCAGACATATTCCCCCACACACCCAAGTACACGGGGCTGCATGACCATGATGTCACAAAGCTTCTAAATGAGTCAACAACAACAATAATACAGCGAAAACGTCTTATACGAGTTCACCACCGTTATACCGGGTGAGTTAGCCGAGGTCGTTACGGCATGACTGCTGGCAGTCGCTCACGTCCGGGAGGCGAGGAGGTTCGAATCCCCCCGCCGGCAACCTTGAAGATGGTCTTCTGTGGTTTCCCATCTTCCTTCCAGGCAAATGCCGGGGTTGGTCCCCAAGTATAGGCCACAGCCGCTACCTTCCAATTCCTAGCCCTTACATTCCAACTTCCCCCTCCCCCACCCAACGGTACTTGTAGCTCACCCATTGGGTGTCCGTCTCGAAGCAGCTACAAAACTGGCGAGCCGAACATGTCCTCGGACACTCCCGGCACTAAGAGCCATACGCAAAAAAAAAACAAAAAAAAAACACCGTTATAGAAGCCATTATTATTGTAACTGCTACCAGTATATAATGTACGTTATTGGTTTTAGCATTTTATAATTTCAAGTTGGCAGTTGTGCAAAACACTCAGTTGAATGTTCTTGTGATGAGCCTTAAGAGTTATATCCTGTATAAGTCTCCTCGTTTATTAAGTTTCGTTGTATTTTTCCGTATTGCATCGAGAATTATTGGTTTTAACGTTAGAAAAGTTCCTCCATCCACCATCATGAATGTAGGCCTAATTCAATGAGAATACAATTGATCCGCCAATTGTAGTTTCATTGAATTAACTAATAGCCAATCCAGACCAATTATGGATTTGATTATTCCTGGAGATCATGAATGTATGGAATCATTGTCTTGTGCCTCAAAAGAGAAAGTCTATTATGTGAGACTACTTACTTTCTACCTGTCGTCATTGTAACTTAAATAGTTGATTCACAATATTAATGCCTTATATTTTCAAGATGGCGCCTGCGTACTATAGCAGTGCGATAGTCTTATTACTAATGCTGGAGAGGTATTACTATACTCTTCTCTTATCATGTTTTGTGTTTATTGCTCAATTACATCACAATTATTTATTTTAAGAGTTTTAATACTACGCCCAGTCACCATCTTGAACGTATGGAGAGGCTGCTTTTTTTTTGCCAAGCCCATACAAAGCCAATAGATGCCGTAGGCAATATTTTATTACACATTTTTGCTATCGTAGCTATAAAATATAGTGTTATTTTTTTATATTCTACTAGCTATACCCGGCATGCGTTGCAATGCCAATCAATGACAGATATAGAAATAGGGGAAGATAATAATAATGTTATTGGTCTTACGTCCCTTTTAACAACTGCGGCTTTTAGAGATGCCAGGATGATGGAAATTTTGCCCGAAGGGGATCTTTAACGTGCCAGTATATCTACTGACATGGCCCCCTCACATTTGCGCACCCTCAAATGCCAACTGGCTGCGCCAAATTCGATCCTGCAACCTTGGTCACAGTAGGCGAGAAAGTTTCCGCTGAGCTACGCAACCAGCCCAAGAAAGAATGAAAGAAAGAATAAAAAAAGTGTTTGAATTATAATTTCGTAACATCTAGGTCATTTGCCCTTAATGATAATAATAGGCCAATGAAAATGAAAATCCACAGCCCGCTTCCAGTCTCCGACCGGGTCAGGAATGGAATGAATGAAGCTCCCATCTAGCGGCGAAGATATCAACTGTGCCGGCTGCCGAAGCCTGTCGCACTCCTCTGGGACAATGATTAAATGTATGACAGATGAAATGAAATGATAGTGGAGAGTGGTGCTGGATTGAAATTTTGACAGGGAAAACCGGAGTACCCGGAGAAAAACCTGTCTGCCCCCGTTTTGTCCAGCACAAATCTCACATGGAGTGACCGGGATTTGAACCACGGACCCAGCGGTGAGAGGCCGGCGTGCTGCCGCCTTAGCCACGGAGGCTCTAATAATAGGCCAATGAAAAAGGAAAGTATTACTAAACGAACATGGGGAAATTTTAAAACTAATATAGGTAAATCAGATTTCTACCTTTGATATCTTCCTAGTCTCAACCTTATTTGCCAATACTCGTTGCATCTAGAGAATGAGCTGTTGGCGTACTGCTCGGGTCCCAGCTCCGTGAATCTGAGAGGAATGCGGATCGCATGGATGACGATAATAACCTATGATGACAGGCGTGTGTGGTTCCCGGTCCTTGCTTAGTAACAGACCAAATTGGGGCGTGCACAAATGTTCACCGAAGTTCATTTGTTGAAACGACTCCCACGCCATTGATTGTAAAATGGATTTTCTAATTTGGAAAACTTCTACTCGTGCGCTACATATTGTAAATACCTTTCCTGGAGTGTGCACAACAATTCACTCAAGTTTAATCGCAATCGGATGAATGGTATACGAACACATAAGGGACTTGATGCGATTCGCGCGCCATAACCGTATTCGAACTAGCAGCCAAGCTTGAGTTCAGTTTTAAGAACTGCACCTTACCACTGACCCACGTCAGCTGAAAAAAATAAAAGATAAAAGATCGGTGTGGAGTGATCGACAGACAATCTTGCAGACTGCATTATTAGAGCTGTGGTGAGACAGCATGTCACCTCGCGATGAATCAGCAAGCCATTCTCACACCTTGCATTGCGGTGTCATAAGCAGGGCTAGGATTTTTAGGTAAATACATATTTTTTATGTAAATACATATTTTAAGCATTTTTTCTATAAATACATGCGGTTCACTTTAGACCATCCTTTGTGGGCTATACATATTTTTTAAAACTGAAATTACCTGATTTAATAGTCGGGAGGATATCAGGAAAGGATTGAGTATTAGATGTTCACTGTCCCGCTGTCATAGACCCACCATCCCGCCCAAACAGCGACACGACTTATATAGTTGAAATCGAAGTTCTCACCCCCATCTTTCTCACTGAGTCAGTATTGCCAACCCCACGCGTTTGGTACTATTTCGCACGTGATGTATGAAATCACTAAGTGAACTCAATTACAGTGTTTATTTATGTATTTATAATGTTTTACATACAAAAACAGACCTAACCTGGGGCTTACGCCCCAGACCCCCTTGCTTGTGGTACTAGCATTAATTTTCAACCAGGCAATACCTAACCTAGTAGCGGACATAAATTGTATGTTATTAATGTTTTACATACAAAAACAGGCATAACCTGGGGCTTACGTTTCAGACCCCCTTGCTTGTAGTACTAGCAGTAATTTTCCACAAGACAGTGCCTAACTTAGTAGCGAAAGCGTGTGGTGAATTTCTTTATTCAAGTTGGTAACGTAGTCACATGATCGACTTTCGGGTGGCACATGACTGTCAAAGATGGCGTCCGTAAGTGAAGAAAGTGAAGAAAAATTTCATTCTTTCCGTGAAATAATAATTGCGGTGCAGCAGTGCCTATTGAGTATGAAGAGATTGTGAAACGACTCCCAACAACTCCCCGAAAGGTGATGAAAAGGGAGGATGGTCTAAAGTGAACAATAAATGCATTTTTAATGTGTGTTACTTAAACGGGGGAAGAACCTGTGAGCTATCTTATCTTCATACAACTGTGTTATTCTTAACTTGCCACTCACTGTGGAAACCGGGGATTTTCTTGTCCATAGCCATATTGCACCACGTGCTAGACACCCCCGCTTCCCCCAGCTTCCTGGAACCAGTGTCACTTACATCACATGCTGTTCATTTCTAGCACTGTGAAGTGTAAGGCAGTTCTACGATGCCTAAAGTTGTTGTTGTTTTTGTTTTAAGGGGCCTAACATCTAGGTTATCGGCCGATGCCTAAAGTAAAGTAAAAGCTACAAGTTAACGTCTGTTGCAGAATTTTAAGATAATTTTGCTTCTGATAGGGGCGTTCTGTTCTGCCAAACATGTGAGAAAGCAATCAAGGCTGAACAGCGATCTTAAGTTACACAGCTCCTCAAGGGCAAGAAACATACTGCCGCAGTTTTCGCCCGTTCGGAAGAAGTGTTTCGCAATAATTGTCGGTCATTTGTGATGGACAACCTGAAGATGTATCTCGTCGTGTATTGTAATTCTTCAGTAGTCAGTGAGGTATAGCGTAAATTGCATTTGTGAGTACTGCATATTGTTTATATTCGCATTATTAAACTAAATTTTAATAGAATATTTTTACTTTTTTGTCACATATTTCAGGTATTTTTAATACATAAAAAATAAATATTTTCCAGATTTTTGGCACCTAAAAATCCGAGCCCTACATAAGTATACAGAGTGTGCAATTGGGTTACTGTGGGATTTAAGGCTTTATGTTAAGTCCCTGACCCTTTTGTGTTACATAAATAATTTTAGCCAGAAACCTTCCCTGGAGTGCACACAACAACTCGCCGAAATTTCATCGCAATCGGATGAATGGTATATGAACGCATAGGGGACATATATACAGACAAACTATCACGTAACTTTGATATATATATAACTAGAACCCGCCCCGGCTTCGCCCGGGAACAGTTATGAATGCAAGGCGATGGGCTACTTTTAACCGAGGTCTTATAAGATTTCCTTGTATACGACATTAGTCGTTTTTCCTCCAGCAGTGAACTCGAAAAGATTTCGGTTTGATGTAACACGCGTTAGAGCCACGTAAAGCTGTCCATGAGAAAAACATTCTCCACTGAGATCAACTCCAGTCACGCTAAGTGTCTGACCCTGTGTTTGTTTATAGTCATGCCAAAGCAGACTCTTACTGGGAATTGTACTCGTTTGAAATGAAAAGGCAAATCTGAAGGAATGATAGGAATTCTGGGTACTAATACCGTTTCTCCTGTACCACAGCTAGTTAAGATAGTTGCTTCAATGAAACAGTTCTTCAAAGTTTTCACTACCAATCGCGTCCCATTGCATAACTTTGGTGGGTGTAAATTACGTAGCAATATAATAGGCACTCCCACTTTTAAAATAAGCTTATGTGATGGCAAGCCAGAAGGAAGTAAAGAATTTAGGAATTCTGTAGGGTAATGAACAGCTTCTTCACTATAGATTACTGCGTCTACTGAGTAATATACTTGAGCCTAGGCGGGGAACTTGGAGAACACCAAGTCATTAATTTTCACAACTTGTTCGTTTGTCGGCGATAATATTGCTCTTTCTTTCAACCATGAATGAGACTTGTTACATAGGTCATGGATTTGAGGATAAACGCTATCAATCAATTCTTGAATGCTGCGTACAAAAACCAGAAATCGTGACAGGGTAATTTTCCCGTCAATGACCGGTAAATCTCCATTTCCGACTCTAAGTAACAAATTAGCAAACAGAATATTATCTTCTGAAGATAAGAGTACTCTCATGTTAGTTTTGAGTGCCAATTGTGTTATATCCGGCCAGATGTAAGATCGTTTTAATGAAGCGTTGATTTCGTCGGCTCTCGTTCCTCTGGCAACAACTGGTAAGATTTGACGAAAATCTCCGGCGAACAAAACTGTGCAGCCACCCATAGGTGTGTTCCGATTCCTTAGATCACGCAAGGTCCTGTCTACAGCTTCAACGGAAGTTTTGTGTGACATTGTAGCCTCATCCCATACAACTAAAGAACAATTTTGGAATAAACTGGCAGTGTTACTTTGTTTTGAAATATTACATACGCTTTCATCATTACTGCTGACTTTCAAGGAAAGTTTAAATGTTGCATGTGCTGTTCTTCCCCCTTCCAAAAGAGTGGCTACAATTCCAGATGATGCGACGGCAAGAGCAATATTTCCACCAGGCCTTACTTTGGCGAGTAGCAAATCAATCAAGAACGATTTGCCTGTGCCTCCAGGGGCATCGAGAAAATATATCTTACCTTCCTTCTTAGTGATGCTAGATATGATGGTGTCATAAGCTGGTTTCTGATCGTGGTTCAGACGGTGTTCTTCTTGAGCAACGGTTTGGAAGAGTCGAGGACGAAGTCTTTCTTTCTCTTGTGACAATCGAGAAATTATTTGTTGCTCTGTTTCATTGTTATGTGATAAGCGCTTTTATTTCGATGTCAATGAACTATGACCTATATCCGTTTTACATCTCGGCATGATGGCTTAAAATCACTGACTGGGCTATTTATTAATTATAACGAATTCTTGTCAGACGTAATTTAAGAATGGCGAGGAGCATGAAACACAAATCCCCCTTCCGTCCAATCTTAAATTGACTGTGTATTTTGCGGAACGAACAAGTTCACAGGTGAAATGAAGAAAAGCCGAGTTGTACTTCCAGGGGAATGGCGAGGTGCATGAAACACAAATCCCCCTTCTGTCCAATCTTAAGGTATGTGTTCACGTTGCAAGTAAACTTTTACAATTCTTATCTGTTCATTTTGAAATTTATATGGTGGATTCAGCAGTAAAACACGTTAACAAAGCAATTTTTTTTTTTAATTTGAAGTGCTGAAAATTTAAAAAGAATTAAAATTTTTCAAAATTTTCAGAACATTGTATCTCCTCAACAAATAACACAATCTACTTGCATGTGGTATCCAGTTGATGCTACCTTTATACCTAATGTTGTATACTAGAGACATGATGATACACTTTAATTCAGTGGACTGGTAATGAATTTCATGTTACCGTATTTCTATTTTTTACTTATATCATTTGTTTTTCAATTGTATGCCACATTTCAGATTTTCAAATTATCCCAAAGATCCTAGTATACAACATATGACAGCTTCTTACCTTTAATTTGACATATTATTCATTAACTTAGGTCGAAAACTGAATGAGATATCTTGTTTTGAATTTGGAAATTGCATAAAAAACTAGTTTTGAGAAAATCAAGGAAGAAATCCACAATGATATGTTTTGAAGACACACATTCCACACACCTACTTGACTCTTTAAAACAGTCCAGCTCGATAAGTCACTCCTTCCTTGTTAGTGTTCTTATCTTCTTTTAATTTCCTCCTCCCTCTAAGATACCTTCTTCCCTGTTTCTGTTGAGGGGTAGAGTGTAAGAGCTCTTCGCTATCCGATCCTGAGCTGTCTTCAATGCTCCTCTCATGGAGTAATATCCAGGATGAATGTCCATTCTAGTCAAAATCTCTATGACTGCAGTATTTGCACAGTAGGAATGGCACACAGCATGCATCACTCCCAATCTGAGGGTGTCCAGCCCCACAAAAGTTACTTTAGGACACCGCCGCCACACCATTTCATTGAAACACTCATTGCTGTTCTGTGTTAGGCCATATAGACACTTGGACAACATAGATGGGTCACACAGTCTCTCATATAATGGTTTTACAGCATGAATAATCTCTAGATAAATGCCTGGTTTATGCTTATATCCTTCCAGTTTGTTTTTAGCCTTTGCCTGCTGGTATGCACACCAGCTGTCACTACCAACAGGACACCCATGATGCGTGGGACGATCTCGAGTCTCAGTCAAATGGTGGAGAGTAGCCCAAATAGCATTTCTCATGGCATCAATACTGCTGGAATTTGAACGTAGAGCTATCCCAACATAGTTCTGCATTTTACCTATGAGTTTCCCAGTTAACTTTCCCTTGCCGCCTAATTTCTTATCTTGGACCAGTTTTCTCAGTTCCTTTTGGAGGGAATGCTACATGGACATCATCTGGTGAGAAAAACTTGAACTACGTTCAATTCAGGCAACTAACATACTATGGGCGCTAAATTCAAACTGACTGTCGACAAGAAATTTAATTAAAATGTTACCTGCCAACATACCACGCCCATTCTCAGATCAGAGACAATGCACATACGGTTTTAAACCTCTCTGAAGGTCATTTGATTTTGATTAATGTATATAAATAGCATATATTCTTAAAGTAGATAGACCAGGCTTCCATAAAATAAAATAAAAACTTTTTTTGAAAATATTCATAAAAATGCTCTTTTCAACGTGAACACATACCTTAACTTAACTGTTTTGTGCGGAATGAAAAGTTCACACACGAAATAAAGAGTTGCACTTCCAAGGAATGGCGAGGTGCATGAAACACAAATCCCCTTTCCGTCCAATCTTAACTTGACTGTGTATTTCGCGGAACGGAAAGTTCACAGGTGAAATGAAGAAAAGCCGAGTTGCACTTCCAGGGAAACTACAAACACAAGCACCCTTCTCTGAAGTCTTAACTCAACACAAATCGACGGTTTGTTGCTGGCTGTATCTGGGGTAATAGGTTCGCCCGCTAGTTAGGCTGTAACAGGGGTGATATACTCGCCCTTAGCTAGCTCGTAAACTGTCGCCTCAGTAGTTGAATGAACATGGTTGGAAGAAATTAAAGGGTAAAAACACTTATAGTGGGCGATGTATTGAAGATAGACATATGCTCTCGCGGACTTTTTTGTAGAAATTTTCGCGCTGAACAATTCTTCCAGTCATAGTATTTAGATATTTTTAACAGTTTGCCCAGCGTAAGCTTACAAAGCGGTCGGGCGCCTGTTTTTTTCCGACTTTTTCACTGAAATCGATACTGCTCGGCTTCCTTTGATTATAAATAAATTATTTTCTACAGAAATCATCCTCGAGATATCCTTTACAGAATGGTGAAAACCGCATCAAATCCATCCAGAGGTTCTCGAGATTACCCGTGACATCCAAGAATCGGGGACTTTGTTTTATACAAGTAGAGATTTCAAGACGTCCATTGCGCGATATAATCATTGTGATATTCTTATGAGTAATACTAGTGAGTTATTTTATACGTTTCATGTTGTTTGTTCAATTACATCCCGAGTTCTTGATTTTAAAGGTTTATCAGTACACCCAGCAGCCATCTTGAATGCAAGGAGTCGCTGCTCATTGGTTTAATAAATAATCCATGTATTAGGTACTGTATTACTTCTACCTTTCGTTGCTGTAGCTCTACAACATTGAGTGGTATTTATTATCATGTTCCATAATTTCAATATAGCCACTTCGCGCTAGTTGCAGTGTGAAAGTCTTATTAGTTATGTCAGCGAGGTCCTTTATATGGTACTTCTCTAATCTATGTGTCATTGTAATTGCACAATTATGTCCTGAGTAATGTAATTTAAAGTTTTAATTATACTCCCAGGCACGATCTTGAATGTATGGTGTCGCTATTCTTCTGCCTTTATCATATGGATCATGGTATTCTTCCTTATCACTAAGGTTTGTTCTCGTAACTCTAAAATATATAGTCATTTATTAGCCTATTTTCTTTTTATGAAAAAAAAATGGGCTTATGAGATCGCCTTTTGTCCGTGGGTGTATGTGTGTGTGGTTTGTGTCCCCCCTAATAACTTCTAAATGGCTGGAGCGATTTCAATAAACCACGGTAAGGTCATAGCACCATTTTGGCCGACCCTGACCGTGCCCTTCAAATTTTATTACGTTTCACCAATCCAACATGGTGGCTGTGCGAAATATTTCACCAGCATTCAATATCTCCGAAACAATTACCGATATCACCCTGAAATTTTGTATGGTAATAAAGGGACTAGAAGTTCACCTATGAGACTTTCAAAACCCTGTTAACTACAAAACCAACATAGCGGCCAAGTGAATTTGAGATTTCAAATAGACTTTTCTCGCGATGTAACCATCCAAACGTAATGAAACGTGGTACACCAAATGTTTATGCACATTGTAATGCACTGGCATCTAATGTAGTTCAATTGTTTACATAACCTCAAGATGGCGGCTGTGCAAAATATTTCACTGGCATTCCATATCTCCGAAACTATTACTGATATCACCCTGAAATTTTATACAGTGATAAAGGAACTACTATAAGTTTATCTATGTAACTTTCGAAAATCTGTTAAGTACAAAAAGAACATGGCGGCCAAGCGAAGTTGAAACATTTGAAGAGTATACACATTGTAATGCACTGGCATCTAATTTAGTTCAATTGTTTACATAACCTCAAGATGGCGGCTGTGCGAAATTTTAAAATTAAGTTTTTATTTCTTGTGTCGTAATCATGCGATAGAAGTGAAAGTTTGAATAATGAAGCTACGCAATAATTTTCCATTTATGGTACATAACTCATGGACTATACTTATAACAATCCAAAATGGCGACCATCCGAATTATTTAGACGGTTCTCATTATCTACGAATGTTTTACAGCAATTATTTTATGTTCATTGAGGCTATGAACTTAAGTTCACCTATAGGACTTTCTCAATAACCTGGTGAGCACAAATCCAACATGGCGGCGAAGCTAAGTATAAATATTTAAATGGACGTATCTCGCGATTTAACCATCTGTGTGCGGTGGAACTTTGTGCGGTAAATACTTATACAAATGTTAATCCACTGGCATCTAATTTATTTCAATTGTTTTCATAACCACAAGATGGCAGCTGTGCGAAATTTTAAAATCGCGTTTTTACTTCTTGTGTCCTAATCATGCGATTGAAGTTTGAATACCACACGTTCACAATAACCTTCATGTTATAGTACATAAATAAAAATCCAACATGGCGACCATCTGAAATGTTTAGATGGTTCTCAATATCTACGATTCTATTACAACAATCAAACTGAAATTTTGTAGTTGATCGAGGCAATTAACATGCGTAGGATATACCTGGAAAATAGGCTGTATAGTTCTTCATGTAACTACTTGCTTTTATATTCTATTACTTCAAGATGGCAGCTGCATGCTATTTTCAGTGTGATATTCTTATGATTAATGCAAGTGAGGTAATTTATATGGGAATCCTTTCTTGAGGTTTTGTGTTAATTGTGCAATTCCATCTTAAAAAAAATCGAGTTTACCCTCCAGGGTGGTAGCTCCCACGGACTCAGCGAGTGAACTCACCGCCCTTTCAGTTAGTTTTCTAGAGCAGGGAACATCTAATCGGAGTGGATACAACTGGTGAGGTGGGATCAGCACCTCACCCAGGTGGCCTCCCCTGCAAAGCGAACAGGGGCCTCATGAGGGTAAGGAGTGGAAGGTTAGGATGGATAGGCAAGGAAGAGGGAAGGAGGCGGCCGTGGCCTTACATAGGTTGGTGGTTCCATCCCGGCGAAGTGGGAAACCACGGAAAATCACTTCGAGGATGGCTGAGGTGGGAATCGAGCCCCCTCTACTCATTTGGGCCACCCGAGGCTGAGTAGACCCCGTTCCAGTCCTCATACCACTTTTCGAATTTCGCGGCAGAGCCGGGAATCGAACCCAGGACCTCCAGGGCGGCAGCTAACCATGCTGACCGCTACGCTACGGAGGCGACTCCATCATTAATTATTGATTTTAATGTTTTAACACTACAGTACATCCAGCCACTATCTCGAATATATGGAGTAGTTTCTTTTGCCTTTGGTCATAGGAAGCCACTTATATGGTTCTACATTACAGCCAATTTTAGTTATTGAACCTCAGAAATATTGAGTGTTATCATCTATGTATCTATGTATATACTGTACATAAAGCTCAAAGTTTGTCTGTCTGTTTTTCTTTTTTTTAAATACAAATCTACACCGTTTCACCGATCTGAACCAAAATTTGTATACTTACCCTTTGGAATCCTGCGGGTAACACTGTCCACTTTAAATTTCGGACAGACCACTCCATTCCCTGCAATTCCCTTTGGCACAAATCTACAATGTTTCACCGATCTGAACCAAAATTCGTATACTTACCCATTGAAATCCTGTGGGTAACACTGACCACTTTAAATTTCGGACAGACCACTCCATTTCCAGCAGTTAGGCCCTTTGGCACAAATCCACCCTGTTTCACCTATCTGAACCAAAATTTGTATACTTACCCTTTGGAATCATGCGGGTAACACTGTTCACTTTAAATTTCGGACAGACAATTCCATTCCCTGCATTAGGGCCCTTTGGCACAAATCTACACCGTTTCACGGACCTGAACCAAATTTTACATACTTACCCTTTGGAACCCGACGAGTAAAACTGTATACCTTAAATTTCGGATAGACTACTCCATTCCCTGCATTTAGGCCCTTCGGCACAAATCTACGTTTTCTTAGATTAGAACTAAATTTTACATACTTACCCTTTGAAACCCGACGAGTAACGCTGTGCACTTGAAATTTCGGACAGACCACTCCATTCCCTGCATTTAGTCCCTTTGGCACAAATCTACACCGTTTCACCGATCTGAACCAAAATATGTATACATTCCCTTTGGAACCCTGCGGGTAACTCTCTCCACTTAAAATTTTGGACGGACCACTCCGTTCTTTCCATTTAGACCCTTTGGCACAAATCTACACCGTTTCACCGATCTGAACCAAATTTTACATACTTACCCTTTGGAACCCGACGAGTAACACTGTCTACTTGAAATTTCGGACAGACCACTCCATTCCCTGCATTTAGGCCCTTTAGCACAAATCTACACAGTTTCACCTAATTGTACAGAATTTTACATACTTACCCTTCGAAACCCTGATGGTAACACCGTCCACTTGATATTTTGGACAAACCTCTCCATTCCCTACATTTAGAATAACCTACAAAAGGAACTTGAAAACTACGTTTTAAGGCCCTAGAACCATTCATGTCCGTAGTAGTGTAACTAAGAATATTTGTTAATAAGTCTATTGTTGGCTGGCAATTCGAGTTGCATCGCGCCGCCCCAACGGTGTTCTGGTACTGAATTGCGAAAATTGTTACATCTTGCCCTGCTTTTAAATTGCAGTCACGGGGAGCAATTAGTGCAAACAAATTTCTTAGGCCCCTTAAAACAGTTGCCATCATGAAAATCGTATGCCTCTGTATAGGTGTGATATTGTTGGTGTAGTACATGGAGGTTATCAGCTGCAATAAGCGTTGGTGCTTTCAAATTTACTCTCATTCACTCCTGATCCTTATCCTTCAGCGCTATGTGGCGATAAATGACACTATTGCTACCCCAGGAGCTCGGGACAGCCGAAGGTTTCCAAAGTGTTCTCATTATGTTCCGACGGCACTAAGCGACAAAAGACGACACTAATGATCTCTACTTCTCTAACAGCCAATGAGATATATGCCCTAGGAAGTGTCTTTTATTTCACTTACTCCGCTTTCTAATCATATTTTTCAATTAGTTTGTAAATTATGTGTGTTAGTTCCGTAGTTGGTAAATAGTCGTTACCCTGTTCATTATAATCCTTATCAGTACGGGAAAATTATCTGGATGTTACGTCCATTATACTGTACTAATCACTCTCACTAACCCCACAAAAAGTTATATGTTAAAAATATTTTTTTCTGTTAGTTTAAGTATCATGTGCCAGTTGTGTAGTAGTATTCATTATCATCCATACAACAAATAAATCCACCGGACGAAGCTGGGCACTACTCCTAGTATTCTATATCTAATATTAAGATAGCCGATACGCGCTATATTCAGTAATTTACAAACAAATTAAAAAAAAATGATTAGAAAGAGGAGTAAGTGAAATAATAGACACTGCCTAGGGCCTTTATCTCATTGGCTGTTAGAAATGTAGAGGCCAATAGTGTCGTCTTTTGTCGCATAGCGCCGTAGGAAAATAATCAGAACACTTTGGAAAACTTCGGCTGTCCCGAGCTCCTGAGGTAGCAATAATATCATTTATTGCCACATAGCGCTCAACGATAAGTTTCGGAATAAATGAAGATAAATTTGAAAGCACTAACGCTTATTGCATCTGATAACCTCAATGTACTGCACCAACAGCTTGCCACGGAGGGTGAGTGGTTATAGTGTCGGACTACCAACCCCAAGATAGCAGGTTCGCCCCTGGCCATGGTAAGTGATTTTTGAAGGCGACAAAAATCACGATACTCATGTCATACGTTGTTGGCATGTTAAAGAACCCATTTGAATTCAGTAGGCCGTGTTCAATGGCAAAATTAATCTCGGGATTTTCCGCCAACACAAAGTTCCTCCATTCTCTACTTGAAAGCGCTGTAGTGTCAAGGAGTTTAGATATCTAACCTCCTTGACTTTCATGGCGTTCAAAGGTACGACAAAATTCGACATGCAAGCTACCTTCTGGGTGTCAATTAACAAAGCTTGCACCAGGCACCCGAGGCCATACGATATTATTATTATTACAGCACCAACATCATTGCACTTATACAGAGGCATACTATTTTCATGATAACTGTTTTAAGGGGCCTAAGAAATCTTTCTGCACTAATTAATCCCCGTGACTGCAATTTATAAGCAGCGCTAGATTGAACTATTTTCGCAATTCTGCACCAAAACACTGGTAGGGGCGACGTAATGCTGCCCGAATACTCTTATAGTTACACTATTAGGGACATGAATGGTTCTAAGGCCTTAATACGTGGTTTTCAAGTTCATTTTGTTTGTTTTTCAAAATGTAGGGAATGGAGAGCGTTGTCCAAAATATCAAGTGGACAGTGTTACCAGCAGGGTTCCAAAGTGTATTTAAAATTTGGTGCAATAAGGAGGAACGGTGTAGATTTGTGATAAAGGGCCTAAATGCAGGGAATGGCGTGGTCTGTCCAAAATTTAAAGTGGACAGTGTCACCCGCAGGGTTCCAAAGGGTAAATATACAGAATGTGGTTAAGATCGGTGAAACGGTGTAGATTTGTGCCAAAGGGCCAAAATGCAGGGAATGGACTGGTCTGTCATAAATTTGACGTACACAGTGTTACTCGCAGGGTTCCAAAGGGTAAGTGCACACATTTTGGTTCAGATCGGTGAAACTGTGTAGATTTGTGCCAAAGGGCCTAAATGCAGGGAATGGACTGGTCTGTCATAAATTTCATGTAGACAGTGTTAAGCAGGGTTCCAAAAGGTAAGTATACACATTTTGGTTCAGATCTGTGGATTTGTTCCAAAGGGCCTAAATGCAGGGAATGGAGTGGTCTGTCCGAAATTTAAAGTGGACTGTGTTACCCGCAGGGTTCCAAAGGGTACGTATACAAATTTTGGTTCAGATCGGTGAAACAGTGTACGTATCACTAACCATAACGCCAGCGCACGTGGATAAAGCTGTTCGGGGGTGCTTGTTCTTCCGACGTACTGAACAAAAGTCAATCTTTAAGGTTACCTGTGAGGTATAGCCTAATGCTACATAGTCTAAACTATTCCCCTTGAATCTAGCTATCATATACAAAAATAATTTTTCGAATCCGACTTGTAGTTCCAGAGATTAGCGCGTTTAAACACACAAACAACAAAAAGAACTCTTCAGCTTTATTATATTAGTATAGATGAAGATAGCGGATACGCGCTATATTCAGTATGAAAGCCCTGTAACTTCTGTGAGTGTGGTCCCTTAAATAGAACTTATGCTTTATACTTTCTTCATGTTTTGCACGGTCACCATCTTCAAGTTATTCGGCTGATGACCTTGTAGTTAGGGCCCCCTGCCAGTTCCCGTGTGAAGAATTTTCCAAGATTCGGTTGAAATTCGATTATTTAAGCATTTTACATTCGGGCGCAGTCATTTTTTTAAATACCAAGTTCGTCGTTCGGGAATTGTTAGAGGATATCCACACGGGTGCGCACGGGCGCACACGTGATATTTTGATGCCGTGCATAACTTATCCGGGCTAAGTCGGCTAGGATTTAATTTTGTTTCTTGATCACCAAATGTGATACTGTGCAAGAGATCTTTTACCAGCCGCCTTCATTTGACTTGAAGTGCTGTAGATTTTTTCCATGAATTATTTATTTCAGCATTTAAAATCCCAATTGAGCATTCTGTAGACAATTAGTTACAAATTAGTTTTTTTTGCAATATTATATGTAGCAATTAAGATTAAAATAATATTGTTCAATACTATAACAATTGCTCGTCATTGTTTACAAAGTAATCTAGTAAACTAAGACATAAGAACCTACATTAAAATACGTATAAAACATGCACAATTACAGCGTAAGTAAATGTTTAGCAGTTTGTTCTTGAGACTAGGTGGGTTCGATTCCCACCTAGACCACCATGGATGTGGTTATTTGTGGTTTCCCACTTCTACTTCAGGCAAATGCCTATATGGTTCCTAATTTGGGGCCACGGCCGCCTGAATTACAATTACACACTACTACTACTACAGACACAGATTATCAAACAAATTCTACACACATCCAAGTACAAGGTGCTGAAGATCACAATGTCCAAACCCCTCAGCTGACCCGTGAAAGAAATCTCTTGAGTTGATAAATTACAAACACAGTCTGCCACGAAGAAAGCTAATTTCAGCTAACTATAAAATATTTCAAAAAATGTATTCTTCTTGGGAGACTGGTTTTGAAATTATTTAACTTACAATGCAGCCACTGAGTTTCCGGCTCTGACATTTCTCATGAGAATGGGAGACAGCGTTGCCGGTTTTGTATCACGAGATATAAAAGAACGTGAACAACATAAAATATTTCACATGTTTTTAAATGAATTCTGACGAACCGCTGCCCATATTACTAAAGTAATATACTTACACACAGTTAACCGGTAAGCGTGCACACAAAAGATAATAAAACAACAAACCTGCACTAACACACAGACCAACTGGACTACCGAAGAGAGCCTTGGCAACATAGAGCTCAATTTGAAGACCGGCTTACCGGGAAAATCGCTGATTGGTACAGGTGACAACATTCTTCATGGTAGTAAATTACTTCGCCAACATAGGCGGAATTCCACTGCGATCAATGAATGTAGGTTTTGTAACCGCAAAATGTCGGAATAACAAATCACGCATAAAATTGCAAATGGGGTGTGGAACTTCCACGTTACATAGTGAAGACGCTAGAGAAGAATTACAATGATGGCAGGTTTCAAGGTTTAATTGTCAGCTTCTCACTGCCGTAAGTTGGCTATATTGTTCTCTTTACCCCTCTTCCCCCACCATCGCCAAACGTCAGAGCTGGACACTCAGCGGCTGGACTGGAGTAGAAAATCCATGGAGGAAAGAAAGGAAGGAGATGCCTTCGCTGCGCTGCCTAGCGCAAGCTACTGAGGCCAGGCAGCTCGCCCACTTTGGTTGCAAGAAAATGGCTGTTCCTATGCTTAAAGCCGTAAACCACTCCAAATATTAATGGATTTTAGTGACATAAAACTGTAATGACAAGTCAAGATTTTTTCTTGGATAGGCAGAATACACTCTGTACATCTTGGTACTTGGCACAAATAAGCTGCGTTATCGTTTTAAAAGCCAATTTAAATAGAAATATGAGAGCACCTTTGCGAGGCTAGTTTTGTAAGGAAGACGCGGCAAAACGTAATAATACGCTGAAACACTGATTAAATTTAATACAGGTGTCTGAAGATGCGAGTTATACCAAAGAAGGAACATCTTGGGAATTAATGATGCCGAACTAATTACGGTAGGCTATTTACACCAAATTGAGTTTTATGTTCTTATTGGTGTTGAGGCATTCATCAGTTTTTAGGCCTAATTTCGAGCACAGCCACTTTCACTCATTGGTCGTACACATTTTGATATTCAAGAAAACGAACCTCAAAATTAATAAACAGAACAATTAAAAAAGGATGCATATTTGCACAAAAATACGGTATAGCTTATACGTTTCGGTACCATGCGGTATTTTCTTTGTGGGGGGTAGAAACTTGACGATTAGTCTCGAATTGATTAATTACGTAGGCCTACCGTAATTATTGACCGACAGCCGTTTGATAATTTGGGATTTCCAGAGGAATGATTGTATACATTGTACATATGCTGAGATTAGAATTGAAGAGTTTTTTTTAAAATAACTTATCACTACTGTGCCCAACTCTAGGAATGGGTATTCCAAGTTTCAGACACCTAGATATCAAGGGAAAGGCTGTAGCCGCTTTTGAAAGTTGAGATATTTGAATATCGCGCTACATTGCTTCGAGAAGCATTTAGAAGAATTTTACCGATAGTTGGATGTCAAGTGACGTAGCGAGTAATAGCAGAGGTGGAGGCTATTTATTGATTAAATAGTTAACTATGGAGTAGAGACTTGAGACTGGGATCAGATTACTGGCACGGCCAAATGAAAGAGAATGCAATTAGTATCAAGTAAATCGGACCAGGGATTCAAGAGATATGAGGATTTCTAGATATCAGGTGATGACGCGTGACCCTGACCGTTTTGAATAAAAGCCAGCTGGGCGAGGCATGGTTAGCTCACTTCAACACAAGCACTTGGTAAGCAAGTTGCGTCTACGCTGAGCCAAGGCACATGGTTGCCGAATCTACGCAGAAGTTCTTTTCAAATCGTGATAGTCACGAGAAGTGCTGCGCAAACGAGTTGGAACTTAGTAAGTTTCTGGTGAGGAGAATCACTGAGGTGATTGATTTCTACAGACATTGGTGGAAATATTTATATTTCTGCAAGGACATATGCTAGACTTTGTCTAGAAAATAGTATTTTGTCACAGTCCAGTAGTAACTTAATACTTGGATGTTTAAATCCATTTCAAGTCAGTTTTCATTTTTGTAACTAGTTAACCACTTCGATCTGTCAGTACACTGAAGACTAGTCTATAACGGTGGCGTTCATTAGTCTACGCAAGGGAAACTGCAGGTTGCTTAGCGCATGGCAGATGGTGATATTAATAAACCATGCCCAGGGAACGATCTTCAGAACAGCCGTTAATTGCTTAGACTGTCAGTGTTTTTCTTGTACTGATGAGATTACAGTGAGTTATGTTACAACTGACATATCTAAGAAGAGATCACTTAGATCTGACCCTATTTAAACAAACTGTTATGGCTTTGATAGAAGCCCATATTAAAATGGAACCACAGTTTATTCAAACGTCGAAAGATACTACCACTATGTCTGACTAGACGAATTGTGGGTCTACAATGGCGGCCGATACAAGGATTATACGTGCTTGTCCGATAGGGCATGTTTATGGATAAATCTGGTACTGACCAGGTTTACTACGCTTCAAGACCATCAAGAAATGTAAGCCACATTTGAATTATATTATGCCTAGCTAATTGGAACAAACTATTTTTTTCTGCAGATGACCAACACATTTTTTTTGTCGTATTTAAAGCTTGTAATGATTTACGCAAGACTTATTAGAGTTATTCTGAGCATTTTCAGCACTCAGAACAGTTTAGGATCGATGACCGAGCATTTCGAGCATTTATTTGAATTTTTCATATTTTAAGGAAACCACGGAAAACCCCGATGTAACTGTAAAAGTTAAATTTATTTTTGTTGAGGAATGGATATTTTTTCCATATTCGAAGGTTCGAACATGTGGATTCTCACATAATGAGATGATAATTAAACATATTTAAAATAATACAAATAATAATAATAATAATAATAATCCACTAATAATAATAATAATAATTTTTATTATTTTTCTAAATAATTCTTGGATATTATATTTTATAATAATCATATGTATTGAGAAAGAGCCTGTGAAGTAGTTTAATCATTTCTAGTTTGGAACAGGAGATTTTCCGAAGGAGAGTGGTTAGCGCAAGCCCGCATTCAACCAACATTTCAGTTCTGGTTGAACAGTTGATATTTGCAATGAGCAAAGTACATTTTTCAGATAACACGGAGAGGCATGAAACGGGAAGCAAATGATATTTGTATCAAATAGGATATTTTTGTATTTATATAAAATCATGACGTAAATACACTTCGAAAGTGAAATGAAAGATTTTCATAAGTATGGTAAATTCACGGGTTGAACTGAATGGTAAAATAAAATAAACTTGTAAGTTTATTAATCTTCCAGTGTTGATAACAAGCAGAGGCTTGATTTATTGTATAAATTTTGGGAAGAAAATGTATGTGTGTGGAGTAGTTGAAATGCCATTCCCAGGTGCGCATGTTAAGTCGCAGGAATGAAGGTTTTTTTTCGAGCATCAATCAAATAGCAGGTTCGATGGCTCAGGTTTATAGTAGGAGTATTGGAACTACACATTTCGTCGTATGAATAACCCGAAGGTTATTTCTTGAAACCATCAGTTCTTATTTCAACCTTGTTTACGAATTCCATTTAGACTTTGATTTTGCTAGAACCCGGATTTGTCATGATAGTAGTTTATTCTTCTTCAGAGGAAGACCTTTGCCGTTGTTGTTGTTGTAATATTGTGTTCTTACACAAATAATAGAATGGGCCACTGCCAATTTAAAAAATAATTCTTTAACCACGAATAATTTGAAGGATATTTTCAATCCTAGTGCCATGAACTAAATGAATTCATTATGAAACTACAATTCTAATTTCCGCATTCTGTCGAAGAATTGCAAGTTGTAAAAGTTGCTAAAAATGGCCATGAATATAAATATTTTTTTCATAATGATTCCAAGTGGAAAATCTAATAGTTGAATGGTTCAACCATTTATTGATCAAGTTGATGATTCAGAAATCATATATTTTGTTTGGAACTTGAAGTTCATAATCGAGTCACTTCTCGAATGTTTAATGTCAGAAGAACGATTAATTGTTGTTGTGCTTCGCACAGTTATTCGATGCTATGCTCAATGGTCAAATACTTTTCAGATGTTATTAATATGTATAAATAATTTGTATTGCTTCAATGATGATAATATTTTCGACGATATATTTTTGAAACTGGAAAACAAGTGAAAGTTTAAGAATTCTATAAACATTTATTCTACGAGTGTTAATATCATGTAAATAGTCAAACAGTGATCTACGTTATTTCCAGTATAGACAATTAATTTTGAACTGGAATTAAATATTAATAATTTTGGAACACAGTCCACAGGACTATTAATCGGACTTGTGTTTCCAAAAAGATTGTCAAATGTGTTTGGAAGATTTCTGTATATTGTGTGTAAATAAGTGTGTGGATCGCCACACGTGGATGATGCTGCTTTGAGCATTCTTGCAGTCAGATTTTAACTTAAAATAAACTGAGATAATTTTACCAGATGTGTTACTCCCAATTAAATCTCCTTCTATCCTTATTGTTGCATTGAGCCAGAAATCAGCAAAGCAGTTTTTTAATTTGATGTCGTTTTTGCTATTTGCTTTAACCCATCTGGCGCTCCGGGATATTTTGATTCTCGTGCTGACTGATTATTGGTAAAATGCATATGTGGTCGTGCGGACTCCGGTCTAAACGGGCACATAAAATAAGATAGAGAGAGAAATGGCTTCGAACGTGGGTCTCGATTTAGACATGGTCAATCGCATGCAGATTTGAAATTGTGATAATTTTTATAGAAATATTTGGGGAGTTGAGAGATGTCTGGTTTGGATGAATAAATTAGTAGGAAACCCAATTAGTGGGGAAAATTAATAATTTAACTTGGTTAATAATTAGAATGGGTTTGATTATTTTGATAATGGCTTAACCATTAGGGCGTCAAGTAAATTCAGTAGTAAACGTTCGATGACTGGACATACACATTATTAGAATCCAGGTGGAGGATATTTGAGAACTTGCATATTTTCTTGTGATATTATGGTAAATGTAATTCGTAAAAGTAGAGAATTTTGTTTTTCCATCACGTCGACATTAGGACAAATCTCATTTTATTAGAGTGTTCCAATTAGCTATTCATATTTCTTGTTCTAGTTATAAGCTTGTGTTTGCCACTGTTGTATACCCCTAAGTTTTGAATAATAATTGAAATTATGGAAGAAATGATGAGGATGATGAGGAGTTTGGAGGAGAGTTCAAAAGAGGCTGGACTGCGTGTAGCAGCCATTATGAAAGAAAATACTGAGGCTTTGGAAAAGAAACTTAAAGAAAATTCTGATTCTTTAGAAAGCAGGTTAAAAGATAACTTGAAGGAAAATTCTGATTCTTTAGAAAATAAACTTAAAGAAAATTCTGATTCTTTAGAAAATAAACTTAAAGAAAATTCTGAGTCTTTAGAAAATAAACTTAAAGAAAGTTTGAAAGATAAACTTAAAGAAAATTCTGATTCTTTGGAAAATAAACTTAAAGAAAGTTCTGATTCTTTAAAAAGTAATTTGAAAGAAAATTTAAACAGTAAATTTAATTCAATGGAAAGTAAATTTAAAGAGAATTCTGAAATTTTGAAAATGACACTTGAGAGTAAAATGAATAAATTATGCGACAAAACACATGAGCTCGAAACTTCATTAGCTACTAACGCAAGTTTAATGGACGATAAATTTCGCGATGCCGATCTTCGATCTCAAAGCTTAGCTGATAGGATAGAACATGGTCTTAGGAAAGTTGGTGAAGACATGGTGTACCTGGAAGTCAGAGTGAAGAAGGAGAGTAACGAGATGGGAATTCTAGTTGTTCAACGTTTAACGGAACAATTCAAAGAACTTGTCATGGGAGAAATAAGAGAAGGTGTGATTAATGAGTTGCAAACTGAAATCAAAACCACAGTTGTTAATGAAATTAAAGACACACTCAAGCTGGAGAATCAAGAGGGAATCAAGGAGATTAGGGAATCTTTGTCATCCCATATCGAAGTAATTGCCAAAGATATCCAAGCAACTCAGAAGGACATATCAGATATGACAGGGTCATTGAAAAGTCATGAGGTTGTTATGAACCAGATATCCATTGATGTTAAGGACAATTGTAAAGAAACTGAAGCAATTAAGAAGATGGCAGAAGAAAACCAGAAGGAACTTGAGGCTATGAAAACTCAAATCAAGGATGAGAAACAGTCTGATCATCTGTTGAAAATGCCGAATGTAAGGGGAAAGGAACAGATACAGATAAATCTAGGAGGAGCTAGAGAAACGGATAGTCAAAGACAGGATGAGGTCAGGACAGTATTTTAATCCAACCCCATAACTGTATTTAAGAATATAGAAGACAAGCCTTCTAAATTTTCAGGGCGAGATTCTGTGACACCCGTGGAATTTATGAGAGAAGCAGGTGATTACCTGAAAGATTCTAAGATCCCTAAAGAAAGACAGATCCGAGTGATAGGGAAGTTCTTGGAAGGTCCTGCACTTCTTTGGTTTAGAGCATTTAGATCCACTCTAACCACTTTTGAAGAGTTTTCTCGTGGGCTGTTAAAGAAGTTTTGGTCCCCGGAAACCCAACAGCAAGTCAGAGCAGAGTTATATTCGAAGAGATTCTCGACGTCACAACCTACTCGATACTCTACGTACTTTTCTGGACAGCTGTCTAAACTCCAACATTTAGATCCGCCGATGCCTGATAACGAGTTGATTACTGCATTGATACGTCAGTTTCCAGCAGACGTCCAGAGGACTTTGATCGCTGCTGATATCTATAATATGGAACAATTTGATGAAGTATTACAGAAGCTGGATCATACAAACGCTCAATTCTTCCATCAGAAGGGAGGAAAGAGTAACAACGCTGTGTATGCTGTTATGGCTGATAGTTATTCTCAGACACCTCGAGAGATTCGAGAGGAGCGAGAAGAGAAATCGCCGAGGGAAGATTCCAATAAGAGAGGATGGAACCAGTACAGTAACAGATACAGTTACAAACCATATGCGAGACCAGATGGTGGTAATCGATACAATACTCGATGGAGAAGACCACGAGATAGTCAAGGAAGGTACCAGGACAGAAGATATTATGGTAGAAATCACTACAATAACAGAGGGAATGTAGATACTCGTCAGTCCAATGAAGAGTTTAACAAGGACACAAGGAAAAATTTGGAAGCAAGACACCAAGATAACTTGCAATTTTTGGAGCAGAGGCCCAACGAACCAGGTCCATCGGGAACACAACAATCCCGGGGGAATGGTAATGAAAAAAAAAAAAAACTTCGAATTCACAGTAGAAGATAGAATTTTGAACACTTTCACTTCCAGAATTATTAAATGGCAAGCAGAGGATGATGACTTAATTCAACAGAATGACGAACGAAAAGAAATGGGTACAAGAATTAGAATGCCAATCATATCATGCGAAGTATTCGGTATGCCTGTCGATACTTTGATCGATACTGGGGCTATGCTTTGTCTGGTGAGTGAGAAGCTTTATATTCTGTGGAAGCTCAAAGAGAATTTAGAGGAAATTCCGGTATCAGGAATTAAGATCCAAGGAATAATACCCAATAAAATATCTCTGTGTAAAACACAATTATACTTATGTATTACGATTGGAGGACATGATTTCCGACATGTATTTGTTGTAATGAAGGACATGGCTTTTGACATGATATTGGGAGCAGATTTCATTCAGAAATATCAAGCAGTGATAGATATGAAGACAGAGACGATTAGATTCAAGAATACCCAAGAGATTAACTTCGAGGGAAAAGAAGAAGAAGACATCGAGGGAGATGCTCAATGGTCTCTGATTTTTCATGAAGCTGAAGGAAGAGAAGTCTACACTGAGAAGGAGTCCCCAGAGCTAGGGAAGATTTTGGAAGAGTATCACGATATTTTTGACATTAAACCTGGTGAAATTAAAGATTTTGAATATCATATTCGTGTAAATGATGATGCACCTTTTCATGCTAAATTGTATCCAGTAGCAGAAAAGCATCGGGAAAGAGTAAAAGTGCTTATCAAGGAAATGGAAAGCAACAATGTGATTGAAAAGTACACTACATCTTATGTCAATCCATTAGCAGTAGTGTCTAAGCAAGATGGAAGTCTGAGACTATGTTTAGACGCGCGAAATTTGAATTCAAGATTACTGCCAGAGTATGACAGACCACCAATCATTAGGGAACTGTTAAGGAAATTCCAAGGCAAGGTCTGGTTCTCTAATATTGATCTCACTTCGTTCTACCATCATATTAGGCTTAGTGAAGATTCTAAGAAGTTTACAGGATTTATGTTTGACCAGCAGACATATGTATTCCGCCGTCTACCATTTGGAGTTAAAACATCTGGATCCGTTTTGATCAGAGTCCTGGAACAAAATTTGAGTCCTGAAGTAAAAGAGATAGCAATTCGTTATATTGATGATATCTTAATTGCATCTGAGACTAAGGAGGAACATTTGCTACATCTTCAAATGTTATTCGCAGATTTGAGAAAAGCGAACTTCAAAGTAAACCTTCGAAAATGTCAGTTCTTTCGAAAGGAAATAAAATTTTTGGGTCACATTTTGGATGGAGAAGGATACCGTCCCAATGAGACGAAGATACAAGCAATTGCAAATTTCCCTAGACCTACAAGAGTGAAAAATGTCCGCAGTTTTCTCGGGACATGCCAATTCTTTGCAGGGCATTGTCCGAACTTCACCAAGACAGTTGCGCCATTGCAGGAATTGTTAAAGAAAGGAAATAAATGGAAATGGGATAAAGATTGTGAACAATCATTTCAAGATGCCAAGAGGTTATTGGTAAACAGTGTGAAATTGGAGTATCCTGACTTTACCAAGAATTTCATCATAGAATCTGATGCATCCACCGTAGGGATTGGAGCTATTCTACTTCAAGAAGATGAAGACCACAAGAGACATTACCTGGCGTTCATTAGCAGGAAACTTCGTCCATCAGAGAGAAATTATTACACCACAGAGTTAGAAGCACTTGCTGTAATATTCGCATTGGAGTCGTGGAAGAAAATGTTAATTGGACATTCAGTCATTGTGAGGACTGATCACCACGCATTGGAGTTTATTTTGAGAACAAACTTTGCCAGCGATAGAATAACTAGATGGTCACTTTTTATTCAGCAATTCAACCTAGTTATTGAACACACTCCTGGAAAGTTGAATGTGGGAGCTGATTTGTTGAGTAGAGCAGTGGAGTCTACATCTAAGGTTTTTCAAGTTAACCTGACGCAGGAAGATGAAGATACCTTGAGAAGGTTGAGGTTATTGCATTTATCCCAGAGGAGAGACCGACGTCTTAGGAACATTTTTCGTTTTCTACAGGGAAACATGGATCCCAATGATGATGATTTTGTGGAAACTGAAAGAATTTCCAGAGATTTTATGATGTTAGATGGTTTAATCTACAAGTTTGCAGATCCCGACCATACGAAGCTGAGAGTAGTGATACCTCCACGATTGCAAAAACCCATTATTTGGATGGCACATAGAATCGCAGGTCATGCTGGAGTAGATAAGACAGTCAACATGATTCAAGAGAAATTTTCGTGGGAGCGAATGCGACAAACTGTCAGGAACACTATTCGAGAATGCGACTTATGCCAAAGGAGTAAACATAATTCTAGATTATTGAGAGAATTACCAAGGCCTATTATTCCTTCTAAGCCTTGCGAAATCTTCGCGACTGATTTATATGGTCCTCTCCCAAAGTCTAAAAGAGGTAACCAATATATTTTGGTGACTATGGATGTTTTTAGCAAATACACCATGTTACATCCAATTCAGAAGGCAAACGCAAAGTATTGTGCGAAGAGAATTAGAGACAGCGTAATTCCGGAGGCAGGCAAACCGGAATTCCTTTTATCAGATCGTGGACCTCAATTTACATCTTTGGAGTTTCGAACCATCATGAATAATCTTGGGATTAGACAATTGTTTTGTTCTATTAGACATCCAGAGAGCAATCCAGCGGAACGCGTGATGGCTGAGATAGCAAAATTTTGCCGCCTCTATTGTCCAAATGAGCATTGGAAATGGATGGATGTTCTTTCTTTAGCATCCGAATCCATCAACTCTACAATTCATGAGAGTACTGGACAGATTCCCATGTTGCTTCATCATGGAATTAAACCAACACGATTATGGGATCGAATCATCTCTATTCCACCTGAGATTGAACCAAGTCGTCAGATGAGGGAAACTCTAGCTTTAGACAAGTTGAGGAGTCAAGCTGAGAAGAGAGAGCGCAGAGTGAGAGGAAAGCGTTTTCGCAGACCCTTGCGCGTAGGAACTCTTGTTTTAGTGAAAAGACCTACACCCTCTGACGTGCAAAATCGAGTGTACTCGAAATTTGCAAGCCTTTACGCTGGACCCTATCGTATTGTGGAAGTAAACAATAATGGAAGCTATGAAGTAGCCAATACACGAACTGGTAACATCGTGGGAACTTATAATGCATCGAATTTGAAGATCTATTATTCAAGAACCAGATGATTTAATGTGTAGATAGGAAAAATAAAAATTTTTCAATTTTTATTTTTTGCTAGGTGTGGGGTGGATGTGCCCAACTCTAGGAATGGGTATTCCAAGTTTCAGACACCTAGATATCAAGGGAAAGGCTGTAGCCGCTTTTGAAAGTTGAGATATTTGAATATCGCGCTACATTGCTTCGAGAAGCATTTAGAAGAATTTTACCGAAAGTTGGATGTCAAGTGACGTAGCGAGTAATAGCAGAGGTGGAGGCTATTTATTGATTAAATAGTTAACTATGGAGTAGAGACTTGAGACTGGGATCAGATTACTGGCACGGCCAAATGAAAGAGAATGCAATTAGTATCAAGTAAATCGGACCAGGGATTCAAGAGATATGAGGATTTCTAGATATCAGGTGATGACGCGTGACCCTGACCGTTTTGAATAAAAGCCAGCTGGGCGAGGCATGGTTAGCTCACTTCAACACAAGCACTTGGCAAGCAAGTTGCGTCTACGCTGAGCCAAGGCACATGGTTGCCGAATCTACGCAGAAGTTCTTTTCAAATCGTGATAGTCACGAGAAGTGCTGCGCAAACGAGTTGGAACTTAGTAAGTTTCTGGTGAGGAGAATCACTGAGGTGATTGATTTCTACAGACATTGGTGGAAATATTTATATTTCTGCAAGGACATATGCTAGACTTTGTCTAGAAAATAGTATTTTGTCACAGTCCAGTAGTAACTTAATACTTGGATGTTTAAATCCATTTCAAGTCAGTTTTCATTTTTGTAACTAGTTAACCACTTCGATCTGTCAGTACACTGAAGACTAGTCTATAACGGTGGCGTTCATTAGTCTACGCAAGGGAAACTGCAGGTTGCTTAGCGCATGGCAGATGGTGATATTAATAAACCATGCCCAGGGAACGATCTTCAGAACAGCCGTTAATTGCTTAGACTGTCAGTGTTTTTCTTGTACTGATGAGATTACAGTGAGTTATGTTACAACTGACATATCTAAGAAGAGATCACTTAGATCTGACCCTATTTAAACAAACTGTTATGGCTTTGATAGAAGCCCATATTAAAATGGAACCACAGTTTATTCAAACGTCGAAAGATACTACCACTATGTCTGACTAGACGAATTGTGGGTCTACAATGGCGGCCGATACAAGGATTATACGTGCTTGTCCGATAGGGCATGTTTATGGATACATCTGGTACTGACCAGGTTTACTACGCTTCAAGACCATCAAGAAATGTAAGCCACATTTGAATTATATTATGCCTAGCTAATTGGAACAAACTATTTTTTTCTGCAGATGACCAACACATTTTTTTTGTCGTATTTAAAGCTTGTAATGATTTACGCAAGACTTATTAGAGTTATTCTGAGCATTTTCAGCACTCAGAACAGTTTAGGATCGATGACCGAGCATTTCGAGCATTTATTTGAATTTTTCATATTTTAAGGAAACCACGGAAAACCCCGATGTAACTGTAAAAGTTAAATTTATTTTTGTTGAGGAATGGATATTTTTTCCATATTCGAAGGTTCGAACATGTGGATTCTCACATAATGAGATGATAATTAAACATATTTAAAATAATACAAATAATAATAATAATAATAATAATCCACTAATAATAATAATAATAATTTTTATTATTTTTCTAAATAATTCTTGGATATTATATTTTATAATAATCATATGTATTGAGAAAGAGCCTGTGAAGTAGTTTAATCATTTCTAGTTTGGAACAGGAGATTTTCCGAAGGAGAGTGGTTAGCGCAAGCCCGCATTCAACCAACATTTCAGTTCTGGTTGAACAGTTGATATTTGCAATGAGCAAAGTACATTTTTCAGATAACACGGAGAGGCATGAAACGGGAAGCAAATGATATTTGTATCAAATAGGATATTTTTGTATTTATATAAAATCATGACGTAAATACACTTCGAAAGTGAAATGAAAGATTTTCATAAGTATGGTAAATTCACGGGTTGAACTGAATGGTAAAATAAAATAAACTTGTAAGTTTATTAATCTTCCAGTGTTGATAACAAGCAGAGGCTTGATTTATTGTATAAATTTTGGGAAGAAAATTTATGTGTGTGGAGTAGTTGAAATGCCATTCCCAGGTGCGCATGTTAAGTCGCAGGAATGAAGGTTTTTTTTCGAGCATCAATCAAATAGCAGGTTCGATGGCTCAGGTTTATAGTAGGAGTATTGGAACTACACATTTCGTCGTATGAATAACCCGAAGGTTATTTCTTGAAACCATCAGTTCTTATTTCAACCTTGTTTACGAATTCCATTTAGACTTTGATTTTGCTAGAACCCGGATTTGTCATGATAGTAGTTTATTCTTCTTCAGAGGAAGACCTTTGCCGTTGTTGTTGTTGTAATATTGTGTTCTTACACAAATAATAGAATGGGCCACTGCCAATTTAAAAAATAATTCTTTAACCACGAATAATTTGAAGGATATTTTCAATCCTAGTGCCATGAACTAAATGAATTCATTATGAAACTACAATTCTAATTTCCGCATTCTGTCGAAGAATTGCAAGTTGTAAAAGTTGCTAAAAATGGCCATGAATATAAATATTTTTTTCATAATGATTCCAAGTGGAAAATCTAATAGTTGAATGGTTCAACCATTTATTGATCAAGTTGATGATTCAGAAATCATATATTTTGTTTGGAACTTGAAGTTCATAATCGAGTCACTTCTCGAATGTTTAATGTCAGAAGAACGATTAATTGTTGTTGTGCTTCGCACAGTTATTCGATGCTATGCTCAATGGTCAAATACTTTTCAGATGTTATTAATATGTATAAATAATTTGTATTGCTTCAATGATGATAATATTTTCGATGATATATTTTTGAAACTGGAAAACAAGTGAAAGTTTAAGAATTCTATAAACATTTATTCTAAGAGTGTTAATATCATGTAAATAGTCAAACAGTGATCTACGTTATTTCCAGTATAGACAATTAATTTTGAACTGGAATTAAATATTAATAATTTTGGAACACAGTCCACAGGACTATTAATCGGACTTGTGTTTCCAAAAAGATTGTCAAATGTGTTTGGAAGATTTCTGTATATTGTGTGTAAATAAGTGTGTGGATCGCCACATGTGGATGATGCTGCTTTGAGCATTCTTGCAGTCAGATTTTAACTTAAAATAAACTGAGATAATTTTACCAGATGTGTTACTCCCAATTAAATCTCCTTCTATCCTTATTGTTGCATTGAGCCAGAAATCAGCAAAGCAGTTTTTTAATTTGATGTCGTTTTTGCGATTTGCTTTAACCCATCTGGCGCTCCGGGATATTTTGATTCTCGTGCTGACTGATTATTGGTAAAATGCATATGTGGTCGTGCGGACTCCGGTCTAAACGGGCACACTACAGTTATTACGTTTCCAACGTTGTATAACCGGATCGCGATAAAAACCAGGGCCAAAATAAGGTTTAGCCATGCACAATGCCTCATGCAAGTCACCGAATACGAGTTAAGGTTACGCCCACTTTGGTTGCAGCGCTTGGCTTCACTCAAACTAGCTCAGGGCATCTCATCTTATTCTTTCCTCCATGAGAAAATCAAGAATGTTGTTCTCATTTTGCAGAAAACTAATAATTTCGCATTATGAGCCAAGTTCGCGTTTTATCGTGGATGAAATACCACTAAAGGGGCCACAGAGGGGGATGCATAACCCAGTCAGTAGAGGCGCTGAGCTTCTAACCAGGGGCGGCCGCTCCTTATGTGCTGAAGTGCTGCAGCACATTGTTTATTTGAAAATAAATTATTTTAATAGTAGGCCTATTATCTACAAATACAACGCTTTAAAAAAGACGTCAAGGAAAGAATAGGAAATATTTCTACTCCCCTCACTACGAGGTCCAGAACAGGTACGGTACGAGGTATCTAGGCGTGCGCTCCACTCCGGGCGCGGCATTAGCTATGCAGATCACAGCCCAGCGAGAATTTCCAAGTTTATTGGCAGCAAACGTGAATTTTGTCTTCTGCGCATGCGCGCCCAACTTTTCCCTTGTGTTCTGGATGTGCTGTTGGGACAACAGCTAAGACCAGTCATCACAGCGATTCTTTGTTCGACCACAGAGAGGCAGCACTGGTCACATGGAATGTGAACGTGGCCAGTGGCACTATCTGGACTCAGCAATAGGATTTAAGAGGGAATCGCTCAAAGAAAATGGTCTTTCCTGATAAAGAACTAGGTGTAACTGTTCGGGCCTATAGCATGCTGGAAAAGAAAAGGCTCAGAACAGAACTGTCGGTTCTGTACTGTAGGCCAGATTTTAGGAATATTGGTGGGGCGGTCCCTCTTCTGCATTTCATAATATCCAGTAATCTGCAAGGTACGTTCTGCCAAACAAGCAAGCTTCTGAGGATATCAGTAACAACACCCATGACTACTCCAGAGCCTGAGAGGTGCTTCTCATCGCTGAAGAGGATCAAGACCTTTCTGCGGAACACCATGGCACAAGAAAGACTTAAGTGTCATCGCTATGCTCTCCATTGAGAAGAAGATGGTCTCCAGTATGGAGGGGTTCAATGCCAGGGTGATTGAAAAGTTCTGCTGCAAGAAGGAGCGACGTATGGACTTCATTTTTCGTCACTGAGTGAGTGTTTCTATATGTTTATATATAAAAAAATTGTTGGAGGGAGGATGGGTTAGGCCAACAGCACACAACTAAATTTTTACACCAGCCGCCACTGCTTCTAACTGAAAGGGAGTGGGTTTGATCTCCACCCAGGTAGTGGATTTTAGAAACCAAACTACTACTTTCAGAGACGCAAATGACTCAGCTCGCAACAGAAATGAGTACCACGGCAATTCCTGGGAGCAAAGGGGGCTGGGCATGGAGCCGACGACTCCATCCCATCTAGTGCCAAGGCGCACATGGTCTGTACGGAGTTGGCTTTGTTTTTGCTTTGCTAAAGGGGTCATAGAACATGCAGATGCATGACTTGCTGAGTATTGGATACATTTCGCATCTACGAAGTCGAGTGATGTAATATGGACAGTAGAGGCTGGCCCATAAGGACTCCCGGACGGTGCACTTCCTTAGAGAAAGAAAATTGGTTTCTATTTTCTCTTGATATTTTAAGGCAAAATTGAACTCTAATAATGCGAAGAAAATTACATGTCATTGTAAACCTGTAGCTCTATCAATAAGGAAGACTGTTTGATATCAAGCTCAGCACGCAGTTCACTGGTCATGATGGAGTTACGGGCTCTCAGCCTTCCATCCGAAGATGTGCCAGGGTGAGAGGAGGTGAAACGTAAGGGAACCCTGTGCGCTTGAGAGGGACGAAGAGTGCGAAAAGTTGTTTCAAGCCAGGTAGAGTCCTACAGCTTTGTAGCACCGGAAAATATTTCATCTCTCCTTGTCCCTCTGGTCATCAGGTAACAGGAACTACTACTATTTGCTGCCCCGAAAGGTGTGACGAACATTAAAAGAAAATTAGAAGTAGATCGTTCAGCGTTGTCAGATGTTTCATTATTGTCATTCCACTGTCAGCTACCACACGATGAACTTCATTACGTAAGCACTGTGGCCTGATCACAACCCGCTGTGTCACAGTAATTGAAGGTTTGATAACAGAGAACAACAGTGGCATTAATAAATGTCTCATCACTAACCCCTCTACGAGCATGCGCCAGCCAAATCTCTATGGTTGCATATAATAAAAATTAAATACCGTAATCCATGAGCTTTGTTTATCTTTGAAAACAAAAAATGTATAATTATAATGAATTTTAGCATCTGAGACTAGGAATCTCGATTAATATTGCAAGGGTGAAGTAAAACGGACTTCTGGCTAGCATCCTACGATTAGTGAAAGTTGGGACAAGTGAGTTATTTCGCTCTGAAGACTTGAATGAGTGTGGTGGTAATATTCAGCAGTTGTAATCTCTGTGTCGGAGATGATTATTCTGTAAATCATTAGGTTTTGAATGTAGTGCTCTTTTTTAAATTTACCTGTGCGATTTTGGTTTGCAAGTGCTGATGGTGAAAGTGATTTTCACGTGATTTCTCTATGGGAGCGTGTGGTAGGTCCATTTACTTGAACATTCTCCTGTCCTGGTAATTTTTAGCCTATTTCATTTATGAAACAAGCAGTTCCGTGAAGAACTAAAGCCTATTTTCATATATCCTACTTATGTTAATTGCCTCTATCAACATACAAAATTTCAGTTTTATTGCTGTAATAGATTCGTAGATATTCAATACAGTCTAATATTTCGGTTGGTCGCCACGTCGGATGTTTATATATGTAGGTCTTACAGTTATGTACTATTACAAGAAGATTATTGTGTACGTGTAGTATTCAAACTTCAATCGCATGATTAGGACACAAGAAGTAAAAACGAGATTTTAAAATTTCGCACAATTGCCATCTTGTGGTTATGAAAACAATTGAAATAAATTAGATGCCAGTAGATTAACATTTGTATAAGCAATTACCGTACCAAGTTTCACTGCACTCGGATGGTTAAATCACGAGAAACGTCCATTTAAATATTTATACTTAGCGTCGCCGAAATGTTGGATTTGTGCTCACCTCTATGAACATAAAATATTTCAGATTGATTGCTATAAAAATCGTATATATTGAGAAGCGTCTAAATAATTCGGATGGTCACCATGTTGGATTGTTATATGTATAGGCCATAGAGTTATGTACTGTACCATTATAGGAAAATTATTGCGTGGTTCATTATTCAAACTTTCACTTCGATCGCATGATTACGACATAAGAAATGAACACTTAATTGTAAAATTTCGCACAGCCGCCATCTTGAGGTTATGTAAACAATTGAACTAAATTGGATGCCAGTGCATTACAATATGTATAAACAGTTTTTTTTCCCCTGGCACTTAAGTAGGGGAGCAAGGAGAACTCTACCTCCCCCCACCACTACTCCCAATGCGAGCCGATAACTCCCGAACCCGTGGTCGGAGATTCACGAATGAGGTGTCGTTGGACTTGAGCTGACGGGGGCTTTGCTGTAGACCACTCGTTATATTTTTGATTTTTTTTGAAAATTTTTGTTTTTGAAAATAAACGATAGTTAAAAAACCAAACATGATAGAACGTTGGGCAATAGCTTAAACGAACTATCTATGTCCTTTATTTTCTATAATAAAACTTTTAAATTTTTTATGTTTTTTTGAAAAAAAGTTCAATTTTGAATTTTTTATATTTTGGAAACTAGAGAGTTTACAAAAACTTTTGTTTGACATAAATGAATGACCCTGATTCCCTCTACCTGCAAAATGAATTTCAAGCCTCTAGGACTAAAACTGTGCAGTAGTGGGATGGGGAGAGTTCTACTTATCCCCCTACTTTCATATAAACTTTGCCGATATCTCCCGAACGCGTGGTCGGATTTTAACGAACGAGGTATTGTTGGCGTTGGGATGAAGTTCTCTTAGCTAAGAATGTGTGTTGGTATTTAAAAAAAATTGATAAGTTTTGTTTTTTGGATTGGGGCTATTTTGGAAACGGTGAATTGGAAAAAAGTTTGTTTGACGTTAATGAAAGGTGGGTATGCCCTCTAGGCGGACAGCAAGATTCAAGGGTGTAGGAGGAAAAAACAAATGATAGCCTACTTTCTCGCGAACATGGTGATCATTGGCGAACGGATGGTCGGATTTTAACAAATGAGGTGTCGCTGTACTGGAGCTGACGTCCTCTTTCCTATAGACCACTCGTTATTTTTTATTTCTTTGAAAATTTTTGTTTTTAAAAGTAGGCGATAGTTTGAAAACCAAACATGATAGAACGTTGTTCAATAGTTCAAACCAATAGTCTCTAAGACCTTTATTTTTATAATAATACTTTTTTATTTTTGAGACTTTTTGAAAACACTGAAATTTTGAATTTTTACTATTTTGGAAACTAACACGTTGACAAATAAGTTTGTTTGACATAAATGAAAGGTCCCTACCCCTCTACTATGAAAATAAATGTCAAGTCTCTAGGACAAGAACTATGCCTTTTTTTTAAATAAAAGGGTGTTTGTAGACAGAGAGCCGGTAGCGCTTGACGTATGTTACGAGGCTATGAATGAGCATGGTGAATACAGGAAATGGCTATTTCGACGGGGGGCGATGTATGGCAAAACGAGGGGTCGCTTTTCGATATTTTCCTATGACAGATGAATGATGGCGAATATTTTGAAATGTGACAAGCATGCTAAGATTTTCTACCCCTGAAGGGGATCTTTAACGTTTTAGTTAACGGTGATGAGCGAGATCGCTCTCTGACACAACAGACGGTTGTAGGATATGACCAAGTGATTCTTAGACGTTGGCGATCTCGGTGACCGTGCCCGGAAGAAATGAATTGCTATTTTGGTGGGATGGCGGGGCAGCTTATGACGGTTGGTTTTGTGATATTTCCTATGACGGATAGAGGCGAATATTTGAAAATGTGTTAAGTGTGCTAGGATTTTTTTTTACCTCTGAAGGGGATCTTTAACATGCTAGTATACGGTAATAAGCAGGACTGCCATCTGGCACAGTAAATGGTATTAGAATATGGAAACCTTTAACATTTGCTCGACCAAGTCATGTGCATGTACGCAAAGAGCCAAAACGGTAAGGTCATTGGCCTGAAATGTTATAAACTAAATATTGAACTGGGTCAAGTCATGTGTTTTAGGGTGAAAGTATGTGGTTAACATGATCATGTATTGAGGATGGCCGCTTGCTAGTAATTATTATTACAGTAAAATGTTTAATAATAATAATGATAATAAGACACACACGTTTTGAATGCTACAGAACTGTGTAGCTTGCTTGCACTCAATCCACGACCTGGCCAGGCCTTGTCAAAGCGACTGCTGATAACACAAGAATGTCTACGTGGGCAGGAAGTAAAGGGTCATGTAACTTGGCTAGTAGAGGCTAGCAGGTCTGTCGTTTAAACAGCCCTGGTAGAGCCTAGGAGGTCTGGCGTTTAAACAGGGAGACCGCCATTTTGGTTCCTAGACAGCCGTACTACCGATGTATAAGAGGCAGCCATTTTGGTTCCTTATTAAAAACATGAAACTAGTATAAGGTACACGAATGTGAAGAGGCGTGGGAACACGTGTGAGAGAGACAACATTTCAAGGTCAAAACGCTGAAAAAATGCAACTCTCTCTGTTGCTAGGCTAACTGATGACGATTGCGTTAGTGATGCACTTGCCATTTTAGCACACGGACGTATACAGTAGAGCTCTGAACTGAACTTTGGAAGAACAATTCTTTTATTTTTTGGTAAGTACCTATGAATGATTATTTTAATAATGTCATGCTAATGAACCTTAAATTTGTAGTTATTGATTAGGTAATTAATGATTTTTATTTATTTATTTGTTTGCAGATAACCGGTATACCTTACATGTCAGAGATACAAGAAACCATTGCGCATTTGGGCCCACTAGAAGGAAACAGTAACAAGCCAGTGCAAGTGAAGGTGAGATAATTTTTTTAAAACTAACTTGTGTCATTTTTTTGTTTGATATTATTTTATGAAATGCATGTATTAACTTGAATTTAGTTATTTATAGCGGTTTATTTTATTTATTTTTAGAAACTTCGAAAGAAAATCCTTACCACTGTAGCAGTTGCTGAAAACCCAAGACGCAGTAGAGTGAAACCATTGTTTCCAGGCAGTGAACTATTGAAAACTCAGGTAAGTCTAACTTAAAAATGCTATTCCATTTTACCACTAATGAAAAACCATAGACAAAAAAATATTCATTACCTGTACATGACTGGTACAATGATTGCTTTCTTGAATAATGGCCATGTATTGACAAACGGTACAACACTATATTGGTTGTTGACTGGGAAAAGTACAAGGCCTATTCATTCATTCATTCATTTATTTGCAATGGGGGGAGTGTCCCCCGGTGGCAAATTGGATACACATAACAAATAAATAATTATACATAACAATTCAATAACAATTATACAACAATTAAACTGGAGTATTTACACAAATAGTCAGTCTTTTCTTAAACACACCTATATGTTTGGGAAAAGGCTCTAAGACTGCGGCAGGTAGAGAGTTCCAGTTATCAATGGAACGGTTTACAAAAGAATATTTACCTAATTTGTTCGCTGTGGTCGGCCCTTAACTTTGAAAAGATGATCGCTCCTACCCATGTAAGTGGGCTTTCCCAATCGTTTGCTAAGCTCACCCCATGCTGGTTGATTTGTATACGTGTTGTACATAGCGCAGAGTCTAGATTTCATCCTCCTAGCCTCCAGTGATTCCCACCCAAGTTTCTTTAACATACGGCTCACACTGCTCCTGGGATTAAAGTCACTGAGCACAAATCTAGCGGCCTTTCTTTGTACCATTTCCAACTCGTTGATGAGCCCTACTTGATATGGATCCCAAACCGCCGAGGCATATTCCAGAATAGGTCTTACAAGTGACAAATAGCCTAATTCTTTAGCAGAGGTACTACTTCCTTTTAATACCCTCATTACAAAGTGCAGGGATTTGTAAGCTTTAGAAACTACACATCCTACATGACTACTCCATTTCATATCATTCCTTACGTGAACGCCCAAATATTTGCAAGAATCTTCTTCTACAAGTATTTCCGAGCCAATGCTATATTGAAAATCCTGCCTCCGCACTTTCCTTATTTTTAAGAGACTACATTTTCTTGTGTTTATTTTCATTTGATTTTCAATCGCCCACTTATAGACCAGGTTCAGGTCCTCTTGAAGCACTGCATTGTCTTGTGAGTCGTGTATCTTTCGATATATTACACAATCATCCGCAAACAATCGACAGTCACTGCGAATCCCATTTGGTAAGTCATTTATAAACGCCAAAAATAACGAAGTTCCGATTACGCTGCCCTGAGGGATACCCGACGTTACGGTAATTTCATCCGAGAATATGCCTTCGACCTTCACTTTCTGTGAACGACCCGTCAAAAATTCTTGGATCCATAAAATTACTCTTCTATCAATCTTCGTCGAAGCTAATTTATGGAGTAGCATGTCATGCGGCACGACATCAAATGCCTTCGCAAAATCTATAACCACGGCGTCGACTGAAACTCCATGGTCTAACGATTCGCTAATGTCTTGAAAAAGTGATAGCATCTGACTCTCGCATGAGTAACCTTTCCGAAATCCATGTTGCCTATCATTAAACCATGATAATGTTTCCCACTGTTCCCTCAAGTAGTCGCAAATGAGATGCTCCATCTGTTTACAAACGATGGACGTAAGGCTAACCGGCCTGTAGTTGCCCAATTCAAGTCTGCTCCCTTCCTTAAATATTGGGACTACCGTAGCTCTTTTCCAGTCATCTGGGATTTGCGCATTGTTTATGGACACATTAAACATCACCTCCAAGTATCGTGGCACGGCCCTACCCCCTAGTTTAAGTACTTCACTATCAATATTATCAGGACCCTTTGATACATTGAAACGTAGTTTTTGTATTAGCTTTACAATTGATGACTGGTTTATTTGGAACAGGGGAGCCCCTGATTCGTCGTTAAGGTCCAACACACAGCTATTGGATTTATTGAACACACTACCGTAAAAGACATTTAATTCATTAGCCATGGCCTGTTTCTCAGTAATTAATTTACCGTAACCGGACCTTATCATCGACAAATTATTTGGATTTCCCTTTCTTCTCCTAACATAACTGTAATTTCTTTTCCACCCATCACCTCCCGAACCAAGTAAACCTCGCATATAACTGTCATGAGCAGCCTTCTTTTTTAAGACGAGCTCTCTTTATAAGGACTTAAATTTCAACATACTCTTGTCTTTATCATGTCTTTTATTGTATAATTTCCTAATTTTCCGTCTTAGACTCCTAATTTCTCGTGTGTAATACTCAGGATCTGGGTTTTGTTTCAGCAATTTAAATGGGACAAATTTATCAACAGCGCTATTTAAAATTTTCAAAAAGTTAGTCCACAGGATATTAATGTGATTTCCTTCCGATGCCCATCCTACAAATAGCTCATTCAAATACCCCTGAAACTTGCCCTGATCCGTCCTGCGATACTGGAATATGATCTTTTTTGCTACATCAGAGTCTAATTTTGAAATGTCACCATACCTAATATTTAATTCAACTCCAGAATGGTCACTAATTCCTGGTACTTTCAGACAGTTAATATACAGCTCTACAGGCCTTACGAGATAAACATCTAAGGTATTATTGTCTCTAGTTGGGAAGTCAACTACTTGGGAAAATCCCCCCTCCCTTAAGAATTTATTTGCAGCGCTCTGAGCTTGACTACAGCTAGTTGACTCACCAGACCAGTCTACTTTGGGGAGGTTTAAATCTCCAGCAATAATTATGCTCTTTTTCATAGCATTACCCGTACAAGTTTTATCATACCGAGTTTCGAGGAGAGAAAAGTTATCTTTCGGTGCTCTATACGCCCCTATCACCTGAAGAGGGAATTTATTTCCTTTATCCGAAATTTGTACACATAATATTTCATGATCCATATCAGCCCACTTTAAGAAACTACCTATATTTTTGCGCACACAAATAAATAGCCCACCACCTCGCTTCCCCCGATCCCTTCTGTTTATTTCGTAGGTCCCTTGAATTATTTCGCTACTATGTATGTCCTCATATAACCAAGATTCAGTTGCAATGACAATGTCCGGAGAATACGTCTCTACAAGATTCCAAAATTCAATTAATTTATTTCCTAAACTCTGACAATTAACCTGCAGTAATCTTAGAGTCTTACCTCCGCAGCAAATATCTCGAAATAGCTCCTTATGTTCCCATCGGCTGGCAACCTCTGGACCTGCTCCTCCTCACAAAAGCCGGCACGAACCGATGACCCTGTCAAGTAGGCTCCCTAGGTTAAAAGCACCCCGTCGATTTAGATGCAGCCCGTCTCGGGCGAAGTCACGGCCACCAATCCAGCAGTCAGCTTCTACGTACACTAAGCCCAGTTGTGCACATACCCAGTCCATGCGGTCATTTACAGTCTTAACTCGCCTTAACGGAACATCTCCCCGCCGAACAATGCCACTCATTATAATTTTTGCATTTCGAAACTTGCTTTTAGCTTTTCTGCCTAGTTCGTAGAGCTCCCCCATGATGTAATCAGCTGTAGCCCTCTTCTTCAAATCGTTCGTCCCAACATGTAGCAACAACACTTTAACTTTGTCACAGTCCTCTACATTTGATTGTTCCACTTGTTGGCCAAGCTGGTCAATTTTAATCCCCGGATAACACCGCACTTTCGCACCTGATTTCCTCGAGATATTCGCACTCCATCGTATCATTGAATCACCCATTATGATAACGTCATCCTCAGTTTGCTCCTGCACGCCCTCTTCCACACTGATCCCAGTAGAAAGCCGTTCAGTCACATCCTTCACCGTTTCTTCTGATTCACGAAGCTTTGCTCTAAGTTCCTGTATTATTTGATCCCTTGCTTTGATTTGCACCCTCAAACAGTCCGGCGCATCGCATACTTTACAAAACCAATTTCCGACATCACAATCCTCCTTCTTGACCTTAATACAGCCGAAGTGAAACCATTTCTCACATAGTCCACACTCAACACCATTCTTCAATGTTTTACTGCACGTCGAACACTTTAAAGCTGCCACTGGATCATTTGCCTGATTCACATTTGGAGTAACAGGCCCTGGATTCACTTCCACTCCACCAATAACTAGCAATGCAGCTATCACTAGGGCTATGAACCACAAGTTGCTAGGTCCCGTACGCACACACAAACACCGGAAATCCCGACTACACTTCGCATACCACAGTCCGATCCTCGCCCGATAACACTCCAGAGAACAACCCATTTCAGCACACCTGAGAGCTCGGGAAAAACACGACCTTTCACTTTGACTGCCAACTGGATTTTCTAAAAACAAAACAAAATTAAATTAAATTTATGGGTGGTTCCCTATGGACTCAACAAATATCCACAGGTTTGAACAAGATAATCTGAACAAACTGTCATGACATTCATTTTTGTTTATATATTGGTTAAAGGGGGATGTAAATGACTAAAGCATTATAAAAAGAAAATAAGTGCATGGGTTACTGTTAGTGCCAACATACAGTTTATTTTTATTGGTGTTTTGATATATTAATGTCAATTAACGTTAAAGTTTAATTACAAGTATTGATTGATTGATTGATTGATTGAGTGATGGGTTATTTTGTTTGTGTTTAGGTGTGGTCATGCGCCATTAACGTAGTGAACAGACAGTGAACAAGCATGCATTATGCTTTAAAGTACTCTGTGCTCTTGTGCAACGTTAATAACTTGCAATAAAAAAGTTTTATTATAACACATGGCGTTAGTACTGTACCATTATACTCATATTGTTATGATGTATAGTGCAGTTTGAAGTATATGTTGAAGATCGGCGCGATCCACGAGTTGCTAACCGAAGCTGGAGTCGGCCGCTCGATTACGGTACTTGCCGAGGATTGACGTGCACGCACGAAGCCAGGTGCATATGATTACAACATGGCGACCATCGACCCAGTTTATTGATCGGTCACTAGGACTAAATTTTTAACAGCAATAAGAAGAAAGAGAATAACATGCAAGATTTGCAACAGTATACGAGACTCCGGAACAGAGCATAATGTATATTTTTGTTATTAATACAGGTTTAGTATCTGTTGGAGATATTATAAATTATGATTTATATCCACCAATGAGAAAGCAGTTCGATTACTGTCACGCCTGAGTGGGGGTAGCGCGAGGCCAGGTGGATGGACACACAGTCAGCTGTGGGCAGATAACATTACGGAGTGCTTGAGAGCATGTCTCATCCTGAAGCTTGTGAACGCGTTTCGTGATTGTAATGTGACGCGAGGTTTATGTCCAACACTTCAAAGTATATGCAGAGCCAGTGTCGAAGGACTCTGTTCGTTTTCACGAGATGCAAGCTATACCGCTACAAGGGTAAAGCAGTATTAGAAACTGTAATATTTCAATACAGCAAGCTGCTTGTCAACACAGCGAACTTTGGTTCTGAAAGCAGTCTCCGTTTTCACTGCGTTGATGCCGAGTGCACAGCAATGGTATTGAACTCTAGACACTATTCCTCATCGCGAACAGACATATTCTTAATCAAGATGTCAAGAGGAATAATTTTAGTGCTGTTCATTTCTTTTATAATGGCAGGCTAAATAACGCAGCAACATGAACGCTACTAGACCGGCATTGTATCGAACATTTCAATGAACTATCGCCATGGCCCCAGTGATGACTGATTCTGATTGTGTGACCACTTGTGTCTACCTCATTAGTAATCATGAATGCTATTCGCATGGGCAGTCATTCGTCTTTCGTTCATTAATATTTCGGCCCGATATGAAGAATGCGACCCTACAGAGAAACGAACTGTGTACTGGAAGATGTTGGAGACGTGAAGTAGCAATTCCTGACTATTTACCCAGGATTGGTAATAGCCTTCTGAACCGGGAAGAACGTGCGGTCGGGAGAAGGTATACCCTGGTTCGATTCCCGACGACCTGGGGAATGCTAGTTACAGCTACATATGGAGAAGGTGTGATATGCAGTGCATATCAATGCTCGCTCTTGGAAATTCATCGATCAACAAGGTACAGCCTACTCAACTTCATCTCTCGTAGGTAAGTGTAGATATTTCAATGTTAATTTATGCCATATTATTTTTAACATGTTTATGTTTTTGAGTAGTATGTCGGACTGTGGAATTGAGGCTTGACGTTTTTAATCATGACTGATTTCACATTCGACAGGTTTTAGACTTCCATAAGAAGTGCAACCCATTTTCAGCTTGTAATTAAGTATGTTTAAGTAGATTTCATCTTAAATTCAGTAATATTTCATGAAGCTTTCTTAGGGTAGTGAAGAGGACATCGATAGTCATTTTGTGATTCAGTGTAGTTTATCAACGTGGTGAGCTCTTTATTATGTCAATTAGTGACATTCTTCGCATCGTTAGACTGTGTTTCTGTTGAGCTACATTTTCCTACTGCATTTTCGAACTTTATACATCCGAGTGTTTGGATTATGAATAGAAGACTGATTTTGATAGCAAGTTTTGAGTTTTGTGAAGTTTATTCTATACTTTTATAGAGGAGTTTGATTTCTCGCTTTTATTAATAACCATTCTTTGTGTTGGTGAAGGACAGAGGCTGGTAATGTTTTCTAACCAGACAATTGTGCTAATTGTTATGATTACCATGTCCGGTGGTGTAGAGGCATTACGTTGTTTCTCGAATTCATCCGTGCAGGGGTGTACCGAACATTGGCTTGATCAACTTTCTCTTTATTCGTATTTAACTTGTTTCATGTTAGCCTCTCGCGTGAAGGCATAGTTGAAATCCTTGGTCGAAGGAATTTATCAGTGTTTTTGATTATCGTCATTTGACTTTAATATATCTCTGAAACATCATTCACTTTTTTAAGCAGCGTATATCCCAAATTTAATAAATGTATAAATATATTCTGATTAAGGAGAGTCGATGCTATTGCAATCTCTCATAGCATAGGTATTAATTCTAAAAGGATATTTTATTATTGAGAAAATCCAACCAACATCATTGAAAACTAATGTAAACTATGTATAAATTTAAACAACGATGTAGTAACAACTATTATCAGCTGAGAATGAAATTCGTCATTAAGCAATGAAGGTGATCCAGTTACGTTAAAATATGTATGATTATAATAAATCAATTCTGAATAGAGTACACAGGGGAGTACATTTGTATATGAATAGAGCCGCGTGAAGGCAGTGAAAGAATGCAATAAACATCAAGGTATTTCATGGAAACTAACCCATGATAATTGTGATTGTGTAGTCAAATATAAGTTGACTTATTTTCAAGTCTAATTCAGCGTTGTACTACAAGCATTTTGTTGTTGCTTAGAAGCATGCTAACTACAAAGTAAAACTTTAAAACATGTATTAAATGATGTCAACCTTAATATTCTGGTTTTAATCACCATGCTGACGAGGGTTTTTCAGTTATCCCGATCAGTTATTTTGGTGAATGCAATAGTTATTAAAGTGATAGATTACCTCTATTAAGCTTTGTCATCTGGTTGACAAAGGACCAATTTAAATATTTTCGAATCAGTTAAAGGAAACTAATGATCTTCTTCTAATGGAAGAATGTTAAACTGAGGCTTGCGAAATAAAAGGAAACACACTTGGAGTGTGCCATTGTATATAGATATATTATCCAATGTAGATTTTGTACATAAATGATAGTTCTAATTGTAGGATTAATAATGTCCTACTCACACGTGGAATTAATTTCAATAAGGCTTTTGAGGCATTACTTGTGCCATAGTAGGGTATTATCTTAAAGAGTGTTATTTTTTTAATGGAGAATACAGTGTGCCTAGTAATGACTAGAAGTTGTATTCAGGTCACTGTGATTTGAGCTTCCGGTTGAAGCTGTAATTGTTTCTCATTTCTTGTAACCTTTTGAGAGCACTTTCTGCTATTTTGACTTTATGAATAAACTTTGAAGAATTTTATTTTAATTCTTTTAGAGTGGTATTTTATAGATGCGATAGTAGGTCACGTTAAGGAAACCATCGCAGGCAATTCAGTATAATTCCACGCTTTAGAGATTATGTTTTTCTCATTCTTGTGTTCTTCCGAGCTAGATTTTTCATTTGTTGCTATGGTTTTTCTTGACGTTACCTCAGTTAGGTAATCCTTGTGCCCCATTATCCCCGTCTCTTGTTGAGTGGAATCTGGGGGTTTTTAGTCGGGGTTTTCAGGTTCTGCAATCCAGCTACCAACGAGGGATATCAACAAGCTGACGGTAGGTAATTCGGGGACAGTACCAAATACAACAAGTGAGCAAGTTGGTTTACCACGTGGGTTAAATTTAAAATCAGAACATGATCGTTGTTTAACATTTGAATCCTGGCCTGTAGGCTTTTTGTCGACACATAAACTTGCAAAAGCCATTTTTTTTAACTTGAACCGAGAAGATGTTGTGCGCTGTGTGTTTCGTCGTATTGAACTTTCACACTGGGAAGAAGGGGATGATCCCTTTAGAGACCATTAGCGATGGTCTCCTTCTTGTCCTTACATGCTTGGAAAACAAGTGGGTAACCTACCAGTGTATCCATTTTACCGAACCACAAGGCCATTGGCCGCTACGTACGTTGCTGAATCACAAATAAATAATAATAATAATGATGTATTACCAGCCAACAACGGTAGTGTCGATATGTGTGGTCCATATGCCATAGACAGTTTTGAATTGGCATGTGCTTTTGAAAAATTGGGAGTTTGCAAGACTAAAGCACTAGCACACCCAGAGTACAGCTCTGTTGAAAAAGGTTTAGAATCTTATAAAAATATTTGGCCATTAATATTAAAACACTTTACCAAACAGCTAAGTGAAGCTGGATTTTTTATACAGGTGAAGGGGATAAAACAATATGTTTTTTATTGTGGATTTGCTTTATAGGATTGGCAAATGACTGATGACCCTTTTGTGCAACACGCTCGTTGGTTACCTAACTGTAGATACATGGTGTTGCTTAATGGTCAGGAATTTGTGAACACTATTCGTAAAGAAAACGTGATTGCAGCACAAGACATAAAAGTGCCTTTAGAGTTAGTACACGCGGAGCAAATACATGAGGCTGAAAAAAAAGACTTGTCTCACGAACAGATACAAAATTGTGACCAACAATTATGTAAAATTTGTTATCAAGATGAACTAGGTGTTGTATTTTTGCCTTGTGGACACATGATAGCATGTGTCAACTGTGCATTAGAACTTAACACTTGTGCTATATGCAGAAAAGTAGTATCTGCTACTGTTAGGGCATTTCTTGCATAACTAGTATAATTTATTAGCAATGCATAGTGCAAAATCCCTAATTGCACAATATTATTACAAGCTGTTGTAGTGTGTAATAGATATGCTTTTGTTTTGTTTATAGACTACTACAATGCATGTTTTGAATGCTGTGGGACAATCATGTGGCTTAGAGACAAAGAAGCTCTGCGAATTGCCAACGCATATTCCATTCCGCATTATCAAGATTCAGAAATTGAAAACAGCATATGGTGATCGTGTGCTTTGTGTATGCGAAAATTTTGAGACATTTCTGCCTACACGGTTTAATGATATGCCGGAGAGTGTTTTTGATGAATTGAATAATGCTGTACAACCTGTACACTTAATTTATGAAGGTTTTAAAAACAATAGGTGCATGGTTCGTTTTAATTAAATATAAAAATAATAATGGAAAATATAAGTGATGACAATGGACTGAAAGAAAAAAATATGTGTATAGAATAATAATGTTTTAGTTTTTAGTATTGTCTTAAAAAATATTATCATGAAACCAAAAGGAAATGTATATAAAGTTTGTAAATAAATGCAAAATGATGTTACATTGTTGTTTTATTTTATACAAAGTTAGAATATTTAACATTGCAGGGTATACATGATTATGAAAATAAAATGCACACTTAATACAAGTCTTTGCCTTTACGATAGTGTGCTATAGTTTTAAAAACAAAGCTTGTTGTAGATCTTTTTTCTTCCACGGTGAACAATATGCATGAAAACGTTATTGTCTTGTTTCGAATCATTATCACTATCATAATCACAAGCAGCATGATGAAAATCCACAGCCTGCTTCCAGTCTCCGACCAGGTCAGGAATGGAATTAATGAATGAAGCCCCCATCTAGCGGCGAGGATATGAACTGTGCCGGCTGCCGAGGCCTGACGCACTCCTCTGGGGCAATGATTAAATGAATGACAGATGAAATGAAATGATAGTGGAGAGTGTTGCTGGAATGAAATTTTGATAGGGAAAACCGGAGTACCCGGAGATGGACCTGTCAGCCTCCGTTTTGTCCAGCACAGATCTCACATGGAGTGACCGGGATTTGAACCACGGACCCAGCGGTGAGAGGCCGGCGTGCTGCCGCCTAAGCCACGGAGGCTCAAGCAGCATGATCTACAATATATCACTATTATTATAATCACCATAATTATCCTCAACATTATCCTCAACATTACTAAAACCAGTTAAATATTCCTGTTCCTCTTCCTGTTCCTGTTCCTGTTCCTCTTCCTCTACAGTGTCCTCATGTAGGGTCTGCGTGGCTTTTGATAATGTTAAGTTTTTTTTTGAACATTGAATTATTTTCAATATTAGTATTGTTTTTTAGCACTTGCTTTTTAGCATTCTTATGATTTTCTGTTGTCAGCAACAATGTTTCATGTGGTACACTACATTGATGATCACTGACACTTAAAACCTCACTATTTTTACTTTTTAGCTCACTGCGACATTGTTTTGAACGTTGTTTAGAACAACGCCAAATAACAGTTCCATTTTTATCGGTTCGTTTCACAATATATGAATATCCTTTATAGATTGCATGAGGCTTACCATACCTAGACACTGATACTTCCATATCAACTGTCAAGCATAGACTAAGCTCCAGTAAAGACAACTTGGTAATAAGAACAATAGTTTAATGTGCGAGCATATATGGATGCAAATGTGAATGCAAAAGTGGGAGCAAAACGTCAGAGAAAAAAGTGGGAGCAAAAAAGTGTAAGCAAAAGTGGGAGAAAATATGAGAGCAAAAAAAAAATTGGGAGCAAATATGGGAGCAAAAGTGGGAGCAAAAAGTGGAAGCAAAAAAGTGGGAGCAAAAAAGTGCAAACAAAAGTGGGAGCAAACAAGTGTGAGCAAATATGAGAGCAGAAAGTGGGAGCAAATGTGTAAGCAAAAGGATGGAGCAAAAAGTGAGAGCAAGAAAGTGCGAGCAAAAGTGGGGTGCACAAAGTGGGAGCAAAATGTGTGAGTAAAGAGTGGGGGCAAATGTGGTGTTTTACTCAAACAATCTCACCTAACCTAACCTAACCTAGCTTTTCCTAACCTAACTTTATCCAACCTAACCTTACCTAACTTCACCTAACCTAACCTAACCCAACTTCACCTAACCTAACTTGACCTAACTTCACCTAACCTAACTTCACCTAACCTAACCTTCTAACTCTCAGATCAAGAATTAAATTCTGGGCATAGTCGAGTTGGAACCCAAAACCTCTGGGATAACATCCAAGTATACTAGCCACTACACCGCGATATGGGCAAATTATCATGCAACACAACACAAAAATAAATGTTTTTTATAGTGTAACTCATTGGCTGACAACCATAATTGAGAATTCAAACCCAAGACCTCAGGACTTTTGTTTTGAACATTATCAGAAATATTATTCCATTTACATTTTGCTGCTGCTTATAGTTATAAGAGTTGGCATTAATATGGGGAGCAAAAAAGTTGGGAGCAAATGTGAGAGCCAATATGGGAGCCAATATGAGAGCCAATATAAAAGCAAAAGAGGGAGCAAATATGAGAGCAAATGTGGGAGTCAATATGGGGCCAAAAAGTGGGAGCAAATATGGGGACAAATGTGGGAGCCAATATGGGAGTCAATATGGGGGGCAAATATAGGAGCAAATGTGTGAGCAAATAAGCTCACCTCGGATATCACCAGTGAGTACTCATATCCACCGCTAGGTAGCGGAAACATACTTTGCGTGTTGTATGTAACTATCTTACAAAGTTCGACTGCATGCAAAACGTGCTTGCATAAGCTGTGCATATAATTTTAACATACAATTAACACTAAGTGTTCAGAACTAACATGTATAGCCTTGTCTAGGGTATATAGAGTATCCATAGCAAGAAAGACTGACTAACCCAGGAGTGTAAAGCCTTGCCATATGCAGTAAGCACCTGTTGGCAGAAAATGGTTCCTAATAATAACGGACTTAATGAATATGAAACGTGTTTTGAGTGTCGTCTTAAATCCTATTTTAAACGTTGTGATACGTGTAAGGATTTAAGACGACACAAACGTCTTTTGTGCGTCGTCTTTTGAGTATCGTCTTAAATCCTTACACGTATCACAACGTATAAAATAGGATTTAAGACGACACTCAAAACACGTTTCATGTTCATTAAGTCCGTTATTATTAGGAACCATTTTCTGCCAACAGGTGCTTACTGCATATGGCAAGGCTTTACACTCCTGGGTTAGTCAGTCTTTCTTGCTAAGGATCCTCTATATACCCTAAACAAGGCTATACATGTTAGTTCTGAACACTCAGTGTTAATTGTATGTTAAAATTATATGCACAGCTTATACAGGCACGTTTTGCATGCAGTCAAACTTTGTAAGATAGTTACATATAACACGCAAAGTATGTTTCCGCTACCTAGCGGTGGATATGAGTACTCACTGGGGATATCCGAGGTGAGCTGATTTGCTCACACATTTGCTCCCATATTTGCCCCCCTTATTGACTCCCATATTGGCTCCCACATTTGTCCCCATATTTGCTCCCACCTTTTGCCCCCATATTGACTCCCACATTTGCTCCCATATTTGCTCCCACCTTTGCTCCCATATTGGCTCTCATATTGGCTCCCATATTGGCTCCCACATTTGCTCCCAACTTTTTTGCTCCCCATATTAATGCCAACTCTTATAACTATAAGCCGCAGCAAAATGTAAATGGAATAATATTTCTGATAATGTTCAAAACAAAAGTCCTGAGGTCTTGGGTTTGAATTCTCAACTATGGTTGTCAGCCAATGAGTTACACTACAAAAATCATTTATTTTTGTGTTGTGTTGCATGATAATTTGCCCATCTCGCGGTGTAGTGGATAGTATGCTTGGATGTTATCCCAGAGGTTTAGGGTTCCAACTCGACTATGCCCAGAATTTAATTCTTGATCTGAGAGTTAGAAGGTTAGGTTAGGTGAAGTTAGGTCAAGTTAGGTTAGGTGAAGTTGGGTTAGGTTAGGTTAGGTGAAGTTAGGTTAGGTTGGATAAAGTTAGGTTAGGAAAAGTTAGGTTAGGTTAGGTTAGGTGAGATTGTTTTAGTAAAACACCACATTTGCCCCCACTCTTTACTCACACATTTTGCTCCCACTTTGTGCACCCCACTTTTGCTCGCACTTTTTTGCTGTCACCTTTTGCTCCCACTTTTTGCTTTCACATTTGCTCCCACTTTCTGCTCTCATATTTGCTCACACTTGTTTGCTCCCACTTTTGTTTACACTTTTTTTGCTCCCACTTTGTTGCTCCCACTTTTTGCTCCCTTTTTTGCTCCAACTTTTTTGCTCCCATATTTGCTCCCACTCTTTTTTTTGCTCTCATATTTTCTCCCACTTTTGCTTGCACTATTTTTGCTCCCACGTTTTCCTCTCACTTTTTGCACCCACTTTTGCTTTCACGTTTGCTCCCACTTTTTGCTCCCATACTTCCTCCTACTTTTTTTTGCTCTCATATTTGCTCCCACTTTTGCTTTCACATTTGCTCCCACCTTTTGCTCCCATAATTGCTCCTACTTTTTTTTTGCTCTCATATTTGCTCCCACTTTTGCTTACACTTTTTGCTCCCGCTTTTTGATCCCATATTTGCATCCATATATGCTCGCACATTAAACTATTGTTCTTATTACCAAGTTGTCTTTACTAGAGCTTAGTCTATGCTTGACAGTTGATATGGAAGTATCAGTGACTAGGTATGGTAAGTCTCATGCAATCTATAAAGGATATTCATATATTGTGAAACGAACCAATAAAAATGGAACTGTTATTTGGCGTTGTACTAAACAACGTTCTAAACAATGTCGCAGTGAGCTAAAAAGTAAAAATAGTGAGGTTTTAAGTGTCAGTGATCATCAATGTAATGTACTACGTGAAACATTGTTGCTGTCAACAGAAAATCATAAAAATGTTAAAAAGCAAGTGCTACAAAACAATACTAGTATTGAAAATAATTCAATGTTCAAAAAAACCTTAACATTATCAAAAGCCACGCAGACTCTACATGAGGACACTGTAGAGGAAGAGGAAGAGGAACAGGAACAGGAACAGGAAGAGGAACAGGAATATTTAACTGGTTTTAGTAATGTTGAGGATAATGTTGAGTATAATTATGGTGATTATAATAATAGTGATATAGATCATGCTGCTTATGATTATGATAGTGATAATGATTCGAAACAAGACAATAACGTTTTCATGCCTATTGTTCACCGTGGAAGAAAAAAGATCTACAACAAGCTTTGTTTTTAAAACTATAACACACTATCGTAAAGGCAAAGACTTGTATTAAGTGTGCATTTTATTGTCATAATCATGTATACTCTGCAATGTTAAATATTCTAACTTTGTATAAAATAAAACAACATTGTAACATCATTTTGCATTTATTTACAAACTTTATATACATTTTGTTGTTTCGTGATAATATTTTTTAAGACAATACTAAAAACTAAAACATTATTATTCTATACACATAGTTTGATTCTTTCAGTCCATTGCCATCACTTATATTTTCCATTATTAATTCACGTTTTTTAAATTTAATTAAAACGAACCATGCACCTATTGTTTTTAAAACCTTCATGAATTAAGTGTACAGGTTACACAGCATTATTCACTTCATCAGTAACACTCTCCGACATATCATTAAACCGTGTAGGCAGAAATGTCTCAACATTTTCGCATACACAAAGCACACGATCACCATATGCTGTTTTCAATTTCCGAATCTTGATAATGCGGAATGGAATATGCGTTGGCAATTCGCTGAGCTTCTTTGTCTCTAAGCCACATGATTGTCCCACAGAATTCAAAACATTCATTGTAGTAGTCTATAAACAAAACAAAAGCATATCTATTACACACTACAACAGCTTGTAATAATATTGTGCAATTAGGGATTTTGCACTATGCATTGCTAATAAATTATACTAGTTATGCAAGAAATGCCCTAACTGTAGCAGATACTACTTTTCTGCATATTGCAAAAGTGTTATGTTCTAATGCACACTTGACACATGCTATCATTGTCCACAAGGCAAAAATACAACACCTAGTTCATCTTGATAACAAATTTTACATAATTGTTGGTCACACTTTTGTATCTCTTCGTGAGACAAGTCTTTTTTTTTCAGCCTCATGTATTTGCTCCGCGTGTTCTAACTCTAAAGTCACTTTTATGTCTTGTGCTGCAATCACGTTTTCTTTACGAATAGTGTTCACAAATACCTGACCTTTAAGCAACACCATGTATCTACAGTTAGGTAACCAACGAGCGTGTTGCACAAAAGGGTCATCAGTCATTTGCCAATCCTTAAAAGCAAATCCACAATAAAAACATATTGTTTTATCCCCTTCACCAGTATAAAAAATCCAGCTTCATTTAGCTGTTTGGTAAGGTGTTTTAATATTAATGGCCAAACATGTTTATAAGATTCTAAACGTTTTTCAACAGAGCTGTACTCTGGGTGTGCTAGTGCTTTAGTCTTGCAAACTCCCAATTTTTCAAAAGCACATGCCAATTCAACATTGTCTATGGCATATGGACCACATATATCGACACTACCGTAGTTGGCTGGTAATACATCATTATTATTATTATTTATTTGCGATTCAGCATCGTACGTAGCGACCAATGGTCTTGTGGTTCGGTTAAATGGATACACTGGTAGGTTACCCACTTGTTTTCCAAGCATGTAAGGACAAGAAGGAGACCATCGCAAATGGTCTCTAAAGGGATCATCCCCTTCTTCCCAGTGTGAAAATTCAGTACGACAAAACACACAACGCACCACATCTTCTCGGTTCAAGTTAAAAAAATGGCTTTTGTAAGTTTATGTGTCGACAAAAAGCCTACAGGCTAGGATTCAAATATTAACCAACGATTATGTTCTGATTTTAAATTTAACCCACGTGGTAAACCAACTTGCTCACGTGTTGTATTTGGTACTAACGCCATGTGTTATAATAAAACTTTTTTTATTGCAAGTTATTAACGTTGCACAAGAGCACAGAGTACTTTGAAGCATAATGTATGCATGTTCACTGTCTGTTCACTACGTTAATGGCGCATGACCACACATAAAGACAAACAAAATAACCCATCACTCAATCAATCAATCAATCAATCAATACTTGTAATTAAACTTTAACGTTAATTGACACTAATATATCAAAACACCATTAAAAATAAACTGTATGTTGGCACTCACAGTAACCCATGCACTTATTTTCTTTTCATAAAGCTTTAGTCATTTACATCCCCCTTTAACCAATATATTAACAAAAACGAATGTCATGTCAGTTTGTTCAGATTGTCTTGTTCAAACCTGTGGATATTAGTTGAGTCCATAGGGAACCACCCATAAATTAAATGTAATTTTGTTTTGTTTTTAGAAGATCCAATATGGCCTTGTACTTATCCCATTCAACAACCAATATAGTCTTGTACCGTTTGTCAATACATGGCCATTATTCAAGAAAGCAATCATTGTACCAGACATGTACAGGTAATGAATATTTTTTTGTCTATGGTTTCTTCATTAGTGGTAAAATGGAGTAGCATTTTTAAGTTAGACTTACCTGAGTTTTCAATAGTTCACTGCCTGGAAACAATGGTTTCACTCTACTGCGTCTTGGGTTTTCAGCAACTGCTACAGTGGTAAGGCTTTTCATTCCAATTTTCTAAAAATAAATAAAATAACCCGCTATAAATACCTAAACTCAAGTTAATACATGCATTTCATATAATGATATCAAACAAAAATTAAACAAATTAGTTTAAAAAAAATTATCACACCTTCACTTGCACTGGCTTGTTACTGTTTCCTTCTAGTGGGCCCAAATGCGCAATGGTTTCTTGTATCTCTGACATGTAAGGTATACCGGTTATCTGCAAACAAATAAATAAATACAAATCATTAATTACCTAATCAATAACTACAAATTTAAGGTTCATTAGCATGACATTATTAAAATAATCATTCATAGGTACTTACCAAAAAAATAAAAGGATTGTTCTTCCAAAGTTCAGTTCAGAGCTCTACTGTATACGTCCGTGTGCTAAAATGGCAAGTGCATCACTAACGCAATCGTTATCAGTTAGCCTAGCAACAGAGAGGGAGTTGCATTTTCTCAGCGTTTTGACCTTGAAATGTTGTCTCTCTCACACGTGTTCCCACGCCTCTTCACATTCGTGTACCTTATACTAGTTTCATGTTTTTAATAAGGAACCAAAATGGCTGCCTCTTATACATCGGTAGTACGGCTGTCCAGGAACTAAAATGGCGGTCTCTCTGTTTAAACGCCAGACCTCCTAGGCTCTACCAGGGCTGTTTAAACGACAGACCTGCTAGCCTCTACCAGCCAAGAAACATGACCCTTTACTTCCTGCCCACGTAGACATTCTTGTGTTATCAGCAGTCGCTTTGACAAGGCCTGGCCAGGTCGTGGATTGAGTGCAAGCAACACAGTTCTGTAGCATTCAAAACGTGTGTGTCTCATTATCATTATTATTATTAAACATTTTACTGTAATAATAATTACTAGCAAGCGGCCATCCTCAATACATGATCATGTTAACCACATACTTTCACCCTAAAACACATGACTTGACCCAGTTCAATATTAAGTTTATAAACATTTCAGGCCAATGACCTTACCGTTTTGGCTCTTTGCGTACATGCACATGACTTGTTCGAGCAAATGTTAAAGGTTTCCATATTCTAATACCATTTACTGTGCCAGATGGCAGTCCTGCTTATTACCGTATACTAGCATGTTAAAGATCCCCTTCAGAGGCAAAAAAAATCCTAGCACACTTAACACATTTTCAAATATTCGCCTCTATCCGTCATAGGAAATATCACAAAACCAACCGTCATAAGCTGCCCCGCCATCCCACCAAAATAGCAATTCATTTCTTCCGGGCACGGTCACCGAGATCGCCAACGTCTAAGAATCACTTGGTCATATCCTACAACCATCTGTTGTGTCAGAGAGCGATCTCGCTCATCACCGTTAACAAAAACGTTAAAGATACCCTTCAGGGGTAAAAAATCTTAGCATGCTTGTCACATTTTAAAATATTCGCCTTCATTCTTCTGTCATAGGAAAATATCGAAAAGCGACCCCTCGTTTTGGCATACATCGCCCCCCGTCGAAATAGCCATTTCCTGTATTCACCATGCTCAGTCATAGCCTCGTTGTAACATACGTGAAGCGCTACCGGCTCTCTGTCTACAAACACTCTTTTATTTAAAAAAGCATAGGTCTTGTCCTAGAGACTTGACAATTATTTTCATGGTAGAGGGGGTAGGGACCTTTCATTTATGTCAAACAAACTTTTTTGTCAACGTGTTAGTTTCCAAAATAGTAAAAATTCAAAATTATTTTCAAAAAGTCTCAAAATTAAAAAAAGTATTATTATAAAAAATAAAGGTCTTTAAGACCATTGGTTTGAACTATTGAACAACGTTCTATCATGTTTGGTTTTCAAACTATCGCCTACTTTTAAAAACAGAAAATTTTCAAAAAAAATAACGAGCGGTCTATAGGAAAGAAGACGTCAGCTCGAGTCCAACGACACCTCATTTGTTAAAATCCGACCATCCATTCGCCAATGATCACCATGTTCGCGAGAAAGTAGGCTATCATTTTTTTCCCCTCCTACGCCCTTGAAACTTGCTGTCCTTCTAGAGGGCATACCCACCTTTCATTAATGTCAAACAAACTTTTTTCCAATTCACCGTTTCAAAAATAGCGCCAATCCAAAAAACAAAATTTTCATTTTTTTTAAAATACCAACACACATTCTTAGCTAAGAGAGCGTCAACCCAACGCCAACAATACCTCGTTCGTTAAAATACGACCACGCGTTCGGGAGATATCGGCAAAGTTTATATGAAAGTAGGGGGATAAGTAGAACTCTCCCCATCCCACTACTGCACAGTTTTAGTCCTAGAGGCTTGAAATTTATTTCGCGGGTAGAGCGGGTCAGGGCCATTCATTTATGTCAAATAAAATTTTTCGTATACTATTTAGTTTCAAAATTGAACTTAAAACAAGAAGTTCCGTGACGAACTAAAGAGCCTACTTTTCATGCCAATGATTATTCTACAGTATATGAACCTATCTAGAATAATGACGAAATTAAGTTGCTAAATTCGAAATTTCTAATTAGTTCGAAATACTGTATACCTGGCATAATGTATCCTAATAGGGCACCACAGTTGGCTGCCCTGATGACAATATATTCTTAGTTCCATCTCTTAAGGTACAGAATACAAAATTTGGTTGAAGTCCAATGAACAGCATGGACGTTACATGCAGTTAAACATTGGATCTAACAGCGCGCGTAAAATCATGTTGGCAACAATGTCATGCATGTATTGGTCAGAAATAATCTGAAATAATATGATCTATTGTTGTGCCAATTTTGAATGAAATCCATTAGTTAGTATAGAAGTTACATGCATTTTAAAATTGGACCTATCAGCAGGCTTAGAATCATGTTGGCAGCACTGACGTATATTAGTTACTCCAAATTCATCTAGAATGCCAGGTACTATACGTGTGCAAAGTTTAGAGCTATTGGCTTGCATACTTTCTGATATATTGATATTAGGGTAACAAAAATAGGGACAGTACATATTAACAGTTGGCAGCCCTGGTTGCTCTTAAGAATACGCATAGTCATATCTGTTATGGTACACATAGCACATACGAAATTTGGTTCAAATCCAAATGATAGTATGGAAGTTGCATGTATTTAAAGTTGGATCTGTTAGCTGGCTTAGAATCATGTTGGTAGCACTGACGTATATAAGTTACTCCAAATTAATATAGAATGTCAGGTACTATACGTGTGCATAGTTTAAAGCTGTCGGCTTGCATACTTTCTGATATATTGGTATTTGGATAAAATAAATTAGGAGCATTTATTAACAGTTGGCAGCCCTGGTGGGTCGTAAAAATACGCTCAGTCATATCTGGTTATGTGCACATACAACATACGAAATTTGGTTGAATTCCAATTGATAGTGTAGAAGTTAAATGCATTTAAAAATTGGACCTATCAGCAGGCTTATAATCATTTTGGCAACACTGCCATGTATGGACTCCTGGAAATTAAACTGCAGTATTATTATCTATACGTGTGCCAATTTTGAAATAGCTCCCATTCATACCTTCCAAGATATCCAACATGGAGCTCAAATTTCAATTGCGATTTTTCAGCAGTTGGTAGCACTGACATCATTTTCAAATATGGCCGTGAGATATTCAGATACAGATTTTTACTCCTACCAAATTTTATTTCGATTGCTCCAGCCGTTTAGGAGTTGATAGGGGGGGACACACACACAGCCAGACAGACAGACAGAAGGACAGACAGACAGACAGACACACATTTGCCCGATCTCATAAGTCTACTTTTTCCTCATTTTTGCAAAATGTGAAAAGTAGGCTAAAAAACATAAAAAATTAAAAGTTTTATTATAAGAAATAAAGGACATAAAGATAGTTCGTTTAAGCTATTGCCCAACGTTCTATCATGTTTGGTTTTTTAACTATCGTCTATTTTCAAAAACAAAAATTTTCAAAAAAAATTCAAAAATATAACGAGTGGTCTATAGCAATGCCCCCGTCAGCTCGAGTCCAACGACACCTCATTCGTGAATCTCCGACCACGGGTGCGAGAGTTATCGGCTCGCATTGGGAGTAGTGGTGGGGGGATGCAGAATTCTCCTTGCTCCCCTACTCACTATAGCCCATGAAGGGCCTAGGCCTACCAAGCGACCACTGCCCAGCCATTTGGCCTGCAGATATTGGGGTGACGCGTGGTCTGCGTATCGGGTCCCCTTGGCCGTTAATCTTGGCTTTCGTTACCGGGACACTGCCTCACTGTCAGACAGCTACTCAATTGTCCTCGTGAGGCTGAGTGCACCACGTTCCAGCCCTCACATCCGTTTCTAAAATTCCTAACGGAGCCGGGAATTGAACCCGCGGCCTCCAGGTGAGAGGCAGGTGCACTACCCGGACACCACGGGGCCAGCATATAAACAGTTACTGTACCATATTTCACTGCGCTCAGATGGTTAAATCGCGAGAAAATTCTATAAAAATGTTTCAACTTCGCATGGCCGCCATGTTCGTTTTGTACTTTATAGGTTTTTGAACGTTACATAGAAAAACTTGTAGTAGTGCCCTTTATCACCGTACAAAATTTCAGGGTGATATCAGTAATACAGTAGTTTCGGAGATACAGAATGCCACTGAAATATTTCGCACAGCTGCCATCTTGCGGTTATACTGTATAAACTTTCACGAAATTAGATGCCAGTGCATTACAATGTGTACAAACATTTGATGTACCAAGTTTCATTGCGTTTGGATGGTTAAATCGCAAGAAAAGGCTATTTAAAAATCTGAACGACGCTTGGCGCCATGTTGGGTTTGTAGTTACCAGGTTTTTGGATGTCTCATAGGTGAACTTCTAGTAGTGCCCTTTATCTCCGTACACAATTTCAGAGTTATATCGGTAATAGTTTTGGAGATATTGAATGCTGGTGAAATATTTCGCACATTCGCCAAGTTGGATTGATGAGACGTAAAAAATATTGAAGGGCACGGTCGGGGTCGGCCAAAATGGTGCTATGACCTTACCGAGTTTCATTGAAATCACTCTAGCCGTTTAGAAGTTATTAGAGGGGGGCACATACATACATACATACATACATACATACATACATACATACATACATACATACATACACATGGACAAAAGGTGATCTCGTAAGCCTATTTTCTTTTTATGGAAAAAATAATCTTGTGAGATCACCTTTTGTCCGTGTGTGTGTGACCCCCTCTAGTAACCTTTAAACGGCTAGAGCGATCTCAATGAAACTCGGTAAGGTCATAGCACCATTTCGGCCGATCCCGACCGTGTCCTTCAAATTGTATAACGTCTCACCAATCCAACATGGCGGCTGTGCGAAATATTTCACCAGCATTCAATATCTCCAAAACTATTGCCGATATCACCCTGAAATTTTGTACGGTGATAAAGGGCACGACTGCAAGTTTATCTATGAGACTTTCAAGAACCTGGTGCCTACAAAACCAACATAACGGCCAATTGATGTTGAGACTTTTAAATAGCCTTTTCTCGCGATTTAACTATCCAAACGTAAAGAAACTTGGGACAGCAAATGTTTATACACATTGTAATGCACTGGCATCTAATTTAGTTCAATTGTTTCATTACCTCAAGATGGCGGCTGTGCGAAATTTTAAAATTAAGTTATTATTTCTTGTGTCGTAATCATGCGATCGAAATAAAAGTTGGAATAATGAAGCTACGCAATAATTTTCCTTTAATGGTACATAACTCTATGGCCTATACATATAACAGTCCAACATGGTGACCATCCGAAATATTTAGACGGTTCTCAATATCTACGAATCCGTTACAGCAATCAATCTGAAATATTTTATGTTCATAAAGGCTATGAACATAAGTTCATCTATTGGACTTTCAATAACCTGGTGAGCACAAATCCAACATGGCGGTGACGCGAAATATAAATATTTAAATGGACGTTTCCCTCGATTTAACCATCCGAGTGCTGTGAAACTTGGTACGCTAAATGCTTATACAAAGGTTAATCCACTGGCATCTAATTTATTTCAATTGTTTTCATAACCACAAGATGGCAGCTTTTAAAATCTCGTTTTTACTTCTTGTGTCCTAATCATGCGATTGAAGTTTGAATACTACACGTATACAATAATCTTCATGTAATAGTACATAACTGTAGGACCTACTTATATAAACATACAACATCGCGACCATCCGTAATATTAAACGGTTCTCAATATATACGATTCTATTACAGCAATCAAACTGAATTTTTGAATGTTGATAGAGGCAATTAACATAAGTAGGATTTAGGCTTTGCAAATAGGCTTTAATTCCTCACGGAACTACTTGTTTTTCATAAAATGAAAATAGACTTATGAGATCACCCTTTGTCCGTGTGTATGTGTGTGTGTGTGTGTTCCCCTAATAACGTCTAAACGGTTGGAGCGATTTCAACAAAACTCGGTAAGGTCATAGTATTATTTTGGCAGATCGCGACCGTGTCCTTCAAAATTTTTATTACGTCTCACTAATCCAACATGGCGGATGTGTGAAATATTTAACCGGCGTTCTATATCTCCGAAACTGTTACTGCTGTCACCCTGAAATTTTGTACGGTGACATAGATCACTAATAGAAGTTCACCCATGTGCCTTTCAGAAACCTGCTAAGTACAGAACATGGCGGCCAAGCGAAGTAGAAACAATTAAATAAACTTTTCTCGCGATTTAACCATCCGAACGCAGTGAAACTAGTACAGCAAATTTCTACACAAATTGTAGTGCACTGACATTTAATTTATTTCAATTGTTTGTGCGGCTGTGCAAAATTAAAAATATAAGTTTTTATTTCTATTGTCCTAATCATGCGATCGAAGTAAACGTTTGAATAATGAACCTACGCTATAATCGTCATATTAATATCCAACATGGCAACCATCCGAAATATTTAGACGGTTCTCAATATCTATTAATCTATGACCGCAAACAAAATGAAAATGTTTATGTTGATAGAGGCTAGGGGACTTTCAATAACCTGGTGTGCACAAATCCATCATGGCGGCGACGCGAAATTTAAATTTTCAAATGGATGTTTCTCGCGATTTAACCATCTGAGTGCAGTGAAACGTGGTACGGTATATGCTCATATCCATTTTAATCCACTGGCATCTATTTTTTTCAACTGTTTTCATAACCACAGGATGGCGGTTGAGCAAAATTTTAAAATCTTTCTATTTTATTTCTTGTGTCCTAATCATGCGATTGAAGTTTGAATAATATACTTACACAGTTAATCATTTATTGGTACATAACTGTAAGGCCTATATATATATAAAAATCCAACATGGTGACCAGCGTAAATATTTAGACGGTTCTCAATATCTACGAATCTATTAAAGCAATCTAACTGGAAATTTGTATGTTGATAGAGGGAATTAATAAAAGTAGGATATATGAAAATAGGCTACATATTTATTCACCGAACTACTTGTTTTACCCTTCATATTTCGTGTATTGCCGACAATGATATTGTTGTAACTTGGCGGTTGGATCAAGTGTTAGGAGGTGAGAGCCTTTAGGCACTGCTGGTAGCTACAGGGGTTTGGGGGTGCTCCTAGCTGAGGATTGAAACGGGACGGCTCTCTAAGTAAAGGCGAGTATGCAGGAATTACAATAGCGCGCACGGTCAGGCAATAATTGCAGAGTTGCGACCTTGCTCTAAGCTGGACGACGTGCTGTCTAAAATGGGACGAGGGGAATGCACAGATTGCTAATAGCTGTGACTCAACAGGGTCGGGATAGCACAATAAAATAGACAAAAGGTTACTTGTGATGGACAGTGGCAGTTTAATAATTACTTTCCGAAGTGTACAGCCTTCCCCAATTAAATGAGTGGCAGTACTAGTTATAGTATCGGATGAGGGCGATTACAATGTTTTAGGGGTTGGTGTTACGTCAGGAAAGAGTAATGGGATTTACCCGTAAGCACACTTACGTGATGGTCGGCCTCCAAAGCTTCCGTTGGCACCGGGCAGAGTGGTCGGCAGACAAGACCCCTGGGCCTTGAGGTGTGTGCCAAGTTATAGTGTAGGCCTCTGCTGACTTAAGCATTAGCACATACTTGCCCCACTTTGGTAGTTTAGCCTGTGTCTGGTGATAATGGTGAAAGAGTGGGTTCGTGTTGTTGTTGATTCCTTGTATTCTTGTGTGTTAGATTTGGGGGTGAATTGTGTAGAGAATCGGGGCAGATGTGGGTAAATCGTAGAGTATTTGGATATTAGATAAATGTACCTTTGGGGTTATACCCCAGGGTGAAACAATTCTCCTTCCCGATCAAATCTGCGTCCTCGCAGATGGGACTAGTCGTATGGCGTTGTTTTCTGGGCCCTTCTCCTGTTCTTGTTCCTCTTCCTTTCTTCTGTTCTTCTCTTCTGCTCTTCAGATATTGTCTTCTGCTCTTCTGTTCTTCTCCTGGGCGCGTGGATGTGGGGGTGTAAGGGAAGTGTAGTCTAGTAGTTTGGCAAGTGTCGATTTGTGTGGTTGTCACCTCTGTGTATTTCGGGTAGGTAGGGTTGAGGGTTAGTACAGTGTTATATTTTTTGTATGATAGTATGGATGAAAATGTTCACAACTTTTACATATCGACATCAATCTCATAGTACTTCACAAAATATGTATACGGTCATTACAAGACATCATGGCAATAAAATACCTGTTGCTATAGTGGTAGCAAAGGAAAAAAATGAATAAGTTGATACAGAGAAATACAAAGTGTTATAGTGTGAAAGAAAAAGAGAAAAAAGAAGCTCTGTGGGGTTAGAAGTTGTGGATAATATGTATTGCTTTTATTGGTGGATGAAAATAGAGCATTTTTACATCGTGTATTAGGAAGAAAGAAAAGAAAAAGAGTGTGCATGTAAAGAGTACAGTACAGTGTAATAAATATGGACAAGCAACATGGTAAACAAAAATGTTGACATAAGGATTATCACATAATAATAATAATAATAATAATAATAATAAAATTAATAATAATAATAATAATCATAAAATAAAAATAAAAGTGTACATACAGTGTTACAATAAAATAAGACAAGCGTGTCATCGTGTCGTTGAGCTCTGTTGTTACATTATTACCTTACTCTTTATGGGCGCTATACCTCGTTGCTTATAGAGCAAACATAGGATCAAAACTTATGAAGGAACTTATTAACTAGGCTTAAGTGTTAGACGGCCGTTCTTAAAGTAACTTATGCTATGTGGCCATGTATTTTAACCTGTGAATTATCCCCTGTGGGTGGATAAATTCACCCTGGTAGTGAAAGTCGCCGCTTACATAATTGTGACGCCTTTTACCAACGAAAGTACGTCTCATTGGTGACGTTGTATAGCTATTAGTCAGTAACGCTTGGCGTCCCACAGACATTAGCCTTTACTGTACGAATTTATTGTTAATCTGTTAGTGTAAAGGAAAATGATTGTGTTATGGTGTGGTGTAGAGGGGAAAAATAAAGGACAAAGATAGTGTGTTAAGTTGTGATGATAGAAAGAAGTGCTCCTGCTTTATGGCAGTGAAAGTGTATGTACAGGAATTATATACACGTGGTCCTGCTGTAGGTATTGCCTGAAATGAATGCATAGTTATTGATTATTTAATCGTCGGTGTTCCTGCCGTCTGAAAAAAATAGAAATCGCAAGTGTGAATTATGAAACTATGGGCGTCTCTGCCATTTGAAAAATATAACGTGTAAATGAAACATCTATTTCTTATTCTCTACCCCTTATTCACTACTGTTTTGGCCTTATGTCTACTGTACCATGCGCTTCTCTCCTCTACCACGTGATTCTTCTTCAGATTACATTTTCTACACGGGGCTGCCGGGATTCGAACCGCGGGCGTCCAGGTGAAAATTTCAGGTGAAGATTAAATCTCCGTTCTTTCACCTGAATTCTTCCCTTAGGTGATCACTTAACTATGTCATTACCTTTTTATACATATAACTGCTTTAACAGTGTCCCTTATATTCACTTCTTATTCGCCTTTCCTTTACGAGTTATCACGTTCATTCGTCATATTATATACACGTCATTCATTATATCATATTCATTCATCATTTTATATACGCATCATTGGTCTTACTGCTGGAAAATATTCATTTTTGTTGTTGGTGGAACTTACGTATTTTTTCATTAGTAGAATTTTGGTATTTAATTGATAGTAGAAGGTTAGTATTTTTGTATGTAGAATTGCTCTATTACTTATTCTGAAAGGGAGTAGCAGCCTTTCAGAATAAATCAATTCTTTACGTGTCTTATAGACGGTTAAGATATCTAATATATAAAAGTGAAAGTTTGTATGTCGGTATGTATGTGGATCTGTTCCGTATACAAATCTACACCGTTCCACCAATCTCAACCAAATTTTGCATACACATAGTTTAGGACCCAGAAGGAACCGCTGGCTACATGAATTTACGATAGTCTTTCTCATTCTTCTGATTTAGACCCTTTTGCACTCCTGCACATGCTAATCAAATCATAAAATATACTCATGAAGGAATGGCAAGGCGGATAGTTTCCATGGCAACATAGCTCAAGTCGAGACACGGCCGACTGGATGCCATTTGCGCTCTGCACTACCGGTATAGAAAATGAGGATCTTTACTTGAAATCACGTTAGTTACTCAACTTCTCACACAGCACTGTCAACCGAGTTTAGCATAACAAAGACTTGACACTATCTTCTACTATATATTTGTCAAATACCACTCACTCACTCATTCATTCATCACGATATCTCAGAAACCATCAAACGGATTGGAATGAAATTTGGTATGCAGCTTCCCCAAGGGCCGCAAATGTCCACTAAGAGAGGATTTTTGGATATTCTGGTTCTAAAGGGGTGTTAAGGGGGTAGACCTGCATTTCATTGAACAGCAATATCTCCCGATTGGTTTCATTGGGGGATGTGATACTCGGCACATAAACTCATCATTAAAAATAAGAAGACACGAGTAGGAGGGTTATTCGATGTGGTGTATATTATGAGATGAAAGGGGTGAAAAGTGGGGATTGAAAGATTCCTAACGGAGCGTGTATCTCTTAAACGACATAGGCGAGGAGTTTGAAACTCAGCGGGAAAAAATCAGCATAAAAATAAGAAAATATGTGTTTGACCGTTTCATTATAAATCCAATTTAAGGGGCCCATGGGGTGGGGTGAAATTCTGGAGGGGGGGGAGAAACAGGAAATAAAGTGTCCTAACTGATTGACTGACTCACTCACTCATCAAACTCAGGGGGAAAAACTGCTTTAAAGTAAGTAAATAGCTGTTCGACAGTTTTTTTCATAAAACAAATTTAAGGGGTTCATGGGGAGGGGTGAAATTCTGAAAAAAGAAAATTGAAAGAAAATGTCCTGACTCACTCACTCACTCACTCATCATCGCCCAGCCAAAATGATTGAAGTTAGAAACATGACAGTTTGGGGATATGTTCATTGTATTTCAAAACAGTCTACTAAGGGAGGATTTTCGGATATTCAGGTTCTAAAGGGGTCTTAATGGGGTTAAACCTGCATTTCATTGAATAACAATATCTCCCGATTGGTTTCATTGGGGGATGTGATACACGACATATAAACTCATCATTAAAAAGTAAGACACGTGTCTGAGGGTTTTTCGATGTGGAGTATATTATGAGGTGAAAGGGGTGAAAAGTAGGGATTGAAAGATTCCTAACGGAGCGTGTATGTCTTAAACGACATAGGCGAGGAGTTTGAAACTCAGCGGAAAAAAATCAGCATAAAATAAGTAAATATGTGTTTGACCGTTTTTTTTCATAAATCCAATTTAAGAGGCCCATGGGGAGGGGTGAAATTCTGTGGGGGGGGGACAGGAAAGAAAATGTCCTAACTGATTGACTGACTGACTCACTCATCAAACTCAGGGGGAAAAACTGCTTTAAAGTAAGTAAATAGCTGTTCGACAGTTTTTTTATCAATCAAATTGAAGGGGTTCATCGGGAGGGGTGAAATTCTGAAGGGAAAAAAATGAAAGAAAATGTCCTGACTCATTCACTCACTCATCATCGCCCAGCCAAAAATATTGAAGTTGGAAACATGGCATTTTGGGGATATGTTCGTTGTATGTCAAAACCGTACACTAAGGGAGGATTTTTGGATATTCAGGCTCTAAAGGGGTCTTAAGGGGGTTAAACCTGAATTTCATTGAATAACAATATCTGACGAGTCGTTTCATTTGTGGATGTGATACTCGGCATATAAGCTAATCATTAAAAATACGCAGACATGTGTCTAAGGTTTTTTCGATGTGGTGTATTATTATGAGGTGAAAGGGGTGAAAAGTGGGGGTTGAAGGATTCCTAACGGAGCGTGTAGGCCTATCTCTAAAACGACATAGGCGAGAAATTTGAAACGCAGCGAAAAATCATCAGCTAAAAAGATAAGTAAATCGGTGTTCGACCGTTTTTTCATAAATTAATTTAAGGGGCCAATGGAGTGGGGTGAAATTCAGGGGGAAAAAGGAGAGAAAGTGTCCTAACTGACTAACTCACTCACCAAACTCAGGGGAAAAAGACAGCTTTAAAAATAAGTTAATAGGTGTTCAAGCGTTTTTTCATCAATCCAATTTAAGGGGCCCATAGGGAGGGGTGAAATTCTGGTAAAAATAATTGAAAGAAAATGTCCTGTCTGACTCACTCACTCATCACGCCCAGCGAAAACTATTAAAGTTGGAAAAATGAAATTTTGGGTATATGTTCGCTGTATGTCGAAAACGTCAACTAAGGAATGATTTTTGTTTATTCGGGTTTTAAAGAGATGTTAAGGGGGTAAACGTGCATTTCATTGAATAACGATATATCATGAGTTGTTTCTTAGGGGATGTGATATTCGGTATATAAACTAATCATTAAAAATAATCAGACATATGTCTAAGGGTTTATCGATGTGGTGTATATTATGAGGTGATAGGGGTGAAAATTGGTGGTTGAGGGATTCTTGACGGAGCGTGTATCTCTTAAAGGACATAGGCGAGAAGTTTGAAATTCGGCGGGAAAAGAACAGCTTAAAATACAAGTAAATAGGTGTTCGACTGTTTTTTTCATAAATCCAATTTAAGGGGCCCTTGGTGAGAGGTGAAATTCTGGGGAAAAAAACAGGAAAGAAAGAGTCCTAACTGATTGACTCACTTACTCACTCATCAAACTCAGGGGGAAAACAGCTTTAAATAAGTAAATAGGTGTTCGACCGTTTGTTTCATAAATCCAATTTAAGGGGTTCATGGGGAGGGGTGAAATTATCAAAAATAAATGAAAGGAAATGTCCTGACTGACTCACTCACTCATCATAGCCCAGCCAAAATTATTAAAGTTAGAAACATGACATTTTGGGGATATGTTCGTTGTATGTCGAAAACGTCCACTAAGGAAAGAGTTTAGAATATTCAGGTTCTAAATAGGTGTTAAGGGGGGTAAACGTGCATTTCATTGAATAACCATATCTCACGAGTGGTTTCATTTGGGGATGTGATACTTGGCATATATACTAATCATTAAAAATAAGCTGACACATGTCTAATGGCTTTTCGATGTAGTGTATATTATGAGGTGAAAGGGATGAAAAGTGGGGGTTGAAAGATTCCTAACGGACCGTGTATCTCTTAAACGACATAAGCGAGGAGTTTGAAACTCGGAGGAAATCAATCAGCTTAAAAATAAATAAATAAATAAATAAATAAATAAATAAATAAATAAATAAATAAATAAATAAATAAATAAATAAATAAATAAATAAATAAATAAATAAATAAATAAATAAATAAATGAATAAATAAATAAATAAATAAAATATGTGTTCGACCGTTTTTTCATAAATCCAATTTAAGGGGCCTATGGGGAGGGGTGAAATTCTGGAAGAAAAACGTCCCCTAATGAAGGATTTTTGGATGTTCACTCTCATCGACCAACCCAAACGATTAATGTTAGAAGAATGATATTTTGGCGATATGTTTGTTGTGTGTCGAAAACGTCTACCAAGGAGGGATTTTTGGATATTCAGGTTCTAAAGGGGTGTTAATGGGGTTAAACCTGCATTTCATTGAATAACAATATGACACGACTATGACGCGAGCGAAGCGAGGCTAAAAATGAGATGATGTGCGTCTATGTATTACTCAATCACGCAAGTACCACTGGTCCGATTTACATGAATTTTACATGGAAGTAGCTGATTTACCTGGTTAACATATAGGTTACTTTTGATTTCAATACTTTGTACTATTTAAAGATGGCGACCATTTTAGTGACTTCACTACACCCTTTGGTTTAAAACTTTCATATTTCCATTTCAAATACAAAGAGAACGCTAAGAAATAGCAAACTTTTGATGGTATATACGAGGTTAAAAATTACATTTTCTATCCGAAAGGTATCTCCAACCGTTAGCGAGTAAAACCTAAATTTGTGCTATAAAACACGGTCAACGCCGAGCGGTGTAGTTGGAAAAAATGTTCCATCCTTAATCTCCCTCTGCGCAGCACCTCGCCTATCCCCTGTTTTAACTGTCACCTTCATATTTTAATTTATTTATGACGCGTAGCGAAGCACGGGTACTTCAGCTAGTTGATAATATAAGCCAACTAATGGCTACACTGCGTTCTGCTGCACGGCTGAAAGCAACGGGAAACTACAGCCGTAATGCTCTTCCCGAGGATATGCACCTCTCTATGCATAATTACATGTGATGATGGGCCTCCTCCCTTGTAAAATTCCATTCCGGAGGTAAACTAGTTCCCCGTTCGGATCTCCGGGTGGGGACTACTCGAGAGGGGGTTAACATCACAGAAGTGACAAAGAGGAATTATGACATTCTACGGATCGGAGCGTGGAATGTTAGAAGTCTGCTGGGATGTGGAAGGTTAGAAAACTTAGAAAGGGAAATGGATAGGTTGAGGTTGGACTTGGTTGGGATTAGTGAAATGCGCTGGCAGGAAGAACAGGACTTTTGGTCAGGAGACTATAGGGTCATTAGCACTAAATCAAACAATGGCCAAGCAGGGCTTGGTCTCATATTGAGTAGGAAACTTGGACAACGGGTGGAATATTATGAGCAATATAGTGAACGGATTATTGTAGCAAAAATCAATACAAAACCTACGTGCACCACAGTAGTACAAGTCTATATGCCTACCAGTCAAGCTGATGATGAAGATGTTGAAAAGGTCTACGAAGAAATAGACGACATTCTGAGGTATATCAAGGGTGTTGAAAATGTTACAGTAATGGGAGATTGGAATGCTGTGGTAGGAAAAGGAAGAGAAGGGAAGACAGTAGGAGATTTCGGATTAGGCGAAAGGAATGATCGAGGAAGCAGGCTGATAGAATTCTGCACCGAGCATGAGTTGGTCATAGCTAACACCTTATTCTATAACCAAAATAGAAGAATATACACATGGATGAGACCAGGAGATACAGGGCGTTACCAAATAGACTTCATTATGGTCAAGCAGAGGTTTCGAAACCAGATTTTGGATTGTAAAACATATCCTGGTGCTGACATAAACTCTGGCCACAATCTGGTTGTTATGAAATGCAGATTGAAGTTGAAGAAACTGAAGAAAAGTCAAAAGCCAAAAAGGTGGGCAATAGACAGACTGAAAGAGAAGGATGTAAACGAAAGTTTCAAGGAGAGTATAAAGGAAGGACTAATGAAAAACCCTAAACCAACTTCAATTGCAGATGAATGGGTACTTTTGAAGAATGAAATAACAAAATCCGCAGAAGAAAATATTGGTAGGAAAGAAAGGATAGGTAGAAAACCGTGGATCACTCAGGATATACTAGAATTGATAGACGAAAGGCGGAAACACAAGAATGTAAGAGATGAAAAGGGGAAAGCAGAATACAGACGTCTGAGAAATGAGGTTAACAAGAAGTGCAAGGAAGCGAAAGAAGAATGGTTGAAAGAGAAATGTGCAGGCATAGAAAATTGTCTGAAATTAGGAAAAGTAGACACAGCTTATCGAAGGATTAAGAATACTTTGGGGGAAAAGAAGACTAAGTGCTGTAATTTTAAGGACACAAATGGAAAGTCTCTAACAGATAGGGAAGAAAAGGTTAAGAGATGGAAAGCTTACATAGAGTGTTTGTATAAGGGAAACGAGATTGAGAATCATGTAATGGAAAGGGAGGAGGAAATTGATGAGGATGCAAAATGAGATTTGATATTGAGATCAGAATTTGACAGATCATTGGGAGACTTAAGCAGGAACAAAGCACTAGGCATAGATGATATACCGATTGAGTTGCTACGCTGCATAGGAGATGAAGGTCTGATCAGGTTATATCACTTGGTTTGTCGGATTTATGAGACAGGTGAGGTACCCTCTGATTTCAAGAAGAATGTTATCATCCCTATTCCGAAGAAAGTAGGAGCTCACAGATGTGAAGATTACCGTACAATCAGCTTAATTACTCATGCTTCAAAGATCCTGTCTAGAATAATTTACAAGAGGATGGAAAACCAGATAGAAACGGAGTTGGGTGAAGACCAGTTTGGTTTTAGGAGAAATGTAGGAACAAGGGAAGCTGTACTGAGTCTCAGGCTGATTTTGGAAGGTAGAATAAGGAAAGATAAGAGAACGTTCATGGCATTTGTAGACTTCTAAAAAGCTTTTGATAACGTTGATTGGACTAAATTGTTTGTCATTTTGAAAACGATCGGAATAAAGTACAGGGATAGGAGGGTGATCTACAATCCATACAGAAACCAGACAGCGGTCATTCAAGCTGAAGGACATGAGAGAGAAGCTGGTATTCAGAAAGGTGTAAGGCAAGGCTGCAACTTATCACCCATACTTTTCAATCTTTACATTGAACAAGCAATGAAGGAAATTGGAGAAAAGTTTAAAGTGGGAGTGAAGATTCAAGGAGAAATAATTTCAACTCTGAGATTTGACGATGACATAGTTATCTTGGCAGACACGTCTGAGGATTTGAACGAGTTTTTGAATGGTATGGACTCCGTCTTGAGGAAAGAATTCATGATGAAAATTAATAAATTTAAAACAAAAATACTGGAATGCAGCCGAAATAAACCAGAAACCTCTATAGACATCAAATTGGCAGGTGAAAAACTAAAGGAAGTAGGAGACTTCTGTTGCTTAGGAAGCAAAATAACCAGTGATGGACGAAGCAAAGAGGATATTAAAAGTAGGTTAGCCCAGGGAAGGAAAGCATTTCTACAGAAAAATAATCTGTTGACATCGAATATAGATTTAGGTATTAGGAAGTCATTTTTGAAGGCCTTTGTCTGGAGCGCGGCACATTATGGAAGTGAAACTTGGACTATTGGTGCAGCAGAAAAGAGGAGAATTGAAGCATTTGAAATGTGGTGTTACAGGAGAATGATGATGATCAGATGGGTAGATAGGGTTACAAACGAAGAGGTATTAAGACTAGTGGGAGAGGAGAGATGCTTCTGGCGACTGCTAACGAAGAGAAGAGATAGGTTGGTGGGACACATACTAAGACACCCAAGAATAGCAAGCTTAGTTTGTAGGCAGCTATCGTCAGTCACCGCACTCGGAAGGTGCTCTTCATCGGCGTAAAGAACAAGTATTGTACATCTTGCGCCCGCGCCGAGACAAAAGGAGAGGCAGCCAAGACACACACCTGCTATAAGAATTGGAACATGACTCAGAGCTCTACAAGTATGGAAGCTGCGATCATTTGCGAGGGCTTCCAGAGAAGTGAGGAAATGTACAACGTTAGGTATGCTAAGCTTATCGCAGATGGTGATAGCAGCGTGTACAAAAGAATTTTAGAGACTAGGCCGTATGAATGTTTGACTGTAGGAAAGGTAGAGTGTAAGAACCATTTGCTAAGAAATATGTGCACTCGTTTGAGGAATATTGCCAATTCCAAAACTGAGAAACCTTCAGTCATTCTTCGCAAAAAGATTGGGAACAATTTGTTACGCTGCAGGGTTGCATTGACCAAAGCCACTGAGCACAGAATAAGAGAAGACCGGCTCATAAATGAAAAATTGAAAACCTGAGGAAAGACATACTCAATATCCCTAGCCACGTGTTTGGTGAACACAAGGGGTGTGCAGAGAGGGGCTACTTCTGTGAGCTAGACACAACACCTGCTCCAGTCGATTCTAACCTTGTGCCTCAACTGTTGGTCTGTACGCATTGATTTCGGATGTTTTCAGGGATGTTAGCCGTCACAGCCGCAGCTTGCTCGCCGATGTAAATAGCAACTACGTTGAGCATTACAACTCCATAGTTGCTAAGTTCATTGGCGGGAAAAGAATAAAATTTTCATCGACCGGGTCATACCAGGGGCGCTGTTCTGCTGCTGTTGTTCAGCACAACTCTGGCATGGCCAATTACAAGCTTCACAAAACACTGTATAATTCAAGTCCAGGATCGTTTGCGAAAGGCACAGAGGTAAAAAGAAAGAAGAAGGCTGATAGTCGGAAGAACCAAAAGAGATGTCGCAAGTCATTATTTAGTTCAATAATCAATGAAGAGAAGGATTATGGCCCGGCGGCACAAAGACCCGATATCGACGAAGAGGTGATGAAAAAGGTATCGGATGAGTTCCTGAAAAGTCTACACAGATCAAAGGAAGAATTTGAAAGAATTGAACGAGAAATAATTCAGCAAAGTGACTGTAACGAAAGGCTAGAACTCCGCGGAAACATACTCACTGCGTCGAACTTTGGGCGAGTTTGTAAAATGAGAGCAACAACGGGGTGCGAGCCATTAGTGAAGCAAATCCTCTACACTGCATTTGATTGCGAGGCAATGGAGTATGGCCGAAGGAACGAGGAGTCAGCTCGCAACGAACTCGCTTTTTTGATTGACGAAAAAATTGAAAAATGTGGTCTCTTTTTCGATAGAGAGTTTCCTTTTTCCGGAGCCAGTCCCGACGGGCTAGTCAATGATGATACAGCCATAGAAGTAAAGTGCCCTTCGTCGGCTAAGGACTTTACTCCAGACGAAGCTATTAAGAAACGCAAGGTCACTTTTTGGGCAGTAAACAAGAAGGGAGACATCGGGGAAGTACAAAAAAAATCACATATTCTATTTCCAAATACAAGGTCAACTTCAAGTGACAAAAAGGAAGTACTGCATTTTTGTCTTGTGGACCCCAAAAGGAATGAAAACAGCAAAAATAGAACGAGATGAGACCTTTTGGAAAAATGAAATGTTCCCAAAGTTACATAGGTTTTATATGGACTGCCTACTTACAGAAATAGTTGACCCTAGACACAGCCGCTCCATGCCTATAAGAAACCCTGCTTACATAGTGGGAGCCCAAAGGATGGCTGAGGAGAAGAAGGCTAACAAAACTGTAAATAAAATGTAATTTGTGTATGTAATTCACAACTATTTGTATATAAAAGTTTGTAACCGATTTTCGGCCTCTTGTCTAAGATCGGAGTGTTTTTTTAATGTAAATTATGAGTACAAACTACTTTTTAATTTCTTTATGTTAGTTTTATACAGTTTTTAAAGTGATTTAAATCATAGAATATGTTAGTTTTGTCACAATTATTGCATTATTATAATTGAACTTTAGGATGTCATTGAATCTTTGCGTTTTGTAAGATATTGTTTCATGCAATTTGTAACGATCAGCATAAAAGTGTTTGTAACATCTTTGTAAATTACGAGTATAAGTTACTTTCCAAATTAATTATGTATATTTTGTCACGACAACGATTGCAATTTCTATAAATTGATTTGGATTAATATTGTGCGCAATCGGACACAGCAGACTGGCATCGAACTCGGGTCTTATCAGAGAAGACCAGGCCCATGATTCTGCCTAGAGTCGAACCATTGATCTCTGAGGGGGAACAGCTACAGGGAACCCGAAGAGCAATGAGTTGTATAATGACATACAATAATATAGCATGATTTCACGGCTTGTATGTGAATATCATGGCTGTTTAAGGGAATAATTGTCAGAAATTGCAGTCATAAGTACGTTTTCGAAGTATAGAAACGTGAAAGCAGGCCAGCTTGACACTTTACTAATTACAGCCAGCAGAGGGGAGGAGATTCAAGGCGCCGAAGGAACTTATTTCGTCTGGACCGAGGAGACAGCTCGAAATTAATGACCCTGGGAGTCCCCGATGGACAACACTCGAGACCGTAGTGGGGGGTAATTGTCCACGGAAATTAATTGATTGCAGCCAATTGGAGCATCGAAATGGAATGAAAAGTACACCCAGGTGAATATATCCTAGGAGAGATAATTTAGGAGTGGTCTTACACCTAAATTAAAGCCTATATCTCTAAATAAGCCTGTTAACACCGAGCTTACGCTCGAGAGGAGTGATTTGGTGACCAGCAAGAGGGGATTCACCATGGTGGCGTCATAACTCTACGGAAGAAGGCAATTAATTGTAATTAATTGGCCGAAGCGATCGCTAGCACGAGAGTGATTATGGGACTTCCACATCTAGATAGACGAGGTGTACACGTCATTTTGAATGGAAATGCATTATTTCAAGAAGGGAGTCGCTCTCGTGTGTCCTGTGGACTACATTTTACGAGAAACCTTTATATAGGGGAAGCAGCACAGACCAAGCCAGTTGTTCTTTAGTCTTCTTCAGTTGCTCTGCTGTTCATCGCCAGCTCATCTTGACTCTACACGTACACGCTGCCAGTAAGTGCGCGAAATGTTAGAGTATATTTGAAGAACAATGGAAGCGCATCATACAGCTTCTTAATAGTAATCATGAATCGCGTAAGATTTAACCTACAGAAGATATTTATCCATTATTATACGCAAGTGTAGTTTGCTACAGCGTAGCAATAATTTAGGATGGTTTTGGACAATGAATACCAGGAGGTATTGTCATACTTATAAATGACGCAGTATCGTCAGGATCATTGCAGTTATGGGAGCCCGAGAGGCTTCGCAAGTAATCATGACGGTGAAATGAACAGTATTGAAGGGAACGAGAATCGAACGCACGTATACGCAGATAGACTTTCACGGAGACCAGCGGTTGTCGTAGCTTCATCGCATCTCTGAGGTCAGGGGTTAGGAGGAGTCCTATTAAGGATCAACCTGTGAAATAGTGAAAAAGTGTATATAAATTTTATTATAGTGATTTCAAAAGTGTTTATGTGTATTGTGAATTAATATGTATTGTGTAAAAGTGAGAAAAGCCACTGATAAGAGTATGATTATCATGTGGGAAATATGTGATATCAAGTGTCGTGTGAGATATAGCATGATGGCTTAAATCAAGCGTCATGGGAGGCTCGTGGCTGGCGTTCTGGAATAATCCAGCGAAAATGAAAAAGTGAGTACAAATTTACAATGTTATTCTAACTAGATAGTTCACCATACAACGAAACATCACTTTAAGACTAAGATGTAACAGTCACTTATGTACGAGCTTTCACCACTCGTATTTGGTAGAATATGGCTTGGAAGGTGATTTGTTTAGGGCCAGTCAGGCCTAAGATAGTGATGAATGTAACGGTAACGTTAAATGATAATAATAATAATAATATCTGGGGTCGGTAACAGTAAAGTAAAGTAATAGGCATTTCAGGCCTAAAGAATGTTCAAAGTGTGTCATGTCTAATATAAATATACTGTATTTTGGTAAACAGTAAGAAAGTAACGTGAAATATAGCGAGATACGAGAATTTTTCAGTGTCAGTGAAGTGATGAATGAATATTTGATATGGTCAATTCTTAGGATTGTTTTTGAGAACCATTAAAGTAATGTAAGCCAGTAAATTTATACTTGTTTTTAGGAGCTATTTGAAGCTTTGGCTTAACTGTAATTGCAGAGAGGACGCGGGTGCCTTAATAATTGAGTCATCTATGAGAAGTATTGTTTGAGCCGCATTGAGCGAGCAAAGTAACGTAGAATCCAGTGATTTACGAAAATAAAGTTGCGGGGACCAAGCTAACATAGCTTGCACGTTAGGTGAAAATTTGGCTAATCTACGAGTTAGTACCGCCGTGGAGCGTACTTATATTATTCGCAGCGAATTGGACAGAGCCTGTCTGTATCCATCGCTTGCAGGAATAATTGCCACGAGGGATGCTCTTCGAGACCCCGTGAGCACATGTATTGGTTGATCTGCCCTGAGAGGTAAGAATCAAAGTTCGTCGTATAGGAAACGCAGATTTCCTTATTATTGAGGCAGCTGCTGGTGAGCAATCTTGTATTCTCATTATGATGCGCGCCCAAAGCCACTAGAATCGCCACAGAACGGCAAGTCTATTACAGAATCCATCCCCAGCCATGAATGTTAATTAGGGGCCGAGTTGAGCCCAATACACTATAAATATAGGTGGTAAATAATCAGAATGACTCAATTACTTGAGACAACACTCAGCGTAACTCCATTGTACTGCAATTGTAAACAAAGATGACCTTGCTTGCAGTCAAGAGGGGAGTGGTAGTAGACCACTAGGGCGACGGCCATCTTGCTCGGCCAGCTGGAACTAATTTTATTGCCTGCTTGGAAGGGGAGGTTTGGAGACCCAGTCCCTTCATTTTAAAAGCAGAGTGGGACACTGAAGAATCTCGATATTTCGAAATGTAATTAAGATATGATTGTTATGATGATGCCAATTGAATTAAATGATGTGTTTCAACATACATACATTGTCGGATCATTGAAATCGGATAATATTTGGCCCAGTTATTCTCTGAGGAGGAACGCTGAACCAAATAAATGTAGGCATCTTTTTAAAGTGCATTTTTGCCCAGTTCACACTAATTTATGCAGACGGGTAGATGATTTCTAAGAACATGACACGTTTGTAACGATAATAATTTCGACCAGACCCAGAAAGTCGTTGTATGGTGAAACTATAAACATTTCTGTCCATGTGTATTTTGGAAGGGGAAACGTACCACTTTCTAGCGTTTCATATTGATGGGAAGGAGGAAGATGATTCACACGACACAACAACATTTGTTAATTAAAGGCATAAGATAATGAATCTATGTTAATGAAAGTAAATGCCCATGAGAAACGGATTAATGTTTAATTATTACAGAATTAATGTCATTTAAATGTGATATGTGACTTTTGTGTTGTGATACTCCAGTTATGTAAAATTGTGTCACATAAAGAACACTATGGAGACTCGTAGATGTCTGAAAGTATCAATGATAGGATGCTAGAAATAGATTTGAGTGCAGTGTAGCACTAATTAAGAAGAGACTCACAAAATAACCTTGATTTTCATTGTGGGAATTAAATGTAAATTATCCTTTGGTTGTATTTTGTTGTATAGCCATGACTTTAGATCAGTAAATGTTTTATTTAGGAATATGTTGTTTCTTTCATGTAGAGTAGTTACCTGGTAGACTCAAATCCTGAGCATGTGGTCGTATGGTGGGCAGGAACGTCCCATACCTCGAAAGACCGTGAGTTAGCTGGGATACGAACACATATTCCACATGATGACATTTGGGTACATGGAGGAGATGTCACTGCACTAGGATCGAGTCACAGGTACTACTAAAAGTCGGCCAAGATATTAATGCTAGAAGCAAGTACAGCAGAGAAATTAGGATATATTAGGAAAAGGCCGCGTCCCATTTGTTAATAAGCCTTCACGTCAAAATAAATGTTGATAATCCTCCATAAGACATGCTTAAATGTAACTTGTCAACCCCATAGCACTTATCCTTTTCATTATCATGGCCCAGGCAACATGGACCGGTATTAATTCATTATGGAATCGCCTGCATCAGTGCAATATAAGCGATCTTGGCATTGCGCAACCTGGCCACGGCTTACTTTATATTTAGCATATAGCACATCACCTTATGTTTATCATGTCACCCTTGACTACTACTCTTTGTTTATCATGGCGCCCAGAGACGTGGAAGGCTTATGGGATTCAGAAAACCCCATAATAATAGCATGGTTTTCATGGGGAAAACCATAATAGTATTTTTCCTCAAACTGTGTTTGAGCGATTGTGAGTCTTGAACCGTTTTTATCAGGTTCATTATTTTTTTGTCATATTATTATTATTATTATTATTATTATTATTATTATTATTATTATTATCATCATTTCCTTCATGTCGCATTATTGTGACATATGTTTCTCTGTCTTACCTACTGCGTTCAAACTTTGTAATTCTGCGTAAATGTTTCGCCAGATGGTGAAACTTTTCACCCCTACTGACACTGTGTTACCATTGGTTGAAGCATAACTTGTTACTAAGCTTTGCTTCTCCCATTGGCCCCCTTTATGTTCTGGAGAGGGGGAGTTCTACGACTTATTTTTCCCGAGCGGCGTTACTGCGTTCCTTTTAGAGAAGGTGGCTTCCTTCCATTTCTGACCATCATGTGAAACGGTCACAGCCTAGGTGTGTCGGGCTTTTCGCCCGTGCCCAACGCAACTAAACGTAAGTACGATTCGATCACTTGGTTTTATCTGGCATGCTATCATTTTTGAATTTCAGTTTATCAATTTCCCTTTCTTATGATGATGTGAATTCGATCCATGAACCCAAGTCCCTTCGCCTTTGTTTACGTTAGTTTAGCGAAGCCTCTGTGTTTATTTGTCATCCCTACCTTTCATGTAATCGGTTTTATTTTTTACTCAAATCTCTCAGGTCTGAAATATATGCTACTTTTCTGCGAGGCTTACCAACGCTCTGTATTACGTCACAAATTGATGTGCACTCTTTCGAGGTATCTTTCATTTGATTGTCGTATCAGAGTTTGTTTTTTGGGTCAAGGTATCATTGGAGTAACGGAGCCATGTCTCATTTCGCCTCCTATTTGATCCTTCCCTCTGTTTTAGGAAAAGTGTGTGAGCGATGGTCTTTGTGTTAGTCACTGTCCATTCGTCATGCCTTAATTCCTTTGTTTCTTCGTATGTCGTTATATTTAGACATAACTACCTCTACGTAAGCCTATATTTTCCTACAAAGCATATTTCTTAGCTGATCGATTTTTCCTTTCATTTCCTGTCCCGGTAATGTCAATTAATTTAATGTAATACTCATTTTCCTTTATTTTTATGTGTTAATTTTGTGTTGTTTCCTCTGGCTTCGTTATATTACGTAACTCCGTGTCATCCCCCCTCTCCCCCCCACCCCCGTTTCCTACATACGCACCCTTCTCATCCCCACCACTCCCCCCCCCCTTACCCCATGATTTCACAACATCATGAGCTTTTTGGAAGTCTGTTCTTGGCGAGGGGCATTCTAGTCCAGGTCATCCTCGTAAGTAGAGGTGTTCTCTTATTCGACTCATCCATACTCTCTATCTTTTTCGTTTTTTTGTTTTGTTTTTGTATTTTAAATTTTGGTTATCGAGTCGCGCTTACGGTTTAGTTGCACATTGATTGTAAGTACATTTTAATTAATCTTGTTTCATCTTTGTTAGTGCTTAAGTTCATTTATACACTTTTCTCTTGAGATTGTTTTTGTGTGCCCCTTTCTTAGGTACCATCTTTAATCATTAATTTTATTTTATTTGTTATTAAGCGATTTTATACCTCTTCACGTTTACCTTTCATTTTGTGTTTAGATATATCCTTACTCTTATGCGCACCTGTTTTAGTTTACTATAAATACAATAGTAAATAGTTCACTTGGTTTCGTCCTCTTTCATTTGTAATTTTAAGTTCCCTCATCTCTCGTCCGATTTCGTCGGTCTTGGCTTCGTACTGTAACGCAGTCACGACCTTCACGCTTCTGGGTTCCTCGATCAATTAGATAAATTCAATTCCGCTTTTGATTTGTTTTAAACAATTCATTCGATTCCTTTTTTGGAAAGTATCTTTCTTTCGATCCGGAATCTTGGGCCCAGCACGCATCGAAAGAGACATCCTTTCCCCGCTCCTTAGCGATCCTGTTTAAGGTGTTGTTTTCACTTCTACTGTATTTCCTCACGCCTCTGCTATTTTGTTTAACGTAAAAGCACAAAGCGGTGCAAATGGTATATCAGAGCGTGGTTTTTCGTGAAATCGTTCCCTTTAAATTACCAAACTTATATTATTTTTGCAATTATTACAATGTTGTCTTTCTGAGTTTAAGATACCTGTACTGAATTGTTCCCCCATCCCCGAAGAAAGTGCGGAGTGTGAAAGCATTTCTCGAGTGAACAAGACATCCAAAGAATCTAGTTCCGAGGTGAAGAGTGCAACAAGTTAGTGAGTACTTCGCAACGCTGGAATAGGACGCATTACGGTATTGTGACCTTTATTTTACTAAGTTAAAGTGTTTTACTTTTCTCCTTGTCTATTGTCATGTCTAAGTCAGAATTCCCACCCGTCAAAAAGGAGTTAAATTTTATGGGCTTTGAATCTTTAACAATGCCCACGCCACTATTGCAAGATACGACACAGGACCTGCTAATGATAGACCCTCCCCTTTTAGATTGCTCCATCGCCCCTGTAGGCACTGTTAATAGTGCTCGCCACAACGAAAATGTTGCATCAGTAGTGAGTAGGTGGGGTTTGACTTTTTCCGGAGAAAACAATACCTCATCAGTTTTTTGTTTTATCCAACGTGTGGAGGAATTGTGTTATTGTCACGATATTAATCCCGACAATATTGTACGTTGCTTACCTATTCTTTTGTCTGGAAAAGCGCTGATGTGGCATCGCACTACTCCGAATTTTTATAAGTCATGGGACGAATTTGTTGGGTGCATTAAGGACCGTTTCACGCCACAAGATTTCGATTTCGCTCTCAAACTAGAAATATACTCCCGTACTCAGGCTCCTGGGGAGATGATCGACGATTATGTAACCTCAGTTCGTCTGTTAGCAGCGAATCTCCCCCAACCCTTTCATCCCAGGGATCTGTTGGAAATTGTATACAGGAATTTAAATCCCACTTATAAATACTTCATTCGGCGTACATCCATTTTTTCCATCGAGGACATCATATCGCAAGGCCGTGAGTATGAATTAAATGCACGAGCCTGTTCGAACTATACTCCACCTCCAAGAGCCGATAATACGATTTTCCCCGAGTTAGCCTACTCCCCCCAGACAACACTGTCTAGCCCAGCTGTCGACCGAACAAAAGACGACACCTTACGGTTTAAGCCGTCTGCTTGCCGTGCTGAGTCCCTTTCTAGGAATTCTAACCCAAGCCCTTCTGTGGCTCGTAATTCTTCTGCTGTTTCCCGTGAAAGGACTACAAACACCCCAACAACAATCACACGCAATGTTTCTTCTGGTCGCATAACTTGTTGGAACTGTAATGAACTTGGACATCATTTTAAAATGTGTTCTTTAAAACGCCGAAAATTCTGTTTTGGCTGTGGGATGAATGAGGTCACGACTCGTTCCTGTCCAAATTGTAATTCCAACCAGGAAAACTCATAGGGAGGTGTTCTGAGTTCGACTCCCGGAGCAGTCCTCCATCCAAACTTGACAATGCATCTAATTTCGATGTTGTGTTACAACCAGGAGTCTCAGTAAATTTCGATAATGTCTCGGCACCTGCTATTTTGGATACAGGCGCCACCAGAAGTTTCATCCACCGTTCAGTGGCAGATAGCATTCGATCTTCGCAAAAACACCCCATACAGAATAAATGTCAGTTCCTCTCTGCGGGATCGTCAGTTATCGACGTTGCCGAAACTATTCTATGTCGCATTAAAATTCACGGATTTTCTTGGAAACATGTTTTTCATGTGGTTAACAATCTCTCCACTCAATGTATTTTAGGAATTGACTTTATGCATAAAACTGGTATGCAGTTGGATTTTATTAACGATTCATTTTGTTTCAAATTTCGCTCAGATAAAATGTTCCCCTTTGAAGAATGTACTTCTAACTACGTTGATGTGTCTCCTGTATTTTCCGTACATCTTCCATTAACTTTGATGTCCGAGCAACGTGATACTCTGAACGGTTTAGTTGAGGAATTTTCTGATGTCCTCACAGAAGATTTAGGTTCTGCTGTAAATCACGAATGCCACATTGACTTGAGCGACAATGTACCTGTTCGAAGTCCTCCGTTTCCTTGTAATCCACCCAAGCTCTTGGCCATGAAAAAGTATATCAATGATTTGCAAGATCGGGGAGTAGTGGTTCCTTCCAAATCAGCTTATGGGTCTCCTGCTTTCTTAATTCCCAAGAAAGAAGAGGGCGAGTACCGGCTAGTCGTAGACTACCGAAAATTGAACAAGAAGGTAGTCTTTGATAATTTCCCACTGCCTACTATTGAGAGTGCTTTTCAACATTTCCACGGGGCCAATGTGTATTCGATGATTGATCTAAATAGTGCCTATTATCAGATTCCTTTGGATGCTGAGAGTCGCGACTTCACTGCTTTTAACACCCCTTTCGGGTTATATAATTTCAAACGTCTTCCGATGGGTGTAGCTGTTGGTGCACAAGTCCTCAGTCGCGTGCTAGACGACATCTTGGGAGACCTGAAGTTCAATTTTGTATTTAATTATCTTGACGATTTAGTCGTGTACAGCAGATCTTTTGAGGAACATGTCGTTCATCTTAGGGAAGTTTTCTCCCGCCTCAGGAAGGCCGGTCTCACTATCAATCCAAAAAAGACCTCTTTGGGCTGCACTCAAATTAAATTTCTGGGTCACATTCTGTCAGCCGATGGTATCCGTGTCATACCCGAGCGCGCAGATTGCATTCAGCAGTTACCTGTACCCACCACAGTTAGGGCCTTGAGAAGAGTAATGGGTATGTTCACATTCTATTCTCGTTTTATCAAAAACTTCTCTGACATTTCGGCACCTCTAAATGCTCTCAAAAAGAAGAATGTGAAATTTGTGTGGGGGTCAGAACAGGACAAAGCTTTCAATGTTTTGAAAGAAGCCCTTATGTCAGCACCAGTACTGCACACGCCTGATTTCGAATCAGCTTTCTTTTTACATTGTGACGCCAGTGATTTGGCCATTTCTAGTGTTTTGAGCCAGCGTGTGGATGGAAAATTTGCACCAGTGGCCTTCGCGAGTCGTATGTTAAATCAACATGAACGACGTTACTCAATTTTCGAGAAGGAAAGTCTTGCTGTGGTATTTGGATGTGAAAAATTCAGGACCTTTCTGGAACACCGTCACTTTACTGTTTTTACCGACAATGAGGCTTTGAAATGGAGTCTTTCTCACGTGAAAAAGCTTGGACGCATCAACAGGTGGATTTTGAGGTTGTCATCTTTTAAGTTTGATATCATCCACGTAAAAGGGAGCGAGAACCCGGTAGCAGACTGCCTGTCACGCATGTTTGAAGAGACCCCTAGGACTCCAATCGAGAGCGTTTCTATCAGTACACCACTTCAAGAAAATCTTTTCCTATTGCAACATTGTCCTTGGTCTTTTGTGGATATCCGGAAATTCCAGTCTGAGGATCCATTTTGCACTGACCTCCGTGCAAAAATTGCAAACAAAGATCCGGCAGTAAGCAACTTTTGTGTTCGAAATGATGTTATTGGCTATGTTCTTCCTAACTCTTCTAAATTTAGAATTTTTGCTCCATTAGCAGTACGTGATATGCTTTTGACATATTATCATGATTCTGCACTAGGAACTCATGCAGGGATGCAGCGCACTTTCCGTAAGATATCCGGTGAATTTTATTGGCCCTCAATTAAGGTAGATGCTTTTGCTCATGTCAGAAGATGTTTAACCTGCCAGCGTTCTAAACCTGCCCAGAACACTCGTGTAGGCTTCCACCAAGCTGGTATCGTCACTCGTCCCGGCGAACGCCTTTTCATTGATTACTTTGGTCCAGTCGTGAGATCAAAATCTGGCAATCAAGCCATTTTAACTGTCATTGATGGTTTTTCGAAGTTTGTTTGGTTATTCCCAGTAAAGAATATCACTTCTCAGACTACTATCCATTTCTTGTCTAAATACATATTTGGAGTTTTTGGTCCTCCCAAATACCTTGTATCAGATAACGCCTCTGTATTCCGTTCCAAAGCTTTTGAAACTATGGTATTTAACTGGGGCATCCAACATATTTTCTTGTCACCGCATCGACCGCAGGGAAATCACGTAGAGCGTTTTCACAAAAACTTGAAGGCTTGTATGTCCGCTTTTCACAATGCCGATCAAACCTCCTGGGATACGAACCTACAGTATTTCAGTCTCGGGTTCAATACCTCTTTCCATTCGTCCGTTCAAACTACTCCAGCGGAATTATTCCTAGGCCGATCGCTTGTCGACCCCTTGCTGCTCAAATGGAATATTGAATATCTTTCCGAACCCTCTCGCACTACCTCTGTTGCTCAAAAATGGGCCATCCCTACCGGTCACCTCAAGAAAGCAAAAGCCAGAGTAGCGAAGCGCTACAACTTAGGCCGTCATGATGTTAAATTCCAAATTGGGGACAAAGTTTTGTGTCGCTTACATCCTTTGAGTGACGCTACCAAACAAATTTCCAGTAAGCTGTGCTTACGTTGGTCAACTCCCAAGACTATTTCACGCTTTTTAAATCCTGTCTCAGTTGAGTTAGTGGACGATCACGATAATTCAGTGACTTCGGCCCACGTCACGCAGTTGAAAAAATTTGTCGAATGATCTTGTGAATTTCGCCTCGCTATAATGTTGTGTTTTTGTTTTCCTTTTATTCTAATTGGATGCCCGAGCTCCTTAATAGCCAACCTAGCATGTGAGCCTATTCTGATCTTAATTCGTGTGCTTCCTTTTCATTTATTCCTGTGACAAGACAGGAGACACCCGTGGCCTTTTTCTCGTACGCGAGTGTGTCGTGAATACTTGACATCTCGGTCGAGCTATATTCTTTGCCTGAGGCCATCCGCATATACCTGGTCGGTCACTGTTTGCAAACCACCCCTACTCCTCTTTTGTACTGTTCCCCGGCTTAACTCCTATTGTTCGGCGACAGACAAGGACCCTTCAACACTTCCTGTTTGACCTTGTAGGAACTTTGTATTTATTTTACATTTATTCATGTAATTGACTTTTAGTGTCATGGTTTTGAGATATCATGCACCTTAGTGTCATCTTGATTTTGATATTTATTGTGAAGTCATATATATTTTGTTTAGTGTTAAATTGTCAAGTGTTCTCAGCATATCGTGTATTGTCTAGCAACCATCCAGAGGGTTGGCGAGTGACAACAAACAACCTTTGTGTACCTGGGCTAACACAGCTGAGGGTCTTCTCGGAACTCGTTAACGGACCAGTCATCCTTCACTGGGTCTATACATGGCTTTATTTTTCAGCAGCTGAAAAGGAGAGTACTTTCCCTTTCGAAGACATTATGACACTATTGCATATTCCCCGTTGACGCAACGAACGGTCCTATATACAGGGTGTCCCAATTGTATTTTTTTTAAATGTGATCACGATTTAACTTTGTCTGTCTTTTCTCATCAGAGGCTGGGGGAGATTTGCAATCTTGGGGTAACGTCCATCTTGAAGATTTCGACATCCGCATCATCATGAACTAACAAGAACAATGATCACCATTTAATATATGAACTCACTGTATTTCTTTTTGAACGCAGTACTTTTGACGTTAGTGGCTAGTGTTGACGAGCAATGAAGGGGGTACCACCTTCATTTCACGGTCAGATTAGTCAACTGTTCATTTTTTTTGTATTCTCCTAGAGGTCCTTAGTACCCATTTTTTTAGTATTCAATTTTTTTCCCCCTTTACAATTTTTTTTGCCTCTCCATTTGTACGAAAAAAGAAATTTCCATGGCCAGGAAAATTCCTTTTTTTTTTTGGGAGAGCAGGGGAATTTTGAACCGTTTTTATCAGGTTCATTATTTTTTTGTCATATTATTAATATTATTATTATTATTATTATTATTATTATTATTATTATTATCATCATTTCCTTCATGTCGCATTATTGTGACATATGTTTCTCTGTCTTACCTACTGCGTTCAAACTTTGTAATTCTGCGTAAATGTTTCGCCAGATGGTGAAACTTTTCACCCCTACTGACACTGTGTTACCATTGGTTGAAGCATAACTTGTTACTAAGCTTTGCTTCTCCCATTGGCCCCCTTTATGTTCTGGAGAGGGGGAGTTCTACGACTTATTTTTCCCGAGCGGCGTTACTGCGTTCCTTTTAGAGAAGGTGGCTTCCTTCCATTTCTGACCATCATGTGAAACGGTCACAGCCTAGGTGTGTCGGGCTTTTCGCCCGTGCCCAACGCAACTAAACGTAAGTACGATTCGATCACTTGGTTTTATCTGGCATGCTATCATTTTTGAATTTCAGTTTATCAATTTCCCTTTCTTATGATGATGTGAATTCGATCCATGAACCCAAGTCCCTTCGCCTTTGTTTACGTTAGTTTAGCGAAGCCTCTGTGTTTATTTGTCATCCCTACCTTTCATGTAATCGGTTTTATTTTTTACTCAAATCTCTCAGGTCTGAAATATATGTTACTTTTCTGCGAGGCTTACCAACGCTCTGTATTACGTCACAAATTGATGTGCACTCTTTCGAGGTATCTTTCATTTGATTGTCGTATCAGAGTTTGTTTTATGGGTCAAGGTATCATGGGAGTAACGGAGCCATGTCTCATTTCGCCTCCTATTTGATCCTTCCCTCTGTTTTAGGAAAAGTGTGTGAGCGATGGTCTTTGTGTTAGTCACTGTCCATTCGTCATGCCTTAATTCCTTTGTTTCTTCGTATGTCGTTATATTTAGACATAACTACCTCTACGTAAGCCTATATTTTCCTACAAAGCATATTTCTTAGCTGATCGATTTTTCCTTTCATTTCCTGTCCCGGTAATGTCAATTAATTTAATGTAATACTCATTTTCCTTTATTTTTATGTGTTAATTTTGTGTTGTTTCCTCTGGCTTCGTTATATTACGTAACTCCGTGTCATCCCCCCTCTCCCCCCCCCCCACCCCCGTTTCCTACATACGCACCCTTCTCATCCCCACCACTCCCCCCCCCCCTTACCCCATGATTTCACAACATCATGAGCTTTTTGGAAGTCTGTTCTTGGCGAGGGGCATTCTAGTCCAGGTCATCCTCGTAAGTAGAGGTGTTCTCTTATTCGACTCATCCATACTCTCTATCTTTTTCGTTTTTTTGTTTTGTTTTTGTATTTTAAATTTTGGTTATCGAGTCGCGCTTACGGTTTAGTTGCACATTGATTGTAAGTACATTTTAATTAATCTTGTTTCATCTTTGTTAGTGCTTAAGTTCATTTATACACTTTTCTCTTGAGATTGTTTTTGTGTGCCCCTTTCTTAGGTACCATCTTTAATCATTAATTTTATTTTATTTGTTATTAAGCGATTTTATACCTCTTCACGTTTACCTTTCATTTTGTGTTTAGATATATCCTTACTCTTATGCGCACCTGTTTTAGTTTACTTTAAATACAATAGTAAATAGTTCACTTGGTTTCGTCCTCTTTCATTTGTAATTTTAAGTTCCCTCATCTCTCGTCCGATTTCGTCGGTCTTGGCTTCGTACTGTAACGCAGTCACGACCTTCACGCTTCTGGGTTCCTCGATCAATTAGATAAATTCAATTCCGCTTTTGATTTGTTTTAAACAATTCATTCGATTCCTTTTTTGGAAAGTATCTTTCTTTCGATCCGGAATCTTGGGCCCAGCACGCATCGAAAGAGACATCCTTTCCCCGCTCCTTAGCGATCCTGTTTAAGGTGTTGTTTTCACTTCTACTGTATTTCCTCACGCCTCTGCTATTTTGTTTAACGTAAAAGCACAAAGCGGTGCAGTCTTTATAGATGATACTCAGACATTAGACATTGTTGTCAGACGGGTACGAGGGTCTAAACCCATTCCATAGGTGGTTACAGAACTGTGTAATATGTTGTGTTGTTGTCGCGGGTTCGGAATTCCTTTTTTCAATAGAGCGCGCCAGCATGCTCAGCTGCGGCCTACCTGAATCTCAAATTAAGAAATACAGGATGGCTGGAACTGAGGAGATACTCAAGTGTATCGCGGAGTTAAGAGAACATTTTGATGATACTAATGCTAAGAGTAAGGAAGAGGCTAAAGCATTTAAAGATGAAATAGCGGGTAGATTGGATGCCAATCAAACTGAAATAAACACTAGATTAGAGACTAATCAAGCTGAAATGAACACTAGATTAGAGGCTAGTCAAACTGAGGTAAGCCAGATGTTGGCTACAGTAAATATTCAGTTAGAGAATAATCAAGCTGAAGTGAACACTAGATTAGAGGCTAATGAGTTAGAGGTCAGTAAAAAAATGGATGACGTTAAAGAATCCATTAAGCAAGAAGTAACTAAGAATATTGTTAGCGTGGTCTCAGAGATGCAAGCTGATAACGATAAACGCTTTGAGTCAATAAAGCTAAAACTAGAGAATAATCTGCAAGCGTGCAGAGAGTGACAGCGTGAGATTAATGATAGCTTAAGCAGTATGTCCATGGAGCTTAAAGACATTCAAAGTCAGAATGAAGCGAATACTAAACGTCAGCAGGAGCAATTTAATACGTTCACTCAGACCGTGGATCAAAGGCTCGAAGACAGCGACGGAAAATGGAATACGCGGATGGCAGGCTACGCAAAGGCGGTAGACGAAGCCTTAAGGAAGCAGGATCAGAATATCCTTGACCAGTGCAAGGAGATCAATGAAATAAAAACTTCTGATCAAGAGAATAAGGAAATAATGGCAAATATGAAGAGGCAGGTCGGAAAGATTCAAAAAGAGTTAGAACAATCTCAGAACGACCTAGCAGGTATTCATAAAAGGCAGGATGAGGACCAGGGAGAAATGACGAAGATAAGGACTGAAATCTCTCATATGCCTGGTCACATAAAAAAAGAAGTTACAGGCTTACGAGAAGAATTAGAACTTCGAGAAGGCTTGAAGACTGAAGCCAGCGATAAAACTCTTGCCGAGGTAAGAGCAAGTCTAGCGGGGGAAATTACCCACATGAAAGAAAACCTTAAGGATGACAAGGAAAAAGTACTTTCTATGGCAGAAAAAAACCGAGATCGCTTAGAAAAAATAGAACGAGAGGTATTAGCTCGTTTGGAAAGGGCAGAAAATTGGCACAGCCAAATAGAAACTAGAATGATCGCACAGGAGGAATCCATGTTGCGGAATCCTAGATCTAGCGAAGGAAGCATAGATGAGAATAGGAGAAATAAATGGGCAGATATAGAGATACAGCCCACTCCAAAGAATGCAGCCATGCCAAGTGACAGCCCGTAAACCACGCCTGGTATACCAGTTGCTATGTCCACACCGCATGAAAATGCTGTTCAAATTCAAATAGTCACTGTTGTGAGGGCTAGTGACGAGAAACCGAAGAAATACTCTGGGAGTAATTCTAACATGACACCCAAGTACTGGCTTAAAGAGGTTTCCGAGTACTTGAATGACGCGAAGGTACCGCCAGAGCGAAGGTTGAGAGCTATTGAAAAACTCACTGAAGGCGAGTGTGCCTTATGGTTTAGGAGCTTTCGGTACACGTTCAGACACCGTTGATGAATTTCGCCAGGCATTTTTAAGCAGGTACTGGAACGCAAGTATACAACAGAACCTCAGATTGGACTTGTACTCCAGGCGTTATAGTACTAATAACCCGACGAAGTACGCAGAGTTTTTTGTGGCTCAATTGTGCCGTTTCCGCGAACTTGACGAAGGAATTAGAGAGTCAGATTTGTGTATAGCGATAGCCAAGCAGCTACCGTATGAAGTACAACGTCTATTAATCTCAGCAAACGCCAAGACTGCGATCGATATGGAGGAGGTGCTGAGACAACTCGATCTCACCACAGCGCAGCACACAAGGCAAAGTTGGAACATGGAACAAGTCAACATGACGACTACACCGACTGAATCGACTAAGGTGCAGACAAAAAGTAAGTCTACGAGCACCGAAACGGAGAAATCAGACTGGCAACGCGAAGGACGAGAAAACCAGAATTGGAGGCCAGCATATCGAGGAGGATCGAACCGTGGATACCGAGGAAGGAAAGCCTGGAATCAGCGCGGCACAAGAGACCAGCAGCCTGATAACAGAAGGAATTACGGCCGAAATGGGAACAACCAAGGATGGAGATCCCAAGAACAGAGTCGCGGGTTCGATGAAGAAGCGGAAGAACGCTATCACGCATCTTTAAGATACATGGAAGAGCGTGGAGACGACCATAAACAATCGCAAGTTCATTGGGATGAAGCGATTAAGAATCGAAGGTCACCCGACATCTATAAAAATGATGACGGTGCCAAGAGTCTGGAACTTCAGCAGTACGAAGACAGACAGAAGAACTCCACATAGAATGGAGCAATGGAAGAAAAAACACCAAAATTAAATGACCAAATAGAGATAAATGCAGGATGGAATACAGTGAATGTGGTTAACTGGATTGCCAAACCTGAGGAGCTTATTGAAGACCTGGATGAAGGGACGGTCAATGTGAGAAGGGAACTACCCATTATTATTGTAAACATCGCAGGCATGAAGATAAGAAGTCTCGTAGATACAGGCTCAACGGTATGTTTGATAACCCAGGCATTATATAATGAAATCCAAAGTAAAATCCACGTATTGAAAATACCTATTTCAAGCGTGAAGATAAAAGGTGTGATACCAGATAAAGTTATGATATGCAGATACCAAGTATTTTTAGATTTGCAGATAGGGAACTCTACATTCTCACAGAGCTTCCTACTTGTGAATAAGCTGCCTTTTAACATTATTGTTGGCATGGATTTCATAAGAGAATATAAGGTTATAATACACACATCAAAAAAAGTTTTGCATCACCTCGGTTCCAAGAGTTCCGGAACCGTTAAATACAAAGGGAATAGAGATCAACACAAACAACATTTCAGCTCGTTTTATTGCTCATGAGACCCACACATTGCATGTTGTACCATCATACAGCTAGACTTTCAGCATTTGTGGTCCAGATTGCAGTACACACCACTACCTCTAATACCCAGTAGCACGTCCTCTTGCATTGATGCATGCCTGTATTCGCCGTGGCATACTATCCACAAGTTCATCAAGACACTGTTGGTCCAAATTGTCCCACTCCTCAACGACAATTCGGCGTAAATCTCTCAGAGTGGTTGGTGGGTCAAGACGTCCATAAACAGCCCTTTTCAACATATCCCAGGCATGTTCGATAGGGTTCATGTCTGGCGAACATGCTGGCCACTGTAGTCGAGCGATGTCGTTATCTTGAAGGAACGCATTCACAAGATGTGCACGATGAGGTCGAGAATTGTCGTCCATGAAGACAAATGCCTCTCCAATATTCTGCCGATATGGTTGCACTATGGGTCGGAGGATGTCATTCAGGTATCGTAACGCCGTTTCGGAGCCTTCCATGACCACCAGTGGCGTACGTCGGCCCCACATAATGCCACCCCAAAACATCAGGGAACCACCACCTTGCTGCACTCGCTGGACAGTGTGTCTAAGACGTTCAGCCTGACCAGGGTGCCTCCAAACACGTCTCCGACGATTGTCTGGTTGAAGGCATATGCGACACTCATCGGTGAAGAGAACGTGATGCCAATTCCGTGGGGTCCATTCAGCATGTTGTTGGGCCCATCTGTACCGCGCTGCATGGTGTCGGGGTTGCAAAGCTGGACCTCGCCATGGACGTCGGGAGTGAAGTTGCGCATCATGCAGCCTATTGCGCACAGTTTGAGTTGAAACACGACGTCCTGTGGCTGAACGAAACGCATTATTCAACATGGTGGCATTGCTGTCAGGGTTCCTCCGAGCGGCAATCCGTAAGTAGCGGTCATCCACTACAGTAGTAGCCCTTGGGCGGCCTGAGCGAGGCCTGTCATCGACAGTTCCTGTATCTCTGTACCTCCTCCATGTCCGAACAACATCGCTTTGGTTCACTCTGAGACGCCTGGAAACTTCCCTTGTTGAGAGCCCTTCTTGACACAAAGTAACAATGCGGACGCGATCGAACTGCGGTATTGACCTTCTAGGCATGGTAGAACTACAGACAACATGAGCAGCGTACCTTCGTCCTGGTGGAATGACTGGAACTGATCGGCTGTCGTACCCCCTCCGTCTAATAGGCCCTGCTCATGCATGGTTGTTTACATCTTTGAGCAGTTTTAGTGACATCTATGAACAGTCAAAGGGACTGTATCTTGGATACAATATACACAGTCAACGTCTATATGCCGGAGATCTGGGAACCGAGGTGATGCAAAACTTTTTTTGATGTGTGTAGATCTATCGCAAGACATTGTTATGTTTCGCGCAAGTGAGGGAAAGGAAGATTTAGAGCTCTCTTTAAAGTACAATGAAACGAGACCAGAAGAGTACGTATGGCATACATACGGAGATATGACTGGGGATGCAGTATTGACAACAGAAGACATCGAGGGAGAGTTGGCAACACTGGCCGCAGACATTGAAAAGGACCTCGAACCAAAATTTGAAGAATACCTGGAAGAAAAGGTAGAGGAAGCTAAAATTGGTCCAGAGCATAAGCAAATGCTAAGGGAACTGCTATTTGAATACAAAGGAGTCTTCGATTCGAGACCTGGCCGGATCAAGAATTTCCAATATGCGTTCCAAGTCAGTGACTGGACACCATTCAGACAGAAGCCGTTATTATTTAAAGGTCAAGGAAGCAATACAGGAAATGCTAGAGGCAGGCGTCATTGTGAAGACGGCCACACCTTATGTCAGCCCACTGGTAGTTGTACCTAAACAGGACGGAAGTGTAAGGATATGCCTGGACCTGCGGAATTTGTATTCCAAGGTCATACCAGAATTTGACCAAGTGCCGCCCATCAAGGAGGTCCTCAGGAGGTTCAAAGGAAAGACTGTTTTCTCAAATCTTGACCTCACAGCAAGTTTTCACCATCTTGCTCTGGAGGAGAAAACAAGCTTATTAACTGGGTTTTTATTCGACCAGCATACATATTCATACGTTCGCCTACCATTTGGTCTGAAAACAGCAGGTTCAGCATTGATACGAGCGTTTGGGCGGAACCTGTCTGAAGAAGTAAAAGCAACAACCATATGTTATGTAGATGATATAATACTGACATCTGAAACGGTCGAAGAACACATCAGAGACCTACGCAAGCTGTTGAATGACCTAAGTCAGGCTAACTTCAAGGTCAATATAAAGAAATCTAACTTTGGTCGGAGAGAAGTTAAATTCCTAGGCCATGTAATAGATGCACAAGGAGTTAGGCCTAATCCGGGAAAATTGGAGGTCATTAAACATTTCCCGAGACCAACGAAGGTGAAGAATGTAAGGCAATATCTAGGCGTTATTGGATTCTTTTCAAGCCATTGCCCGAAGTATACTGAGACCGTAGCACCACTCCAAGATTTACTGAAGAAAGAAGGAAGGTTGTGTTGGACGAAAAAATGCGAGGAAGCCTTCGTGAAATCTAAACAGATGCTTTTAGATTATGTTAAATTGGGATATCCAGACTACACTCAGAAATTTATCATCCAGACTGACGCATCATTTATATGCATTGGAGCGATGTTATACCAGGAAAATGTGGACAGGCCAGAGGAGAAAACTTACATTGCGTTCATAAGCAGAAGGTTGAAACCTAATGAAAAGAATTATACGGTCACGGAGATCGAATTACTCGCAATACTGTACGCCTTACAGTATTGGCGAAAGCTAATTTATGGGTTTAGAATTATATTGAGAACGGACCATAAAGCCCTAACATTCCTGTTGAAGACTGACTTGTCAAGTCAAAGACTGACGAGGTGGTCCCTGTACATACAGCAATTTCAAGTGGAAATCGAGTATTGCCCGGGGAAGGACAATATTATACCTGACTTGCTAAGCAGATACCCGACAGCTGATGAAGAGGAAGCTCTAGCTATCGACATAGAAGATAGAGATCAGAAGACCTTAGATGATCTAAGGAACATCATCGTTTTTCAACGTGAAGATCCCTGGATACAGTTGATGATTTATTACTTCGAGGGAAAGCTTGTCAGAGGAACTCCGATGTATGTTGAAGCCGAAGCACTATCAACGGAGTATCTAAGGTTTAACCAGATGCTACATAAATGGAGCGATACAGACCACACTCGACCCAGGATTGTTGTACCACCAGCATTGCAGAGAAGGCTAGTATGGTTAGCACACAGAGTTTTTGGCCACCCTGGCGTAGACAAAACCTGTTGCCCTGCTTAAAGAAGCATTTATTTGGCCAAAACTTAGAGATACAGTCAGGAATACAATCAGGACATATGATATTTGAAACGAGTAAAGCCTAACTCGTATTTAATGAGGCAAAAACCGATACCACTCTTACCAGAGAAGCCATGTCAGCTTCTGGCATTGGACAATTTTGGGCCGCTTCCGAGAGCTAGAAGAGGAAATAGACACATCCTAGTTGCACTAGACGTGTTTTCTAAAATGGTAGTCCTCTGTCCAATTCAGAAAACCAGTACAAAACAGGTACTTAAGAGGCTGAAGGAAAGAATCATTCCTATACTAGGGCATCCGGAGAACATATTATCTGATCATGGGAGCTGTTTTACCAGCGTAGAATTTCGCAGGGAGTTGGAAAATCTGGGTATAAGACAGATTTTGTCCACAGTTCGACACCCAGAGTCGAATTCCGCTGAGAGAGTGATGAGGGAACTGCAAAAGTACATGAAGATATACTGCTCTACGGAAAACTGGAAATGGATCGATGTACTAGAGATTATTGAGTATTGTATCAACAATACCGTGCATGAAGCGACAGGAGAAGTGCCAGTGAGCCTACATCTTGATAGAAGACCAGAGAGGCCATGGAATGTCATTCGGACACCTGTAGATGCACAGCCTGGACGTGAGTTGAGGATCCAGAGAACATTCGAGTATCTCAAGAAACAAGCAGACAGACGGCAGCGGAGAAATAGGAGGAAATGCTACCAAAGACCACTACTCGTGGGGGAGTACGTCTTGTTGAAAAAACCAGCCAGTTCAGATCCAGAGAGCAGGAAATATAAAAATTTCAACATAACTATCACGGACCCTACCTGATTATAAGGGACTTGCAAAATAATGCATACCGAATCAAAGACGAAGAGACAGGTAGAGAAGTTGTTGTAAATGCAGCGAAATTAAAGTTATATAGTCCGCCAGAGGATTATGAAACAAGAGAGGAGCAAGCAATGTACACCCAAATGGACGGGGAGTCATTATGTATGCAAGCAGAGAGTCCGGAGAAAAGCTCGCAGACCCAGGGAGAAAGAAAGCGAAACGACCTGCTCGCAGACCCAAGGGACACGAGGGGTGAATGCAGCTGTCGGCTGAAAGAATTTTACGACCAGTTGTGCGAGGCTGCTACAGAACTCCAAGAAATGAATGAACGACTAAGAGAACAAAACAAGAGAACACGAGACGGCAGACAGAGTGGAATGGGGGAACGAGACATCCCATTACCGAGAGCACTGACCGCTTAAAGTAAATAGAGCATGAGGCAATGCCATCTGAAGGCGCGAAAAATTCACTTGTGAAATGAATTTTCCGAGCTTAGCGAGGGAAAGATGTGCCCAATCGGACACAGCAGACAGGCATCGAACTCGGGTCTTATCAGAGAAGACCAGGCCCATGATTCTGCCTAGAGTCGAACCATTGATCTCTGAGGGGGAACAGCTACAGGGAACCAGAAGAGCAATGAGTTGTATAATGACATACAATAATATAGCATGATTTCACGGCTTGTATGTGAATATCATGGCTGTTTAAGGGAATAATTGTCAGAAATTGCAGTCATATGTACGTTTTCGAAGTATAGAAACGTGAAAGCAGGCCAGCTTGACACTTTACTAATTACAGCCAGCAGAGGGGAGGAGATTCAAGGCGCCAAGGAACTTATTTCGTCTGGACCGAGGAGACAGCTCGAAATTAATGACCCTGGGAGTCCCCGATGGACAACACTCGAGACCGTAGTGGGGGTAATTGTCCACGGAAATTAATTGATTGCAGCCAATTGGAGCATCGAAATGGAATGAAAAGTACACCCAGGTGAATATATCCTAGGAGAGATAATTTAGGAGTGGTCTTACACCTAAATTAAAGCCTATATCTCTAAATAAGCCTGTTAACACCGAGCTTACGCTCGAGAGGAGTGATTTGGTGACCAGCAAGAGGGGATTCACCATGGTGGCGTCATAACGCTACGGAAGAAGGCAATTAATTGTAATTAATTGGCCGAAGCGATCGCTAGCACGAGAGTGATTATGGGACTTCCACATCTAGATAGACGAGGTGTACACGTCATTTTGAATGGAAATGCATTATTTCAAGAAGGGAGTCGCTCTCGTGTGTCCTGTGGACTACATATTACGAGAAACCTTTATATAGGGGAAGCAGCACAGACCAAGCCAGTTGTTCTTTAGTCTTCTTCAGTTGCTCTGCAGTTCATCGCCAGCTCATCTTGACTCTACACGTACACGCTGCCAGTAAGTGCGCGAAATGTTAGAGTATATTTGAAGAACAATGGAAGCGCATCATACAACTTCTTAAAAGTAATCATGAATCGCGTAAGATTTAACCTACAGAAGATATTTATCCATTATTATACGCAAGTGTAGTTTGCTACAGCGTAGCAATAATTTAGGATGGTTTTGGACAATGAATACCAGGAGGTATTGTCATACTTATAAATGACGCAGTATCGTCAGGATCATTGCAGTTATGGGAGCCCGAGAGGCTTCACAAGTAATCATGACAGTGAAATGAACAGTATTGAAGGGAACGAGAATCAAACGCACGTATACGCAGATAGACTTTCACGGAGACCAGCGGTTGTCGTAGTTTCATCGCATCTCTGAGGTCAGGCGTTAGGAGGAGTCCGATTAAGGATCAACCTGTGAAATAGTGAAAAAGTGTATATAAATTTTATTATAGTGATTTCAAAAGTGTTTATGTGTATTGTGAATTAATATGTATTGTGTAAAAGTGAGAAAAGCCACTGATAAGAGTATGAATATCATGTGGGAAATATGTGATATCAAGTGTCGTGTGAGATATAGCATGATGGCTTAAATCAAGCGTCATGGGAGGCTCGTGGCTGGCGTTCTGGAATAATCCAGCGAAAATGAAAAAGTGAGTACAAATTTACAATGTTATTCTAACTAGATAGTTCACCATACAACGAAACATCACTTTAAGACTAAGATGTAACAGTCACTTATGTACGAGCTTTCACCACTCGTATTTGGTAGAATATGGCTTGGAAGGTGATTTGTTTAGGGCCAGTCAGGCCTAAGATAGTGATGAATGTAACGGTAACGTTAAATGATAATAATAATAATAATATATGGGGTCGGTAACAGTAAAGTAAAGTAATAGGCATTTCAGGCCTAAAGAATGTTCAAAGTGTGTCATGTCTAATATAAATATACTGTATTTTGGTAAACAGTAAGAAAGTAACGTGAAATATAGCGAGATACGAGAATTTTTCAGTGTCAGTGAAGTGATGAATGAATATTTGATATGGTCAATTCTTAGGATTGTTTTTGAGAACCATTAAAGTAATGTAAGCCAGTAAATTTATACTTGTTTTTAGGAGCTATTTGAAGCTTTGGCTTAACTGTAATTGCAGAGAGGACGCGGGTGCCTTAATAATTGAGTCATCTATGAGAAGTATTGTTTGAGCCGCATTGAGCGAGCAAAGTAACGTAGAATCCAGTGATTTACGTAAATAAAGTTGCGGGGACCAAGCTAACATAGCTTGCACGTTAGGTGAAAAGTTGGCTAATCTACGAGTTAGTACCGCCGTGGAGCGTACTTATATTATTCGCAGCGAATTGGACAGAGCCTGTCTGTATCCATCGCTTGCAGGAATAATTGCCACGAGGGATGCTCTTCGAGACCCCGTGAGCACATGTATTGGTTGATCTGCCCTGAGAGGTAAGAATCAAAGTTCGTCGTATAGGAAACGCAGATTTCCTTATTATTGAGGCAGCTGCTGGTGAGCAATCTTGTATTCTCATTATGATGCGCGCCCAAAGCCACTAGAATCGCCACAGAACGGCAAGTCTATTACAGAATCCATCCCCAGCCATGAATGTTAATTAGGGGCCGAGTTGAGCCCAATACACTATAAATATAGGTGGTAAATAATCAGAATGACTCAATTACTTGAGACAACACTCAGCGTAACTCCATTGTACTGCAATTGTAAACAAAGATGACCTTGCTTGCAGTCAAGAGGGGAGTGGTAGTAGACCACTAGGGCGACGGCCATCTTGCTCGGCCAGCTGGAACTAATTTTATTGCCTGCTTGGAAGGGGAGGTTTGGAGACCCAGTCCCTTCATTTTAAAAGCAGAGTGGGACACTGAAGAATCTCGATATTTCGAAATGTAATTAAGATATGATTGTTATGATGATGCCAATTGAATTAAATGATGTGTTTCAACACACATACATTGTCGGATCATTGAAATCGGATAATATTTGGCCCAGTTATTCTCTGAGGAGGAACGCTGAACCAAATAAATGTAGGCATCTTTTTAAAGTGCATTTTTGCCCAGTTCACACTAATTTATGCAGACGGGTAGATGATTTCTAAGAACATGACACGTTTGTAACGATAATAATTTCGACCAGACCCAGAAAGTCGTTGTATGGTGAAACTATAAACATTTCAGTCCATGTGTATTTTGGAAGGGGAAACGTACCACATTTTAGCGTTTCATATTGATGGGAAGGAGGAAGATGATTCACACGACACAACAACATTTGTTAATTAAAGGCATAAGATAATGAATCTATGTTAATGAAAGTAAATGCCCGTGAGAAACGGATTAATGTTTAATTATTACAGAATTAATGTCATTTAAATGTGATATGTGACTTTTGTGTTGTGATACTCCAGTTATGTAAAATTGTGTCACATAAAGAACACTATGGAGACTCGTAGATGTCTGAAAGTATCAATGATAGGATGCTAGAAATAGATTTGAGTGCTGTGTAGCACTAATTAAGAAGAGACTCACAAAATAACCTTGATTTTCATTGTGGGAATTAAATGTAAATTATCCTTTGGTTGTATTTTGTTGTATAGCCATGACTTTAGATCAGTAAATGTTTTATTTAGGAATATGTTGTTTCTTTCATATAGAGTAGTTACCTGGTAGACTCAAATCCTGAGCATGTGGTCGTATGGTGGGCAGGAACGTCCCATACCTCGAAAGACCGTGAGTTAGCTGGGATACGAACACATGTTCCACATGATGACAATTGGGTACAATATGTCATTGTTTTGTTCAATATTATTTTGTGTAATTTGTAACTATTTGTATGTAAGTGTTAAGAGATATTTTTGTAAATTGTGATTATGTGTTACATTCAAAATTACTTATCCTATTTAAATTTTGTCAGCTAACAATCACCATTGTCATACTGTTCTTGATGTTTACTTTTTAGTGCTATATTTTCATTTGTAATATTACGTCTTTTATTACGATATGTAAGACATTGCTTCATGTAATTTACAGTTTTTTGTATGTTTGTAGTCCCAACAGACCTTCGTTTGGTCATTGTGTACTAATGTTAGATTTTAGTAACGGTGAAGTCTATATACAGTTTTATTAAGAAACCTTTTTTATCATACACTTATTAATGAAAAGTACAGCGTCCTTCTTTTTTCCCGTCTGCAACATAGCTGCGCAGCAATAAATCTCTCGGCAATGAGTCACCCGACTACGCATGCATTTATCCGCTGCGATGCTATCTCGCTAGGCTGATAAAAGGAAGGTCCCGGTACAGAAATCTGATCTATTGTGATTTAGCATTTGTCCAACAATAATACTCAGGTAGTTTCATATACTTTAACTAATTCTAAACATACGGTATAAGGTACGCGTAGCACTAGAAAATATCAGAAAACGGATGACGAGAAAGAATCACTTATTGTAAGGAGTGACATAATAGCGGCGAGAACTGTATTTTTAAGGATACCGGTACCGCAATGTACGAGATCGGCAAATCAGGGACATACTTTATTTATTACCTTGATGAAGCGTAATGTAAATCAAAACTATACAGGTCACAGTGACGTTTCCAGAGGACTGAAAGTTCCATTGGATAGGACGGTCGGCTTGAAAATGCAACGTTAGTAGTCGCGTGGATTACAATCGTAGGCCAATTTTTAATGGGTATTTCATTAGTTCTTTTTTGGTTTGTTTTTTAATTTTAATTTTCGATTTTATAAGAAGGATGGAGTGTGATAAATATACTAATGATAGACAAATACCATAGAGGAAAGAACCGGAAGGAGATGCCTTCGCTGCGCTGGCTAGTGCAATATAATATAATATTAATAAACTCAACCTGCAATAGAATTGTATGGATGCAACTTGCAAAGGTTCAGCTTCAATTGATATTGTAACTTTCAAGTACGGTAAATACTGTAATAGGCCTCTATTTTTATGCTTTCTGGTATGTTCTGTTTTGTCGATTCGTACCGCCATAGGCACTACACACCATTATTAAGAAAAACTCCGAAATAACCATGCACAATTCTTTGCCGCATACAACTCACAGAACACTAGGTTACGCCCACTTTGGACTCAGCGCTTGGCTTCACTGACACGTGCTCTAGGCAACTTCTCTCTTTCTTTCCTCCATGAAAAATACATGAAATACCAAATATTTTGACACATCATGAAAAACTTTTCTTCTTCTTCTTCTACCTTTCGTTTGGGCCTACTGAGGACCACGGGGCTCGTTTTGATTTCTTGTAAGGAATTTATGTTTCTTCTTAGCCCAGGCAGCTTTCATCTTCTGGCTGTCTGTCTGCTTATCTAATTTTAACTTTTGAAAGAAATTTGGCAGTTTCCCGTATTGAGTAAAAACATGAAATATTTGCGAACAGATGAGTATCTTTCAACAATTAAGTGTTCCTTAATATATTCAGTTTCCCAATTCTATACAATGCTATACCTATACAAGTAAACCCACGCTATTCAAGCATGGGCACCCGCAGGATTTCTTTCCGGGAGGGGAAGAGGGGGGGGGGGGGGCGCAAGTTGCATTTTTCATTTCTTTACCTGTCACTAGCTGATGATGATACGTACCTCTCCCCCGCAATTTCGTTTCATTTTTTCCATGCTTCGTGTTATTCATTATTTGGCTGCTCTAAAACCGTTGGGTACATATTATCTTAATGGCATGAATGGGAGGAGTATTTTTTTTGTGAATCATCGTCATAATGTTCATTTCTTAGGAACAAGTAAAATAAGAATCAAGCAGTTCATTAAAATGGTAATGTTAATCCAGTTCGCCAATTTTCTAAATAACTGGAGATATTTTCAAATTATCCTTAATTACTAAGTTAAATAAAACTGTGGAATTATCCCTACACTAAATCAGTTAACTATCAGTAGCTTTAATTGATGAAATCAACTGGTGTGGCAATGAACAGTAGAAATATTCTCGGGATTTCAGGAGGGGCCCATGGTCCCTTCTTGCCCCCTCCCCCTCCCCCCCCCCCCCCCACTGCGGGCGCCCATGAGTTCAAGCGTAGTTCCGCAAATAGTCGAGTGAAGTACAGTTGACTATTTGGTACACCACTGACACACTATATAGTGGCCATTGATGTAATATTTCTCGGTGATTGTAATGGGAAGAACATATAGGAAAGGTACTGAACAGTATGCACCAAAATCTAGTGTATTATGTTCGCAGATATAAAACAATTGAACCTGGATTACAATAGTAATCTATGCGACCAAAGGAGGGTTAGTATCGAACTCTGAGAAATCTGACGATTGCCGTTAAGATAAGACACGCTCGTTTTAAACAATGATTTACTGAACAATTACTACCAGACCTCCGTCCACATTCGGTTATTATGGACAATGCGAGCATTCTCTCAGAGCAAATTAACAAAGCTCCGACCTCGAATAACAGAAAGGCTTATATTTTCGAGTGGTTGTCTTATTACTTCATAAATCCGCGCATTGTACGTACGAAATTGATGAAATAGCAAGGCAACGCGGACACAGGTCGGACGAGAAGGAGGGGGCAAATGGGGCTACAGCCCTGGGGACCGAGCGTACTGAAGGGCCCGAAAGAGAAAATCACGGCTTCTTAATTGCTATATCAGTCTTTTAAATAAGTCCAAAGACAAATCTTGTATAATATTGAAATACGAATTTGACTGAATTTTGAAAATAAGCAATACGTTTGAATTCTCACCAAGCAAATTCTTGAAAGGTAAAGTGAATAAACTTTAAAACATTGGTGTTCTTGAGCCGTTGTGGAACGAAAACGTTGGGTCCAATTTCAGTTATTTCTAAAGAACTGCTATTTACCTAGGTACATGGTCTATTGGCAGCAGGGGAAATTTCAAGCGTTACAATGCTAAAGGCAACTTGGAAAATGTGAGCACGCTACGAAAGTTAAAAGTACAAAATTCACGAATGAATGTAAAATGAGATTATGTCCCGGCAAAATGCCTGGTTGGTGGAAAATCAATATATTGAATAGCTTCCCTTTCCCACATAATTTCACATAACCAAATATTGAAATTTTAATTTATTAAAAAAATCATGAATATTATTAGGATTTCACGGAAAGAACTCAAATGTGGGGCGGCAGTCATTACCGTGGGCCCCATGATCGCTCTCTACCGTCACGGCCCTGCGTGGACATTGTGTAGTTTTGGTACAACCCAATTGTGGGCGCATGTGAAATCTTATGTTGCAAGAAAAAAAAACAATACGTTCCGAATAGCAGACGTTGAGAGAATTACGGACGAGGCGACGATTGACAGCATCACAACATCCGCTTGGGCAGGTTGCGTTAGTCCTACAGAAAGACTGAGGGAAGAAAATTGAGAAGTCGGCTGAGTGGAGGATGAATGCTTACCGACTTGCTTCATAGCAATTAGCAACACTGTGGGAAGAGCAGTCTGGCGACATCGCAATGAGTGTCTCTGTCTCTTTAAGTGCAAAACGCTCTCTCTCTCTCACCTGCCACCTCACGCGCTCTCCTCTGTAGCATGGTCGGTAATGCAGGTTATGGGACAATAGAGCTCACCTTTCAGGTGGCCATTTCTGGAATTAAAAGTCGATTCGCGACCCAAGTTTCGCTCCCTCTTAACTCCTACACCTACCTCTATCCCACTTTCAGTCAAAAAATAGTGTTGTTTTTTTCCTCAAAATTTTCCAAAAAAATATTTGGAAAGTAGGCTATATTTCGAAAACCAAACATTCTAAAAAGTGTTATATAGGCTTAAAAGAATCGTCTTTATGTCCTTTATCATTTGAACAAAACTTGATATTTTTTACATTTTTTTGGAAAACGTTCAATTTTGAAATTGGCTATATTTCCAAAACTAAGAATTTAAAAAAAGAGTTATTTTACGTAAATCAATGGTCTTTACCCGTCTACCAAGAAACCAAGTTTCAGGTCCCGAAGACAAAAACAAACAAAAAACAATTTTTAAAGTAGGCTATATATTGAAAACCAAACATTCTAAAAAGTGTTATATAGGCTTAAAATAATGGTCTATATGTCTTTTATCATAAGAACAAAACTTTATATTTTTTTTTTCCAAAAAAGGTTCAATCTTCAAAATTGCCTATATTTTGGAAACTAAGAATTTTACAAAAAAGTTTGTTTGACGTAAATGAATGGTCTTTCCCCCTCTACCCACAATCCAAGTTTCAAGTCTCTAGGACCAAGAGAAATGGTGGGGCTTCTGACGTCGGAGGGAGTGGTGGTGGGGCTAAGAAACAACAGCGTTTCCTCATTAGACCACTCCATCAATAAATAAAGAAATCTCACCAGTTAACAAATAAATAATCAACGATCACTGTAGACAGAGTGCGTGCGTGGCTACACGAATGCAAGCTAGTGTGTACTGGCTCAAGTGAGTACCTGTCCGCGCTCGGCATTCGCCCTAGTTCGTCTCCTTTGATCCGTGTCGGTGGACCGCCAAAATAGCGAGCGCAGCCGAACACGATTGTTGGCGATGCGAACTACCCCGAATGTGCACGAGCACACCGGGTACACTATCGCGCTCGTCTCAGTTCGTCTACATTCGGCGATAGTGTACTGCAGGCTTTACAGTTGTTAGTAGACGGGGTGTATGGATGGATAGGTTATCATTGTTAATGTGATTTGTTTGTATGTTAATATTTGTTAATTATAGGTTACGGCTTAGGATGGTCGGTCAGATATCGTGTGCCGAGGTCCTACTTGGGATGTGGGATTGGTTAGTTTCCTTTGTTAGTTTTGGGTCTTTAGATGTATTAGTAGTTATTAGTGGCTTAGGATGGGGTGGACAGCTCGTTTGTTATTTATTGAGCTGAAGGGTTGAGGCTTCATTGGTAAATTTCGTGTGTAGGTAATATTAGTATTCATGCTGGGTCGTTATACAGGTATCAGGTTACTTAATTATATTAGTGGGTGGATGAATATGCTCTACTGATAGTGGTTATTTCCGAAGTGCTATTTGGCACCAGTCGTGGCGATAAAGCATTGTGCACGCCCGTGGCAGTAGCTTTCTGCCACATGCTTTTATGTGTTGGAGAGGCAAAGGTATGAAGGAGTTTCTGACCCATCGCCTTGTGACGTCATATTCCGTGGTGGCTTCTATCTCCGCGCACTGTACTGCTTGATTATTGTGCACTGCCATTTGTGATAATTGTGACATGCAAAGCCTGTCTCAAACATTATTATGCATCTATTTCGATGTCTTTGTACCATCTGCCTTTTAAAGTGCCCGCTAAGATGCCTTGGTTTGGCTAATGAACTCGAGATGGCAGCGCCTATCGGCACTACAAGCTGTGGGTTGTGTCTTCAACCGCTAGAGCGAGACATAGGTGTCTTCCGGAACCGCCTCTAATCGAGACATATTTGAAAAAGTATATTATTCTACGTCATTAAACAAAAGACTATATATGTATCATGCCGCCAAATTACTTTAATGGTGTCGTGTGAATATTATTTTGATATGCACATTGTCACAGTATGTGGCTCATTTGGATTGGTAAAATGTAAATAAACTTGGTGCATGATGGGAGTGCTTGTCTGCTCTTGTCCTCCATCTTGTGAATTGGGACTTGTAACTGATTGCTGATTTGAGAAAGACGCAAATTTTGGGTTCTCGTCTGAGACGAGGGCTTAGGCCCTCGTCTCCGCTAACTTTGGGATATATCCATTATTTTGATGAATATGAAGAATATGGTGTAGAGCTATCATCTGTGATATTCGTGAACGTGTTTTTTCTGCCTAAATTTGGAGATATGATGTATTTGTTTGCATCTCAACGTGTTCCGCTGGCAGCCATCTTCATTTTTTGGTGATATAAATCCTTTAAGGATATCTCATTAGTGTTCTAAAAAATAGTGTCTCCACAAAAGGCTTTATTAAGGTATGTTTTGATGTTTTATTAATTTTAAATTTTTGGAGCTCCATATTTTTCATTGTGTACTTGTGTTTAATATTTTTTTTGTCTGAAGGTTGGCTAAGCCTAAAAATGTCACCACTGAATATGTAAAATTTTGTTAAAAATATTAGTCCGGGGGACACTTCTATGTTTTTCTTCTAATTTTATTATTTGGTGTCTTGCTAAGGCGTTTTCTTCTTGTTATATTCTGGTACTGACCAGACTAGTCAATTGAGTAGTAGGCCTAATTTTGATCATTAGTCGATTGGTTTTTATTTTGATCCGTAGCCTTTTAAAATACTATTTGATCTCGTCATGTCTAGAGTTTTTTCTATCTTCCTGTTTTCTCACTGGAGAAGAATTTTTTAAATGTAAAATTCTGCGTTTGATGTAAATTCGTACTGATATACTTTCAACTGTCCTAGTCGCCATGGTAACTTGTTGACAGTAGTGCATTGTGGGTTTTTGTTTCTGGCGTGTGTTTGAAGTGCACGTTCGTGGGTTATTGTGATGTTGTTTAACTTGTTTTGGTTTTAAATTATCCTTTGGTTTTCTTTATTTGGAGTTTTCTATTTTAGTACTCCTGCGTGTATCTTTCGGTACCTTGTTTATGATAAAGTTTGCATTATTTACTTCCCTTTGATTCTCCGTGGACCTCATGGTTCAGTTGAAAGTATGTCAGGTGCATGTTAAGTGTTTAAGTTTTTTTTAAGGCTTTTCCTTCTCTAACTTCAGGTAATACCTCATGGTAGTTTTTATGTTACCTTTTATGTATCAAACTTCCTACCAAATAATTATAGATGTTTTTTTTTGTGTCTCTTAACTAAACGTTTCGTTAGTATCCCCTCAGGTAATTGTTAATTGGTATCGACCTTAAGCCTTGTTTTTATCTCCAGTGAGAATTTTAGGTGGGGTTTGTTTAAGTTTTTGAATTTTATGCTCGCTGATGCATTTTCTGTTTTCTGGTGGAGCTGTTCATTTAACATTATATATTTTTTAAAAGCAAGCTAACTGTTGTTGCATCATTTCGTCGGTGGCAGTTCTATTGGTTATCGGGGGGTTTTCTGTAGACGAACCTGTGGGTTTTCTTCTTCTCCACCTTCCTCCGTCTTTAGGTGTTCTTCTGTTGGGGCATGTCAACTGGCGGTGAGTTTCAGTTGTGAGCGGACCTCCGAGAAAAGGTAAGTTGGCCCATCCACCCTATCCCCCAAAGCGAGTAGGTGTCATTAGTAGCAGATCGACCTCGTTTATCGCTTCTGCAGCTATCCCCTCCCCCTTACCCGCAGGCTTGTTTATGGACCCTTCTGGTGCTGGTAGGGCGGTCACTGGTGGGATGTGTCATGTCAGAGTGCTTAATGTTATTTTATGTTAATCCTTGTCGTTTTGTTTGATTTCATGTATGCTTCTAAAAATCCATTTGGTGATATATGGAAGTGAACTGTTCCAAGCGAAGTTTCTGTTGTGAATTATGTCCTATTAATTATGCAGGATTCCTAAAAGAAGAAGTTGGTAAGTTCTGGCAAAGATTCTTGGCATGGGAAATGTGGGTTTTTGATATACTGTTAGCCTACATGCTGCGAGTGAAGCCATCGGGGAGCCCTGTCTGAAGCTGTTCGCCCTGTGATTTGTAACGTCTATATTGTAGCAATTTGTTGTATTTTAGCTTCCTGTTCTGGAGCCAAGCAAAGGATGTGGTCTGCAATCCTGAGCAACGTTGTGCATGATTTTATTTGTTGAAATTTCATGTGTCGAGGCAGTGTTAGTGTCTGTTCCTATATGTTTCCTTTGCATGGAATTCTGTTGTGATATGCTGTCCTCGTGATATATTTATTATGGAACTGTCACGCCTACTGGTGTTATTGCGAAGTGTAGTCCAATTAAAAGGGATAAACTATGGATATCAGCCCTCCCTATGTCCCTACTGTGGTGCTAGAAGGCACATTTAACGTGCATGTCACTATTAATTTGCTACAAATTCTTCCCAAACTTATTCAAGGTAAGTGTTTGTATTGAGATGTTTTTATTGCAGTGTGCGGTTTGTAAATTCTTGTTCGTACACTTATATTATGCTGCAATCGTGCTGGGATAAGTGTGTATTTTGTGCAAATCTTGTCTGTGTGTATGTGTTAACGTTAGATTTTGATTTAGCCTTGTAGGGTGGGGTAATTCAGGGTTTGTTGTGTTTGCAAAAGTAAGTCTAGGATCGTATTTTTATTAGTTGCTTTCCTTGTAATTTTGAACTAAACCTAATATGTAGGTGTGTTTTACGTGGATATATCTACTGTCGGGTGTTAGCTAGGTTAGAAGTACGGGATTCTTTCTTGGTTTGATCCCTGGGCAGGTTGTATATAGGACTTGGACGATCTGAATAGCCTAGGTATGGGACTAGTCTGTTCGATGACATGCGAGCATGTGTCATGTAATGTAATTGTCAGGGTATTGTGTTTGTATTTGTTTTGCTTGTGTCATGATATCTCTACGACTGCTAACCTGCATGTTTGAGTATTATGGGAATTATTGTTGTGGGTGGTTTTAAACCTATGTATCGCTGCTATTTGAGTATGTTGTGCGATGAATATTTTGTTGTAAATATGAGATCTCAGTTCGTGAACAGCCATAATGTAATGTGCTTTTCTGGTTAGTTAATTAATATAGGGTCTTCAAAATTAACTAGGGTTAAATTTCTGTTGAAAATTGTAGTCATCAGCTTCTGTAAGTCAGCTTGTTTTGCGTTTAAAGCCAGTAATCTGTTGTTGCTGGAAATCAGGGTCATCAGTTGCCTCATGTTAACTGTAAATGACATAGGCCTTCTGTTTTAGGTCTTGCTATGGCAATCACGGTCATCAGCCACTGTAACTTGAGTAAAATTTTCTGCTGTTGACTGGTGATTCTATTTTTTTCTGCTCAAATCGTTAGGAATGGTGCGTTAGTGTTCCCTGTTAGCCTCGTCTTTCGACAAGAGCGGCTTGTTTTCCATCTAACCGTATTTTCGGGCCATGTTAGGCATCCTTTGGTTGTACGTGTTCGTATCTTAAACCTGAACGAGGAAACCTCATTTGTACCTCCTGTACTGTTGAACTTAGTTCTTTTATGTTGGATTTTTCTCACCCAGGCGGATTTCGGCTGTATAGTCATCTGGTGTCGAACCTCAATTTCGTTCCTTGTGTTAGTGTACTGGTGTTTTGTTTTCTGCGCTGCCATTTCCTCTTCGTTTTTGTCGTTACTGTAACTGCGTTTGTATTTCTCATTGTCCCCATGCCAAGCAGTTAGTGCGATCACGAACCAACAAATGTAGATGCATACATGTCAGCTTAATTAATTTTCTTATTCGAAGCCCTAAGGCCAATAAAATATCCAGAGTGCATCTGTCGCACATAAAACGAGATGGAGAGATTTGTAATGAAGAAACGGTCCCATAAATTTGTAAACTGATATTTTGTATATTGTAGAGTATCCCAAACCTTCATTGAAGCCTACAGGCATCTGTTCCTTCTGGAATTTTTAATTGGAATTGCAAACTCTACTGGGATACAGCTTGTAACTGTTAGGTAATTCTCATTTAATGGTAAAATTTTAACATCGTGTAATAGCCTACCGTTTGTAAAATTGTAAATGATTTTGATGTTCACGTAGAAGATGCTTGCATGTAAGTAAGACTCGGTGGGAGACCTAACTCATGGTGATCATGTATACCTTCTTCTTGGGAATTTGAGTGGTCATTCCTCTATTAAGAATTAGTAATTTCTGTAAACTTTTATTTTTGAAATAAGAGTAACGACTGTATTGTAAATGGCTGCCCACTCGTCGCATGGTATCTTGCACATTGCATCCACATACTTCTTCAAAAGCTAACAACATTGGACTTATTGAAAATTTACCTAACGCGTCTCGGACTCTGTAAGCACTGCAGGTGCTGGTGTAATGCGTTTCTGAAGAATTTTGGACACAGTAAAGCTGTTAACTAAGTGGTTTGCGAGGTGATCAATTATCCCTTCACTGTTAATCTGACCCTGCACTCTTCCTAACCAAGACGATGCGGTTTTTTCCATCAATTGGAGTTAACTGGTGAACATTATCTTCTGGAAACAATGTTTTGTGAATCGACTAGTTATGGAGTACTACATATGCCTAGGCATGTTCGTGAACGGTGTTCACGCTTAAGGGAGGGATACTGTGACATGCAAAGCCTGTCTCAAACATTATTATGCATCTATTTCGATGTCTTTGTACCATCTGCCTTTTAAAGTGCCCACTAAGATGCCTTGGTTTGGCTAATGAACTCGAGATGGCAGCGCCTATCGACACTACAAGCTGTGGGTTGTGTCTTCAACCGCTAGATCGAGACATAGGTGTCTTCCGGAACCGCCTCTAATCGAGACATATTTGAAAAAGTATATTATTCTACGTCATTAAACAAAAGACTATATATGCATCATGCCGCCAAATTGCTTTAATGGTGTCGTGTAAATATTATTTTGATATGCACATTGTCACAGTATGTGCCTTATTTGGATTGGTCAAATTTAAATAAACTTGGTACACGATGGGAGTGCTTGTCTGCTCTTGTCCTCCATCTTGTGAATTGGGACTTGTAACTGATTGCCGATTTGAAGACTCATTATATACGTCATACAACTGTACCTAGGGATACTTGTAGAGGACTAAACTAATAAAAACAGAGCATTTTTTTAATGTTCCCAGGAATTAAAAGTGTATAGTATATCAACATTGTGATTTAATATGACTTATGTTTACAATGGAAATAATCACTCAGGTGAGTTAAAATTCATAAAACCCCTACAAAAGTGAAATCATCAGTTCCGCGAAAAAAGTGCTCATGGCTTGCTGGCTGCCACGAGCGCTAGTGTCTCTCCATCTACCAAAAGAATTCAATTTCCTAACGCAGCGAGCTTCGTGACTGTGTATTTTAGACTGTGGTATTACAACTCCAGCCTCCCAGGTTTGCCAATCTAACTCTTCCTCCGCGAATTATGGCTTATTTCAAACTGAGGCTAGTGCCAAATAATTTTGAATCCCACATAGCGGGACAATATTAGATTTTTTTCTTTTCTTGGCGGGAGATAAGTCATATGTAAATTAATCTAGTTTTTATTAAAATAACGCATTTTAATAAGGACTTGGAAAATTCTATGTGTACATTGACAGTATTTGTGGGATCGTTATTAACTTCTTGAGCATGAGAACGCCGTCAGCAGAGTTGCTTCGTATAACGTTAATACAGTATACTGTATGTCCAACAATTCCCCGAATTACGGCTATCTCCCGGGTACGAATGAGGGAAATTTGTCGCATGTGTAGTGTAAGCAACTGAACCTTTCTTTCCGGCTGCAAATAGCATTTGTAAGGTAAAAAGGACTTAGTAGGTGTCAATAATCTTCGAAAGTGATATTTTAGGCTCTCAGGGCTAATTGCAACATAAAGCACAGGATCTTGTTGAAAAAACTGAATAAACTTAAAAATGAGTAGCCTATTGTGTAACTCATAAATCAACATGATCACCGTGAGAGGATATACCTACTTTTGCTGCGACTTCTGTAAATGTTTTCTCTTGTTGAGAGATACGCAGTCTTTATGTTGGTAGCACAGATAGATTCGAGTTTATTTTGTTCCTGCCAGGGGAACAGGAATGTTCTAGATTTACAATTTCAGTCAAAAATTAACTTAATTTTTTACAGAACTGTTTTTGTTGTTGTTGTTGTTGTTGTCTTTAGTGCATATTGTATTACTCGAAAACTTATGGAGCAAAATATGTGAAACTTTTCTTGTATAATAATATCTCATTGAGAAATGGAAATATTTGTTGAGTTGTTGTTAATTAATTTGAGGGGCTTGAGACATCTTGGTCATCATCCCCGTATAGTTGGGTGTGTGTTGAAGTTGTCTGGCAACCTGTATTGTTTCTATGATTGTAGTAATGTGTGTAGGCTATATGAATGAGGGACAGGTATGGGTAGACGCTCCGGGACTTGAGGTAAGACACAATCCCGGCAATTTCCTGTTGGGAGTGTGGAAAAACCTGGGGAAAACACACTCAGGATAACCGCTGTCAGCACCGGGATTCGAACCTACGATATCCGTACTTACTGCAGCCCCCCTCGCGGCCATGGTGCACGTTTGACGAGCGCGGCTACGCTGCGGGACGAAATGCTTGTAGAATTTGGCTTCGAGTATCTATAAACCCCCCCATCGGCCGATCCTGGCTACGCTACTGAATTTATAGGATCATATGCCTTGCATATATTTAAATAAAATTTGTCTGATATGCCGGTGACATCGTTGTGGCCGATTATTCTATAATACTCATGTCGTATTAGATACGGGAGTATAAAACAGGCCATAAGTCATGTCAATCAGCTGTCATATAACTGGCATGCTTATAGACGATCAAAGCTCAGCAACTTGAAGTGGGACGCCGTGTGAGCGCTAGCTCCGTCAGCCAGTGTGGCAGAGGGGACAGCGAGCTCGTAGTTCGCATTTTTTCCGGGGTTTCAGTTGGAGTTGCTGAGCTCTAGATGTATACTCATGTCGTATTAGATACGGGAGTATTAAACAGCTTGTAAGTTTTGCCGATAGGCTGTGAATTTTGCCTATGTTAGGTTGATTTAATTTAGAAATATAGTGAATGAGGCATAAAAATGATCCTTTGAAAAGAAGTATGGCCCTAGTATTGCTGAATCGCACTTAGGAGTTGCCTATTGGCCTCCGTTGAGATGTGGTGTTACTTTTTCTACTAAAAACTGTCCGATATTTGACTGGCATTACAATCTATTGACCTGTAAGCGTACTTAGCATTCGATGATAATATGTGGTCCTTAGGATGGGTAATGAGCATTGGCCCAACAATGTCGCTTAAAGCGTCACGCCCCATATCGTAGACTAAAATGGGTGATAATTTTATAGGTTAACGGATTTCCCTATGGATAGGTCATGGACTAACCCAGCAATATTGCTATATAAGCAATACGCCCTATATTCAGCGGCTAAATGAGAATGCGTACGCTAGAAACTGGTTGTACGTGCTGTGTCCTATGTCGCTGCTTCAGTTGTCAACTTGACTTAATAAATATAAAAATGATGCAGAAAAAAGAATAGGTTTTGTGCGGAAGACTCGCTTTCCACCAGGTGTGTTTGATGTGGCTCGCATGTTTGGACTACCTGTGCGTGTTTGCTGAGCCCTGTCGTTTTAGCAACGTGTGTTGTTCCGTAGTGCGTAATGGCTGCCTGCCTGCTTATCGCTGACGCGTGTTTATGTATTATGTTGCATTTTCTCATGTCGGCTGGCGTGTCGTCCCGCTGATGAAATGTTATTGTGCAACCTGTTAGCATTATAGGTCAAGAAAGTTATGTTTAACTACGAATGTATATGTATCCCTGTGTATCATGCATTTGATATGCTCTATGGTTTCCTGTGTTCTATGTCTCTATAATTATGTTCCCTGGTCAGTTTTAAATGTATTCTGTTCTGTTTCTGAGTTTGCCCCCGTGTACTTAAGTGTAATTTGAAAATTAGTATCCTTGTTACATCTGTGGTGTTTTGTCGCCACAAGGTGAGTTGATGCAGTGCAAATACATATAAGCTACATAGCCATGAAATTATATACACTTTTATGCGTACACAATGTTATTATAAATTTGCGCTTTTCAGCAGCCTTTCCGTACTCCTATACAGATGACTCTTGTTTTAGCGTTAATTCTGGACATGTATATAATTAGTAGGCCTATTGTATGCTAAGAGTTTCGTGTAGTAATTCGTGTAACTGTTTTGTGTAGCTCCCGTTGAATTTTTGTCTAGTACCCGTTTGTACCTAGAAGTTCGTTGGTTCGACTTCTCCTGGGGTTTGTTCTTGTTGTTGGAATTAGTCCGTACAATGTATGCCGTGTCCATTTATTTGTGTTGTAATCATGCATGTGTCTGTATGCCTCTATCCGTTTGTTTATCCCTGTCCGGTGTGTGCTAACCTGTGTTATTGTGCTGTCCTTTCTTTACCTCGCTATGAATTTTAAGTGTTTTTTTCCTGGTATTCTTGTAAAGGTACCCACGTGAACTTAGGTGTGTTTTCTGAAACTTTTTTCCTATTGTGTGATAATGTGGCCCTGTAAACTTAGGTGTGTTTTGAAAATTGGTATTCCTGCACATGGTTACCATTGTAGTGTTTTCCTAAAGCTGAGTGGGGTATCCAAACGTAAAAATACATACCTAGAAATATGCACTAACATATAGGTTATAGAAATACATGTTGCCATGCTATACACAATACAATCATGAACCAGCATGTTCCCGTCAATCTCTCTTACTCCGATAAAAGAAGATGTCTGTTCAGTGCCAGTTCCTAACACAAATATATATGCATACCGTGCTACATGCTTAATGGGTGTTTCCCATCCGTTTGTTCTTGGTTCAATGCCAGGCATGTTATCCTGCTAGGGTTGCCTGCCTTTGGCTTTCTACCCAGTGTTAGTGTGTGAATTTAATCGCGTATGTTTTCTAATTAGTAGTGTGAGTATTGTCTTTAATTGTAAGTGTTTCTAGTGTCGTGGAACCATGGGACATGTTTATGTCAATAATTTTTTTGTGCTGGGCGTAGGTATTAATATATGCCCAGATGCCTTAGTGGCATTGTTCTCACGGGGGTGTTCTAGGGGCAGTTAGTTGTCGCATGTCGCGCGCGTGTGCCATTTGCTTCGCTATTATGTATATTAATAATATTGTAATCAAGGCGTTCCATGCCACGGTGGCTGTTATGGGTGTGTCCACGTTGTACCAGTATCTTTGGGTGGGGTGTTATACTTAGAGGTTGGTTGTGCTGTTTAAATGGTGTTTCAGTGACTTTAAATGTAGGGATTGCCATTGACCAGTTATGATTTAATATTGCTCTTATGTTGTCATAGAATAATGGCTGCGTCTGTAAATGTTTGAAATCATGTATCTACAGCTGGATGTGTTTAGTCCATGTAGCTGGCAGCGTGTGCGTGATCATAAGTTCCTGCGTAATTTTCGTATCACATGGGAATGTATGAGGTATTAAGATGTCTTTGTTGGCTGTGAGCTGGCAGTCACAGGGCAGCTGTATTTCAATGGCCCCTGGGGGTGCTTCTGTAAATTCATGTAGGGGAGTCGCCTTTTTTTGGGACACCGGATGCGCATTTCCGGTGTAGGGTTTGTAATGACAAACGTGTCGATGTCAGAATGTGTTATTAATGCTCGCTGCGAGCCTTCGTCGCATTTGTATGCACAAGATTCTAGTATCTTATTTGTTGGCGCATTATTATATAAATGTATAGCACAAGCGGGCTGGGTTGTTTTAATCTCCTGGAACCTTGGTATATAGCATAGGGCGTTTATTTGTGTAATGCAATCGTGCAGGGAATTGCCTGTTTACACTCGAATGTCGTGACTGTTAACCGCCAGGAGTGTTGGCTCGTGTGTTAAGGTACATGTGTTGTTGAGCCATTTGTATGGTATGGGGATGTACTCGTACAATTTCCATCTAGCGTTTGTCTCGATAATCAGTACCTTTACTGTAATGTGTATACTGTTTGTGTGATATACACATGACAAATTGGCTTGGTATAATACCAAGTTATTTGCTCTGTATGTATGGCTAGCTGATATCCGTATGCATGAAGATTTTCGTTGAGTTGTGTGAGATCCCCGAGGAGAGTATATGTGGGTATAGTGTTCTCGGGAATCTTGTGTTGTTTACACAGTGTCAGATCATGTTGTCTCTGTGTATACATGATCATGTTAAATGTGTTTATGGCGTTCCCTATAGCCATGTTCGCGGTTGCAGCAAGTAATATAGCCTGCGCGTCGCTTTTCGTTTGTGTCGCGTTGGCGATCATTTTCATTTGTTCTGTTATTGGTGTAATTGTATCGTGTACGCCTTGTGTCCAGTTTTTAAATTTTAGCGCTGTTTGTGTAAGGTCCATATGATTTGTATGGACCATCTTGTTTAGATTGTTCGTGTATTCTGTAATTTGTTGCTGTGTCATTTGTAATGTTTTTGTTTCTTCATTTGTGGCTACACCACAGCAGTACTGCAGGAAACTACCAATGAATGTCAGTTCCCTTTTCCATCTCTGCTGTGGCGGCTGTGTGTCCCTGTGGCTTTTTCGATTGCTGAGCACCCTTTTGTGTATCGAGTAAATTGTCGATGGCCTCCCATAATAAATGCAATTGCGTATTGAACCCGCTGAGCTAAGGTTCATGTGATATTTTTTCATGACAACACATTTATGATGGGATGTACTACCTTTGAACACACCCAGAAAGCTACGAGAAGCTGAGAGCTTATACAATTCTCCTTTGAGTAGCGGAGGATCGCAATTTTGACTTTGGTGAAGTCTGCTAATTATTTATCTGTGGTCTTATTAATCAATTTTATCTTTCTACGAGACTCAGAATATTCCATTTCGTCATTCAGTATTATTGAAACATTTTGGAGAATGCTTTTTTTTCACTTTAAGGTATGGTAATATCATTGCAGATTTGCAAGAAGGAATGTAAGTAGTCGCTCAACGACTTAGTTTGACGACTTGATTCCACGAGGGACGCAGTTCCGTGCACTACGTCTTGAGAATCCGCCCGATTGAGGCGTGTTGTGATATCCGTCGTATAAGACGTGGAAACAGTCCGCTTTTCAGCGAGGAAATATTATCAAGTGTCATCGAGCACCATTGTATTGCGAATCACAGTTGTTGAAGTGTAGTGATCAGCACGAATAGTAAAGTGAACTTATTTGGAAAGTATTGTGAATTTTCGACGATTCTGTAGCACCACATTTTTATACCTACGTGATTTGTGGAGGGCCAAGAGCCTGGTGCGAAATATACAGATAATTGTGATATTGCTACATTAGACAAGTGCTATACTAAAAATACATTATACATAAATTGCTACGGTGGATTTATCCACAAGAAATCGACGCCCATTTCACGGATGCCACGTGATTGCAAAAGTAGAATCTGTGCACGTGTGAAACAGCAGATCAGTGCATGGCCATTTATTAATGATATCTGCAAAGTGTAGAGGCTGTGTTACCAGATATATGTTTAACGCCTGTGATTTCTACGAAGCATACCGTAATTTTCAAGTAATAATGATGAACTACATGATGTCTAATATTACCGACCACATGTTCGACATTTACAACACCATGTTCGAGTCGGAGATAATGGGCTAAGTACCATTATGGTATGAGGGAGATGTCTCGGATGGAACGAGCATGATTTTGGAACTTCAAGAACGTCAAACGAGAAGGAAGGAATCGAGGATGCCTTTCCTAGGCATGTCCAACCCATTCACGATGTCAACTACAGGGACAGACCGAACCCTGGCCTTTGGGAGAGCCAAGATGGAAGTTCTGATAAGGACGATGCCAATCCTGAAAGCCAGAGGTGCTTTTGTTCAACCCTTGTCGTTGGACAGAGAGCTAAGTGTGGGCTCCTTCATATCGTGAGTTTGTACAACCCTTCTTTGTTCTAGTCATTGGTGGTATAGTTAGATTAGTGTAGATTGTAAATCAGCCGAACTTAGTGACAGCCATTTCATAGGTAGGGAATGTAATTAGTATACTCAGATGTCATTTATTTACAGTGATTGTGAGTCACCCTTGGGTTTGATATTTTGTTCAACCCTGGTGCAACCTGATGGACGTCATAGGACGCCAGTTTCTGTCTATTGCTAAACGTGACTGTAGTCATTTCGAGGCTACTTTGTTTAACCCTATCTGGGGTGATTTTCGAGTCTTAGCAGACTCTTGTTATGGCAAACTGATGCCATGGTCATGATTCTTTAACTGCACTTATTGCAGCCAGTCAATGTTACGCCCCTGACTTCATTAGAGTAGTCGTATCATTTGGATAATCGACTGTAATTACCTGTTTTATAACTGCATTTATATTTCATTCGAGATGTGCTCAGAGGCCATCCAGGTCAAGTGTGGACCTTACAAGTAAAAGGGATGTTTCGTTGCCTAGCATCGAACCCTGTTCCCAACGTATCATTAAGCAAGTCCAGCAGTGTGGAGTTTGCGCCGTAATATTATTTTGTTAGTGTCAAGTGTGATGACACGTGATTTATTTGATGTTTGATACAAGTAACAAGTGAAGTATTTTATCTTTGAGAGCAAAGAGCTCCAGCAATGAGTGACATTGCTATCTTTTAAACGTCTTTGCTATGAAAGACAGAGTTATATGTTTGTATTCAGCTTTATAGCGTGCTTTTAATGCACACATTCTTCGAGGTTTATAACCTATGGTAAAGGTATTATTATGAGGCCAGTTTTACAGTTATTTTCTTGCCAAAACTGCCGGCCCAGTCAACGTGTTGTGTCATACAGTACTGGGAGCTTGTAGCCTTCTGTGACACAGAGACAGGTGGTTGAATACTTCCCAGCGCCCGACTGAGAGCGCTTGCTTCTAAGTGAGACAGACTTATGTTAACACAGGACAGAATGCTTGTAGCATTCATTTATTTTTCATTGCATTGATAGCTCATGGAACCCAGTGTCCACTTCTGTATCTGCTCACATGTTCTTTAGATTGTCATTTGTTAGTTAAACGCCTTTTGCGTGTACCGTTGTTTCGACGAGTACAGTTATGTCAGGTTTCTTATAGTATGTTGGAGGCTAGCCCCGTGGAGAGGGTTTTTCATGTATGAAGGTATTTTGTGTACCATGTCCGGGACTGTTCCCGTGGACCAGATATTTAAGGAGGGTAACTGATGTGTCCAGGCCCGTCCCAGAGTTATTGAACGCGAGCTGTGCGCCGCTGGTAACTTGTGTTATTGTGTGTCCGAGTTGTTATTGCTCGTTGATTGTATTCCGACTTTTGAGTCGAGGCTTTTTGGCAGAGATGATCTCAGGGAGACGCTCCGTGCCAAGGCTTGTCAGCTATTATTCGCCATAAACCAACGATAATCTAAACCGACATCTTAATAATAAAACGCATAATTTTGATAAACAAAATATAATCAATGGACAAATATATAAGGTTATGGTTATGGCTGCGATTTGTAGGTTAAACAACTAGGTTATTGGATGCTGATTAAGTTGCTATTTACCGATATTTGATCCATATGGACTTCGTATTTTTCTGTATAAATATACGCAGGGAACGGAAAACTGATGATTGATGATTATATTACCGTATAGTATTTCTGGAGCAGCAGTATTTAATGTTGAAATGTCAGACAAAAACACATTTAACCTGACTCAAAACTCTGATTCATGTCGCCCAAATAGTGCTACTCGAGTCAATACCTGTGATATTTGTGGGAAGACGTTTAAATCTGTTGCAATTCATGTAAGTAAAGCACATCCAGAGGTTTATCGTAGAGGTTTAACGTCAAAATATAAGAGCTCAGATCAAAGTTTGCATAAATCCGATGGAGGTGGTAGTCACTTGCTGGATGAAGAAATTGATCATGTATCAACTAGCGCTAATATCGAAGATGCGGCTGCATTAGATTACAAATTAGATGCTATAAAGGAATTTGAACGAAAATTCACGGACGTCATAACTAAAGGTGATATTCAAGCTTTTGAGACAGTTAGTGTTGAACTAACGGAATTCTTGGCTGACGCAATCAGTTCGCTCTCAGGACCCAAACATCCAGCTATTCGCTATTATAATGCGCGGAGAAAACGACAGGGGGGTCATACAACTACATATTCTAAAACGAAAAATCCATCAAGGTTAACAAAACGAAGAAGAGACAAAACTAGGACAAAATATCAATATGAAGTAGCGCAATATCAGTATTTCAATCAAAGGCGCAAAGTCGTACGCATGATTATGAATCATCAAAATGGCACAGAATGTAGAATTCCCGTATCCACAGTTTTTGAATAATTTCAAGATTTATTTGGAAAAGAGAATGAATTAACACACTTGCAACCAACAGAAGCCGTTTGTACAGAGGAAGACATTGAAATTGAAGATTCTGAAATTAATTCAGCTCTTGCCAGAGTACGAGCAAATACAGCAGCTGGTCCTGACCGAGTAATTATCAGAGCTGTGAAGGAACTTAAAACATCAAAAGTGTTGAGTCTCCTTGCAAACGCTATGCTCAAATTTAAGAAATGCCCCGATATATTCAAAACAGGAAGAACAGTACTTCTCCACAAAGGAGGATGTGCTGAAGAAATAAGTAACTGGAGACCTATCACCATATATTCAGTAATCAGACGTATTATAGAAAAAGTGAGTAGAGTTCTCCGTACATCAAAGGGGATTCATTAATCTCCCTGGTACACATGTTAATACCTCAATTATTAATGGTTGCCTCAGGAATGCTAAAACAAGGAAAACTAGCTGCTGTGTGGTGTTCCTGGATGTTTCAAAGGCATATGATAATATTGGCCATGAACATCTTAAGCGGTGCATTAATCGAGTCAATATGCCAAACAACTTGCGAGATTTAGTAATCGACCTTATTTTAGGAAATAGTATCAAAGTTGAATGTGGTATTAATAAAACAGTGAGCATAGAGCTTAGGAAAGGCGTCGCTCAGGGATCTCCAATCTCACCTGCTTTATTCAACCTGGCAATAGATGATACTATCAAAGAACTCACAGATCAGGAGATCATTCAAGAGTATGGGTATCAGCTGTCATCTGACGTTGAAAATGTTTCAGCCTTAGCGTTTGCGGATGATATTGTATTAGTAGCGAAAGATGAAGCTTCGGCGCAGGAACTCTTAAATACCGCCGTTAATAGTTTATCTGCTATAGGTCTTTCCATGAATCCTTCAAAATGCAGAATGATCAATATTAAAGAAGGGAACCTTTGTCAGAGAAGTGCTGTGACACTAGGAAATACTGCTTTGACATGTGTAAAATCTGGGGAAACCATAAAATATCTGGGAATAACTTTTGAAGATGAAATTGTGTTTGACAAGAGCAAGTTGATAAATAGTTTAGAAAAAGACTTGAATTCTCTCACAGTTTCTTGTTTACTAAAACCAGACCAAAAGTTAAACATAATTAATCAATACATTTGGCCAAGTCTGATTTATACAATACAGAGTACACCGTTAAATAAATTTCCATCAAGTTTTCTGGTCGATGTTGATAAACTTTTGCGATCAACCATCAAAGAAATCATTGGGTTACCACATGACTGTCCCAATGATATGTTGCATGCATCCAGGAATGTTCGGGGGCTGGGTTTAGTTAAGGTTGAATGGGAAGCATATATACAGCATTTTAATATAGTTCTAAAGTTACTCAGAGTGGAAGATGTTCATTTAGATATTTGTCGAAATCTTGACAGGGAAAAGGAAGAAATTCTTCAATATTTTAATTTTCCAACTAGTGATTGCACAGAATCAAAATCAGGACGTTGGGTACGAAATGAGCTTCGGAAACGGTCATTTGAAGCTTGGTGCAAACTTCCTCATAAAGGTAAAGGAGTGGAAGTTTATGAACAACATCCTAAGAACAACTCGTGGATAAATAACAGAAAAGGCTTATCGTGCTCTGAATGGACGAATGCCATCAAAATGTCTTGCAACATCTCAGCGGTGAGAGCTGTGCCGGGGAGAAGTCAGCACACAACCCTATGCCGACAACCAGGATGTGACCAACCAGAGACGCTAGGACATGTCCTGGGCCAATGTTCTAAAGGGGAACTGTTACGAAATTCCCGCCATCACAGAGTTCGATCATCAATTGCCACTTCCCTGAGGAAATTGAAATGGGAACTTTATGAGGAAGTGCACTGCATTTCGGAAAATGGTAGTCACCGTAGAGCAGATATCGTTGCCATTGACAGGAAGAATGGAAGGGGTTTGGTCCTGGACCCCACGGTACGAATGGAAGTGGACATTCCGCAAGCCGTACGAGTCAACGAGGAGAAAGAGGCTATTTACCGACCATGCATACCTCACTTGAGTGAGAGATATAACTTACCTAAAAATGCATGGAAAGTGAATGGCCTTCTATTCGGAGCTCGTGGAACATCTTACAAGTTCGTCGTGGATATCCTCAAGAAGCTTGGCATCATCGAGGATGATCTTGAGAAGATCTGCTTGGGCGTATTGAGAGCTTCACTCAACATGCTACATAACCATTTATATGGTGTATCGTAATGACTTATGTACTGTAGAGCCAACAATGTACCTACACTGTATTCTGGATCTTTATGGTCTCCCGGAATGCCGGGCGGATGTCCTTCAGGAAATATATATATCCTTTCTATTTAACCTTGTTCATTTGCATTTGGAACCTGCTGACATAGCCGTGCTAATGAAGGTATTTCCTGGAGGAAATGACTTTAGGACAGCTGACACTTTCGTAGCGACTGAAGCTTGCTCGAACCTTTAGTTCGTAGCTCGTGGAGCGCAGTCCATATGATGTTAGACGTAGTCTTCACTACGCAGTCGTACCGTAATTACACATTAAATGACTATGGCTTACAAACAGTAAACCAAGGTGTAGGCAGGCTTTGAATAAAACTGTGGTCTTGTATTTATTTATTTATTGATGTAAAAGTGTACGAATCCTCTATGTTACCCTTTTGTGTGCTGATTAGCACCTAGTTCGTAAGAATGTCTTAGATTTTTTTTATGGCTTGTCACATAGCTTTGATTGTAATTGTTCGATATTACGGACGTCACCGCTGTAAATTTTGTAATTAATTGATAGGACTTAACTAGATGAATTAATATTAAATGTAAATGTGGAGGTGGTATCATCCTAACTTAGATTTGTTTTGCTACCCTGTTAAATGTAAATTCCGATATTAGCTTGATCTTGTAACTTGACCTAGGGTTTTTCGTCGTACGATTTTCCTAGTGTTGCCGTTGTTGCTTTATTTTTGTGAGACAGATCTTTCGCGAGGGTTTACTGTAACGTCTCAGGTAGGGACCTGCTCTTTATTTTTGATTATTTATTAGCTTGCGGATTAGCCGATAGAAACCCTCCGAACTAGGATAGGGGTTTGTCAATTTTACAATAAATTTTCACGATGTTTTACATAAGTCTGGATGTTTCCTTTCTCAGTCTAGCTTTTAAGGTGAACCTTTCCTTAGGCAGTCTGTGACCTTTCGTCACCATGTACCACGATCCCCGTGGACGATAGTTTCTCGTGCCGCTTTGGCCTGTTTGGAAGTTCACCTGATCCTCTCGGCAGTTAGGTCCGGCGGATGAGATGTTAGGGAAGTCATTTCGGTTGTTGGCTGTCCTGGCAGCTCCTCTGACAGGCTCATAACTTACTATACGTTATTTTAAATGGCGCCCAACTCATGTGCCGACGTTAACGTGGTGACCGTCAGTTCCATGTTATTTATGAGGATCTTAATGTTGATCAAAGGTAAATTGACCGGACTGGGACGAACTTAGAAAGTCGTACTGAAGATCAATTAACCGCATGGCATTCATGTTTGATACAAGTCCATGGGGTGAGGCTTTTGTGGTGGATAAATGATGGATAGGATTTTCTTTGATGATGCCTCATCCTGAGTAGATGTAATACTTTGCTTTGCTCGCCGTTGTCTTTGTAAATGTAGAAGCACTTAGTTTGCATACTCCAGCTGTACTCGTGATGTTTATTTAAACGAAACAAGCTTTATACCACCAAGTAACTAATCATAGCTGTAAGTTCCATTAGTGATTGATTCCTCTCTTTCTCAGTAATTTCTTGTCATGGATGAGGAAACAATTCGTCGTGTATTTGGGGAGATGTTGGCAGGTGTCAACGCCAATCTCCAGGAGATTACTGCTGACTTAGGTAAAGTCCGGGGTGACTTGGGTGAGAATACCCAAGCTGTCAATAATGTCCGGGGTGATTTAGAAGTTAACACCCAGTCAATTAACAATGTGAGTGGTCATGTGGACCAGGTTAGACAGGATCTTGAGGTTAACACCCGATCAATTAATAATGTTAGACAGGATCTTGAGGCTACCACCCGATCGATTAATATTGTAAGTGGTCATGTGGACCAAGTAAGAAATGAAATTAATAACGTTAGACAAGATCTTGAGGTCAACACACAGTCAATTAATAATGTTAGGGCTGATCTAACGCAGGTCAGGGCCGACATTGATGCTCATAGAATAGAGGCCAGAAATGATCTTGCGGCAGGTTTAGCAGCTGTTAGAGTTGACGTAATACGACACCATCAGGAGGCTAACCAGCGTATTGATAGTTTAACAGACCAAATGAATAGAGCTAGGGAGGACGTTCAAGCCCGATTAGAGGAGCACACCGCTCAGATTCAGACAACGATTAATAGAGTCCAGGTTGTTATGAGGGCTGACTTAGACCATAATCGAGAGGCTTTCGGAACTCGATTAACTCACGTCGAGGGATTCATGGACAACGTCAAGAAGGACATGGCTACCATGAACATAGGACTCATACTGATGAGAGGTGCAGCGACCGCCGTCAACAATAACGTCAAGACGATCGTCGATGGTATGATCGAGGTCAAGGACGAGTTGAATACAAACCGAAAGAACATTACGGAATTAACCGATACCGTAACAGGGCTACGAGAAACAGTAGACATTCATCGAGAAAAGAATAAGATCGATGTAATGCTGTTGAGGGGTGACCTTAATGAGCATAAGACCATTATGGAGGCGAAGGTAGCCGAGGTCAAGGATGACGTAGGTAGGATCCAGGACAACATGTCCAAAGTCGAGGAAGAAATTGACTCACTACAGAAAAGATTTGAGGAAGTCGCGATAACCGAGAGGTTAGACCTCAGTTACAACTTGAGGACAGCTATTCGTGAAGTCGATACCAACCTCAAAGGTAAAGTCGAGAGAATTGAGTTGCAGCTCAACGATTTGGGAAACAAGGTCGCAGCTAAAACTATCCCAGGGCTCGAAGTTATCGAGAGACGTCTCGACCGACTCGAGACTCATCCAAGGGAGATACATTTACCTCCACAGATGGGAGACTCTCAGGCAACGCCAGGACCGCAATCCGCAGGGATAATGCCTGCACACTTTCAACCTAGCGCACCCATGGAACCGCAACCGTCTCAATTCACCGGTTCAGCGCAGAGTCAAGCGTCAAATTTTGACGCGCATCCTTTCCAACCCGCACCTAATCGACAAAGTCAAGAGACGAGTACGCCAACGCATAATTATATGCCGAGTTCATTCAGACCCGCGCACACACAGGGGAAAGTGACAATCATCCGTTCGCGAGAAGAGCAACCAGCTCGATTCTCAGGCACTGGAAGTGGCATCACTCCTGTAGAATTCTTGGCGAATGTGGAGAGCTACTTAAGAGACACAATGGTAACTCCGGAGAGAGAACTCCGAGTCATTGAGCGTTTGCTTGAGGGGCAAGTCAGCACTTGGTTCAGGGCCTTCCGTTATTCATTCGTAGGCTACCAAGACTTCAGAGAAGCCTTACTGAGGACTTACTGGTCAAGCGACATCCAGCAAAGTATCAGAGCTGAGATGTTCACTCGCCCATATAGCTCGAACACTCCGACGCGCTATGCGAACTACTTCGCAACCCAGCTTGCGAAACTTCGTTGTTTTCAACCCCCACTATCAGAGCAAGACCTTGTTAATACCATCGTCTGGCAATACCCTGCAGACGTGCAACGAGTATTGATCGCTGCAGGAGCATCTACATTTCAGCAGTGCGATCAGATCTTGCGATGACTGGACGCCAATACCGAACAGTTTCCAACACACCGTCAACAGAAGGCTGACAGGCGTGAAGAGCGACACGTTAACTTGACGACTGTGGACAAAGTGGGCCAGACGCCACAGCAAACACAGACGCAAGAGAGCTTTGAACAGCGCAATGACTATAATCGTGGTCGGAGAGATTGGAATAACACTCCGTACGCTAGAGACCGGAGAGATGACCGTCGTAGTTACTGGAACCGACGTTTTGATCGAGGAACGAACGACAACCGTCGTTACGATGACGACCGCCGAGGGAATAACAACCGGAACTCACAGCAGGGAGGTATCCGTAGAGATTACCGCTACAGCAGAGGATACAATCGAGATCGGGACCCCAGATACCAGACCGATCGAGACTGGAGAGGAAGAGCACAGGAGAGTCGTGAATACCTTCAGCAACTCCGAGAACTCCATGAAATCCAAGAAGGGGGAGATCAGAACCCGACTTCGTGGGAAACACGAAATATTCCGGCGGAAGAAACGAAGCGAAACCAGCCCGGTACTTCCCGCCAAGAGAGAAAAAAACGCCGAAAAACCAGTAGATTCTTACCCGATTGAGCACAGAGTAACTGCCACTATCTTACTCTGGGAGCCGATTCAGGAAGATCTATTAGACGAACGACGAAGCACAACTGCGAATTGACGCGTCTACCGAAGATTGTAGCTACCCTGAATGGATGTGACGTAGTCATTCTCATCGATACTGGAGCGATGATAAGTGTCATTTCCGCCGATCGCCATGCCAGACTGAAAGCAAACTCTGAGGTGACAGAGCTGCCAGTTTCTGCAGTAAGAGTCAGAGGAGTTATACCTGACCGTGTTGTAACGTGCAAAGTTCAGATTTTATGCACTTTGAAAATTTCGAGCCACGTGTACTTGCACGAATTTCTAGTGATGAAAGGCTTGCATCATGATGCCATATTGGGTGCAGACTTCATTCGGAAGTACGATGGGATCATTGATATGGGACGTAATACGGTGGAGTTTAAGCCGAACGAACCCATCCAAATGAATTTAGTAGAGGAAGAACCGGAATTTGAATCCGAAGTCAATGTTGTTGAGAATTTAAATGGCAAGGAAATTGAGGAAACACAAGATGCTGACGAAGAGGCAGAACAATTATAAGCACCCGTACGAGAGATGGTAGATGCAATATTAAGCGAATACGAGGATATATTCGACACCACACCTGGTGAGATATTGGACTACGAGTACGATCTTATACTACTGGATGATTCCCCGTTCCAGAAGAAGATTTATCCTATCGCAGAGAAACACCGAGAGGAAGCTGCTAAGAAGATCCATGAGATGGAAGCAGCAGGTACAATTAAGAAGTCACCGACTCCTTTCTTGAATCCTATAACACCTGTGGTTAAGGTGGATGGAAGCTTGAGACTTTGTCTCGATGCGAGGGCCTTAAACGAACGCTTAGCTCCTGAGCATGACCGACCGCCCAAGATTAGGGACATCCTCAGAAAATTTAAGGGAAAGAAGATATTTTCGTCATTGGACTTAGTACAATCCTGCTACCATATAAGATTATCTGAGCATACTCAGACGTATACAGGGTTTCTGTTCGATCAGACCACTTATGTCTTTCGAAAACTACCCTTTGGAGTGAAAAATGCAGGAGCTGCATTAATTAGAGCACTTGATGCGAAGCTGAATCCTGAAGTAAAACAGAAGGTGATATGTTACGTGGATGACATCATCATAGTTTCGGAAACGGAGGAAGAACATTTAACAACTATACGCCTTGTTTTTGGAATCTTCGACAGGTTAATTTCAAAGTGAAGGTCGACAAGTGTCGATTCTTCCAGAGAGAAGTGAAATTTGTGGGACACATAATTAATGGAGATGGATATAGGCCGAATCCGGCAAAGATCAGAACCGTTGCTGCATTTCCGACACCAACCCGTGTGAAACACGTGAGACAATTCCTGGGAATTATCCAATTCTTTGCTGCTCATTGTGAGAGGTATTTTGAGACTGTAGCACCACTTCAAGGTCAGCTGAAGAAGAATTGCAGATGGGCTTGGGATGACGAGTGCGAGACGGCTTTCAAAAAAGCTAAACAGATGCAGGTTGATTCGATTCAGTTAGAATATCCAGACTACTCCCGGAATTTTATTGTAGAGACTGATGCATCTGCGATTGGAATAGTTGCCATCCTATTGCAGGAGGATGATGAGAAGAAACGTCATTACATCGCTTTCTTAAGTCGACGTTTGAGAGCGCATGAATCTCATTATTTCACCACTGAGATTGAAGCACTTGCGATTGTTTACGCGCTTGAGTACTGGCAGAAACTTTTGATAGGCCAGAGGATTATCGTGTGGACCGACCACCATGCACTGACCTTCATTTTAGGAACGAGACTGGCAAGCGACAGGATCACACGTTGGACGCTGTTTCTCCAACAGTTTGACTTGGAAATTGTTTACCGACCAGGCAGAGAGAATGTGTTGGCCGACATTCTCAGCCGGAATCCTGAAGCCACTGTGAATGCCATTGACATCGGGGGAGAATGCGAGGAACACCTTCGCCGACTTCGTCATCTACCAGAAGGACAACGACGTGAGGAGGAACTCAGGAACATTATCCGCTTCCTGGAACGACGAATGGATCCACAGGATGCTCACTATGCGAGGACAGCTGCTCTTGCAGATGACTATTTGATCTCATCGTGTCTTGTATAAGTTTGTGGACGAGGACCACACTCAACTGCGTGCAGTCATTCCGAGGAGATATCAAGAATCTGTCATTCTTATGGTTCATCTATCCATTGGACATGGTGGGACTGACAAGACCATTGCGACCATCAAGGAGTCTTTTACTTGGAAAAGGCTAGGAACCACCGTTAGACAGTGTTTACGTGCTTGCGACGCATGCCAGCGGAACAAGTACACGTCACACTTGTTGAAGGAACACCCTAGGCCAATACTCCCAACTCAACCTAGAGAGTTATACGCACAGGACCTTTATGGCCCAATACCAAAGGCCCGCCGTGGGAATCGCTTCATTGTTGTAACCATTGATGTGTTCACGATATATACGATGCTTCATCCAATTCAGAAAGCTACCGCACACCAGATTATTAAGAGAATTAGACGACAAGTGATACCAGAGGCAGGAAAGCCACAATTCCTGTTGACTGATCATGGATCACAGTACACCTCCGCAGAATTCAACAATGCTATGAACGAGTTGGAGATAGGTCATGTTTTATCGTCTATTCGCCATCCAGAGAGCAACCCAGCAGAATGCGTAATGTCTACTATCGCAAAATTCTGTCGATTGTATTGTCAGGAAGAACACTGGCGTTGGACCGAAGTCCTAGTTATCATGGCAAAATGTATTAACTCAACAGTCCATGAGAGCACTTGTCAAATACCCATGGTTTGCATTTGAACCAGATGCCGATGAGAATATGGAATCGTGTGATTGTAAATCCACCTTGTTTACAACCATCACACGCCAGCAGACTTTTGGCTGCAAGGGACACTTTGGACAGACAAGCTGCGAAACGTTTGAGAAGAACTAGACGCCAGAGATTCAGAGAACCACTAGTTGCGGGAGACCTTGTCCTTATAAGGAGACCCGGAATTTCAAGTCATATAGACCGCATATATGGGAAATTTCTGTCTTTATATTATGGCCCCAGTCGTATCCGACAACCTCTGAACAATGGAAGTTATGTGATTGAAGACATTCGGACAGGAGAGCGCATTGGAACCTTTAACGCAGCTAATCTAAAAATATCACTTATGAATGAACTTTGAGTCAAATAAAAATGTCGTCCCTACATTTTATTTGAAACGACGGAGAGGCAGATGAACCAGCTGAGCTAAGGTTCATGTGATATTTTTCATGACATCACATTTATGATGGGATGTACTACCTTTGTACACACCCAGAAAGCTACGAGAAGCTGAGAGCTTATACAATTCCCTTTGGAGTAGCGGAGGATCGCACTTTTGACTGTGGTGAAGTCTGCTAATTATTTATCTGAGGTCTTATTAATCAATTTTATCTTTCTACGAGACTCAGAATATTCCATTTCGTCATTCAGTATTATTGAAACATTTTGGAGATTTTTTTTTTCACTTTAAGGTATGGTAATATCATTGCAGATATGCAAGAAGGAATGTAAGTAGTCGCTCAACGACTTAGTTTGACGACTTGATTCCACGAGGGACGCAGTTCCGTGCACTACGTCTTGAGAATCCGCCCGATTGAGGCGTGTTGTGATATCCGTCGTATAAGACGTGGAAACAGTCCGCTTTTCAGCGAGGAAATATTATCAAGTGTCATCGAGCACCATTGTATTGCGAATCACAGTTGTTGAAGTGTAGTGATCAGCACGAATAGTAAAGTGAACTTATTTGGAAAGTATTGTGAATTTTCGACGATTCTGTAGCACCACATTTTTATACCCACGTGATTTGTGGAGGGCCAAGAGCCTGGTGCGAAATATACAGATAATTGTGATATTGCTACATTAGACAAGTGTTATACTAAAAATACATTATATATAAATTGCTACGGTGGATTTATCCACAAGAAATCGACGCCCATTTCACGGATGCCACGTGATTGCAAAAGTAGAATCTGTGCACGTGTGAAACAGCAGATCAGTGCATGGCCATTTATTAATGATATCTGCAAAGTGTAGAGGCTGTGTTACCAGATATATGTTTAACGCCTGTGATATCTACGAAGCATACCGTAATTTTCAAGTAATAATGATGAACTACATGATGTCTAATATTACCGACCACATGTTCGACATTTACAACACCATGTTCGAGTCGGAGATAATGGGCTAAGTACCATTATGGTATGAGGTAGATGTCTCGGATGGAGCGAGCATGATTTTGGAACTTCAAGAACGTCGAACGAGAAGGAAGGAATCGAGGATGCCTTTCCTAGGCATGTCCAACCCATTCACGATGTCAACTACAGGGACAGACCGAACCCTGGTCTTTGGGAGAGCCAAGATGGAAGTTCTGATAAGGACGATGCCAATCCTGAAAGCCAGAGGTGCTTTTGTTCAACCCTTGTCGTTGGACAGAGAGCTAAGTGTGGGCTCCTTCATATCGTGAGTTTGTACAACCCTTCTTTGTTCTAGTCATTGGTGGTATAGTTAGATTAGTGTAGATTGTAAATCAGCCGAACTTAGTGACAGCCATTTCATAGGTAGGGAATGTAATTAGTATAATCAGATGTCATTTATTTACAGTGATTGTGAGTCACCCTTGGGTTTGATATTTTGTTCAACCCTGGTGCAACCTGATGGACGTCATAGGACGCCAATTTCTGTCTATTGCTAAACGTGACTGTAGTCATTTCGAGGCTACTTTGTTTAACCCTATCTGGGGTGATTTTCGAGTCTTAGCAGACTCTTGTTATGGCAAACTGATGCCATGGTCATGATTCTTTAACTGCACTTATTGCAGCCAGTCAATGTTACGCCCCTGACTTCATTAGAGTAGTCGTATCATTTGAGTAATCGACTGTAATTACCAGTTTTGTAACTGCATTTATATTTCATTCGAGATGTGCTCAGAGGCCATCCAGGTCAAGTGTGGACCTTACAAGTAAAAGGGATGTTTCGTTGCCTAGCATCGAATCCTGTTCCCAACGTATCATTAAGCAAGTCCAGCAGTGTGGAGTTTGCGCCGTAACATTATTTTGTTAGTGTCAAGTGTGATGACACGTGATTTATTTGATGTTTGATACAAGTAACAAGTGAAGTATTTTATCTTTGAGAGCAAAGAGCTCCAGCAATGAGAGACATTGCTATCTTTTAAACGTCTTTGCTATGAAAGACAGAGTTATATGTTTGTATTCAGCTTTATAGCGTGCTTTTAATGCACACATTCTTCGAGGTTTATAACCTATGGTAAAGGTATTATTATGAGGCCAGTTTTACAGTTATTTTCTTGCCAAAACTGCCGGCCCAGTCAACGTGTTGTGTCATACAGTACTGGGAGCTTGTATGCCTGCTGTGACACAGAGACAGGTGGTTGAATACTTCCCAGCGCCCGACTGAGAGCGCTTGCTTCTAAGTGAGACAGACTTATGTTAACACAGGACAGAATGCTTGTAGCATTCATTTATTTTTCATTGCATTGATAGCTCATGGAACCCAGTGTCCACTTCTGTATCTGCTCACATGTTCTTTAGATTGTCATTTGTTAGTTAAACGCCTTTTGCGTGTACCGTTGTTTCGACGAGTACAGTTATGTCAGGTTTCTTATAGTATGTTGGAGGCTAGCCCCGTGGAGAGGGTTTTTCATGTATGAAGGTATTTTGTGTACCATGTCCGGGACTGTTCCCGTGGACCAGATATTTAAGGAGGGTAACTGATGTGTCCAGGCCCGTCCCAGAGTTATTGAACGCTAGCTGTGCGCCGCTGGTAACTTGTGTTATTGTGTGTCCGAGTTGTTATTGCTCGTTGATTGTATTCCGACTTTTGAGTCGAGGCTTTTTGGCAGAGATGATCTCAGGGAGACGCTCCGTGCCAAGGCTTGTCAGCTATTATTCGCCATAAACCAACGATAATCTAAACCGACATCTTAATAATAAAACGCATAATTTTAATAAACAAAATATAACTAACGAATCCTTTCTATTTAACCTTGTTCATTTGCATTTGGAACCTGCTGACATAGCCGTGCTAATGAAGGTATTTCCTGGAGGAAATGACTTTAGGACAGCTGACCTTTTGTAGCGACTGAAGCTTGTTCGAACCTTTAGTTCGTAGCTCGTGGAGCGCAGGCCATATGATGTTAGACGTAGTCTTCACTACGCAGTCGTCACCGTAATTACACACGTTAAATGACTATGGCTTACAAACAGTAAACCAAGGTGTAGGCAGGCTTTGAATAAAACTGTGGTCTTGTATTTATTTATTAATTGATGTAAAAGTGTACGAATCCTCTATGTTACCCTTTTGTGTGCTGATTAGCACCTAGTTCGTAAGAATGTCTTAGATGTTTTTTTTATGGCTTGTCACATAGCTTTGATTGTAATTGTTTGATATTACGGACGTCACCGCCGTAAATTTTGTAATTAATTAATAGGACTTAGCTAGATGAATTAATATTAAATGTAAATGTGGAGGTGGTATCATCCTAACTTAGATTTGTTTTGCTACCCTGTTAAATGTAAATTCCGATATTAGCTTGATCTTGTAACTTGACCTAGGGTTTTTCGTCGTACCATTTTCCTAGTGTTGCTGTTGTTGCTTTATTATTGTGAGACAGATCTTTCGCGAGGGTTTAATGTAATTTCTCAGGTAGGGACCTGCTCTCTATTTTTGATTATTTATTAGCTTGCGGATTAGCCGATAGAAACCCTCCGAACTAGGATAGGGGTTTGTCAATTTTACAATAAATTTTCACGATGTTTTACATAAGTCTGGATGTTTCCTTTCTCAGTCTAGCTTTTAAGGTGAACCTTTCCTTAGGCAGTCAATGACCTTTCGTCACCATGTACCACGATCCCCGTGGACGATAGTTTCTCGTGCCGCTTTGGTCTGTTTGGAAGTTCACCTGATCCTCTCGGCAGTTAGGTCCGGCGGATGAGATGTTAGGGAAGTCATTTCGGTTGTTGGCTGTCCTGGCAGCTCCTCTGACGGGCTCAGTATAGTGTTCCCCCTGTTTCATAAGGGGTGGGGGAGGGATGTGGCTTTGTTTCAAAGGTGTGTTGTACGTGATAGGCATATTCCCCTGATATACCGTTTGCCCTTGTATTTGCTTCCAATGCACCTCGGTGGTTATCTTGACCTTTATGTGTTGGTGGTGTTGGTCTACTGCTTTCGTGAAACCGCCGGCGATGGCGAGGGTGATTAGTATGTGAATTGCGTTAATGTAGCGGATCGTGGCGTTGGTATACATGGTACATCTGTGTTTTAATAATATGTGTTTGGAGCCGATTGAACCTCTTAAGCGGTTTGTCTCCGTTTTTAGTCAAGCTCTGTGTGATAGTAATTAAAAACGGGCCCGACCGAAGGTCTTTCCACCTATTGGTATGTGACTACTCTCCTTTTCGCTTTAATGGGCGAGTTGGGAGGGTCGTTAAAACTACTTGTGTCGCTAGCTTGACTACTTCGCTTGGCACTCGGAAAATTGTTTTCCCAAATTCCGGGCTTTGCTTGGTAGCTTCGGGTTCTAACTGCAGGATTTGTTGTTTAAATTCCTTAAAATGCAGTTATCTGGCGTCTCCACCAATCTTGCTGTAACGTTTGGGGCTACAACTGAGATGAAAGGGGTGAGGGTGTGTTTTGTGTGTAAAGGGTGAGTGCGAGGGTGGATTACCTACGGTGATGCGTAAATACTTGGTGGTTGGATCAAGTGTTGGGAGGTGAGAGCCTTTAGGCACTGCTGGTAGCTACAGGGGTTTGGGGGTGCTCCTAGCTGAGGATTGAAACGGGACGGCTCTCTAAGTAAAGGCGAGTATGCAGGAATTACAATAGCGCGCACGGTCAGGCAATAATTGCAGAGTTGCGACCTTGCTCTAAGCTGGACGACGCGCTGTCTACAATGGGACGAGGGGAATGCACAGATTGCTAATAGCTGTGACTCAACAGGGTCGGGATAGCACAATAAAATAGACAAAAGGTTACTTGTGATGGACAGTGGCAGTTTAATAATTACTTTCCGAAGTGTACAGCCTTCCCCAATTAAATGAGTGGCAGTACTAGTTATAGTATCGGATGAGGGCGATTACAATGTTTTAGGGGTTGGTGTTACGTCAGGAAAGAGTAATGGGATTTACCCGTAAGCACACTTACGTGATGGTCGGCCTCCAAAGCTTCCGTTGGCACCGGGCAGAGTGGTCAGCAGACAAGACCCCTGGCCCTTGAGGTGTGTGCCAAGTTATAGTGTAGGCCTCTGCTGACTTAAGCATTAGCACATACTTGCCCCACTTTGGTATTTTAGCCTGTGTCTGGTGATAATGGTGAAAGAGTGGGTTCGTGTTGTTGTTGATTCCTTGTATTCTTGTGTGTTAGATTTGGGGGTGAATTGTGTAGAGAATTGAGGCAGATGTTGGTAGATTGCAGAGTATTTGGATATTAGATAAATGTACCCTTGGGGTCATACCCCAGGGTGCAACAATATACTGTAGTCTATCGAGAAACATCGATGCAAGTGTTTCTTTTATTTCCTGACATAACCAGTACGGCATAATTTTCGTCATTGAATTCATAACTGTATTCAAACTGTAAAAATAAAGATTTGGGCAAGAATTTTCAAACTCTGTCTATGTATAGACTAATAAATGTTACGCCTCATCTGCTGTCACATACTTATTATTATTATTATTATTATTATTATTTTATTATTATTATTCCAGTGTTTAATTTGTAGTTAAATTCACTCTCTGCTATTTATATTAGTAAAGGATCAGAATATAAAGCAATTGAACAATGAAAATGAAACATAATGTTACTCGGGAGGTAAAGTTTCCTAACTTTCATCTGTCAGCTCGATTACTGACGTTGATTGTCACTGGCACTTTTATATTTCCTTATTTGAATTTTGTGCCCACCTGTTCTATTTTTATGGGTTATTCATGGTATTCCTTTTCTACGCTTTCTGTACAGAATGTTATTGTCTATTTTGAATCCGGTTACCTAACCACACATTTACTTTTTTTTTTAGTTTTAATTCTTCTATTAGATATTACTGTAACAATTTTCTTTTGGTGGGCATGGAAAACCCTCCCGTTGGTAGTTCCTGTGCCTCGTCATACTGTGTACTGTGGTAAGGGCAAAAGTACAACAAAGTGAACAAAACCACCATAATTTGTTTCTGTTGCATGAGGTACCCACGCGGAAAACACAGTAAAGTACAGTTGTATGTTCCACGTCTGTTAAAGGTGGTGAAGAGTATGTTCAGTGAATAATTTACTTTCTGAACTTCCTTTTTCATGATTTTTTGATTTTGTTTGCACCTGTTGTTAATTAAGTTATAGGTTATTTTTGCCATGTAAGGTTCATTTAAGGTATGTTGATTAAAGGATAATGCAAATCACACAAAAGGAATTTATTATGGTGGTCACAAAATACCCCCCGCCCGTTGGTAGCCCGTGGTTTGAAAAATAGCATGGTATTGCTAGGGTTAATTCTAGTCTGAGGGCTGGAACAGGGTTCGCTCAGCCTCGTGAGGCAAAACTGGGAAGATGTGGGTTAGATTCCTACCTCAGCCATCGTGAAAGTGGTTTCTCATTTCTACTCCTGGCAAATGCCGGGATGATTCCTTACTTAAGCCCACGGCCGCCTCCTTCCCAGCCCTCACCAGGATACAAATACACACACTCTAATACAGACACCACAGTAACCCAGATTTTCAGACAAGTACACGGGGCTAAAGTACCATTATGTCCAAGCCCCTCAAATGAAACAACAATTACAACGTTATTATATCACGTGACGTAATCTACACCCTCTGAGTAACATTGCTTGGGGACTCTTTATAAGGTAATAGAAATACAGAAAACAATTTATTGGGATCAGTTTTTGTTTATTGGAGACCACCTTGTGGTTTACTGGCTAGCACATTGCTGTCCATTCTTGGCTGTCACCACGGAGGCCCAGGTACGTTTCCCAAGAAATGTAATTCTGGTCTGAGGGCTGGAACAGGGTACACTCAGCCTCGTGATGAAAACCTGGGAAGATTTGGGTTAGATTCCTACCTCAGCCATCCTGGAAGTGTTTTTTCTGTGGATTCGCACTTCTACTCCATGCAAATGCCAGGATGGTACCCAACGTAAGCCACGGCCACTTCCTACGCAAATCCTACCTCATTTACAAATACACACACTAGTACGGACATCACAGTGACACAGGCTATCAGACAAATTCCACACACACCCAAATACACGGGGCTACATGACCACGCTGTCACAAAGCCCCTAAAACAATCATCATCATCATCATCATCATCAACAACAACAACAACAACAACAACTCTTGCTTTCACCCGTGAGGTCCGGAATCGATTGACGGCTCAATCAAGACATTTAGTTCTGGTCTCAGGGTTAGAACTGGGGTACACTAAGCCTCGTGATGTAAAACTGTGAAGAGGTGAGTTTTATTCGACTCAATAAAATAAAAATAAAATATGCTGACACCACAATAACACAGGTTATCAGATTTTGTGTTTTCACGTACTTCTGTATTAGAAAGCTTCAATAAAAGGACATATAGCCTGAAAATTATATTTCTTGCCTGGCTGTTCGACTGACACTCGGCTTGATAAGGAGCATTATTATGAGTTCAAAACTTCAGCTCACAGCACTAGCCTAACTTATTTAAGGTCCACTACTGAATTGATATAGCAATTCTGTCACTCTTCATTTCCTTCCCTGGCAAACCTAAATATATCGACATCTAAATCATTCTCTCTTTAATGATCATTTCAGTTCAAGGGCAGATGTTATCTCCCGAACGGCTGGTCGTATCGCAACAGGCTTTGGACAGTCAGCTTCAACATTTTTAGCTCTGTAACATAGGGTCATCAAAATAATTGAAGAATTAATTATTTTCGTGCGCGGAGAGAAATGACGATTTCGTACGGCACAGCGCGCCTAGCGAGCTGAGTTATCTAGGCAACGCCGCGCTATGCTATTGGCTGGCGCGTGTGAGAGAGTGAATCTGGCTCCTCGCTCATGTTCACAGTTGTTTTGGGTCTGGTATAGTTCTGGTGAACAATAGGTTATTATTTCCTAACATAATGACCAGGGCTCGGATAATTGTGTGCTTAACGTTTCATAAATATTTATTTACTTATGTGCTTAAAATTGGAAAATATGTGACTAAGTCTCCGAAATACGTTCTTAAAAAAGTATCATATTGTTAAGGCCCAGCTTTCAATGAGGCCTTAACCCCACATTTACCTAAACCCCATAATAATACAGGCACTCGACTGTACAGCCAAGTTACGAGATACGTGAAGAAACCATTGCCTCATAAAGCGTCAATGCATGTGAGATTTTCGATGTGAAATGCCATGTCCTGTGGTTCGGATTCCACGTAAAAAGGAGGTCCCGTGGCTCATAATCACAAGATTCACGGTCACGTAAAACTACAATCTTCCTTCCTTTTTCATAACACCAAGGCGCAAGCTTTCAGTATAACGAGATAACAGCAACATTGAGTTCGACAACAAGGCATACTGCTGACTGGGTTGACCCACAAAAGCAATGCAACTAAATAACAAAGGGCCCCACGTGCCCGGGGCAGTTGGGACAGTTAGACAGTTCTGCGACAGCTAGACGGACGGACGCCCGAGGCTGGTGCCTCACGGCGCGGCGGCTGTCCCATCGTGGACGAGGCTTGACTTCGAGACTACCAGAGATATCACAGCAGCACCTCTAAGGGTAAGCGTGATAGCTTTTCCTTTTTCCTCTGCACCTTTGACATCACTTTCCCCCTGACTTTAATGCATTAAACCCCAGATTGTAAACAAGGAATCTCTCTTTCATTGCCCCGATGTCACAGTTCCTAATTTTCCCGAAACGTAGCACTGCAAAACACCTGACCGTGAGGGCAGGGACTTTGCCCTGAGTCAGCACGCAACTGGCAACCACGGCAAGATCACGCACGCGTGCCACTAACTGAGCGGGTGGCCCGCGCACAATCCTGTGGGGAGCGCTCTTCCTGAACCCACCTTCGTTCCTTCTACATTCATTCATCCCGCCATCCCCCAACTCACACACACACACATCCTTACAGACACAACGTCGTTCAAGGAAGCCGCCCTCTCTTGAGCATCCCCCATCACACAACTACCCCTTTGCGAAGCACCCGCACGCCTATCAGAGAGGGTAGCGACCTGAACAAGTGGCGGGGCGCGCCGGGGTTAAACCGAAGAAAGAACTGTTTAACACGGTCCCTGGCTACCTCTAGCTAAGCGGAAAATGCACCCCAAAGTCCTGAACAAGTGGCAGAGTCACCGGGGTTAAACCGAAGATAGAAGGGTTTAACACGATCCTCGGACACCTCTTGCAAAGCAAAAACACACCCCTAGCTTTCGAAAAAGTAAAGGAGAGCGCCGGGCTTGGGCCAATGAAAACGGCTCAACTTGATCCCAGCTATACCCTTCTCGCATCCCCCGTAATTCTTCATCCCCCCCCCCCCCCACACACCCTTACAGACACAATGTCGTTCAAGTAAGCCGCCCTCTCCTGAGCATCCCCCATCACACAACTATACCTCTAGTCACCTCAAGACCTAAGCGGTCCCTTTGATGTCCTGGTCAGTCAAGAGGCCAACGCGCCATGAAATAGTCCCCACCTCTGCTTGTTTTTGGAATAGGTACACGATTTTCCAGCGCTTGTTGCTATGTTTCCATAAGCTGGCTACATTACTTTTCAGAATTTCCTTTGTAATAAAAATATATGAATGAATTTTTCATTTTCACGTTAATTGGGATCTTTGCTAACTTAGTTTTTCATGTGATGAATTGTGTGTGTGCATGTAGTTTTAGTGGTTTTTGGTACGATAGGCAGAGTAATTCAGCACCGATTTGATATTACATTACATTTTGTAGTGTATAAACAATGCTTGAGTGGCTAAAGAGCACCCGAGTGATTCGATTTTATGGCGAATCAAGTTCAAACTGCAGCTGTAAAGCTTGAATCACCAATAAAATACTTAAAAGGTAATAAAAGTGGAGAGAATTTGAGAAAAGGTGTAGACAAATGATTTTAAATGTAGCCTATAGTACATAACTTAGTAGGTTGAGAGATGATAATCTAGAGTTTCCATGCTGGGAATACAAGAATGGACAAAGAGAGAGGAGATAACGCGCAGGGATATTTTCCCCAGGACTTGACCTGACGTTTGGTATACCCCTTTGCCAAGCACCCGCACGCCTACCAGAGAGGGTAGCGACCTGAACAAGTGGCGGGGCGCGCCGGGGTTAAACCGAAGAAAGAACTGTTTAACACGGTCCCTGGCTACCTCTAGCTAAGCGGAAAATGCACCCCAAAGTCCTGAACAAGTGGCAGAGTCACCGGGGTTAAACCGATGATAGAACGGTTTAACACGATCCTCGGACACCTCTTGCAAAGCAAAAACACACCCCTAGCTTTCGAACAAGTAATGGAGAGCGCCGGGCTTGAGCCAATGAAAACGGCCCAACTCGATCCCAGGCATACCCTTCTCGCATCCCCCGTAATCCTTTATTCACCCCCATACACCAGGTTCTATACAATTCTCACCCCCGCCCACCCTCTAGGACCTGAACAATTGGTAAGATCCCGGATGGAACCTCTCGCAACCCTTTAAATCATTCACAACCAGTTTATACACTTCACTCGCCCCCGCCTACCCCCACGTCCTTAAAACACGGGTGGATTTGCGCCAGGGCTGATATTCAGAAATAAAGTACAATCCTATCCCTAAACAACCTCTCGCAAAACCAAAATACACTCCCACACAAGACCTTGCGATAAAACACCCCTCGCTTGCATCATACACAATTCTAACCCCCGCCCACCCTCCTAGATCCTTCAAAACATTCTAAACATTAACACAAACCCTGCATACCTCTCGCGAAGGGAACACACACACCCTAGGTTCAAATAACTAGTGGAAGAGCACCTGGCCTGAGCCACTTTCAGCAAGACCACCAGATATAGCTTCTTCCAGCCCCTTCATGCTCAAATCACCCCAGACAAGAATAATTCTCAACTTCCTTTCACCTACAGTTACATAAGCCGATACACAACGCTAACTAGGGATTCAACAATGAACAAAAAGCACCAGAGGCATAGGCTACTAGACAAACAGAGAAATCGAACACAATCTTGCAACCCCCTATAATCTATCACACACACAATCCAGTCCCACACATGACAGGCAATCGATCCCTTCACATCAAACACGCTCAATATACGTTGCATTTCATCTCCCCAGGCAAATGAAGCGACTGCATTCTGAGTTCTTTTCGCGCCCATAATTAAAGATTATACATTCGTAATTTAACCAAACCAATAAGAAGGAGAGGAATAAGATTCGGCATTTCAGAGAGAATGCTCATTTGGTATCATCATTAGGTTATTATTCCCATCATTAGCACTATTATTATTGTTATTACTCTAATTAGTACTATTATTACACGCACGCAACGACAGGAAGCAGGAGTTCGAACATTATCATTATTCCTTTTATTAATATTATTGTTACTACCATCATTATCATTGTTAAGCTTATTGTGGCGAAATTACGACCCTTGGCACTCGGCTATCATACACAGTTCAGTTAAGCAAAATTAGAAGAGGCGAATTCGATCCTCACGTCAGATATCCTGGAAATTACTTTCCATGACATCTCCACTCCTACTCCAGGCGAACGGCGGAATTCACCCATACTAAGATCACAACCACATCCCCACTTCATTCCTCACCTGAACTACAATCCATATTGCCCCTTTAAGAGTGATAATTAACTAACATATGCAATTTCTTTCAGGAGTGTCTTTATATATTTATATCTTGTACCCCACCCATTCACTGGATACACTGCGTTGACCGACTGAAGAGCACTAACGACAATTTGTGTAGACAATGCTGTAAGAATAATTTCGATTATTCCAAGCCTTACACTCTTAAGGTACAAATTAAGCACACACTCAAAGGGCCACCACAATAACACAGATTAGCTTACGAACTGCACACACACGAATACACCAATACAGTCATTACAATAATACAGTCTTACAGACCAATCCCACGCACACAAACTATACAGTCATCATAAATACACTGGTTATCAGACGAAGTACAAATCACGCACACTAATACATTCACTACAATAACACAGATTAGCAGTCGAATTGCACTATTACAGTAATTACGATAACAAAGGTTCCTAGACAAACACACCCTAATTACGTCATTACAATAACACCGGGTGAGTTAGCCGTGGTCGTTACGGCATGCCTGCTGGCAGTCGCTCACATCCGGGAGGCGAGGTGGTTCGAATCCCCCCGCCGGCAACCTTGAAGATGGTCTTCTGTGGTTTCCCATCTTCCTTCTGGGCAAATGCCGAGGTTGGTCCCTAACTATAGGCCACAGCCGCTACCTTCCAACTCCTTGTCCTTACAATCACACTTTCCTCTCCAGACAACACTCCACACGCGTCGGTACGTGTAGCTCACCCATTGTGTGTTCGCCTCGAAGCAGCTACAAAAACTGGCGAGCCGAACATGTCCTCGGACACTCCCGGCACTAAAAGCCATAGGCTTAAAAAATACAATAACACAGTTTATTAGACCAATATCACGCACACACACTAATACAGTCATCACAATAATACAGATTAACAGACAAATCACACTAACCAATTACATCACTACAATAACTGAGGTTAATAGACAAATATCACGCACAAACACTTATTACGTCACTACAATGACACAGATTAATAGACCAATATCACGCACACACCCTATTTACATCACTACAATAACACAGGTTAACAGACAAATCACACTTACTAACTACGTCACTACAATAAACAGGTTAACGAACCAATCTCACCCCCAAACACAAATAACACAGGTTACAGACAACTCTCACACACGCACACACTCCAACTCAGTCACTACAATAACACAGGTTAACGGAACAATCTCACGCGCGCACACACACACACACACACACACACTAATTACGCCACTACAATAACACAGGTTAATAGACCAATATCACGCACACACACTAATTACATCACTACAATAACACAGGTTAACAAATCACACTTAGTAACTATGTCACTACAATTACACAGGTTAACGAACCAATCTCACACCCACACACTAATTCAATCATAACAATAACACAGGTTACAGACAACTCTCACACACGCACACACACCAACTCAGTCACTACAATAACACAGGTTAACGAACCAATCTCACGCACACACACACTAATTACGTCACTACAATAACACAGATAACAGACCAATATCACGCATACACACTAATTGCATCACTACAATAACACAGGTTAACAGACAAATCACACTTACTAACTACGTCACTACAATAACACAGGTTAACGAACCAATCTCACACCCACACACTAATTCAATCATAACAATAACACAGGCTACAGACAACTCTCACACACGCACACACACCAACTCAGTCACTACAACAACACAGGTTAACGAACCAATCTCACGCACACTAATTAAGTCATACAATAGCACAGGTTAATAGACCTATATCACGCACACACACACACTAATTACATCAGTACAGAAAAACAGGTTAATAGACCAATCTCACGGACACACACTAAAGAGGTCACAACAATAACACAGGCTAACAGACAAATCGCACTTACTAACCACGTCACTACAATAACCCAGGTTATTAGACAGATTGCACACACACACACACACACATACATACACTGATTCAGTCACCACAATAACACAGATTACCAGACAGGCACCACAATAACACAGATTACCAGACAGGCGCCACAATAACGCAGGTTACCAGATTAATTACAAACACACATATACTCAAACAGTCACCACAATAACACAGATTAGGTTATGAATTGCATACACACAAACACACCAATACAATAACCCAGACTAGTAGATGAATTGGACTAATTCAGCCATTACAATAACACAGGAGTAGTGGAGTAGTGGCGCTTCTAACGCACTCCAAAACCCTCATTGCCCCACTACTAAGCCTTAGTCATGTTAAATATTTCTCGAACGCGTGGTCCGATTTTGACAAATGAGGTATTGTTGGACTCGGGCTGACGTCCTCTTTGCTATGGACCACTCGTTATATTTTTCAAAATTTTTTTGAAAATTTTTGTTTTCGAAACTATGTGATAGTTTGAAAACCAAACAGGATAGAACGTTGTGCCATGGCTCAAACGAACAGTCTTTATGACCTTTATTTTTTGTAATAAAACTTTTTTATTTTTTATATTTTTTTGAAAACACTTTAATTTTGAAAATCCTATATTTTGGAAACTAGGAACTCTACAAAAAAAATTGTTTAACGTAAATCAATGGTCCCTACCCCCTCTACCCCCAAAATAAATTTCAAGTCTCTAGAATGAAAACCTGCAGTAGTGGGGTAGTGGGGGAGCTGCTTATAAAAGCAAGTGGTGAGCCCCTGCGACCTTGGAATGGAAAGAGCCATGCTAGGAGGGCATGCTTGGATTCGTTTTTTTCGTCTCGTTGTGCTCTTTACGGGAATGTCGGTGTCGAAAAGGTGAAAATCTGGAAACACAGTCTTTTTGGGGTAAAAACGTGATTTTAGACTTTTTGCTATATCTCGCGAACCAATCATGCTAGAGGCATGTTCGACAGGTCCAAGGACTCGGGGTGACGTCCTCTCTGCTATGGACCACTCGTTATAATTTTTAATAAAATTGGAAACTCGATTTTGGGGTAAACACGTGTTTTTGTGATTTTGCCGATATCTCGCGAACCAATCATGCTAGAGGTGTGTTCGACGGGTCCAAGTACTCAGGGTGATGTCCTCTTTGCTATGGACTACTCATTGTAATTTTAAAAAAATTGGGAAACGCGATTTTGGGGGTAAACACGTGTTTTTTGTGATTTTTGCCGATATCTCACGAACCAATAACGCTAGAGGCATGTACGATGGGTCCAAGGATTCGGGAAGACGTCCTCTTTGCTATGGACCACTCGTTGTAATTTTAAAAAATTTGGGAAACGCGATTTTGGGGTAAACACGTGTTTTTTGTGATTTTGCCGATATTTCACGAAGCAATAACGCTAGAGGCATGTACGATGGGTCCAAGGATTCGGGAAGACGTCCTCTTTGCTATGGACCACTCGTTGTAATTTTAAAAAATTTTGGAAACGCGATTTTGGGGGTAAACACGTGTTTTTTGTGATTTTTGCCGATATCTCACGAACCAATAACGCTAGAGACATGTACGAGGTGTCCTAGGACTCGGGCTAACACTCCATTTCAAATGTGGTAGATATTTTTTTTCAAAAAATAATTCACAAAGGGCCTAACGCCGTACATGTTGAAAAAAAAATTCTTTACCGTTACCTGTTTATAATGTTTATGAAGCGTGGTGGTTGAGAGAGACGATACGGCTGGGTGTGTGTGTTTCAATGAACCTGTCGCTGACCACGGTGGCCGTGTTCAATAGATCAATTGATATTTCGACGGGTCGATGTATGACAGAGCGAGAGTGCGTTTTCCTGATATTTTACCTTTGACGTGTAAACGGTGATGAAAACTTGGTTCTATGGTGGTCGAAGCGAGTACAGAAAACAAACTTACAGGAGGTGAAGGTCATTTGAGCTTATTGGAAGGCTCCGGTCTGACTTGACAACAGGTGCAATGGAAAAAATGACCAAGACGCTTGAAGGTGAAATAATCTGACCATCGTGGTGGCAGGGGAGTGTGAAAGGCATGCACACACATTTGTGAAACCACATGTATGCTAAACCAGTGACATCCTGTTTTGCTTCGTACGTGACAAAATGCAAGTTCATGTGAAATTTCATCTTTCACAGGTGTTCGCTTGGGTGTTATCTGTCCACGTGCGCGATAACTGTTAACAAGTCACATCCTGTTTTGCATTGTACGTGACAAAATGCAAGTTCAGGTGAAATTTGATCCGGTACAGGTGTTCGCCTGGGACGTTAGCTGTGCACGTGCCTGATAAGAGAATGTTCAAAGCGTGGGAAAAAATGATTATACATGCAACGTAGCATATATAAAGACATGTCGTTATCATTTCCACTCTCACTTGGGTGGACTACCTTTGAACACACTGCGTTGCATGAAACCCCTGGTCTTGTTTAACAGTTTTGGTGTTGGTGGAAAATACTTAGCCTTGTTGTGGGGTAGGTATTTATTTATATATTTATTCATTTATACATTTATTGATTAATATATATATATATATTTACAAGCAATTATTTATTGATTAAGTAATTAATGATTTTATTTATTTGTTTGCAGATAACCGGCATACCTTACATGTCTGAGGGAGAAGAAACCATTGCACTTTTGAGCCCACTAGAAGGGAAGAGTAACAAGTCACTGCAAGTAAAGGTGAGATGATTTTTTTAAACTAACTTGTTTCATTTTTTGTTTTATGTTTTATTTTATGAAATGTATGTATTAACCTGAATTTAGGTATTTATAGCGGTTTATTTTATTTATTTTTAGAAACTTGGAAAGAATAGCCTTACCGCCGTAGCAGTCGCTGAAAAAAAACAGAAACGCACTAAAGCGAAACCACTGCCAAAGAGTGAACTGTTTAAAACTCAGGTAAGTCCAACTTAAAAATGCTATTCCATTTTACCACTACTGAAAACTCGTAGACAAAAAAAAATTCATTACCTGTACATGACTGGGACAATGATTGCTTTCTTGATTAATGGCTATGTTGTTGTTGTTGACTGGGAAAAGTACAAGGCCATGTTGGATTTTCTAAAAATAAAAATAATAAATTTAATTTATGGGTGGTTCCCTATGGACTCAACGAATATCCACAGGTTTGAACATGATAATGTGAACAAAATGACATGACATTCATTTTTGTTTATATATTGGTTAAAGGGAGGGTGGGGGAATGTAAATGACTGTAGCTTTATAAAAAAGAAAATAAGTACATGGGTTACTGTTAGTGCCAACATACAGTTTATTTTTAATGGTGTTTTGATATATTAATGCCAATTAACGTTAACGTTTTATTTACAAGTATTGATTGATTGATTGATTGATTGAGTGATGGGTTATTTTGTTTGCTTTTAGGTGTCGTCATGTGCCATTAACGTAATGAACAGACCGTGAACAAGCATGCATTATGCTTTAAAGTACTCTGTGCAATGTTAATAACTTACAATAAGAAAAAGTTTTATTATAACACATGGCGTTAGTACCAAATACAACAAGTGAGCAAGTTGGTTTACCACGTGGGTTAAATTTAAAATCAGAACATGATCGATGGTTAACATTTGAATCCTGGCCTGTAGGCTTTTTGTCGACGCATGAACTTGCAAAAGCCGGTTTTTTTTACTTGAACCGAGGAGATGTGGTGCGCTGTGTGTTTTGTCGTATTGAACTTTCACACTGGGAAGAAGGGGATGATCCCTTTAGAGACCATTTGCGATGGTCTCCTCACTGTCCTTACATGCTTGGAAAGCAAGTGGGTAACCTACCCGTGCATTCATTTTACCGAACCACAAGGCCTATGGCCGCTACTTACGTTGCTGAATCACAAATAAATAATAATAATGATGTATTACCAGCCAACGGTAGTGTCGATATATGTGGTCCATATGCCATAGACAGTGTTGAATTGGCGTGTACTTTTGAAAAATTGGCAGTTTGCAAGACTAAAGCACTAGCACACCCAGAGTACAGCTCTGTTGAAAAACGTTTCGAATCTTATAAAAATGTTTGGCCATTAATATTAAAACACCTTACCAAACAGCTAAGTGAAGCTGGATTTTTTTATACTGGTGAAGGGGATAAAACAATATGTTTTTATTGTGGATTTGCTTTAAAGGATTGGCAAATGACTGATGACCCTTTTGTGCAACACGCTCGTTGGTTACCAAACTGTAAATACATGGTGTTGCTTAAAGGTCAGGAATTTGTGAACACTATTCGTAAAGAAAAAGTGATTGCAGCACAAGACATAAAAGTGCCTTTAGAGTTAGAGCACGCGGAGCAAATACATAAGGCTGAAAGAAAAGACTTGTCTCACGAACAGATACAAAAGTGTGACCAACAATTATGTAAAATTTGTTATCAAGATGAACTAGGTGTTGTATTTTTACCCTGTGGACACATGATAGCCTGTGTCAAGTGTGCATTAGAACTTAACACTTGTGCTATATGCAGAAAAGTAGTATCTGCTACAGTTAGGGCATTTCTTGCATAACTAGTATAATTTATTCGCCATGCATAGTGCAAAATCCCTAATTGCACAATATTATTAAAGCTGTTTTAGAGTGTAATAGATATGCTTTTGTTTTGTTTATAGACTACTACAATGAATGTTTTGAATGCTGTGGGACAATCATGTGGCTTAGAGACAAAGAAGCTCAGCGAATTGCCAACGCATATTCCATTCCGCATTATCAAGATTCGGAAATTGAAAACAGCATATGGTGATCGTGTACTTTGTGTATGTGAAAACTTTGAGACATTTCTGCCTATACGGTTTAATGATATGTCGGAAAGTGTTTTTGATGAAGTCAATAATGCTGTGCAACCTGTACACTTAATTTATGAAGGTTTTAAAAACAATAGGTGCATGGTTCGTTTTAATTAAATAAATTAAAAAAATGTGAAATAATAATGGAAAATATAAGTAATGACAATATACTGAAAAAGAAAGAAAATATGTGTATAGAATAGTAATGTTTCAGTGTTTAGTGTTGTCTTTAAAAATATTATGATGAAACCAAAAAAAACAAGAAATGTATATAAAGTTTGTAAATAAATGCAAAATCATGTTACAATGTTGTTTTATTTTATACAAAGTTAGTATATTTAACATTGCAGAGTATACATGATTATGACAATAAATGCACACTGAATACAAGCCTTTCTCACTTTACAATAGTCTGTTATAGTTTTAAACACAATGCTTGTTGTAGATTATTTTATAGCAATGTCCATTCAACGTTGTTTTCGAAAAGTGGGAAGCCGCAATGGTTGTATAGGCATAAAAGCTTTATTGTTATTACTATTTAGTCACTTTGATCCCCTTGCATATCAAGAGCAGATGACCTAGTTGTTCCACTCTTTAAAACGACAACAACAACACTACCTCTTGCATAGTTTGTGATGTTGATGGCTCTTGCGACGTGGAAGATGGATTAAAAATAACTTTTAGAACTGGGGTTAAACGTTGCTCATTAAACAATGCACTATTTTGAGTAGCAATATGGTTTTCTTGATTTTTTGTCGACGGCAACTGTGTTTCATGCAGCACACTACATTGATGATCACTGACACTTAAAACCTCACTATTTTTACTTTTTAGGTCACCACGACAATGTTTGGAACGTTGCTTTGAACAACGCCAAATAACAGTTCCATTTTTATTGGTTCGTTTCACAATATATGAATATCCTTTATAGTATGCGTAAGGCTTACCATACCTAGTCACTGATACTTCCATATCAACTGTCAAGCATAGACTAAGCTCTAGTAAAGTCAACTTGGTAATAAGAATACTAGTTTAATGTGAGAGCAAATATGGATCCAAAGAGTTCAGGTAAAAGTGAAAGCAAATAAGCAAATATTAGAAAGAAGAGTTGAGGTGAAAGTGGTCGCAAAGTGGTAGACCCATTACACAATAATTTCAGCACGACGAAGCTCTTGTTCAATTTCTTTGATTTCCCAATCGTGACCAGTATGGCCAGCTTGACGTGAGGCATGCAACAACTGTAGCCGCTGGACGAGCTTATTGGGATTGTGCCAGTATACAAATTTAACAAATGGATTTTTAGGTGTAAACAAAGCATTACCATTATCATGATCATTATCATCATCGTCATCATCATTATCATCATCATGATCACCATTATCATCATGACCATCATCACTGTTACTATATAGTCCTTTTTGATCCTCTTGCAATACCACTTTATTTATAGTCTGAGTTGATTTTGATAGTGTTGAAGGTTTCTTGGACGTTGACAACTGTCCTAACATGACGTTTTGAGGACATGATAAGTCCTTTTGAACAAACACTGCACTATCTTTAGCCGCAATATCGTTTTCTTGAACTTGCTTTTTAACATTTTGATAATTGTTTGTAAACAGTAAGCGTGGTTCGTTTCGAGCACTACATTGATGAACACTCACACTTAAAACCTTTCCATTTTTACTTTTCAGATTGCCTCGACATTTTGTTGACCTCTCTTTTGAGCATCGCCAGAATATTATTCCATTCACATTCTGGCGATTATAGTTATAGGAGTAGCCTTGATAGAGTGCACGTAGCCTACCTTTGTTGGTTGTAATAAGTTCCATAGTAGTAACTGACCTGTCAGTACGATGTTCACACTACAAAGGTTACAACTGTTTTGCTGATGGAGTGACCTACCATAAGCTTATATATTGGCTTATGTGTTGGCTTTTTGTGTTGGCTTTTCGTGTTGGCTTTTCGTGTTGGCTTTTGTGTTGGCTTATGTGTTGGCTTTTTGTGTTGGCTTTTTGTGTTGGCTTTTCGTGTTGGCTTTTCGTGTTGGCTTTTTGTGTTGGCTTTTCGTGTTGGCTTTTGTGTTGGCTTATGTGTTGGCTTTTCGCGTTGGCTTTTCGTATTGGCTTTTCGTGTTGGCTTTTTGTGTTGGCTTTTCGTGTTGGCATTTCGTGTTGGCTTTTGTGTTGGCTTTTCGTGTTGGCTTTTTGTGTTGGCTTTTCGTGTTGGCATTTCGTGTTGGCTTTTCGTGTTGGCTTTTTTTTGTATTGGCCTTTCGTGTTGGCTTTTTGTATTGGCTTTTCGTGTTAGCTTTTTGTGTTGGCTTTAGTATTGGCTTTTGTATTGGCTTATTTGACAAGTTATTTGTGTCAATGTATTTAGTGGATTTTGTTCTTGGTGTTGGAAAGTAGTTGAAAGAGAGGGAATATTTAAAGACTTAACCTCAGCTCACTAACCTAACCTAACCTAACCTAACCTAACTTTGCCTAACCTAACCTAACCTTTCAACTCTCAGATGTTAATTAAATTCTGTGCATAGTCGAGTTGGAACCCAAGACCTCAGGGGTAAAAAAACAATTATTTTTTGACGACTTATTTTGGTAACTTGTTTTAATGGCTAACCTAACTTTACCTAACCTAACCTAACCTAACCTAACCTCAGCTCACTTTGGATATTACTAGTAAGTGTTCATATTCTCTGCTAGGTAGCATGCTAGTAGTACAGGTAGTGCTCATATTTACCGCTAGGTAGCAGAAACATACTTTGCATGTTGCATGTGACACTTGTGAAGTTTAACCACATGCAAGACGTGCTTGTATAAGTTCTCTATTTAAACTCAATATACAATTAACCACTAAATGTTCAGAACTAACATGTATAGCCATGTTTAGGGTATATAGGAGACCCTTAGCAAGAAAGGCTGTCTAACCCACGAGTGTACAGCCTTGTCATACGCAGTAAGCACCTGTTGGCTTTCTCAAATTGTTGTTGTTGTTGTTGTTGTTGTTTTCTGCCAACAGGTGCTTACTGCGTATGACAAGGCTGTACACTCGTGGGTTAGACAGCCTTTCTTGCTAAGGGTCTCCTATATACCCTAAACATGGCTATACATGTTAGTTCTGAACATTTAGTGGTTAATTGTATATTGAGTTTAAATAGAGAACTTATACAAGCACGTCTTGCATGTGGTTAAACTTCACAAGTGTCACATGCAACATGCAAAGTATGTTTCTGCTACCTAGCGGTAAATATGAGCACTACCTGTACTACTAGCATGCTACCTAGCAGAGAATATGAACACTTACTAGTAATATCCAAAGTGAGCTGAGGTTAGGTTAGGTTAGGTTAGGTTAGGTAAAGTTAGGTTAGCCATTAAAACAAGTTACCAAAATAAGTCGTCAAAAAATAATTGTTTTTTTACCCCTGAGGTCTTGGGTTCCAACTCGACTATGCACAGAATTTAATTAACATCTGAGAGTTGAAAGGTTAGGTTAGGTTAGGCAAAGTTAGGTTAGGTTAGGTTAGGTTAGGTTAGTGAGCTGAGGTTAAGTCTTTAAATATTCCCTCTCTTTCAACTACTTTCCAACACCAAGAACAAAATCCACTAAATACATTGACACAAATAACTTGTCAAATAAGCCAATACAAAAGCCAATACTAAAGCCAACACAAAAAGCTAACACGAAAAGCCAATACAAAAAGCCAACACGAAAGGCCAATACAAAAAAAAGCCAACACGAAAAGCCAACACGAAATGCCAACACGAAAAGCCAACACAAAAAGCCAACACGAAAAGCCAACACAAAAGCCAACACGAAATGCCAACACGAAAAGCCAACACAAAAAGCCAACACGAAAAGCCAATACGAAAAGCCAACGCGAAAAGCCAACACATAAGCCAACACAAAAGCCAACACGAAAAGCCAACACAAAAAGCCAACACGAAAAGCCAACACGAAAAGCCAACACAAAAAGCCAACACAAAAAGCCAACACATAAGCCAACACAAAAGCCAACACGAAAAGCCAACACGAAAAGCCAACACAAAAAGCCAACACATAAGCCAATATATAAGCTTATGGTAGGTCACTCCATCAGCAAAACAGTTGTAACCTTTGTAGTGTGAACATCGTACTGACAGGTCAGTTACTACTATGGAACTTATTACAACCAACAAAGGTAGGCTACGTGCACTCTATCAAGGCTACTCCTATAACTATAATCGCCAGAATGTGAATGGAATAATATTCTGGCGATGCTCAAAAGAGAGGTCAACAAAATGTCGAGGCAATCTGAAAAGTAAAAATGGAAAGGTTTTAAGTGTGAGTGTTCATCAATGTAGTGCTCGAAACGAACCACGCTTACTGTTTACAAACAATTATCAAAATGTTAAAAAGCAAGTTCAAGAAAACGATATTGCGGCTAAAGATAGTGCAGTGTTTGTTCAAAAGGACTTATCATGTCCTCAAAACGTCATGTTAGGACAGTTGTCAACGTCCAAGAAACCTTCAACACTATCAAAATCAACTCAGACTATAAATAAAGTGGTATTGCAAGAGGATCAAAAAGGACTATATAGTAACAGTGATGATGGTCATGATGATAATGGTGATCATGATGATGATAATGATGATGACGATGATGATAATGATCATGATAATGGTAATGCTTTGTTTACACCTAAAAATCCATTTGTTAAATTTGTATACTGGCACAATCCCAATAAGCTCGTCCAGCGGCTACAGTTGTTGCATGCCTCACGTCAAGCTGGCCATACTGGTCACGATTGGGAAATCAAAGAAATTGAACAAGAGCTTCGTCGTGCTGAAATTATTGTGTAATGGGTCTACCACTTTGCGACCACTTTCACCTCAACTCTTCTTTCTAATATTTGCTTATTTGCTTTCACTTTTACCTGAACTCTTTGGATCCATATTTGCTCTCACATTAAACTAGTATTCTTATTACCAAGTTGACTTTACTAGAGCTTAGTCTATGCTTGACAGTTGATATGGAAGTATCAGTGACTAGGTATGGTAAGCCTTACGCATACTATAAAGGATATTCATATATTGTGAAACGAACCAATAAAAATGGAACTGTTATTTGGCGTTGTTCAAAGCAACGTTCCAAACATTGTCGTGGTGACCTAAAAAGTAAAAATAGTGAGGTTTTAAGTGTCAGTGATCATCAATGTAGTGTGCTGCATGAAACACAGTTGCCGTCGACAAAAAATCAAGAAAACCATATTGCTACTCAAAATAGTGCATTGTTTAATGAGCAACGTTTAACCCCAGTTCTAAAAGTTATTTTTAATCCATCTTCCACGTCGCAAGAGCCATCAACATCACAAACTATGCAAGAGGTAGTGTTGTTGTTGTCGTTTTAAAGAGTGGAACAACTAGGTCATCTGCTCTTGATATGCAAGGGGATCAAAGTGACTAAATAGTAATAACAATAAAGCTTTTATGCCTATACAACCATTGCGGCTTCCCACTTTTCGAAAACAACGTTGAATGGACATTGCTATAAAATAATCTACAACAAGCATTGTGTTTAAAACTATAACAGACTATTGTAAAGTGAGAAAGGCTTGTATTCAGTGTGCATTTATTGTCATAATCATGTATACTCTGCAATGTTAAATATACTAACTTTGTATAAAATAAAACAACATTGTAACATGATTTTGCATTTATTTACAAACTTTATATACATTTCTTGTTTTTTTTGGTTTCATCATAATATTTTTAAAGACAACACTAAACACTGAAACATTACTATTCTATACACATATTTTCTTTCTTTTTCAGTATATTGTCATTACTTATATTTTCCATTATTATTTCACATTTTTTTAATTTATTTAATTAAAACGAACCATGCACCTATTGTTTTTAAAACCTTCATAAATTAAGTGTACAGGTTGCACAGCATTATTGACTTCATCAAAAACACTTTCCGACATATCATTAAACCGTATAGGCAGAAATGTCTCAAAGTTTTCACATACACAAAGTACACGATCACCATATGCTGTTTTCAATTTCCGAATCTTGATAATGCGGAATGGAATATGCGTTGGCAATTCGCTGAGCTTCTTTGTCTCTAAGCCACATGATTGTCCCACAGCATTCAAAACATTCATTGTAGTAGTCTATAAACAAAACAAAAGCATATCTATTACACTCTAAAACAGCTTTAATAATATTGTGCAATTAGGGATTTTGCACTATGCATGGCGAATAAATTATACTAGTTATGCAAGAAATGCCCTAACTGTAGCAGATACTACTTTTCTGCATATAGCACAAGTGTTAAGTTCTAATGCACACTTGACACAGGCTATCATGTGTCCACAGGGTAAAAATACAACACCTAGTTCATCTTGATAACAAATTTTACATAATTGTTGGTCACACTTTTGTATCTGTTCGTGAGACAAGTCTTTTCTTTCAGCCTTATGTATTTGCTCCGCGTGCTCTAACTCTAAAGGCACTTTTATGTCTTGTGCTGCAATCACTTTTTCTTTACGAATAGTGTTCACAAATTCCTGACCTTTAAGCAACACCATGTATTTACAGTTTGGTAACCAACGAGCGTGTTGCACAAAAGGGTCATCAGTCATTTGCCAATCCTTTAAAGCAAATCCACAATAAAAACATATTGTTTTATCCCCTTCACCAGTATAAAAAAATCCAGCTTCACTTAGCTGTTTGGTAAGGTGTTTTAATATTAATGGCCAAACATTTTTATAAGATTCGAAACGTTTTTCAACAGAGCTGTACTCTGGGTGTGCTAGTGCTTTAGTCTTGCAAACTGCCAATTTTTCAAAAGTACACGCCAATTCAACACTGTCTATGGCATATGGACCACATATATCGACACTACCGTTGGCTGGTAATACATCATTATTATTATTTATTTGTGATTCAGCAACGTAAGTAGCGGCCATAGGCCTTGTGGTTCGGTAAAATGAATGCACGGGTAGGTTACCCACTTGCTTTCCAAGCATGTAAGGACAGTGAGGAGACCATCGCAAATGGTCTCTAAAGGGATCATCCCCTTCTTCCCAGTGTGAAAGTTCAATACGACAAAACACACAGCGCACCACATCTCCTCGGTTCAAGTAAAAAAAACCGGCTTTTGCAAGTTCATGCGTCGACAAAAAGCCTACAGGCCAGGATTCAAATGTTAACCATCGATCATGTTCTGATTTTAAATTTAACCCACGTGGTAAACCAACTTGCTCACTTGTTGTATTTGGTACTAACGCCATGTGTTATAATAAAACTTTTTCTTATTGTAAGTTATTAACATTGCACAGAGTACTTTAAAGCATAATGCATGCTTGTTCACGGTCTGTTCATTACGTTAATGGCACATGACGACACCTAAAAGCAAACAAAATAACCCATCACTCAATCAATCAATCAATCAATCAATACTTGTAAATAAAACGTTAACGTTAATTGGCATTAATATATCAAAACACCATTAAAAATAAACTGTATGTTGGCACTAACAGTAACCCATGTACTTATTTTCTTTTTTATAAAGCTACAGTCATTTACATTCCCCCACCCTCCCTTTAACCAATATATAAACAAAAATGAATGTCATGTCATTTTGTTCACATTATCATGTTCAAACCTGTGGATATTCGTTGAGTCCATAGGGAACCACCCATAAATTAAATTTATTATTTTTATTTTTAGAAAATCCAACATGGCCTTGTACTTTTCCCAGTCAACAACAACAACATAGCCATTAATCAAGAAAGCAATCATTGTCCCAGTCATGTACAGGTAATGAATTTTTTTTTGTCTACGAGTTTTCAGTAGTGGTAAAATGGAATAGCATTTTTAAGTTGGACTTACCTGAGTTTTAAACAGTTCACTCTTTGGCAGTGGTTTCGCTTTAGTGCGTTTCTGTTTTTTTTCAGCGACTGCTACGGCGGTAAGGCTATTCTTTCCAAGTTTCTAAAAATAAATAAAATAAACCGCTATAAATACCTAAATTCAGGTTAATACATACATTTCATAAAATAAAACATAAAACAAAAAATGAAACAAGTTAGTTTAAAAAAATCATCTCACCTTTACTTGCAGTGACTTGTTACTCTTCCCTTCTAGTGGGCTCAAAAGTGCAATGGTTTCTTCTCCCTCAGACATGTAAGGTATGCCGGTTATCTGCAAACAAATAAATAAAATCATTAATTACTTAATCAATAAATAATTGCTTGTAAATATATATATATATATTAATCAATAAATGTATAAATGAATAAATATATAAATAAATACCTACCCCACAACAAGGCTAAGTATTTTCCACCAACACCAAAACTGTTAAACAAGACCAGGGGTTTCATGCAACGCAGTGTGTTCAAAGGTAGTCCACCCAAGTGAGAGTGGAAATGATAACGACATGTCTTTATATATGCTACGTTGCATGTATAATCATTTTTTCCCACGCTTTGAACATTCTCTTATCAGGCACGTGCACAGCTAACGTCCCAGGCGAACACCTGTACCGGATCAAATTTCACCTGAACTTGCATTTTGTCACGTACAATGCAAAACAGGATGTGACTTGTTAACAGTTATCGCGCACGTGGACAGATAACACCCAAGCGAACACCTGTGAAAGATGAAATTTCACATGAACTTGCATTTTGTCACGTACGAAGCAAAACAGGATGTCACTGGTTTAGCATACATGTGGTTTCACAAATGTGTGTGCATGCCTTTCACACTCCCCTGCCACCACGATGGTCAGATTATTTCACCTTCAAGCGTCTTGGTCATTTTTTCCATTGCACCTGTTGTCAAGTCAGACCGGAGCCTTCCAATAAGCTCAAATGACCTTCACCTCCTGTAAGTTTGTTTTCTGTACTCGCTTCGACCACCATAGAACCAAGTTTTCATCACCGTTTACACGTCAAAGGTAAAATATCAGGAAAACGCACTCTCGCTCTGTCATACATCGACCCGTCGAAATATCAATTGATCTATTGAACACGGCCACCGTGGTCAGCGACAGGTTCATTGAAACACACACACCCAGCCGTATCGTCTCTCTCAACCACCACGCTTCATAAACATTATAAACAGGTAACGGTAAAGAATTTTTTTTTCAACATGTACGGCGTTAGGCCCTTTGTGAATTATTTTTTGAAAAAAAATATCTACCACATTTGAAATGGAGTGTTAGCCCGAGTCCTAGGACACCTCGTACATGTCTCTAGCGTTATTGGTTCGTGAGATATCGGCAAAAATCACAAAAAACACGTGTTTACCCCCAAAATCGCGTTTCCAAAATTTTTTAAAATTACAACGAGTGGTCCATAGCAAAGAGGACGTCTTCCCGAATCCTTGGACCCATCGTACATGCCTCTAGCGTTATTGCTTCGTGAAATATCGGCAAAATCACAAAAAACACGTGTTTACCCCAAAATCGCGTTTCCCAAATTTTTTAAAATTACAACGAGTGGTCCATAGCAAAGAGGACGTCTTCCCGAATCCTTGGACCCATCGTACATGCCTCTAGCGTTATTGGTTCGTGAGATATCGGCAAAAATCACAAAAAACACGTGTTTACCCCCAAAATCGCGTTTCCCAATTTTTTTAAAATTACAATGAGTAGTCCATAGCAAAGAGGACATCACCCTGAGTACTTGGACCCGTCGAACACACCTCTAGCATGATTGGTTCGCGAGATATCGGCAAAATCACAAAAACACGTGTTTACCCCAAAATCGAGTTTCCAATTTTATTAAAAATTATAACGAGTGGTCCATAGCAGAGAGGACGTCACCCCGAGTCCTTGGACCTGTCGAACATGCCTCTAGCATGATTGGTTCGCGAGATATAGCAAAAAGTCTAAAATCACGTTTTTACCCCAAAAAGACTGTGTTTCCAGATTTTCACCTTTTCGACACCGACATTCCCGTAAAGAGCACAACGAGACGAAAAAAACGAATCCAAGCACGCCCTCCTAGCATGGCTCCTTCCATTCCAAGGTCGCAGGGGCTCACCACTTGCTTTTATAAGCAGCTCTGTCCTTACCACACTACTGCAGGTTTTCATTCTAGAGACTTTAAATTTATTTTGGGGGTAGAGGGGGTAGGGACCATTGATTTACGTTAAACAATTTTTTTTGTAGAGTTCCTAGTTTCCAAAATATAGGATTTTCAAAATTCGAGTGTTTTCAAAAAAATATAAAAAATAAAAATTTTTTATTACAAAAAATAAAGGTCATAAAGACTGTTCGTTTGAGCCATGGCACAACGTTCTATCCTGTTTGGTTTTCAAACTATCGCCTATTTTCGAAAACAAAAATTTTCAAAAAAATTTTGAAAAATATAATGAGTGGTCCATAGCAAAGAGGACGTCAGCCCGAGTCCAACAATACCTCATTTGTCAAAATCGGACCATGCGTTCAAGAGATATTTAACATGGCTGAGGCTTAGTAGTAGAGCAAGGGGGGTTTTGAAGTGGGGCAGAACTCCTAGTACTCCACTACTCACAGGTTACCAGACAAATTCACACACACCAATTCAGTCACCACTATGATACAGATTATCAGACGAATGGCACCCACACTAATGCGGTCATCATAATAACACAGGTTATCAGACAGAGTACACCCACCCAAGTACACGGGAATGCATGACCACGATGTTACATAGCCCCTACATGTATCCTCATAGTGTTTAATCATCCGTCTTCAACAACGCAACTGTTACAAGTAAATGCTCATAATTTGCACTATCCTTAAAAATGCTTAATCACTCGTACATGTCACTTCGCTATTCTGCATACGTCAACTCTCCCCTTTCCCCGCGGCGCATGCGTAGGACAGGAAGTATCAGCTAACAGGCTTCAGCGGCCATGTTCCTTCCTTCCACCATCCCGCCCATCACGTACTACTCAGACATGTTTACCTCAGCACAACATTCTCACCCGCTCTCTCCAGGACTGCATGTTCATATCTCAGCGCAGTCAGCTGGCAATTGTATACACAAATGCAACGGAGCAATATCAGTACATTTACTAGCACATTAAAGATCCCCTATAAAACAAACTCCCGTCTCTAGGAGCCGCAGTAGTCACAAGAGTACGCAAAACAACTGTAGACAGTAACAATAATCTCCAGATTCATAAATTCACACCAAGGTTACTAACTGTCTATCACAACCCTCAACATCCCCAATTACACCCCCATCACTAGAAACATCCCCCTAAATCCTCCCTCTCCCCTAGACACTAAACATTTAATGGATATGAGTAAATCCTACCAAATCCCCAAGAATCAGCTTACTCACTAACTGACTAACTAACTAACTAATTAGCCCACCCAATTAACTTACTAATTACTTAATTAACTAACTGATTAACTAACCCACTAACTACCTATCGAAATATCCAACTAACCAATTAAATCATAGACCACCCTACCTGATCTCCACAATTAGATATGGGCGTATAGATAAACCCTTTAAACACAGAACCGCAATACATCCCCACCCCTACCTTCTCACCCTCCAATATATAATGCCAATAGCGCACTAGCACAAATACACAATTTTACTATCCAGGTCACGAAGTGACTAAGGTATTAATAAACGCAATACTAGAGCAATACTCCCACATACCGTAACTACCCTCTCAGCCCCAGCAATCTCCATTAATACCCCTCCAACGATCCAACGATATAGACAATTATATTATATTCTAACCATGACTTTCTTTTCACTAAGGAAAGATATACACAGTCATACATCAAATACAAGAACTAGCAACTTTTAAACTACAAATATGGATAATACGCGTGATCCTTTTCAGTGACGCAGACGATACAACATTGTACGCCTATAAATAATACATACAGATGATCTCGTAGCTCCAGCCCTTGAAACAACAACAACAACAATATCACAGACACTGTTAATTTTAGCCCCTCAAAATCGGGAGCCCATGGACGTTCAATTGAAACACCCTGCTATGGCCATTCGACTGCAATTCATATATAACAATAAAATAAGGTTTTCGGAGACACTTTGTAGACTCCCGAGCTCAAAATAAGCGTTGGTCGCCCATCGGTGATTATTTTTATATTTCGCCTATTTTAGCATGTATTTTGAAGAGTTTTCCCCAATAGCTACACCTTTATGAGAGGTACTGAGAAGAGTTACATCAAGGATTGGTGTCGTGCCTCTGATAGATCTCTGTACCAGATCTTACGTTGATCCACCCAGGCGTTTTCGAGTTATAAGGGAACAAACTGTCCACAGACAATCATTGAACTTCATGTACGATATAGATATAGATAACCATGGACACCACAGAAATGTAATTATGAACACTGCAAGCACAATTACTCGTATATACAATCACAGACGCACAGAAATACACTACGGTACCACAAGAAAACACGTGAAACAGTTACACACGAAGTAATCAGCCAACGAACGAGATGCGACAATTAAAGCTAGATTGCAACAATGGCATATAATCAAGGCATTATTATTTTTCTGATACTGTTATTATTATTATTTTTTATTTCGTTAGGGCCATCTATGGACCACGGTGCTTGTGTTTTAGCTGTTTCTTGATGTCATCGTCAGGCTTGCCACGATTGGTGTTCTTAGTGGTTATTATTATTATTATTATTATTATTATTATTATTACTCCTCATTATCTATTATCAACACTTCATCAAACAATAAAAGGAATGATACGAAATACGAAGAGTATATATCTATAAATATAACAAGAAGTTCCGTGACGAACTAAAGAGCCTACTTTTCTTAAAATTTAAGATTCATGCCAATGATTAATCGATATGGATCTATCCAGAATAATGACGAAATTAAGTTGGTAATATCGAAATTTCTAATTAGTTCGAAATACTGTATACCTGGCATAATGTAGCCTAATAGAGCACTACAGTTGGCAGCCCTGGTGACTGAATATATTCTTAGTTCCATCTCTTAAGGTACAGAATACAAAATTTGGTTGGCGTCCAATGAATAGCATGGACGTTACATGCAGTAAAACATTGGATCTAACAGCGCGCGTAAAATCATGTTGGCAACAGTGTCATGCATGTATTGGTCAGAAATAATCTGAAATAATATGATCTATTGTTGTGCCAATTTTGAATGAAATCCATTAGTTAGTATAGAAGTTACATGCATTTTAAAATTGGACCTATCAGCAGGCTTAGCATCATGTTGGCAGCACTGACGTATATTAGTTACTCCAAAGTAATCTAGAATGCCAGGTACTATACGTGTGCAAAGTTTAGAGCTATTGGCTTGCATTCTTTCTGATATATTGATATTAGGGTAACAAAAATAGAGACAGCATTCATTAACAGTTGGCAGCCCTGGTTGCTCTTAAGAATACGCATAGTCATAGCACATAGCACATACGAAATTTGGTTGAAATCCAAATGATAGTATGGAAGTTACATGTATTTAAAGTTGGACCTCTCAGCAGGCTTAGAATCATGTTGGTAGCACTGGCGTATATAAGTTACTCCATATTAATATAGAATGTCATGTACTATACGTGTGCATAGTTTAAAGCTGTCGGCTTGCATACTTTCTCATATATATTGGTATTTGGATAAAAGAAATTAAGAGCATTTTTTAACAGTTGGCAGCACTATTGGTTCATAAGAATACGTTCAGTCATATCTGGTTATGTACACATACAACATACGAAATTTGGTTGAATTCCAATTAATAGTGTAGAAGTTATATGCATTTAAATATTGGACATATCAGTAGGCTTATAATCATTTTGGCAACACTGCCATGTATGGCCTTCTGGAAATTAAACTGCAATATTATTATCTATATGTGTGCCGATTTTGAAATAGCTCCCATTCATACCTTCCAAGATATCCAACATGGAGCTCAAATTTCAATTGCGATTTTTCAGCAGTTGGTAGCACTGACATCATTTTCAAATATGGCCGTGAGATATTCAGGTATAGATCTTTACTCCTACCAAATTTTATTTCGATTGCTCCAGCCGTTTAGGAGTTGATAGGGGGGGACACACACACAGCCAGACAGACAGACAGAAGGACAGACAGACAGACAGACAGACACACATTTTCCCGGATCGATCTCATAAGACTACTTTTTCCTCATTTTTGCAAAATGTGAAAAGTAGGCTAAAAATCAATGTTACGAGATAGTTTGTCTGTCTGTCCCCTATGCGTTCATATACCATTCATCCGATTGCGATGATATTTGGGTGAGTTGTTTTGTGCACTCCAGGGAAGGTTTCTGGCTACAAATTATTTATGTAACACAAAAGGGGGAGGGACTTACATGGAACCCTTATATCCCACAGCACCCCAATTGCACAATCTGCATACTTATCACACCGCAATGCAAGGTGTGAGAATGGCTTGCTGATTCATCCCAAGGTGACATGAGGGGACTGTCAGCAGCCCGCCGTGTTATCAGGTATCGATGTCTATTCCAATTCAGTTCACGCCACGGTTTTTGGACAGGGGTTCTTAAAACTGAACACACGCTTGGCTGCCGGTTCGAATACGGTCATGGCACGGGAATCGTATATAATCCCTTATGCGTTCATATACCATCACCGATTGCAATGAAACTTGAGTGAGTTGTTGTGTGCTCTCCAGGGAAGATTTCAGGTTTAGTAAATCCATTTCACAATAGGTAGTGCACGAGTAGATTCAACAAATAAGTGACGGCGTGCGAATCGTTCCAACAAAGTCCTGAATGCGTTCATATGCCATTCATCCGATTGCGATTGTGCACAATGCCGCCAAGGTTTCTGAATTGGAAAAAAACATTTTATAGTAGGTAGCATACGACTAGTTTCAACAAATGAGTGTTGGCCAGCATTAGAGGAGCAACGAGAATTCTGCATAAACGAGCATGTCGCGGGCCACAGTGGCCATGCCCGACTTTAGCCGATATGGTCTGAACTCCTTATCGGAAAGGATCGTGTGACGGCTCGTTTAAAGGGTATTTTTTCTCATCTTTCCTATGGTGCATCAAATTTACTGAAATAACCAAAAACTGCAAGGTCATGGACTTTTGTTTCCCTGATATTTCGCGAACCTATAATCGTAGATGGCTATGTGGGGTGTCAAAGGACTAGGGGTGATGCCCCCTTTTCTAAGGAGAACTCGTTATATAAAAAAATGAAAATTTTGGTTTTGGAAAGTAGGGTATATTCCTAAAACTATTCATCGCAGAACGTTGTGCAATGGCTTAAACGAAAGGTCCGTATATCCCTTATCGTTAGAACAAGAAACAATTTTCTTAAAAACAAGGTGAATTTGGAAAGTAGGCTATATTTCCGAAACTAGGAATTTTACAAAGAAGTGTGTTTGACTTAAACCAAACGTCTTTACCCCCTCTAACCCCTAAAACAAGTCCCATGTCCATACGAAAAAGGCGTAGCAGTAGATGAGCAATGCTGATTCTAAGCCACTAACCTGTTTTGTTATAGTGTCATGGCCGCCGCGCGAGTCTAACCCAATATCTCGCGAACCAATGGTCGGATTTGGACGTTCGAGGTGTCATGGGACTCGGGGTGATGCCCCCGTTTTAATTTAGTATTTATTTTCCAAATTTTGACAAAGGGCCTAACTATACATTTTGAAGATTTTGATTTCTTTACTTTTAAATTTATTTTAGTATTTTTTATTAGAGAGAGGCAGTACCGGTTGTGTTTAAACGTGCATGTCGCCGGCCACGGTGACCGTGCCCATTGGATCAATCGATATCTTGTGAACCATTGATCGGAGAGCGTCATGCGACGACTCGTTTTAAGGGTACTTTTTTCATCTTTCCTATGGCGCACTCATTTACTGAAATAACCGAAAACGGCAAGGTCATCGACTTTTGTTTCAATTGATAGGCCGCAAACCCATAATCGTACATGGACATGTGGGGTGTTTTTTGCGTGGTGCGAAACCCCCTTTCCTACTGTACCCGTAAGTGATTACGGAGAATGCATGGCCATGATCCAGCGTAGCTCAACGGTTCGGGGGTGTTACGTTCATCCCACCGCATGACACATACATTCGGATATTGAGCAATATGGGGTTAGACAAGACTACACAAATAATCACAAGTAACTTTAAAAATTAGCTTAATTACTAAAGGAAAGCACCCACAAAGAAAAATCATACATTAAGACAATGCAAGTTATGATATCAAACATTAAACAACTGTGCACAACAATAATAGCTTTTAAATAGCTTCAAAATCAATAAGAAACATCTTGCTCATTTTCTGGATTTCTAAATCTTGTCCAGAACTTCCATCTTTGTTTAATTAAATACATTTCCCATTATCTTAACTTATCCAAAGCCGGTAAACATTACTGTGTTTATTCGGTCATATTCCCGTTTATTCTTGGGTATTAATTCATAACAATTTCAATTTATCTGCTTTATTTATCTCAGTTTCATTCTGAGTTTATATCTTGACATGTATCAGGCTTTAGATATCCCTTGCAATACACTGTACAAATTACACAACACATGTCGGAGATTTGAATCCCAAACCTCTGCATTTCTTTCCTTCTCATGCTTTATAATATGTCAAATTACGCACCATTTTGCAAGACTTCTGTGGGCTCACACTCCCATCTGAGCTTACAATCATTATGTTCCAATTACCCGTCTGTCATCTCTTTAAGGTAGGGACCGATTATTTCTCGAGTATAATATAATAATATTTTAATTCAAAATTCAAAACAAAATTATATATATATTTGTTGCCGGTGACATTAGCCTAACCTACAGCTTGTCAAATATAAAATGTATAGCATTCATTTATTTTATTGCCAATACGGCTCGCCAGACGCCTTCCCGTCTGAGTTTGTTCACAAAGACCCCATTCAATGGCTCCCTTGAGTTGCCTGGCCTAGAGAACAAGGTCATTCCTCCACTCCTCATTGGCTGGCCCGTCAAGAGTAATTTACTACCACAACGAACCTCACTTCCAATTAAGGCTTTCATATTCAACTCCATCTCACCTATTACTTATATTTGGTTTATCCAAGTCAGATGACAATCATTATTAACTTGAAATTATTTTGCATATCAATTATTTATAAGATCAAGTATATTCGTTTCGCTGCGCATTGATGGTCGGAGACAACTGATTACTTTTAGTCATTTGAAGCCTTTAGCTTAAGATGTGCAAAACTCACCTATGGTCAACAAGAATACTGGCTTGAGAAATAAAATATAACGACAGTACGGTGGGAGTCGCAATGCTCCAGACCGTCTGACAATGCAGGACATAGCACACGCCTGAAATCAATTTCACCATGACCGGCTATCCGCTTTAAAAGTGTTCTCCATCCAGACTTACATCCAATAAAACATTTCTCCACGTGCCCTTGCTACGTGAGAATAATCAACAATTTCAGGAGTGGGAATCCATGCGTCCACCCTGATACAAATATAACATTCGACGATTTGACCTTTTGTAATACATCTCGCGATCAATGCATGCTAACGAATTTCATATTAATGCCAAGCCTGATTTTAACCATTTATTTTAGCCCTTTATGGCACAATTTTCTGCGTGGATACCCATTCATTCAATTCTTTCCACTTTAAAGCCTACATTTTATCACGTTACTTAGGTCTTCCTATCTTTCAATTTACTTATTTAAGGTGTACAATCTCACCATTGGATCAGGTATTATTTAAGGTGTATAAACCCCTTCACAAATTTTCTTTCAATTTACTTATTTAAGGTGTATACAGGCCCACCAACGGCTCAATTATTTATAAAGGTGTATAGATCCCACCTACGATCAATTAATCATTAATTAAGGTGTACAAAGGCCCACCTACGGCTTAAATATACTTGGTCTCCCCTTCAAGATGTCTTTAACTATATCTTTCATCTTATACGGGTTTTACATATTTATATAGAACGAATGGAAGTATGGAAAGGTTTTTAACAAGCCACATATTTGTGGTCATACACAAACAATTCATAATGGTACGTAACTTCCTATTCTTTAACACATATATTTCTTGAACACACATTATTTATCAAAATCACCTACATATCCCATATACACTTGGGAATTAAAAATAACACTATTATTTATAATTATTCACTTCACACAGGATTCTTACAGTGCGCACATTTACGCCTGATCTGTGTAATGTCCTACTAATTTATCTACATCTCTGTTATACTGAACGCATAACTAGTCTTTGTATCGCACCTCAGTGGCAGGCAAAGTATTCTTTCCTAGTCCCCTGGCGGGTTTCCTACTTGAAGTTACGTCCTTTGGATCTCCTATGTTGCCCTTCCCGGGTTTTGAGTCCGTCTCGTACCTCTTCTTTTCCCTCTACGGTGAATTTCCTATTTAAAATCCCTCACGGTTTATAGTCTTTGTCGCAAAGTCTATCTCTCACGGAGCCTTGTAACCCTCTACTCAATTCAAGGTGTTATCGTTCTTAGCTACTGTGATTCAGAACTTGTCGTATATTAGGTTGCACTTGTCACGAATCGATTCCTATTTAAATCTTGGCCTTCCTTCAAGGTCCATAAACTGCCTATCGTTTACTAGTATTTCGTATTTAACTCACACGAGTTTTAGAACTGTTTCAACGTTGGTTTGAACCTAAGTACTTCGAATATTACTGCCAAACGTTGCCCACTTCGGGTCCTGAACAGACGTTCCGAAGTATAGTTTTTCAATCTGGCTCTAATTCCGAGCTCACGAAGTAACTGAATCCTGTACTGTACCCTCACTCTGGTTCGATGATTGAATCAGTGTAACGTCCCGTCCGGAACTTACAGGAAGGTGACTATAACGTGCCTCTCTCAGGCTCGGCAGATGACTGATGTCGTAACGTGGTTCTCCACTAGAGCCCCAAGATGACTGACTTAGCTCTGCTTTAGCAGGCCTTTTATCTGGTTTGGTTGAGAAACTATTTCCTTATTTGCCCCAGGAGGCTACATGTTTGAGTACTGATAGCCAATCAGAGAAGATTTTTTGATAGAAGACCCTGGGATCATGACTAAGCAAGTTATCTATTCTATTCTAGACCGATTGAAGAGGATATTATCTCATGAAAAGATGCTAAATTTAAATATTAACCATGGAAAAATGTTATTACAGTGTTTAAATACTCCAGATTGAAGTAATAAGCATTGTAAGGAGCCTGCGCAATCTTATCCCCTCTCTTGAAAAATGGCGGAAATTCAGTCAGAGCTCGCACTTCCCGTGTTTAGAGGAAGCCAGTGTTAACCACAGTATTTCTATTATATTACTTGTGTGTGTTGTAATGAGAAGCCAGCTTTAATATAAAGCTTGAATAAGCAAGTTTAGAGTGCGAGTGTGATAGGCAAGCATCTATAAGGGATCTACGGTATCCCAATTTCGAGATTCGACAGTTTTAGAAACGTGAATCTAGCACTCGGAGAAAAGTGTTTATCTCGTGGCCGGAACAACGTGCGCGCTACGCAGTATACACAAGGCAAGGCCGTGCCTGGACAGACCGAACATTTGAAGCAGTAGTGCATAGACATTCGCAAAGCTCCGTGCAGTATAAGACGAGTGAGGCTGCAATTTTACTAGTGAGATATCAATTCCACAGATATTCACGATGATATTTATTCAATACTTTATAATAAGACAGTTCACCGTTAAAATGTTGGCTGTGATGTTTGAGTAAACGATGCGCCAGGGGTTCACGAGATGGAAGCATAGAGGCTTCACTGAGCAACCTTCGATATGAAATTAGAACTTTGTAAAATTATGTCCAACTACATCACGACATTGGGCGACCAATTGACTTCATTACATCTTCGAAGCAATACATGGTCTACAATTACGAACATTATTCAACGGTATTGCTCGTTCTTCATGGTAGTTTACAAGAGTTGTCGAAAGAAGGCTTTAGAAGACGCTTTCTAACGGTAGACGATGGCAGTTCGAGCGAACGGGAGAGCCACAGTTCGAGTCCAATCTACGACAGGAGGTGCTCTTGGAGGAACGCGAGTTCGATGTCCAAGATGGCCGTTTGTGGATCGTGGGGAACTACAGTTCGATCCTGGGCTGGAACTGAATCACCAATTCATCTGGGTGACTCCTCTTCGCTACAATTCATCGAGAACTTCTATCAAGGTACAGCGATGAAACTCTTTTACGTAGTTTGGAGTTGATCGATACATGTTGAGCACCAATTTTCTACTGTAGTATTGCCTTTTGTCTTCGATTAGTTGTGGTATTTTTCAGTAAACTTTAGCGTTGGATATTTTCGTTTTTGATTCCAACTTTATTTTCTTTTGGCATTAATTTAATCTACATGATAGTCATATGGAATTTATTTCCATGTTTGGAATTTCTTTGAATTTCATTTAAATCTTTTCCATGATTTAAACAGTGGAATCATATTCAGGTTTTCGTCTTCAACGTTTTTATTATTCGTTTGTAGAGGATTAGCTTTGGGTATTTTTCTACGAGAAGATATTTTAGGGAAAGCGATCGACGATTTATTAATACATTTATATGAGATTATGTGATAATCTCTTCGACATTTTATGGTTTTGGCATGAACATTTAGGACGATTTCATCGATTTGACAAGTGTATTTAAGATACAGTGACTTTGATATTGAGTTGATAGTCAGTTTCAGTTGACAATTATTTTATTTTGAGATAGCATTGATCTATCGTTACCGAACTTTGAGGAAAAATAAATCTTTTGGAAGATTTATTTACTTTTATTGATCGACGATTTTTATGGGCGTCTTGATCCAATTTTTAACTCATATACATGGAACATTTGTATGTCAACTAATTTCATAGAGCATGTTGTAACGTCAGAGACAATTGTAGTCTTGACTTTATGACATTGTTGAGTTAACGTCAGTATGGAACGATATGTTCGTATTTTTATTAAATATTTAAGGAACATTTAATTGATTCCAGGTTTACTGTGCTTATTAAACTTGCAGAGGGAGTCAATCCTACACACATTTCAACGATTATTAATAATATGAACCATCTTGTAAACAACATTTGAAGTTGTTATGATGTATAAATATACAGAGCAACATTAACAGTTATTTAAGTCAATATTGGACACACATTTAAATTTACTATTCGGGAATGCGATGGGTAATTCCGCATTAAGGTATTTATTGTAACCACTGCGAAGGTTAATTCCGCATTGTGATGTAATGTGAAGTGTGAAGCTGCGATGAAATACATAGGTTGGTTTTTTAGTTTTGGCACCTTAGTTATAACTGGATTAATAACCCACTTAGATGGTTCCAAGTTTCACAGGCCCTCGATGTAGTTCCCACCGTTGCGTACAACGTGTTCCCAGCGATGCGGAAGTCGTTGGATCCCGTTGGCACTGCCCAATCTATTGATGGTACGAAGAGAGCGCTCGGTAGCCTGCTCCCCGCGCATTGTCATCTTCATCTTCGGGATGAGATCATAGTCGCATGGACTGATGTCGGAAGAATATGGGGGGGGGGGGGGTGACAGAGGACCTCCCAGCCCCAGCAATCCAACAATGCCGACACAACGCCTGCTGTGTGTGCCCTAGAATTGTCATGCAGAACGATGGGCGGTGTAACCATGTGGTGGCGACGTTTCCTTCTCAGAGCTCCTTGGAGATGGTCTTGTAGAAACGAACAACAGTACGCCGCATTAACGGTTTTCCCTCGGGGAACAGTATGGCAGCGCTTCCGTACCATTGAAGCCATTAAGCAGGCTGCCGAGCGCTCTCTTCGTACCATCAATAGATTGGGTAGTGCCAACGGGATCCAACGACTTCCGCATCGCTGGGAACACGTTGTACGCAACGGTGGGGACTACATCGAGGGCCTGTGAAACTTGAAACCATCTAAGTGAGTTATTAATCCAGTTATAACTAAGGTGCCAAAACTAAAAAACCAACCCATCTAGTTTGAGTGTGCATATACGAGGAAAATATACCGTATTAATTAAGAAACTTAATAACTTGTTGCTGTAATGATATATCATGCTATTTCTAGCATTTGAGTGAAATGAAGTTTAGTTAGGTGTAACTCATTGTTATTCAAAGAATGTGTTAGTTGGATTATATGATTTTAGGAGGCATGCGGAACAGCAAGGTGATCTGCTGAATTAATTTATGTTTCTGAATTTTTATTCAACCTTTATTAAAATCTTGAACTAATAATCATATGAGGTGTTCTTATATGAATGATCATATTAAACCTGGATTAAACAGTAACCTAATCTACGACATTAATTGTCTGTGTTAGTTTTGAGCGAACTTTAAACTTTTTAAATTACTTGACGTAATTGCGATGGCCATATATTTTATGAAACATTAAGGAAGGTAGTTTTAATCTACACTTTGTCGTGTTTACTTCTCGCACAGGAGTATAATAATAATATTTCTATATTATTCCGACATGGAAGGATAGTTAAGACATTAAACTTGCATTACTAGTCCGTTGTAAATATTAAACCTTTTAATAGGTGTTGTTCGTTTCTTTTCTTTAACTTTGTTGTTGTCGTTGATAATAATAAATTATTTTGCGATATTAATATAATAATATTAAGCTTCCATCATACGTGTTCTTTATTTTGAAAGGAGAAACACTTGTATGTACACAAGGTGAGTGAGAGATTGTATTATATGATTTATGTGTGTGATATTTTGGGGGATTTTTCGATGTAATGGAGAGATGTGTTGTTCTCTGAAGTATTTTATGAAACATTAAGGGAGGAATAGTGTTCTTTCAGGAATATTGTCAATTTGTATTTGTACGAGAATGCGTGATGACTGAGGGATTAGTCATGTGTATGTATGAATCCCGGATGAGAAGGAAACAACCGATTGTGTATAGCAATGGCAGCTATCTGAAAACAGCTGATGGACATGTTATGTAGTCCAGCTGGTCTTGTAAAATTAGAAAGGGTGTTTTGGTGTATAGAGTAAAACATAGTATTGTTAAAATTTAAATTCACTTTTGAATGAAACTTTTGGAAAAGCTTTCGACATATTTAAATTATTTTAAGCATTTTAATTTCAATATTTAAACTCCAGTTGAGGGAGACAATGTAAACGTAAGATTTTGGGCGTGTTAAGCTCAGCTGTTTTAGCATGCGTGTGTTAGATTTATTGTGGATGAGTGGGAGTTTTTATTTACTTTTTTTTATTTGTTTTTATGTCATTGTTATTTATTGTCTGGTATTTTCGACAATAAAGTAGCTTCATTCCTTTTTACAAGTGGGTCTTGCGTGATTTATTTAAATTATAGTAAGGTTGTGTTATGGAAAGGGGGTAATCATGGTATGTGGCGCCTTTATCCCATTCCGACCCGAGATTTAGGTAAGGATCTCATGCTCCTAACGTAGTTAGCATCCTTGTCCAGTGTTGTTAGTCCATAACACTTCCTCTGCGACTGTGTGATTATCATAGAAGTGCTTGTCAGAGGGATTTTCAGGTTTCCAGCCGGGACCTTCAAGATTCTTCGATCCATTCTCCATTCTAGGATTTTGACAAGTCAACTATATGATAATTACGGGTACAGTACGAATTTGATAGGTCTACATTTTAAAAATATCTTCTTTCCTTTGAATTTCCTCAAATTTTCCTTAATTGGAGGTGCCGAGTCATTTTCCGGAATTATCCTCTGGTTTAAATTCCTGGCATCTAAACATACTCGCACTGATCCATGAGTTTTGTTCACTACCACCAACGGACTTGCGTATAGTGTAGCAACCTTTTCGATCACCCCAGCTTCCATCATATTTTGTAGGGCTTCTTTTGTTTGCTTAAAGTGCTTTTCTGCTATGGGATATGGTGTTTGACGAAACGGCGTCCAATCGTTTACTTGGAAGGCGTATTTGAAATTTTTGATCCTTCCCGGTTTCGAATCGAAAACAACTCTTTACTTCATAATAATTTCCTTTAAAGTCTCTTTATCTTCAGGTAATATCTTTGCTTCTTCGAGCTTCTCTAGCAGACATTTATCAAATCCGAGTTCCATTTCCCTTTCTAGATCTGTGGCAAGTGTACTAAGTTCCTTCTCTAGGAATAGCACTTCCTCTTCCGTTGTATCTTGACAAGTTTCTTCTCCAATGTGCCATATTTGTTCGCCTTCTGTAGGGTCAATCTTCTGCGAAGATATATCTATCTCTGAAGTCTCATCCTCATCACTAATTCTAATCAAGTTCTGGGATAGATCTATGACCACTGTATGTTCTCTTATGAAGTCTATGCCCAGTATTATATTGTACGGCAGCTTGCTTACCAATAAAAAGCTTTGTGACAACACTAGGTTCCCTATTTGTAAATCCAGAAATACTTGGTAATTACAAGCCAAAATCTTTTCTGGAATTATACCTTTAATTTTTATGGCTGATATGGGGATCTTCAAAACTTGCCCCTTCCTTTCAAGCTCGTTTACCAATGCCTGAGTCACTAGGCATACAGTTGACCCAGTATCTAATAAACTTCGGATCAAAATCCCTTCGACTCTGGTTATAATGATTGGCAATTCCCGTTTTATAGCGACTGATCCTTCTATAATTTCTTCAATAAATTCCTCTGGCCTCGCAATCTAATTAACCACTTGTATAGTGGTCCATCCTTCAGTGTATCTCTGATTTAGCCCTTTAAATTTTGGCGTTTTTTAAGCTGGATCCTCTCTTTCAGATCCCCGATGGTGCTCCTGTAATTCTAGGATCTGTGCCCCTCTATCGTCATGGATATCAGGTAAGGTTCGTTTATCCATAACATCCCCCCATCTAACTTTCGACTGTTTTTCATATTCATCCCCTCTTTCATCGTAATATCTCTGAGTGATTACTGGACGTTCCTCGATTTCCGCCTGATAATCTATATCTAGATTTCCAGGTCGGTTGATCTTTTGGTTATCTTTCTTCCAGTTTTTCCCTTGGTATGGCTTCCATCCGGGTGATCCTCTTTCGTTTGACCCCCTTTGGTTCCAAGGTTTCGATGCGTGGTTTCCCTGGTTATTATTTCCTTGACTATAATCTGCTCGATTATCGTTTCCTTTAGAATTTCCTCTATAGTTTCCCCTATAGTTTCCTTGATTGTAATTCTTTCCATAATTGTTTCCTCTATAGTTTCCCTGATTGTAATTGTTTTGATAATTGTTTCCTCTATAGTTTCCTGTTCCTTCCGTATTCGTTGCTTTATTAGTGCTTGGTTCGCTGACCATTTCCGTCTGTGTGTTAGCCATGTGGGTATGAACCACCGTCCTAATTTGACGTGGTGACATATGCGCTGTTGTGATATCTAGCTGACGTAACACGCTCTCTACTTCGATAGCACTCTTGGCATTTGACGAAATCGGAAGCCTCTGAATTTCGTATGGGAGCTGCTTCGTTATCGCTGAACACAAATCGTTTTCAGAAGGTGCACAATCCATTTCTCATAATTTACACAACTGAGCTGTAAAATATTCTGAATAACGCGTTGGCGTATTCGTACTATATTTTTTCGAGTATAAATCGAGTCTTAGGTTTTGCTGGATATCTGCTGCCCAATATCTCTTTAAGAAAGCCTCTTTAAATTCGTCTACTGTGTCGAAGTTGTATCTGAAGCTTCTGAACCACAGCAGACAATCGCCGTCCATCAGCTTCTCAATAGAATGTAACTGGCGTTCGGGCGCGACCTTAGTATCCTTGCGGTACTCGAATACCTCCTTTAGCCAGTACTTCGGGGTATATTTGAATGGGCCGATAACCTAGATGTTAGACCCCTTAAAACAACAATTATTATCATCATATTTGAATTTTTCCCGAGTACTTCCTAGGTTTCTCCGACGCCGGCCTGATTATTGTAATCACCTGGTTTTTCAACGCATTATTATGTGGAATCGATGTAAATAATGGTGGCCCTGGTGTTCTAAACTGGCTTTCCCCTCTTGAAAATTCCTAAACATGTTTTGGGTCTCCGATTCTCCCCATTTGTCTCTCAAATCCTCAGTACTTCCCTTATTTGACTTTGGGTCTCTTAGGGTTGCTTCTTCAATAGCAATCATCCTAGTATCGCTCTGATTAGCTCGCCCCTCAATCCTTTCTATTCGAGCGAATGATTCTCGTTCTATTTTCTCTATTCGGTCTGCATTATCTTCCGTTTGCGTATAAATCTCTTTCTTGTTTTCTCTAAAACTTTCTTTTAAATGTGCTATTTCTTCGTCTATCTCCTTTTTGATCTCGATTATTTGTTGACCCTCAACCTCAATTTTGGCCTCTAATCCTGTCTCAACCTCTTCTCGAAGGTTTTCCATATTTTTACCTACACCCTTCTTAATATCCTTCACTACTTGTTTGAGGGTTTTCACTTCCCCTTTGGCTTCTTCTTGTCCCTTCTTCAATCGTGCTAGATCCCCTTGAGTGTGGTCTATCTTGCTATTTGCTTCCCCTATGCTTACTCTTAAAGGAGTTATGCTTTCCTTAATTTCTTCTATTTGGGTTCTATGCCTATCGATTTCCTCGCCCTTTTCGGATATAAGTTTACCATGTGCTTTTAACTCTAGATCTATGGGTTTGGTGTGCTCAAATATCTTAGTTTCCCATACCTTATCATTTTCTTCCAACCTTTGGTCGACCTGTAGTGTGATACCTATTATCTGTTCTTTGATCTGAGCTACATCGTTTTGGCGTTTTCTTTCCTGAAAGCTTATCGATTTTATCGTTTAAATCCAGCTAGGATTCCTCGCAATTTTCCATGTTCAATTCTAATTGTTTACTCAAGTGGGCATTTAACTCATTGAAATTAATGTTTACTACTTCCATTTTGCCGTCTAGCTTAGTTTCAAACGCTTTTTGTATAGCTTCGGACTGGCTATTTAACTGTTCCCGAGTTTCGATTTTCATTATATCTATTTTGTCATCTATCCCGTCAAGACGCTTGCTTACGTTCGCCTGCGCATCTGAGATACGATTTACATCCTCTCTCATACCATCAATAGTCTCATGCAATTTTCAGGATATTAGCCTCTGCTATTTCCTGTGCCTCTTTGCGTTTCATTTTCATGTCTTTAAAATTCTCTTCACAATCTACTTTCCCTTCATTAATGCTCGCCTGCATTTCTTCTTTACTCTCCTGAAGCTTACTGTCTATAGCCTCAAAGTTTTTCTTATTGTCCTCTCGCTATGCATCAAGGAGTTTCTGTATCTCCTCGCTCATAGCCATTCGTTTTCCAATTCAAGATTGAGAATAAGATGGGCTACTACCCTCCAAAATTTGTAATGCATTTGAGAAAAGAAATCGGTTTTCAACCGACATATGTTGTATTGCATTTCACATTGAAGTTAAGTTGCTAGCGGGTATTGTAACCTTTATGCATACGATACAGCATACATATTACAGATAAATTCATCAAATATGTTCATATTTGAGAAGGGAGCAGGTGCAGTCGAATACGAACAAGGGATCACGAAGGGGCGCACGCTACGTGACATTTCACAGCTTTCTCTTAGCGCGAACAATAAGGCGCAACTCACAGCCGCAACACATGGTCACCAGATGTGATGGGACAAGGAATCGAGGACACTAACTCCTGAGTGGGGGATATAGCCGAGTAAATGACAAACTGGAAAATAGGCGCCGCCCACTTAAGAGAAATTAGAGAAATAATTAACGTACAAAATTTTGAGTTGCAGCATTTTAGCCTCAAGAATGTTATTTCAAAAGTCAGGAAACATCAGTATTCGAATTAATTCGGCACAAGAACTGGAGGAAGAGAAATTTTGAATGAACCAATCAGAAATTGTGGGCGGATGGACGCCGCAAAAGACCGCGAGTTCCTTGGACAATGAAAATTACTACGGAGATTGGAGGGACCCATTCAAGGATATAACAGGCCAATTCTATTAATGCCATTTTGAGCCTGAGCTCAAAGAGATAGGAGTTGATGACAGTTGTCAAGGTAAGGATCAACTTAAGATTGGTAAGAGAGACTGCAGCCACACTTGGTAAAATGATGAGGTTGAGAGTTATTATGAACTGAGCTGAGAATGCAAATTAAAAGGTGAAAACGGAGGTACATGCCCGTGGTCTTCGAATGGTAAGTAATGCTACACCTTGTGATTGTGGAAAGAAGTGTTAGAAAGACTTCTTCACATGACGGAGGGAAATTATTGCATACGGCTCGGTTCCCAGTTGAGTTTCGAGGGTGAAAGCCAGGTATGCTTTATCCCTACTGTGCGGGCTGTGAGCCTTTTGTTCGAGTGAGGTCATCGACCACTGGAGGTCTTGAGGGAGTGTTTGTTTTGAAAACAGAATGGCTTGTTATATCGCAGAAATCAGCCACATGCGCTTGGCCATTTCATATTCATGTCGGGATTTATTTGATTTTCCCGGGGATTGTTTGATTCAACCCGCTTCAGGGAGCGGAATTTTCCCGTGCACCCGTGTAAATAAAGTTGAGATTGATGTCATTATGGGGGCGTAGGCCACCATTGTTATTAGGGATGATCCACGCTTATGTTTTTCTCATGTTTTGTTGTTAATGATGGTCATCTAAGCTTGGAAGGACTTGGGCCCTAGCTTAGTTATTGGTTTATTTAATGTCATATTATTGTAGTTTTATGCACACTCGACCTGTAACCAGGATCGCCCTGCGACGATCATGACTGGATTCTTGTGAAGATGGAAATGATCGAGAAAGGGAACTTATCCAACACACCTGTAAGCCATAATTAACAATGAAAGTGCGCTATTAATTAGCTTGCCTGACATTACTTTGATGTCAATTGTATTTGAACCTTTCAGTGATTTTTTGTTCCTTTTGAACAGTTAAATACATATGGTCATGTGGCATTTGTGTCGGCCTATATAATTTCGAGGAGGCCAGTGTTTAACCTATGTGCTTAGTTATTCGATTTTTCAGTAACGTAAGGGGATTTGATTTGTTTTTATTAAAGGGGGATTTAACTTGGTTAGGATGTTGTTTTATTAATAAATATTGTTGTTTTAGGATACCTCTGGCATATTATTTTAGTGTAAGCATCCCGTGATCCTTAATATAAAATCCCAGGATGTTGAGTGTAAGTTTAGAGCCACGTGGACAGAGCACCCCTGAGATAAGAGACTGCATCCTGGAGGACCCGAAGGGTACAGTATGTACCATACGTACCCGTTTTCACCTACCTTCTTTCATTAACAAAATTCAGCAAGATCTATTTTCTCGGAAAAAATGAAAATTTCGGGGTTTTCAAAAAAAAAATCGAAAAACTCCGAGTTTTCCCTGGGTTTTCCCTGGAAACCTTCCCCTAAGCCTGGGCGCCATAAAAATCATATGTACGTGCACTGAATGTACACATGGTCAATAGTTATTTTAGGGTTATGAAGGTTTAATTATTGCGGTCATTTTTACTTCTTCTTCTTCTTGTTTCGAATGGGCCTACTTTGGACCACGCTTGTTCAACTGTTGAGCTTTGATCTTTGCCCAGTGATGTCGCATTTTCTGCCGGTGTAACTCCTTCCTTTCATCTGTCCAAGGGGTACCTTTCTTCCGGGGTTTTTCCTGAAATCCATGGACTTCCTTCAGGGCATGTCTCACAGATTGCCTGTCTTGAAGATCTGATATTCCCAGTTCATTAATGTCTTTCTCAGTTTCTGTCAGCCAAGTGGTACGAACCTTCTTGTTCTGCCAGAAAGTGAACAGCCTATTGGTCAGTCTTTTGGGAGGCAATCTTGCCACATGACCATAGAATGCTACTCTCCTTTTCCTAGCACAGTCAGAGAGCTTTTCTATATGTTCGTAGAGCTCGGAATTGTGCCGCCTACGGTATTCCTCATCTTCCTTTACCGGACCTAGGATCTTCCTGAGAATTCTCCTCTCTCTGACTTCCATTTTCTCCATCAGACCACTTCGGTTCAATGAGAGACACTCCATGGCATACAGGGCTTCTGGTCGTATGACTGAGGTGTAGTGCTTCAGTTTCAGGTTGCGTGACAGGCATTTCTTGTTGTAGATGTTCTTTGTCAGTCGATAAGCCAGTTCCAGCTTGTTGACTCTCATGGATAATGATGCTCTTTCTGATAAGTTGGGTTCAATCCATTCGCCGAGATACTTAAATTTCTCAATCCTCTTGATTTTTCCCTGTTCTAGTAGCATCTCTCTGTTAGCTTCTTTGATGTTGGTGAAGAATTCTGTTTTTTCCAGCGACACTTGAAGACCCACTTTGGCTGCCTGTCTTCTGAGGCAATTGACCTGCATTGTTGCTGTATCCAGAGAATCGGCAATAAGTGCCATGTCGTCAGCAAAGGCCAGGCAATCTACAACCAGTCCTTCCTTCCTACGCCCCAGGTATATCCCACTCTGGACACCCATATTGGTCAGTTCCTTGCGCCATTCTCTCACAACCTTTTCAAGGACACAGTTGAAAAGAAGTGGAGAAAGTCCATCCCCTTGTCTCACCCCTGTTTTTATCTCGAAGCTTGCTGAGACCTCGCCTCTAAATTTAACCTTGGAATGGGTATTGGTCAAGGTTTCTAGAATGAGTTTGCGGGTTTTGTTGTCTAACCCTAGTTCTTGGAGAATTCTATTAAGTGTTTCCCTATCAACAGAGTCGTAGGCCTTCCTAAAATCAACAAAGGTGACAACCACCTTGCGGTTTCTCAATTTGGAGTATGCAAGTACAGTTTTCAGGTTGAGGATCTGTTCAGCACAGGATCGGCCCTTCCTGAAGCCTCCCTGATATTCTCCGAGTTGACTGTCCAGTTGACTTTCTGCCCGTGTTAGTAATGCCTTGGAGAAAATCTTGTATGTTACCGGCACGAGAGAAATCCCACGGTAGTTGTTTAGGTCAGTAAAATCTCCTTTCTTGTGGAGGGGATGGATCAGAGCTGAGGTCCAGTCAGGTGGTAATTTCTCTGTTTCCCAGATGTTCTGTATGATCTCGGTGAGTTTGCACACAGCATTGCTTCCAGCACATTTCCAGAGTTCACCAACAATGGAGTCCTCTCCAGCTGCCTTGTTGTTCTTAAGAAGTTGAATGATTTCACGAACTTCTTCCAGTGAAGGAGGCAGCGAGTCCGGGTTTGGTGTTGTTTGTATGTAGTCAAAGTCTTCGCTGGGTGGAACACAGTTGAGCAAGTTCTTAAAGTACTGAGCTAAGAGGCGACAGTTGTCCTTGTCGTTAAAAGTCAGTTTGCCCTGTGAGTCTTTGAAGTGGAGACTTGGTGGAGTGTATTTTCCGAGTGACTGCTTGAATGTTTTGTAAAAGTCTCTGGTGTTATTTTTAGCGAAGTTCTCTTCGATTTGGGTTAGTTGGTTGCGTGTGAAGGCCCGTTTGGTTCCTCGGATTATCTTGGTTGTAAGCTTCCTTTGTTCCAAGTAGTTCTCCCAATTTTCCTTAGTCTTTTTAGAGTTCCATTTCATCCAGGCTGTCTGTCTTTGAACTATTGTGTTGTCACAGTCTTCAGTCCACCACGGATGTTTCTTTCTTCTAGTGAGGGGAGCAAGTTCACTAGCCGTCTTGACAAGAGCTTCTTTCAGTTGGTCCCAGTTGTTAAGATCTGCACTGTTCAGTCTTCGACTGACTTCTTGATTGTTCTTAAGTCGCTCTATATCAAATCTGACCATCTTGGAGGTTCTGTGTAATCTATTGTTTCTAGGTTGGAGTCGCAGTTTGATCTTTGAGAGGTAGTGGTCTGAGTCCAGATTGGCGCTTCTTAATACCTTCACGTTTTGTATTTCCTTTTGGGATTTTCTTGAGATGGCCACATGATCTATCTGGAATTCACCCAGGTTGATGTTAGGAGAGATCCAAGTCTTTTGCTTTCTTGGCAGATGTTTAAATGCTGTAGACTTCATAACCAAGTCGAAAGCCCTGCACAGTTCCACCAATCGTTCTCCATTGCGATTAGTTCGTTTATGCGCTGGATAGTTGCCCACTATGTTTCTGTATTTTTTCTCCCTTCCTAACTGGGCATTGAAGTCACCAAGCAGTATGGTGGTATGTCGGTCTGGGATTTTAGAGAGAATATCTTCTAGGTCTTCCCAGAATTTGTCAGTTCTGTCTGGGTTGCGCTTGTTGTCCTGGTTGGTTGGGGCGTGTACATTGACTAAAGTGTAGCCCTTGTTAGCACATTTGAGAGAGAGGATAGATACACGACTGCTTGGAGAACTAAAGTCGATGACTGAATCCAGTATCTTATGGCTGATTATAAATCCTGTACCTAAGTGGGGTACGTTCTTCATTACTCGCTGACCGACTTTTCCTTTGAGGATTCTGTACCCTTGGGATTCAAGGGCATGGTCATCAGTGAATCTGGTTTCCTGTACTGCTGTCAGTACTATGTTATGTCGTGTTAGTGAGTCTGTCAGATGTTTCAGTTTACCCACTTTGAGCAGTGAATTGGCGTTAAATGTTGCGAAGAAACTTTGCCGTCTTGATCTGAGTTTACGTCCAGGAATTTCAGGATGCTCCGACTCATCCTTAAAGCATGTTAGTGCGGACTCCCCAGAATCCGAAGGTCCGCTAACGTTGCCATGGGCAACGGTGGATTGGTTACCACCTGGGGTAGTGCATTTAGCGAAATTTTCCTCCATGCTCAGTTGAAGATCATTCTTCATGGGGCAGCGACGAGTCACTGTCCAAGGTACTGCTCAAGTTGTTAGCTTGAGAGGCTTATTATTCGGGGTTGTCACCCCTAGACAGGTTGCCTTCACTGTGGCTAAGGAGCCCTGTCTACCCCACCCTTGCCAGGGACTACCCTCCGCGCCAGAGGGACCTGGGGCTGCTTGGGCAGGGGCGCCACTCCCTGAGTGGAGCTATCCATTAGGAGTCTCCACTAGCTACCCTTCATTTTTACTTCTAATATATAATTATTAATATTATCCTATCTTATTCCGTGACTTAATCTTGACTGTCTTTTCTTGCTAACCATTGCTCAAATCCAGTATATACTTATATGATCCCCCTGTACCCGTAAATGATTGCGGAGAATGCATGGCCATGATCCAGCGTAGCTCAACGGTTCGGGGGTGTTACGTTCATCTTACCGCATGACACATACATTCGGATATTGAGCAATATGGAGATAGACAAGATTACACAAATAATCACAAGTTACTTTACAAATTAGTTTAATTACCAAAGGAAAGCACCCACAAAGAAAAATCATACATTAAGACAATGCAAGTTATGATATCAACAAACATTAAACAATTGTGCACAACAATAATAGCCTTTAAATAGTTTAAGGCAATGCAAGTTATGATATACACAAACATTAAGCAATTGTGCACAACAATAATAGCCTTTAAATAGCTGCAAAATCAATAAGAAACATCTTGCTTATTTTCTGGATTTCTAAGACTTGTCCAGAACATCCATCTTTGTCTAATTAAATACATTTCCCATTATTTTAAATTTATCCAAAGCCGTTAAACATTACTGTGTTTATTCGGTCATATTCCCGTTTTTTCTTAGGTATTAATTCATAACAATTTCAATTTATCTGCTTTATTTATCTCAGCTTCATTCTGAGTTTATATCTTTACTTGTATCAGGCTTTAGAACCTTTGCAATACACTGTACAAATTACACAACACATGTCAGAGATTTGAATCCCAAACCTCTGCATTTCTTTCCTTCTCTTGCTTTATAATATGTCAAATTACGCACCATTTTGCAAGACTTCTGTGGGCTCACACTCCCAACTGAGCTTACAATCATTATTACCACTTACCCGTCTGTCATCTCTTTAAGGTAGGGACCGATTATTTCTCGAGTATAATATAATAACATTATAATTCAAAATTCAAAATAAAATTATTATTTTTTTGCTTGTGACGTTAGTCTAACCTACAGCTTCTCAAATATAAAGTTTATAGCATGGTAGCAATAACCCTTATTTATTTAATATCTTCATTTATTTTATTGCCAATACGGCTCGCCAGACGCCTTCCCTTCTGCGTTTGTTCATAAAGATCCCATTCAATGGCTCCCTTGAGTTACCTGGCCTAGAGAACAAGGTCATTCCTCCACCTCCTCATCGGCTGATCCGTCAAGAGTAATTTATTACCACATCAACCTCACTTCCCATTAAGGCTTTCATATTCAACTCCATCTCACCTATTACGTATATTTGGTTTATCCAAGTCAGATCACAATCATTATTAACTTGCAACAATTACTTTGCATATCAATTACTTATAACATCAAGTATATTCGTTTCACTGCGCATTGATGGTCGGAGACAACTGATTACTTTTGGTCATTTGAAGCCTTTAGTTTAAGATGTACTAAACTCACCTATGGTCAACAAGAATACTTGCGAGAGAAATAAAATATAACGACAATGCGGAGGGAGTCGCAATGCTCCAAACCGTCTGACAATGCAGGACATAGCACACGCCTGGAATCAATTTCTCCATGACCGGCTATCCGCATTAAAATTGTTCTCCACCCAGACTTACATCCAATACAACATTCCTCCACGTGCCCTTGCTACGTGAGAATAATCAACAATTTCAGGAGTGGGAATCCATGCGTCCACCCTGATAGAAATATAACATTCGACGATGTGACCTTTTGTAATACATCTCTCGATCAATGCTTGCTAACGAATTACATATTAACGCCTAGCCTGAGTTTAGCAAATTATTTTAGCCCTTTATGGCACAATTATCTGCGTGGATACCCATTCATTCAATTCTTTCAACTTTAAAGCCTACATTTTATCGCGTTACTTAGGTCTTCCTATCTTTCAATTTACTTATTTAAGGTGTACAATCCCACCATTGGATCAGTTATTATTTAGGGTGTATAAAACCCTTCACAAATTTTCTTTCAATTCACTTATTTAAGGTGTATACCGGCCCTCCAACGGCTCAATTATTTATAATGGTTTATAGAACCCGCCTACGATCAATTAATCATTAACTAAGGTTTACAAAGGCCCACCTACGGCTTAAATATACTTGGTCTCCCCTTCAAGATGTCTTTAACTATATCTTTCATCTTATACGGGTTTTACATATTTATATAGAACGAATGGAAGTATGGAAAGGTTTTTAACAAGCCACATATTTGTGGTCATACACAAACAATTCATAATGGTACGTAACTTCCTATTCTTTAACACATATATTTCTTGAACACACATTATTTATCAAAATCACCTACATATCCCATATACACTTGGGAATTAAAAATAACACTATTATTTATAATTATTCACTTCACACAGGATTCTTACAGTGCGCACATTTACGCCTGATCTGTGTAATGTCCTACTAATTTATCTACATCTCTGTTATACTGAACGCATAACTAGTCTTTGTATCGCACCTCAGTGGCAGGCAAAGTATTCTTTCCGAGTCCCCTGGCGGGTTTCCTACTTGAAGTTACGTCCTTTGGATCTCCTATGTTGCCCTTCCCGGGTTTTGAGTCCGTCTCGTACCTCTTCTTTTCCCTCTACGGTGAATTTCCTATTTAAAATCCCTCACGGTTTATAGTCTTTGTCGCAAAGTCTATCTCTCACGGAGCCTTGTAACCCTCTACTCAATTCAAGGTGTTATCGTTCTTAGCTACTGTGATTCAGAACTTGTCGTATATTAGGTTGCACTTGTCACGAATCGATTCCTATTTAAATCTTGGCCTTCCTTCAAGGTCCATAAACTGCCTATCGTTTACTTGTATTTCGTATTTAACTCACACGAGTTTTAGAACTGTTTCAACGTTGGTTTGAACCTAAGTACTTCGAATATTACTGCCAAACGTTGCCCACTTCGGGTCCTGAACAGACGTTCCGAAGTATAGTTTTTCAATCTGGCTCTAATTCCGAGCTCACGAAGTAACTGAATCCTGTACTGTACCCTCACTCTTGTTCGATGATTGAATCAGTGTAACGTCCCGTCCGGGACTTACAGGAAGGTGACTATAACGTGCCTCTCTCAGGCTCGGCAGATGACTGATGTCGTAACGTGGTTCTCCACTAGAGCCCCAAGATGACTGACTTAGCTCTGCTTTAGCAGGCCTTTTATCTGGTTTGGTTGAGAAACTATTTCCTTATTTGCCCCAGGAGCCTAATTTTTGATTTCCTGCTCCAATTCCTTTGTAAAAATTATCTACATGTAGCAGGCACTTTAAATGTCCGTAAAACATTTTGCGGAACTCAATTTGTACATCCCGTAATTCTTAATTTATTCATGAAGTAATTATTCCTCTCACGCGGCCTCACTCGTTACCTCAATCCATCCGCTTATCCACTCGCCGAGCTTCAATGGTCGTGCTTTGTCAGCGCTACTTAACTATTCAAATATTACGGCGTTTAAATACTCTATAAATTCGCATTCTAATTTAGATTCATTAATCTGTTTTCACTGTCAAACTTCAATGGCTTGATTAAAAGTTATTAGCTTATTCTGATTATAAACCGGGCTAAGTCATGTCTCCCACGTAAATTTGTCTGATGAAATGGCATTGCTGAGGGATTCCCCTCGCCGTATCGCTCTCATAAACACGGAAAAAGTCCGTCCATTTGTTTGGCATTAATATCCTCGTAAAGCAGTCACAAATTGCTGCGCGTGGTCTTGAATCATTTGTTTAGCTGAGTCACTGCATTCCTTCATTTCTGCTCTCTTTATTAGGTTCTCAGCTTTTGAGATTTCATATATATGTTATAATGGCTATTTATGATTTCCTTTAATTCTAATTTGACCATCTGCCTTCTCTGGGACTTGCTTCCAGAGACTAACTCCACAGAATCTCTCCTTAGTTCTCTTAAATCTCTTTATTTCCCCTAGTGGTCATCAGTTCGCATCTTGAACCTATCCTCGATTGGGTACAAACCCCTCCTTCAAAGATAAATACATTTTCGAAGTCCTGAGGAAATTTATTTATCAAATCCTTTCAACTTGTGCAGTGGTTCTTCATTGCTTCGAACATACTATTCCTACTTTGTGCATATTTCACGAATTTCTACTTCATTACACGGGTTAGGTCTATCCCTACCCGTTTCACTCCAACTTTGTCATTATCATGGTGTTTCTGAGCCTGTCATGCTCTTCCCTCATCTCACTATTCTCTCGTTCAATGTGTCTGGCTACTTCCTTTAATTCCTCATAAAATTCCTTCAGACCACATTCACAATGAAATTGCTGCAATCTCTTTTCCCAGTCATTGTTAACTTCATTTTCTACTAGAGTTACTAAAGCTTGAGTATTTCTTTCGTACTCTTCTGGAGGATGGTAAATCTTCAAATTTGCCGCGTTCATGATCATCTTGTGATCAGTATCTACATGCTGTATTTTATAAGCGTTATTCTTAAGGTCTCTTATTATACGATACGGTCCATGGTAATTCTTCCGGAACTTTTTATATATGCGATGTTCAGGATCTGATATCGCTGGTCGCTTAACCAATACTAGTTCCCCTTCAACTAGTGGTAGGTGGTATTGTTTGTTGCGATTCCTCAACTGCCTCTTATCTGCATGGGCCTTGAAATGCTCATATGTTCTTCGGATTCTCAATTCTATTCCTAATTGAACGTCCAAGGGTACGGGCATTATGTGATCCCATGGTCTATCTGGGCGTTGGTCTAAATGAATGTGAACAGGTACCTCTCCGGTTGCTTCATGCATAGCGTTATTTATGCAGAATTCAATGATTGGTAAAATGTCAATCCATTTCCAATTCTCTTACGAACAATACATTTTGCAATACTTCTGTACTTTTCTCATGACCCCTTCACCTGGATTTGCCTCAGGATGTCTAATGCTCGATAGCATTTTCTAGTTCTCTGTGGAATTCTATACTTGTGAAACAACTCCCATGATCTGAAAGTAAGTTTTCTGGTTTTCCCAGAATTGGAATTACCCGCTCTTTCAGTCTTTTCACAACTTGTTTTGTCGATGTCTTCTGAATTGTACATAATACGACTATCTTCGTAAACACATCCATTGCCATCATAATGCGTTGCTTGCTTTGGGTAATGGACCAATGTTATCCAGTGACAGAATTTGGCAAGGTCTTTCCGGCAAAAGCGGTATCGGTTATTGCCTCATCAGGAAAGAATTAGGTTTTATTCTCTGGCATGTATCACAAGTCTTTATAGTATATCTTACTGTATCCCTCAGTCTGGACCATACGAATGCTTCCTGAATTATGCTAACAGTTTCATCAACCAATCATGTCCAAGTTTTCGATGTAGTAACCGGACCAATTTTCTCTGCAATTCTGCAGGAACAATAATCCTTAAACGGGTTTGGTCTGTATCCCTGAATTTGTGAAGAAGTCCATTATAGAAACTGTATTCAGCCTATCAAGTTTTCCCTCGAAGTAGTTTACCAACATCCTCATCCATGGGTCTTTACGCTGTTTTTCTCCAATTCTTCTTAAGTCTTCTATAGTTTCCTGATCTTTATCATCTATCTGAATTGCAAGTGCCTCTTCTGTAGTTCCTGGATTTCTACTTAGAAAATCCGGAACATTATTTTCTTTTCCAGGACAATACTCAACCCGACGTCATACTGTTGTATGCACAATGCCCATCGCATTAATCGTTGACTGGGTAGATCTGTTTTCATCAAGAACGTCAATGCTTTGTGATCAGTCCTTAACACGATTGAAAATCCATAAACTATCTTGCGCCAATATTGTAATGCATAGAATATCGCAAGGAGTTCTATATCGCTAATTGTGCAGTCTTTCTCGTGAGGCTTTAATCTTCTTGAGGTGAACGCTAAATAATTTCTTCCACCTGGCTGATCCTTTGTTTCTTGGAACAACATGGCTCCTATGCCTATCTGAGATGCATCAGTTTGGATGATAAATTTTTCGTTATAGTAGGGGTATCCCAGTTTTACATAATTAAACAGCATATATTTTGCCATTATGAATACCTCCTCGCATTCCTCTGTCCATTTCCACCTTCCCCCCTTCTTGGGTAAATATTGTATGGGCGAAACCGTACTCGTGTACGCAGGACAGTGACTGTTAAAGAACCCTATGAGTCCTAAAAATTGCCTGACATTTTAAACTTTAATTGGCCTTGGAAAACTTTTGATAGATTCCAATTTACACGGGTTAGGCTTAACTCCATGTTGGTCTATCACATGACCCAAAAATGTCACTTGCCATTGGAAAAAAATCGTTTTCTTGAGGTTTATTTTAAAATTTGCTTGCCTCAAATCCCTTAATGGTTTCTTCAAATTCTCCAGATGTTCTGGTATAGATTCCTATGTTAGTAAGATATCGTCAACGTATCTAATAGTGCAGGCTTTCACTTCTTCTGAAAGATTCCTGTCTAATGCCCTTATAAGAACTGACCCAGCTGTCTTTAGTCCGAATGGCACCCTTTGGAAACACAGCGTATGTTGCTCAAACTGAAATCCTGTTAACAAACTAGTTTTCTCTTCCAACTCCAAATGATGGTACTGAGCCCGAATTTGGCTTATTTTAGGATGATTTTGAGGCCAGAATCATGTCTGTGATGGTGAATATGCATGAGATTGGAAGGGCTGGATTCGTGACATAAAACGAGTTTTTGGCTTAGTTGCAAATCTATGATGCATTATGGGTCGCTCTGACAAGATTATTGTACCTTTAGGAAGACGCGATACTGCGCCTATGTTGGGATAAATACGGTATCCACGAGCTACATGTTTGAGTACTGATAGCCAATCAGAGAAGATTTTTTGATAGAAGACCCTGGGATCATGACTAAGCAAGTTATCTATTCTATTCTAGACCGATTGAAGAGGATATTATCTCATGAAAAGATGCTAAATTTAAATATTTACCATGGAAAAATGTTATTACAGTGTTTAAATACTCCAGATTGAAGTAATAAGCATTGTAAGGAGCCTGCGCAATCTTATCCCCTCTCTTGAAAAATGGCGGAAATTCAGTCAGATTGGGGAGTGAGGAGTGGTAACAGGGTTCATTACTGTTCTGAGATTTGACGAGGGTGGATCGCGGATTGTCGAGTGAGCTGTTTCAAGTCTAAGCGAGACCGCGCGTCAACCGAGCCAGCTGCCGAGGTTCCAATTGTATGGCAAGCTCGCACTTCCCGTGTTTAGAGGAAGCCAGTGTTAACCACAGTATTTCTATTATATTACTTGTGTGTGTTGTAATGAGAAGCCAGCTTTAATATAAAGCTTGAATAAGCAAGTTTAGAGTGCGAGTGTGATAGGCAAGCATCTATAAGGGATCTACGGTATCCCAATTTCGAGATTCGACAGTTTTAGAAACGTGAATCTAGCACTCGGAGAAAAGTGTTTATCTCGTGGCCGGAACAACGTGCGCGCTACGCAGTATACACAAGGCAAGGCCGTGCCTGGACAGACCGAACATTTGAAGCAGGAGTGCATAGACATTCGCAAAGCTCCGTGCAGTATAAGACGAGTGAGGCTGCAATTTTACTAGTGAGATATCAATTCCACAGATATTCACGATGATATTTATTCAATACTTTATAATAAGACAGTTCACCGTTAAAATGTTGGCTGTGATGTTTGAGTAAACGATGCGCCAGGGGTTCACGAGATGGAAGCATAGAGGCTTCACTGAGCAACCTTCGATATGAAATTAGAACTTTGTAAAATTATGTCCAACTACATCACGACATTGGGCGACCAATTGACTTCATTACATCTTCGAAGCAATACATGGTCTACAATTACGAACATTATTCAACGGTATTGCTCGTTCTTCATGGTAGTTTACAAGAGTTGTCGAAAGAAGGCTTTAGAAGACGCTTTCTAACGGTAGACGATGGCAGTTCGAGCGAACGGGAGAGCCACAGTTCGAGTCCAATCTACGACAGGAGGTGCTCTTGGAGGAACGCGAGTTCGATGTCCAAGATGGCCGTTTGTGGATCGTGGGGAACTACAGTTCGATCCTGGGCTGGAACTGAATCACCAATTCATCTGGGTGATTCCTCTTCGCTACAATTCATCGAGAACTTCTATCAAGGTACAGCGATGAAACTCTTTTACGTAGTTTGGAGTTGATCGATACATGTTGAGCACCAATTTTCTACTGTAGTATTGCCTTTTGTCTTCGATTAGTTGTGGTATTTTTCAGTAAACTTTAGCGTTGGATATTTTCGTTTTTGATTCCAACTTTATTTTCTTTTGGCATTAATTTAATCTACATGATAGTCATATGGAATTTATTTCCATGTTTGGAATTTCTTTGAATTTCATTTAAATCTTTTCCATGATTTAAACAGTGGAATCATATTCAGGTTTTCGTCTTCAACGTTTTTATTATTCGTTTGTAGAGGATTAGCTTTGGGTATTTTTCTACGAGAAGATATTTTAGGGAAAGCGATCGACGATTTATTAATAAATTTATATGAGATTGTGTGATAATCTCTTCGACATTTTATGGTTTTGGCATGAACATTTAGGACGATTTCATCGATTTGACAAGTGTATTTAAGATACAGTGACTTTGATATTGAGTTGATAGTCAGTTTCAGTTGACAATTATTTTATTTTGAGATAGCATTGATCTATCGTTACCGAACTTTGAGGAAAAATAAATCTTTTGGAATATTTATTTACTTTTATTGATCGACGATTTTTATGGGCGTCTTGATCCAATTTTTAACTCATATACATGGAACATTTGTAAGTCAACTAATTTCATAGAGCATGTTGTAACGTCAGAGACAATTGTAGTCTTGACTTTATGACATTGTTGAGTTAACGTCAGTATGGAACGATATGTTCGTATTTTTATTAAATATTTAAGGAACATTTAATTGATTCCAGGTTTACTGTGCTTATTAAACTTGCAGAGGGAGTCAATCCTACACACATTTCAACGATTATTAATAATATGAACCATCTTGTAAACAACATTTGAAGTTGTTATGATGTATAAATATACAGAGCAACATTAACAGTTATTTAAGTCAATATTGGACACACATTTAAATTTACTATTCGGGAATGCGATGGGTAATTCCGCATTAAGGTATTTATTGTAACCACTGCGAAGGTTAATTCCGCATTGTGATGTAATGTGAAGTGTGAAGCTGCGATGAAATACATAGGTTGGTTTTTTAGTTTTGGCACCTTAGTTATAACTGGATTAATAACCCACTTAGATGGTTCCAAGTTTCACAGGCCCTCGATGTAGTTCCCACCGTTGCGTACAACGTGTTCCCAGCGATGCGGAAGTCGTTGGATCCCGTTGGCACTGCCCAATCTATTGATGGTACGAAGAGAGCGCTTGGTAGCCTGCTCCCCGCGCATTGTCATCTTCATCTTCGGGATGAGATCATAGTCGCATGGACTGATGTCGGAAGAATATGGGGGGGGGGGGGGGTGACAGAGGACCTCCCAGCCCCAGCAATCCAACAATGCCGACACAACGCCTGCTGTGTGTGCCCTAGAATTGTCATGCAGAACGATGGGCGGTGTAACCATGTGGTGGCGACGTTTCCTTCTCAGAGCTCCTTGGAGATGGTCTTGTAGAAACGAACAACAGTACGCCGCATTAACGGTTTTCCCTCGGGGAACAGTATGGCAGCGCTTCCGTACCATTGAAGCCATTAAGCAGGCTGCCGAGCGCTCTCTTCGTACCATCAATAGATTGGGTAGTGCCAACGGGATCCAACGACTTCCGCATCGCTGGGAACACGTTGTACGCAACGGTGGGGACTACATCGAGGGCCTGTGAAACTTGAAACCATCTAAGTGAGTTATTAATCCAGTTATAACTAAGGTGCCAAAACTAAAAAACCAACCCATCTAGTTTGAGTGTGCATATACGAGGAAAATATACCGTATTAATTAAGAAACTTAATAACTTGTTGCTGTAATGATATATCATGCTATTTCTAGCATTTGAGTGAAATGAAGTTTAGTTAGGTGTAACTCATTGTTATTCAAAGAATGTGTTAGTTGGATTATATGATTTTAGGAGGCATGCGGAACAGCAAGGTGATCTGCTGAATTAATTTATGTTTCTGAATTTTTATTCAACCTTTATTAAAATCTTGAACTAATAATCATATGAGGTGTTCTTATATGAATGATCATATTAAACCTGGATTAAACAGTAACCTAATCTACGACATTAATTGTCTGTGTTAGTTTTGAGCGAACTTTAAACTTTTTAAATTACTTGACGTAATTGCGATGGCCATATATTTTATGAAACATTAAGGAAGGTAGTTTTAATCTACACTTTGTCGTGTTTACTTCTCGCACAGGAGTATAATAATAATATTTCTATATTATTCCGACATGGAAGGATAGTTAAGACATTAAACTTGCATTACTAGTCCGTTGTAAATATTAAACCTTTTAATAGGTGTTGTTCGTTTCTTTTCTTTAACTTTGTTGTTGTCGTTGATAATAATAAATTATTTTGCGATATTAATATAATAATATTAAGCTTCCATCATACGTGTTCTTTATTTTGAAAGGAGAAACACTTGTATGTACACAAGGTGAGTGAGAGATTGTATTATATGATTTATGTGTGTGATATTTTGGGGGATTTTTCGATGTAATGGAGAGATGTGTTGTTCTCTGAAGTATTTTATGAAACATTAAGGGAGGAATAGTGTTCTTTCAGGAATATTGTCAATTTGTATTTGTACGAGAATGCGTGATGACTGAGGGATTAGTCATGTGTATGTATGAATCCCGGATGAGAAGGAAACAACCGATTGTGTATAGCAATGGCAGCTATCTGAAAACAGCTGATGGACATGTTATGTAGTCCAGCTGGTCTTGTAAAATTAGAAAGGGTGTTTTGGTGTATAGAGTAAAACATAGTATTGTTAAAATTTAAATTCACTTTTGAATGAAACTTTTGGAAAAGCTTTCGACATATTTAAATTATTTTAAGCATTTTAATTTCAATATTTAAACTCCAGTTGAGGGAGACAATGTAAACGTAAGATTTTGGGCGTGTTAAGCTCAGCTGTTTTAGCATGCGTGTGTTAGATTTATTGTGGATGAGTGGGAGTTTTTATTTACTTTTTTTTATTTGTTTTTATGTCATTGTTATTTATTGTCTGGTGTTTTCGACAATAAAGTAGCTTCATTCCTTTTTACAAGTGGGTCTTGCGTGATTTATTTAAATTATAGTAAGGTTGTGTTATGGAAAGGGGGTAATCATGGTATGTGGCGCCTTTATCCCATTCCGACCCGAGATTTAGGTAAGGATCTCATGCTCCTAACGTAGTTAGCATCCTTGTCCAGTGTTGTTAGTCCATAACACTTCCTCTGCGACTGTGTGATTATCATAGAAGTGCTTGTCAGAGGGATTTTCAGGTTTCCAGCCGGGACCTTCAAGATTCTTCGATCCATTCTCCATTCTAGGATTTTGACAAGTCAACTATATGATAATTACGGGTACAGTACGAATTTGATAGGTCTACATTTTAAAAATATCTTCTTTCCTTTGAATTTCCTCAAATTTTCCTTAATTGGAGGTGCCGAGTTATTTTCCGGAATTATCCTCTGGTTTAAATTCCTGGCATCTAAACATACTCGCACTGATCCATGAGTTTTGTTCACTACCACCAACGGACTTGCGTATAGTGTAGCAACCTTTTCGATCACCCCAGCTTCCATCATATTTTGTAGGGCTTCTTTTGTTTGCTTAAAGTGCTTTTCTGCTATGGGATATGGTGTTTGACGAAACGGCGTCCAATCGTTTACTTGGAAGGCGTATTTGAAATTTTTGATCCTTCCCGGTTTCGAATCGAAAACAACTCTTTACTTCATAATAATTTCCTTTAAAGTCTCTTTATCTTCAGGTAATATCTTTGCTTCTTCGAGCTTCTCTAGCAGACATTTATCAAATCCGAGTTCCATTTCCCTTTCTAGATCTGTGGCAAATGTACTAAGTTCCTTCTCTAGGAATAGCACTTCCTCTTCCGTTGTATCTTGACAAGTTTCTTCTCCAATGTGCCATATTTGTTCGCCTTCTGTAGGGTCAATCTTCTGCGAAGATATATCTATCTCTGAAGTCTCATCCTCATCACTAATTCTAATCAAGTTCTGGGATAGATCTATGACCACTGTATGTTCTCTTATGAAGTCTATGCCCAGTATTATATTGTACGGCAGCTTGCTTACCAATAAAAAGCTTTGGGACAACACTAGGTTCCCTATTTGTAAATCCAGAAATACTTGGTAATTACAAGCCAAAATCTTTTCTGGAATCATACCTTTAATTTTTATGGCTGATATGGGGATCTTCAAAACTTGCCCCTTCCTTTCAAGCTCGTTTACCAATGCCTGAGTCACTAGGCATACAGTTGACCCAGTATCTAATAAACTTCGGATCAAAATCCCTTCGACTCTGGTTATAATGATTGGCAATTCCCGTTTTATAGCGATTGATCCTTCTATAATTTCTTCAATAAATTCCTCTGGCCTCGCAATCTAATTAACCACTTGTATAGTGGTCCATCCTTCAGTGTATCTCTGATTTAGCCCTTTAAATTTTGGCGTTTTTTAAGCTGGATCCTCTCTTTCAGATCCCCGATGGTGCTCCTGTAATTCTAGGATCTGTGCCCCTCTATCGTCATGGATATCAGGTAAGGTTCGTTTATCCATAACATCCCCCCATCTAACTTTCGACTGTTTTTCATATTCATCCCCTCTTTCATCGTAATATCTCTGAGTGATTACTGGACGTTCCTCGATTTCCGCCTGATAATCTATATCTAGATTTCCAGGTCGGTTGATCTTTTGGTTATCTTTCTTCCAGTTTTTCCCTTGGTATGGCTTCCATCCGGGTGATCCTCTTTCGTTTGACCCCCTTTGGTTCCAAGGTTTCGATGCGTGGTTTCCCTGGTTATTATTTCCTTGACTATAATCTGCTCGATTATCGTTTCCTTTAGAATTTCCTCTATAGTTTCCCCTATAGTTTCCTTGATTGTAATTCTTTCCATAATTGTTTCCTCTATAGTTTCCCTGATTGTAATTGTTTTGATAATTGTTTCCTCTATAGTTTCCTGTTCCTTCCGTATTCGTTGCTTTATTAGTGCTTGGTTCGCTGACCATTTCCGTCTGTGTGTTAGCCATGTGGGTATGAACCACCGTCCTAATTTGACGTGGTGACATATGCGCTGTTGTGATATCTAGCTGACGTAACACGCTCTCTACTTCGATAGCACTCTTGGCATTTGACGAAATCAGAAGCCTCTGAATTTCGTATGGGAGCTGCTTCGTTATCGCTGAACACAAATCGTTTTCAGAAGGTGCACAATCAATTTCTCATAATTTACACAACTGAGCTGTAAAATATTCTGAATAACGCGTTGGCGTATTCGTACTATATTTTTTCGAGTATAAATCGAGTCTTAGGTTTTGCTGGATATCTGCTGCCCAATATCTCTTTAAGAAAGCCTCATTAAATTCGTCTACTGTGTCGAAGTTGTATCTGAAGCTTCTGAACCACAGCAGACAATCGCCGTCCATCAGCTTCTCAATAGAATGTAACTGGCGTTCGGGCGCGACCTTAGTATCCTTGCGGTACTCGAATACCTCCTTTAGCCAGTACTTCGGGGTATATTTGAATGGGCCGATAACCTAGATGTTAGACCCCTTAAAACAACAATTATTATCATCATATTTGAATTTTTCCCGAGTACTTCCTAGGTTTCTCTGACGCCGGCCTGATTATTGTAATCACCTGGTTTTTCAACGCATTATTATGTGGAATCGATGTAAATAATGGTGACCCTGGTGTTCTAAACTGGCTTTCCCCTCTTGAAAATTCCTAAACATGTTTTGGGTCTCCGATTCTCCCCATTTGTCTCTCAAATCCTCAGTACTTCCCTTATTTGACTTTGGGTCTCTTAGGGTTGCTTCTTCAATAGCAATCATCCTAGTATCGCTCTGATTAGCTCGCCCCTCAATCCTTTCTATTCGAGCGAATGATTCTCGTTCTATTTTCTCTATTCGGTCTGCATTATCTTCCGTTTGCGTATAAATCTCTTTCTTGTTTTCTCTAAAACTTTCTTTTAAATGTGCTATTTCTTCGTCTATCTCCTTTTGATCTCGATTATTTGTTGACCCTCAACCTCAATTTTGGCCTCTAATCCTGTCTCAACCTCTTCTCGAAGGTTTTCCATATTTTTACCTACACCCTTCTTAATATCCTTCACTACTTGTTTGAGGGTTTTCACTTCCCCTTTGGCTTCTTCTTGTCCCTTCTTCAATCGTGCTAGATCCCCTTGAGTGTGGTCTATCTTGCTATTTGCTTCCCCTATGCTTACTCTTAAAGGAGTTATGCTTTCCTTAATTTCTTCTATTTGGGTTCTATGCCTATCGATTTCCTCGCCCTTTTCGGATATAAGTTTACCATGTGCTTTTAACTCTAGATCTATGGGTTTGGTGTGCTCAAATATCTTAGTTTCCCATACCTTATCATTTTCTTCCAACCTTTGGTCGACCTGTAGTGTGATACCTATTATCTGTTCTTTGATCTGAGCTACATCGTTTTGGCGTTTTCTTTCCTGAAAGCTTATCGATTTTATCGTTTAAATCCAGCTAGGATTCCTCGCAATTTTCCATGTTCAATTCTAATTGTTTACTCAAGTGGGCATTTAACTCATTGAAATTAATGTTTACTACTTCCATTTTGCCGTCTAGCTTAGTTTCAAACGCTTTTTGTATAGCTTCGGACTGGCTATTTAACCGTTCCCGAGTTTCGATTTTCATTATATCTATTTTGTCATCTATCCCGTCAAGACGCTTGCTTACCTTCGCCTGCGCATCTGAGATACGATTTACATCCTCTCTCATACCATCAATAGTCTCATGCAATTTTCAGGATATTAGCCTCTGCTATTTCCTGTGCCTCTTTGCGTTTCATTTTCATGTCTTTAAAATTCTCTTCACAATCTACTTTCCCTTCATTAATGCTCGCCTGCATTTCTTCTTTACTCTCCTGAAGCTTACTGTCTATAGCCTCAAAGTTTTTCTTATTGTCCTCTCGCTATGCATCAAGGAGTTTCTGTATCTCCTCGCTCATAGCCATTCGTTTTCCAATTCAAGATTGAGAATAAGATGGGCTACTACCCTCCAAAATTTGTAATGCATTTGAGAAAAGAAATCGGTTTTCAACCGACATATGTTGTATTGCATTTCACATTGAAGTTAAGTTGCTAGCGGGTATTGTAACCTTTATGCATACGATACAGCATACATATTACAGATAAATTCATCAAATATGTTCATATTTGAGAAGGGAGCAGGTGCAGTCGAATACGAACAAGGGATCACGAAGGGGCGCACGCTACGTGACATTTCACAGCTTTCTCTTAGCGCGAACAATAAGGCGCAACTCACAGCCGCAACACATGGTCACCAGATGTGATGGGACAAGGAATCGAGGACACTAACTCCTGAGTGGGGGATATAGCCGAGTAAATGACAAACTGGAAAATAGGCGCCGCCCACTTAAGAGAAATTAGAGAAATAATTAACGTACAAAATTTTGAGTTGCAGCATTTTAGCCTCAAGAATGTTATTTCAAAAGTCAGGAAACATCAGTATTCGAATTAATTCGGCACAAGAACTGGAGGAAGAGAAATTTTGAATGAACCAATCAGAAATTGTGGGCGGATGGACGCCGCAAAAGACCGCGAGTTCCTTGGACAATGAAAATTACTACGGAGATTGGAGGGACCCATTCAAGGATATAACAGGCCAATTCTATTAATGCCATTTTGAGCCTGAGCTCAAAGAGATAGGAGTTGATGACAGTTGTCAAGGTAAGGATCAACTTAAGATTGGTAAGAGAGACTGCAGCCACACTTGGTAAAATGATGAGGTTGAGAGTTATTATGAACTGAGCTGAGAATGCAAATTAAAAGGTGAAAACGGAGGTACATGCCCGTGGTCTTCGAATGGTAAGTAATGCTACACCTTGTGATTGTGGAAAGAAGTGTTAGAAAGACTTCTTCACATGACGGAGGGAAATTATTGCATACGGCTCGGTTCCCAGTTGAGTTTCGAGGGTGAAAGCCAGGTATGCTTTATCCCTACTGTGCGGGCTGTGAGCCTTTTGTTCGAGTGAGGTCATCGACCACTGGAGGTCTTGAGGGAGTGTTTGTTTTGAAAACAGAATGGCTTGTTATATCGCAGAAATCAGCCACATGCGCTTGGCCATTTCATATTCATGTCGGGATTTATTTGATTTTCCCGGGGATTGTTTGATTCAACCCGCTTCAGGGAGCGGAATTTTCCCGTGCACCCGTGTAAATAAAGTTGAGTTTGATGTCATTATGGGGGCGTAGGCCACCATTGTTATTAGGGATGATCCACGCTTATGTTTTTCTCATGTTTTGTTGTTAATGATGGTCATCTAAGCTTGGAAGGACTTGGGCCCTAGCTTAGTTATTGGTTTATTTAATGTCATATTATTGTAGTTTTATGCACACTCGACCTGTAACCAGGATCGCCCTGCGACGATCATGACTGGATTCTTGTGAAGATGGAAATGATCGAGAAAGGGAACTTATCCAACACACCTGTAAGCCATAATTAACAATGAAAGTGCGCTATTAATTAGCTTGCCTGACATTACTTTGATGTCAATTGTATTTGAACCTTTCAGTGATTTTTTGTTCCTTTTGAACAGTTAAATACATATGGTCATGTGGCATTTGTGTCGGCCTATATAATTTCGAGGAGGCCAGTGTTTAACCTATGTGCTTAGTTATTTGATTTTTCAGTAACGTAAGGGGATTTGATTTGTTTTTATTAAAGGGGGATTTAACTTGGTTAGGATGTTGTTTTATTAATAAATATTGTTGTTTTAGGATACCTCTGGCATATTATTTTAGTGTAAGCATCCCGTGATCCTTAATATAAAATCCCAGGATGTTGAGTGTAAGTTTAGAGCCACGCGGACAGAGCACCCCTGAGATAAGAGACTGCATCCTGGAGGACCCGAAGGGTACAGTATGTACCATACGTACCCGTTTTCACCTACCTTCTTTCATTAACAAAATTCAGCAAGATCTATTTTCTCGGAAAAAAATGAAAATTTCGGGGTTTTCAAAAAAAATAATCGAAAAACTCCGAGTTTTCCCTGGGTTTTCCCTGGAAACCTTCCCCTACGCCTGGGCGCCATAAAAATCATATGTACGTGCACTGAATGTACACATGGTCAATAGTTATTTTAGGGTTATGAAGGTTTAATTATTGCGGTCATTTTTACTTCTAATATATAATTATTAATATTATCCTATCTTATTCCGTGACTTAATCTTGACTGTCTTTTCTTGCTAACCATTGCTCAAATCCAGTATATACTTATATGATCCCCCTGTACCCGTAAATGATTGCGGAGAATGCATGGCCATGATCCAGCGTAGCTCAACGGTTCGGGGGTGTTACGTTCATCACAACACATGTCAGAGATTTGAATCCCAAACCTCTGCATTTCTTTCCTTCTCTTGCTTTATAATATGTCAAATTACGCACCATTTTGCAAGACTTCTGTGGGCTCACACTCCCATCTGAGCTTACAATCATTATTACCACTTACCCGTCTGTCATCTCTTTAAGGTAGGGACCGATTATTTCTCGAGTATAATATAATAACATTATAATTCAAAATTCAAAATAAAATTATATTTTTTTTGCTTGTGACGTTAGTCTAACCTACAGCTTCTCAAATATAAAGTTTATAGCATGGTAGCAATAACCCTTATTTATTTAATATCTTCATTTATTTTATTGCCAATACGGCTCGCCAGACGCCTTCCCTTCTGCGTTTGTTCATAAAGATCCCATTCAATGGCTCCCTTGAGTTACCTGGCCTAGAGAACAAGGTCATTCCTCCACCTCCTCATCGGCTGATCCGTCAAGAGTAATTTATTACCACATCAAACTCACTTCCCATTAAGGCTTTCATATTCAACTCCATCTCACCTATTACGTATATTTGGTTTATCCAAGTCAGATCACAATCATTATTAACTTGCAACAATTACTTTGCATATCAATTACTTATAACATCAAGTATATTCGTTTCACTGCGCATTGATGGTCGGAGACAACTGATTACTTTTGGTCATTTGAAGCCTTTAGTTTAAGATGTACTAAACTCACCTATGGTCAACAAGAATACTTGCGAGAGAAATAAAATATAACGACAATGCGGAGGGAGTCGCAATGCTCCAAACCGTCTGACAATGCAGGACATAGCACACGCCTGGAATCAATTTCTCCATGACCGGCTATCCGCATTAAAATTGTTCTCCACCCAGACTTACATCCAATACAACATTCCTCCACGTGCCCTTGCTACGTGAGAATAATCAACAATTTCAGGAGTGGGAATCCATGCGTCCACCCTGATAGAAATATAACATTCGACGATGTGACCTTTTGTAATACATCTCTCGATCAATGCTTGCTAACGAATTACATATTAACGCCTAGCCTGAGTTTAGCAAATTATTTTAGCCCTTTATGGCACAATTATCTGCGTGGATACCCATTCATTCAATTCTTTCAACTTTAAAGCCTACATTTTATCGCGTTACTTAGGTCTTCCTATCTTTCAATTTACTTATTTAAGGTGTACAATCCCACCATTGGATCAGTTATTATTTAGGGTGTATAAAACCCTTCACAAATTTTCTTTCAATTCACTTATTTAAGGTGTATACCGGCCCTCCAACGGCTCAATTATTTATAATGGTTTATAGAACCCGCCTACGATCAATTAATCATTAACTAAGGTTTACAAAGGCCCACCTACGGCTTAAATATACTTGGTCTCCCCTTCAAGATGTCTTTAACTATTAATCTTTCATCTTATACGGGTTTTACATATTTATATAGAACAGGTATAACAAAACCCATCACAAATTTTAACAAGCCACATATTTGTGGTCGTACACAAACAATTCATAATGGTACTGCACTCGAAATCATGTCTAGTGGAGAGGAGAAAACAGGATGAGGTATGAACCAAGGACCACCTCAGAAAAATGGCATATTTTAAATTTGGAATTTTCGACTAAATTAGCAGTCCAGAAGGAAGAGAACGCAAATACAAGAATTTGGGAAATTGTTTATTTCATGTATAATGGAGATTTTAAGATTTGGCAAATTTTTAACCATGAATGAATGATAGAGATACTGTTCTGGAAAGTCGACACTTCTAACGAGGTGCGCGGCGAGAAACCAGTTTTTGATGCGAGGGGAGAGCGAAGGTGGACTTGAGGTCAGACACACGCCAGTATCAAGAGTGGGGGAAGCCAACGCGTGGCAGAAGCGCGCCACTTTCAGGCGAGAACCAATCGGAAAATAGTTTGAATACAAAGAAAGGAACAAACATTAAAATCTTTATTTTAATATTTTATAAGAGTGTTGCACATTGAATTCACCAGCAGAGAAAAAGAAATTTAATTGGCAAAACTGATTTTAAATTGAAAGACTGAGAGAGAAGTTATGTATGAATTTGTTAATATTCATAGCGGTTGGAGGCTAGTTGATCAGATTTACGAGGGAAATCTAACCGAGGAGGCTAGGAGATGCTAGCAGACAAGGCTATTTCTACATGGACCGTCGAGTAGACAAGACGTAAATTGTATTCACTCTTCAGAAGTATTAGACAAAGGTTTTGTGAACTGGAGACTTCAAGATGAAGCAAGCAGTAATGGAAGAGAACAATTAATATTACAAGTCAACAGTATTGAGAAAAGTTATTCATCATATTATAAAAGAAGAAATCTACGACGAGAGAAAACGCTGCAAGTTACAAACTGAACATCGAACACGTAACTACGCAGAGGGAAAGTCTGAAGAAGGGAGACTTAAACCATTGAAAATTCAACAATCTAGACAAGAATGATCAAGAATTTAGGTCGAAGGGGAAGAACTACGACTACAAACAATTGCGCGGTGAGAATGATGTTTTAAATTCACCATGTTGGGAAGATAGAACTATACTGAACCGGTGAGATTCAGAAATGACCAGGATGACATAGCAGTATGCATAGCGAACTGCAGACCACCGCAGTTTTCGCTAACATAACGTTACAAGCTACTACAAGGGAATTTCACGACATGGAGGTGATTTTTCATGATGGAAAGAACTATGCAAACTACCGACTTCAAAGAACATCTAGATCTGAGAAGAAGAAGACGAGCGGATGCGTGATGGAGACGACAAGGAACCCAGGACTGATGGACGCGAGGCCAGCAGAGCGGAGGCGAGGTCGTGTCATCATCTTGTACGAGAGAAGTGGGTCGCGAGCGGGAAGCCAGCTGGGAACCTGTTTTCGAGACAGCACACCAGGTCGTTCAACTGTACTGCAGTCCACTCAAGGCCGAGGTGACATAACACAGCCAGACTGGAGCAGCACGCTGCATTCCAGAAACCATACGGTGACGTTACGAGGACACAGGAGTCATCAGGTCTGTCACCAACGATCTCAGAAAGAAGGTAGAAGAGTGCATTTTTCATATGTGTATGTAGACGTTGTTCACGTTATTCCAGAATATTGACCAACATATTTGCATTTATTAACCGATGTTATTATTGTCTTGAAATTTTTAGTAAATATTAGTAATTGCGATAGTTATTTTCGTACGTCATTTTGACGTATTTTGAAGTCTTGATCGATGATGTTAGACATCGTTAGTAATTTTCATTGTCATTTTTAGAGCGTTAAAATCTTACTTACGAAGGATTTCGTTGCGGTTGCGAACGTATATTCCCTGGATTTGTTGTAACATTGGAGAACTCCGTAGATTTGTTGTAACATTGGAGAACTCCGTAGATTTGTTGTAAAATTGGAGAACTCAGTAGATTTGATGATATATTAGAGAATTTTGTGTATTTGTGGAAATATTGAAGAACGATAATATATATGTATTGAAACAAGAGTAATGAAGCACAACTTTGTGAGAAATAAATAAGTAATGTATCAGGGAAAGAATACAGTCATGTGTTTGATGAAAGTAAATAGTTTATTACTTGAAGTGAGGAATGGAAGGACAGAGAATCCTATAAAGCAAAGAGTTTATTCATTTCAGAAACGAAATAAGATGTATAGAACGATATAGTTAACAGAATTATTCAATATTGGCATTGATATAACTCTTGTATGCAAGTAATGTAATGACATTGTAAAATCCAGAAATTTGATGTACGGGAAAGAACAGTATGCGATAGTTAAAGGCATAACTGAACGAGAAACGTTATTATAAAATGTTATGGATGTATATTTATCATGAAACGATACTGTAAGATGGAAGGAGAGATATAAATATTTATTATGAACATAAACGTGAGGGAAGGTTATTGTTATTTTCATAACAGACACAAGCAGACTTGAAATTCAGAATTAAGCGATAAATTGTAACGAAGTAATATGTGAAGCGAAGGAAGAAGTATGTGGATAGTATTTGGACATAGCACGAGATGTTTAATCGATAGAGGCGTTTGTTTACAGGAAGAGAGACGTATTCATGAACGTTATTACAGTAGTAATTACTAGTAGGAATACTAAATATCATACATTGATGAAAGTAGTTGATATGAAATGGTTGAAGTTTGTGAACGTGCTAAGAAAAGGAAGGTTGATGAAATGCATTTGTATTGATGAAGGCGTAACTCAAGACGCGATAATATGCAACGTGAGTAATTGAAGAAAGGTTATGTAATATTTTGTGGTGAGCAAGAGAAGTCATATTTGTATTTGGAGGAGATAGGAGTGTGGGAGTGAGGATTCGTGCCACACACGCTCGATTTTTGGTTGAAGAGCTTATCTGAACAGTCGTGCATTGTTAGTTTGTTTTACTATTAATTATTGAAATACCAGAGTTGTACACTAAAGTGATGAAATATTAACTTCACTGTTTGTGTTTATGATTCACATGGAATTGACACACAAACACCTATTTTGACTAGTTTATTGTGTGAGATACGCAGAAAGATGGTGATACACGTAATGAAAGATGATAAGACAGGAGGGAAGTGATGAAATGACCTCTAATGAATTAGAGACAGTTGTTTTTATATCGTGCGGGACGCGATCATGTATAAAATGTAAATACGTTATTATTTTAGTATTAATTATTGCTTTTATTATATTTAGGAACATAAGATTTAAATTTGAAGACTTTAACGATTGTATTATGTAGGGAGTATATTTGTTGCGATGAGCGTTAAAGCCTAACATTAGTAAACAGGTAGGACAGACTCTACTGTCATTAATTAAACTCTGTGTTTATTTAAATATTATCAAGCAAGAAATATTTGTTGCATTAGTATAAAGATGCAAGAAAGACACTTATTAAGCGCATCAGGCCTAAGTGCGGCATAAATAATTATTTTATCTTATTCTTGGTGAAGGGAACATAAATTTTGTCATGTGATATTTTATTAATAGTAAATGGCAAGGACATTTTCATTCTTGCTGAGTTTTTTAGAACTGATTCTTTGATTCAACGCTTAATTACACTAGAACGATACCGCTAGCTAGATGCACACAGATGATCGATGACTTATCTTAACGCCCGAGAGCCGAGTTGCTCGTTAATGCTCTACTTTTATTTGTTTATATATTTTCTGTACTGTATGCAACTAGTTAGTAGTATAATTAGAGATGTATATGTGTGTTCCTAGGGTTCCCTAGTCATCAGTTCGGTGAGAGTTGTTCAACTCATAGCCGGGTGTTGACATTCTCACGATCCTTTTACCATCTGTGCGGATTTGGGACTGTGCTCTATAGGAATTCGGGCGCAGTACGTAATTCCACATAATGTAATGAAAATATTCCATAACTCACCCCTTTCCTGGGTCTGGTGCGACTCCATTTATGGATGGCTTCACCCATCTTTAGCATACGTTTACACAAGCATGATCATACTATGCTCTTTACACTTCCTATTCTTTAACATATATAGTTCTTGAACGCACATTATATATCAAAATCACCTACAAATCCCATATGCACTTGGGAATTAAAAATAACACTTTTACATATAAGTATTCACTTCATACACGATTCTTACAGTGCGCACATTTACGCTTGATCTGTGTAATGTCCTACTAATTTATCTACATTTCTGTTATACTGAACGTATAACTAGTCTTTGTATCGCACCTCAGTGGCAGACAAAGTATTCTTTCCTAGTCCTCTGGCGGTTTTCCTACTTGAAGTTACGTCCTTTGGATCTCCTATGTTTCCTTTCCCGGGTTTTGAGTCCGTCTCGTACCTCTTCTTTTCCCTCTACGGTGAATTTCCTATTTAAAATCCCTCACGGTTTATAGTCTTTACCGCAAAGTCTAATTCTCACGGAGTCTTGTAACCCTCTACTAAAACCAATGCAAAGCTACTGTGATTCAGACTTGTCGTATATTAGGTTGCACTTGTCGCGAATTGATTCGTATTTTAAATTCTGGCCTTCCTTCAAGGTCCATAAACTGCCTATCGTTTACTTGTATTTCGTATTTAACTCATACGAGTTTCAATGTTGGTTTGAACCTAGGTCCTTCTAATGTTACTGCTTAACGTTACCCACTTCGGGTGTTGAAGTGACGTTCCGTAGTATAGTTTTTCAGTCTGGCTCTACTTCAGAGCTCACTAAGTAACTGAATTCCGTACTGTACCCTAACTCGGGTACGATGATTGAATCAGTGTAACGTCTCCTCCGGTACTTACACGAAGATGACTATTACGTGCTTCTCTCAGGCTCGGCAGATGATATCGTAACGTGGCTCTCCACTAGAGCCCCGAGATGACTGACTTAGCTCTGCTTCAGCAGGCTTTTTTTTATCTGGTTTGGTTGAGAAACTAGTTCCATATTTGTCCCCGGTGCCTAACTTTTGATTTCCTGCTTTAATTTCTTTGTAAAAATTATCTGCATGTAGCAGACACTTTAAATGTCCGTAAAACATTTTGCGGAACTCCGTTTGTTCATCCCGTCATTTTTAATTAATTCATGAATTAATTATTCCTCTCACGGGGCCTCACCCGTTACCTCAATCCTCCCGCGTATCCACTCGCCGAGCGTCAATGATGTCATGCTTTGTCAGCGCTTCTTAACTATTCAAATATTACGGCGTTTAAATACTCTATAAATTCGCATTCTAATTTAGATTCATTAATCTGTATTCACTGCTAAACTTCAATGGCTTGATCAAAAGTTATTCGCTCTTTTCTAATTATAAACCGGGCTACGTCATGTCGCCCACGTAAATTTTTCTGATGACATGGCATTACTGACGGATTCCCCTCGCCGTATCTCTCTCATAAACACGGAAAAAGTCCGTCCATTTGTTTGGCATTAATATCCTCGTAAAGCAGTCGCAAATTGCCGCGCACGCTCTTGACTCATTTGTTTAGCCGAGTCACTGCATACCTTCATTTCTGCTCTCTTTAATAGGTTCTCAGCTTTTAAGATGTCATATAACTCTGTTATAATGGCTATTTATGATTTCGTTAAATTTTAGTTTGACCATCTGCTTTCGCTGGGGCTTGCTTCCAGAGACTAGCTCCTCAGTATCTCTCCATAATTCTGTTATAAAATCTCTTTATTTTCCCTAGTGGTCATCAGTTCGCATCTTGTACCAATCCTCGATTGGGTACACTACGGCGCATTAATTTATTGAAATAATCTAAAACTGCAAAGTCTTCGACTTTTGGATATTTCGTGAACCTGTAATGTTAGACAAGCTATTTATTGCTCATTTTAAACGGTGAATTATTGTCTTTACCGCGGATGAGTTATTTTTAGAAATTTGTCAAAGGACACGACTATCGGTTTACTATTAGGTAATAATTGATGGATTGATGGGTTCCGTGGCAGAGATTGTTTTTCTAGGTGGCAAGAATAATGGGAGGAATAGTTGTCATGGAACAGATTTAGGTTGAGTGTAAAAGGAATGTAAGATTTTTATATATTTTGCTTGGTAGCCAGTTACAGGGGATCTGTGTAAAGGAGACTAACCTTGCTGGCTAGTCTCTGCAGCACAAGGCTCTTATTAAAAAGGAATGTGCTGAGGCTCGTAAGAACACACGTGACATGGCGACTCAAGTGTCTGCTATGCCGCAACATTATGAAAGCTTGCAAGTTTCATCCTGTATTGATTGTACGTGAGAAAATGCTAGTTGATGTATAAATATAAAAATCAATGTTACGAGATAGTTTGTCTGTCTGTCCCCTATGCTTTCATATACCATTCATCCGATTGCGATGACATTTGGGTGAGTTCTTGTGTGCACTCCAGGGAAGGTTTCTGGCTTCAAACCATTTATGTAACACAAAAGGGGGAGGGACTTAACATGAACCCTTATATCCCACAGTACCCGAATTGCACAATCTGTATACTTATCACACCGCAATGCAACGTGTGAGAAAGGCTTGCTGATTCATCGCAAGGTGACATGAGGGGACTGTCAGAATCCCGCCGTGTTATCTGGTATCGATGTCGATTCCAATATAGTTCAGTCCACGCTTTTTGGCAAGGGGTTCTTAAAGCTGAACACACGCTTGGCTGCCGGTTCGAATACGGTCATGGCACGGGAATCGTATAAAGTCCCTTATGCGTTCATATACCATCACCGATTGCAATGAAACTGGAGTGAGTTGTTGTGTGCACTCCAGGGAAGATTTCTGGTTTAGTAAATCCATTTCACAATAGATAGCGCGTGAGTAGTTTCAACAAATGAGTGACGGCGTGAGAATCGTTTCAACAATGTCCTGTATGCGTTCATATGACATTCAAACGATTCCGATTGTGCACACTGCCGCCAAGGTTTCTGAATTGGAAAAAACATTTGATAGTAGGTAGCATACGACTAGTTACAACAAATGAGTGTTGGCCAGCAGTTGAGGAGCAAGGGGAATTCTGCATAAACGAGCATGTCGTCGGCCACAGTGGCCGTGCCTGACTTTAGCCGATATGGTCTGAACTCCTTATCGGAAAGGGTCGTGTGACAGCTCGTTTAAAGGGTATTTTTTCTCATCTTTTCTATGGTGCATTAATTTACTGAAATAACCCAATACTGCAAGTTCATGGACTTTTGTTTCCCTGATATTTCGCGAACCTATAATGTGGGATGTCAAAGGACTTGGGGTGATGCCCCATTTCCTAAGAAGAACTCGTTATATAAAAAAATGAAAATTTTGGTTTTGGAAAGTAGGCTATATTCCCAAAACTATTCATCTCAAAACGTTGTGCATGCCTTAAACGAAAAGTCTCTATACCCCTTATCGTTAGAACAAAACAAAATATTTTTAATTTTTTTCCCAACAAAATTTGAATTTGGAGAGTAGGCTATATTTCCGAAACTAGGAATTTTACAAAGTAGTGTGTTGGACTTAAACCAAAGGTCTTTACCCCTTCTATCCCCTAAAACAAGTCCCATGTCCCTAGGACAAAAGCGTAGCAGTAGATGAGCCATGCCGATTCTAAGCCACTAACCTTTTTGTTATAATCCCATGGCCGCCACTCGAGTCCAACCCAATATCTTGCGAACCAATGGTCAGATTTGGATGTGCGAGGTGTCATGGGACTAGGGGTGATGCCCCCGTTTGCTATTTATTTTCCAAATTTTGACAAGGGGCCTAACTACACATTTTTAAATATTTTTTTATTTTTAAATTTATTTTTGTACTTTTAGTAGAGAGAGACAGTACAGGTTCTGTTTAAACGAGCATGTCGCTGGCCACGGTGACCGTGCCCAATAGATCAATCGATATCATGTGAACCATTGATCGGAGAGGTTCATGCAACCAATCGTTTTAAGCGTATTTTTTCTCAGCTTTCCTATGGTGCACTCATTTACTCAAATAACCCAAAACGGCAAGGTCCTCGACTTTTGTTTCCCTTGATAGGCCGCAAACCGATAATGGTACATGGACATGTGGGGTGTTTTTTTTTGCGTGGTGCGAAACCCCCTTTCCTACAGTGCATTAATTTATTGAAATAATCCAAAACTGCAAGATCATCGACTTTTGGATATTTCGTGAACCTGTAATGTTATAAAAGCTATTTATTGCTCATTTTAAACGGTGAATTATTGTCTTTACCGCGGATGAGTTATTTTTAGAAATTTGTCAAAGGGCACGACTATCGTATTATTATTAGGTAATAATTGATGGATCGACGACTTAGGAAACAGAGATAGTTTTTCTAGGTGGGAAGAATAACGGGAGGAATATTCGTCATGGAACAGATTTAGGTTGAGTGGTAAAAGGAATGTAAGATTTTTATATATTTCGGTCGGTAGCCAGTGACAGACGGGCTCTGTGTAAAGCATACTAACCTTGCTGACTATTCTCTGCAGCACAAGGCTTTTATTAAAAAGGAATGTGCTGAGGCTCGTAAGAACACACGTGACATGGCGGTTCAACTGTCTGCTATGACGCAACATTATGCAAGCTAGCAAGTTTCATCCTGTATTGTTTGTACGTGAGAAAATGCAAGTTGTTGTGAAACATGAGATGATGCAGGTGTTCGCATTAGACTTTCGATCTACACGTGCAGGATAACAGAATGGCGAAGCGAGGGAAACGGCTGATAAGCATGCAGACTAGTTAGACCTTGTTAAGTTCATGAGATAAGAATTTTAGCCAACCATCAAAGGGATGTTAGGTTGTAGGCATGGGTTAATAAATACAAGAGAAACGGGTTACACAAAATTTGATTTTTGATGCAAGAATTAAAGGCTGAGGTAAAGCCGAGCCATTTGATATACAATTTGTTTTTCTTTGTTTTTAACACTTTTTCCAAAAGGCAATGTTTAGGAAACGCTGTTTTTTGAGTTCTTGGAGATAAAACCGTCCTTTCATGGGTTGGCCGTTAACATCTTGCAGTAAATAGGTGACTGGGCTGTCCAGGTTGACTTGACGAATACGAAATATTTCTGTTCCCCAATTTGGGGTGTAGCCCTTGTCGAAAACAGACTTGAATTTGCTGACACGGTTATGGTCGCCGATTTTATGGTGGTGGCGTATAGTATCGGCAGTTTTGATGGGATTAAACGGTTTACCCAGTCGCGGAATAATTTTTGTCACAAGTAGAGGCTTTGTCGCAATAGTTGTGTGTTTGGTATCATTGTAACGTGACACTAGCTTTGGTATTAAGTCTATCCATCGATAGGATGCCCGAGCTGTGAACTCTTTCCACTTTTTTTTAGCGTGCGATTAAAACGCTCGATCACACCAGCTTTTAGATTGCTGTATGTAGTGTAATGGTGAATATACAAAGATTTGAGAAAACTGGAGAAGTCCTTGTTGATAAATTCTCTTCCCTGGCCTGTTTGAAGAAGCTGGGGTTGCCGTTTGGATTGTTGAATAACACTCTTGAATGTTAGGCCCCATAAAACAACAATTATTATCATCATCATCATCATCATCATCATCATCATCATCATCATCATCATCAGAGGGCCAGATTTGCGACTCACAGGTTGAACAAAGGCCATTTTGGAATAAACATCGATGACGGTGAGCATATAGCGTACACCATCGTTAACGCTAGCATAAGGAATCATTTCCACTATATCGGTTTGCCAACGCTCATCCACACCCCGTGAAAAACCTTGAGTCGCTGATAGTTACGCCTGGCAGGGGCATACAACTCGCGAGCTATTTCCACTCTGATGGGCGATGGTTTAAGCAATAATTTTGGCATTTCGAAGTTTTTGTTCAATTTCTTGGATTTCCCAATCGTGACCAGTATGACCATCTTGGCGTGAAGCATGCAAGAGCTGTAGCCGCTGGACTAGCTTATTGCGATTGTACCAGTAGGTGACATCCACCAGGGGTTTTAATGGTTTGAATGTGATTCCCGAAGCTGAAGGTCCACGACGAAAACTTGAAAATAATTTTGAAATTACATTTTTATACTTGAAACTTTTATTGACATTTATCGGTTCAGATGGTTATACTCTCATTTGTGAGCATTTGTTTCCTTTACAATGGTTCTATATGTCATGATAGCCTTATCAGTATAATCATCGGAAAGCGGAGTACGTGAAAATAACAGTTCTAATAGACCCGATGCTAATTTATAGGTAACATTTTTAATTATAATCACATGTTGACCAAACTTGATAATTGAATTACCAATCCAGAAACAATCATTTTTATAGTAAACACCATAGGTAGTGTCTGTTTTTAGTAAATAGATCTTTGAGGTAGGGTGAGACTAAAGCACCTTAATTCTTTATTAGAATGCTTTTTAATTCAGATTTATTATCGGGCGTGTACAAAATTTGTGATAACGTGGGCTGCTTGGAAGTTGAAGGTGTTTCGGCAATGACGGATATTTTTAGAAACTGTGGAAGTCGTGGTAACTTTGCTGGTGTAAACCCGTCATCATCCTCAACATCACAAGAACTATCCTGTTCCTTTTGTTCCTTTTGAACACAGACCTCTTGTGTAGTCTGCGTTGCTTTTGAAATCGTTGGAAGCTTTTCAGACGGCTTGGAAGAGGATTTAAACATGGCTTTTAGAGGAGGCGCTAAATGTTTTTGAATAAACAAGGCATTATCCGCACGTGATCGTTTCAATTGACTAAACTTTTGGCGAATATTATTTTTTGCCATAATAATATGCTTTTTCAATATACTCACTGCTGTCTTCATGATGTATCGACAAATGACCTGAGAGGAAATGAGACAGCCTCTTAAATATGAATAAAATGATCACACCCTATGCGATAACGTCCTTGATGAATTTCACTTTGTTTGTTTGTCAATAACAATACAGGCATGCTGTTGTGTGTTCCAAAACGTGGCACACAATTCAATAAAGGTTTGAAAGGTCATATCCGGATTAACATGTTCGTTGTAAATGAGGCGACTATTCCGCTCATCCTGGCGAAATAAAACAATTACATTGGCATTTTCGCAAATGAGTTGTTTGGACATTTTAGAATACGTTAATCCAAGATAAAAACAATCGATATGTTTGTGACGACCCATGCTGAAATAGCTCTGTCGTTCGGTGGTTACACCATCGAAAATCATCAGCGAATCAGGCCTCACGGCATCTGGGGCAATAACATTTTCTTGCATGGAAAACGAAAATAACCCTTATTCTCGGTCCGTAATTCAGACATGACCTGATCCAGGAACACGTAGAGAGGTTGGTAGAGAGACATTGTGGGGTTTGCTTTTTTGTTTTGTTTGGTAGAGGGATTTCGCAAAAACATACATATTTTGAAAATGCAGACCATTTGGAGCTGTTATGAGGGTAAGCAAAAGATTGGTTTTCCCACATCCCGAAGGTCCCACAGTGATGCAGCGAATGGAAGACGGAAACAGTGAACCGTGGCGTTGTTCACGAGATGTAGGAAGGATATGGGAAACCATCTCCCCCACGGGGAGTGACTCTTGCTGCTTAATGAGCTGCATATCAACTAATGGTAAAAGAGGCTAGTAGGCTGTCTATATACATGGAACCAAGCCTTGTGATAGGAACATTATGACGATGGATGTCTTTGGACGTGCGTTAATGGCCAAGGCCAGGACCATCCCATTAAATGATACACTATACACTAAACAAGAGACAGACCCTGCCAATAAACACTATGTGGATAGGTCAGTGGTGTCACGCTCTAATCCGGGAGATTATGACTTAAATGGAAAGCGGTTACCCTATGTGAAACATCCTCTAGTTTCTACTGATGCCACTACAACAAAGCATGTCGATAACAAGGTGCGAGAGTTATATGACAGGGTACCAAACCTGACTGTCGATGGCAATACGGCTAATAATACCCGCATCATTCATGTGGTTGACCCTGTGGACATTGAAGATGTCTGTACCAGACAGTTTTTAACCTAAAAATGGACAACATGTGTGGAAATAAAGAGAAGAGTTTGCACATGCAGCGAAGACGACTAGCCGAGGTTTTAGACCCCACTCAGCCTCATGAGGTCGCTACCAAACAATTTGTGGAAGACTATGTATTTTTGATGATTAACCCACCACCCCATGTTTTTCTCGTTTACATTACTAATCGAGGTTTTGTGAAAGACACTGAAGATTTTACCTATGTTTTACCTTCAGGCTCAACAAGTTATCGTTTACGGTATGATGGACGTATTCGTATTATAGACTATACACCAGATGTAAGACATTTATCGATACGATTAAGCCATAGCGCCATGTCACTATTTAGTGAGCATACAGTCATTGTTGGCAATAAACTATCTTTCCATTTGGTTTTAATCTTAGAGGAAAAAGAAGCTGGAAACAGAATAAACGAATTCCCGCTTTATGTAGAAATTGAATATACAGCTACGGAAAATTAAATATCAATAGGGGGTTTCCCTAGAAACGTGTTAGTTGTCCCTCAAATTGTCTTGTGAAAGTTTGTCCATCATGGTGAAACAAAGATACATAGTGAAATGGACTAAAAAAGACCAAGTCGTCACAAGAAGATGGCTTTAAAGCAGCCCACAAGGCCTCACGAAATGAAAAAAATAAAGTGTTGGCTATTAAGAAAGCACTCCGAGCAGCACGATGGCACGTAAATCCGAAAAGTAAACAACGGTTTTCAAAACAAGGACGAGTCATTCCAGTTCCAAAATGAGCTGTTTTTTCAGCTTTGTTTGCTGGGCTCGCCGCTCTGGGTTCACTTTTGGATGGTGCCAGTGCTGTTGCCAGAGCCATTAAGTCAACTCAGGAAGCCAAGCAACAATTGGGAGAGAGTAAACGACATAATGAAACCACGGAAGACATTGCCATGGGCACGAGAAACGGAAACATGAAGATAACACACTATAAACAAGGACTTGTTATTTACCTGTCACCAAAATCAAAAACAAAAAAATTAACAACAGCCATACCAAGACATGCTCTAACCCAGCAAGAAATCATAAGCTATGTGAAACAACTAAAGGTTTCCAATTTGCGAGGTGTGTTTATGCGCAAACAATTACCGCCACGATTATGGAAAAAGGAATGTGCTATCATTAATCTAGACGATCACCGAGGACCAGGAATCCATTATATGGCTTATGTCAAACATGGTTCCACCATGTGTTACTTTGATAGTTTTGTTAATCTCCCTCCGCCCATAGAACTATGCAAGTATTTTGGAAACAGGTCAAAGATATACTATAATGTCAAACGTCAACAAATGTTTAACACACAAGAGTGCGGGCGCCTAAGCCTCTTGTTTCTATATACGACACAGCGTAAGCAGAAACGTAAACAGTATGACAGTAGAAAGTAAAACGTTTATACTGCATGGACGTGGAGCTGAGGTTGCCTAGACTTTTACCCTCTTAATGGATTGAGTGAAAGACCCTATGTTTTGGGGCTTGTTTCTCTTGAAACTTACAATAGAATATACAACAAACGTGAAAATGTCAACGACAAGTTTTACTATGATGCCACCTGATGGATATACCATAGACGATATTTATGAACACATTTACGTGGTGATGGTGAACCAATATGATTTAAAGACATTTCTTGATGAAACAAACAAGTTTAAACTTCTAGGCCATACCATTACTCATCACTGCAGTATTTTATCCTCGTTTAAGATTGATTTTAAAACACAACCAGATTCCATCGGCCCTTTACTGGTTTTTTTTACCGCAAGTTCTTGAACCCAACGAAACACACTGTTCGGATCACGAAGTGAAATTAATCGAAGACCATCACGAGTCAGTGGCGTGTAATATCACTAGCAACGTGTACACAAATCAAGAGCCATACTATTCGCTATACGATTTTATTGTGACATCAACCATTGGCTACATTATTCGTGATAACCCTCCAGTCATTCTTTTTCTTTCTGTGGGTATTGATCATATTAGTAATATAACGTTAAGACTGGTAAATAGAAACCAACAACTGATTCAACTAGATTCTCGCACACCTGTGACCTATAAATTGGTTTTAAAGCCACAATGAAGTTGGTGTATAAAGCAACAATACCGTCTAGGAATGGTTTTATTTGTTTTCCACGTGAATACACGTTAACACGTAAGGAAAAGCTGATTTTACAACACCTGGGTTACAACCTACATGTACACGATGGATTCTATCCTAGAGGTGGTGAACCGCATCGAGGAGCAAAACGGCATTCTAAGAATTGATCCGCATTGCTATCAAGCTCAAACACCAGGATTAAATAACAATGATGAAATTCAATTGTTATGAACAACCAAGATATTTACACCCTAGCGCATGAAATTGTCATTCAGATTGAAGGTCGGCTCATAAAATGGGATGGCTCTACACCTACAGCATCCAAGTTAGCCAAACATGCTTTCGCCTTTCATTTTTCCGAGGTGCGCTATGTCATTAATGATATTGTTGTGGATAGCACTCGAAATGTTGGAATTACAATTGTCTTGAAACTATACCCCTCTCAAGTGACTAGTCTATAAATAACAGGCAAACAAACGTCAAGCAGCTCAGTCATGGATTGCCTTCAAGCCACAAAGGTGTTACACCAATGGATTTCAAATCCGAGGAACAACGTTTCAAGACATTTGCGACGTGGCCTGTGCCTTTCCTTAACCCTCAAGCATTAGCAGCTGCCGGTTTTTATTATTTAAAAACAAGAGATGAAGTGATATGTGCGTTTTGTCAAATGGGAAGAGAGTGATGAACCTTTACAAGAACATCAGCACTGGTCACCAGCCTGTCCCTACCTCCGTAGAATGGATTGGGTTATATACCATGCCATTCAAGCTACCCATCGCTAGTGCCCTGAGTATTGGAAAAAGCTCTGATACGTGTGGACCTTAGGGCGTCAACGGTGCTCCCGTTAGCAGTACAGAACAAAATGAACAAAAAATAAATGTGAAAAATCCATGTCTTGAGGCATGAGGACATCACAGGGGTCATGGACGCCATAAACACAAAAGACTTTATCATTGTATGAGTTGGTACCGTCCGAATCTCAGAATGACAAAAATGTAAAGCTTGTTATGATTTTTATGCAAATTAAATGATATAATAAAATATGTTGTTATTATTATTTCTAAACCGTAATAGTTGCTAGTAAGTATTCAGTTGACCTAACCTAACGCGAATTAAGGAGGGCGCGATTATAGTGGGTGCGATTTAAGTTGGGCGGGATTATAGTGGGCACGATTTGTAATAGAATGTGATTTGAGTAAATGCAATTTGTACACCTACTGCACCTACAGCAATGGTTCAACTCAAGCACCTCCCGGTTTTATAGTCAGTAGTCAGTTGGTCTTGGTCCAGGCAAGCGTAAACATGTCACTTACACTGGTGGTGGATACTCAGGGCTTTAAGATCAACGATAACAAGTATATATTTAAAGAGGTGGCCATTATTGATTGCACAACACACTGGTCACCTAAACGTTTCATTTTGTTTTGAAACCACCATTTCCGCAAGAGTTTCAATCTGTTAAAGACCTAAGGCCGACCCATTGAATACAAACCCATCTGGGAATGCAGTGGAACGAGGGAACCATTCCCTATAAATATCTGGCCATGATATTAAGCGCTCATATATGCATGGCTAATATTGTGTTTGTGAAAGGAACTGAAAACCGCGAATGGTTTTGCCCGTTTCTCCCTCGCACATGTGAATGTGTGGATCTCATGGAATTGGGCTGTCCTTCACTGCATACGCTTTTTCAAGAAAATGGACTTTTAATGAATATCATCTAGCCGTTTTCCATGTATGGGATCTGTTTGATTGGTTAACGAGAATTGCATGTCATGACGTCATGGACAAGATATTCCTTGTTTCTTGCGGTATTGGGAATATCATTACTGAGTGATAAGCCGTCGAGAGAGCATCATGTCTGTGCCCACCATGTTGGAATGTGAGAATAACTTCACCGAACAAGCCATCGGTAAATGTTTTTTGTGCAAAAAGAAATTGGACAGTTTTACTAAAGAGGAATTAAATGCCTTGCCAAAATCTTTTATTTATTACGTGGCGGCTAATGCAGTGAAAGAAATCTGGCAACATGAACCTAAATCGTGGACCGAGGACCCGGTGTTAAGTGAATTGCAACCGTGCACCGATTACGATCACCATAAGCAAGTGTCCATCACCAAAATTCGTTCGGTACAACAGTGTCGAACCTGTCAGCTTGTCAAACTGTATCACGGACATAAAACCTTAAGCAAAGACTTTGTTTCCTCATTCCACGGTTGTGATGGCGAGAAAAATGCAACAACATCCTCAACAGAGGAGGAAGATCAAAACTATTCGCCGTCGATTAAAAAGGATACGTAGGATACGTGGCGTCATTGACAAAGTGATTAATATAATACCCTTTGAAATGCACCTACCTGGGTATCGATACTGTGCTCCTGGAACAAATCTGAATCAACGACGTTTGCAGCGTGGCGATGAACCTATTAATCCTTTGGATGAAGCTTGCAAAGAACATGCCATTTCTTATCGCCATATTCAACCTGCATTAAGACGTGTGGCGGATAAAGTGTTGTTGGAAAAGCTAAACAACGTTTGACATACTGTGATGCCTCAGTTGGAGAGAGGTTGACAGCCCTGATTGTGATTAGTGCTATGAAAGGAAAGTTAACGTTGAGTAGACATGAATATTGAAAAAAGAAAAGGATTGATGAATTTGTATTTTGTATTCCTTTTTTGTAAAGGCCTATTCGTTGTCAAATAAAACAGTATTACCAGAGCACGATGTATTTTTATTTAAAAATGTAGATAGCCATTTTTCATTTTTATATTTCGCACATTGACATTTCCAATTTCCAATTTGCATTTTTAAAAATTTCAATTTTTAGTTTTGTATTTTACACATTGCGGATTTTGAAAATTTCAATTATTATTTTGCTGTTAACACATTTTCATTTTGCATATGTAAAAAGTTCATTTTTCTCAAACATGTTTCCACATTTTAAGTTTTAAAAATGTCTTGATGCGAGTGCTTGGCAATTGCGATGGTCCAGTCTCTCTGTCTGTTTTAGAAACGTAGTGACACTAAAGGCAAGACTGTCATACAAATTAAGCCTATCTACCACTGCATTGAAAGAAAAAAAATTAGAAACAAAATATACTATTTAAATTTTCTATAAGCTTTAATTTCCCCCCACCCTCTCCTCACCGTGTTTGCTATGGACAAACGACAAATGTTACGTTCTCGTGTTCTCTTTCTCTAGTTAAACATCCTCTCATACAGACATGTATTTGGGAACATACACAACCACCATATTTATTCCCAAAAACATCCTTTACATGCACACCATCCCAAAGAACTTTCAGTTATAAATTTAACATTTACCATTACAAAAGAAAAAAATACTACATATTTAATTTACAAAAAACAAATAACAAATTTGTACAGTTTTGGAATGAAAAATAAATATTTACAATTTACAATTTTCAATTTAGAACACGGTCAAATTAAAAACAAAATAAAAATAAGGTTGTACAGGGCTTGAAAGAGCAAAATGTTTCCTTTACTTACAAAAAAATATATTTACAATAAAAAAACTAATATTTACAATGTACGTAATTAACAAAGCAAAAATACTAAATCTACTATTTACAAAAAGATATTTCCCTAAACGATACAACATAAAAATCACAAGTCGTCCTCGTTGTGATAACCCCATGGTAGGCTGGTGAGCAGGTTATCAGTCCACACACGTTTGTTATCCACCGAGGCGAGTGTGTGTTTCCTCTGTTCCGCAAGGTACAAGTTATGGTTGCGGGATTGTATCCTGCACGGTTTATGGGTCATAGCTTTCCCAGTTCGTAAAACCTCTAGGTAGTCGTCCACACGTAGCGATTTTACGACTGCCCTACCTACACCTCTTGCTCTTTTACCATCTTTATGGTCTAGTGTGTTCGATAAGCATACATTTTAGAAGCAAGACCAATGAATTCCGTCATGACGAAATCACCGCATTCTTCTTTAAAACACCCATTTTCTTCTTGTTTTTCACGGGTAGCTGAAACGCGTTGTCAGCACTATAGGAAGAGGTGTCGAACCAGTCACTATGTTGCCTCATCACGACATAGGGATCACCGTGGCGAATGTGGTATATAAACGAGTCCGTATTCTTATACAAAAGAGATACGTCCCCGAAATGCTGTTTGGCAAACTCGTAATGGAATTTATAAATGACTGATTTGGAAAATTCTAAAATGACTTGACCCGTGTAGATGGGTTTATTCATGTTCACACTGGCCTTACTCATTTCAATGGTAGCCAAATTTTCATCCATAATTTTAATCGATTTAAAATTTGGCTTGGCAATGTACCGCCGGGCACCGTAACGTCCTTCCCAGTAATTGAATAATTTAATGTCCCGGTATTTGCGTACATTTTGCATGCTCTTGTCATAATTGCAGTTGTTCATCAATTTGAAAAAATGATTTCCAACTGCTGTGTTGCCATTTGTCGGCGCTGAGTGTTCAAATCCATGTATGGCTTGGGCCATGCTTTTTGGGCAAAGGAAATACCCCTGTAGAGTTTCTTTAACACTATGCCTTGGGCTAGGCATTTTACCAACATTTGGATATGTAGCACAAACCGGTTTTTGTTGTAAAGCGTGCCCATCAATTTTTCAATATTTCCTTTACTCTCAGGGGGAACCATTCGCTCTAGGCAGAATGGAAAATCGTCATGTTTGCCATACAAAGATGAGGGATATTCAAGATCGACCTCTAAATCATATCCGCGATGCGTTTCGAGGCTGGCCGTGTTCACATCAAAATGTGCGACCTCATCCTCAGAAAGCCAGGCAAAATCCTTATAGGGTAAAGGTTGGCTCATGGCATAGCCATACAAATAATGGACATCGTAGTACATTTAATACGATTCTGGTTGTCTTGTGAATAATATGGTATGTATTTATTATTCGCTTCGGCATGGCGCTGGTTAAGCGTCACAAACCCGCCGCGAATGCCTTTCTCAAAGAATAATCCATGTCTACATAGTTCAGTAAATCCAATCCCACTTGGATGTATTTTAATGCAGCATGAAAGGGAAGTCCAGGGCTCGTAAAATAATGAGCCGTGTTAAGTCCATAGATGTGCTGACACAACTCATGGAACTTTTCAAACACATCCGTGAGTAGCAATACATCAAGTTTTAGGTAATGCGTAGCACAATCTACTCGAGTGTTTATATTGAACACTCGCCAAACATTGCATGGATGTGCATAGTCTTCATCGGAAACGGTACTACGTGTAAGCATAGAATAAAATTTCCCTTGCTTTAACACGTCCCGGCTGTTATTGTCCCAATGCACAATTTAAGGTGTTCAGGATTTTCAAAATGCATCCTCGTGTATTTCAATTCCTTCTCATCCAAGCCGTTAACTAGACTGTCTAGGGATGAGGCCATAAACTTGAAGGAATCCAGAAATCGAATACAAAATTTGACCAACCTTTATGACACGGCTGTAAAACACTCATGGTTTTGGGGAATAATGGAAAAAGTCCCGTTGCCGACATGACCCAATTAACGAATCATAAACTGAATATCATAATTGGTCAGTTTGTGGAAAAACACACTGACGAATCGTGGAGCTGGGTAATTCACATTGCACCTTCTGTGCCACGAAACTCCCCCATTAAGTGCGAGTGATAACGGTGTTCTCAACACTTACCAGCGGTTTTTCACAAATATGGCATGTCGTAGTACGCTCATACTCTTCCAGCTGTTCTAAAGTAAGACTCATGGGTATTGAGTTGTCCAGTAACCCTCGTACTTGGTCAGCCAACTCAACAAGTTCGTTCAGAAACCATTTAGCACAATCTAGCTCCTGATAAGATTTAAAATAGGATTTTGTGGGGTCATAGGCACATACCACGTTAAATCCTACGGCAAAGGGTTCATATTTTTGAATGGGTGTGGTTGAGCTAATAGCAGGATCTGGTTCACATCCCGCCGTGGGAGCAGTGAGAGCCTCAAAATCGGCAAAGACCACAAAAGGCACTGTATCACGCTTGTGGATGTTCTTAAAATTTAACAAAGAATCGTCTCCTTGTGGCAATGCCAGTCTCACCGCGTCTAGGGATACACAAACTTCTCTATGTCGTTCTAAAAGGGTAGGGGTTTTAAAATACTGCAGGCAACGGTCGCAAATATGCTTTTTATTATGTTGTTTGGATAGTTGACTGCCTACCAATTTACTAAGGCTTTTAATCAGGCAATAATGATTCACCTCTTCTTTTAACATATATAAAAGATGAATGTGGTGTCGTTTTGGTTCTTTCGTGGCATAAAGAGGACCCATAATTTCATCACCGTCAAGGCCATTAACCATAACAGAATAGTCGGGATTATCTGGTTCTAACCTATGAATGTTGTTCAAGTCCATAGGGAACGAAACATTAGTTAAATTTAAATTTTGTTTTAATGTTTCAAACATGGCCTTGTTCTTTGCTGGATGACATCCATTACGGTCTAGTGCTAGCTGCAAATATGCAGCCACTGACCAAAGAAAGCATTCATCGTCCCTGTTTCTTATGTTCACCACTGCCTTTTTCAAAGCTATCGCTTGTGGTGTAGGGTTGTAACTAAAGTCAGCATTAAAAGAGTTGAATTTGCAAATGTTGATTTGCAGGTAATGAATTTTGTCTAAGGCAAGGCCACTGGGTCCTTCTTGCAGTTTATCAAATTTAGTGAGCAAGGCATTCACAAGGTGTGATTCATACCACTGTTCGAAATTGTGGGCTATGAAAAGCTCTTGCATTTTGCTGGGAATATAAAATTGTTATTTATGTTACACGTCATTCTTTTTGTATACGAAATCGTACACGAGTTCCATATTGACCTTTAAAGTCGTGTGCAACCTTAGGGCTTTTCACATTTGCTCACTAAAATTGGAAAGTAAGATTCCTAAAATTCTTTGGGAATAAGATATTCATTAACATTTATCACGCGACGCTAACAAATATGAGATTTGAAACAAGAGTAAAGGGGTTCCCAGGTTACATAGTTATCGGTAGCAGTAGTAGAATAGGCCATAATTGCAAGTTAGTCCTACCTGAGTTTTGAAGTGTCGACTGCACAGCAATGGTTCCACTCAAGCACCTTCCGGTTTTCATCTGCTGTAGCGGTAGAGCATTTCTCAATATCTAAAAAGAAATAAAACAAACCATCATGAATGCATACATTCAAATTAATACATGCATTTCATAAAAAATGTATCAAACAAAAATCATACAGGTTATTAAATGCGAAATCTCTCCTTGGCTTGTAAAACCTGCTTTATTCCCTTCTTGTGCGCTCAAGGGTGAAATGGTCGTCTGTCTCTTTCTCTCTCTTTCTCCACCGGAATTATCTGGAAATAAAGTGAAACAATCAATCAGTAAATACATTCCAATCAATCAATAACTTGAATATTATTTGCATTAAAACATCAGAAACCATTAATAATAAACTTACCTCTCAAAAAAATATCAAAGTATCACGCCACTAACAGTGTCTGGGTATAGCAATCGTGGACAACATCTGTAAACAAATGAATGGAACCTATCAATAAATACCAGTAAATAAAACTTTAACGTTCGTTGCCATTAAAACCGTCAAGAAACCATTAATAAGTACTTACCTCACACTATTTCTAATATTTCCTATTAACACGTAAAAACTGTTAAACAAAAGCAAGTGTTCAAACAGAGCTATAGCGTCTTGACAGGTAATCACATAAGTGAGAGTGGAAATGTTTAAAAACTGTGTTTATATGTCACGCCACATGCCTTATCAGACCGATTCCCACGTTTCACCATTCTGTTATCATGCACATGCAGGTCTGAAGTCAAATGCGAACCCCTGCATCATCGCATGTTTCACATCAACTTGCATTTTCTCACGTACAAACAATTCAGAAGAAACTTGCTAGCTTGCAAAATGTTGCGTCATAGCAGGCAGTTGAGCCTTCATGTGACGTGTGTTCTTACGAGCCTCAGCACATTCCATTTTAATAAGAGCCTTGTGCTGCAGAGACTGAGCCAGCAAGGTTAGTCTGCTTTACACAGAGCCCGTCTGTCCCTGGCTACCGAGCGAAATATATACAAATCTTACATTCATTTTACCATTCAACCTAAATCTGTTCCATGACAACTATTCCTCCCGTTATTCTTCCCGCCTAGAAAAACTATCTCTGCCTCGTAACCCATCAATCTATCAATTATTACCTAAGAATAATCCAGTAGTCGTGTCCTTTGACAAATTTCTAAAAATAACTTATCCGCGGTAAAGACAATAATTCACCGTATAAAATGAGCAATAAATACCGTTTCTAACATTACAGGTTCGCGAAATATCAGGGATACAAAAGTGGATGTCCTTGCGGTTTTGGATTATTTAAATAAATTAATGCGCCATGGGAAAGGGGTTTTTACACCACGCAAAAAACACCCCACATGTCCATGTACGATTATCGCTTTGCGGCCTATCAAGGGAAACAAAAGTTGATGACCTAGCCGTTTAGGGTCATTTAAGTAAATGAATGCGCCATAGGAATGATGAGAAAAATACCCTTAAAACGAGTCGTCGCATAACCCTCTCCGATTATTGATTCACAAGATATCGATTGATCCATTGAGAACGGCCACCGTGGCCGGTGATATGCTCGTTTAAACACAACCGGTACTGTCTCTCTCTACAAAAAATATTAAAATAATTTTAAAAGTAAAAAATATCAAAATTTTCAAAATGTGTAGTTAGGCCCTTTGTCAAAATTTGGAAAATAAATAGTAAATTCAAAAGAGGGGCGTCACCCTGAGTCCTATGACACCTCGCACGTCCAAATACGACCATTGGGTCGCGAGATATTGGGCTGGACACGCGCGGTGGCCATGACACTATAACATTACAAGTTAGTGGGGGTAGAATCGGCATTGCTCATCTACAACTACGTTTTTGTCCTAGGGACATGGGACTTATTTTATGGGCTAGAGGGGGTAAAGACCTTTGGTTTAAGTCAAACACACTACTTTGTAAAATTCCTAGTTTCGGAAATATAGCCAACTTTCCAAATTCACTTATTTCGGAAAACATTTAAAAATATTGTGATTTGTTCTAATGATGAAGGGTATAGAGACCTTTCGTTTAAGTCATTGCACAACGTTCTGCGATGAATAGTTTTGGGAATATGGCCTACTTTCCAGAACAAACTTTTTCAAAAAGCTTTTAAAAAATATAACGAGTTCTCCTTAAAGAAGAGGGCAAACCCCAAGTCCTTTGACACCCCACAAAGCCATCTACTATTATAGGTTCGCGAAATATCAGGGAAACAAAAGTCCATGACCTTGCAGTTTTGGGTTATTTCAGTAAATTAATGCACCATAGGAAAAATGAGAAACAATACCCTTAAAACTAGCCGAACACGACCCTTTCCTATAAAGGGTTCGCGCCATATCGGCTAATGTCGGGCACGGCCACTGTGGCTGGCGACATGCTCGTTTAATCAGAATTCTCCTTGTTCCGCTACTGCCAGCGAATCGTTTGCGGAGAGTCCCGTAAGCGTTCATATACAATTCCGCCAATTGTGATGAAACATTGGCGATTTGTTGTGCACACTCGTACCATTGTTTCTGAATAAGTAAATCCACGTTATATTAGATGGTGCACGAGTAGTTTCAACAAATACTCAATTGGTCAGCTGTATGTGGCGTGCTCACGCGTCGGAAAGCCTTCGGATTTATTTATATACGCATCAGACAGAAAAACAAAGAATATTGTTTATCCAAAGGCAATTCAGTAAACGAAGTTACAATTCAAACACTTCTTTTTATTCTTTATATCTTTCTCTCTCTCTTTCTTTCTTTCTTTCTTTCTCTCTTTCTTGGGCTGCCTGCGTGGCTCAGCGCAACGTTCTCGCCTGCTGTGACCAAGGTTGCAGGATCAAATCCTGGCGCCGTCAGCTGGCATTTGAAGGTGCGCAAATGCGAGGGGTCCGTGTCAGTAGATTTACTGGCACGTTAAGGATTCCCTTCGGGCCAAAATTCCGTCACCGTCGCGTTACTCTAAGCCGCAGTTGTTAAAAGGGACATACAACCAATAACATCAATATTATCTTCCTGTCTTTGATTGGCATTACAACGCATGCCGGGTATAACTATTGAGAAATAAATATTATATGAATATATTGACGGAGAGGAAGAAGATATCCACAACATAAACGAACATTAACCTTATATTATATTTATCCAATATACTATGTGAGACAGGGCGAAATATAGAAAGAGAAGAGGAAGAGATTAAAGTATAAACAAATACACCGTGGATTATTATTATTATTATTATTATTATTATTATTATTATTATTTTTATTATTATTATCATGTCGCCTGCCAATAAATATATAGTTCTCTTCAACACACTACACAAACTCCCAATCACCAGAAATATGCAGACGAAACACATCAGCATTGTCGATCGCATTACAATGGGGATCAACAACAACAACAATATCACAGACAAAGCTCAGCATCACTTATACTTTTCAACATCACGGGTGCAACAAGCATACTTTCCTACCTCCACTACAGGCAGACGCGAAGCAACTCCATACCTAAGGCTACGGGCGCCCCATTTTTTAAACACTAGTCACAACCAAACACGCATACACCAAGAGTCAACACAACAATACATATCATAATGGAAAACTTATACACCTAACCATGCACACGACCGGATGACACAAGTAGTGCCCGGGTGCACTTCAAATGGTTCTATTCTTAAGATCAGTGCGACCCTTCTCACTCAGGGAGGAAAGTCATGACAAACTACCTCACTAGTCATCTTGCCCAAGACGCATATATCCTTGATTACCAGACAAGACTCCACGAGTGACGACTGCAATAATTAATAAACTTAAAATTTTATAGCCGGCCAAGTGGTGTTGGGGTAGCGTGCCTGCCTCTCACCCGGTTCGATTCCCGGCTCCGTCAGGGATTTTAGAAACTGACGTGAGGGCTGGAACGGGGTGCACTCAGCCTCGTGAGGACAATTGAGTAGCTGTCTGACGGTGAGGCAACGCCCTTATCACGAAGACCAAGATTAACGACCGAGGGGACCCGATGTGCTGATCACGCGTCACCCCAATATCTGCAGGCCAAATATCTGGGCAGCGGTCGCTTGGTAGGCCTAGTCCCTTCACGGGCTGTAGTGCCATGGGTTATTATTATATTAAAATTTTAAACGAGCTAAGAAACACAAACACGAACTTAGACTAAATAGAAAGACACTATTATCTATCAACAACCTCCCGACATATGAACCCTTCTTCTCTATGTCAGCTCCCCCACTCACCATTTGACTCCTCATTTAGCCCTTAAGCATAGATATAAGGTGTATTTTAGAACTCTTTAGATTTAAGTATTACAGAGCAGGATACCAACCCTATTCACATAATATTAAGCTAAGCACTGTATACACTGTACATACAATGTAAAGATATATCCTATTATGTTTACTCTCATCAAACACGTATTTTCGGGCTACTTCTAGTTCCATATAAATAACCTAACGGACTTTCTAGAACTCACCTGTAATAAAACGTGTTCACATCCCTACAGTGAAACACGGTGATTCGTACACCATACGTAATTATATATCATTATCATTATTATTATTATTATTATTATTATTATTATTATTATTATTATTATTTATATCTTCACCATGTCATTGGACGCAACTCACCATCTCAGCGGCAATTGTTGGAACAGGAAGACAGATAACGAACGTACGAAATACGGACCAGACCCCTAAAATAACCACCTTTCGCATACTACATGTAGATTTTGGTGAAACCCGAACTTATCATGGCTGACTCGCAGAAACTTCAGCATAATCAGAGGGAGAAAATCACAATAGGCAATACAGTAACAAACCCCTGTCACCACAGTTGACGAATATTTTCAGCCAGAGGCAGGTATTCGATGACCTTCCTCAGCACTTAGCATCGAATATCACACGAGTTAGAAATATATTGATAATTAGGCAGAACATTACTGACTAAGCAATGCTTCTTTGCCAGACTTGACCATGCCTCGTCATGTAACAAATAGATCATTATTGTTTATTATGATTATCATCATGATTATTATTATTATCATCGTTATTATGGTCGCCGTATCACTGTTGACTATAAACTAATTTGACCACACCAGACCTACAAAGGATTGATCCCCCTCGAGGACCAACTATAAGCACACCCCTAATCAAACAGGAAACCTTTGCCCCTACGGGACATAAATAGGATAACTTGATCAGAGCATTATTTTTGTCCACATTCTACGCACCATGAATAAAATACTTCTAAGATTATATTTAAATTGTACATAGCACATTATGATAAAATTACATTTAATTTACACCTATTACATTAAAATTAAGGAACCAAACAATTCAGTAATCAACATAAATATCACAACTATTAAGGCTACGGGATAAATCAATTAATCTTAGATTTAACACAAGCTACTAACACTAGAGTACTAACCAACCCTCCAAACCACCCCCAGCCCCCAATTATCGCCAATAGGCACATTTTTCTATTAACTCGTCATCGAACCCCTCCAAATAATTGTAACAATGTAAATAACATAAGTGGCTAACCAAGATTTTTTCCAGCAGTGTAAATACATTAGTTCACCGTGTACATAGGCATATTCAGTCACAAGTTAAATGTAAGACTAGACTACCATTACTATCATCTACGCTACCTACATAATTTAAGAGTAGATGAGTTCTGCTCACTACTAAGACGCAAGCACCGTCAAGCTCAATATCACCAGTGCTTACACCGCCATCATAACGATCATTATTATTTACCCCTATTGCCTCGAATATCGTATCTTTATCGACACAAATTCCACACTAAGAGGTGAAAGAAGGAACAAGATATAGAAATATGAAAAATAAAGGAATAATAAATTTAACACATCACACTCAAAACTATTATATACTATAACTATGTCTGTATATTGAACCCTTCAGTAAAACAGTGTTTATGTCAAGATTCTGCTCTTCGGGGTCGTGTTCAGTCCTGTGGAGGTTTTAAGTAAATTCACCAAAAACAACATGTTCTACGGATTGAAGGATCATACGAGAAACTATCATGAAGAAAGAAGTGAAAAAGCAAGTAAAATAAACATGATTTAATAACTGATAAAATGCATAACAAAAATAATAACAATGAAAGGAAACTCCTCCCTGACATTTTTACTCCACATAAAATGAATTCAATAATTTGAGTGGTTAAACAAACCCACTCCTCTCCATAAATTCGTGGATATCTGGTCCACTGCTTGTTTAAGAAATGTGTATGAGGGCGTATTGACCAACTAAAAAGAAATTGAGTACTTTGGATGAGTGATCGTTCACAACGGGTAACAGCCACGATGCTCACGAGCACTCATCTCGCAAATCAACATTCATGGCTATAGGACTCACACTTAATAGAAACTTACTACAATTAAATCCTGACAGACGCAAACTTAAACATCTATAAATACAAGGATCTCCCCAGAGATTCCTTCCAGTGCCAAGGACAGCAGACAAACGAGCTTGCCCCAAGGCCAAGTGCTCAGAAATAACAACACCGAAACAGCGTCACATGAAATGTGGCCTCACGGGTCACTGACACGGAATATAAACAAGAAAAAATCAAGCAACAACAACATACGCCTCGGCGGCTGAAAATATATTACATGAATAAAAACACGTTAAGTTAACGCTTCGAAGATGACAAAAATAACGTAGGCAGCTCCCATTTACTCAACAACTATATTTACAATTGATCAGTTCTTTTAATAATTTAAACAACATTATAAGATACAGGCCAAACTGCTCTGCATTGCTATTGACACATCGGCCGTTGTTATCTGATTTAGCTCGCCTCATGATGTGGTTCCACTCCTCAACATATCTCTCTAACCTCTCAGATTACCAAGTAGTGTCTAATAATTCAACGAGCGACCCACTGGCCTCGTTATTAATCTATAAATCGTAGCATCACACAATATCTCACCCATTTCCTTGAAATGGCAAGAAACAAATTATCCTCAAATCGGCCTCGCAAGTACACGATAAGGGATCTGATCTGCGGCTGACGGAATCAGTCACCATGCTGAATTCCCGCGGCAATAATCAGTATAATCACACACGACACCTTAGCTTGGACTGACATCATAATCACATCATGCAGGTCGGCTCCGAATCAGACTTCCTAATTTCATGTCAAAGACACTCAAAAATTTAAAATCAAGATTTTGACCCTCGAGTGAGCTTGCTGCTACTCGTAAATAAATTAAATTGCGGCAATGGCAATTATCAACAATGAATCTGATCAATCATAAAATCTACCTCAAGTTCACATTTACCCGCAAATACTATTTGATATTTCATTAATTCAGTCCTACTTCTGTCATCTTGCCCATCTCCGATTTACGCTACTTAACGGCATTTACATGGTCATAGGCGGGCTCGGTAGCACACATATCCACGTATATTATGCATCAATCAAAACACAATATCTACAAAAATAACCCTAGCTGTTCCATGCAATTTACTGTGTGTCAGAAAAAGCAAACATGATTCTACTTTAAACACACAAACAAGATATTTACAAATTAGTTCAATATACCATAAATTGATCTGTCAAAAATAATAATGCATTATTTTGTACTCAATCCTTTCTGCTAGTCTGCGTCAGATAACATCAGCAGTCATCCCCTTGGTAATGGCTTAGCTCGAGCCAATCATCTTGCTGAAGTGTTGTCGGTTCCAAGCTCCATCTGGGTTTCGTGATGTCATCTCTGTGCTGAATAAAATGTTATTAATTAATACACACGCTCTGCTTTTCTCTAATAAATTCGCCGATCCAGGTACTCAGTTCCGTGAAATAGTCTATTGACGAAATATCGACGATATTGGCCCTATTTAATGTAGTACTGGTGACTACCTAACAATCACTGAAGTTATAACAACTTGTAGTCTCAAAAATATAACAGTGTCTTCATGACACAAAAGTACAAGTGCCTCTCGACACACCAATGAAAATAACTTGTGTCCTCGGACACACGTAAAGAAGTATAGTGTCCTTCGTACACACAAACTAGAATAATGTTCATCGTCTCTCGGGCCATATATAAATGAAACAGTCCAGAGGTTCATATGGAAGGGGTAAATTGAAAAATATTTCTATAAAAATCGTCGTACTGGCTTGCGACAAGTATCAATTAATTCGTCGTAACACGCAGGTCAAGCTCATGATACTGAAATCAAGAATCGATCGTTGGGATTATCTGTAGGTTAATTCCCGCTCAATTCCATGCTTTTGAGTACAATGCCGTTCTGGCGCCGAAAAGAAGCATTTTTCTCTCATTGGTTGAAAATCACGCTCATATTGCGGGCTTTTTCAAATCTCACCTCCCCTGGGAGTGGTTACTAGATCGGTTAGCCTCTCACATCAAAGCATCATTTCGCCTAGGTGCGAAAACGAACAACGAACATGCCAACTGCGTGCGTCATCGAAGCGTCTCTCTGGTTAAACTTAGCTAGCACCTGTCATAGATTTGTCATCAGGGTTGGGTTCAACTTTCTAAATTCCATAAGCGATCAACCTTTGTTTCCAAGCTACCAGGTACATTCTTACTGTCTCCATGAAACACTGAATGTTTCACCATCTCGGTCTAGTTTATATACAATGCTGGCAGAAATATCATATTATGCAGATTAAAACATAGGCTCATTTATACTGGACTTAGTATAAAGGGTTCAGTATGCACACTATATTCATCTCACGCAGACAAAATCACATAAGCGATGGAGGAAATATAAAAGAGAAGTACGAGTACATGAGAAAAGTAATATGAAAAATGGAAATACATCAACACGAACACCTATTAATATCTCTATCGAGTGGCACCTTCGGGCTAATAACTATTATATATTACAAGAACACGTAGAGATGAAAGCATTATGGAACAGAAAATAAAACAAGAAAAGTATCATTAATATATTCTATTACTATATTTATTATACCATTTTCACGTTAGTATCTAACATTAAATACAACATGCTACACCTGCACTATCATCTATTACTTTTCACTATTTTTATCAACACGAACAATTGTACAAGCGAACAGTAAGTTAAGCGGCGAATAAATATTGTAGAATATCGAATTATGAACGATAGAAAAATACAACATGCTACATCTGCAATATCATCTATCATTTTTCACTCTTTTTATCAACACGAGCAATTATACAAGCGAACAGAAAGTTAAGCGACGAATAAATATTGCAGAATAACGAATTATGAACGATAGAGAAATTCAACATGCTACACCTGCAACATCATCTATCATTTTTCACTATTTTTAATCAACACGAACAATTATACAAGCGAGCTGTAAGCGACGAATAAATAATGAAGAATAACGAATAAGAGAGAAATACGAATCTATGAGAAAAGAAATATGAAATATACATCAACGCAGACATTTATTAATATTGTATTTATATTAAGTGGTACCATTATTAACTATGATACAGCCTATCACAAATAAGCGCGGAAACGAGAAAGACTTGGTACAAACAAGAACACTAATCTATTTATTACTATTATTTTGTACACTTAGTTGCACACACACCACACATTAGTATGGATGAAGAAGAAGGTACAGATCACAATGCAAACAATCATTAATATTATCTACCAAAACACTTACTACGGAAAGACCGAGGAAAAGTACAAGAATTCCGAGACATATGTTTTACACCCTTGGAAAATAGCATGTAGACAAGATTCAAAATTTCGGGGTCGTAATGGATTCTTGTGAATGTGATTTAGAGATTTATGCTATCAACATAACTTCCAGGGTTCATAAGGTTAACTAATTATTACAAAGCCAAGAAAACAACAGGATATACTAACGAATGAAATTTAATAACTGAATCAAACATAAAACACTTAACAATAAACCACCCTTATATTCTTCACTCGCACGTGAACAGATCTGACACTGACCAGCCTGACGTACCATGATAACACGGCATGACAGCTGTCAAACAAGCGTTGTGACTGCAATGTCACTTAACTCAAAGTAACAAAAGAAAACGGATCACAAGATCCAAATATAACAAACAAATAAAATAGAACAAGAATTTAATATTTATGAGCGACACGCGTTTTAAGACTAGTTTAAGTAATGAGCACTTTGACGGGCGCTCGTTTCCGACCAAAACAGTCGGTTCGGGAACGAACTCCTTACTGCGAAGGACGAATTACGGAAGTGTGGGAACAACAATTACATATTTATATACTCTACTGACATGCTCTAACCTTAGATTACCACAACCAAATACACGTGTGTATTATTTAAAATAAGGGCTGCGGAATTACCGTCTTATACCACAAACACTAGGAAAGCATAACATGACATGAACAAGTTTGGCCGGTTGCCAAATTATATTTATAATGAATACAATGGCCTTGAAAATAAGAGCCAACAACAACAAAATAAAAATTTTAATTTTCACGCCATAAAATTTTGCGTTTTAAAACAATGAACAAATAAGTCGTAGTCATGATAAAAGAAACTTGGATCGACAACATGGCAACTCCCCAAATTAAACCAAATAAAATAACCTTAACTCATTAGGCTTTAAAGCAAACATTACGTGTCATAACCGAGCTGGAGACAGCCGGGTCTGTTATGACATATCTGAGTGAGTGGCTGATTTCTTCCCCCAACGTAGTAATTAGTGCCACGCTAAATATAGATTCTGGCCCATAGCCAGCGTCCAGCAACCTTTGCTAATCGCCACCTGTTAAACGCGTACAAACAAAATATCATATTATCTCAAAACATCCTCTCAGGGATTTTTAAGAACACATCTCCAGGTCAAACTTACCCCCAAGGGTAACTAATTTGCCGGAATGATGTCGCAGTCAAGGACAGGCTTTACCTTTCCTCATCATCACTTACACCCAAAAACACGTGGCACTTTCTCGAAGATCTCGTCGCAGCATATGCACCAGCACACCCCTCAGATAAATGACACACAACATGTCCAAATGACAATAAAGAATAAATAACTGGAATCAGAATTAGCCCGAGTTATCAAAGCAACGAAAACACTAATTTTCCCCCCACGTCTAGTTTTAGTTTTTCACATCATTAATTCAGTCCATTTATCATTGTCGTTCCTAGGTTCTCATTCATGGCTACACTTTTTATTGATACGTTAATCATATGTGGCCATTTCGCTATAAGAATTACGTATACATAAGGACAACATTTAAGTTACAAAATTTACTGTACAACATAATTGTCACGCAATGCCAAAAATTACTACACGCATGTCAGTTAAGAAATCAAACCCTAAAATTTAAATTAAACCACACAAATAAAATCTGTACAAAGTTCCACACATCTCTCGCGATTCCCCTCGTCCAAAATCAATAAATCAATTTTTTAATACTCATCACTTAAACCGCTTTCCAGAGGCCTTTCGCCTCGTCATCTCCCATCATTAGGCCTTTTAGCCCATAAAACTCATGGTAATGGAGGATGAAACTTGTTGTCTTCTTTCCATGGTCGTCATCTTGCTGCTGTTAAAAACACAATTAAATTAAAGTTTTAAAACTGTTCTATCTGCTTTATGAGTATTTTATTTCCTCATATTGTCCTATGCAGAATCGTAGACTTTCCCTATTCTATGGCTAATTGCCATCTCACAATTTATGAAATTTATAACTTCGTTGTCGACACACAACTAGAATTTTAAAACCATACCGTCTTAAGGACGTCTTAAATTGACTGTCGAAGAATAATTAGGAGTGCCCCGGTTCATCTCAGATATTTGTATATATACAGAAAGCCTAAAGTTCCCATGGAGGGAGAAAATAGCTCCTCAATATTTTAAATAACGGGCCTATAATTATGTGTGACCTCTCAAAAATCTTGTTATTTCTCACAGGTCGCGAATCTGCCGCCGAAGATGCAAACCGATCGCTAGATCTTTTTATATCCGATTGGCGCGCAAAACACACTGATGCTATGTTCTGGCGTCCTGTTTTCTTATTGGTCAGATAAGTTGGCGTCGGAGTTCTGACCTTACAAATCCCGCCTTTATTTTGACGTCACGACAATTCTCCTCTCTCTCACTCCTTGCCGTGGACCTATCATCGTGGCCTGTCGATGGTCACGTACGCCTCAGCGTCATACCTGATTTTCTCAGAAATATAAGAATAGCATTGGTTGTGAAACTGTCGGTAGTTTCCAGCCAGCACGTAGCCCGTCTTACCAAGTCCAGATTACTTGCTACATCAATTTTACTCAAATATCCAGCATATCATGCATTTAGTATTTCCAGCGTTTTTAATAATATGAAACATTATTATTGGACACAATGATAAGGGTTCATCTGACCCCTAGTTGATGAAATTCGAACTCAATATGAAGTCGAATTTCACATCCACTACTTTTCTGGCTCAAATTTGAAGTTGCTGGTCATCCTCAAAATATAATGACTGTCCGCCTCTGTCTGTTTCAGTAGCCGTCTCGCTCCAAACTCATTAGGAAATTCCTGTACGCTTGTGCCCTCCGGCCTCTATCCTCGCTACTCGTCTCCCCTCTCACTCTTTCAAAACATCAACATTGCTCATTTACAACTTCCGCCTGAATTTGTAAACACGTCAGAGCCGTCTTTCGAGCGCATTCACCACTAGAGTACCCCCGTATCTTTTCTTGTATGTTATCACGTGAATGTTTAATTTGCTGCAGTAACATTATTTCTCGGTTCGTATGGCTCTCTCTGATGATACAATTTTAAAATTGAAATATTATACACTGCCATGTTTCCTGTGCTCACCTCCCGGACTCTGTAGGCGTTGTTACCTAAGTTCGTAACCCCTAGTTGAACTTCCTTAAGCCGCTCCTGTCTCTTCTCCATTCTACCGTGATGTCATCTCCTTCTCCCCACGTTGTCATCTTCTTCTTCTCCCCGCGTTGTCATCTTCTTCCTTCTCCCTTCTTCTTCTCCGACTCCCGTACAATAACTTTTTTCACCATATTTCGAGACCCTTGCCTGACACGGCCTGCGAATCTCTCCTGCTATTCTTCTGTTTCCAATTGTCGGCTGCTCTATTTTCTTCTTCTCCATGCAGCTCCTCCAAATATCTCTGGGTTTCTACATGCATGGCCTCCAACATTTGATGTGTTCCGTTTTCCTCCTCGTGGGTGTCGGGATTCTTCCGCCGATCTATTGCTCTTTCCCATTTATCCTTATATTTTCCTTCCATGTTACGTGGCTCCTCCAGGTACTGTTGTGGGTCAGCGTGTCTCTCGTTCCAATTTCCTCGGTCCTCCCTTGCATCCGATTGCTCGTTAAACCGCTGGTTATTTTGTGCGTTATATTGTTGATTGTAACGCCTATTGATCCTGGGCCTATATTGTTGATTATAGTGTCCTCCACGCCATCCCCGATTATAAGGTGCGTTATTATTATTATTCCTATTGTATGACGTTTGGTATCTCCTATTATCTCGCCACTGCTGATTGTTTGTGTTCCGGTAGCGGTTAGTTTCTTCCTGATTGTAATGGTTTTTGTCCCTATTTTCATATCTCGGTTGAGATCTCGGCTCATATTCTTCGGTGTTCTGCCGTCTTTGATTATCCCCAGTGTTTGTAGCTTGCGATCTCGTGTTTTTGTTCGGTGTCTTGACTACTTCGACTGCATTAACTAACTCTATCTGTCTCTTCTCTCTCGGGTTGATGTAATTAGTGGTTTTATCTATCCTCCTTAATACCTCTTCTGCCTGGACCACGGTCGTAATATTTGCCGCCACCAAGAATTGCTGAACGCTAATAGGCATCTGTTTTCCTATAGTAGTTATTAGCTCCATTTCGCTCGGGGGATTATCAAGATCTTGCAATTTGACAAGTTGCATGGCGAAAAAATCTGCATATTTCGTCTGATGCGTGGAATGGTATTTGCGCGAGTATAAGTCCATTCGCAAGCTTTGTTGATATGACCCACTCCAATATTTGCTTAGGAAGGCCTTGTGGAACCCTTCCATTGATTTAAATGTGTTCTTAAATCCAAGATACCACGTAAGTGCTGAACCCGCCAAAATTTTTTCAACCATTCTTAATTGTCGCGTTGAGCTAACATTTTGGTCCGAAAAATATTCTGTCAGTTCCCTTAAGAAAGCTTTAGGTGTCCCTCCGCTCTCTGGTAAAAACTTATTCGGTTTAAATTCGTTTCCACGGATGACTTGTATAACTTGCGTGGGAAGTTGTGTGTTTTGAGGTGTCGAGCTACGACCCTCATAATTCTGGAATGCTTGCGTGTCTATCGTTCTTGGACTTTGCCCAAGCTCGTGGCTGTCTAATGTGTGCTCTCTTTCCGCATTCTCCCCTTTCCCCTTTTCCATTAGTGTCGCAAACATCGTATTATGTCCAAGTGACTGCAACTCCGATTTTATCATGCGGTCCTCTTGAATTTGAAATCTTAACTTCATATTTTTTTCTAACGCCTGTATTTTCGCGTTATTTTCCCCTAGCTTCTTGCTTACTGCGAGCCGTTCATCTTTCGAATCAGCGCTCATCTTGGTCCAATCTTTTCTAATAGTATCCTTCAATTTAACAATGTGTTTTTCGACTTCCTGTTGATTAGCCTCCTGATTATCTTCGAGTTTATCTATCCTTTCTCCCAGAGAAATGTTGTTCTGCTCTAATGTTTGTTTAATTTCTTCCTGGTCAATTTCTAACTTTTTCCATTTCTCAATTGATTGTATTTCTAATTTGTTGAGTTCCGTCACTAAGCCCGTGATGTTGTTATCTACTGTAATTATCTGATCTTGCATACCCTGTGTCCCTCGTTCGATCTTCTCAAACCTTTTTTCTAAGTTTGTGTGTGCTTCTTTAATCTCAGATGAGTTGGTCAAACACGCTTGCTCGATTTGTGCTAGTTTTGCCATAACAGTCTCATCCATTCCTTTTATTTCCTTTTTAAACGAATCTTCTATACCTTTTATTATTCCTAATTGTTTGGTATTGTTAGTGCTAACGTCCTTTGCTAATTGGATTAGCTGTTCTTTTGTGTGCTCTTTGATTTCTACCGTTAGCGCAGCTAAATTTTGAGTGTTCCTTTCGTCTTGTGCGTTTAACATTTCATTGTTTTTCTCGGACTGCCTATGTAGTTGTTCACTAACCAGAATGTTTTGTGTAGCGATTTTCTGATTTATATTCTCGTTAACTTCTGATAGTTTTGTGTTTAACTGTGTCTGTATTTCTTCCGATTGTTTATTTATAGCAGCTAACCGTGTCTGCATTTCTTCACTATTTGCCGCTAACTGAGTCTGCATTTCTGCCGATTGTTTATTTATAGCCGCTAACTGTGTCTGCGTTTCTTCACTATTTGCAGCTAACTGTGCCTGCATTTCTTCACTATTTGCCGCTAACTGTGTCTGTATTTCATTGGTTATGTCCTTTCTCATCTCACTAAGTTGTTCTCGCGTACGAGCGGATGCTAATTCAATCACTTCGCGAATTTCTCCCAGAGTTGCCATCACAACAATAATATATTTGAGACATAGGGAAATGACATAAGGGTGGAGCCCTGGATACGCGCGCTCACATATATTAAATATACACACATTAACCCTTTACATACTCAGTTCATTTACTTTAAATAACTCCCACAAACTATAGCATCACTGAGTATAATTTACTTATTATTCCATTTAATTTTTAACCCTTTGATTCAGTTATAATCTTCCTGAACTTACTTCACTTACAAATTTTAACCAATTAATAGAGTATTAATTAGTTTTTAAGGTCTAACCTTCCTGTCAAATAATTCTTTGAGTTTGGCTTTTCTACACAAAGCTAATTTAATTTTATTGGGTGCCTGGAACAGTTTGTTCTAATTTTAATCAAAGTTCAAACACTTAACTTGTTCCACATTTACTTTATTGCAAACTCCATGACTTTATATTTTCAAACATTTGGCGGTACTATCTTCGCCTAACTTACGTTAATAAACTTATCACATGCCGGTGATCTATTTTTTTTACTCTAAAACACAAATTCCCCACGTTGGGCGCCAAAGTAACTCTTATATACCCTTGGAAAATAGCATGTAGACAAGATTCAAAATTTCGGGGTCGTAATGGATTCTTGTGAATGTGATTTGGAGATTTATGCTATCAACATAACTTCCAGGGTTCATAAGGTTAACTAATTATTACAAAGCCAAGAAAACAACAGAATCTACTAACGAATGAAATTTAATAAATGAATCAAACATAAAACACTTAACAATAAACCACCCTTATATTGTTCACTCGCACGTGAACAGATCTGACACTGACCAGCCTGACGTACCATGATAACACGGCATGACAGCTGTCAAACAAGCGTTGTGACTGCAATGTCACTTAACTCAAAGTAACAAAAGAAAACGGATCACAAGATCCAAATATAACAAACAAATAAAATAGTACAAGGATTTAATATTTATGAGCGACACGCGTTTTAAGACTAGTTTAAGTAATGAGCACTTTGACGGGCGCTCGTTTCCGACCAAAACAGTCGGTTCGGGAACGAACTCCGTACTGCGAAGGACGAATTACGGAAATGTGGGAACAACAATTACATATTTATATACCCTACTGACATGCTCTAACCTTAGATTACCACAACCAAATACACGTGTGTATTATTTAAAATAAGGGCTGCGGAATTACCGTCTTATACCACAAACACTAGGAAAGCGTAACATGACATGAACAAGTTTGGCCGGTTGCCAAATTATATTTATAATGAATACAATGGCCTTGAAAATAAGAGCCAACAACAACAAAATACAAATTTTAATTTTCACGCCATAAAATTTTGCGTTTTAAAACAATGAACAAATAAGTCGTAGTCATGATAAAAGAAACTTGGATCGACAACATGGCAACTCCCCAAATTAAACCAAATAAAATAACCTTAACTCATTAGGCTTTAAAGCAAACATTACGTGTCATAACCGAGCTGGAGACAGCCGGGTCTGTTATGACATATCTGAGTGAGTGGCTGATTTCTTCCCCCAACGTAGTAATTAGTGCCACGCTAAATATAGATTCTGGCCCATAGCCAGCGTCCAGCAACCTTTGCTAATCGCCACCTGTTAAACGCGTACAAACAAAATATCATATTATCTCAAAACATCCTCTCAGGGATTTTTAAGAACACATCTCCAGGTCAAACTTACCCCCAAGGGTAACTAATTTGCCGGAATGATGTCGCAGTCAAGGACAGGCTTTACCTTTCCTCATCATCACTTACACCCAAAAACACGTGGCACTTTCTCGATGATCTCGTCGCAGCATATGCACCAGCACACCCCTCAGATAAATGACACACAACATGTCCAAATGACAATAAAGAATAAATAACTGGAATCAGAATTAGCCCGAGTTATCAAAGCAACGAAAACACTAATTTTCCCCCCACGTCTAGTTTTAGTTTTACACATCATTAATTCAGTCCATTTATCATTGTCGTTCCTAGGTTCTCATTCATGGCTACACTTTTTATTGATACGTTAATCATATGCGGCCATTTTGCTATAAGAATTACGTATACATAAGGACAACATTTAAGTTACAAAATTTACTGTACAACATAATTGTCACGCAATGCCAAAAATTACTACACGCATGTCAGTTAAGAAATCAAACCCTAAAATTTAAATTAAACCACACAAATAAAATCTGTACAAAGTTCCACACATCTCTCGCGATTCCCCTCGTCCAAAATCAATAAATCAATTTTTTAATACTCATCACTTAAACCGCTTTCCAGAGGCCTTTCGCCTCGTCATCTCCCATCATTAGGCCTTTTAGCCCATAAAACTCATGGTAATGGAGGATGAAACTTGTTGTCTTCTTTCCATGGTCGTCATCTTGCTGCTGTTAAAAACACAATTAAATTAAAGTTTTAAAACTGTTCTATCTGCTTTATGAGTATTTTATTTCCTCATATTGTCCTATGCAGAATCGTAGACTTTCCCTATTCTATGGCTAATTGCCATCTCACAATTTATGAAATTTATAACTTCGTTGTCGACACACAACTAGAATTTTAAAACCATACCGTCTTAAGGACGTCTTAAATTGACTGTCGAAGAATAATTAGGAGTGCCCCGGTTCATCTCAGATATTTGTATATATACAGAAAGCCTAAAGTTCCCATGGAGGGAGAAAATAGCTCCTCAATATTTTAAATAACGGGCCTATAATTATGTGTGACCTCTCAAAAATCTTGTTATTTCTCACAGGTCGCGAATCTGCCGCCGAAGATGCAAACCGATCGCTAGATCTTTTTATATCCGATTGGCGCGCAAAACACACTGATGCTATGTTCTGGCGTCCTGTTTTCTTATTGGTCAGATAAGTTGGCGTCGGAGTTCTGACCTTACAAATCCCGCCCTTATTTTGACGTCACGACAATTCTCCTCTCTCTCACTCCTTGCCGTGGACCTATCATCGTGGCCTGTCGATGGTCACGTACGCCTCAGCGTCATACCTGATTTTCTCAGAAATATAAGAATAGCATTGGTTGTGAAACTGTCGGTAGTTTCCAGCCAGCACGTAGCCCGTCTTACCAAGTCCAGATTACTTGCTACATCAATTTTACTCAAATATCCAGCTTAGTATTTCCAGCGTTTTTAATAATATGAAACATTATTATTGGACACAATGATAAGGGTTCATCTGACCCCTAGTTGATGAAATTCGAACTCAATATGAAGTCGAATTTCACATCCACTACTTTTCTGGCTCAAATTTGAAGTTGCTGGTCATCCTCAAAATATAATGACTGTCCGCCTCTGTCTGTTTCAGTAGCCGTCTCGCTCCAAACTCATTAGGAAATTCCTGTACGCTTGTGCCCTCCGGCCTCTATCCTCGCTACTCGTCTCCCCTCTCACTCTTTCAAAACATCAACATTGCTCATTTACAACTTCCGCCTGAATTTGTAAACACGTCAGAGCCGTCTTTCGAGCGCATTCACCACTAGAGTACCCCCGTATCTTTTCTTGTATGTTATCACGTGAATGTTTAATTTGCTGCAGTAACATTATTTCTCGGTTCGTATGGCTCTCTCTGATGATACAATTTTAAAATTGAAATATTATACACTGCCATGTTTCCTGTGCTCACCTCCCGGACTCTGTAGGCGTTGTTACCTAAGTTCGTAACCCCTAGTTGAACTTCCTTAAGCCGCTCCTGTCTCTTCTCCATTCTACCGTGATGTCATCTCCTTCTCCCCACGTTGTCATCTTCTTCTTCTCCCCGCGTTGTCATCTTCTTCCTTCTCCCTTCTTCTTCTCCGACTCCCGTACAATAACTTTTTTCACCATATTTCGAGACCCTTGCCTGACACGGCCTGCGAATCTCTCCTGCTATTCTTCTGTTTCCAATTGTCGGCTGCTCTATTTTCTTCTTCTCCATGCAGCTCCTCCAAATATCTCTGGGTTTCTACATGCATGGCCTCCAACATTTGATGTGTTCCGTTTTCCTCCTCGTGGGTGTCGGGATTCTTCCGCCGATCTATTGCTCTTTCCCATTTATCCTTATATTTTCCTTCCATGTTACGTGGCTCCTCCAGGTACTGTTGTGGGTCAGCGTGTCTCTCGTTCCAATTTCCTCGGTCCTCCCTTGCATCCGATTGCTCGTTAAACCGCTGGTTATTTTGTGCGTTATATTGTTGATTGTAACGCCTATTGATCCTGGGCCTATATTGTTGATTATAGTGTCCTCCACGCCATCCCCGATTATAAGGTGCGTTATTATTATTATTCCTATTGTATGACGTTTGGTATCTCCTATTATCTCGCCACTGCTGATTGTTTGTGTTCCGGTAGCGGTTAGTTTCTTCCTGATTGTAATGGTTTTTGTCCCTATTTTCATATCTCGGTTGAGATCTCGGCTCATATTCTTCGGTGTTCTGCCGTCTTTGATTATCCCCAGTGTTTGTAGCTTGCGATCTCGTGTTTTTGTTCGGTGTCTTGACTACTTCGACTGCATTAACTAACTCTATCTGTCTCTTCTCTCTCGGGTTGATGTAATTAGTGGTTTTATCTATCCTCCTTAATACCTCTTCTGCCTGGACCACGGTCGTAATATTTGCCGCCACCAAGAATTGCTGAACGCTAATAGGCATCTGTTTTCCTATAGTAGTTATTAGCTCCATTTCGCTCGGGGGATTATCAAGATCTTGCAATTTGACAAGTTGCATGGCGAAAAAATCTGCATATTTCGTCTGATGCGTGGAATGGTATTTGCGCGAGTATAAGTCCATTCGCAAGCTTTGTTGATATGACCCACTCCAATATTTGCTTAGGAAGGCCTTGTGGAACCCTTCCATTGATTTAAATGTGTTCTTAAATCCAAGATACCACGTAAGTGCTGAACCCGCCAAAAATTTTTCAACCATTCTTAATTGTCGCGTTGAGCTAACATTTTGGTCCGAAAAATATTCTGTCAGTTCCCTTAAGAAAGCTTTAGGTGTCCCTCCGCTCTCTGGTAAAAACTTATTCGGTTTAAATTCGTTTCCACGGATGACTTGTATAACTTGCGTGGGAAGTTGTGTGTTTTGAGGTGTCGAGCTACGACCCTCATAATTCTGGAATGCTTGCGTGTCTATCGTTCTTGGACTTTGCCCAAGCTCGTGGCTGTCTAATGTGTGCTCTCTTTCCGCATTCTCCCCTTTCCCCTTTTCCATTAGTGTCGCAAACATCGTATTATGTCCAAGTGACTGCAACTCCGATTTTATCATGCGGTCCTCTTGAATTTGAAATCTTAACTTCATATTTTTTTCTAACGCCTGTATTTTCGCGTTATTTTCCCCTAGCTTCTTGCTTACTGCGAGCCGTTCATCTTTCGAATCAGCGCTCATCTTGGTCCAATCTTTTCTAATAGTATCCTTCAATTTAACAATGTGTTTTTCGACTTCCTGTTGATTAGCCTCCTGATTATCTTCGAGTTTATCTATCCTTTCTCCCAGAGAAATGTTGTTCTGCTCTAATGTTTGTTTAATTTCTTCCTGGTCAATTTCTAACTTTTTCCATTTCTCAATTGATTGTATTTCTAATTTGTTGAGTTCCGTCACTAAGCCCGTGATGTTGTTATCTACTGTAATTATCTGATCTTGCATACCCTGTGTCCCTCGTTCGATCTTCTCAAACCTTTTTTCTAAGTTTGTGTGTGCTTCTTTAATCTCAGATGAGTTGGTCAAACACGCTTGCTCGATTTGTGCTAGTTTTGCCATAACAGTCTCATCCATTCCTTTTATTTCCTTTTTAAACGAATCTTCTATACCTTTTATTATTCCTAATTGTTTGGTATTGTTAGTGCTAACGTCCTTTGCTAATTGGATTAGCTGTTCTTTTGTGTGCTCTTTGATTTCTACCGTTAGCGCAGCTAAATTTTGAGTGTTCCTTTCGTCTTGTGCGTTTAACATTTCATTGTTTTTCTCGGACTGCCTATGTAGTTGTTCACTAACCAGAATGTTTTGTGTAGCGATTTTCTGATTTATATTCTCGTTAACTTCTGATAGTTTTGTGTTTAACTGTGTCTGTATTTCTTCCGATTGTTTATTTATAGCAGCTAACCGTGTCTGCATTTCTTCACTATTTGCCGCTAACTGAGTCTGCATTTCTGCCGATTGTTTATTTATAGCCGCTAACTGTGTCTGCGTTTCTTCACTATTTGCAGCTAACTGTGCCTGCATTTCTTCACTATTTGCCGCTAACTGTGTCTGTATTTCATTGGTTATGTCCTTTCTCATCTCACTAAGTTGTTCTCGCATACGAGCGGATGCTAATTCAATCACTTCGCGAATTTCTCCCAGAGTTGCCATCACAACAATAATATATTTGAGACATAGGGAAATGACATAAGGGCGGAGCCCTGGATACGCGCGCTCACATATATTAAATATACACACATTAACCCTTTACATACTCAGTTCATTTACTTTAAATAACTCCCACAAACTATAGCATCACTGAGTATAATTTACTTATTATTCCATTTAATTTTTAACCCTTTGATTCAGTTATAATCTTCCTGAACTTACTTCACTTACAAATTTTAACCAATTAATAGAGTATTAATTAGTTTTTAAGGTCTAACCTTCCTGTCAAATAATTCTTTGAGTTTGGCTTTTCTACACAAAGCTAATTTAATTTTATTGGGTGCCTGGAACAGTTTGTTCTAATTTTAATCAAAGTTCAAACACTTAACTTGTTCCACATTTACTTTATTGCAAACTCCATGACTTTATATTTTCAAACATTTGGCGGTACTATCTTCGCCTAACTTACGTTAATAAACTTATCACATGCCGGTGATCTATTTTTTTTACTCTAAAACACAAATTCCCCACGTTGGGCGCCAAAGTAACTCTTATATACCCTTAGAAAATAGCATGTAGACAAGATTCAAAATTTCGGGGTCGTAATGGATTCTTGTGAATGTGATTTGGAGATTTATGCTATCAACATAACTTCCAGGGTTCATAAGGTTAACTAATTATTACAAAGCCAAGAAAACAACAGAATCTACTAACGAATGAAATTTAATAAATGAATCAAACATAAAACACTTAACAATAAACCACCCTTATATTCTTCACTCGCACGTGAACAGATCTGACACTGACCAGCCTGACGTACCATGATAACACGGCATGACAGCTGTCAAACAAGCGTTGTGACTGCAATGTCACTTAACTCAAAGTAACAAAAGAAAACGGATCACAAGATCCAAATATAACAAACAAATAAAATAGTACAAGGATTTAATATTTATGAGCGACACGCGTTTTAAGACTAGTTTAAGTAATGAGCACTTTGACGGGCGCTCGTTTCCGACCAAAACAGTCGGTTCGGGAACGAACTCCGTACTGCGAAGGACGAATTACGGAAATGTGGGAACAACAATTACATATTTATATACACTACTGACATGCTCTAACCTTAGATTACCACAACCAAATACACGTGTGTATTATTTAAAATATGGGCTGCGGAATTACCGTCTTATACCACAAACACTAGGAAAGCGTAACATGACATGAACAAGTTTGGCCGGTTGCCAAATTATATTTATAATGAATACAATGGCCTTGAAAATAAGAGCCAACAACAACAAAATACAAATTTTAATTTTCACGCCATAAAATTTTGCGTTTTAAAACAATGAACAAATAAGTCGTAGTCATGATAAAAGAAACTTGGATCGACAACATGGCAACTCCCCAAATTAAACCAAATAAAATAACCTTAACTCATTAGGCTTTAAAGCAAACATTACGTGTCATAACCGAGCTGGAGACAGCCGGGTCTGTTATGACATATCTGAGTGAGTGGCTGATTCCTTCCCCCAACGTAGTAATTAGTGCCACGCTAAATATAGATTCTGGCCCATAGCCAGCGTCCAGCAACCTTTGCTAATCGCCACCTGTTAAACGCGTACAAACAAAATATCATATTATCTCAAAACATCCTCTCAGGGATTTTTAAGAACACATCTCCAGGTCAAACTTACCCCCAAGGGTAACTAATTTGCCGGAATGATGTCGCAGTCAAGGACAGGCTTTACCTTTCCTCATCATCACTTACACCCAAAAACACGTGGCACTTTCTCGATGATCTCGTCGCAGCATATGCACCAGCACACCCCTCAGATAAATGACACACAACATGTCCAAATGACAATAAAGAATAAATAACTGGAATCAGAATTAGCCCGAGTTATCAAAGCAACGAAAACACTAATTTTCCCCCCACGTCTAGTTTTAGTTTTACACATCATTAATTCAGTCCATTTATCATTGTCGTTCCTAGGTTCTCATTCATGGCTACACTTTTTATTGATACGTTAATCATATGCGGCCATTTTGCTATAAGAATTACGTATACATAAGGACAACATTTAAGTTACAAAATTTACTGTACAACATAATTGTCACGCAATGCCAAAAATTACTACACGCATGTCAGTTAAGAAATCAAACCCTAAAATTTAAATTAAACCACACAAATAAAATCTGTACAAAGTTCCACACATCTCTCGCGATTCCCCTCGTCCAAAATCAATAAATCAATTTTTTAATACTCATCACTTAAACCGCTTTCCAGAGGCCTTTCGCCTCATCATCTCCCATCATTAGGCCTTTTAGCCCATAAAACTCATGGTAATGGAGGATGAAACTTGTTGTCTTCTTTCCATGGTCGTCATCTTGCTGCTGTTAAAAACACAATTAAATTAAAGTTTTAAAACTGTTCTATCTGCTTTATGAGTATTTTATTTCCTCATATTGTCCTATGCAGAATCGTAGACTTTCCCTATTCTATGGCTAATTGCCATCTCACAATTTATGAAATTTATAACTTCGTTGTCGACACACAACTAGAATTTTAAAACCATACCGTCTTAAGGACGTCTTAAATTGACTGTCGAAGAATAATTAGGAGTGCCCCGGTTCATCTCAGATATTTGTATATATACAGAAAGCCTAAAGTTCCCATGGAGGGAGAAAATAGCTCCTCAATATTTTAAATAACGGGCCTATAATTATGTGTGACCTCTCAAAAATCTTGTTATTTCTCACAGGTCGCGAATCTGCCGCCGAAGATGCAAACCGATCGCTAGATCTTTTTATATCCGATTGGCGCGCAAAACACACTGATGCTATGTTCTGGCGTCCTGTTTTCTTATTGGTCAGATAAGTTGGCGTCGGAGTTCTGACCTTACAAATCCCGCCCTTATTTTGACGTCACGACAATTCTCCTCTCTCTCACTCCTTGCCGTGGACCTATCGTCGTGGCCTGTCGATGGTCACGTACGCCTCAGCGTCATACCTGATTTTCTCAGAAATATAAGAATAGCATTGGTTGTGAAACTGTCGGTAGTTTCCAGCCAGCACGTAGCCCGTCTTACCAAGTCCAGATTACATGCTACATCAATTTTACTCAAATATCCAGCATATCATGCATTTAGTATTTCCAGCGTTTTTAATAATATGAAACATTATTATTGGACACAATGATAAGGGTTCAGTTTATTATTATTATTATTAATTATAATAATAGAGCCTCCGTGGCTTAGGCGGCAGGACGCCGGCCTCTCACCGCTGGGTCCGTGGTTCAAATCCTGGTCACTACATGTGAGATCTGTGCTGGACAAAATGGAGGCAGACAGGTTTTTCTCCGGGTACTCGGTTTTCTCTGTCAAACATTTCATTCCAGCAACACTCTCCATTCTTTTCATTTCACCTGTCATTCATTTAATCATTGCCTCAGAGGAGTGCGATAGGCTTCGTCAGCCGGCACAGATCATATCCTCGCCGCTCATTCCATCCCTGACCCGTCGGATGACTGGAACAGGCTGTGGATTTTCATTTTATTATTATTAATATCATTGAACCATCATCATCCTAATCAAACTATAATAACGACAATCCTTCATTACAGGTGGAGAATGATTATCTGGGTAAAAACCACCCAAACGTGGACAGGAACTAATACTACTCTCTGACAGTGGCGGCTCGTGATTTTATGGACTGGGGATTCAATAGAAATGAGCACTCTCTTCAAATGGCGGCCCATATTCTTCTACAAAGATAAACAGTATATATGTGGTACCTCAAATTTCGTACAGATACAGTAGTTATGAACATTACAATGAGCGCTTTCAAACACAGTGAGTTCAAATCATTCGCCCCAACCAGAACTCGAACCCTGGATCAGCATAAGTAGTGAAAAGGTTTTCTCTCTCGATCTCTCTCTCTCTCAAACACACGCACAAAGACTCACCTGTATGACAGGCTCCATCTAGTAATGAGCCTGGTTAAGAACATGCAACACTTCAAATCTTACAGCAATCTAAGGTGCAAGCATAGCATAGAAGGGGAGTATTAGAAATGTTAGTAGATTTACTGCCCCTATGCAGACTGCTTGTCTGTAAAATCCATCGTATGTTCCTTAATAGAGACAAACTTGTCAATCATTGCTTCATTAAAATCCACAATGTCCCTGACAAACTCTCTTCCTTTGGATAGCATAGCCAGTGCTGTCAGTCTGTTCTCTGCCATCCAACTGCGCAAGAAGGTCTTAATTCTCTTCAGAGTTGAAAAGCACCTTTCTGATTCTGATGTTGTCATAGGAACTGTAACAATACTTTTCCATGAGAATCTGCAATAGATGAATTGCGACTGAAACATCCCGGAAATCTTCTCATTTAGGCCTATACAGAATCTATAATTCGGTTTTAAGTTAAATTGATATGACTCACAGGCTTTGTGAAGAATAGAATGTGGAAACTGCTTCCCCTACGTGTCAAAACTCTCAGACGAGAAAAGATTTCCTGCAAGAAGGTTATTCATTTATTAATCTGAGTCCAAAACACATACAAATATACATATAAATTGCACTAAATTTAATTTCTCCAATGTTCAACTGTTAGAATGGCACAGTCAGTAGCTTCTATCAAGTCCTGCATATCACATGGCCTTGGTAACATTCTGCAATTCAGAAGGTGCTCAGGGTCTTGTTTTTCTCCACATTTACAAAGTTCTTCAGTACTGTATCCCCACTTCTTCAAATTGCTTTTGCAACGACTTACACCAGTTCTCAGTCTGTTTAGCGTCTTCCAAGATCGGTATTGTAAATGGTAGCCTGCTGCCGGCTTCTTCTTCATTTTCCACGATCCTTCCGGTGATTTTGTTTTCCAATGTTCAATTCGGCGAGCTTCAGCTGAGGAAGGAAAGGATATCGTTATTTGGAGGAAGCTCTTTCTTGACGTTAGCCTAGGTGGATGGTCATCAAGTCCATACATTGGGGTCTTGGATCTCTTTCTTACTTTTTCTTCTCTACTTCTGCCGCTATTTGTCTTCTAACTTCTGGAGGTGATACTCCAATGAGTGGAAAGATCCTATCGTCAGAAGTTTGGCGTAGAGAGCCTGTCACAATGCGGTCTGTCTCATGGAGGGCAACATCTACTTGGTTGGCATGAGCAGAGTGCCTCGAGACTGGGCAGCATATTCTGCAGCAGAAAACTCTGAGCAAGGACAGGTGTACGCAGGACACTAGGCTGCGCTCCCCATGTGGTGTTTGTGAGTTTCCGAATGATGTTGTTCCTGATGCATACCTTCCGTTTGCTGTCCATGCAATGCTGTTTATAAGTTAGCGCGCGATCCAGCTTTACTTCTAAGTATTTTGGATGAACACTATGTTTCAGGTTGTATCCTTTCCTGGTGACGTTCAGATGCCTTCTCGTTCCCTATTGCGCAGATGAAACGCACATATTTGGGTTTTCTCTGTCTTGGGTTTCAAGTAGTTATCATTGTAGTAGACGGCGAATAAGTCTTCAAGAGCAGGTGTCAGCTTTAACTCGAACCGTTCTTTGGTGTGAAATATTACTGTATCACAAATCTCTTCCTCAGCAACACTTTTTGGGACTTGTGGCTGTATTCTTTGTCACTTGGCCGGTGGAGGTAAGGCGTCATGTTCATCAGCAAACCAAATTCAAGCTGAGCAATCATGCGTGATTTTGAACTTTCATTTTTCTTTATTTTATGAGACAAATGGCCAAGGTGTGTGACACCTATTTTTGTCCAGTTTTCTTCTCCATCCCCATTTGAGAAACACAAACAAGGGAAACAGGAACATCTATTGAGAATTTTCTGCTTTAATATTACACCCACAAATTCATTCTGCTCTCTTGTATATGTCCGGTTTAAATTTCCGAACAATCCTCTTATCTTTATTTTTAGTCTGGTTTGTTAAATCAAGATCCGGCATTGGCTGCCCTACTGCTTTTATCTTTATTTTTTGCTTTAACGTAAGAGAGGAAAAGTTAGTTCCCATAAGCCTTCGGACACTATTTAAAGCCATATTGTTTCTCTCTACCTGTCGGGCTATCACACACGAAAAAATAATCGAATCCTAATCACAGTCACTAATTTCACGCAGTTAATAGGCACTAGGAAATACTGAAAGTAATTTACGTTCCCTCTCTAGAGAGTAAGAGTAACATAAACCTGAGAAAATAGTGGAACAACAATAGCGAGTTGGGTAACTGTGGAGCGTCATAACAAGACATCCTTTTCAGCTATTTTGTTGGTATTATTCCATTCTAACTGAATCGTTTAATTAATTACCCTTCAAATACAATAAATAGCTAGGTAGTTTACTTTATATAGATAAATTCAAGCATAAATTAAGGGCGCATATACATAGTCTAATGAGGCAGTCATGAAGCACCCTTCTAAATGCGCCGCTAAAGGCCACTTTCGCTGTATGTTCACATTCACCGTATTATTTTGCAAACACGTCAAGAGATGGCAGAGTGTGTACCTTTTCCGCAACCTTGAAGGGCTTCTGCTGGGCTTGTGAAAGCTTTCAAGCAATGTTATTGCGCATGCGTGTAGGATAGATACACATTTGGCTTGTATCCACTGTTCCCTTTCCCTCCTGATCACCACTTCTCGCCCCTTCTTGTGGCTCTACGTTACTCGCCTATTCTCTGCAGGAAGGATTGGCTAAGTCTAGGGGTTCAAACCAGATCTTGCGCCGGCTCCACATCCTCGCGCTCGTTACCTGCATTTGAACTCCGCGCTGTTTTCTGACAAATATCTCTACGTAGAGCGTAGAGGGACAAAATGTTAAATATATTGTCAAATTTAGTAGGGGTTCATTTCGCCATTGCACTATAGCAGTAACCGCCACTGCTCTCTGATTACAGAAACCACGGAAAACCCTTACTCTCTCTCCCCATAATAGACCAGGAAGAAGAACAATAAGACGACGACGCCAAAGAAAAGGGATACAGCCCCAGCAAAGAAGACGACAATTAATTAGCATGTAAAGCCGTATATGGGCAGGCTAGTTTATAAGCTATACCCTCAACACACATACACAAATATTCATCTTATAACTCATTGTAGGACATCTATTCACCTAATAATATAAACAATCATCCATGCATCATCATCACACACTACAATTATCATCCATACTTTACAAGGAAACTAACGTTCAAAATGTACCCCCACGACAGGATATGAACTGTGGAGTACTACACAATTCATGGACGAGTACAGAAGGATAGGCTATACCTTAAATTTCCTGCACATACATTCGTACCATTTTTCATACTTAAAAGCTATTCCTATATTTATAAAACACCTTCACTCTCATCCACACTATACCTGAACCAATATACGCCCTCACACGCACGTATATATTTGTAATCATGCCACACAATCAACCTCACATTTAAAAACCACAAACAACTCTATACTACATGAACAAAGATGAAATGCAAACCCACCCCATAACAAACCTACCTACCCCCTAGCAAGGCACACTACCTAACCGACTACGAGAAGAAGAAGCCACTACACGACTACATCTACAACCTCACATATGAAAAGAAGAAAAGAAGACAGAAGAAAAGAAGAGAAAATATAAAAGGACCTATACATCTACCTTCAACGATGCCTCAGACAATACCCGAGGTCGGACATTTTCGGGAGAGAGAATTGTTAAGTATCCAGCCTTCAATGAGGCCTTAACTCCAATTCACCTAAACCCCATAATAATAAAGGGACTCGACTGTACAGCCAAGTTACGAGATACGTGAAGAAACCGTTGCATTATAAGGCATAATACCAAGGCGCAAGATTTCAACATTACGACATAACAGCAACATTGAGTACGACAACAAGGCATACTGCTGACTGGGATGACCCACAAATGCAATCCCAGTAAATAACGAAGGGACCCACGGACCCGTGGCAGTTGGGACAGTTAGACAGTTCTGCGACAGCTAGACGGACGGACGCCGGAGGCTGGCGCCTCATGGCGCGGCGGCTCCCCATCGCGGACGAGGCTCGTCTTCAAGACTACCAGAGACATCCCAGCAGCACCTCTAAAGGTAAATGTGCCAGATTTTCCTTTTTCCTCCCCCTGCACCTTTGACAACACTTTCCTCCTGAATTTAAACGCATTAAACCCCAGATTGTAAACAAGGAATCTCTCATTCATAGCGCCGCTGTCACAGATCCTAATTTTCCCGCAACTTAGCACTTCAAAACACCTGACCGTGAGGGCCGATCCCGCTGCCAGTGCAGGCAGGGACTTTGCCCTGAGTCAGCACGCAACTGACAACCACGGCATGTTCACGTACGCGTGCCACTAACTGAGCGAGTGGCCCGCACACAATCCTATGGGGAGCGCTCGTCCTGAGCCACTGCCTTCGTAATGTACAGGCCGTATTGTAGCTCCGGTGACGTCACCCAAAGAGGCGATCAGCTAGCTCCGTTAGACCCGCGCAATGCAAGCAAACATCGTAGTTATGCGATACAATTTGTATTTCAGTTAAGAAATATTGACGAATGTTGCATTAATATAACAAATGAAAACCTTAACACTGTGATCTTTCGAAATATAGTAAATAAGGCCGACATAATTTCAGGAGAAGTAGGTTTAAAACGTGATAAAATCAGTCAAAGGATAACGATTGTCTTACTTGTGAGCCCACCTAACAAATCTTATTATGAATTAATAAAAGCATGAAAACAACGAACGTACAAAAAATAAAATGTATAATTATATAAAGCATTACCTCCATACATTTAGATGTCCCTAAATACGGCAGCTTTCCTGTTTTTCTTCTTGGAACTTCCGGCATTATCCTTTCAAGATCGTTTTGAGCCACTTTCTTCCACACAAACATTTGTTTGAATTTTACTATAGTTATTTAGGAATATGTTCGCCCAAATTAGTTCTACATTTTAAGCTGTCTTTTAATCTTACTTAGCTTCAGGGGAAAAAAGGAAGCTTATTCTCAATATTCCCTACCCATGGAACACTACAAATTCAGGTTCAGTTACTATCCTTTTAATTACTTGTAAGCTTGTTCTGTATCACGTAAAACTCACTACTATAAATCTGAACAACAAGAAAGACAAAAGCAGGACTCACAATCAGCACGGGTTGCTCTGATTTCTCTCTCAATTTAACCTTTAGGTAAATGAATGATGCATACTCCCGTATTCCTAGTAACTGATAAATTTTCCCTTGGTATTTTCCTCTTCCATAGATTAACTCTTTCCTCGTCGGAAGGAAATGAAAATATTGGTGTAACCGTGTAGTTGGATTTGCATCCTGGCACACAACAACTTCTTGGCATAGTGACACTTGCTTGTTTTCACACACACTTCTACACACAACACATTGTATTTACACAAAACAGTGCTATACAGTAAATATTCAATTATTATATACAAGGAGCAATATATCCTCTCAATTAACTCAACTCTCCACGTGGAGATAGCATACCTAACCTAAACGGCATAGCCTCACTATTTCAATTACAGTTATTTATGTGCATCTTGATGTGATAAATTACGATAATTTAGAAAAAGGGCATTTAACATACTTAAAAATAAATAACTGAGACTCAACAACCCCAATTATTCGCAAAAAAGCTTCCAATAACTTCGCATTACACTCACAAAACAACTCGTAACATTCGCCTCAATCGATCAGCTGATTGCCTTCGCGCGCTTCCTACAGTACGGCTTGTTACATTACGAAGGCAGTGCCTGAGCCCTCCTCCGTTCCCTCTACAATCATTCAGCCCTCCATCCCCTAACTCACACACACACCCTCACAGACGCAACGTAGTTCCAGGAAGCCGCTCTCTCCTGAGCATCCCCCATCACACAACTACCCCTTTGCCGAGCACCCGCACGCCTACCAGAGAGGGTGGTAACCTGAACAATATTTATGTCTCCCAATTACTAAAACAATAGTTGAAACGCTCAGCTGCTTGAATTAATCCAGTCCGCAGTACAAATGTTCCCGCTTAACAGGCCGGGCTTGCTTCAGTTTCCAAATCCTACAATACTTACTGCGGATGCGCGATAGGAAATCATATATTTGCTGTTTTCGAATTTCATTCTAAAGAGTGGAAGAAAAGGTCACTTCAGAAACCTGGTACACGCTTGAGGCAGAGGTAGCGGCAACTCAGGGGCACATTGTGTGAATAAGCTCACCCGACTGGGTACTTCAATAAACACTTTCTTCACGGATGCTATTATTCTGTTCACAGTTTGAAAAATACTCCGTACTGTTTCAGCGACACGGTGCATGCCGTGCGCCAAAGAAGTTAAATGAATCTTCTAGTTATACAGAATGTTCAACTCTTGGCATGCTTCAATCATGTAAGGTGCAGCGCCTGTATTTAATAGATGGACTTGAGCATGAACAGCTGTCAAAAAAAATAAAAATTGACGGTGATCGATCGCATTTTAACGCACTATGATGTTGGCTACGTAACGGTCAGTATCGCCGGTCGTTTCGTCCATTGTAAACCACACAGCGTTGTCGCCAATTTCACTACGAATTCTGTGTACTGTCTCAGAGTGAAATTTTGGTAAATAGTTCTTACGCAGTGTCGACTCGTCAGGGAGGGGAAGTTGGGCCTATTTTTCTAACGTTCCACGTAGAGCTGGATGCTGCAGTTTATTTAGTGGTATATCAGCCGCAAGAAATGCATGAACAATATCTTGAGAGAACTGGCAGTTTACTGGAGCAGTTTGCATTTCGGGAAGCAAACGATGTGTCAGTTCCTTTAACGATGCACATTTCACGTGTCGCAATATGTTTCGTAATTAGAGAACGCATGTCTGCCGCTACGGATTTCTCACAATTGTTGCAAAATAATACAGTTCCGTCAGTTCAGAAAAACGTATCTGAACTCTCGCAGTAAACGATTCAAAGTAACATTCTTCGCACGATTGGGACGTCACTCTGTCAGTACTCCCAACTTTCGCAGGCCACTGTAATTTCAAGAAAAATTTTCCGTCTGGTATGGACTAGTGGAGGCGTAATGAGACTCCAGCCAGTCAATTCCTGTCTTGAAATACTATTACAATACAGATACAATGCACTGACGAAATACGGAAGCCAATGACTGGAATTGCCAAGTGTCGAAAATGTGGGCAGCAGTCATCTAAGGAGTACACCAAACCATCAAATGTGGGAAATATGTACTTACGAATGAATACGCCAGAATATGTATTTATTTATAAAAATGGCAAAAATATGTAAATAAATCGAAAATATTTAGTTAAATAAAAAATGTTTTAACACATACCTTTGTAGCTTTGTATAGCTGTTGCTGTGACGTAAAGACTGATATTATGGGCATTTATTAACTGCTGATATGACGAGATTATATTATGTAAGTTGTAAATGATACAGTGCTTTGTGAAAGAAATCGTAAATGTACCTATATAGCCTAATCATTCTCCTTTCTTGTTTCCTTCCTCCAAAATGATCCAATCCTTCCTATTTTAGTTGATTATTATCTTATGTGGAAAATTGAGTACTTTATAAATCGATGATGATGATGATAATTGCTGCTTTAAGGGGTCTAACATCTAGGTTATCAGTCCTACTTTATAAGGGGACTCACACATTCTCATGCATGTGACATCTACGTAATTAGGTAGGTGTCATATGTATGATAATTTGTGAGTCGCAGGGAATAGTGACATAAGTCCATATTTGGCCTAAAAGAGTTAATTGGCTGATTGAACTGTTACAGATCATATCTTGCAGTGAGAAGTCATGCCTGTAATACGAATAGCTCACCGGAATATTTTCTCAGTGTTTAATTGGAGTTGATATGACAAGGAATACAAACTGGGTCGCATAGCACTAAAAATTTCACGCACGTGTGAAGTTGTGTAACAAAGCATTTGGTCACCTTCTGTTTACAACAGTATAACGATAAGTTGTACTTGTCCAGAGAGGAGGGAGTCCGTCATGAAATACTGAACAGCAGTTGATTACAGAGCAAAATCTCCCGCTGTGTTTGTTTACTTGGTTTGTAGCACTTACCATGCAAGCGTAAGGTTTCGATTGTGCATGTGGATATGAAATGGACATTGTAAACTTATCAACTGTTGTTAGATATAAGACCAAATTATAGCTTTGGAAAAGAAGGAGTATGTTTTGTGTTTTGCGTCATGAATATATCACGAGTGGTGGCTAATATACAAACCCACATCTGTAATACAGACACAACTCAGAATATAATATTAGTTTCACTAGCTCAGTCAATGTTTAGATTCCAGTTGGAAGAGTGTATCAGAAAACTGGAAGAGTACTGGAAGAGAAAAGTGTATCATTGGTTTGTCCAAACGTCAGAATCCAAAGTAAAGCTAATATCTGGTGGACGGAAAGGGCATATTCACACCGAAGAGAAATTATATTTCATAGCCATGTCGTTATTTTCAAACAAGAAAACAGAATATGATAAAAATGTATCAAATTACATGCACTTTCTCGTTAACCTTCTTCAGTTAGTTGGATTCATTCCGTTTGAAACGACTTGGAAAATATTATTGGCTAAGTGCTATATGCTATTTTGTATATTTAAGCACATAATACTCTTTATATTAGAAGGATTTGCATTGTACTACAACGGCTCAGATATACGTGCATATTCTGAAATTCTAAACGTATACTTCATTAATATAATGGGGGCTATGAAATTTCTCTCCATTCTAATGAACATCAACACTGTTAAAATGTTAATATCTGACGTAGAACATCACTTCCACGTTCCCGGGCAGCGGTCAGAGAGCTGGAAGAGAGATGAGCTGGACAATTCAGTCAAGCGCACCAAGAAGTTGACCAAAATCTTGGTGGGAACGGCACTCGTTACGTGGCTTTCGGTCATCTTGATGCCAATTACAGAGACATACATTATACGGAGGTATTTCACAAATGAAACAGGGAGAGTGCCCGTGTACGAGATCTGGTTTCCCTTCGATCACATGGAGTCTCCATATTATGAGCTGACATACATATTTCAGGTAATTGTGTTGTTGTAGTTAATTCGCATTAGGAGTTTAGGACGTCTTTCATGATCAGCCCACTACACTTGGATGTGTATCGAAATTGTCTGAGATCGTGTGCTTCTGTGGTGATTGCAGGAGTGTGTGAAGCAGTAAGTATTGGGGTCGGGGATGGGGAGGCAACCTAGGGACCTGAAATAGGTACTATCCCGGCATTTGCCTGGGAGGAGTGTGGAAAATCCTGGGGAAAACTCACTCAGGATAGCTTCTGTTAGCGCCGGGATTCAAACCACCGATCTGTGGACTTGCTGCAGCTCCTCTTCGTGGACGTGGTGTGTGATTTAACGTGTACGGCTACGCCGCATGATCATTTAATTCTATACCCTGTCTATAGAACTATCAACTTTATAACCCATTTAAAACCATGGAATATGATTTCATTGTAAATTAATTATAAGAAGAACCACACTTTTCAATCGTAATCATTTTTTAAGGAGAAGAAATAACAACCATAACAGGGGTAGGCTATCCAATGTAGCGTTAGCGTTAATGTCAAAAAGGTTTGTCCCGCTTGACAGCTTTCCTTAGATTAATGATAGGCCAACTGGGGACCCGTTGGGATCCGAAATATTATAGTCTGGCCCTGCTTAAGATTTAAAACTCGAATGTACATCGACTGTCGTTAATGCTCGATCACTTTGTTTTACATATTTCACGATTTATTTAAAAACAAGATGTTGAGTAAAGAACATACAGTCTATTTTCTCTTAAATATATGGCTATAGTTATAACTCCTTGTCCTTATTAAGGAGTATAATTGAATGTTCTTGTGATGAACGTTAAGAGTTCTATGCTATAGTATAAGACTTCCCGTTTTTTAAGTTTCGTTGTAATTCCTCTTTTGCTCCCAGAGGAATTGATTGGAACATTAGAAAAGTTCGCCCATCAAACATCTTGAATGTAAGGAATCATTTATATCGCACCTTCTTCAGAGAAAGTCTACTACGATGTGAGACTGCTTGCTGCGTTCGTCATTTTAACTCTAATAAATACAGGATTATTGATATTAATGTCTGATATATTCAAGATGGCTGCTACGTACATGGATACCCGCAAGGGGAGGGGCCGTGTCCCCCCTCCTCCTGGAATCCCTAGAATATTTCGATTGTTCATTGTCACACTAGTTTATTTCATAAATTGAAGTTATTGATAGTTAACTGATTTATATGTAGGGATAATTCCACAGTTTTCTTTAACATAGTAGTTTGGGATTATTGGAAAATATCTCCAGCTATTTAGAAAATCGGCAAACTGGATTAACATTACCATTTTAATGAACTGCTTGATATTTACTTTTGTTGATACATGGCGATACAACTTCTTTCTACCTGTTTTTAAGAAATGATTATTATGACGATGATTCACAAAGAAAAGCAATTGAAGACTCTGTACTAAAAAATACTATTCTTCCCATTCATGCCATACAGATCATGTACCCAATGGTTTCAGAGCAGCCAAATATAGAATATTATGAAGCAAGTAAGAAATGAAACGAAAATGGGAGGGGATACGTCTCATCACCTAGGTAATGAAATGAAAAATATTACTTGATCTCCCCCTCCCCCCTGGAAAAATCCTGTGGGCGCCCATGTCTACGCACTATATGCAGAGTGATAGTCTTATGAGTATGATTAATGAAATCAAGGTACCTTATCTACTTTTCCTCTCTTACAGAGTTTCGTGTTAATTGCGCAATTGGATCCCGAGTTATTGATTTTAAAGTTTCAATAGTATGATCAGCCACCATCTGAAATATATGGCGGGGATGTTCTTTTGCCTTTGTCATGTAAAGCCAATATACGGTTCTACATTAATGTAAATTTGAGACATTTTAACTATAAAATATATAGAGTTATTCGTTTGTATCCTAAATTTTGTTGGTGTATCGTAAAAATACATTGAGTTATTCATTATCATATTCAATATTTTCAAGATGGCCGCCGCGCGTTGTATTCAGTGTATTATACTTATGGCTTATTTCAGCAGCGTCCCTTAGACGATACGCCTTTCTTACTAAGTTTTGATTTTAAGCATGATTACAGTTGTAATTGTATAACTATCACTCAATTTTATTTTCCAGCAATCGCCATTAACGAATGAATAAAAAAAATGTAATTTTAAAAATTCGCACACGTGCTATCTATAATTAATGCATTAAAAGAAAGCGTACCAGCATATCTCATTCATTGTACTAAATTATTTTATCACCATTCTCTACGATAGGATAATTAGACACTAAATAACAGGCGTTCACCTCAGTGGATAACACGAGGGAAGTTCCGAAAATAAGTTTCGTCATTCTTTTCCCAGAGACCCTTTATTGCCAAACTGATACAAATCATGGCATCATCAACTATACACCTTGCATTATTTTTCGGCATACTCGCCACCGACATTAAGGCAATTGTCCTAGCGAACAATCTGGTTTCAAGAAACTACTCTAGTAAAACTCGGTGCCCTGCGATGCAAGGGATTGTCGTACAGCCTGCTCCACCTTGGCGGCCTTGGTTTCGTGGGTGAAGTGGTACACCCATGTCTCATATCCTTTGATGGTTCTGATCAGGAACTCATTTCCCTGTCGCGCATACCGCATTAAGTGATCGAGGCTGATACCCATTCTTGCACTCTTGTGTTCCGGAATCAGGTTTATTGGTACCCATTTTGCGGACACTTTTCGGTAACCCAACACATCGTGGAGCATGTGATGGGCACGACCCATACGCAGTGTGGGCGGCCACGTCTGCCACCGTTATGCGCCTGTCCGCTAACAGCATGACCTGTACCATGGCTTCCTTTAAGAAGGCCTTGGCCACACCGAATTGCAACACCACTTCGCTGACGTCATACGTCCGGGTCCGGCCGTGCGCCTAGGCAGAGAGGACATTGCTGTCTGTCATATTAATTTGAAATCGGTTTATTGGAAAGAAGTTCAATAATATACTGTATATGGACGTGGGAAGGTGCGTATACTGTAGATGTACTGTAGATTCTGATGTAAGTTATTTAATAATTAGTCAATAAAACGATAAAAATGATAAAATTACATCACATACATTCAACTTATACTAAAACATGTCAAGAATCAAATAAATACTTCAGATAAGTTTTAACAATTTTCTTTTCTTACTTTCACTTGAAGTAGGCCTACTCGATACGTCTGTCATCATTTTGGAGTAATTGTTCAGAAGAATGTTCGATGCAATTGCAATTATTAGCTTAACAGTATCACCATTTTCTCTGGCGCTGATACACGTATCTTCAATGACGTGACGCATTACTGTGTCAGAAAACACTTTCTTCTCACTTAGTAAGCACAAAACATCCTTCTGTTTGTCACTGAATGATAAGAAGACATGTTCATATCTCTCTGATATTATCGACTGCATAATCGCAATTACATTGCTTGTTATTTCAATAACAAAATCTGTGGGAACTGATAATCCACCACGATTTATTAGTTGGAAATATTTGTCTTCTCTTTGTTGTTTCTGATCGTTTGCTACCAGGCTGATACAATTCTGACAGTCAACTCGTTTACTTATCTTGAACGAAATGTAACCGCAGATACAGTACAGTCCGGATTTATCAATTGCGGTACACTCTAGAGAATATTCTGTTATAATACTAGAAAAAATCACGAAAACATTTTCTTTAATACAATTCTCACTGTTGTATGCTATATATTTAAGATCATAAACATTTGCGTACGTTTTAATTGTGCCATACCTTGCTGAATGCAAACCCAAGACACGTTTTGCTCTTATTTTTTGTTCGGCCTCAAATACCTGTCTGACACTTATATTGTAGTTTCCCCCAGCCGTTTTTCTGTAACAGCCAAATCGAAATTCCAAATTATCAGTCTGGAACTTGCCAGGGAGTACATAGCGCACATTTATATACGCCATTGCATGTTTATATTGATACCGGTACGTTGCTGGAAAACAAATTATCCTAGAAAGCCGCAGTGGAGACTGAGAAAATCGAAATGAGTATACTCTGTCAATAATAATAATAATAATAATAATAATAATAATAATAGGCCTATCGACCGGGGTAGCTACTCACGTGGTGCCGCAAGGCCCTGGGACCTGACTATTCCTCAAATCGGAAGAGCAGTGGGTTCAAATCCCATCGTCAACCATTCTTGAAATGGTTTTCCGTGGTTTCAAAATTCTAGCTCCAGGCAAATGCCGGCCACTGACGTTTCCATCCAATTCTTTTCCCAGTTTCAGTCATTGTATCTCTCATTAACTATTCTAGTGAGGCCAGCATCAGGAAGGGCACTCGGCCGTAAAAACCTTTCACCATTTAGAAAAATCTTAGTTCAACACCAACCCCGTAGAAGCGGCAATAATATGGGTTGGAGATAATAATAATAATGATGATGATGATAAAGCACTATAAGATTTCTGAGACATCTCTTTGCCTCTGCTAATAAATTGCAGTAGGCCTACCGTAGGTAGTTCGGTAGACAGCCTCTTCGTCATTCATGTCTGTCATTTCCAGCAGGCATTCTTATTCTGACATCATACGAAACAGAAATAGACGATGGTGACTTCCTCATGCAATAAATCGCTATCTCTGTTTTAGTAACTAATTAGTACGCCCATATCAGTGCTTTATGTGTATCTGTTTAACTTACACTGCTTAAATGCCAACGCAGACATGAGAAAAATAGCTATCGTAGGCCATGGTCGATCGAGGTAGACCTGATTATTGACGAGAATAAAGACTCTGCTGGTATCAACGTACGATGGCTGTTTCAACACATTTAAATTTTAACAAGTGTATGAAGGTTAAAAATCAAAATGCAAGAATTTCGGAACAATACAGAAGAGCAACCACGTGCGATAGAATTCGAGAGCTTACTATCATTTAATATTATAGAATAACGACGTTGTGTTAGGAGCTGTACTTACGTATCCCAGATGATTAGCCTTCGCTCTCGGGTCTACCTTAAACACAACTGAAAGAACTGCGAACGATCAAAGAATATATCCAATTTTATGTGGACTAGCACGTTCAGCACCATTCATCTCCATGCTTACTGCTCGCCACACATAGACGAGAGTGCGGCGTTGCCGCTCCGCTACCTGTACCATACTCGAGCAATGTTCTTTTCATTCGTGGATGTGGAGGGAGGGACGCCCACTTTGATCTCCATCCTCCACACTCTGCCGTCCTTCACTGAACATGCAACACCAGCGACCGACCATTTGACGAGACATGACTGCTTCACCAAACACGGTCTGTAGGAGTTCATGGATGACTGACACACTAGTCCCACGTGCCCATTCATACCGGATGATAGCACTCACTTCCATTGGCTACCACGTTGACAGTATACGTCTGTCTGCCATCGTGAGTTGTACTCGAGTGATATCGGGCACACCGGTCTGCTGTTCCTCTCTCTTCGTTGGCGCTCTGGGTATGCATCATTCCTCCTCCGCTGATGCTCCTCTCTTCGTTGAACCTGCCACGGCTGTAGATTCTTTTGGCGATTGTTTGTGTCATCTGGTGTACCATCTGGACATGCAATAAAATGACGAAACTTGCTTTCGGAACTTCTCTCGTACATTACATATATATATATATATATATATATATATATATATATATATATATATATTAGCGTATGGCTTTTAGTACCGGGAGTGTCCGAGGACATGTTCGGCTCGCCAGTTTTGTAGCTGCTTCGAGACGGACACTCAATGGGTGAGCTACAAGTACCGTTGGGGAGGAAAGTTGGAATGTAAGGACGAGGAGTTGGAAGGTAGCGGCTGTGGCCTATAGTTAGGGACCAACCCCGGCATTTGCCTGGAAGGAAGATGGGAAACCACAGAAGACCATCTTCAGGGTTGCCGGCGGGGGGATTCGAACCTCCTCGCCTCCCGGATGTGAGCGACTGCCAGCAGTCATGCCGTAACTACCACGGCTAACTCACCCAGTGTACAAAATATTGAAGAAATCCAGACTCGAAAATTATATGCAGGAACGTTTCAATCATAGCAGCATCCATTATACGAAGCTTCACTCCACTCCACGACGAGTTGGAGGAATTATTCTCTGAGGAACTGACATGCGCTCATCTACTGTATAATATACACAATCTAACCTATAGATTAATATAAATGTATGTTTAGATTTTGGCATTAGTTCATTATGCTATGTTTCACAGAGATCGGATCATTCCTTGACAAGTTAGAGGAATTCATATCTCAGGAAAATTGCGTGCACGCCATCTATAATAAATTAGTGAAAAGGAAGCAATGAATTTATTGGTTTAAATCATATTAATGGCAGATTTCACGGTGATTGAATTTTTCAGAGACGATTTAGGTGAAATCACGTAGGCTACTAAGAATTGGCATTCGCACCATCTGTAATTTATGAAAAGTAAGATATAAATTAATATTTCTATAGGTTAACATTATAGTGGTGGGCCATTGTACCAAATATCACAGATATCAGATCATTTCTTGATGAGTTAGGGAAATTTACCTCCTAGTTAATTATTACGTATGTTACAGTAGATAAATATTATAGTAGATGTTCATTATACGAAGTTTACTTTCGATCGCCTGATTAGGATAAAGGATACAAAAACTTCTTTTTATAATTCACACAACCACCATCTTGAATTTTACAAACATGTGAATTATATTAGATACCAGTATATTAAGCTCTAAATAAAGGTTTACTCTGCCAATTTTCACTGTGCCGGGATGGTTAACTCGCCAAGAAAGCCAATCTAATATTTGAATTTCGCTTAGTCAACATGTTAATTTGTGCATATAAGTTATTTATACGTTAAATATGAAGACTCCACGGGAGAAACGGGGTAAGTCACATTTTCAAAAATTTTCAGGAGAGCGAATTTAAACTTTCAACACTAAAAATAAATACTTAAAACACCCTAATTGAGGGTACGCAATATAGTGTGTTTGCCAAATTTATTTCTTATAAAGGAAGTACATGTAAAACAAATAATAACTAAAGTAAAATTATAAAAAAGAGTGAGAGGATATGGGACGTTCTTTCCGTTTCCATTAAATATAAAAACCTTCGTATCTCGATGACACTCCACTTTATTTAAATTAATTTCAAGTGATCTGTAGTGACGATGGCTGGCCACCAGAATTATTATTATTATTATTATTATTATTATTATTATTATTATTATTATTATTATTATTATTTATTTACCAAAAATTGTGCCTACAATTTATGGACGGCAGATAGAGAAAGGGCAAGCCCCACATACACATCAGTGTCTCCATCTCCGTTCATTAAATCTAAACAAATCTCAAATGTTACATTGTACAATTTACACCTTTACATTTGCTATATACACATAATCTGCTGTACATGACGTCTATATCATACAATTCATAAATAAAAGGGAAGACACAGGCATGCACACACACATATACACGCTCACACACGCATACATACATACATACATACATACATACACGCACGCGCCCACTCCCAATCACTCACAATGTTACATTATACGGTATATAATTCAATTTACATGGGGTTTTCGTCCCTTTAGAGCCTTCACTTTGCGGCAAAATTGTCGTGGAGGAAGGTCTTTTATTTCACGAGGCAGGTGATTCCAAAGTCGAGCAGAGCGATTGTAGAATCCAGATTGATAATCTGTTGTCCTAGCGAATGGAGGAACAAGTGTGACACCCTGTGCTCTACGGACTGAACGATATGACAGCTGAAGGCGGTGAAATGGGTACAGTATAATGGTGCCAGCTAGAGATTTTCGGAGAAAGGTGAGATCTATTTGGCTACATATGTCATTGATGGATGTTAATGGTTTTGTCAAAACTTTGTTACCCTGATTGTAAATGAGTCGCTCTGCTCGACGTTGGACTGCACTTAACTTCCTCATGTTTTCCTCGGTAGTGGGATGCCAGGCAGGAAGTCCGTACAGAAGAATGGGCCGTATCGTGGAGAGATACACCGCTCGGAGTGCACGGCTTCTGAATCCCAGAAGATTACGTCTTGCAAATCCTAGAATTCTAAATGCCTTACACCTAGATTCTTCAACGTGTACATTCCAATGTCCTATAAACTAATTTCTGAAGAAAATGGACGTAACCCGTTCTTTCCGCGGGGTCTTTATTTATGTGATAGGCCCGTGCTGGGCCGCCGGGACACCGGGACGTACCCCGGTGCGCCCTCCAGCCTGGAAATTTTGGCGCTCTCCTGATCCGAAACTGACAAGATTTTCGACGAGGCTTATCGTCGATATTGCCGAGTGGCCGGGTGGCGTTGGTTGAGAGTTGCACCTGTAATCTACTACTGAGTGGACTATGATTCTTCCAGTACCCGTGCGGCGCGCCCTCGGCAAGTGGGTGAAGAGAGGGTGGAAGGGAGGAACGAGACATCTGCCAAGGCCGTCTCAATTTCGTATGCCTGTTGATACTTGTCTGTCACTCACTACTGTCGACCAAAATATTATGTGCACTCGAGTTTGAAGGTTGTTTGTGAAGCAACCAATAGACCTACATAAAATCCAATAACATCATCATTTTCATCGTTCTATTTTACGATAGTTCATTTAGGTTTCGAATTTTCAATTTATATTTTAATATTTTTTATCGCAGTTGGAACACAAAAAGTGCCCGTTTTTAGGCGTGTTTCAACCATGCGTCACATTTAAGAATTATTATCTCACAAACCCGTCATCAGATCGAATCCAAATTTTAACACAATATACAGTACATTGGAATATTGTATAACTGGTTTATTAATTTCAAAATTTTGTGTGCCCAAGAAAGAAAGTTGTTATCATTTTTGTAAGGTAACTTTTTCTTGGCTCGGGACCGTTGGAAAATGTAGTTATTGGTCGCGAGTAGGGGGGCAGTGATGGTTCTAACTCATAGCCTACTTTCCTGGAAGCTGTGACCAAAAAACCAAGATGGCCGCGAAGCTGTGCCCAAAAAACCAAGATAATGGCGAAGCTGTGTCCAAAAAACAAAGATGGCGGCCAAGATCGTGGCTGTGCCCCAAAAACAAAGATGGCGGCCAAGATCGTGGCTGTGCCCAAAAACATAGATGGCGGCCAAAATCCTGGCTGTGCCCAAAAACAAAGATGCGGCCATGACGTCACAACAAGGTGGCTGTCACTAGAGCTCGCGTCAGCTCGGAAGGCGGCCGGCTCTGTGGGATTTGTGCAGAGAGAGACAGAGATACATTTCCACTGTTGCAACAGATCCACCATGTCCGAGTTCCCACACCGCAGGCTGCTGCCGTGAGTTCATGCGGTATGACAACACCTCATCGAGCTTGTCTCCTTCACGCTGCTTTACGCTTAGCTCTCCTGACAACACACTAGCTCAGATTCTCAAGACAGACTGACTGTGATTGGTGGGATGGAAGTGAGCCATGACGTAATGGTAGCGTTGTGTTCTGCGAACTGCCTTCCCGGCTGGCTCGAGCTCTAGTGACATTCAACGTGGGGTGTTCAAAAAGTTCCAAAATGTTAACTCATAGCCTACTTTCCTGGTGACGTCACAACGAGGGGTGATCAAAAATTTTCTAAAATGTTAACTCATAGCCTACTTTCCTGGTGACATCACTTACGAGGTGTGATCAAAAAGTTAATTCATAGCCTACTTTCCTGGTGACGTCACAACGAGAGGGTGATCCAAAATTCCAAAATGTTGATCCATAGCCTACTTTCACTAACCAAAATGGTGGCTAACCAAAATGGCGTCTAACCAAAATGGCGGTTGACCAAAATGGCGGCCTTGGCTTAATTAACCTAGCCTCACCTAACCTCACCTACGAGGTGCGATCGAAAAGTTCCAAAAATGTTAATCCATAGCCTACTTTCCAGGTGACGTTACAACGAGGGGTGATCGAAAAGTTCCAAAATGCTAATCCATGGCCTATTTTCATGGTGACTTCGCAACGAGGTGTAATCAAAAATTCTTAAATGTTGACCCATAGCCTACTTTCCTGGTGACGTCACATACTAACCCGCTATACATTCAGGGGCAAAGCCGATATCACCCGAACTCATGATCGGATTTTGACAAATGAGGTGTCGTTGAACTCGGGATGACATCCCCTTTCCAAATTCCCAAAAGTTGACGCATAGCCTACTTTCCTGGTGACGTCACATACTGACCCGCTATACATTCAGAGGCAAAGCTGATATCTCCCGAACTCATGATCGGATTTTGACAAATGAGGTGTCGATGAACTCGGACTGACATCCCCTTTCCAAATTCCCAAAATGTTGACGCATAGCCTACTTTCCTGGTGAAGTCACCTACTGACCTGGCAAAGCCGATATCTCCCGAATACATGATCGGATTTTTACGAATGAGGTGTCGTTGAACTCGGACTGACGTCCCCTTACCAAATTCTCAAAATGTTGACGCATAGCCTACTTTCCTGGTGACGTCACCTACTGACCTGGTAAAGCCGATATCTCCCGAATACATGATCGGATTTTGACGAATGAGGTGTCGTTGAACTCGAGCTGACGCCCCGTTTCCAAAATTTCAAAATGTTGACCCATAGCCTACTTTCCTTGTGACGTCACCTAATAACCTGGAAAAGCCGATATCTCCCGAATGCATGAACGGATTTTGACGAAAGAGGTGTCGTTGAACTCGAGCTGACGCCCCGTTTCCAAAATTTCAAAATGTTGACGCATAGCCAACTTTCCCGGTGACGTCACCTACTTACCTGGAAAAGCCGATATCTCCCGAATACATGATCGGATTTTGACGAATGAGGTGTCGTTGAACTCGAGCTGACGCCCCCTTTCCAAGCTAACAAGTTAGATCCTGTTTGATTCGTACGTGACAAAATGCAAGTAGATGTGTCACATGACCTCGCGCAGGTTGGCCTTGAACGTTAGCTATACACGTGCGCGATGATTGAATGTGTGGAAGCATGACTGTAATGATTGAAAAACCAATTGCATGAATGATTGCCGAGCCACAGGACATGACATTAACCAATTGCGAATAGGAAATTGGAAACGTGGAACATGAATGTGAATTGTTAAAGCGTGGCGATAACAAGTAAGAAGAAATAATGAAAACAGAGCATACTCATACATGCTATATTTTTTATTTAATTAAATTACAACTTTTTTCTTTACACTAGGTGGTTATACATGTAGTTTTTTTAAACCCATGACTTGCAATAAATGAGTTTTCCACGGGGGGCATGGACGGAGGTGGTTAAAAACTGGGGAAGCCGCAATGGTTTTATAGGAGTGAACACTTGAACCTCTTCTTTTACATCATCATTGTCATTATATTATTATTATTATTATAATCACCATCATTATTAGAACTCTGATCACTATAACTATGTACTTCGTTTTGATGTTTTTCCATGGACAATTCGTGTTGAGTTTGCGTGGTTTTTGATAGTGTTGTTCAATTTACAGATGGCTTGGAAGAGGGTTTAAACATGACTTTTTTAGGAGAGGGTAAATGATTTTTCACAAAGAAGTTACTATGTTTTTGTTGCGCTTGCTTTTTCTTGTCCTTTTGATCATGTTTTGTTAACACTAACGGTGTTTCATTTGATATACCACATTGATGAGTACCAACACTTAAGACCTAACTATTTTTACTTTTCAGCTCACCTTGACACTGTTTTGAACGATGTTTTGAACAACGCCAAATAACAGTTCCATTTTTATTGATTCGTTTTACAATATATGTATAACCTTTATAGTATGCATATGGCTTACCATAGCTATTCGTTGATACTTCCATGTCAATTGTCAAGCATGAACTAATCTCTAGTCAAGTTCACTCGATTATGTAAATAATAGTTTAAAGTGGGTGCAAAATTGGATGCAAAAGTGAGTGCAAAATTGGGTGCAAAAGTGAGTGCAAAAGTGGGTGCAAAAAGTGGGTGCAAAAAGTGGGTGCAAAAAGTGGGTGCAAAGTGGGTGCAAAAAGTGAGTGCAAAAGTGGGTGCAAAAAGTGAGTGCAAAAAGTGGGTGCAAAAGTGGGTGCAAAAGTTGGTGCAAAAATTGGGTGCAATAGTGGGTGCAAAAAGTTGGTGCAAAAAGTGGGTGCAATAGTGGGTGCAATAGTGGGTGCAAAAAGTGGGTGCAAAAGTGGGTGCTCAGCCTCATGTCTTAAACCAGGATGACTATGGCGATAAGAAAGCTAGCTATGGAATTATTCATAAAGTCATTGAATATAAACCCTTGAAAAAAAAACAATATACCTACCTTGATACTCCTTTTGTGGTTCCAGCACTCAGCTTGATGATTGTTTGAGAGGTGGGTGAGACATGCAGGTGAGAAATAATTATATAGCTTATCATAACAGTGATGCGTTATTAAGACGTGTTGCTAATTATTAGTGGAATGGTAAATGACTTTTATGTTCGACCCTCACTATTATGTGTCAGAAAACTGTATCATAATGATGGTCATTATAACACTGTTTTCCATTATGATACAGTTTCTCCAGCCAATCAGAGCTCGTTCATTGTCCAATTAGGTAACGATACCTTCGCGCATTCGCTCAAAATCCAACATGTCGGACATAAACACAATATCGAACTATAATAAATTACCGACATGGAATACGCACCGTCCATATGTTCGCGTAAATAAATTGGCGAATATGAGACAAGAAATAGCACTGCACCTTAGAATCACCAACACTAATTTCTACACAGCGCATTTTCTTGAAACGACTCCGGTGACAATATTACTGAGGGGCGGCAGATGTAAACATATGGCCTGCATATGGCATTGCAAGCACACAGAGCGCATGCGTCGGTCAGCCAGAGAGCTTTGAACATGGAGATATGCTACCTAGTGCACCACCCGATCACAAAATTCTAGTTACTGAACAGATATTTATGAATATTTATGTTAAAACATGTAATAAAGTTATAATTATCGTCGAACATAAACAGTCGTATGCAACTCGCCTATAATGGTAATTAAGACACTCATATGGAAATTATAAAACTCGCTAAAGCTCGTTTTATAAACATACTCGTGTCTTAATTATAGCCATTATAGGCTCGTTGCATAATGTACTATTATCAACCTATAAACTTTAGGAATAAAACAAGAATTTAAATGTATTGGAAACCTCGTTTTTATTTTCTAGCCAATAACACTTTACAAAAGAGAATACAAAGAAATACCAATTCCTCATTCCTTATTCAATGTTTATGTCCACACATCATTAACTTTTCTTTCATAACACACATCACAATCATGGCTGCCAACCTCTCTCCCACTGAGGCATCGCAGGATGCCAAACGTTGTTTAGCTTTTTTAACAACACTTTATCCGCCACATGTCTTAAACCAGGATGACTATGGCGATAAGAAAGGTCAGGTTCTTTGCCTGATTGATCCAAAAGATTAATGGATACATCACCACGCTGCAAACATTCTTCAAGGCGAGTTCCAGGTCCACAAAAACGATAACCAGGAAGATGAATTTTGAAAGGCAAGTATTGAATGACTTTGTTAATGAGGCCATGGCCAGTACAAGTTTGATATATCCTTTTCCATTGATGGGGAAAGGTTTGATCTTCCTCCTCCTCCTCTGTGGACGATGTTTGTTGTTGTTGTTGTTGTTGTTGCTGCTTTTTCTCACCATCACACCCGTGGAATGAGGAAACAAAGTCTTTACAGAGAATTTTATGACCGTGATACAGTTTTACCAGCTGGCAAGTAGCACACTGTCGCATAGAGGGTATTTTTGCCATGGCCACTTGCTTATGATGATCGTAATCCGTACATGGTTGCAATTCACTCAACACAGGGACTTGAGTCCATGATTTTGGTACATGTTGCCAGATTTCTTTCACAGCATTGGCTGCCACATAATAAATGAATGACTTGGGGAACGCCAATAATTCCTCTTTGGTAAAACTGTCTAATTTCTTTTTGCACACAAAGAATTTCCCAATCGCTTTATCAGTGCATCTCCTCTCCCCATGGTATTATGTTGATGTTTACACGTCGCTTGTAGAAATCTCACTAATGTCATCCACGGGTGAACCTTGAGTTTTAATTTTATTCAACAACTCCCAGCAGGCATTGGTGGTTAACCAATGAAAGAGATGTCATACTTGGGTCAAGGCTTTATGGGTAATGTTGCCACAGGGACAGCGGTCTATGAGTGTTTGAATCGAGGGACATCCCAAGGTCATGAGATAAATACATTGACAGTAAGGTGTTAAAATGGTTGTAACCATTCACATTTTTCATTACCATTCACAAATACTACATGGGCAGAGGACAAATGGGCTTTCATCACCATGTCCAGGTGCTCATATGAAATGGTTTCTTGATTCCAGCCTAGTTGCAAATGTTTTTCAATCCATTTAATTTGATTACAGTCTTTCTCACACAACAAATCAAAAGCATAGGGTGGTTTAAACACTAAAAGGATAGCTTGTGATATCCAAAAGGTCGAACAATCAATAATGGCAACCTCTTTAAATATAAATGTGTTATCTCCAATGTTAAACCCTTGACAATCCACAATCAGTGTGCTCAACATGTTGATGCTTGTCTGAGCCAAGTCCAACTGACCACTAACTGACTATCAGCGACTAAGGTATACTCATGACATTGACTTACATTCCCATTCTAGTAAACAAATTAAGGTTAGGATATGACAGAGAACATGAGAAATAATAACATTAACAGCACCCTTTTTTACATCATTTTATTGGTATAACAAATTTTACATGCTTTTGTCATTTTGGGATAGAGACGATACCAACTCATACAACAATACAGTCTTTTGTGTTTATAGCGTCCAAACCATCGATGATATCCCAATGCCACTAAACTGGGTGATTTTGACTGTGAGCTGCTCATCGAAGCACCGTTGACGTCATAAGGTCCACACGTATTATAACTTTTTTTTCATTACTTAGAGGTATTAGTGAGGGCGAGCTTGAATGATAGGGTATATTACCCACTTCTATTCCACACAGGTAGGGACAGGTTGGTGACCAGCGCTGATGTTCATGCATAGGTTCATCACCTTCTTCCCATTGATCTATGATGATGGGGCAAAAGACACATTTCACTTCATCTCTTGTTTTTAAATAATAGAAACCAACGGCTGCCAAAGCTTGAGGGTTTATGAAAGGCACAGGCCACGTCGCAAAGGTCTTGAAACGTTGTTCCTGAGATTTTAAATACATGGGTGTAACACTTGTTGAGGATTTAAAGCAAGACATGACTGAGTGACTTGACATGGGTTGGCCTGTTATTTCTATACTCGTCACTTGGTTGGACAGTGGATAGTAGTTGACTTGTTTGTGATGAATAATCAAACAGTAGGCCGTGGTATTGGCTGGAACATTGTCATGCGTTTCAAAATCTAGTCGAATATCGATATTGGATTGCTTGACAGACTCTTCCAAGAAGGAACAGTCAAAGACAATCAGTGGTGCCCTTGTCTTAAAGGCTTGGGGTGACAACATGGGAGAGTTTTCATTTTGATAATATGACCATCGAAATTTAAAAAACAGGTCGTACAGGGGGCCAAACTTATTTTTTGAAAAATCCAAATCTAATCCTTCATAGGGAAAAACAGCTCCGTTGAGGAAAAGATGTGCATTTCTCAATTGCAGATGATCAAATTGTGTAGCATCTTTGGTTTGTTGATACTTGTGATTGGTTTGAAAACCCATGATAATGTAGAGAGGTCTTTCAGTATAGCGTGCTGTTTTTACAGACCAACTATGTGTGTTGGTGGTGGGTAATAGGGGATACTCATGGAGCGCCCAGCTTCTAAATTCCATGGGTAACGGCATATCTCTTTCCACAATCTTAAGCATGTCCAGTTTTTTGCTATCGGAAAGGGTCACGTGGGGTACTTTCCATAGCATTCGTTGTAGTTGAATTTTTGAATCTACGGGTGCATCTTGAGCTCCCTTGAGTGCATTATTATCATCACTCCTGTCTCTAACCAGACAAAGCACTTGCCTTGCGTTAACCACAATACGCTGGTGATCTTCGGCAAAGCCTAAAATGATTTTAAGAGGTAAACATCCAGTAAAGGTGCCATCGGTGTGTACCATCCAGTCATTTGTCGAGTCAGGTGACCAACCTGCCATGCAAAGTGTTTTACCTTCTTCCTAACTATAAGAGGGGTATAGTTTCATGACACTTGAAATACCCACATTTCTAGTGCTATCCACCACAATATCGTTAATAACATAGCGCACCTCCGAAAACAGAAATGCAAAAGCATGGTTGGCTATTTTGGATATTGTAGGTGTAGAGCCATCGGGTTTAGTGAGTCGACCTTCAATTTGAATAACACTTTCATGCGGTAGTGTGTAAATATCTTGGTTGTTGATTACAAATTGAATTTCATCATTGTTATTAAGTCCAGGTGTTTGAGCTTGATAAGAATGAAGGCCAATTCTTACCACCCCTGGTTGCTCCTCGATGTCGTTTACCACTTCTAGAATTCAATTAATCATGGGGGGTATATGTGGTAACCTAGATGTTGTAAAATCTGCTTGTCCTTAAGTGTGAACGTGTATTCACCTGGCAAACAACTAACACCATTCATAGACGGTGTTGATACTTTATACACCAGCTTCATAGCTGCTTTAGCACCAACTTGTAAGTCACTGGTGTGGTAGAATCTAGTTGAATGAGTTGTTGATCTCTATTGACAAGTCTTAACGTTATATTACTAATAGGATTAACAGCCACACAATGAAAGAGCACTACAGGAGGGTCTTCACGAATAATATAACCATTGGGTGATGTTACAATAAAGTCATAAAGCGAATGCGATGGTTCTTGATTTGTATACACTTGGTTAATAATATTACACGTCACCGACACATGATGATCCTCAATCAATTTCACTTCCTAGTCTGAATCATGTTTTTTGTTGGGCTCCTACACTCGTGGTTTAAATCCTAGTAATGGGCCAATGGAATCGGGTTGTGATTCAAAGACAATCTTAAACGTAGAGAAAATACTATAGCGATGAGTGTTGGTATTTCCTGTATTCAAACTTGTGTGTCCCATCAAGAAATGACTTTAAACCATATTCGTTGATTAACACCACATAAATGTGCTCATAAATTTCATCTATCGTATATCCACCAGGGTTCAGGGTGAGCACAGAATCATTATAGTAAAACTTGTTGTTTACATCTTTACATATGTTGTATATCCTATCGTACGTTTCGAGACAAACAAGTCCCAAACCATAAGGTCTTTCACTCAATTCAATAGGCGGGTAAAAGTCTAGGCTGACTTCAGATCCACGTCCATGCAGTGTACACGTCTTACTTTCTGTCGACATACTGTTGACGTTTTTGCTTATGCTGTGTCTTATATAAAACATTAAACACAAACGCCCACACTCTTGGCTGTTAAACGTTTGCTCACGTTTCACATCATAATATATCTTAGTCCTGTTTCCGAAATAGGTGACTAGTTCCATGGGCTGGGGTAGATTTCCAAAACTGTCAAAGTACCATACCATGGATCCCTCTTTTACATAGGCTACATAATGCGTTCCTGGTCCTGTACTCTCATCTAGATTTAAAACTGCACATTCCTGTTTCCATGATCGTCGTGGTAATTGATTCCGCATAAACACACCTCGAAAATGAGTAAACTTTAGTTGTTTTGCATATCTTTTAACTTCTTCCTGGGTTAGGGCATTTCTTGCTATGGTTGAGGTTATTTTTTTATTTGGAGTTGGAAAAATCCCAAATCTTTGTTGATAAAAGGCTGGCTTTAAATTGGTGTTTCTAGCACACATAGCAATGGCTTCCATCGTTTCATTATGTCGCTGACTTTCTTTCAATTCTTGCTTACCCTGCTGTGTTGCTTTAATGGTTTTAGCCACCGCACTGGCACTGCCTAAAAGCGAACCCAGAGCAGCCAGGGCAGCGAATAAAGCCGGTAAAAATCCTGCTCGTTTAGGGACAGGGATCACTCGACCTTGTTTTGAACCCTGTCGCTGACGTTTTGGAATAAGACGTCTCTGTGCTGCTGGAAGGGCTTTCCTTATGGTTAACACATTATGTTTAATTTTTTTTATTCGTAAGGGCTTGCCCACTAATGCCTTAACCTCATGCTTAGGCAAGGACAAGGTATTTGTTTAAGTCTTTTTCACTACATATCTTTGTTTCACCATGATGATGATCAACAACCATTCACAAGAAAGATAAGTCTCAACTAACGTGTTACCCATATTTCATGGCTTTATGTTCTAATTCTACATAAAGTGGGAAATCCTTTATGGTTTTTCCTGGTTGCTTTTCATTCCTTGTGAGCATGATATGAAAGGATAATTCATCACCTACTTTGACTGTTTGATGGTTATGGACTAACATCCTATGACCGTTTATCTCTACATGTAAATGATTCTCGTCAGGCATGGATTGTTTGATGTGAATGTTTCCATCATAGTGCAATCGATAGTTTCTTAAACCCGATGAAAGCACATACGTTAAGTGGTTATTGACTAATGGTAAATGGTTTATGTCATTGACATGTTTTTCATTTGTTAGATATAATAAAAATATGGATGGGATAAAATTATAAAGCCTTTTCTTTTCATAGGTAATGTAACGTTTTGTGCAGACATCATCCTCTTCTTGTGAATCTTCCACGTGAATAATGCGGTGATGATTAGCCGTATAGCCATTCACTGTAACCAGAGGAACTTTGTCATATAACTCGTGCACCTTGTTATCCACATACTTTTTTGTTGTAACATCCGTAGACACTTGAGGATGTTTCACATGAGTCAATCGCTTTCCTGTAAAGTCATAATCTCCCTGTTTAGTGCGTGGCACCACAGACCTATCCACATAGTGTTTATTAGCAGGATCGGTGTCTTGTTTAGGATCATGTATGAGCACATACCCAGCTTTAGCCGTTAACACACGTCCAAAAACATCCATCGTTAACCTGTAGTAGAGGTCTACTGTTTCTATGACAAGACATGGTTCATGTATATAGTCAGCCTGCTCACCTCTCTAAGCCTTAGTTGATATGTCCCCGTGGGGGACATGGTTTCCCATCTCTATCCAACATCACATGAACAACGTCACGGTTCACTGTTTCCGTCTTCCATTCGCTGCATTATTGTAGGACCTTCAGGATGTGGAAAGACTAATCTTTTGCTCACGCTCAGTACAGCGCCCAATGGTTTGCGATTTCAAAATATTTATATTTTTGCAAAATCTCTCTACCAACCCCTCTATGTATACCTGGATCAAGTCATGTCTGAATTACAAAAAGAGAATATGGGTTATTTTACATTTTCTATGCAAGAAAATGTTATTGCCCCGGATGAGATAAAGCCTGATTCACTCATGGTTTTCGATGATGTATCCACTGAACGACAAGCTATCATCAAAGCTATTTCAGCATGGGTCGTGACAAACATGTCGATTGCTTCTATCTTGGACAAACATATTCAAAAATGTGTAAACAACTTACTCGTGACAATGCCAATGTCATTGTTTTATTTCGGCAGGATGAGTGGAATAGTCGTCACATTTATAATGAACATGTGAATCCTGATATGACCTTTCAAATGTTTACCGAATTGTGTGCCAAGTGCTGGAACACTCAACGCCATGCCTGTTTCGTGATTGATAAACAAAGTGAATCCAACCAAGGACGTTTTCGCTTAGATTTTGATGATTTTATTACTATTTAAAAGACAGTACCATTCCCTCTCAAGTCATTTGACAAGACACCTTGGCGTTAGCAGAGAGCCAATTGAAAAACCATATTATTAGGGAAAAAAACTATTCGCCAAAAGTTTCGTCAATTGAAACGATCACGTGCGGATCATGCTTTGTTTATTCAACAACATTTAGCACCTCCGCTAAAAGCCATGTTTAAACCCTCTTTCAAGCCATCTGAATCGCTACCCACTGTTTCACAAGCCACGCAGACGCTACACGAAGAGCCTGTGAAAGAGGAAGAGGAACAGGAACATTTAAGTAGTGCCAGCGAGGTTGAGGATGAGGATGATAATAATCAAATGTTTACGCCCCAAAACAAATCCTCGCCACTTGCAGAGTTTTTAAGAAACAATAAATCATTGGTCATGGTTGAAACACCTTGCCCTTCCAGATCGTCTTGGTTTTCACAACTCTTGGCCACGCCTCAACATAAATCTCAACTCAAAAACATTTTAATAAAATATTATGGATCAACACTGGAACCCTATTTTACAGATCTATGTATTGGAAATACAGATACCATATATGGTGTTCGCTATGAGAATGATGGTTTTAAAATTGTTGTTTCATCGATTAAATTTGCTCGTACTGGTGTCATCATTAAAAAGATCAACTATAAATTAACTCAAGGACTGTTAAAGCTGCTATTCTGTCGTACCCCGTCTTCGCATGATTAAACGCTACAAGACCTAGCTAAATATAAAGCCATTTTATTGGATACTCATGCCCACAAAAGACAGTATGATCCCACTCAACAAGTGAATGCTAATATATCTCAAAAATATAAAACCATCATTGCAAAAAATGTTTCCAACCAGTCAAAGTGTTCATCGTAAAGTGTCCGCTTTTGAAGTGACATTTAAACAATTAAAACCCCGTGTGGATGTTACCTACTGCCATAATCCCAGTAAGCTCATCCAACGACTACAGCTGTTGCATGCTTCAGGTCAAGCTGGCCATATCGGTCACGATTGGGAAATTCAAGAAATTGAAGAAGAAATTCGAAATGCCAAAATTATTATTTAAGCCCTCGCCTATCAAAGTGGGCATTGCTCACGAGTTGCATCGCCCAGCTAGGCGTCACTATGAGCAACTGAAAGTGATTTCACGGGGTGTGGATGATCTTTGGCAGGCTGACTTGGTGGAAATGATTCCTTAAGCTAGCGTTAAAGATGGTGTACGCTATATGTTGACGGTCATTGATGTGTATTCCAAAATAGTCTTTGTTCAACCTGTTGGTCGCAAGTCTGGCCCGCTAGTCATCAAAGCTTTTAAACATATTATTCAACAATCCAAACGTCAACCACAGTTGTTGCAAACCGACCAGGGAAAAGAATTTTTCAACATGGATTTCTCTAGTTTTCTCAAATCTTTGAATATTCACCATTACATCACGTACTGCAATCTCAAAGCCAGTGTGGTCGAGCGGTTTAACCGAACATTGAAAACTCGTATGTGGAAAGCGTTTACCGCTCAAGGCTCTTATCGCTGGTTGGACTTGTTACCTGACCTAGTGTCACGTTACAATGACACCAAACACAGAACCATTGGGACCAAGCCACGACTTGTGACCAAAAATAAATAAACTGTTTAACCCCGTAAAAACAGCAGACCCTAAACGTCACCTCCTCAACATCGGAGACCATGTTCGTGTGAGCAAGTTTAAGTCTGACTTTGATAAGGGCTACTCACCAAATTGGGGAACTGAACTATTTCGAATTCGTCGAGTCAACCTGGACAGCCCAGTCACATATTTACTCGAGGATCTCAATCATCAACCTATAAAAGGCAGGTTTTATCTTCTTGAACTTTGCAAGACAGCGTTTCCAAAACATTACCTTGTGGAAAAAGTGTTGAAACAAAAAGGAAATAAGCTCTATGTATAATGGCTAGGATTTAGCTCAGCCTTTAATTCTTGGATTAATACATTACATGTTGTGTAAACTCATGTTCCTTTAATTTATTTATTCATTCATGTTGTGCTTAACCTATACCCCTGTGTGTATGCTGCCCTCAGCTCCACATACAAGTTCCAAATGGTTAGAGACTTGTAACTAAGAGTAAAGAGTTATGAGCAACACATCTCTCTTTTCTTCTTCTTGCTTGCCTGCTCTCTCTCTTTCCTCTCATCCCTCCACCCAACCCCTCTTACCCAGCCTCTACTAGAAGTTACAACATTCCTACACGTGCATGTTACTTTTACTGACTCAGCGATTTACACTCTTGAACATTCAATCATCGCGCACGTGTATAGCTAACGTTCAAGGCCAACACATGCGCGAGGTCATCTACTTGCATTTTGTCACGTACGAATCAAACAGGATCTAACATGTTAGTTTGGAAAGGGGGCGTCAGCTCGAGTTCAACGACACCTCATTCGTCAAAATCCGATCATGAATTCGGGAGATATCGGCTTTACCAGCTAAGTAGGTGACGTCACCAGGAAAGTAGGCTATGCGTCAACATTTTGAAATTTTGGAAACGGGGCGTCAGCTCGAGTTCAACGACACCTCATTCGTCAAAATCCGATCATGCATTCGGGAGATATCGGCTTTTCCAAGTTAGTAGGTGACGTCACCAGGAAAGTAGGCTAAGGGTCACATTTTGAAATTTTGGAAAGGGGGCGTCAAGTCGAGTTCAACGACACCTCATTCGTCAAAACCCGATCATGTATTCGGGAGATATCGGCTTTGACAAGTCAGTAGGTGACGTCACCAGGAAAGTAGGCTATGCGTCTACATTTTGAAATTTTGGAAAGGGGGCGTCAGTCTGAGTTCAATGACACCTCATTCGTCAAAATCTGATCATGTATTCGGGAGATATCGGCTTTGCCAGGTCAGTAGGTGACGTCACCAGGAAAGTAGGCTATGCGTCAACATTTTGGGAATTTGGGAAGGGGATATCAGTGCGAGTTCAACGACACCTCATTTGTCAAAATACGATCATGCGTTCGGGAGATATCGGCTTTGCCCCTGATGTATAGCGGGAAGTATGTGACGTCACCAGGAAAGTAGGCTATGCGTCAACATTTTAGAATTTTTGATTACAGCTCGTTGCGAAGTCAACAGGAAAGTAGGCTATGGATGAACATTTTGGAACTTTTCGATCACCCCTCGTTGTGTCGTCACCTGGAAAGTAGGCTATGGATTAACATTTTTGGAACTTTTCTAACACACCTCGTAGGTGAGGTTAGGTGAGGCTAGGTTAGTTAAGCCAAGGCCGCCATTTTGGTCAACCGCCATTTTGGTTAGACGCCATTTTGGTTAGCCGCCATTTTGGTTAGTGCAAAGTAGGCTATGGATCAACATTTTGGAATTTTGGATCACCCCTCGTTTTGACGTCACCAGGAAAGTAGGCTATGAATTAACTTTTTGATCATACCTCGTAAGTGATGTCACCAGAAAGTAGGCTATGAGTTAACATTTTAGAAAATTTATGATCAATCCTCGTTGTGACGTCACCAGGAGAGTAGGCTATGAGTTAACATTTTGGAACTTTTTGAACACCCCACGTTGAACGTCACTAGTGACAGCCATCTTGTTGTGACGTCATGGCCGCATCTTTGTTTTTGGGCTCAGCCAGGATCTTGGCCGCCATCTATGTTTTTTGGGCACAGCCACGATCTTGGCCGCCATTTTTTGGGCACTGCCACGATCTTGGCCGCCATCTTTGTTTTTTGGACACAATTTCGCCGCCATCTATGTTTTTTGGGCACTGCTTCCAGGAAAGTAGGCTATGTGTTAGAACCGTCACTGCCCCCCTACTGTCGCGTTATAATCCTTATACATCAAAACAGTTATGCTGTATGACTGTGAAATTCGTAAATTAATTCAATTATTTTATATCGGTTTGTATTTGTACGGGGAAATTAGATATGGTTCACCAGCTGGCCGCTCCTGGGAAAGCTGTACAGCGTTGCCGAGATGGAGCCCATCACGCGTCATGGCGCGCCTCGCTCGGAAGTGATGGGCTCCATCTCAGCAGCGCTGTACAGCATTCCCCGGATCGGCTAGCTGGTGAACCATGTCTTATTTCCCCGTACAAATACAAACCGATATAAAATAGTTGCATTAATTTAGGTATTTCACAGTCATACAGCACACCTTTTTGATGTATAAGGATTCCAACGCGACCAAGAACTACATTTTCCAACGACATCGAGCAGAGAAAAAGTTACCCTGCATAAATGATAACAACTTTGTTTCTTAGACACACAAAATTTTGAAATTAATAAACCAGTTATACAGCATTTCAATGTATATTGTGTTAAAATTTGGATTCGATCTGATAACTGGTTTGTGAGATAATAAATCTTAAATGTGACGCATGGTTGAAACACTCTTAAACACGGGAACTTTTTGTGTTCCAACTGCAATAAATATATTAAAATATAAGTTAAAAATTCCAAACCTACATGAACTAACGTAAAATAGAACAACGAAAATGACGATGTTACTGGATTTTATGTAGGTATATTGGTTACTTCAGAAACAACCTTCAAACTCGAGTGCACATAAAATTTTGGTCGACAGTAGTCAGAAAACTCGCGCAGTCTTGTGACTTGTATAGTATTTTATTTTAAGTTATTCTGTGTTGGTACTGTTCTTATCATGCAAGTTTCAAATCCTTCATGATAAAGGTAAGTGTCATTATTGTTCATATTAATCTTTCAGAACATAATGTAAGTGCACCTATATTCCACATGGCACCTAATTTCTACACGTTTCGAGAATTGTACACATAGCGTAATTATCCATAATGTTTTTTTAGAAAGCCTTATCACCTATCATGCAATCTAAACATTTTAAGACCATGACAAATATGACAGTGAAAATCGTTGTTCCGTGTATTAATAAAAAATATCTAACATAAAATTGATTATTCTTGATAAAGATTTTGAGAAACCTTATATTTTAGATCGAGTAGGCTTTTTCTGGATTTTAAAATTTTACATCGCTTCAATTTTATCTTGCATTACATTAAATAAACCAACGCGCATTTAGTTTTAATTTTGTTGTCGCTGTCGACTTACTTAACCTTTTCACTGCTACGTAGTGGGGGACTGACTGTGCTCTGTGTGCTGGCCTCTAACAACCTCAACTTTCGGTGCTACGTATTTTACGCCTCTTCGTTTCGTCTGAATTATTGTCACGTTTATTTTTTCATTCAAATATTCATTGTTTCTATTGAAATTTCACATCTATTGTAATAATAATACATAAATAATTTTATTTAGCGTAAATTCGATTCAAAAGTAAACCAGTAATGAATCGGATAATTTATAAACGTTCAAAATCATTGGAGAAATTTAATTTATCAATTTAATTAATTGTGTTATTTACCTAAATAAGTGAATTGTTTAATAATCTAAATAAATTTATAAATTGTTTTTTGCAAGTACATAACTTAATTAGTCATATTTGTTTTAGTGGGCTACAAATAATGGACAAGAAAAATTAAATAAAACAAAGTCGACATGAATTTCGTCATGAAAAGAAAAAGAAACTTCTACTCGAGTCTGCAAAATCATGTTCAAAAATAACTACTTTCTTAAAAACCAGACGGCCCATCCGAAGATGAAAATCTTGAATCACATAAACAAGACAAGACATTTGAGGAAGCAGAATTTCGTAGCTAGTCTTCACTATCAAACTCACCAAACCTTGATTGTTCCAAAACGATAGAGAATCAACAGACGGCTTCGTCGACGATGAATTAGTTTTCCGATTCCAGTTCTGATAAACTTCAAGGATTTACAGTAGTGGAAAATTCACAAATTCAACAGGAAGGCCCGATTAACCTTAGCCCTCGTTAACTAGAAGGACCTTCATTCGACACAGGAAATTCTGCTCCAGGATGTAATCCTACAGTAGAAGAATCTCAAGAAACTACAATGAATTACTTCAAAACTCAAGCGTTAGAGACTTATAGGCATACTTTGATTATCATCCAATCCAACCTGATGAAAGAGAGTTGCCTTTCAATGACAAAAAACCTTTATACATGGTAAAACAAAACGATGAAGAAACCCTTCAGTGACATTGGATTTCATATGTAGAAAATTCAAAGAAAATGTTCTGTTTTATTTGTATCGTTTAGAGCAGCAACTCCAATTCAGCCTTTTGTACAGGGTTTGAAGACTGGAAACATGTCCACCAAAGAGTTAATGAACATGAAATGTCCAAAGCTCATTTTAAATCTGTCGAGGCCTTTATGTTAGCCAAAAGTAAGAAAAGTACTCGTGACCTTCATTTTTGGGATCAACTAGAGAATAGGAAACAAGAAGTTTTAGAAAGGAGACATGTGGTGACAATTGTAATAGATGTCTTGAAGCTTTTAGAAAAGCAAGGATTGGCTTCTCGTGCATCAAAGGAAGCTGCCTACTCTCTTAAAAATGACACTATCAACCATGGCAACTTCTTAGAAATTATTCTATTACTGTACAAGTATGATCCACGGCTAGAGAAACACTTGAAAGAGGCTATCGAAGAAAGTGATATGCGCATGTCTAAAAGGTCAGGAATAAAAAACTGACGTGGAGCATGCAGGAAAAAGCAAAAACAAAATCGTGGGCAGAGGAAGTACCGTGACACTTCTAAGTAACAACACAGTAGCAAAAATAATGACCTGCATGACAAAAGAAATAAAATCTGTCGGGGCAAATGAAATCAAATCAGCCGTCAAATACTCAGTTTTGATGGATATGACAATAGACATATGTAGCAACGATCCAAGTGCAATAGGAGCCAGGTATGTTAAAGGACATGAAGTGTGCGAGAGACTACTGACATTAAAAAGTGTTGTTTCTACTATAGGAGAGGCATTATTTGACACTCGCTCTGGAGCATTTACAGACCTTGAAATGCCTTTGAGTGATTGCGATGCAAATGCGTTTGATGGCGCGTCTAACATGAGTGGCCAGTATAATGGTTTGACTGCACACATGGCCAGCAAAATCCCAAATCACATTCACACGTGGTGCTACGCACACGTTTTAAATCTCGTAATATCTGATACAATCTGCATCAATCTCATTTTTCAGCATAATGCAAGAGACCCAATTTTTTTAAAGGATTCGATTAAAAGACTGGACAAGTTCAGGGAGCAAATTCCTGGGTATAAGTTGGAAGCCATTGGGGCTACTAGATGGCGAAGCCGCAGCAACGCAGCAAAGAAAATATTCGGCAGAATAAATGAGTGGACCTGTTCTGAAGAACAGTCTTCAAACACAGCTAAACCTAAACACATTTATCTGGAGTTGGTATTGGCTCTGTTCAAAATTTCACAATCAACTGATTTCAATGCCAAAGTGAGACATGAAGCAACTGCTTTACTTAACAAGTATCTGGATTTCGAAACAATAGTTGTTGGAATGGTATTCTTGCAAGTGTTCAAAATCACTACGCCACTATCGGATTATCTCAAAACAAAGAATCTAGACCACTCTCAAGCGTGGAGGAATATTGAGTCTTGTCTGTAGACTACAACGCCTACGAGACAATTTTTCTGAAACGTTGAAATCAGCACACCGCTTTGTTCTGAAAATGACGCAGAAACTTGAAGAATTAGCAAACACCGATGAAACTTTTAATCACATCGTTATTGTCTAAGCAAAAACTGAGAAAAGAAAGAAGAAAGTAAAGAAAATGTCAGGAGAACTTGCTGAAGACGACAGTGCTGGAACTTCTCCCAAAGAAGAATTCAAAATTAAGATCTTGTTCGTAATTGTGGATACAGATATCCTAGCTATGGAAAGCCTTTTCGTGCAGCACAAATCGCTCTATTTGGATCTGGCCTTATACGACCCAAAAAGATTCAAATCCCAAGAATCTCTTCCTCCTAAATCATTGAAGAAAATATAATTTCTTTTGAACGATGATGTAGAAAATCTGAAAGAAGAACTTATCTCGTTCATGAATGTATGGTCCCAGATTTCAAATGCAATTATGAACGCTGACTATGAGTATGAAGATATCTCAGACGTGAAAATCGATGACCACAGTGGTGATGACGATGATCAAGAAGAAGATGATGATGAAGACCACGAGCTGCAGTGCAAAGTGTCGGCAACATGCAACAGTTGTATCAAGTGTGCATACAAAATTATATTAGAATATAATATGTACTGTTTACAATACCAAGAACTTTCAAAAGTATATACATTTCCTCTAACCATCCCACTGACTCAAGTCTCTTGCGAACGAGCATTTTCTAAATTGAAACTTATCAAAACCAGATTGAGATCGTCTTTGACAAACGAAAATTTAGAATCTTCACTGTTAATGCACTCAGAAGCTGATATTTTGAACTCCATAGATCCCTACACCGTTATTGATTATCTTTGCCACTCCAGCCCCGAATTAAAAAGACTTCTTCTGGTGGAGTTTGTAAATTCACTGAAAGAACGTTACATTTGGGAACATATTTGTTTTTGTTACTTTCCTTAAGGAATTAAGTAGTAGAAGCTGGTAACTTTTTTTGAAATGTATGTAATGTGAAATTGTCTCGTCTTTATTTTCTATGTGTGTTAGTTTACCAAAATTACACTAATTATGTTTCAACTACTACTTTGTCTTTTATTTTGCCCTTAGACATTTTAAATATTTGAAATGGACCAAATGAACATTAGAATTTAGCAAACAATACATGGTCATTTTGTTTGACAAATACCGGTACGATATGTGTAAGTGTGATGGTCCGTTCGTACCGTGACCAGCTGCCAGAAAAGCAAATTGGACCCAGCGTCATGTGCGATTAACGCTTTAGTTATTATATTCCATACCCAACAGACCCCCGGTAGTCAACTTTTATTTCGTCAAGTTCATGACAAAGAAACTACACCAGATGTTAAATCAAGGTCAAGGTTACATGTGTATAAGCCAGACAGCTACACAGCACACTAGATATTAGGCAGTGCATTATTCAATCGAGAAGGCTGGCCATGGCCGTCCACCGCCCTAAGAAGGGGTCCAGCACGGGCCTGATAAAATGTGAACTTACGTTAGAGTCCTTTATCACCATAACATAATTCAAGTTGATTGCTGCAGAAGTTGCAGAGATATTGAATATCCTTGAATTAATTCAAGCGGCATGAGTGTCATGTTGAATTTTTGACTCTTATGGAAATTTGAAAGGTACAGTCGGGGCTGGACGTGGTACTAGTAAGTCCTAACCAAATATCATTTATCGCTACAGCCAATCAACATTTATTAGTTACTCACACACACACTTGTGCAAAATGTGATATCACAAGCCGATATTCCAGCTAGGAATGGGTCGGTACGTATACTAATATAATAAAGCTGAAGAGTTTGTGTGTTTGTGTGTTTGTGTGTTTAAACGCGCTAATCTCTGGAACTACCAGTCGGATTCGAAAAATTCAAGAGGAATACTTTAGGCTATGTTAAATTTCGGACAGACCCCTCCACTCCCTGCATTTAGACCCTTTGGCACAAATCTACACCGTTTCACCGATCTGAACCCAAATTTGTAAACATACCCTTTGGAACCCTGCGAGTAACGATGTCTGCATGAAATTTAAGACAGGCCAGTCCATTCCCTGCATTTAGGCCCTTTGGCACAAATCCACACCTTTTCACCGATCTGAACCAAAATTTGTATACTTACACTTTGGAACCCTGCGAGTAACGCTGTCTGCATGAAATTTATGACGGGTCAGTCCATTCCTTGCATTTAGGCCCTTTGGCACAAACCCACACCTTTTCACCGATCTGAACCAAAATGTGTAAACTTAGCCTTTGGAACCCTGCGAGTAACACTGTTTACATGCCATTTCGGACAGACCACTCCATTCTCTGCATGTATGCCCTTTGGCACAAATCCACACCGTTTCACCGATCTGAACCAAAATTTGTATACACACCCTTGGAACAATGCGGGTAACACTGTCCACTTTAAATTTCGGACAGACCGCTCCATTCCCTGCATTTAGGCCCATTGGCACAAATCTACACCGTTTCACCGATCTGAACCAAAATATGTATACTTACCCTTTGGAACCCTGCGAGCAACACTGTTTAGATGAAATTTCGGACAGACCACTCCATTCCCTGCATTTAGGCCCTTTGGCAGAAATCTACACCGCTTCACCGATCTGAACCAAAATGTGTATACTTACCCTTTGGAACCCTGCGAGTAACACTGTTTACATGCCATTTCGGACAGACCACTCTATTCCCTGCATATATGCCCTTTGGCACAAATCTACACCGTTTCACCGATCTGAACCAACATTTGTATACACACCCTTTGGAACACTGCGGGTAACACTGTCCACTCTTAATTTCGGACAGATCGCTCCATTCCCGGCATTTAGGCCCTTTGGCACAAATCCACACCATTTTGCCGATCTGAACCAAAATTTGTATACACACCCTTTGGAACACTGCGGGTAACACTGTCCACTTTAAATTTTGGACAGACCGCTCCATTCCCTGCATTTAGGCCCTTTGGCACAAATCTACACCGTTTCACCGATCTGAAACAAAATATGTAAATTCACCCTTAGGAACCCTGCGAGTAACACTGTTTAGATGACATTTCGGACAGAACACTCCATTCCTTGCATTTATGCCCTTTGGCAAAAATCTTCACCGTTTCACCGATCTGAACCAAAATTTGTATACTTACCCTTTGGAGCCATGCGAGTACCGTAACACTGACTGCATGCAATTTCGGAGAGATCACTCCATTTACTGCATTTAGGCCCTTTGGCACAAATCTACACCGTTTCACCGATCTGAACCAAAATTTGTATACTTATCCTTTGGAACCCTGCGAGTAACACTGACTGCATGAAATTTCGGACAGACCACTCCATTCCCTGCATTTAGGCCCTTTGGCACAAATCTACACCGTTTCACCGATCTGAACAAAATTTCACATATTTACCCTTTGGAACCCGACGAGTAACACTGCCTGCTTGAAATTTCGGACAGACCAGTCCATTCCCTCATTTAGGTTCTTTGGCACAAATCTACCCTGTTTCACCGATCTGAACCACATTTTGTACACTTACCCTTTGGAACCGTGTGGGTGACACTGTCCACTTTAAATTTCTGACAGACCACTCCAGTCCCTGCATTTAGGCCCTTTAACACCAATCTACACCGTTCCTCCTAATTTCCCCAAATGTTACACACACTTCGAATCCCTGCTGGTAGCACTGTCCACTTGATATTTTGGACAACGCTCTCCATTCCCTACATTTAGAATAACAAACAAACTGAACTGGAGAACCACGTATTAAGGCCCTAGAACCATTCATGTCCGTAGTAGTGTAACTGAAAGAGTATTTTAATAAGTCTATTGTTGACTGGCAATTCGGGCTGCATCACGTCACCTCTACCAGTGTTCTGGTGCAGAATTGCGAAAAAAGTTAAATCTTGCGCTGCTTATGCATTTCAGTTGATGATAATTGTTGTTTTAAGGGGCCTAACATCTAGGTTATCGGCCCCTTATGCATTTCAGTCACGGGGGTAATTCAATATAATTCAATATAATTACAGAGTTAGTATACAGTGCCTTTAATATTCAAGGAAAACTGTCTTTGATTTTAATAAATACCGGAACTTACTATACTGTATTTTGTTGTAACCGAAGCACAACATGTGTACACAGTGGGTGGAAAAGTTTGGACCCGCACATAAAATCTCTCTGTGGACAACGAAATCTGACGAGATCACGGGACCACACACATCTTGTCTACATGTTAGTGACCGAACGTTCAGTTTTATCAAAGTTGGAGGTCTGAAAGAGACTTGGCAATGTGGGATTCCACTGTTCACCGGCGTCTGCGACAGAATGCACGCATTTCTTTTCGGTGGATTCCCTTGACCATGGGACATCGATGTCCTAGGTACAATGGGTACGGTCACACTCACAATGGCATGCTGATTAGCAACACATTGTGTTTTCGGATGATTTACGCTTTCACTTGAACTTCAATGGTGGCCTTATACGCATTAGGCGTAACATGGCGAGCGTCCTCTTCCAGAATACATTATCGAGCATTGTACAGGCTACAGACCGAACGGCAGGCGTGATGATGTGGGATGCCATAGGGTCATAATTCACGATCTCAACTGCTACAAGCAACCAGTAGGCTACATCCGGGAAGCTCCATAGACAGAAGTTATACCCATTATTGAGTGTGCTCCAGACGCTATATTCCAGCAAGACAATGCCTGATCACATGTTGTCAGGAAAGTTCAAGTCTTCTTCGAATTACAGCAAATATGGCTTCTTTCATGGTTTTCCCGTTCACCGGGAACATGTTTCATTTCAGATCGTGGAGGATTTACTCGTGTTTGGACTGAAATATAGCCGCATTGTGATCTGAAACTTAAATCACTCTTACGGAGGTCGAGTCATAAGTCATGAAAACTATTTTTTTCCCCGCGAAGAGGAGACAACACGGAAAATCTACGATATGCATTTGGAAATGTACGGTATGCACTTGCGTAGGATGCCACTAGATGGTGTAGGTTAACAACAGTGTGGGTCAGAGCATGCCCACAAGTTCAGTGTGTGAGTGAGAGCGTCACACAATGTAAGTCAACAAGCAGGAGCAACGATCGTATATTAAAATCGCAGTTCACCGCGGCAGAAATGCACACCAATGCCATGCAGAGCTGCGGGAAAGCATTAGGTGTGCAAGCCATGCCCCATAGAACAGTGGCGAGGTGGGTGGAGACGTTCAAACGAGGTAGAGTATCAACTGCCGATTTGCCTCGCCCAGGCCGTCCAGTGCCCATGGGCAAGGATGTACGAATAATGGTGATCGATCAGTATTTACAGGAGGACAGGCGCTGTACTATAGCGGAATTGTAAGAACATACAGTAATACCAGCGGCAACAAGACGGCGCATTTTACACAAGGACCTACAGATGCGTAAAATTTGTGCAAAGTGGGTGCCGCATCACTTATCGCAGGTACAGAAGTGGACTCGTTACGAAACATGTCGCATCAATCTGGAGAGGTTTCAGCAGGAAGGACAAGCCATGTTGAATCGCATTATTGCAGTCGATGAAACATGGGCACGTGCTTATGAACCTGAACTGAAGAGACAGTCAAGTGAATGGCGTCGTCTGGGGTCACCACGGAGACACAAGGTTCGACAAAATCCGTCGCCCAATAAGGTTATGGTCATCCAGGCATAGATTTTCAATGCGTTCCTGTGTGTCATCGAGTGTGTGAGGGACACACGATCAATGCAGTGTATTAAATTCTTTTTGTTGTACCAATTGCACCGTGCAGTGCGAACCAAACGTCCTGATCGTCTGGACGAAGCCATAATCCTACACGATAACGCGACAGCTCACACAGCAGCCATCGTTCAGCGTCGCTTACAACGGTGGGGATGGGTGGTTCTTTCACACTCACCTCATTTGCCTGATCTGAGCCCATGTGACGCCCATGTGACGGTTTGCTAACAAAGAAGACGTCGTAACAGCATTTCGGAGAGAGGTGTTACACGTTAGCGATACACATGCAGCGAATGGTATTCAACGCCTGCCCCACCGCTGTCAACGCACAGTAGACACCTTGGGTGATTATTTCGAAGGTCTGTAACCAGTGGAGACCTGTCATTTGTACGTATTCTTGTGTATTCGCTGTCTATACCATTATAAAACAACGTTGACCAATGGCCTGTGTTCTGTCACTTACCTACGAGCATCTCCTGCCGTCAGAATTTATCTTCAGGCACTATAGATACGTACATGCTCTATATTTCCAAATGCTTGTCGTAGATTTTCCGTGTTGTCTCCTGTTCGCGAGAAGAAAAACTGGTTGCCATGACTTATGTCTCGACCCTCGTATATGTCATTATAAGTAATGTTTGATGTAAATAGCATTCTATTTATATAATCCCTTCTTAATTCAACAAATGGGAGTGTAACGTACTGTATGCAGATAAAACCTGCCTACTATTGTGGAGTTGTTAGAAATTATGTGTAACTTTATTTACTTGGGTTTATGTTAAGCATAGGTACTGTACTCGTTTGGAGAGACGAGACAGAAAATCATACATCTAGTGGAAAGTTTTCTAAATTGGCCCATGTTAAAATTTATCGATGCTGCAAGTTGACACAAAACAGGTTTGTTGAGCGAAGGAATTAACTGAGTTAATTCGGCCAACCAATAGCAGATTAGTAGCCGCTAGGGGACTCGGAACTTGCTTTGCCGAGACGACAGAGAGCCCGAGCAGCAACGAAGACTCCCGAGTAAGATCCCCGACAGAGAAGCGAGGCGTGTGGCTAGAAGGAGGAGAAGGGGGAAGTGGCGCGAGCTCGACACGCGACTGGTACCAATGAGAAGCCGCCTTATTAAAATTAACACCAACAGAGTAATTAACATATGTAATTACTAGGACAAAGTTATTATATTAAACCATCATGAAGAGTGTTGAATGATAATTAAGATCGATTGACTACAATTACAGCCGAGTATTTAGGTAATTAATGAAGAGTTTGATCAAGTATTATAAGCAACCAATCAGAGCCATGAATTGAGAAAAGACGCGGTTTTGGAAATTAGACGCGGGGGATAGAGAAGAGGCAGCGAGATTCTTATCAACCACGACTTCAAAGCAGAAGGACGTTCGAACAAACTACTCTACAAGTTGTACAAAGCAAATAGCAAATATTCATCGAAGGCACTTAGTAATGTGCAAGTAACATAAAAGTCGACATTCAGCGAAGAAATAATTACATTATTAACAACAAATCTACAGCTTCAAGCATGGTAAAATTCCAAAAGGTGAGGGAGGAATTTCCTAACGATTCTACAAGCGTCGTAATGAACGCTTAAACAATTATGGGAACGATGCTATGATGGCATCAAGAACATCCGAAATGACTTAACATCAACATTTCGGGGGAGATTAACATCTCATCTCTCTCGTAATAGAAATTCTACAATTATCAGTCATTTTACCATCTCAAATGACGACCTACAGGGAATTTTGGAGAAAGAAGACCAGAAGAATTCATGGACGAGGGCGGCCAGGGAATTACCCGGCGCCGAAGCGAGAAAGGGCTATCCCATCTCACCCAGAAGAGTCATCGGCGGAAGGGGGCGACAGCACGATGATGATCGAGTTCGTTTCCCGAGACCTGACCGCACGAGATATTCGGAGGGAGAATTGGACAAGAATGCTGAACATCACGCAGTCTTAAGCCGCCAGAAACATTCCGTTTCTAATGGGTAACCAAAGTAAGTCCGCTTCATGTCAACTTTAACCCAGCACAAGGTAGTCCACGGACCAACATTGAACATCCCACTTTGTAGAATTGTACATATCTTGAATATCCGACAACTATTGTTGAAAGCCATTTTTCTATATTGTTTATTAGATTATTGCAGTTTTCATTCTTATATTCGTAAAAACATCATGCGGATGTTTGGTCGTATTTTTTCGACGATTTCGGAATTTCAGTTTTTTTTCATTTCGATTTTTCGATTTTTGCGATATTCAAAATTGGAAGGGAGATTTTATAGTTTAGTTCAGAATAGTTATAGTAAAATTTAAACGTGTTTTAAATCGCACGATATCTATGTTTTATTAATGATTGTAATGATGGAAACGTTTCCCAAGTATGTGATAGGAAGTATATGTCAAAGAATGCTATTCAGAAAGATCTATTGTAGAGATCTATATAAAGTCACGATCCGAGAAATAATGAAACATATTTAGTGAAGAACTTTTGTGAGTAATATCTTTTAAAGTATTGGAATTTGTTGAAAGGACAGTAAAGAAAGAATTTGTAAAGAATTATAATGTGGAATTAACAAATACGAATGATAGCGTATTTTGAAGTAAGAAATAATGTAACGAAGGAATTGAAGGAATGTTACAGTTTGTTGAAAGGTTTTTAAGAAATGTGAGTGAGGCAAAGAAATAAGATTTTTATTTGAAGATTATCATTTTATCGCATTACCTATTAAATTGATTCATGGAGACAACCAGTATTTTTTATTATATGGTCATTAAGATTGTGGTAACTGAAAGAAGAGTTTATTATTGGAAAGTATAGAGAAAGGAATTGTATTGAAGGAACTGCGAAGTATCTCGATGGATGAGATTTATTATTCCCGTTGTAGACGGAGGTGTTTGTTGTGAGACAATGAGCCAGTGTGTAGCCATTGCTCTATTTTTGTAGAAATGTCTGTAGTGACAGACGCGTGTATTTCATGGAAGTAAGAAGTTATGAGAGAAATGTTATGGAAGTTTATTAATTGTGGATGTTATTGAAATAGTCTCAATATAGTTGAAACTCCTTGAAATTCACAGGACAGCGGATCCTGGATGAAGTTAAATCTGATAGAAATTATAGGATTTAATGGATCTTTGTTGAAGCTGAGAGTAAACTGAGGTCTATTAAATGGTTCTTTTCCTAATGTTTTCATTTATGGTAATTATTTGATGAGTGGAAATGTGTATTTTTATTAAGTATATTTATTTCATGAACAGATAAGTTGTAGGAGGTTTTTGAGCTAGTCTCTACTTAATTTTATGGATTATAGAATCCCAGATTGTAACGCAAAACACGAACGAGACATAGTAGAGTGAAGTCATATTTTTCTGAAGTCCGTTGAGAGGCAGGAGTGAAATAGAAAGACAATTATATGTTGTATTGTCAGGAGAAAGGAAGGAACGCGTTGTATATATTTTTGTTTTAAGTAAGTAGTCGAAGAACTACGACGTGATTATTTTCATTGTATAGAATGTTGTATTATATATCAGATAGATTCGTAAGTAGATTTAGGAGTGTTTTATATTTTAAATTTAAACTTTAAAGTTGTGTAGAGATTTTGCGCTTCCTAGAGGAAGACATTTTAATGTTAGGGTGCGGGAGATAAATTGTATAGAGTAATGGATAGTATTTGTAATGACGGCGATCTACGTCAGGGGTAACGTCATTTATTTTTGGGATTATTTAAATTTTTAGCTTATAACATTTTTCTTGTTATAAACTCCCGTTACCTAGGGCACAGCAGCTGTTCGCTGTATAGAAGCTTATTGAAGCTTACACGTAACAGTTTTTAGATTTCTTAAGGAAACGATTTGTACTTTTATGTGGATTAATGACACTTGGTCATTCTTATTTATTTCATTGTTTTTTGAGACCGTTTAATCGAAGCTCGACGACACGAGAAGTGTAAAGCTTTTTATAATAAATAGACGGATTCGTGTTGACGATTTCCTGATTGTTTTATAGGAAACTGGCATTATATTTGTAGTTAGATGGTAGAGGAATGTGCTGTAGGGAGAAAGTTCCCGAGGGACCTAATCCGCATCCTTACGCCCGAGATTTTTTAGACTCTCTTTATCCTAAGTAGTTAGATGACCCTACTGTTCTGTAGTTAGATATTGCAGAACTTTCCGTCTCAGAAAATCCTGTCCCTTATTCTGAGTGTTTTCGCCAAGTGGCACCATGTCGTTTTTAGCCGGGACTTTAAAATGCCACAATCCCAGATTACTTCCAGCCGGAGGATAGTGGTGGATCATCCAGTATATAAGGGTGCAGTACCTTTGGACTTCAAATATGTACTCTACCCGAAATTCACGTAACCACCACCTATTATCCGAAGGATGGAAAGGATCGCAAAGGACGCTGATCCCCAGCTAGTAAAACCAACAATTCCCTGCTAGATGGCAAGTTAAGAATCCCTAGATACAAAGTTGTTTAAAAAATACGATGGTACTACTACCTAGTTACATACAAATCCTACAACAAAGTGTTGGAGGACGAGATTCTCGGAATCTCGAGGGTGAACGGTTTAAAAGTGGGCGCCAGTATCTAACTAGTAGTGCCACCGTAGCTGATTATCAAATGATGAGGTCGCAAAGTTCTATAAAAGGAACAGGCAAACTAAACAGTGCCTGCTGACGTTTATTCATAAAAGATAACATATATAAAAAATGTCGAACAAACAATTTAATCAAAATCACTCACTTTTGCGTAAATAATTCTAGTAGCTTCAAATAAAAATAAATAGCTTCGCCTAGAAGCAAAATGTACCGTGAATTGCGGTATTGTGACTTCACTATATCCTCATTAAGGAGTAAAATATAAAACCCTGTTCTGATAGACATCTCGTCTATTAATATACTAGAAACTATCAACTACTTGTTGATCATACTGTACTCAAATATGTTAATAAAATTCGTAAAACGATGTTCTCTACTTACATTTTCTTCCCTAGTTTATACATAAGTCTCCTTAATTCGTAGTTCTAAAAATTCTAAACCTTAATAAAAATCTTTAAATCCATAAATTATTATTATTATTATTGAATATTTACAGTGTTGTTTAATTGTTACCGTTACCAGCACGATACTCCTTCACTCTACGATCATTTTCTAGATCACATTATCGTTCACATTATCGCTTTTTGTTTGTCAAATCCAAATGAACATATGTAACAAACAGTTAAGCTAATTACTGTTCCAAAAGTCTGAATCTTGATAAAATTCGATAACAGATGATATTATATGAGACTATCTTCGTGGCTTTCACATTACTTGAAATATAGTTGTTTTCAGAATTCATCTTCACATTCATATTCATCGCTTACTTATATGTCACTCTCATCGACAACACTGTCGTTAATACCATTTTAGAGATCGCTATCATTCATTATAACATCGCCGAAACATTCATATTTCCCATAAACAAGTCTTGCATGTCGTTACATTACACGCATAATTTCTTCCATTAACATTTCTCCGCACTTCAACTCAATATTGCACAGAATTCAATTCATTTCATCCTCGACTTACTCCTGTTACAAATATAAGTCGATGAATTCCATTTACATTCCTGTATTCCTTTCTCATACCTCGCTAGTTTAGCGTTGTCAGGTCAATATCGACACTACTGCAAACAAAACTACGAAATATAATCAGATCGCTTTATCTACCTTCAGCTCGAACAATCTTATTCATAACCTGGATCATTGTTGAACTCTGGAATGCTGCATTGCTTCGGCTTGCGTTCGCAAACAGCTGTTCTGGGCGAGCCTGCGTGAGTGCGATCCACAGCTGATTCGATCTCCCCACAGTGGCTGCCTCTGCCCGCATGGAGTCGAAACATCTCGGCTCCGCGATCTCTCCAGGATATGAACCTGGCATCTCTCGTCCTCTTCTTGAGCCAGATGGCTCTGATGTCCATGCTTCATTCGGCCCCTCTCTGGAAGTTCTCTGGTAGATTGTAGATAAACGTTGTTATATTAATGAGGTTTCCGGGATGATATTGGAAACTCATTCTTTCGTTGTTCCTGTAGTGACATTAAGTTGTTGCAATACCACTCTTCCATTTTATGTGTTCCTCGTCGCGTTAGGTTACTCCGGGAATCCACACACTGAAGTAGGCTAGTTCCCCTCTAAATGCTTAATGTGCCATGTCGACTGCTGTCGAGAAGTTCATGATAAATATCCACGTCGACTCAGATTTAATAACCATTTGAAAATATTTCGAAGTTACTATAGAAATGTTTCAATGTTCGAAGATTCTTTCATGGACATATTGTCGTTAATTTTCTAATAACTCTCGTAGATGTAAAATTTCGGATATTCTTCTTTGTAGAACTCGTATAGATTCGTAGACTTCTATTCACTGATACAAAATGTCTAATTCACTTCGTTGAAAAATTTATTTGTTCTCGTTTTCAAATAGTCTGTCTTTTTCTATCGTAATATTTATTCAGCGAAGCCTCTACTCTGCTTGACCGAAGGTGACGACGACTCTCCCGTCAATCTATCTCTGCGATCCTCGCACTATATTTGCTCTCAGACAGCACGTCTGTACTCAATCGCTGCTCAAAATGGAATAATCTCACCGAGGACGCGTCCCTTCTCTCCTTATCATAATAAAATAGCGTCATTGGTGGCGAACAATGAAGGTTTACTTCATAACTTAATATCTGCCTTATCAGCTTTCAACTTAAAATTCCATTCATTCCGATATGTTTTATTTTTAATTCTATTTATAATTCTGTCGTCTAATTACTTTTAAGTGTACTCCAAAGTAATTATAATGTAATTGCACGTCATTAATTATTAATATTCCCATTTGCTGTAATCCTGCCACGTGATTCCTTTGTCAACAATCTCGGCTGCGTATCGTGTGCAATGCCACGCTCTGAGTCGAGCTAGCCACGCTTACACACGTTACTGGTTCCAAACCGGTTCCTCCCTACAAGTCTTCACTGTCAAACTTGATATTGTCAATTTTCATTTCGATACAAATCTCATTTATTATCACGTTAAAATATTCATTTACAAAACTGTTTCTTTCTCTGCACATACATGAGCCGATACAGTCTTCCAACGCTACTGCGCAGCTCGCTGGCTCTGCTGCTGCTTGTTTGTGAAACGGCAGTCAAACCAGTCCCTTTAATTCAAAACATAGAATTGTTACGCGCGGCCGGTTCGATGCTCGCGTCGTGACATACACTGGTCTTTATAAATACGGGTTCAGTACTATTCCAGAATTGAATTGCGATATGGGGTAGCAACAGAAGGCAACCGTAGATCGGGATAGAACCACTCGGCATTGGCCTGAAAATCTCCTCGTGTAGCGCTTGAGGGCACTGGGCTGCGGATTTCTTTTTGTAAACCACTGCACTGCAAAAGTTTGATGCTTTTCAGTCGGCCAACTCGATTGTACCCAAATGAGATGGGTTATTCCCTAATCCTAAAAAAATTACACTCATAATTTCTGTGTTAATCTCTCTAGTCATCAGAGACTTAGGGTTACCACGAAAATAAATATCAAAACGATGATACGATAACATTTTTCTTACGTTTGTTTTAGGTTGTGGATCCATTCGTCTCTACGAGTTATGTAATAGTATTCGACGCTGTGTTTGTGTCACTGGTGATCCATGTTTGTGGTCAGTATCGTATCCTACAGCATTCTTTATCCAAACTACGGGAAATCTCTGAGAGTCGAATAATGGATGGCCAAATAGAAAGAAATGTCTTTGACACGAGTATGTTTGTTCCATCTGCCGGCGTGATGAGAGAGATGGAACGCTGTCTTGATGAGTGCATCACCCATCACCAGAATATCCTGCGGCAAGTACTTCATGTCTCCTTAATGTGTTACACCTCAGGCAAGACTAATATGCAGCAGGGCTCAACAGTTTTCAACCTGGTAGAGAACATTTGCGATAATATTAAAACGTCGTGAGTGGTAGATATTCTGTTAGGTAGTCAGCCCGAGGGCTGGTTGGATCCTCAAAAAGTACCGCCGTTAGGTTATGTGGGTGGATACCCAGAGAAACCCAAGGCAGACCTATATAGAAGTGTACTAGGCAAGATAAGGAGTGAGGTAGTTTGCCACTGCTTTCCTCACTGAGTCAGAACAGCAGTACTAACCCTATGAGTAGAACCTTTCACAGCATCCACAGGCACTGACTGTGCCCTGAATGTCATTACTAAGCACCACCCATACCTCAGTAACGACCATACAATCACAGCCATGAGTGAGACTGAGACATCGGTGAAAACCCACATTTTACTCTAGCCTGTGCCAACAGACAATTGCAAATGTACTGCATTCATCAAGAGATGGCAAACAGGCCATGGTAGATATTAAGACAATAATACTCAGGTGCAAATGTACCTGCCTTTTGCGTTTATTTCAATCGAAACCACTTTTGACACTAGGTTATTATTGCGCTGTGATTAGGTACGTAGTGTTCCCATTTTTATCATTTCTTCGCCCCTTAGCAGCCCTTTAATTGTACGTAGCGGAACATTCCAAGATAATCTAGATCCACATAGGTTATCAAAATGGACGAATAACACTCCAGTAAAATGTATTTACTTTTAATTACCTCGCGGCCTAGCCGTGCGCGGTCTATCACTCATCAGGACCACGATGGGGAGCTACAGCAAGTATAGAGATTGGAGGTTCGAATCCTGGTGCTAACAGCGGCTATCTGGAGTCTGATTTATCCCCGTGTTTTTCACAAAGAGAAAGCAAACACATACTGACGGTATTTAATTTTAAGGGCATGCACCATTTGGCCTGTAGAGCGTGTAAAATTTGGTCAACGGTTTGAATGAAATATTAGAGAGTTGAAAACGCATATTTGTTCCGTAGCTGGGCCCCCAGAAGTTTTCAAAAGAACATTGCCAAGTCGTGGTGTAATTAACGTTGGGAAACACTGTTATAAAGCAACTGTTGTTGATTCAAGCACTATTGTTGGTGTTAAGGTTTACTTACTCTATATTAACTGTTGTTTCTCAATCACTCTATTTACTTTTCAGGTTCATCGTGGAACTTGAGAAAGTTTTCAGTCCATCAATGCTAGGCCAGTTGTTGATCAGTGTGATGATCTTCAGTCAGGCTTGCCTGCAACTCATGGTGGTAAGTTTCACTAAATCCATATGTATCTTTTATGTGCCTAGTACTGTATCTCAAAAATATCTTCAAATATACCTGACAGTATAAGTGCAAGCATATTAGCGTTCTGGAAGAGGCCGGCAGTATGAGCATAGTACGTTGGACACATGCCCGGTTATCGAACCACAAAACAAGTTCGCTGCACTGAATTAAATGAGGGTCGTCGCCATATTGGAATTCAGAGAAAGAGATACAGAAATTGCGTCAAAACCTCCCTGAAGAATTATAACATCTTTGCTGAAATGCGCTCTGCATCGTCCGGCCTGGAGAAGCACCATCCATTAAGGAGTAGGACAGAGAATTCGTATTGTAGCTGAACAGCGCACAAGGAGAAACCATAGAGAAGTCTTGAAGAGGAATGGCCAGTTAATGGCAGGCTCCTCAATATATGTTTCCCACCATTGTGGTGGAGTGTAAAATTCACGGATCGGACCGATCAAACCGTCTGAAGACTATGATACTCACGAGTGATTGCCATATACAGGGTGTAATTGATATGATGGAAGTCCGTTACACTGGTGATAGAAGAGACTATTGTAAGCTTCCTGGGTAAAAAAAAATTGTCACCTATCTTGAAAGTTGAAAATTAATCATTAAAAAGCCAATGTATTTAGTTTTTTCAGAAACTAATCAAGCAGAAAGTGGTGCGGCAGGCCGGGGGAAACGAGGCGGAGCGAGGTTTGACGACGCGTGGAGTGGAAGTTGTTACGTAATCGGAGCACTGACCTTACTGGTTGACTTGAGGGGTGGTAGGCTATCAGCTGATATGAGGATAAGCGGTACCGTCTCGTAATAAAATGTGTATTGCCGTTGTTCTTGTTGTTGTTGTTGTTGTTGTTGACAACGCACGCAATGGCTTGGAACGTTAGGACCGGTAGTATTGTGTAGCCTACGTTGTAAGTGTGGAATTCATTGATTAATGTTCATGTACAAAATAATTTCGATACTCAGCCCTGGTGTATCATTGGCGTCCGTGTCGGACCTTCTGTTGACTAGTTTCTGAAAATACTAAAAACATTCAATTAATGAAATACAGTGTGACAAAATTCCGACATCCCGTAGTCTGTTCAGAATTAGGCATTTAAGACGGAAGTAAAATACTTGATGTTTTGTTTGAGAGGCTTAGCGATTTTGGTCATTTAGCCCCATGTAGCTGGGTGTGGGTAGAATTTGTGTGATAACCTGTGTTTTTGTGGTTTCTGTAATAATGTGGGTATTTGTAATTCATGTGAGTATTCGGAAGAAGGCGCCGGCCCCGTGGTGTTGGGGCAGCGCAGCTGCCTCTCACCCGGAGGCCCTGGGTTTGATTCCCGGCTCCATCAGGGATATTAGAAACTGACAAGAGGGCTGGAACGGGGTGCACTAAGTCTCGTGAGGGCAATTGAGTAGCTGTCTGACAGAGAGGCAGTGCCCCAGTCAGGAAAATCAAGATTAATGTTCGAGGGGACCCGATGCACTGACCACGCGTCACCCTAATATCTTCAGGCCAAATGGCTGGACAGTGGTCGCTTGGTAGGCCTAGGCCCTTCATGGGCTGCACTGCCAGCGGTTATGGTTATTGGGAAGAAGGCGGCCGTGACCTTAAGTTAGGAACCATCGCGGCATTTGCCTGGGGTAGAAGTGGGAACCCATGGAAAACTACTTCCAAGATTTAATACTAGTACGGTACCACATGTACATAATTGTGAATTGTCCCATCCCATCTCCAGCCCTGGGGAGGCCATAAACTGGAGAGGGGGGTGTTGATTTATTGATCTATCAACAATGTACATACATATGAAAATACACGAAAATGAAAATAAAATGCAAATACATTGTTATAATAATAATAATAATAATAATGATAATAATAACAATAAAGGAAATGTAGCGAGTGGGTCGGCCCTACCTAAAGGCAATGGCAGTAGAACGGGTAAAGACCATACCTATCATTGTCTCAAGTTCGGGCGTGATCCCAAGTACCTTGCTCCAAGGCTATAAAGAACTGGATCTGGATACTCAACTGTAGAAACTAATGCAGAAGACAGTAGTTCTCTCAACAACCCGACTCGTCCGGAAGTTCTTGGGTAGCGATTTCGACTTTCCAGCTTAGAAGTGGCTTTTTCAGTACAGTAACTATACTTTGGTTCCCTGAAGCCCGCATAGATATGTTGTGATGTACCAGCAATGTGCTATAAGTTATGTACTGTATAATACAATACTTATAATTAAATGATAGCGAGGCTGTGTAGCTTAGGTAGTACAGTGCTATCCTTCTCGAGGGTTCGATCTGGGCTCAGTCATGTTATAAATGCCGATGGATGTAATGGCACGTACATGAAACTCTGTGAACACAACATTCCGGAATCTCGACATCCCCGAAAAAAATAAAAATAGTGTGTCTAACAACTTATTCTTCATCTTTCTTCGAATGAGCCAACTATGGACTACGGTGGTTAACCAAAATGGTTTTCAGCTTGATGAGTTGTGAGTGGTTTCACGTTCTTAAGAGCCTTCTTCCTAGCCCATATCTCCTTCATTTACTGACTTTGTAATTGTTTAGCAGCTTCTGACCTCTCTGGTCTCTGCCCTTTCTTAAGCTTAATATGTGGGTCTTCTTTTGACACACTATTATTATGAATATTATTATTATTATTATTAGTAGTAGTAGTAGTAGTGGTCCCGGGATGGGTTTTGTCAAGAGGACAGGGTGTGGTTTTTTAGTGGGTAAGAATCCCACACTCTTGAGGAGTGCGGACCGTTCTCAAGGTCTTATGCAAGATTTTTCCACTTCCCTCGTAAAAAAAAAGTTGTAGTATTAGACTATTAAACAAATTATAAGAGATTCTGTCTTTACTGAACGTTATTTATTTTTAAGTAGGGTTCCAATTGTTTAGGACGTTCAGGAAATAAATATTTTTGGTAACAATGATGATGGAAGAGATTTGCAAGCTTGTTGTGATGGTTGTTGTTAATTCATTTTAGGGGCTTGGGAAATTTGTTTATCAGCCCCGTTTAGTTGGGTGAGTGTTGAATTTGTCAGATAAACTGTGTTTCTGTGGTAACTGTAGTAGTATGTGTAGCTGTAGTTATTAGGGTAGTGAATGAGGTTGGTATCCCGGGACTCCGAGTACCATACTATCCCGGTATGTGCTTGGAAAGCACGTGGAAGAATCCGGGGAAATCCAAACTCAGGATAGCCACTGTCGGTGCTGAGTTCGGACCTCCAATCACCAGACTTGCTGCTATCGTGGTGCGCGATTAAACGCGCAAGCCTACACCGCGGCGGTAGGAAAGAAAACATCCGTGGTCTTATGAAGGGACATCCCAACTTGAGCATCGTCGGATGCCACGGGAAATCATCTTGTGGTGATGGAGGGAAGTAAGGAAGCTTGGGGTTTTACAAGACCGTAAATATCGTGATCATGAGCCATGGGACCGCCGTTTTACGTGGAATCCGAACCACAGGAGAGAGCATTTCGCTTTGAATAAATCACACATGCATTAACCGGGAATCAAACCTGGTCCGCCGTGGTGAGAGGCCAACAGATGGACTGCTGCGCCATTATGCCCAAACCTGCATATCGGCCGGTAATGGTAATCTGTCCGAACACTAGCACCACATGTAGATGCTGTTAATAATAATAATAATAATAATAATAATAATAAAAATAATAATAATAATAATAATAATAATAATAATAATAGGCTAATAATAATAATAAATAGAGTCAGCATGTGTAGTTCTGGTGGTAGAGGGCTAATCTTCCCGAGGGTACGATCTACTACGTTCAGTCATGCAGTAAATGAATGGGATCTAATACGATCATGTCCATGGATTTCATGGCACACACAAGAAATCCTACGTACATAAAAGTCTGGCAACTCGACATACCAAAAATAAAAATAAAAGAAGTAAGTCTAAAAGCCTATTATTACTATTATTAGTATTATTAATATTTTTATTACAGTTGTTGCACTATCTTCACACGAAGATAGACCAACAGTTCCTTAAATTAATTTACCAAATCTTTAGGATTTCTATTTTCTATGCATATTCCATGAGGCTGGCAAAATCCTAGACGGATCCACCATCACTAGTCATGTAGCCACTCCCCATGAAGGTGTGAATTAGCTGTTCATAGGCTCGGTTTGCGTATTTCAATGCCATTGGCAGACAAGGCGAGTAGGTCACTTGACTTCATATTCTTGTCAACATTCCTCAGCGTAGGAGGGGCGGGCGACGGGGAGAAGTCAGCTGTGCTGCTGAGGAGAACGCAGCCTAAGCCCTTTTTCAAGACATTGACCGACGATTTTTGTGATTTAATTCCACCTATACTAATTAAGATACGACTAAATTTCATGAAGATGTTGTAACGCTTTCGCTCCACGTTGAGCGCACAAATGTAACACTTCTACTGGGGTGAGTGATGCTAAACCACAACAAGTCCCACGTTTTGCGGGCAAGTGTAACTGTTTCACTAGTGCCCCCACTGGTGGGTGACAAATTAACGTTTATTCTGACTAAGGTAAGTTGTAATAATGGGCGCCAAGACCTCAACACTACGTTGAAATCTAAATTTATATTTATAAACACCTAGCTCGGGCAGAACATATTTAAGAATCTTGACACTCAGACCATGGTATGATTGGATCACTAACCCAACTAACAATTGTATCCGGAGAAGGAATTAGGTCTATATCTAATGCTACCTACTGAAAGCCAAGATTGCATAGTATAAGAAATGAATTTATATATATACACCGCGGACAGGCCAACAAGGACCACGCAAATATCACTTCTTTATAGGTCTAGTTTCCTTCTTTCTCTTCCAGAAGTCTTTCATCCTGGTCGACTGTGCAGCTCTTCTTTCAGCAGTCCATTCTCCTCTGTTGAGATTTTTCTTCTCCCCGACAAGAATTTTGAGACAATTTTTTTTTCTGTACTCTATTCGATTTAGACAATCTTCTTCAGTAATTTTGAATTTTTGAAGTTCTTCTTTCATTTGTTTTACATAGCCTCCTTGTCCTTTATAGTTCCAGATTTTATCAAAAATTTGTTTGTTTAACCTTGAGCAATCCATGCGGACCATATGTCCGTAGAACTGAAGTCGCCGTTTTCTGATCATCACTTCAAGGTTGTCGATTTTACTATAAATTTCTGCATTCGATCTCAGTCTATAACCTTCCTGTGTTTTCCTAGGACCATAAATCCTTCTTAAAATTCTTCTTTCTATCTTGAGCAAATTCTACATTCCGGTTATATTTGTAGTTTCCATGCCGTACAAGATGACTGGTCTAACAACAGTATTAAAATGTCGTAATTTTGCATTGATAGACAGGTTCTTTTTATTGTATATATTTTTTGTACAAAAATTTAATCTTTCCAATTTCCCTTTTTTGTTCTCGATTGCCAATTTATCCGTCCCATTGCTACTAATTATTTCTCCAAGATATTTAAATCGGTCAGTGACCCTGATGCTCCCATAATTTGTTCTTATCATTTTCTTAGTGTATTTCTGATCACTTGTCATCATCTCTGTTTTTACCAACGAAATCTGTAAGCCCGCTTTTTCCGCCGTTTCTTTTAACTCATCAATTTGGTTAATAGCTTCTTGTTCTGATTCAGCAAACAACGCTACGTCGTCAGCAAATGCTAAACCTTTGACTTTGAGGTTCTTATTCTTTGTACCAATTTTAGCACTTGAATCGTTCTTCTCCCAAAACGTCCTCATGACTTTATCCAAGACCAAATTGAAAAGCAGTGGTGATAGACTGTCCCCTTGTCTTAGCCCAGTTTTTGCCTCGAAGGGCTCGCTAACTTCATTTAAAAATTTGACTCTGGAAATCGTATTAGTTAATGTAAGTTTTATTAAATTTATGGTTTTTTGATCAACTTGGTATTCCTTCAATGTGTCAAAAACAGTATCCCTATCCACTGAATCATACGCTTTCTGAAAATCAACGAATGAGATAAAGATATTCTTTGGCCTGTTGTTGTAATATTTTAATATCAATTTTAAACTAAGAATTTGTTCTGCACACGATCTATTCCTTCTGAACCTCCTTGGAACTCGCCAAGCTGTGGTTCGATCTGTGGTTCAAGACTGTTTAAAAGTAATTTGGCAAATATTTTATATGTGACAGACAACAATGAGATCCCCCTATAACTATTGACATCAATTTTTGAGCCTTTTTATGTAGTGGATGAATTAAGGCGATTAACCAGTCTTCTGGAATTGCTTCCTCAATCCAAATTTTCTGGAATAGATTTGTCGTCGCTATTAAAAATTCATCATCTACAAGCTTCCACATTTCTGCAATTATTCCATCCTTGCCTGAGGGTTTATTATTTTTAAGTGAGTTAATAATACATTTAACTTCATTTACATCTGGGGGCGTAGAGTCAAAATTTTGTGTTGTAAATTTGAAACTCAACTTGTCTGTCGGTTTTGGACAATTTAACAACTTCTCAAAATACGCAGCGAAGATATCACAATTTTCCTTGTTGTTTAATGCTAGCGTACCATCTTCCCATTTGAAATTTAAACACGGCGCTGAATATCCAGTGATTTCATTCTTAAATGCTCTATAAAACAATCGGGTGTCATTTTTCTTAAAATTGTCGTCTATTTCCATTATTTGGTCCTTCATATATTTTCTTCGAATCGTTCTTAAAGTCTGGTGGGCCATTTTCCTTAATCTTTGTACTTCCTCTAAATTTTCTGGAGTCTTGTTCCCGTTCCACTTGTGCCAAGCACAATGTCTTTCTTTGATCACTCTTTCACATTGTTCATTCCACCAAGCATGTTTCCTATAAAAGTTCAACGGTGCAATTTCCTGAGCTGGTTCAAGAAGGTTATTAGTAACATCATTCCAATTGGTTGGTATTTTAAGTTTTCCTTGAAATTCTATCCTTTTTTCATTTGTAAGAACCTCTCTATTAATTTTCGGAATTTTAATTCTAGTTGTATTTTGTTTGCGTGAATTTATTATATTTATAAAAAAAACAAGTAGTGGCAAATTTTAATAATTATAATAATAATTTAAAATGGAGAATAATGATTTTAATTTTACCACTGGAAAATTACGTGACGTTGGAGACGGATGAATTATTGAATTTACTATTATTTCCAACCTAAGAAGTTACTGAACTTCTGATTCTGAGACCATGAAAAGAGAGAGATTACGTAGTTCTGCGTCAGTCGCGCTTACCATTGGAACTAGCAGTAGCATTTCCCTCGTACGTGATTAATAAAGAGAGCTTCCATCAGCCTCTTGGACGTCGCCATCTTCTTCGTTTCTTACGGAGATTGGTGTTAAAATGATGAAGTTAAATGCTTGATAGTGGTGGATCCAAAATCCGTTAGCCACCTACGCTGACTCCCTGTTCACAAGAGCTCGCGTATTTCTCATGACTAATTTGTCAGTTGAGAGTAGCAGTACTGAAATGTTTGCCATCGAACACGAGTATGAAGTCCGTAGACTATGCAAAAATACAATGTTCAAGTTACGGTCCGAACACAATGGAACCTACGAAACGAGCGTCCACCTCGGACAAGTTTTACAATGTTAATGGTCCCCTCTTCACTGCGCACGCTCACTATATGCACTCCCCGGCCGTTCCCCTCCAGTGTACCACCTCCCTGTGGTCCGGTCTCCTCTGATTGGCTGTGACCCCACGCGAGACTCCCGTCATTAAGTTCTTTGCAGTCTGTAAATTTTCCGTTCCACTCCAATTCGCCTTTTCTTGAAACAGCCAGTTGTAAATGTTCCTCGGTTGCATCATCGCTTCACGACAAGATTATTCCTGTAGCCGAATTCCCCATGACTCATCTCTCTCTCCATAAGCCCTTAACTGAATAAAATTCGAAAATCTCCGCGATCAAATAATTTACTGTGATAATGTCGATCGGAATAATCCGCTTGATAGTGTTTTCTAGAAAATCGAAAACCTATCTGTATAGTTATAATCTTAAAAAAAGCTCAAAAAACATTAATAATAGTAATAAGTTAAATGAAAATTATCTTGGCTGAATAAGTTGCCGCGTAAACAAACATTAAATAGCTTCTATCTTACTTATGTCAGTGGCGTAAATACCCTTCGAAAAACAGGTTACATTTCGCCTCGGATCATCAAGTAATTTACCGTGACCACGGTACTTCATTTAATTTTCCCAGACACGTTCATAAAATCCCCATCCAAAATACATATTACACAAATTAAATTACCCTAAATTACATATATATATACCCTCATAATTTTCTTCACGCACTTTGCGTCAAAGTCTGTTGTAATATTGGATTGCCCTATGCAATCAGTCCAATGCTTTTTCATTCCAATGAATGTTCCACGGATATTTCCGCCTCTCAAATATCTCTATGTTAGGAAAGATATACATTAATAATGTGTGAGCACTGTGTATACATGATGTCACTTCACACGCATCAAAGGTGTTCTGATACATATACCACCACAGAACTTCCTGATATCAATGGTTGTCGCTTTCTTCTAGTGTAACTTAATTTCACTGATCACACGAGCACACGATCACACTATTGTGGCTGCGCATCGTGACCATAATAACTAATCTCTCTGTATATTAGATAAAATTACTATTGACTTCTGAAAAGAAAACAGTACGTGCGCATTACATATAACACCAAATATTTCTGTGCCGTAATTGCCCTGTCTTACTGAGTTCCCGTCGACCATATTCTACTTAATACTAGTTCATCACCCCCCATGCCTCACACCTTCATCAGCGCACAACCCAGACCAGTTCTCCACGATCTTGACCTAGTTGGCACCACCCTCAAATAATACCTATGTACTATTTACCTTAAATTCACACATACAGATCTTACATGGCGAGGCCGTAAACAGAAATCACGTGTGCTTTTATGTATGAGTTTCATGAAGGACTGTCTCGCGTTCTGGTGGCCCATCTTTTGTCTCGTGGACGCCTTAAGCAAACATGCCCTGTACATTCATTCATTCATTCAATCATTCATTTATTTATTTGCAATGGAGGGTGTGACCCCCGGTGGAAAAATTGGATATACATAACAAATAAATAATTATACATAACAATTCAATAACAATTATACAACAATTAAACTGGAGTATTTACACAAATAGTCAGTCTTTTCTTAAACACACCTATATGTTTGGGGAAAGGCTCTAAGACTGCGACAGGTAGAGAGTTCCAGTTATCAATGGGACTGTTTACAAAAGAATATTTACCATAATTTGTTCGCTGTGGTCGGCCCTTAACTTTGAAAGGATGATCGCTCCTACCCATGTAAGTGGGCTTTCCCAATCGTTTGCTAAGCTCACCCCATGCTGGTTGATTTGTATACGTGTTGTACATAGCGCAGAGTCTAGATTTCATCCTCCTTGCCTCCAGTGATTCCCACCCAAGTTTCTTTAACATACGGCTCACACTGCTCCTGGGATTAAAGTCACTGAGCACAAATCTAGCAGCCTTTCTTTGTACCATTTCCAACTCATTTATGAGCCCTACTTGATATGGATCCCAAACCGCCGAGGCATATTCCAGAATAGGTCTTACATGTGACAAATAGCCTAATTCGTTAGCAGAGGTACTACTTCCTTTTAATACCCTAATTACAAAGTGCAGGGATTTGTAAGCTTTTGAAACAACACATCCTACATGACTACTCCATTTCATATCATTCCTTACATGAACGCCCAAATATTTGCAAGAATCTTCTTCTACAAGTATTTCCGAGCCAATGTTATATTGAAAATCCTGCCTTCGCACTTTCCCTATTTTTAAGAGACTACATTTTCTTGTGTTTATTTTCATTTTATTTTCAATCGCCCACTTATAAACCAGGTTCAGGTCCTCTTGAAGCACTGCATTGTCTTGTGAGTCATGTATCTTTCGATATATTACACAATCATCCGCAAACAATCGACAGTCACTGCGAATCCCATTTGGTAAGTCATTTATAAACGCCAAAAATAACAAAGTTCCGATTACGCTGCCCTGAGGGATACCCGACGTTGCGGTAATTTCATCCGAGAATATGCCTTCGACTTTCACTTTCTGTGAACGACCCGTCAAAAATTCTTGGATCCATAAAATTACTCTTCTATCAATCTTCGTCGAAGCTAATTTATGGAGTAGCATGTCATGCGGCACGACATCAAATGCCTTCGCAAAATCTATAACCACGGCGTCGACTGAAACTCCATGGTCTAACGATTCGCTAATGTCTTGAAAAAGTGATAGCATCTGACTCTCGCATGAGTAACCTTTCCGAAATCCATGTTGCCTATCATTAAACCATGATAATGTTTCCCACTGTTCCCTCAAGTAGTCGCAAATGAGATGCTCCATCTGTTTACAAACGATGGACGTAAGGCTAACCGGCCTGTAGTTGCCCAATTCAAGTCTGCTCCCTCCCTTAAATATTGGGACTACCGTAGCTCTTTTCCAGTCATCTGGGATTTGCGCAGTGTTAATGGACACATCAAACATCACCTCCAAGTATCGTGCCACGGCCCTACCTCCTAGTTTAAGTACTTCACTAACAAAATTATCAGGACCCTTTGATACATTGAATCGTAGTTTTTGTATTAGCTTTACAATTTCTGACTGGTTTATTTGGAACAGGTGAGCCCCTGATTCGTCGTTAAGGTCCAACACACAGCTATTGGATTTATTGAACACACTACCGTAAAAGACATTTAATTAATTAGCAATGGCCTGTTTCTCAGTAATTAATTTGCCGTCACCGGACATTATCATCGACAAATTATTTGAATTTCCCTTTCTTCTCCTAACATAACTGTAAATTTTTTTTCCACCCATCACCTCCCGAACCAAGTAAACCTTGCATATAACTGTCATGAGCAGCCCTCTTTTTTAAGACGAGCTCTCTTGATAAGGACTTAAATTTCAACATATACTTGTCACTATCATGTCTTTTATTGTATAATTTCCTAATTTTCCGTTTAAGACTCCTAATTTCTCGTGTGTAATACTCAGGATCTGGGTTTTGTTTCAGCAATTTAAATGGGACAAATTTATCAACAGCGCTATTTAAAATTTTCAAAAAGTTAGTCCACAGGATATTAATGTGATTTCCTTCCGATGCCCATCCTACAAATAGCTCATTCAAATACCCCTGAAACTTGCCCTGATCCGCCCTGCGATACTGGAATATGATCTTTTTTGCTACATCAGAGTCTAATTTTGTAATGTCACCATATCTAATATTTAATTCAACCCCAGAATGGTCACTAATTCCTGGTACTTTCAGACAGTTAATATACAGCTCTACAGGCCTTACGAGATAAACATCTAACGTATTATTGTCTCTAGTTGGGAAGTCAACTACTTGGGAAAATCCCCCCTCCCTTAAGAATTCACTTGCAGCGCTCTGAGCTTGACCACAGCTAGTTGACTCACCAGACCAGTCTAATTTGGGGAGTTTTAAATCTCCAGCAATTATTATGCTCTTTTTCATAGCATTACCCGTACAAGTTTTATCATACAGTGTTTCGAGGAGAGAAAAGTTATCTTTCTGTGCTCTATACGCCCCTATCACCTGAAGAGGGAATTTATTTCCTTTATCTGAAATTTGTACACATAACATTTCATGATCCATATCAGCCCACTTTAGGAAACTAGCTATATTATTGCGCACACAAATAAATAGCCCACCACCTCGCTTCCCCCGATCCCTTCTGTACATTTCGTAGGTCCCTTGAATTATTTCGCTACAATTTATGCCCTCATATAACCAAGATTCAGTTGCAATGACAATGTCCGGAGAATACGTCTCTACAAGATTCCAAAATTCAATTAATTTATTTCCTAAACTCTGACAATTAACCTGCAGTAATCTTAGAGTCTTACCTCCGCAGCAAATATTCCGAAGTAGCTCCTTCTGTTCCCATCGGCTGGCAACCTCTGGACCTGCTCCTCCTCACAAAAGCCGGCACGAACCGATGAACCTGTCATGTAAGCTCCCTAGGTTGAAAGCGCCCCGTCGATTTAGATGCAGCCCGTCTCGGGCGAAGTCACGGCCACCAATCCAGCAGTCAGCTTCTACGTACACTAATCCCAGTTGTGCACATACCCAGTCCATGCGGTCATTTACAGTCTTAACTCGCCTTAACGGAACATCTCCCCGCCGAACAATACCACTCATTATAATTTTTACATTTCTAAACTTGCTTTTAGCTTTTCTGCCTAGTTCGTAGAGCTCCCCCATGATGTAATCAGCTGTAGCCCTCTTCTTCAAATCGTTCGTCCCAACATGTAGCAACAACACTTTAACTTTGTCACAGTCCTCTACATTTGATTCTTCCACTTGTTGGGCAAGCTGGTCAATTTCAATCCCCGGATAACAACGCACTTTCGCACCTGATTTCCTCGAGATATTCGCACTCCATCGTATCATTGAATCACCCATTATGATAACGTCATCCTCAGTTTGCTCTTGCACGCCCTCTTCCACACTGATCCCAGTAGAAAGCCGTTCAGTCACATCCTTCACCGTTTCTTCTGATTCACGAAGCTTTGCTCTAAGTTCCTGTATTATTTGATCCCTTGCTTTGATTTTCACCCTCAAACAGTCCGGCGTATCACATACTTTACAAAACCAATTTCCGACATCACAATCCTCCTTCTTGACCTTAATACAGCCGAAGTGAAACCATTTCTCACAAAGTCCACACTCAACACCATTCTTCAATGTTTTACTGCACGTCGAACACTTTAAAGCTGCCACTGGATCATTTGCCTGATTCACATTTGGAGTAACTTGCCCTGGATTCACTTCCACTCCACCAATAACTAGCAATGCAGCTATCACTAGGGCTATGAACCACAAGTTGCTAGGTCCCGTACGCACACACAAACACCGGAAATTCCGACTACCCTTCGCATACCACAGTCCGATTCTCGCCCGATAACACTCCAGAGAACAACCCATTTCAGCACACCTGAGAAAAACACGACCTTTCACTTTGACTGCCAACTGAGCGCTCACCCATCTCTTGGAGACAAATGGGAATTCACCAGTGCTACCAAATTCTGGCCTTGGTGTATCGAGACATTTTAGTGCTCAACAGCATCCGACAATCCCGTCATATTTCCCTGTACCTTAACACTCTCAATTACTTATATTCTACCCCCTTTGTGACCTCTGATACGCCTGCCTGGAAGACCAGATCTCCCACGCACAAAATACCTCCCTTACTCATTTGATAGGCTGGCTCGCCAGCTAAACACACCCACTTTAAGACACATATTTTCGTAGACTATGTATATTATACGTCCCGTATAATCTGTTTTCCTTACCATCCTCCTAACATCCCTTCCCATTTTATTCCAAATAAAGTCACGACCAATTTCATAGAAGGCTTTGGTAGCACCAAAGTGTCCTAGTTCCCTATGAATGAACCAAATTAGTTCCTCCCGTAAAGTAGCAGGAACACATATTGCCCAGCGATTCTTCCTACATTTCCGTGCAAGAAGCCCATCCTGCATCTTGTACGTGAACTTCCCTACTTTCACACACTCTTCTTCACCTGTCTCCAATATAGCCAGTGGCTCACTTAAATTAACGTCATCACGTTGCTCTACTAACATGTCTCTCAGTGTCTGTAACGATGCCCTGTTGCTACTGTCCACACATGCACATAATAAAATACCGTCCTCTGCTTTGACAACAGGATAATCCCTACATAAATTAGTGTCCCTTGATAGCATATCTGCAAGAATGTTATCTTACCTTTAATATATTTAACTGTGAATTCGTATTCCTGCAGTGCAAGAATCCATCTACTAACTCTGTTAGAACTGAGTTTACAAGTCCTCATATACAGTAAAGCATGGTGATCTGTATGGATCTCAAATTTCCCCCCTACTAAATACATTCTAAATTTCCCTAAACTGAAAACAATACCTAAAAGCTCTAACTCAGTAATAGTGTATCTTTTCTCTGCTGCAGTAAGTCCTCGCGAGGCTAAAGATACAATGCACAGATTACCCTCTTCATCTCTCTGACACAATACTCTAGCAATACCTATATGCGAAGCATCCGTCATAACCACATATTCCTTAACTTTCAAAGGATATTTCAGAATTGCAGCCTTCTCGAAACCTTCCTTCAGCGCTCTAAAAGCCTGATCATGCTTGGGCTCCCATCTCCACCGATTACCAATTTTAAGCAATTCCCGGAATGGTTCTACTAACCCTGAGTATTTAAGAACGAACCTTCTGAAAAAGTTGCAAATTCCCAGGTATGTTTTCAACTGTTTAACATTCTGTGGCACCTCTGCATTAAGTATTTTATTAACCCTACTTTCCTCTGGTGTTACACCTCTACTCGACACTCTATGACCTAAAAATGTCACTTCTGGCTGACAGAATGACGACTTAGACAGTTTCAAAGTGAACCCTGCCTGATCTAACTTCTGAAAAACAATATCTAAATGGCGTAGATGATCCTCAAAACTGCGGGAACTAATAACCATAGCATCAATGTAAATGGTTACAAACTCTCCTGTGTCATCACCTAATGCGATGTTTAATGCTCTGATTAAAGCAGCTGAACTACTCTTTAAACCATGAAGTGTTCTACAAAATTGTTACAGGTTATATTTATGACTAAAAACTGTAAATGGTCTATCTTCTTACATAAGTGGCACTTGCGAGAAACTGGAACTCAAATCTACACAAGTGAAATACTTCTTACCCTCAAATGTCTGCATCAACTCCTCTATAGACATGGGCTTCAGCTGGTCTGAACTGATTCTACTGTTAAATAAACGAGCGTCTAAACAAATACGGACTGTGCCATCTCCCTTCGGCATGGTGATCAAAGAATTAACATATGGACTGTTGGAGTGCTCAATAATACCATCTTCAAGCATCTGGTTAATTTGTGCCTCAACTGCACTCTGATAAGCCAAAGGTACAGGATATCTATGTCCTGTGAATACTGATCTATCAATAACGTTCAGCGAATGCGTATAGCAATTGGCCTTACTAATGCGATCCTCCAAAACTCTCCTATTACACAATAACACATCATTGAGCAGAACACACTGTTCTTCCTCTATATTTCCCTGAAATGCAGCATCACGTAACGAGTCCTCTAGACTACCGTTCGTAATCACACTGCCCACAAAACTTGGAGAATCCCGCTCTACGGCTGGCGATATCTCATTCAAAGTACAAATCACACCTACAATACTACTTCTCTGAACATTGTCGTTGAACGCTACTTCTACTTCAGAATCATCCCATTTAAATTTCAAACTTCCTACCTCATAACATAAGTTACCAGACACTCTACTTGGCCAATCTGAACCCAAAATAATACTGAATACTAAATTTGGAATTACAAGACAAATCTGCTTTTCTACATGATTATTAATTTTAATGTCTACTAAAACTTGCTTAGAAATTACTTTAGACCTCTTCCCAACAGCTGTAATAACAAAAGTGCTTTTAATTGGCATCTCCTCAAAATGTATTCCATTTCCTTTCATTTTATCGTAAAATGCACTACTTATGCAACTCTTCATGCAACCACTATCAATTAAAACATCCGCACATGCCTCGGACACGTTAAGTTTAACAATGGGGCTGTTACTAGCCACCTCCTGAATAATACAATCATAATTTAGTTTACGTAATAATTCACTTCTTACATTTAGGTCATAAGGTTCCTGTATAAGCGTATGGACCGGGCACGTTACAGACTGAGATTCTGACCTTACATCGCAGCCTGGTTCGAGTTTAAAGTACCGCTACCGCTTGGCGTAGTACTACTCACTACTGCACTGGTCTGGTTGTTCTGGGCTGTGTTAACGGTATTTCTCTGTTCGTTATTGCCATTGGGCTGATCCCTTCCTTGTCCCCTGTTCTGGTTATAATTATTATTATTATAATTCCTCCCTTGGTTACCCCTGAAATAATTATTTCGGCCTTGATTTTCCCTGAAATCATTATTTCTACCTTGGTAATTCGTACCATATCCATTTCCTCTGTACTGATTTTGCTGGTTGTTATTATGATTTTGGTTCCCCCTATTTTGGATAATGGCTCCTTCGCCACTGTTCCCCTGAACATCCTGATTCCTAATCTCATTAGGCCTATTATTATGGTTCCCCTGGTTCCTACTGAAATTCTCCTCGTAACCACCTCTTCCCAGAGCATCGAATGTATTTAATAGATTTTCCACTTGCGAAATAGATTTAACATTTTGGATACAGGCAGCTTCTTTGATTCTATATGGAAAATGTCTTAGTAATAGCCTGACTACATCACTCTCCTCCCTCAAACCATCCAGATATTCACACGTCAATACCTGTCCTAAAAAGTATTCTGTCATAGTGTAACTTCCTTTCGGGTTATATTTCTCACACACAATTCTCTCACGATGCAGAGACTGAATTACCTCATTCCAAAACTTTTCACTAAACTTGACTTTGAAATCCGAAATGTCCACAAAATTGTCTCTATAGACAGCAAACCAGTTCCTCGTCTCCCCTACAAACGCCTGCTCTAAAATCTCAACTACCTGACACCACTCAATACTACCATCTTCCAACCTCTCCTTGAATTTGTTTTCTATAGCGATCATAAATTCCATGGGACACCCCTGTCGATTGCTGAATTTCCCTAACTCTATCTTCCTGTGTGTGCTATTCATATAAACTGGCCTACTCTGATTATTTTCCTGCCTAATTCTAGCTTTCAGTTTTTGTTCTAATTCAGCTATTTTCTCCTCAGCTTTTCTCTCAATGTTAGTTACAGTTAACCTAATGCTTCCTTCCGATGTTTCCACTTTATCACTTAATTTATCCTGTTTCTCCTCAATCTTTCTAATACTTTGATTATTCTTCTGCTTTAAATCATTCACTTCAGTAATTATTTCTGCATGTACTTTATCAATTCTACCCCCCAGCCGTTTAACCTCCTTATTTGCTACCTGAATTTTATCAATTTCTCCCCCCAATTGATATTTGACCTGCTGTGTTTCAAGTTGCACTAGTTCTTTTAAATATTCAGCCTGTGTACTGATTCTACTTTCCAGCTCCTCATGTACTTTTCCTAATTTTCTGTCTGCATCTGAAATAATCTCTTTAGCTTTTTCTTCCATCACCCCTCTGATTTCTCCTGTAATCTGCTCAAATTTCTTATCTAATTTTAGATTGTTCTCTTCAAATTTCTCATTTAATTTATTGCTCACTTCCTTACTGCTCTGTTCCAATTTAGCGTTTAAAGCCTCTGTACTCTCTTTATTTTCCCTACTGTTTTGTTCAAGTTATCATTATTTTGTTCAAGTTTAGCATTTAAAGCGTCTGTACTTATTTTATTTTGTTGCATAAACTGAAGAAGCAAACTCTCTATCCCTGCTTGACTACCCCCCTCAGTATCGGGATTTACCTCCGACATCCCTGTGCTGCTTTCATTCTCAAGACTAGCCATACTGCTCGTATCTTCACTATCCAACTGGTGACCACTACGCAACTTCATCTCTTCCTCAACACTACCCATGTTGATACACACCGACAAATAAAAGACCCCCAAAATACAGGCACAGAAATATATACCCTTCTCCTTCGACAAATGTTATTAGGTTTTCGGCCCCACGCTGACGGCGACAACTGTAACGCTTTTGCCCACGTTGAGCGCACAAATGTAACGCTTCTACTGGGGTGAGTGATGCTAAACCACAACAAGTCCCACGTTTTGCGGGCAAGTGTAACTGTTTCACTAGTGTCCCCACTGTTGGGTGGCAAATTAACGTTTATTCTGACTAAGATAAGTTGTATTAATGGGCGCCAAGACCTCAACACTACGCTGAAATCTAAATTTATACTTATAAACACTTAGCTCGGGCAGAACACATTTAAGAAACTTGACACTCAGACCGTGGTATGATTGGATCATTAACCCAACTAACAATTGTATCCGGAGAAGGAATTAGGTCTATATCTAATGCTACCTACAGAAAGCATAGATTGCATAAATGAATTTATTATATAAAAAAAACAAGTAGTGGCAAATTTTAATAATGATAATAATAATAATTTAAAATGGAGCATAACGATTTTAATTTTACCACTGGAAAATTACGTGACGTTGGAGACGGATGAATTATTGAATTTACTATTATTTCCAACCTAAGAAGTTACTGAACTTCTGATTCTGAGACCATGAAAAGAGAGAGATTACGTAGTTCTGCGTCAGTCGCGCTTACCATTGGAAATAGCAGTAGCATTTCCCTCGTACGTGATGAATCAAGAGAGCTTCCATCAGCCTCTTGGACGTCGCCATCTTCTTCGTTTCTTGCGGAGATCGGTGTTAAAATGACGAAGTTAAATGCTTGATAGTGGTGGATCCAAAATCCGTTAGCCACCTACGCTGACTCCCTGTTCACAAGAGCTCGCGTATTTCTCATGACTAATTTGTCAGTTGAGAGTAGCAGTACTGAAATGTTCGCCATCGAACACGAGTACGAAGTCCGTAGACTATGCAAAAATACAATGTTCAAGTTACGGTCCGAACACAACGGAACCTACGAAACGAGCGTCCACCTCGGACAAGTTTTACAATGTTAATGGTCCCCTCTTCACTGCGCGCGCTCACTATATGCACTCGCCGGCCGTTTCCCTCCAGTGTACCACCTCCCTGTGGTCCGGTCTCCTCTGATTGGCTGTGACCCCACGCGAGACTCCCGTCATTAAGTTCTTTGCAGTCTGTAAATTTTCCGTTCCACTCCAATTCGCATTTTCTTGAAATAGCCAGTTGTAAATGTTTCTCGGTTGCATCATCGCTTCACGACAAGATTATTTCTGTAGCCGAATTCCCCATGACTCATCTCTCTCTCCATAAGCCCTTAACTGAATAAAATTCGAAAATCTCCGCGATCAAATAATTTACTGTGATAATGTCGATCGGAATAATCCGCTTGATAGTGTTTTCTATAAAATCGAAAACCTATCTGTATAGTTATAATCTTTAAAGAAAAAGTTCCAAAAAACATTAATAATAGTAATAAGTTAAATGAAAATTATCTTGGCTGAATAAGTTGCCGCGTAAACAATCATTAAATAGCTTCCATCTGACTTATGTCAGTGGCGTAAATAACCTTCGAAAAACAGGTTACAATGTTTGCTTAGAATAGTCTCTTCTATCACTAGTGTAATGGACTTCTATCATATCAAATACACCCTGTATATGCAGTATGAGTATAGAGAATATGTATGGGACCATAGTGAAAATATATTTTAACCCCCCCTCCACAGTTGTTTTCATTTTGAAAACATTTCTCCCTTCCAGAATATCCCTTAATAACCCAACAGCTTACCTAAGTGGGTTACATTCAAATAACTCGGGAGATCAGAGCTTCAAATCCTGGCGCTGACAGTAGCCATCTTGAGTGTTTCCCCCGTTTATCCCCTCACGACCTCCTGGAAAATGCCGAGATGGTACCTCCTTTCAATTCCCGAGGAACCTACCCAATCCTAGACCCAAATAAGAACAGTTGCACACTTCTAATACTCCTGCAACTACAGTTTATGTAAAATGCTCTTCAGTAGATCAACCTTGAGTGGTTAATATTATAATATCTATACAAGTATCTTATATAAAACACACACAGACGGGACAGATGAGCTCGCTGTTGCACCCATTAAAATAACAAAATACACCTTTATAAATTGTACAGACCACCTTGTGGCGGATGACCTCGTAGTTCCACCCCTTAAAACAACAATAACATAACTAACACCTCGTGGCGCAGTGGCTAGCATTCTTGTCTGTCATTCCCGAGGTCCGAGTTCGATTCCCGTCTCTGGAAAGGAACTAAATTATGGTGTAAGGGCTGGAACGGGGTACACTCAGCCTCGGAAGAAAAAACTGTAAAAAGTTGGATTCGATTCCCATCTCAGCCGTTCAAGAAGTGGTTCTTCGTGGTTTCCCACTTCTACTTCTGGCAATTGCCGGGATGGTACCTAAATTATGGTCACGACCACCTCCTTCCTTGATCCTCGTCTCAATTACAAATTCACACACTAATACAGCCATCACAATAACACAGAGTATCAGACAAATTCCACACACATCCAAGTACACAGGGCTATATGTCCACGATGTTGGAAAGCCCCTAAATGAATCATCATCATCAACAACATTATAAATTGTACTACTTAAAATTCACCATTTAAATTAATTACCGACAGCGGTAGCTACGGTCGCTAACGCGCAGCGCTAGGCCATGGAGCCAAGCTCTCTGCGGACTCGCTAGACGTGGGTTCGAGCCCCACAATCGGCCACTCTTGAAATTGTTTTCCATGGCTTCCCCATTTTCAACTCCAGGCAAATGCTGGGATGGTACCTTCTGATAGGCCACGGCACCTATCATTCCACATCCTTGCCCAGTTTCATTCATCTTCATTCATTTCATATCTCATGAGGTTGGCGTCAGAAAGGCCACCGGGCCGTTAAAACTACCCGCCACATAGGCTTTAATCGTATCACATCCCCGACCCCGCTGAAAACGGGAATAACAAGGGGTGGATATACACTACTTCAAATAATGAAATAATTTAAAATTAAAAACAATTAACACTATTTTATGTTCTAGGAAAAAATAAAATTAAATAATTTAATAAAATAAAATAGAATAAAATAAATTCAAATAAAATAAAAAATGTCTGTTAATGTAATTTGTTTGTATCTCCAGATTTGTTTGATTTCTGTTACCATTCAGCGAACCTTTTAAGCACAAGACGAGTTAAGGGATTATTCCGAGCTGCAGCCTTTATGGTGGGTTGAATTAGCTGGATGGGAAGCGGAATACTGTTTCTAGTGGAATTAGAATTGAGATAGTTTGGAAAACAGTGCGTTTATTTTTTATTTCTTATGCTTCCTCGACTTACAAGGCTGCTAATGTACAAAGCTTAACTATCATAATTAGGTGAAAAAAGAAATAAAAGAAGGTTAAAAAACTACGAGTATTGAACAATGAAATGTATGACACACATATAAATTAGAATAAAAACCTGAAGAGTGGGCAAACCGCAACTAAAAATAAATAAATAAAATAGCTATTCATCCTTAAAATACACATAATTTAGGAATATAGGTGGTTTCTCAAAATACTAATAAATCCTTTAAGGGCTGTTATTGCTATGGTGTTAATGGTGGCATTTGAGATCTGAAATTTTCTACACGTAGCAGGAAAAAGAGAAGGTATTGTTCCCCGCGCCCCCACTAATAACCCATTAACTTCTATTTCTTGAAGGTGGTATTTTTCCTTGTAGAAAGGGACTGTAGGCTCGTAAATACCCTTCGTTTCTTTGTTTACTTCATCAGGCTGCTCGGCATGGGTTTCAAAACGCACGGTTGGATCCAATATATAACCCTTCTTTTTATCTTCCTTGTAGGCTATAATGTCAATGCGCCTGGTACTGCCTTGCATGGCTAGCCCTGAAACTTCTTCATGCACCACGAAGCCAACATCTCTCAGACTCTCCGCAAGGATGGATCTTACTGAGTGATGCCTTGTGTTACGTAGAGCCTCACCATAATTGCAGAACCCAAGGCCATGAGGGAGGGTTTCAATCTCTTTGTCACAGCGGCGACAACGGTTAACGTCCCGGCTTCTGCCTGGTACAGCTCTAACTGCGGCTACATTACATACAAGCTTCAGCCCATCCTTCCATTCTGAGCTGGAAAGACCCTTGTGGTGTCACACCCATTTAGTAGGTGGCGTGAACTGCTTGTAGAGAATGACCCCTTTTCCTTTCTGAATTAACCGACACCAAGCTTCAAACTGCTGATCTCTTAAATATGACCGTACTTTTTGAGTGTCTACAAAGTTATCTCGAGGACCAAGAAATGTTTGTTGTCCACCTATGCCAAGTTTTGTTAAACAAACGTCGACCTCTTTTCCAATGTCTCTTTTGTTCAGAATGTTTTCGTTTTGTGTTTCTCAGAGAGTTCGTAAACCATTTATTTGCTGGAGCACAGCCTCCCATTGCATCCTAAATAATCCAAGACCTTTGTACTTTCTGTGAGTATAGACCATTGCGTCTGGAGTATCTGTGGGTAATTGAATTATATCTTTCAAAGTTCCCTTTATCATTTTGTCGGCATCGTCTAGAAATTTCATTGGAATTGATTTTAATGGCATTGCCTGGAACGTATAGATGTGGGATGGACAAATAGAAGTGTTCATAATACAGATTTTTTGGTCAGGATGTAATAGCGGGCTAGACGAAAGGAGGTCGAGTTTGTCTTTCAGATCCGTCAGGGCCTCTTGTGGTTTGAAATGACAGACGTCAGAAAAATGTATGCCTAGGTAACGAACGCATTCGTCAGAGGATATGCATGTGATAACGGTGTCTGGCGAGATTTCAAGGTGGTTGGTAGTTAGTTTTCCTTTGCAAATATTGATAGCTACAGATTTTGCGAGATTTATTTCCAACCCAATAGTGTGGAATCTTGACATGGCCATTCGAGTAAGCTCCAAAGCTGATTTTTCATCCTTAGCTATCAGAACCGTGTCGTCTGCAAAGCCAAGCACTGTTACTGGACTTAAACTTGGAACTAGGTTGTATCCAAACTCGCTGGCAATTGATTCTTCAGACAATTCATTTAGTATGTGATCTGCGGCCAAATTGTATAATGTGGGCGAGAGTGGAGACCTTTGGATTACACCACGTCCTAGAACAATGGGTTTTGTTTTTTACGATTAACTTCCACGCAAGTCTGGTTATTAGACTGCAGATTTAGAACTATAGTAGCTAATTTAGAAGGTGCAGGAGATACTTCAAGTGATTTCTATAAATGCAGGTGTCCGATGTTATCAAATGCATTTCTGATATCTAAGAAGACGATAGTGACGTTACGTTTCTGAGTTTTGGCTGATACCATAGTTGATCTAAGCAAGGATGTGTTCATTAGTGTACCAGGTGATCGAGTAAATCCACGCTGATGCTCATTGAATGAGATGAACTCTCTGAGACGTCTGAGACTCTTTCGATGGTTCTGCGAACTACGGAAACAATTGTGATTGGTCTCCAGTTCGAAATATCATCTGAATTCCCCCCTTTATCAATCAATACCATTCTGGCTCTCTGAAAGCAAGGAGGAACATGTCCCGTCTGTAGCATTCTTGTGACAATTAGAGCGATAATTTATATCGCCATTCCATCTTTCACAACTCTAAGTAAGACGTGATCAGGACCAGGGGCAGTATCAGATTGCATCATATTTATTGCGATGGATATTTATTCCTTACTTACAGTTGTTACGTATGTATCAACTAAAGTGATTCTCTCAGTATCATTGAGAGATGAGATGTATTCTTGTTTGACATTGTTATTGGGGTTAGAGAAATGTGAATTGAATGCATCGTACACGGTTTCCTCATCAATACCACAACTAGGCTTATCATTCATAACTACTGCTCTAATTACTTTCCGACGTTGGTTGTAGTAATTAAATTGTGCTAGCTGGTATTTATACTTGTCACGGCGTTTTTCTCTGTCCTTCTTCGTAGATCTCTCAGGATTAGAACTTTGCTTTATGTTACGGCTATTTTTCCTGGCCTCATAATACATCCTAGCAGGGTGTTTTGGGCCGGGTAGAAGATCGATGGCATTCGCCAAGAAGTGGACGAATTGCTGGACTGATTCATCAAAATTTAGGTCCCTACCGGTGCAACTAAAACGTGCTTTCCATTCTCCAAGTTCTTGTTTATATTTGCTCAGTGTGCCACTGGGTGCTAGCTCCTGCTGTTCATTTTGAGAGAATTCGGGATGGGTCCATTCATTCTGCGTGGATTGCGTCTGGCGTTGTACAAGAACATTTCGATGTACGTCAGGATGGGCTCTACGTATATGGATAGAGACTCCGCAACGAGATACAAACAATTTTCCGCAGTGGGGGCAGGAGGCCATGGTCATACTGTATTTGTTTCCTCGTTGCCGGAAGTACCCTCAAGAGGATCCATAAGTAAGATCGATGCGTCTACATTCATACTCTAGATTGTGTTATCTATGGAATGATTGTCGCAATTACCAAGATGGCGGATATTTATGGTACAAAATTCATATTAAATATTACCTCAAAAACACTATTACCCACGAACAAATTCAAAAGATAACACTAGCACACCTTTAGCACCACACACAAAACAACCAATACTCGTCGGAAGCTACAAAGAAGTACAGTTCTTCTGTATAAGCCGACATAAGACGCAGCTCCATTATACGTGATCCTAACCCTGGCGGACAAAATCGTGAAACAGTCGTAGATTTAGAAAGACATGTGTGTTAAATCATCTGAATTTAAAAGAAATCACTAATTTGACGACTTTTGATTACAAGGTTACTTTTTTGTACAGTCACCGCTGATGAGCCTACGAATCGTGACAGTGATCGGCATCCTGGTTTACGCCGCGGTGGAGCTCTTCATGTTCTGTTGGTTCTGCGAGCAGCTCCACTTCGAGGTAAGCTCTTCTGTGGTCTAGACACACACGCTGGGATAAAATCGACCTCTCATAATTACAGTTGCTTACCAAATCCACTAATGATCTTAAGCGCACTGTCCTTCTGAGTACCTTTTCATCTCCATCCTCCCGTCCACTCTCAGCTAAATCCTATTTGTTCGTTGAGGGGGTTACAGTAAATTTTACAACATTGTTTATAAACGATTTTTAACTGCAAATAACTATTTGAAATTGAATTATCTGCGTTTACTTAGTTCTTGATTTACCACACACACGAACAAAAATCATTTTAAACCTATAGTTAGAACTTAGGCAACCAAATATTTGGCAGAGAAATAAGAAAATTATGACATGAGAACAAGTTACGCTGTTTTATGTCTTAAAGCTAACCAGACTAAACTACTGAAGAAAATCCTTGATCCGACGTCCAGAAAAGAGTTATTTTACATAAGTTAGTTTAACCTTAACCCTACTTCAGTTGCAATAAGTAAAGTTGTATGAAGGGTCGCAATGTGCCTGATAGATCCGATGTGCCTATACGTATTGCGAAGCCTACTTATACAACTGTGAAGCATTAATCACATATAGACATAAAAGTGTCTAATTAATAACTTTTACAAAATATATTGATCTCCACATTAATTAAGTGAAGGGCTTATTATTTTTTGTAACGTGTGTGCCTTTCTTTTGCAGTACATAAACATTTAGTTTTGGGAGAAACAAAAAAAGATAATGCTGTTGTGATACGATTGCTGATGGCTAGGTTAGGAACTATGAGTTGTTTTCAGCCAGCGCTAAACTTGCATTGGCACAGTGATACCCCCCTTGTTACCGCTTGCTCTAGGATAAACAAATTGTAGCGCAAACTTGATCGGCGGCAACACTTGTATATATAGTGTAGGAAGTGTACTGATGTGTTACACGCTTTTAGGATAGGACTGAAATTTCAAACTCAAAGGAATGCCAAATAGAATTGGATTTTTACAATTGTAATTGTGACCAAAACAGGTTTTCAGCTTTTGGGTTGTGATGTGTGCATTGAATACAAGCCATATGGATGTAAGATAGTCAACAAGTCTTGACACTTGTGGGGATCAAACTCGTAACTTTTGGCATTGTAATGTAACTACTTCCAGAACAGAATCTGTGTATACCGCATTACATTAGCTACATAACGGGAAAAGTCGCAATGATCTGCTAGTTCAGAGGAGTGGATTCCAGTAGCCTCTAGAAGTGCGTTGGTGTTGGAGAATAGCATTGAGGTTATCAGCTGCAATAAGTGTTGGTGGTTTCAAATTTTCTTTGACACAAATTTACTCCGATCATTATCTTGAAATAAGGTAGTATCACGGCATTTCCCTGAGGGAGTGTGGAAGAACCCTGGGAAATAACATACTCAGGATTACCGTGGTCAGCGCCGGGATTAGAACCTCCGATCTTCGGATTTGCTGCAGCTTCACGTGTGGTCGTGCATGATTTAAAGAGCACGGCTACGTCAAGGGCTAACAAATTGAGGACCAACCAGAAACATCCTACATCGAAACTAAAAATAAAAATGATATTGATGCTATTAAGAGTGATACCGGTAGATCTTTTTTCGAAAACCCCCCGTACCCCACCCCTTTGGCCAATGGTTAGTGCTATCAAAATCTTTGAAAACATAAATTTTTGACCCGTATACGAAGAATTGTATGATTGTATGATTTTTAAATTGATTTCATATTTCACATATTAAGAGAGTTCTAGCGATATTTCACTTTTTCGAAAGAGGCCCGCCATTTTTACCCTCTTCGACTGATTTAGTCCTTTAACAAAATCGACCGAGTTTAAAGGGGTATATCTACTGTACTGTGTATATATAAAGCTCGATGTTGGTTTGTCTGTTATTTATACAAATCTACACCGATCTGAACGAAATATTGTATACTTTCCCTTTGTAACCCTGCGGGTAACACTGTCCACTTTAAATTTCGGACATACCACTCCATTCCCTGTATTTAGGCCCGTTGGAAAAATTCTACACCGTTTCACCCATCTGAACCAAATGACACATACTTACCCTTTGGAACCCGACGAGAAACACTCTCTACTTGAAATTTCGGACAGACCACTCCATTCCCTGCATTTAGGCCCTTTGGCAAAACTCCACACCGTTTCACCTATCTAAACCAAATATTACATACATACACTTTGGAACCCGGCGAGTAACACTGTCTACATGGAATTGCGGACAGACCATTCCATTCCCTGCATTTAGGCCCTTTGGCACAAATCTACATTGTTTCACCCATCTGAACCTAATCTACACCGTTTCACCTAATTGCACCAAATTTTACTGTCTTACCCTTTGAAAGCCTGCTGGTAACAATGTCCATTTGAAATTTTGGACAACCCTCTCCAATCTCTAGATTTAGAACAACAGACAAAAGGAACCTGAGAATCACGTTTTAATGCCCTAGAACCATTCTTGTACGTGGTAGTGTAACTGTAAGAATATTTTCATAAGTCTATTGTTTCACATCCCGAGACCCCAAAACCACCGTCGGTTCAAAAGTTTATATGTAATTTATATATATATATATATATATTTATTTATAAATTACGTTTTGTAAGTATTTTCTTCTATCTAAATTGCATTTTGTAAATATTGTCAATTCAAATTACAGTACAGTAAGTATGTAGTTAGTTTTAGTTGAAAGTATGTAGTTAGTGTGTTTATTTGATATATGTCATTGTTCTATTAGACTGTGGTATGTGAGTGTGCCTGGTGGCAGTTGCATTGTTTATTAGTTATAGTTCATGGTTTCATTAGACTGTGATGTGTGAGGGTGCATGTGAGTGTGCCTGGTGACAGAATGTTTTAGTGGTAGTATTTGTTGTTGGTGGAACTTAAGTATTGTTTTCGTTAGTAGAATTTGGATATATAATTGGTAGTAGAAGGTTAGTATCTTTGTTAGTAGAATTGCTTTTTACTTATTCTGAAAGGGAGTAGCAGCCTTTCCGAATAAATCAATTCTTTGCTAGTCTTATAGACGGTTAAGATATTGATAATATAAGCCAACTAATGGCTACACTGCGTTCTGCTGCACGGCTGAAAGCAACGGGAAACTACAGCCGTAATGCTATTCCCGAGGATATGCACCTCTCTATGCATAATTACATGTGATGATGGCCTCCTCCCTTGTAAAATTTCAATCCGGAGGTAAACTAGTCCCCCGTTCGGATCTCCGGGTGGGGACTACTCGAGAGGGGTTAACATCACAGAAGTGACAAAGAGGAAATCTGATATTCTACGGATCGGAGCGTGGAATGTTAGAAGTCTGTTAGGAAGTGGAAGGTTAGAAAACTTAGAAAGGGAAATGGATAGGTTGAGGTTGGATTTGGTTGGGATTTGTGAAATGCGCTGGCAGGAGGAACAGGACTTTTGGTCAGGAGACTATAGGGTAATTAGCACTAAATCAAACAATGGCCAAGCAGGGGTTGGTCTCATATTGAGTAGGAAACTTGGACAGCGGGTGGAATATTATGAGCAATATAGTGAACGGATTATTGTAGCAAAAATAAATACTAAACCTACGTGCACCACAGTGGTACAAGTCTATATGCCTACCAGTCAAGCTGATGATGAGGATGTTGAAAAGGTCTACGAAGAAATAGACGAAATTCTGAGGTATATCAAGGGTGATGAAAATGTTATAGTAATGGGAGATTGGAACGCTGTGGTAGGAAAAGGGAGAGAAGGTAAGATAGCAGGAGATTTCGGATTAGGTGAAAGGAATGATCGAGGAAGCAGGCTGATGGAATTCTGCACCGAGCATGAGTTGGTCATAGCTAACACCTTATTCAATAACCACAATAGAAGAATATACACATGGATGAGACCAGGAGATACAGGGCGTTACCAAATCGACTTCATTATGATCAAGCAGAGGTTTCGAAACCAGATTTTGGATTGTAAAACATATCCTGGTGCTGACATAAACTCTGACCACAATCTGGTTGTAATGACATGCAGATTAAAGTTGAAGAAACTGAAGAAAAGTCAAAAGCCAAAAAGGTGGGCAATAGACAGACTGAAAGTAAAGGATGTAAACGAAAGATTCAAGGAGAGTATAAGGGAAGGACTAATGAAAAACCCTAAACAAACTTCAATTGCACACGAATGGGCACTTTTGAAGTATGAAATAACAAAATAGGTAGGAAACCGTGGATCACTCAGGATATACTAGAATTGATGGATGAAAGGCGGAAATACAAGAATGTAAGAGATGAAAAGGGGAAAGCAGAATACAGACGTCTGAGAAATGAGGTCAACAAGAAGTGCAAAGAAGCGAAAGAAGAACGGTTGAAAGAGAAATGTGCAGGTATAGAAAATTGTCTGAAATTAGGAAAAGTAGACACAGCTTATCGAAGGATTAAGAATACTTTTGGGGAAAAGAAGACTAAGTGCTGTAATATTAAGGACACAAATGGAAAGCCTGTAACACGTAGGGAAGAAAAGGTTGAGAGATGGAAATCTTACATAGAGTGTTTGTATAAGGGAGAGGAGATTGAGAATCGTGTAATGGAAAGTGAGGAGTAAATTGATGAGGATGCAAAAGGAGATTTAATATTGAGATCAGAATTTGACAGAGCATTGGAAGATTTAAGCAGGAACAAAGCACCAGGCATAGATGATATACCGATTGAGTTGCTACGCTGCATAGGAGATGAAGGTCTGATCAGGTTATTTCACTTGGTGCGTAGGATTTATGAGACAGGTGAGGTACCCCCTGATTTCAAGAAGAATGTTATCATCCCTATACCAAAGAAATGGGGAGCTGTCAGATGTGAAGATTACCGTACAATCAGCTTGGTTACACATGCTTTAAAGATCCTTGTGGTGTTTGAAGCCATATTTTCAGTGTTGCCTTAGTAAACAAGAGTTTAGTGCTTTTCAGTCGGTCAACACGAATGTACCCAAAAGAGATGGGTTATGCCCTAATCCTGAAATAAATTACATGAGATTAATGAACACTAGGATGACCAGTTTCGATCGTCAAGCGATCATCATCAGAACCATTACACTTAGGCTACAAAATCTATGTTTGAAATACAGGTGAAAATATTTACAATATGTACAATTATTTAGTTGCAGTATTGGTACTGCAACTGACAGTGTATGCTAAATGCAGTATATATGTTAGGTGAAATGCTAAATGGTGATAGCTATCCGTAGATTGTACTTTAGAGAGATTATATGGCTGTAAACTATGGTTAAACTATACAATTTTTAGACTAACTACTTATCTGATTGTCTTCCGTACTACAGCTACTCGCAGTTTTCGTGCTCACTGGAACTCACTGTGCGGTCGACTGCGGTGGTTATCTTAACGACAGGTTTTTCCCTGCTTTCTCCCCCCTGCCCCTACGTGCTGTGGGGGAGTGATAGCGATGTGTTTATGTGAGGTGTTGCTAACCTAGATAAGATGTATGTTATTGAATGAGGTGGGTCTACAACTATTAAAGACCGTGGATTAGCCCTCGCCACGCGTGGAGCATAACCCATTCGAACTAAGCGTTGACGGTCTTATGAGGACGTCCCGGCACCTTTAATACTGCCGCGAATATGGGCCTTGGTTTATTGCAGAAGAAAAGCACATCGTACACCTGATCCAGATAACATTTACCTATTAAAAAACCCCTAATTTCCCCCTTTTTTATCTAGCTTGGCTGTGTCGCTAAATTGTGTTTTGTTTCCGATAGGGTGTGTTTTTTAGTAGCGTGAAGAGGGGTGAGCTCTTCATGAACGTGTTCACCCCTCTTCACGCTACTAAAAAACACACCCTGTCGGAAACAAAACACAATTTAGCGACACAGCCAAGCTAGATAAAAAAGGGGGGAAATTAGGGGTTTTTAATAGGTAAATGTTATCTGGATCAGGTGTACGATGTACTTTTCTTCTGCAATAAACCAAGGCCCATATTCGCGGCAGTATTAAAGGTACCGGGACGTCCTCATAAGACCGTCAACGCTTAGTTCGAATGGGTTATGCTCCACGCGTGGCGAGGGCTAATCCACGGTCTTTAATAGTTGTAGACCCACCTCATTCAATAACATACATCTTATCTAGGTTGGCAACACCTCACATAAACACATCGCTATCACTCCCCACAGCACGTAGGGGCAGGGGGGAGAAAGCAGGGAAAAACCAGTCGTTAAGATAACCACCGCAGTCGACCGCACAGTGAGTTCTAGAGAGCACGAAAACTGCGAGTAGCTGTAGTACGGAAGACAATCAGATAAGTAGTTAGCCTAAAAATTTTATAGTTTAACCATAGTTTACAACCATATAATCTCTCTAAAGTACAATCTACGGATAGCTATCACCATTTAGCGTTTCACCTAACGTATATACTGCATTTAGCATACATTGACAGTTGCAGTACCAATACTGCAACTAAATAATTGTACATATTGTAAATATTTTCACCTGTATTTCAAACATAGATTTTGTAGCCTAAGTGTAATGGATCTGATGATGATCGATTGACGATCGAAACTGGTCATCCTAGAGTTTATTAATCTCATGTAATTTATTTCAGGATTAGGGCATAACCCATCTCTTTTTGGGTACATTCGTGTTGACCGACTGAAAAGCACTAAACTCTTGTCTTCATGGATCCTGTCTAGAATAATTTACAAGAGGATTGAAAGCCAGATAGAATCGGAGTTGGGTGAAGACCAGTTTGGTTTCAGGAGAAATGTAGGAACAAGGGAAGCTGTACTATGTCTTAGGCTGATTTTGGAAGGAAATATAAGAGAACGTTCATGGCATTTGTAGACTTAGAAAAGGCTTTTGATAACGTTGATTGGACTAAATTGTTTGACATTTTGAAATCTATTGGAATAAAGTACAGGGATAGGAGTGTGGTATACAATCTATACAGAAACCAGACGGCAGTCATTCGAACTGAAGGACATGAGAGAGAAGCTGGTATTCAGAAAGGTGTAAGGCAAGGCTGCAACTTATCACCCATACTTTTCAATCTTTACATTGAACAAGCAATGAAGGAAATTGGAGAAAAATTTAAAGTGGGAGTGAAGATTCAAGGAGAAATAATTTCAACTCTGAGATTTGCTGATGACATCGTCATCTTGGCCGACAAGCCTGAGGATTTGAATGAGTTTTTGACTGGTATGGACTCCGTCTTACGGAAAGAATTCATGACGAAAATTAATAAATGTAAAACAAAAATACTGGAATGCAGCCGAAATAAATCAGAAACCTCTATGCAGATCAAATTGGCAGGTGAAAAGCTGAAGGAAGTAGGAGACTTCTGTTACTTAGGAAGCAGAATAACCAGTGATGGACGAAGCAAAGAGGATATAAAAAGTAGGTTGGCTCAGGCAAGGAAAGCATTTCTACAAAAAAGGAATCTGTTGACATCGAATATAGATTTAGGTATTAGGAAGTCATTTTTGAAAGCCTTTGTCTGGAGTGTGGCACTATATGGAAGTGAAACTTGGACTATTGGTGCAGCAGAAAAGAGGAGAATTGAAGCTTTTGAAATGTGGTGTTACAGGAGAATGATGAAGATCAGACGGGTAGATAGGGTTACAAACGAAGAGGTATTAAGACGAATGGGAGAGGAGAGATGTTTCTGGCGACTGCTAATGAAGAGAAGAGATAGGTTAGTAGGACACATACTAAGACACCCAGGAATAGCAAGCTTAGTTATGGAAGGAAGGGTCGAGGGCAAGAACTGTAGGGGTAGACCAAGGTTAGAATATGTTAAACAGATTGCCTCGGATGTAGGGTGTCGTAGCTATGTAGAGATGAAGCGATTAGCTCAGGACAGGGAGGCATGGAGAGCTGCATCAAACCAGTCAAAAGACTGAAGACTCAATCATCATTTAGAATAACCAAACAGTGGATAACCGCAAAGTGGCTGATGGACACCCTAAATTTGACTTCACCCACTCGAGAGTAAGCAGCTTATGTCTGAGGCGTGTCCTTGTTAGATCGTTTGCGAGCCACAGAAGGTTAAACTCCTATTTATAGAACATCTTTTTTTATTTATAACAATGTATATGTAAAATATACTGTATATATATCACCCCTCACGTGCGCTTGTGAGTAGGCTAAGTGAGGAAGTTCTAATCCCCAAACGTAAATGAGCAAAGATGGCAGTGGGGTTTCCTCAGCGACTGGCAAGATGGTAGTCATGCGTAACGTCACAAGGGGATTCCCAGGCAAGATCACCAACCTGTGAGTGTGAAATATCCATAGATTTCCCCAAACTCCCCTAGATTTGAATTTTGGAGCGAAATTTCAATTTAGGCGCTTAATAGCTGATTAGATAAACAAAATGCTTTGCTATTGTGACCTAGTGGCGGTCAGTTTGAATATTCAAGGGTGTACCAACCTGTGAGGGATGAAATTCCCCCAGATTTGAATTTAGTGCTATAAGGTTAACACTGTAAACAAAACAGATTTCCATGGTGATAAAGTGGCGGTCATTTTGAATATTCAGCGGGTACGAATTTGTGAGGGATGAATTTCCCACAGATTCCTCCCAAATTCCCCCAGACCTAACATTCTGGTGCCAAATGTTGGACTTAGTAAACAAAACAGGTTGCTATGGTGACCATGTGGAAGTAATTGGAGTACTCAGGTGAAATTGTCATAGATTTGAATTTTTTGGGCTAAATGGCCCACGCTGTAATCAGAATGGGTTTCCATGGTGACCACCCATGTGCTTACATCAGTCACGTAAATCCGGTCACGCGGTTTGATGAGCACTCTGTCCATGGAAGTACACCTGACTTTAAAAACAAGTTGATTCTTCTGGCTTGTAGATTACCATACAATCAGTTTGATTACTCATGCTTCAAAGACCCTGTCTAGAATACTTAACAAGAGGACGGAAAACCAGATAGAAACGGAGCTGGGTGAAGACGAGTGTGGTTTCAGGAGAAATATAGGAACAAGGGAAGCTGTACTTAGTCTAAGGCTGATTTCGGAAGCCAGAATATGGAAAGATAAGATAACGTTCATGGCATTTGTAGACTTAGAAAAGGCTTTTGATAACGTTGATTAGGCTAAATTGTTTGACATTTTGAAAACGATTGGAATAAAGTACAGGGATAGGAGGGTGATCTACAATCTATACAGAAACTAGACAGCAGTAATTCGAGCTGAAGGACATGAGAGGACATGGACTACTGGTATTCAGAAAGGTGTAAGGCAAGGCTGCAACTTATCACCCATACTTTCCAATCTTTACATTGAACAAGCAATGAAGGAAATTGGCGAAAAATTTAAAGTGAAGATTCAAGGAGAAATAATGTCAACTCTGAGATTTTCTGATGACATCATCATTTTGGCCGACACGCCCGAGGATTTGAATGAGTTTTTGAATGGTATGGACTCCGTCTTGAGGAAAATTAATAAATGTAAAACAAAAATATTGGAATGCAGCCGAAATATATCAGAAACCTCTATGGACATCAAATTGGCAGGTGAAAAGCCAAAGGAAGTAGGAGACTTCTGTTACTTAGGAAGCAAAATAACCAGTGATGATCGAAGAAAATAGGATATGAAAAGTAGGTTGGCTCAGGTAAGGAAAGCATTTCTTCAGAAAAGGAATCTTTTGACATATATAGATTTAGGTAACCAAAAGTTTGGTTCTTTTCAGTCGGTCAACACGTATGTACCCATCTAAGTTGGGTTATACCCTAATCCTGAAAAAATTACATGAGATTAATAAATACACTTGGATGACCAGTTTCGATCATCAAGCGATCATCATCAGATCCATTACACTTAGGCTATGTCTGAAAATACGGGTGAAAATATTTAAAATATGTACACTTATTTAGTTGCTGTATTGGTAATGCAACTCGTCGGTAATTGTTAGTTGTTGTCTGTATGATGTTTTGGTGAGATGCTGGGAGTGGTGATAGAACTACGGAATTTGCCTGTTGGAGTGACTATGTGGTTGTTGTGAATGGTCAATTCTGATTGTAATGCATTGTACAGGCTACTTATCTCGTTAGGGGTCTTGTGCAATCCAGCAGCGAGAAGTTCACTTGGACAATGGTAACACGCGACTGACTGGTCTGCTATCTCGCTGGGCTAATTCCCCCCTCCCCGCAGTCCTAAGTGCTGTGTGTTTCAAGTGCAGGTGTACCTGTGGTGGGTTGCCAAGTCGAGGCATGATGGTGTATGTTATTGTATTAAGGACGGTCTTCAACTATTAAAGACCGTGGAAACAATTCTCGCCACGCATAAACTAGTAGCCATGTAAGTGCTGCCGGTCTCTGAGAATGTCCCGGCACCTTTAATACTGCCGTGAATGCCGGCCTAGGTTTATTGAAGAAAAGGTATATGGTACATCCTGATCCAAATAACATTTTCCTATTATTAACCCCCCTATTCCCCCCCCCCCCCCTTTATCTAGCTTTGCTGTATCGCTATGTTGTGTCTTGTTTCCGACAGGGTGTCTTTTTTAGAAGAGTGAAGTGGGGTGAGTTCTCCATGAAGATGTGTTCATTTAAATTATTGGGGTTGTTTCTTTCGGGTTGGGGTATCTCGATGGCTTCCTTTATGTCAAGGGCTCTGCCTTTCGTTTCGTGATGAATTATTTTTAAGTCGGTTTCAATGTTAGTGAAACTGTGTCCCGCGTCGCACATGTGTTTGCATACGGCTGAGTGTGTCCCGTATTTTATCGCATTTCTATGTTCTTGGTAACGTGTATCCACTCTTCTTCCACTCTGTCTGATGTAATTAGCTTGACAGCCTGTGTCTCGGCACGTAATAGAATATACCCATGACTTTGAATACGGGTCTTGTTTATTTAGATTACTATTGTGTAGATACTTACCGGTTGTGTCATTCGTTGTGAATGGTATTTTGATGCCTTGCATTTTGAACATATTAGTGATTTTATATGTGTTCGCATTCACATAATTGAAACGCGCGAATTTGTTCTCATTATTGTCCGGCTTTGGAATAGTTTTATCTTTATTTTTATGTCTGACTTCATTTTGATCTATTTTGCTGGGCGGGAAATTGTTTTCCTTTGCTATTTGCTTCATTATTCTTATTTCCTTATTATAATTGTCTATTGGCATAGGTATGTTTAAAGCCCTGTGTACCATTGAATTGAATCCCGCTAATTTATGCATACTGGGGTGATTAGACTGATTGTCGATTGCATGCGAGGTTTGTGTGGCTTTTCGGAATTTGGAATATGAAAACTCATTATCTTTACGTTCGATGGTTATGTCGAGATAATTTATTTTCCGATCGGTTTTGGATTCCTTAGTGAATTTGATTGGTGTAGGCTATTAATGGTTTGTAGAATTGTTTCTTCGCTTGTTAATTCGGTGTCGTAGAAGCAAATTACATTATGCACGTATCCATTCCACATTACTATTCCCTTAGTTGAGGTCTTTTCTAAGAACTCATTTTCCAGTGAATTAATGAAGGTGTCGGCGATTAGCCCGCATTGTGGTGACCCCATCGCTAGGCCCTCTGTTTGTGTGTACATTTTATTGTCGAATTGAAACAAGTTTTGGCTGAGTACGACCCTCAGTAATCTCACAACCTCTTCAGTTTCTTTTGCCGAGTTGTTGGATTTTAAATTGTTTTCGATAGTGTTGATTGCTTCATTAATTGGAATATTGGTGTACATGTTAGTTATATTGAAGGTTACTAGACGTAAGCTAGGTTTCATTTGTAGCATGTTCAATGCAGTTACTAATTCCGCCGTGTTCTTTACAGAATTGTTTTTGTCATTGGAAAGACGATGTTTTAAGATTTTTAGTAACTCTCCGTTGATTTTGTCATTTGGTGCATTCCTACAGTTGACTATTGGTCTCATTGGGAACTCCTTTTGTGTATTTTTGGTTGTCCCCTCAATGACGGTATTTTCGGGTTCATGTTTATTAATTTTTATTTCTCGGCTTTTGTCACTATGTGTTCTGTTTCTTATAACGCACCTTTTATTTGTTTTTGGAATTTGTTGGTGGGGCCATTTCCTATTTCCTTCATTTCAGTGTTGTTCAGGAATTCGACTGTTTTATCGATGTATTCTTTTTTGTCCAGAATTATTGTGGTGTTCCCCTTATCTGCTTTCGTGACGACCAAGTCATGTTCTTTTATTTTTTGTTTCATGGACTTTATTTGTTTGAGTTGCTTTCTGTCTTGAGTGTTGTTGCTTCCTTCCTCTCGTTTGAGGATTTTTTGGCTTCGTTGGTGGCCAGATTTTTGGTTAATTCCTTATCTTCTGCTGGAAGCTTGTGACTGGCTATCTCAATATCTGTGATTAACTGTTTTATATTGTGGTTCACGTGTGCGTCTTTGCAGTTGTATTTCAATCCTTTGTCTAACATATTCATTTCTTCTTTAGAAAACGTTACGTTCGTTCTGTTGTTTACTCTGCTGTGGAAATTGAATTCATTGTTATTCGTGTGTTGTTCATTAGATTGATTGTTTTGTGTTTCTCCTAGTTTTCTTAGTATAATTTCTAGCGATTCGTGCTTCCTCGTTGCCCTTATTTTGACAGTGCCATGTAGGTGCTCAGTGAAGCTATTCCATTGGGATGCATGCCAGTAATTATTTAGTTGCAATTGAATGTCGTATAATTGTTTGTTGATTATTTGCTTTCTTATGTATATGAATCTTAATTCGTTTCTATCCAAAGCGCTTTGACTTGTTTAGTTGAAATGATCGACGCTGGCGTTTTCGGTATGGTTTTAATTGGTACGTATTTAGGGGTGAGATTCAGTTCTATACATTTTTTTTGTTGAACCAAATTGACGTGTCTAAATTCATGAGTTTAAGCCCGAGTGATTTGATTCTCTTGGCTTCACGATTTGCCTAGCTAGCCGTGAACATTATGGGGTTTTGAAGCCATTTTTCAATGTTGCCTTGGTAAACATAGGCTTGGTGCTTTTCAGTCGGTCAACACGAATGTACCCCACTAAGTTGGGTTATACCCTAATCCTGAATAAAAAAGTACATGAGATTAGTATATAAACTTGGATGACCCGTTTCGATCGTCAAGCGATCATCATCAGATCCATTACACTTACGCTATAAAGTCTATGTCTGAAAATACGGGTGAAAATATTTACAATATGTACACTTATTTAGTTGCTGTATTGGTAATGCAACTTGTCGGTATAGTTGATAGGCATAGATTTTGCATGAAGTCCATAGCAATTCCTGCAACTTCTCATCATCAATGCATTTCCCCTTAACTTGACGCATGCGAGAATAAAACTTTGCTGCCCTTCTCTTGTACACGACCAGTTCTGCAGCTACCCGTTTCGCTGCATCATTAAGAATTTTATATTTCAGCTTAGTTGTGAGTTCTTCACATTTGCCACACATGTCAACCTGTGGTCTTCCGAAACTGAGAGAGAATCTCTCCCTGAAAATCCTCAGAAAATACTGGTATTTGACAGCCATGTCGGGATATTAGACTAGAAACTGTTCATGCATAATTTTTACATTAAGCTGTTCATGTAAATAATGTTGTTCTCGACAGCCATAGTGGGTTACTTTTTGCGAGTAGGAGTTAATCTGTTCAACAATAGCATTTATCTCCCTACCACTTTTCGCATTGCCGGAGCGATTCTTACCTCTTTGGTCAATAGGTGACCTGCCTAGTGCGAGTAGTTTGCTAATCCTTCGTAGCCTCATGTTCGTCACACCATGCATGCTTAGGAATGCTTTCTTACTGTGTCCTTGCAAGCAACAAATACGTGATCATAGTCCGCTAGCTCATTGGTTTTTCGGGGCATGGTACATTCTCCCACTCTATGATTCACGTATCTTGGATCAAATCATAAGGATAACACTTAGAATGAACATCAAAATCAAAATATGAAAGCTATTTAATATAATTCAAACTAGGCGCTACAAAACATAAAAATTTACAAGGTTATATTTCACACTTGCCCCTAAATGAGCAAGGAATTATTAGAAATTACCCTTAAAATTCAATAGTTAAGGTTCCATCGAACCTGACAAAATTCAGAATGACATTCACTTCCATATAGCACTTCCCTTAAACTGCACTTACGAGCTCCTCATGGCTCGGTGTTTACATTTACCAATTATACATTGTCAAAACACTCTTGACTCCCTTATTAGAGTATTACTTTACTGTGCTAATTATTTATAATGATAATAACATTTACTATTTCATTTGGTCCACATGAGTATAAGTTATCATCTCTCTCTCTACAACTCTACTACTTTTGCATTGCCCAGAAAGAATTCGTGCACCCCTGGAGTTTTGGAAACTACTGACTATATCAAATTAAGACAAACTCCCCAGGTTGTCTTAAGATTTCCATAACTCGGGAACAATATTTATGTTGTTTATCAAACAAAGGGGATTTTTACTATAATCTCCATAACGATTATATCATTATTGATACGGTCCTGAACGATACTTAGCAAGAATAGTTAATATAAATGGATCTCGGCGCTAATAACCGGATCATCTCAAATGTTTATACACCTCTGCAGACCGCATGAACACATGGGGCATTCCTGACCTACCACAATCATCAGAAGCGACCCTTCTCTCTTGTCAAGGCACTCAAGTTTATTTATGAGGGGCACCGTGCGGTCTCCTCAACTCTGACGGGATTCTCTTACAAAGCCGACTGACTACAAGTATATTCCTTCGTTAGACTCGAAAAGCAATACAATAGTTTCCTTCATCGTAAATTATGCGGTTATATCATCCGCTCATATTGGCTCAGGTGAGAACACTAATTGTGAAGTATCCACGTTGGCGGGTATGAGATTAATACAATCAATAATAAAGGGGCTTTCAAAGTAACTGAACCTGAGTTCATATATGGCCGGCCTCCTAGGCATTTCCATGTAGGGAGAACTTAGGACCCAATGAAGGAGCGAGGGCATTTAAAACCAATCCTCCTTAATTAGCGACTTCCGGGTGGCATACAGCACGGTCCCCGGCGCGTAACACAATATAAATTCAGCAACCTTTCCAAATTTTGCATTAGCATATACACACATTTCTTCAGTACCGCGCGTAACAACACCCCACAATTAATTTCGTCCTGGCATAAGATCACATCAATACTAGCGTGGATATTATATACATGTTTTTTTTTTAAGATTTGGCACCAATGCTTCAGTGCCAAGTTGCAACAATGTTGGGCGCTGACACTTTTACCGACGGTTGCTGCCCTGCATCCCCTCCCTCAGAGCACATGACCTCGCCCGTCCTCACCACTGCTCGTGCGCAGTCGCGCCTGTTAGATGAGTAGTGTGAGACCAGCGCTCACGAAATACAGTCGCAATGTTTTCCAAGCAGGAGCAGAGAACGTGGATAAAAATTCAGTGTGCTAGGGGTCCCAGTGCTAAACAGTGTCACCGAGGATTGCAGGAAGCGTGCGGTGCAGCTGCGTTACCGTTCAGAACGGTAGCAAGATGGGTTGCAGCCTTTCGAGATGGGCGCGAACGTGTGGAGCACATGCCTCGATCTGGTCACCCACCAGTAAGTGATGACAATGTACAGATTGTGTCCGCGTTAGTAGAGGTGGATCGGAACGTAACGATTCGTCAATTAGAGCAAGATACCGGACTGGCGCATTCAACTGTCCTCCACATCCTGAAGGACTTACTGAAAATGAGGAAGATTGCGTCCAAATGGGTTCCGCATGACTTAACCGACATGCACAAATGGCTGCGATATGACGCGTTATGAGCGCGAAGGAGAGGCCATCTTACGGCGTATCATAACCATTGACGAGACGTGGGCCAGATCTTATGAGCCACAGTTAAAACGCCAATCGAACGAGTGGCGGCACCACGGATCACCACGGAAACAAACAGTTCGACCAACCCCCACCAATGTGAAGGTAATGTTGATTCTTGCCTATGATTGGGATGGTGTGATGATTCACCACACTGTTCTCCGAGGGCAAACCGTTAATGCGGCGTACTATTGTTCGTTTCTGCAAGACCATCTCCGAGGAGCTCTGAGAAGGAATCGGTGCCACCACATGGTTACACCGCCCATCGTTCTGCATGACAATGCTAGGGCACACACAGCAGGCGTTGTGTTGGCATTGTTGGATCGCTGGGGCTGGGAGGTCCTCTATCACCACCCATTTTCCCCCGACAACAGTCCCTGCGACTATGATCTCATCCCGAAGATGAAGATGAAAATGCGCGGGGAGCGCTTCCGTACCATTGAAGACGTTAAGCAGGCTGCCGAGCGCTCTCTTCGTACTATCAATAGATTGGGCAGTGCCAACGGGACCCAACGACTTCCGCATCGCTGGGAACACGTTGTACGCAACGGTGGGATCTACATCGAGGGCCTGTGAAACTTGGAACCATCTAAGTGAGTTAATCCAGTAATAACTAAGGTGCCCAAACTAAAAAACCAACGCATGTATATACGCTATACTAGCGTTAGTTATAATTATTATCTACGTGATGCCTTTCGAGTAAGATATTTCTCCACTGTCTTTTGATCTCCGTCTCTGAACACACTTGCCTTCATAATGTGCCTTGCACTGACAATTAATGAATCCTTGGTATTTCTTTAACTAGAACAATATAGTTCAACAATCATTTATTATTTTTTTCTTCAAGGAACCTAACGGCTTCCATATTTCATTATTACTTAATATTAATTTAACAATTAATTCATTCATGAAGTTGTTACCTTCTATTCTTGCTTTTATAGTGTTTGACATTATCATTTCATGTTATTCCAAAAGAATACAACTCCACTGAGTATTTATTTAACACATTTAACTGGTTAATTTCATAACTAAGCTATCGTTCAGAAACCCGTATATTTCTTCATACACACTGTATTTCATATATCCCTGTTTTAGATGAGAATACTTTCTCCTTATTTTTGTTGCTCGAATTCTCCCAAGAAACAACACATAATCAAAATATGTTACTTACATGACTTCCAGAGCTGCTTGCCCCGGGATCCCAATGAATCGACTTTTTCACCCACATATTTGGACTTAAGCCTTCATTGCACACATTATAACACACGTTATACACACTGATCCTTCCTTAATTTTATACATTTTACATACACTGGTAACCTTAGCTTGAGGAAATAACCTTATGATTTCATTTAGCACTTTATCACAAAAAATAATTATAAAACACTAAAAAAAATATTTTTAACACTTGAAAACTATTTAAATACAACATTTTTCACTTTTGGCATGGAATAATGCCTTTTCACACACAATGTGATTATACTCCCTAATACACTCGTGCTACATGTTCTCCAATCAACCTATCCTAGAAATGCAGGTATCGGTGTACTATTTCAGCTGATCCTAACATCTGCTTGAACGATTGTAAGTCTCTGACGGTACCCGTGGTTCCCTGTTCACCTCTGCAAGTCCTATCTGCACTGTCTATATGTGGTTATACTTTCGGCACTGACTTCTTGTCCGGGCGTGATATTTCTCGGTGCGGCTACACTAATGTACTCGGCCGTGTTTCTTGATTAATTAACGTTAGTTTTGAGTCGCAGTCTAGTTTCTAACTGGCACTCCGCTTTATGTGGTTCTCCACTCTATTTCCACATTTTCAATGTTCTTCGCTATAACTCCTTACTAGGATTCTATCACTTAAAATGTTCTGAAACTTAACTAGTTTCAAACAATTACTGCTATAGTTGACTTGACTGTTGTATCTTAAACTTCCCATGCACGGGCAAGTTTAGATGATCGAAATTTACGTTGTGACTTACTTGTTCTTTGAACGCACTAATTTAAACAGTATAACACCCTTGGTGTTCACGAATACTTGGTACTGTCGAACAGCATTACGACTTCTTGGCGTCTACGTAGACTGAGTTATGAATATCGTTGAGATTCAGCGTTTCCTCCTCAGAGGAACACTAAGACTGAATGATGTGAGACAGCACGATGCTCTCCGGCGTTGATGGTAGACTGAATGATTACCCTCGGGTTAGCTGCCTATTTATTTGATTCCGCTAAAAATAGTCTAGTTTCGCTCCTTCTCAAAACTAATTTCTAAACTAGACGTCGTAAGTTGGTGAAAAAATTATCTACTTGTTGCTCACGATCTAAACGCTTCAATTATACATAAATTTTCAAAAATCGATCGTGACAAATTACTTATAAAAATTAAAAGGTGCTCCTGTAGTGTGTAGGCGTAAATACTTTTTGTCCGACTGCCTGAGCCGCTTTCTAACTCCACCTTCCATTACGTAACGCACAATCAGCGTTTCTATTCTGTTCACATATTACAGATTTTTATACTTCTTAAAATTCTTAATTCCAGACTTATTAATATATCCGATGAGATTTCTCAAGATTTGTGCGCGGTTCTTGCCAATTCCGGTATTACACCACAATTTCTGGCCCCTCCTCTCAACCGATGTTGCAAATTTATCATTGAGTCAGGACTTCCGAGTGGTTCCCCTTTCTATATGTAGCGATGGATCTTTCCTACTGCTGAGTCGTGAAGCTGAATCACGAGCTCCACGCACGTGCGTTTAATGATTCACATACGGGTTGCAAGTAGTAACTCAGATTAAGAATCTTATCGTCCCTGAGTCACACATAGATGAGCTTGTCGGACCATCTAGCTGGCTCGTAACTGTACTGGAGTACTCTGAATATTCTTTCTTTCGTTACATATAATACCATGGGTTCGATTCTTGTCCCATAGAGATGGGTACATTACATACCTCCAATTTTCCGGCACTAACATTCACAAATACCTGAAGTTTTGCTGTCTAGGAGTCTTATTGGGATCATTTTCAGCTTTTCGCGAACGACTTCTTGCAGCACCTTCTACACCTTGGAGATAGGCGTCTTGTGCATTATTTGAGTACATATCATAGAAATGTGTGAAGATCTCTACCCTCGCGTTTTCATTAATTTTCTCAAAGCACCGGCGAGAACATCCGTAACGTGAGATAAATGCCCTATTTGACCCAACAATACCAGCATTTCGCTTATTACTAATTAATGCAAACAATGTTCATCGAATGTATAATAGGTACAGTACTTACTAGCAATCATCCCCAATTTGTTTTTTGCGCTAATTTACCACTGAAGGTTTCGTATTCTTGCCCGTTAGTACGCAGCCTTTTGATTTTCTCATGTTGATATTCTTTATTCCTCACTCCCTTCTGTCGTTTCAGTCTCGCAATCACGCACTGTTTCACTAGACGACATGCTGATCGACAATTAACTTTATGCCGTTTACTCTCTTCGCGCAAAGGCATCAGCGCGAGGGCTCTTTTGTCACTTGTTTCACTTCTACCAACATTGAATATAGAAACAACACTTCTCCAGGACAAGTGTTCTATCTGTACTCGCCGTAAAGTTTGCCGTCCCAAAACTCCCATATGGACTGCGGGACAAGTGCTATTTCTCTTACCAAACGATAGAGCTCTCTTCGCAGAACAGTATTGCACCCTTAACTCAAAACCGACAAAATGTGGACAACTGTTGTTTATGAAATCAGCGATTCAAGTTTTTAAAGAACAAGCTTCGAAAGAGCTAGAAGGAATTTCTAATAACCATAGAAATTGAAGTAGTACTAGTGAAGCTAAAGAGCCTTTATCAAATTTGAGCGGTCAATGCATGAAATACAAGATAAGCTAGTTTGAGGTTAAGAAGATTTCTTCTGACACTAGAAGGTTAAGAACAATGTACTTATCTCAAGTTGTTGTAGATGTCACACGCACTTTGTAGCACTTTTATCTCTCCAAGAGAACTAAATTTGAACCATGATAGGTTAAAATATGTCTCAATAGCGAAGCATAGCAGGTATATCAAAGATCTTAAGTGGATAGTCCAGCTTGATTGCATAATTGCAAAAATAGTAAGTCGTTACACCATTTTACATTTTTAAACCGGCGGAGTCGATCTGATTGAAGAAAGAATGCCAATTTGCATCTTTGTCTAAGACTTTCTGTGACAAGTTGCGTAGAACAAAGTGACCATGGTTGGTCAGCTGTTGAGAGTAGGATTGATCATGCGAACAGACTTCGATCGAGCAGAGGCAGCACGTCAATACACTCCGCGTGGAAGTGCCGAGCAAGGCTGAGGCGAAGAGTGCTGGAAGACTGTCAGGCGAAAGTTCGAGCGAAAGTTCAGGAATGCCAGGATGTAGGTCTCGGCTTTTATACAGCTGGACGAGCAGATGATGTCATGAATCACGAAGCTGATTGGTTGCTGGAGTAGGCAATCAGCGCACAGAACTGGGTTGGAAAGCTCCAGAAGACAAGATGTCTGTAATTTGAATTTGCAGTGCGTAGTATACAGACGTGGAATCACTGAAAAAAGTTCTAAGTGACATGTTTCAAAACCAGTCCAGCGTCAGTAACAAGGTATGAAAAATAAAGAAAAAGGTCTAGAAGAGACCTTTACTAAAAAAGGGAAAGCACGTGGTCCGCTCGAATTTTAGGTTAAGAAAAAGAATGATTTTTCTCACTCTGATAAGAAAAAGTGGTGACAAATTTAAGGCTTTGTGCCATTGGCAAATGCGAACATACAGAGGGGCGACAAGAAAAAACAGAGAGGGAAAAGCCAAAGAAAGCACCAAGAGAGAGCAGAGCTAGAGAGTTAAAGGAGCGACCATAGAGATAGGACGCACACAAGGACCTGTAGAAGTAATGAGTTTGACCAATCTCACTCTACCATCTCGACCGAAAATGCATTCAGTTATTCTAGGAGTTTGCCACACAAGAGGAGGACTTGGATCTCGTAAGAACACCAAGTCACCATCCTGAAGGTTGGGTTGAGAGAGCTGCCACATGCCTCTCCTCTGCAGCGAGTTTAGATACACAAGCTCCCACCTCTTCAAAAATCTATTTATAAGAGCCTCTATTTTTTCCCAAAGAATGGGTAAGGAGAGATCTAGTTTACGGTCAATCAGAGGAGGCGGAGCTGTTAAAGACCAGTCCAGCGTCAGAAACAAGGTATGAAAAATGAGAAAATAAAGAAAAAGGTCTAGAAGAAACTTTTTCTAAAAAGGGAAAGCACGTGGTCCGCTCGAATTTTAGGTTAACAAAAAGAATGATTTTTCTCACTCGGATAAGAGAAAGTGGTGACAAATTTAAGGCTTTGTGCCAATCGCAAAAGCGAACATACAGAGGGGCGACAAGAAAAAAACAGAGAGGGAAAAGCCAAAGAAAGCACTAAGAGAGAGCAGAGCTAGAGTGTTAAAGGAGCGACCATAGAGATAGGACGCACACAACGACCAGTAGAAGTAATGAGATTGACCATTCTCACTCTACCATCTCGACCGAAAAAGCATTTAGTTATTCTAGTAGTTTGCCACAAAAGAGGAGGACTTGGATCTCGTAAGAGCACCAAGTCACCATCCTGAAGGTTGGGTTGAGAGACCTGCCACATGCCTCTCCTCTGCAGCGAGTTTAGATACACAAGTTTCCACCTCTTCAAGAATCTATTTCTAGGAGCCTCAATTCCCCCCCCCCCTCCCAAAGAATGGGTAAGGAGAGATCTAGTTTACGGTCAATCAGAGGAGGCGGAGCTGTTAAAGAACTACCTAGCCAAAAATGACCAGGACTCAAAGGAAAGAAGTCTGAAGGATCATTGGACAGAGGGGAAAGAGTTCGAGAGTTGACATTTCCTTCAATGAGGATGGCTAAAGAGTTGAATTCTTCAAAGGACAAGTTAGAAGATCCATTTCTTTCAAATGACTTTTAGTTGACTTGACACAGGATTCCCAACGTCCACGAGGATGTGGGGCGTAGGGAGGAATGAAATGCCATTTACATTTTTTAAGTAAGAAAAATTAGAAATTTGTTCCTTAGCAAGTGGAGAACGAAGATACCTTTTCCATTGCTTGGAAGCAAGCACCAAATATAGTTCTGGCAATATCAGAAAAACGTCTGAAGAAATGCCAATTCTAGCAATACAGCGAGAGAAAGCAGCAAGAAAATAAGAAGTGGAAGCACTAGTAACGAGTTCCAAATGGATGTCACCAGTGACCATACATACAAAAAGGGAAATACTCTGTACAGTGTTAAAGATCTTTCCACTAATTACACCTGTGTGAAACTAAATTGGATATGTTAAGAATGTAAACAACGCTCTTAGGTTGCTACGTTCGTTGCCAAGAGCCGACTGCGGTGGCGTCTAGTAGCTAGTTCTGAACTAGGCCTAGTAGTCGTTGACGGTGGCGTTTGGCGGCAAAAGTAGGAACTATTTGAAAATTCAAAGTTGCAGTCCCTACTTGAATTAAAAAAACAGATACACACACTAATACAGTCATCACAATTAACACCGGTTATCAGACAGATTCTACACACACCCAAAGTACACGGGGCTACATGACCGCGTTGTCGCAGCCCCTAAACTAAGGAACCAACCATCTGTACAGTGTACATAGTTTACCAAATACTTTTCTTTTAGCCTCAGGATGTTTCTTTTGATATAAAAAGGGACCAGCGTAATCAATACCAGTGAGAGAGAACGGTCTGCTTGGAGCAGAGTGAAAGGAAGGAAGGTCAGCCATAAGTTGCTGAGGAAGTTAAGGTTTAGCTTTAAAGCAAGAAATGTACTTATGCACAACAAATGTGACCTCATGCAAGCCGTTGATAGACCAGTACTTTTCGCGGATTAAGCACAGGAGAGTTCTAGTGCCATCGTGTAAGTGCCGATAGTGGAACTGGCGAATGATCAGCTGAGCAACATGATGTTTTGAAGGGAGGATGACTGGATGTTTCTTTTTTCAGAACTGTCGGCTAAAGCTAGTTTACCGCCCACTCTTAGTAAACCATTGTCATCGAGAAAAGGACATAGGGCGAAAAGCCTGCTGTGTTTCTTAAGAGACTGGCCTTTAGAGAGAATATTAATTTCATGAGAAAATAATTCAGGCTGAGTAGGCCAAAGAACTTTGTTGGTAGCCAATTGAAGTACCAAAGTGGAAAGGAAAGGTTGAGGAAATAGAGGTTGATCGATAAAAAAATATCATCTGAGCAGATAAGCTGCAATGCGCACCAGTTACTGAAACGAGGAGTACCGCTCTAATAAAGAGGGGGAAGTAGCAACCATGAAGGCAGAAGTAGCTTTACGAACTACGGGAATATTTTTAAAATCCGAAAGTGTGTTAGAAGTCCAGTTAGAAACTTCTTCAAAAAGCCAAAAGGGACCGTGCCAGTACAGGTGGGAATGAGCTAGTAACTGGGGAACAACCACGAGAAATAATATCCGCAGGATCATCCTTGCCAGAAACATGGTTCCATTGAGAAGATTTAGAAATGTTTTGAATTTTCTCCACACGGTTGGCAACAAAAGCTTGCCAGTATGAAGGGGTTTTAGCAATCAAAGCTATCGCGATAGCAGAATCCGTCCAAAAGTAAGTGAGAAGAAATTGACAGTTCAAGTTTTGTTTAAGTTTGTTTGCCAACTCAGCAACATGCAAAGCCGCCCAAAGCTCCAAACGAGGTAACGAAAGAGATATCAAAGAGGCTACTTTAGATTTACCACAAATTAGATTAGAAGAGAGAGGAGAAGAAGCATGATTTACAACGTAAGCACAACACCCGTAGGCTTTAGTAGAGCTGTCAGCAAACAGATGTAATTCCTAGTTACATGAAAGAGAAGAGGGAATTAGCACCCTAGGAATATCTATGATAGACAAGTCACAAAGACTGTGATGGAATGTTAGCAACTTTTTCGAAATAGAAGGTGGGATTGAATTTGAATTTGAATTTATTCATAGAGAAATGCCACTGTGGCTAAAGAGCCCCTTTATGTAGCGTATACAATGTTCTGGCTTGAAATTTCGTAATAAGAAACTAAACCTAGCTTGACAACTAATAAAAAATGTATATAATACACTTATTATTAAACAAGGCAATTAGCAAACATTTTATACAGGATCAATAATGCAAATTAGAATGTAATAATCAAATAAATAACCTACATAATGTATTATTAAACCTTTTGAAAAAGAAACAAACAAATTATAGTACGTTAAAAAGGACTACATTCCTTAGGTGAATTATTATGTGATCTATTATTGAAACAGTACATGAGTGTCATGGTTACTCGAACTACTATCAATTCCACGGAAGTTGTATCTTTTATACTAAAACTATTATAAAAAGCTGTATAGCACGGATATACTGTATTTCAAAAAATGTGTATGAACTATTTATATTACGTGGTTTACAATTTCAACAAATGAGATATTTCGTATTCCTTCAGGAATTTTGATATTAGGTATTTCTTGAGTTTTGTAGTGGTAACAGAGTTTGTAAATGAGTTAAGGTGGAATGTATTAAAGAGCCGTGAAGCTGTGCAAAGGAATGATTTATTGTATTTAGTTGTACGGTGGACTGGAATCTGTAGAGTAGTATCAGTAAATCTATTTTCTCTGTTGTGGACGGAGTTCATTGGTTTAAATACATTATAGAGATAACCAGGGATTTTGTACACAATATTTTCTGGGTTAGGATAGCAATTGAAAGCTGCCTACGTTCACGAAGTTTCATCCACTGAATTTGCACATAATGCGGTGTAATGTGTACATCACGCCAGACGTCTAAAATGTAACGAACGCATGCATTATGAACTCTCTGTAATTTTATGTTAAGTGTTTCTGAAAAGTTGTCATACATTACTGATCTATATTCGATGATAGAGAGCATCAAAATTTGGATTAAAGGCTTGCGCATTTTTGACGGCGTGTAAGGGATATACCGTTTCAAGATATGCATTGATGATATACAGTAGCTTTCCTTATTACAGCTGCGGTATGCTCTCCCCAAGATAAAGTTCTATCGAAAATTACTCCTAGGTTGTTCACAGAGTTCGCTGTAGGGGATATCATTGTCTAGTAATTTTATCGGTGGGAGTGAGTTAAGATCGACAGAGTTAAGAAGTTTAGTATAGCCAATGCATATAAGTTGAGCCTTAGAAATGTTTAACTAGATGTTATGGTTTAGGGTCCACTGATGGAGGTGGGCGATGTCTTCGTTGAAAAGTTCTATACGGTGAGGTGCATCAGAGGGACTGAAATGTAAGTAGGCCAGAAGGTCATCAGCGTACATATGACAGAGACTGCTTTTTAATACACTGGACATATCATTTATGTAAAGCGAGAAGCACAATGATCCAAGAACTGACCCCTTGGGGTACACTACTTCTTACCGATTGCCAATTCTTGAGGAGCCATCGAAGAAGACCACCATCTGTTGCCGACCTGCTAGGTACGATTCAAACCAGGACAACGCATTCCGTGATAAACCAATGGAGTGCAGCTTGGCAAGGAGCAACTCATGGCTTACGCAATAGAAAGCCTTACTGAGATCTTAGGCACTGGACGTATATTCGCACACTTCCAGAGCGTCGGGTATACTCCGTTTTGTAAACAGAAGTTGAGCAAGTGTAAAATGGCAGGCAGGAATATATCAAGACCATTTGAGAGAAGGGAGATTGGAATGTTGTCCGGACCTTTGGCTTTAGTACGAATAGACCTGATCGCTTTCACTATTTGTTCTGGGTATATGTACTTGAAGTGGAATTTTTCATGATTTGGCGGCGGAAGACGTCTATAATGCTCTGCGGTCTGGGATATTCTTGTTGTGTTACTGTTGGGAACTACGTGTGAGTAATGATCGCTCAGTTCAGAGGGAGAAACTGGCATTCGGATATCGGTTGGGGGGCTGGCACCTATTCCAAGGGATTTTGCAGCTCTCCAGGATGCTGCAGCATTCTCATAGTGTCTGAAGAGGTTATATGTGAACTTTACTTTAGCATTTCTTATCGCTTGTTTTGTGTTATCCGTAGAATTTTGAATTTTTCATAGTCGTCCGGAAGTTTTGTCTTTAAAAATTCCTTGCGGGCTCTGTCACGAATTTTGATGAAGTCTTTAATTGTTCTGTTAAACCATGGAGTTGAATGGTGATTAACGTTTACTATCTTCTGAGGGGCATGTTTGTCATACAGGAAGTAGATGTTTTGGTTTTGGTAGATGTTTTCGTCTACATTGTTTGTTTTATGAAACTGCTCCCAAGGGAGTAATTCTGCATGCGCACTAAAATCACTTGAACAAAATTTACTGAAATCACGCACTAGATATGTCTTGGGTTTTTATTTAGGAGCAGATAGGGAAAATACAGCGCACAAGAGGTCATGCGCTGAGAATCCAGGAGCAGGCTCCTGTCCATATTCTATAATAAGTTCATTGCAGTTGGACAATATTATATCAAGAATGCTATCGCAGGTAGCGGTGTGGAAGGTTTCAGTGAATGGCAAACATTCAAGGTTGCAGGCATTCAACATTTCATGAATACTTTCCGTTTCAAACGTACCACTGCCAAATCTAGCATTTATGTCTAAAAAAACGCAAATATATTTGTAATTCAGTAAATATGGGTACATATCGTTCAATAATGGACGGTATACACAAGAAAAGAGTATATTTAAGTCTGGCAGGATCATTTCAAGTATCAAATAATCCGTTTTCTTACTTACCCGGAGATTTGCTAAGGATGTTGCATTTTATAATTGTCCTTGACATAAATGGCAACGCCACCTGAAACTTTGCGAAGTCTATCATTACGAAAGACGTTGTATCCACTGATATAAATTGCAGCATCCCATATTAAAGGCTTAAGAAATGTTTCACTGACTGCTATTATGACAAAAGAACTGTTATCAAAAGTATGACGAAACTCAGAAATGTGGGAGGAGTCAACTAGAGATTGTGCGTTGATGTGTGCCACTTTAAACCTGTTTGCGTTTCTCAAGCTAATGTTTGATAGTAGTTCAGTCAATACATCTTCATCATCAGGCATAAAAACGAATATCCTCTTAATTACAGATTTAAGAACTTATACACACAATATGTACTATAAACTGTTTTGCAAACTTGAAATCACTATGGTAATAAAAATAATAACACAAATGATAAAATGACCAATAAAAAAACAACAATGAATAGCCTAATTTTCGCTAAAAATAAAAGAAATTCTAGTGAGATATCGAGTATACAGTACGAGAGTAATTTTGAAGTTGATATTAATACCTACAATGCTAGACACAGAGAGAAGAGAAATAAAATAATTACTTAAAAACTAGAGCAATGAATCTAATTCTAATTAACTAATAACATGAATTTGAGTAAAGAAGAAAGAAAAGTATTTTGATCTTCCTTATTTTCAAGTAGCCTCTCCAGGTTCCATATTAGATTAGATTAGATTAGAGTTTTATTAATCCATTTGATCAATTACATGTATACAATACATTTTTGATATAGGACACGTCAGTAATTACATCTATGAAATAAAAGAATTTACAGGTATATATTACTAATACAATAGCTATTTATAACTTATTATACTAAGAGATCTTAAGAGATACACTCTTATTGGACAACTATATACACCTTACTCTATTATTACAATATGTAAACTTAATTCTATAAATACAACAACTTACAGCTAGGTATTACAATTAAAATATAAAAGTAAAATATAATTATAGATTTCATCGTTTCTATACACTAAGATATTCAACTACAGAGTAAAAACAATGGCACTGAAGATAAGCTTTCAACATTCTTTCAAAGGTTTTTATTTTTGGGGCAAATTTTATATACTGGGATAGTTTATTGTATAATTTAACTCCTGTGTGAAAAGTTCCTTTTTGATATATGCTTGTGTGTGTGTGTGTGAAATATGAATGTTTTGAAATTTTCTTGTGTTATATATATGCACATCATTGTTTGTTTTAAGAAAAACGTCTTTATTCATTAAATTCTTTTTAAAAAACATAATACTTTCAAAGATATGAACGCAGGGCAGTGGGAAAATGTTTAAATCTTTAAACAGAGGTCTACATGATTCTCTAGTGTTTACATTTGCCATAATTCTAATCGCCCTCTTTTGTATCCTAAACGTGCTTAGTACATCTGGTGACATACCTCAAAATATGACCCCATATCTTAAGTATGAATGGAAATAAGCAAAATAAGTATTTCTTAATATGTGCATGCTTGTGCAAGTTTTCAAAATACGTAACGCAGAGCACATCGAGTTCAGTTTAGCACTCAGATATTGTATATGTTTATTCCATTTCAAGTCATGTTGTATCCATAGTCCTAAAAACTTTGTTTCTGATTTATTTTCAATTTGATGACCATTTAATATTATATTGGGCTTCAGAGGATTCCTATTCTGTATAGTGTGGAAATTTAGAGATACTGCTTTTATAGTTTATTATGAGGCGATTATCTTGTGACCATTTGGTTAACTATTCTGTAACGAAGACCGCAGACTGCTGTAAGACCTGCTTAATTTCACTTTTTATTACGAGTGTTGTATCGTCCACAAACAAAGTTTCCTTATGAGAACAAACGTTCTGTGTCATATCATTGATATATAGAAGAAAGAATAGTGGGCGGAATACCGATCCCTGGTATACTCCAAATTTAATAATTCCCTGATTGGACAATGTTTCATTAAGTAATTTGGTTCCATCATTCTTGTGTCTCAAGCTTACTATTTGTTTACGCCTTGTTAAGTAAGACTCTATCCATTTATTAGCTAGACCTCTAATACCATACGGTATTGATTTAGTTTTGTAAGGAGGATTTGATGGTCAACAACATCAAATGCTTTCGATCAATCCAAGAATAGGTCAGTTACATGTTCCTTATTGTCAATTAATTTCAGTAGACTATTACTACATTCATAAATTGCTGTCTGTGTAGATCTTTCCGTTCTGAATCCATGTTGTGAGTTTGATAGTATTTCATATTTGCTATAAAACTTATCAGTCTCTTATACATGATTTTTTCCACAATTTTTGCAATACCAGTTGGTAAGGTAATAGGACGATAGTTATCTAATTCATCTTTTGAACCGTTTTTGTGCACTGGAATTACTCTTGATAACTTCAAAATATCCGGGTAAGTTCCTGAGAGAATTGAACTGTTAATTAAGTGCGTAAGTGGATTTATTATATTTTCTGCACATTTCTTTAAAATTGCATCAGGGATGCCATCAAAGGCAGCACAGAATGTATTTTTAGCTCTTTTATAACTATTATTACCTCTTCACTTGTGACATGATTTATAAATAAAGAATCACTGCATATATTTATTTTATTATTAGAATTTAATGTATTTACGTGTGATTTATTTAATATTTTTTGTGGAATTTCCAGAAAATAGTCATTAAAAGTGTTTGCTATTTCCTCTGGATTATTAATCACTTTACTACTGCTGGTCAGTGTAATGTTCCTGTGTATTTTAGCAGATTTTCCAGTTTCTTTCTTTATCACGGACCACATAGCCCTGTTTTTATTACATGATTGGGAAATAAAATTATCATTATGCATTTTCTTTGCTAGTCTCATTACCTTATTTATTATGCTAGTGTATTTTTGTAGTATAAATTGAATTCAGGTGTTGTGTAGCATTGTTTATATAATCTGTGTAGAACTTCCTTTCTTTAACATAAATTTCTAATCCCTGTTGTTATCCAATTGCTAGTTTTGTTATTTTCAATAGTTCTTTGTTTAAAGGGGAATGCTGTTTCAAAATAGTGTTTTAGGGTACTGTTGAATGCATTAAATTTATCATTTACATTTTATAGTTTATAAATTTCTGACCATGCTTCCTTATTTAATAAATCATTGATATATGTAACATTTGTTTCACTGAATGACCTGCACTTTGATTTTATTCCATTATCATTATTATTGATTGTTTCGGGTACTTCAAAACTCAGTATTTGTCCATGGTGGTCACTAAAATCCGGACAATAGACTTCTATTGAATGGTGATTTATCTGTGTTAATAAAAATTTGATCAGGAGTGGTTTTACTAAATGTTGTTATTCTTGTTGGGGTATTTACTGTAGGTTTCAGTTCATAGGAAATTAGTAACTGTGTTAATAATTCACAATTTCTATCACATTTTAATAAATCCACATTCCCATCCCCACAAATTATTATATCGAAATTTACTTTGCTCATGTTATTGAGTAACAATTCTAATTTGTCTATAAATAAACAAAAATTTCCTGACGGAGAACGGTATACGCATACAATTATTAACTTAAACTGCTGTATTTTCATGGCAGAGAATTCAAAATCCTGTTCCATAATTAGATAATCATAACTGTTCATGATCTAAATAATTTCTTAAGGAGATACAAGTACAACCATGGCTAATATTAGATCTAGAGTATTTACTAGCTAGTATAAACCCTGGGAATTGAATTAATTCGAGTTGTTCCTCTTTAAGCCAATGTTCTGAAATACATAGTGCTGAGATGTCTTTAAGTTCATTTTTAAGCATTAGATATATGTAATCAATTTTATAATAGAGAGACTGAACATCCTGGTGGTAAATTTTAAATTTGTTACTTTTGCACGCTTGGGTTGGTGATTTATTTACATTATTATTATTATCATAATTGTTATTATTATTGTTGCTAGGCAAACCAGAATTACCATTGTTACACTCAGTTAAATTTGACATGACAAGAGTTTAGTGCTTTTCAGTCGGTCAACACGAATGTACCCAAAAGAGATGGGTTATGCCCTAATCCTGAAATAAATTACATGAGATTAATAAAACACTAGGATGACCAGTTTCGATCGTCAAGCGATCATCATCAGATCCAATACACTTAGGCTATAAAATCTATGTTTGAAATACAGGTGAAAATATTTACAATATGTACAATTATTTAGTTGCAGTATTGGTACTGCAACTGTCAGTGTATGCTAAATGCAGTATATATGTTAGGTGAAATGCTAAATGATGATGGCTATCCGGAGATTGTACTTTAGAGAGATTATATGGTTGTAAACTATGGTTAAACTATAAAATTTTAGGCTAACTACTTATCTGATTGTCTTCCGTACTACAGCTATTCGCAGTTTTCGTGGTCACTTGAACTCGCTGTGCGGTCGACAGCGAGTTCAAGTGACCACGAAAACTGCGAATAGCTGTAGTACGGAAGACAATCAGATAAGTAGTTAGCCTAAAATTTTATAGTTTAACCATAGTTTACAACCATATAATCTCTCTAAAGTACAATCTCCGGATAGCCATCATCATTTAGCATTTCACCTAACATATATACTGCATTTAGCATACACTGACAGTTGCAGTACCAATACTGCAACTAAATAATTGTACATATTGTAAATATTTTCACCTGTATTTCAAACATAGATTTTATAGCCTAAGTGTATTGGATCTGATGATGATCGCTTGACGATCGAAACTGGTCATCCTAGTGTTTTATTAATCTCATGTAATTTATTTCAGGATTAGGGCATAACCCATCTCTTTTGGGTACATTCGTGTTGACCGACTGAAAAGCACTAAACTCTTGTTTACTAAGGCAGCACTGAAAATATGGCTTCAAACACCACAATGTAAATTTGACATCAATAGATCTGAATGCCAAACCTCACGTTTGGCTTCTTTTACCAGTTTCCCTGCTTCCACTCTAAAGATATTACTGTTGAACTATACTTACCATTTGAATTTACAATTTTGCATATTTCATCACTATGATACTCTTTTCCTGTCCCATTTAAGTGTAGACCATGCCGAGTGTGGAACTTCCTGTCTAATTTACTTACATCTATAATTTGGACATTTGGAAAACTCTTACAAATTTTATGAACTTTTCCTTTTGTATCCTCTATTTCTACATTTACACATGATTTGGGAATTAAGTCATATCTCTGCGGAATGTTTACAATAATGACATTTGTGTTATGCATGGATGGCAATGTACACGTCGATTGCTCCATCGATGATAACAGCAAAATCCTTTGAAGTTAGGGACGCACATTCTCCTACCATCCCGCCCGTGACCGCTGCAATGGGAGCTCCTGGTTTCACAGTCGAAGTGACCTCCATGTTTACACTCCTCTCCAGAACGTTTGCTGCTATGTCTCGCCCGTGACTAACCGCAAATATCCGCATCTTCCTGGATTTTCTCTTTATCACTTTCTTCTTTTCTTCTTGAAGAATGTCTTCATTCTCTTCGACGAGTGCTCCAAATGAATTTGAGACGGGAATTTCATTTACTCCATTTTTAGGCCTAAGCTTCTGTGATCTTACACTACCAGCGACCATTGTTGACCTTGTTTCCCTGCTTTTTCTCTGTTTACTTTTAATTTATTCATCTCTTCCATTAAGTTAGCAATATCTTTCTTTAGTAGCTTTATAATTTCATCTTTTGAGGACAGTTCGTTTCTCAGGTTATGACATTCGCATGACGGTTGCGGTACATTACGACAATCGGTTTCACTCTTCTCCTCATTCAATTTTACCTGAGATCTTGTGATGATTTTATTTGCATTTTTTACTTTTATTTTGCACGACGAGCATAAATCCGTAACAGTTACACCACCTGACGAGACACTAACACTGTTTACTGACGACATACTAGAGATCTAAGTTAGCCTAGATGTTTACACCAAATTTCACTAAATTTATTTTGATTATTACTACCTAAATGATGTAATCTAATTACCTACTGATAGAGGAGAATGTGAAATACGTATATCTTCCAATCGGGTGAAATCTCGTAAAAGCACCACTGCTCTACTTGGTTCAAACAGTGATTGGAGAAGTCACCGAATCTTTGGATACACGTTCCCATAACTTAGTTAAAGTTTATTAAATTATCAACAAGAATTTCTAAATACTATCAATATTCCGTATTTCACTTGACCTAAGGAAAGTGACTTTATTGATTTTACACCTCTGTTATAATATTTTACCACTTTTATCAAATATTTTCACTAGCTGCTATTTCACTACACTTTCACTGTGACGCCATCTTGCCGCAAGAGTTGAAGTGTTGAGTCATCAGCTGCGCGATTCTACAATGGGTGATTACTTCAAGGGTGTTGGGTACCGCATCTTCAACGCCTCGAGGTCTCGAGTTGTTGTCAGTCTGTTTTTTGTATCACCCACACGTACCATGATAACACCGTCAATGCTCCACGTGGAACTTTAGTGGAGTCATTCGTCTGAAAAAGATCAACAGGTGAATTAAACATGTTGTCAGATGGGAGGCTAGTTAACAGTCCTTCGGAATTTGAATTCCACTTATGAAGAAGGAATCCTCCTCCTTAAGAGTAAAGCCTTTGGATCTCGTGAAAGTTCGAGAGCTTCGGAAATGGTTTTAAAAGAGTGAAAAAATCGTCCACGTAAAAGGAATTTTTCAAAAGATTAGAAGTTTGAGGGAAAAGCAAGTGACTGTCTTAATCAGCAAGATGCTTTAAAGTACGAATAGCGAGGAAGACAGATGTCTTAAGACCCTAAGTAAATGATTTCAATAAAAAAAAAATTAATGGGTTTGGAAGGGCTATCACGCCAGAGAATTCTTTGAAGATCTTGTTGCTCTGAGTTAGTTAAGATCTGTCGATACATTTGTTTTATGTCTGCGATAACACCGACAGGAAATAAACGGAAATTCAAAAGTACGGAGGAAAGATCAGACTGAATGGCAGGACCTGCCAATAGGGTGTCGTTTAAGGAAATACCATTAGAATCAGTAGCAGAACCATTAAAGATGACCCATATTTTTTCTTCAGTGGAAAGATTTTTCCAAACAGGCTGGTGGTTTAAGTAAACACTTTCAAGGAAAGGGTTAGATCAGAAACAATTTCCATGTGGTTAGAAGTTTCGTAGTCTTCCATGAATTCAAGGTATTGCTTTTGAGCTGAGGGGTCTCGCTTAAGTTTATATTCAATGGCAAATAATGCTTTAATAACTCTAGGGTGAGAGTCATATAAAGGGGGAGGAGAAAGAATATGAGGCAGAGATACAATAAATTTACCCTCTGAATTACGAGTGGTGGTTTCACGGAAACATTCCTCGCAAAGTTCATCCTCGGAAGAAAGAGAATCCTCGGTAGAAAGAGAAGAGGTAGAGTCGATGGATTCAATTTGCCAAAAATTTTCTAAGTTTTGTTTTAAGTCTGCATTGATAGTGTGACACTGTGAAGAGGATTGAACAACCTTAAGTGGAATGTGACCAGTAATGAGCCAGCCAAATTTAGTATGATGAGAATAAATGCCAGGAACGATACCAACTCTAGAAGGTAAAAAAATTGCCAAACTACGTTAGCACCAATAAGAATGTCGACAGTAGAACTTTGATGAAACTGGGGGTCGGCTAATTTAAGATCAGAAGGAAACTTCCATATGACAATTGAAAAAGAATGGCTAGGGGTTGGGCTTCCAGTGATAGGAAGAGATAAACAATTAAAGTGAAGACTAGTACCAAATTGAACAGAATCCTTAGTGTGTAGTTTCACATAATTTAAGGAAGTACACTTATTGTTATTGATAGCATATATTTCAATGGTGGTGGATAAAGACTGAAGACCTAACCTTTCAACCAGCGGTTGGGAGAAAAAGTCATGTGTTGCAGCATTATCAAGCAAGGCGCGTGCAAAATGCCAGTTGCTAGTATTGTATTGTGTATTGTATAGTGCACAAAAGATCTTGCGTGCTACGCAAGAGTGAATTAGACAAGTTATCAGATGGGAGGCTAGTTAACAATGAGTAAGTAGTTCTCACAAGGGTAGTTTGATTGTAAGATTGAGCAACAGTTTTAGAATTTGATTGCGTACCAGAGGTTAGGAAAGATTTACTACTGGGGCCTGGCGTAGATTGAGAAATAGAGCCAGCGACAATCTCAGATGTTTTACCAGAAAAAGTAGACCGTGGTTTATGAAAACTATGCAATGAGGAATGATGACGTGATTTGCAGTGCATAGAGATTCTCTCGGAAGGACAATCTGCCAGAGAATGTTTTTCGGATAGACTGTTAAAACAGCGTTTGTATTGCGAAACAGTTTTTTTCTACGATCATCCTGTACTCGAATTTGCTGTGTGTAAGATTTCATCATTTAAAAGTTTTGGTACTGTACCCGTTCGGCCGAGGGATGCGATGACCCATCTGCTATTACATCGCATTCCTGGATTTCCAGGACAGAGTGGAGTTAAATGAACATGAAGTCAAATAAGGAATGTGTCAGAAATTCAGTTGAAATATCACAAAAGCAGAGGGTAACAATAGATAAAGTATCTCCAGGGTCGTTAAGGGCTTAAATTTAATTAAAAAATACAAATAGAAATGGGCGCCACCAACTGAATTCCTAGCAAACCACATCCTTCCTGGTTAAGCCTTAATTAGGACAAGGAAAGGATTAGGAAAACCACATCATCATCAGATCACAACTAAGATTAAATTAATTAATTGGTATTCTGCCCGAAGGCAGGTCCGAGCCTCCGAAAAGGCTACCCCCAGCCGGAGTTTACTTGCGGTAGGGTGGCCAGGGCCTTTCCGCTCCTCCTTATGTTGGCCAACAGCGCGCAGTGCCTAGAACCGGCATACCATCCAAGTTCTGACTGCGCCCAATGTTGCTTAACTGCGGAGTTCTCATGGGATCCGGTGTTTCAACAAGGCTAGGCCGTTGGCCACAACTAAGATAAAAACAAATTTATTCAAACTTTGATAGTCAGACATAGAAATTTTAAACACACATCCTACCTAAGAGTATGGTCGAATGCCACGTTAGATTGTCGTTGTCCTGAAAATCAAACCATCTCCATGCTATTCAAAAGTGTACTGCATCCACATAAAATATGAAAATGTGCTTAAGTTCGCTTGGGTTCTCAGGTTCACCGTAGCACTATGTCTATGCGTCACTGACATTTGTGATTCCTGAGACCTAACTTCTCTTTATGTTAACATCATGAATGTGGATGTCAAAAAAAAAAATGAATCTGTCTAAACAAATCATTCTAATAACACATATTTAAATATCAACTTATTTTATGGCTTGAATGGCATTATTCAAATACTGAAAAATTTAATAAATGCTCCTAGAAATCTAACAATTAATTTACACTATATTTACACTGTCACTAATTATTGCTTGTTTGTGAATCAAAGGAACTTCGCTATTCATTGGTTATCATCATCATCATCATATCAAAATTAAATATCTCTCACATTAGTTCTCATCTCAATATTCATAATATTTAAGTCAGAATAATTAATTTATTACCATCAAATCATTTAAATGAATATTATAATTATCAATACATTATATTCTTCAATTATCCACACACTCTCATTTCAATATCTCATTCAGATTAAATCATCTCAATTCATCCATTTAAATTGTTTAATTCATTAATTCAAGTTGCAATTCATCAAATTATTTAAATCATATTTCTTATTTAAATTTATTTAAATCCATTTAAATTTATTAATCATCAGCTTCTTTAATTAATTATCACCTTTTAATTCAGTTATTCATCAGCTGTTTAATCATCTATTAATTTATTTAATTCAGTTAATTTATTCAATCTTTAATTCATCCATTTATTTAATTCATCGATTTATTCAAAATTTAATTTATCAATTTATTCAAATTTTATTTCATCTGATTATTTAGATTTTTATTTCATCGAGTCATTTAGATTTTTATTTCATTGGGTCAGATCATTAATATGCTTAAACTTCAGATTATTATTTTATAAATTATTATTATCAGAAAATCTTGTATTATCAACATTATTTATTTGTTTAATTTCCTAAAATATTGTTTAATATAGGTTATAGAACGTTGTCTTACAGTTTTATCACTTCCAAGTTATATCTCGTATTTAATTATCATGCCAAAATTATTATTGCCTTCACAAAATCACGTTGGATCTCACTATCCAAAACTTCATCATATACTCTCACTTTATCACATACCATATTTGAATACCATAATTTTTCCATATAACACCATAATTATTCCACATAACACCATAACTATTCAGCGCACAGCATGAATCTCAAAAATATGCTAGACTGGGTTCAACAACCTCATGTCTGCCTCAAAATACTCATAGGCAATATTGCAACTTCCACTTGGCAACTTCCAAAAAAATACCTATCACAAACTTCACTTAATCACGTTGCATGATCTACAAAAATATATAACTGGCTTCAAATTATTAACGCACACAATCTCCAAGAACTGTAATTAATCTGATCATATCTAGACAACTTCTTAAGCAATAAGGAAAATTACCTTAGAAATCGTAATCCAATTCAAGATCTGCTTTCAAATATAGCATAAATTCTCTTAAGATTCTCAAAATTCACTTCAAAGAAAAACACCAATGTGTTATAATCTCTCACATCAAAAATATGTAATACTGATCTGCCTCAAAATAAATCTGACCATAAATGATTCATCTTACAAGATTCGATTACTTGAAATCCTTCTCAAAGGTATCAAACTCACTCACAAAAGAGCATCAAAAGTATCAAAAGTATCAAAGGTATAAGCTGTTAAATGAATGTACTCTCAAAAGAGTATAGCAACAAAATATTGGATTGGCAAAACAAGAATTACAAAATGTAACCCTGCTGACATTTATTTTTAATTTATTTAACAAAATTCGACTAATGTGTGACTAGTAGTTTCTTGTTTAATCCTCTTATGATCTTAAGTACACTCGGATGATAAAAAATGAGGCCCTCGACTGGCAGGTAAAGTGTGTGCCTCCACGCAATCGCCTTAAGCGAAAGGCCCTGCCCCGTAGACTACCATGATAATGCCCTAGACGATGGGTCAGGTGTGTGCCACCACGCAATCGCATAAAGCGACAGGCCCCATCTCGTAGACTGATGAGTGAGTGTACCAGATTGGAATCAACAAGTCTCTAGTTGTCACATAAAAGCGATATTCATTCACTTGAGTGAATCAAAATTTAATATCACCAAACAATCCAATAAGAAAATCCCTACTGATGAATTATACATACTCGCTAGTATGCAATGAACTGACGAAATAATTTATCCAATTGCAGATCACGAGTTCGAAACACTCGCCACAAAAAAATATCTATCCAAGAAATACTATCCTTACTGAAAAATATCAAAAAGACCAAACTTCTGCCTAATAATGCCAACCAATGGTGAGAACGTCGTATAACGGTGCCTGCCATATCATATCGTAACACCATATTCTAGCAAATGGAGCAAAAAATATCTAAGCCATGTCAAAATAATCGTAGAACTCCTACTAGAAATATATACAAGTATGCCCAGTGTTCATGAAAATCATATCAGGAAAGTCATAACTCTTACAATACCTTCTTATTTCAGCTGTTAATATAATTCAAAGATCGCCGATAATCCTCGTGTGTGCCACAAATTTCTCGAAAGATCGACGAAAACATTGTATCACCCACTGAACTAACGACTGACTTCATATTCCAAGTGAATCTGATGTTGGATATCCTCTTCTTCAGGAACCGAATCAATCGCTCTGTGGTGCCATCACGTCTCCGTATTCGCCTAGCCCGACATGATGAACTGAATATTATCCATCACGGATATTGTCCAAACTCTTCCATAAAAGTTCAAAAATGTAGAGTACCCCATACCCTTCGAATATGTCACGCCACTGTTCCATACAATGTTCGGTTTGCATATGACAAAAAGTTAATCTCCACAGCGGCTGAATTTCACTAGTAGAAAATAAATTATTTAGAAAAGTGTATTGATTTCTTAAACACCCTGTATCTGTGTTCGTAACTGATATTTCATAATTGTTCATGAAAAACAACTATAATGCTGCACGTGCCACTGTTTACTGAGTGCATATTCTTGTAACTGTTCACCTGCCAAAAAGCAGTAATGTTGGACTGACCCCATGGTCGCCTTAAATATTCCGGTCTAAAATGCATTATCTAATATGCCGTAATACCATTGAAATATATCTAAGTCCATTTAGAAGTTCACAATAGCAGTATATAATTGCTATCTGCCTGCACAATTGGACTCTCGAACACAAGTCCAAACTTATTAAGTTTGACAAAATGTCGAAATAATGTTCAGCTGCTTGCATGTCGCCTGCTTGAAAAATGTCGGCCACAGCACGACCTGTTCCGCCTCACTGTTCTCGTATAATGCGACGCTGAAAACTGGCCTCATTATATCACTTCGCTGTGCTGTTCTGTATTAAGAATGTAGCTCGAAATAATGTTTTCAGTTCTATCACAATGCTGCGTATTACTTTAACGAACTGTAACATTGGAAAAGCATTGCTGTTTCACATAACTGTAACCACGATGTTGAAAAGACATCTGCCTGAACACCGGCTCTCTTTCACTTCCACGGCTTGTGTAATCTGCCTTGCTAACTGAATCTCGCACTGCACACCGTGCTCCGCTCGGTTTGACTGACTGACCTACTTTCGTTCTCCTGGCGCACGTTGCTATCAGCTTAATTTGCTGGACTAATAATGTCGCTTTCCTAGCGCACCATATGCTCTGCTCAGCTTGACTGGCTGGACTCGTACTGCTGTTGTTCTCAGACGGTGTGATGAGCTCCGCTCGGCTCTATCACGTGACTTTCCCCTTCCTTCTGCGGTCATACGTCACAACTATAATCTCGACCACAATCCTATCGGCAATTAAGTTATAACATAACTTAAGGAGTTATCTGCCTTTCTCCAAGTTATTACCATAAAGATTTCTTGATATATCCTTCTCTTCTGAGATTATATAATATTATATTCCATATAGATCTTTATAATACTCCAATATTCCTCCCATAATTACATCTGCTTGACTGGTAGTGCCTCCTTCATCCTTGGCCTCCTACGTCATTTCCTACCACTCTTCTCGACTCGATCTGAGCGCTATCTTTTCTTCTTTTCCCATAAATCTCAACTATGGCTCGATCACAACTGGCGTAGCCGATAGCCTCAACTAGGTATCGGGTTCATCTCTCCCGTACATCTCCTTTTTTATCAGTCTTGAGAAAAAAAATACTCTCAGGCATCCTCTATACACAACAAATAATGTACACGATAGCTCTGCAATCATCCTCTTTCTAAGCATAATGATACTTCCTAATGCTGGCTGCGTTGAAAGTTCCAACAACTTCATTTCTATCTATTCCCTCGGTGGACTATATCTTCTTAAATTAAATCTTCATCTTCGACCTGATATGTCTCAACTATGATGATGGATTCCCAATGACTAGTATCCTGATTCAGCGTTAAGTTGTCGTTTTTTTCTGCACCACTCCTGCTTGCCCTATTGACAATTCGAATTACCTCTTCGGATGGTGCACTAGGCTGTCAATTGTCTTGCCTTGATCTCCCATATTCTAGATTATCTTGTCTTTCATTTTGATCATTCCTCCTATTATCTTGCCTATTGTTTTGATTGGACTGCTGATTTTGGTTCCAGTTGTATCTGCCTCGATATCGATTATTATATCTGTTCCGGTTCTGGTATCTGGAATTCTGATCGTAGTTCCTGTATCTACTATCTCTTGTATCTTGATCATATGGCCTCTGATATAGTCCTTGATATCTGTCATTCCCACGGACGTTGTGAATATTTCCTCTATTCCCTTCGTTTCTTCTCTTTCCCCAGGAATCTCTTCTATCTGTCTGTGCTGCATTATCGACAACTACCGCATTCACTTCTTGCGTGTTTCGATTTTCATTCCTTGAAGTTCTGGGTGTCATCTGAGCGCTCGTATAATCCAATCTGCGTAGGATATCATCATAATGCTCAAGTGTGTTCGCTCCTGACGCTATGAGTGATCTTTGTACCTCTACTGGCAACTGCCTTGCTATTGCTTGTAAAAGTTCTTCTTCTGGCAATGGAGGAATGAAAAATTGTAATTTAGCCAATTTCGAAGTAAAGTAATTTGCATAATGCGTCGGATGCGACGTAGAGTAACGTTTCGAGTAAATTTCTGCTCTTACGTTCAACTGATCCTCTGCACTCCAGAATCTTCGTAAAAATGCTATGGCAAATTGTTCCATGTTCGCAAAGTTACTCCTAAATGCGCGAAACCAAGTTAACGCTGGCCGGTCTAAGGCGCGTTCGACTACCCTTAGTTCTCTCTCCTTGGCTACTCTATGTTCCGCCATGTACTCGCGAATATCTCTCAGAAATTCGACTGGTGTGACTCCTGTGTTCCCCGAAAACTTCCTTGGTTTATCATCCAGATTTCTGATTATGGTCACCGGACCTGAGTATCGTTCACTCATACTAGACGTGCTTCTATTCTGATTCGAATTACCTTGAGGGTTTGAACTAGTCCTTTCGAAAGTAACATTCTGTTGCGTTTGACTATCTTCTCCTACGCTAACCTCTTGACTGTTCATACTGCGATCTATCGGTGTCTGATTTATCGATATTTCCCCCGTTGTAACACCTTGACTTGTAAAACTATTTATTATAGACTCTAGTTTAGTCATCCTATCTTCCGTTCGCTTTTCCACTGTTTTGACATTGGTCTCCAAATTATCCAACGACATAACAGTCTGCGTTCTGTTACTCTCTTCCAAATCGTTCTTCAATTTGTCTATCTTATCTTCGCATGTTGTCTTTACTGATGCGACTTGTTCTTTTAATTGATCTATATCTGTCCTGAATTGAGCTGAATCTATCTTCATCGCTTCCTTATTCTCAGTAAATCTCGCTTCCAAATTCGCCATACCTGCGATTAATTTCTCATCCAGCCCTGCACGCTTTTCTTTTGCTTCGGCATCGACCTCACTATACCGTTCTTCCACTATTGCACCGACTCTAGTTTTGAACAATGCTAAGTTTTCATTAACTTTTTGATCTATATCATCATCAATTTTCCTAATGTCTGCCTGCAATTGGTTTTCTAAGGATTTCAAGTTAGAATTAACCTCTCCTAAGACTTCCTCTTTAACTGTCCCAATTATTGATTTTAAACTTTTGATTTCATTACCTAAATTCATTTCTAAACCTTTGATCTTGGACTCGAAAGATACTTCGGTAGACCACTCTTGTATTTTGCCTACATCTGCCACTAAACCATCTATGTCGAATCGTAATTTCGATACATCTGATTTAATATCTTTCTGTATAGACATAACATCTGTTCTCAAATTAAGAATATTTTCTTCTTCTCTATTTTCTAACTCAATAATATTTTTTCTTAACATATGCAAATTTTTCTCTCCTTTCATTTCTACTGCCTTTATATCTGATTGTAAAGCCTTGAATATTTCATCATTCTTTAACGTTAATCTATTTTCCAAACTCGTTAAATTATTTTTCAGCTCTGTGTTATTTTCGTCACTACGAGCTTGTAATCTAGTTTCTAACAATTTAAAACTTGCCTTTAAATTAGCTTCACTAGCTTTCAAATTGCTTTCAGTACTACTCTGTAATCTTTCTTCCAATATTTTTAGATTATTTTCGTTACTCGTCTGCAATGACTTCAATTCATTCCTACTACTGGACTGTAATCTTTCTTCCAATAATTTTAGATTATTTTCAGTGCTAGTCTGCAATGACTTCAAGTTAGTTTCGTTACTAGTCTGCAATGACTTTAATTCAACTTTACTATTTGACTGCAATCTAGTCTCTAATGACTTTAAATTATTTTCATTACTGGTCTGTAATCTAGTCTCTAATGACTTTAAATTATTTTCAGTGCTAGTCTGCAATGACTTTAAATTAGCTTCACTAGCTTTCAAATTTTCTCTACATCTAGCTTGTAAATCATTCTTCTGTTCTTTGCTTTCTGATTCCATTCTAGAAATAGTTACTGCAATACCAGACATGTCGCCCCGTAACTCTCCTAACACCTTAGCAAAATCTTCCGCTGACATAATTGTACCTTTCAACAAACGTTTAATTCAGAGACGTTGGATAGCAAAACATCACAATGTATCAATTCCTGATTTCACTTGGGTATAAGAAAAATGACTTATAATTAAACATGATATAACACTAATATGATTAACATGATCACTGGAATGGGCATACAAGTATATTGTCTGACCAAGTTTAATAAATTTTATAACGCCATTAAATGAAATAGAGATAAATCTCTTCGTAATCTAAATCTGATTGTGTTTCCATAGAATAAACGAAATCGAATCCCCACGTTGGGCGCCAATTCTCCCTCTCTCTGTACCCGTTCGGCCGAGGGATGCAATGACCCATCAGCTATTACATCGCATTCCTGGATTTCCAGGACAGTGTGGAGTTAAATGAACATGAAGTCAAATAAGGAATGTGTCGGAAATTCAGTTGAAATATCACAAAAGCAGAGGGTAACACGAGATAAAGTATCTCCAGGGTCGTTACGGGCTTAAATTTAATTTAAAAATACAAATAGAAATGGGCGCCACCAACTGAATTCCTAGCAAACCACATCCTTCCTGGTTAAGCCTTAATTAAGGCAAGGAAAGGATTAGGAAAACCACATCATCATCAGATCACAACTAAGATAAAAACAAATTTATTCAAACTTTGATAGTCAGACATAGAAATTTTAAACACACATCCTACCTAAGAGTATGGTCGAATGCCACGTTAGATTGTCATTGTCCTGAAAATCGAACCATCTCCATGCTATTCAAAAGTGTACTTCATCCACATAAAATATGAAAATGTGCTAAAGTTCGCTTGGGTTCTCAGGTTCACCGTAGCACTATGTCTATGCGTCACTGACATTTGTGATTCCTGAGACCTAACTTCTCTTTAAGTTAACATCATGAATGTGGACGTCAAAAAAATGAATCTGTCTAAACAAATCATTCTAATAACACATATTTAAATATCAACTTATTTTATGGCTTAAATGGCATTATTCACATACTGAAAAATTTAATAAATGCTCCTAGAAATCTTACAATTAATTAACACTATATTTACACTGTCACTAATTATTGCTTGTTTGTGAATCAAAGAAACTTCGCTATTCATTGGTTATCATCATCATCATATCAAAATTAAATATCTCTCACATTAGTTCTCATCTCAATATTCATTATATTCAAGTCAGAATAATTAATTTATTACCATAAAATCATTTAAATGAATATTATAATCATCAATTCATTATATTCTTCAATTATCCACACACTCTCATTTCAATATCTCATTCAGATTAAATCATCTCAATACATCCATTTAAATTGTTTAATTCATTAATTCAAGTTGCAATTCATCAAATTATTTAACTCATATTTCTTATTTAAATTTAATTAAATCCATTTAAATTTATTAATCATCAGCTTCTTTAATTAATTATCACCTTTTAATTCAGTTATTCATCAGCTGTTTAATCATCTATTAATTTATTTAATTCAGTTAATTTATTCAATCTTTAATTCATCCATTTATTTAATTCATCCATTTATTCAAAATTTAATTTATCAATTTATTCAAATTTTATTTCATCTGATTATTTAGATTTTTATTTCATCGAGTCATTTAGATTTTTATTTCATTGGGTCAGATCATTAATATGCTTAAACTTCAGATTATTATTTTATAAAATATTATTATCAGAAAATCTTGTATTATCAACATTATTTATTTGTTTAATTTCCTAAAATATTGTTTAATATAGGTTATAGAACGTTGTCTTACAGTTTTATCACTTCCAAGTTATATCTCGTATTTAATTATCATGCCAAAAAATTATTATTGCCTTCACAAAATCACGTTGGATCTCACTATCCAAAACTTCATCATATACTCTCACTTTATCACATACCATATTTGAATACCATAATTATTCCATATAACACCATAATTATTCCACATAACACCATAACTATTCAGTGCACAGCATGAATCTCAAAAATATGCTAGACTGGGTTCAACAACCTCATGTCTGCCTCAAAATACTCATAGGCAATATTGCAACTTCCACTTGGCAACTTCCAAAAACTACCTATCACAAACTTCACTTAATCATGTTGCATGATCTACAAAAATATATAACTGGCTTCAAATTATTAACGCTCACAATCTCCAAGAACTGTAATTAATCTGATCATATCTAGACAACTTCTTAAACAATAAGGAAAAATTACCTTAGTAATCGTAATCCAATTCAAGATCTGCTTTCAAATATAGCATAAATTCTCTTAAGATTCTCAAAATTCACTTCAAAGAAAAACACCAATGTGTTATAATCTCTCACATCAAAAATATGTAATACTGATCTGCCTCAAAATAAATCTGACCATAAATGATTCATCTTACAAGATTCGATTACTTGAAATCCTTCTCAAGGGTATCAAACTCACTCAAAAAAGAGTATCAAAAGTATCAAAAGTATCAAAGGTATCAGCTGTTAAATGAATGTACTCTCAAAAGAGTATAGCAACAAAATATTGGATTGGCAAAACAAGAATTACAAAATATAACCCTGCTGACATTTATTTTTAATTTATTTAACAAAATTCGACTAATGTGTGACTAGTAGTTTCTTGTTTAATCCTCTTATGATCTTAAGTACACTCGGATGATAAAAATGAGGCCCTCGACTGGCAGGTAAGGTGTGTGCCACCACGCAATCGCCTTAAGCGAAAGGCCCTGCCCCGTAGACTACCATGATAATGCCCTAGACGATGGGTCAGGTGTGTGCCACCACGCAATCGCATAAAGCGACAGGCCCCATCTCGGAGACTGATGAGTGAGTGTACCAGATTGGAATCAACAAGTCTCTAGTTGTCACATAAAAGCGATATTCATTCACTTGAGTGAATCAAAATTTAATATCACCAAACAATCCAATAAAAAAATCCCTACTGATGAATTATACATACTCGCTAGTATGCAATGAACTGACGAAATAATTTATCCAATTGCAGATCACGAGTTCGAAACACTCGCCACAAAAAAATATCTATCCAAGAAATACTATCCTTACTGAAAAATATCAAAAAGACCAAACTTCTGCCTAATAAAGCCAACCAATGGTGAGAACGTCGTATAACGGTGCCTGCCATATCATATCGTAACACCATATTCTAGCAAATGGAGCAAAAAATATCTAAGCCATGTCAAAATAATCGTAGAACTCCTACTAGAAATATATACAAGTATGCCCAGTGTTCATGAAAAATCATATCAGGAAAGTCATAACTCTTACAATACCTTCTTATTTCAGCTGTTAATATAATTCAAAGATCGCCGATAATCCTCGTGTGTGCCACAAATTTCTCGAAAGATCGACGAAAACATTGTATCACCCACTGAACTAACGACTGACTTCATATTCCAAGTGAATCTGATGTTGGATATCCTCTTCTTCAGGAACCGAATCCATCGCTCTGTGGTGCCATCACGTCTCCGTATTCGCCTAGCCCGACATGATGAACTGAATATTATCCATCACGGATATTGTCCAAACTCTTCCATAAAAGTTCAAAAATGTAGAGTACCCCATACTCTTCGAATATGTCACGCCACTGTCCCATACAATGTTCGGTTTGCATATGACAAAAATTTAATCTCCACAGCGGCTGAATTTCACTAGTAGAAAATAAATTATTTAGAAAAGTGTATTGATTTCTTAAACACCCTGTATCTGTTTTCGTGACTGATATTTCATAATTGTTCATGAAAAACAACTATAATCCTGCACGTGCCACTGTTCACTGAGTGCATATTCTTGTAACTGTTCACCTGCCAAAAAGCAGTAATGTTGGACTGACCCCATGGTCGCCTTAAATATTCCGGTCTAAAATGCATTATCTAATATGCCGTAATACCATTGAAATATATCTAAGTCCATTTAGAAGTTCACAATAGCAGTATATAATTGCTATCTGCCTGCACAATTGGACTGTAGAACACAAGTCCAAACTTATTAAGTTTGACAAAATGTCGAAATAATGTTCAGCTGCTTGCATATCGCCTGCTTGAAAAATGTCGGCCACAGCACGACCTGTTCCGCCTCACTGTTCTCGTATAATGCGACGCTGAAAACTGGCCTCATTATATCACTTCGCTGTGCTGTTCTGTATTAAGAATGTAGCTCGAAATAATGTTTTCTGTTCTATCACAATGCTGCGTATTACTTTAACGAACTGTAACATTGGAAAAGCATTGCTGTTTCACATAACTGTAACCACGATGTTGAAAAGACATCTGCCCGAACACCGGCTCTCTTTCACTTCCACGGCTTGTGTAACCTGCCTTGCTAACTGATTCTCGCACTGCACACCGTGCTCCGCTCGGTTTGACTGACTGACCTACTTTCGTTCTCCTGGAGAACGTTGCTATCAGCTTAACTTGCTGGACTAATAATGTCGTTTTCCTAGCGCACCATGTGCTCTGCTCAGCTTGACTGGCTGGACTCGTACTGCTGTCGTTCTCAGACGGTGCGATGAGCTCCGCTCGGCTCTATCACGTGACTTTCCCCTTCCTTCTGCGGTCATACGTCACAACTATAATCTCGACCACAATCCTATCGGCAATTAAGTTATAACATAACTTAAGGAGTTATCTGCCTTTCTCCAAGTTATTACCATAAAGATTTCTTGATATATCCTTCTCTTCTGAGATTATATAATATTATATTCCATATAGATCTTTATAATACTCCAATATTCCTCCCATTATTCCACCTGCTTGACTGGTAGTGCCTCCTTCATCCTTGGCCTCCTACGTCATTTCCTACCACTCTTCTCGACTCGATCTGAGCGTTATCTTTTCTTCTTTTCCCATAAGTCTCAACTATGGCTCGATCACAACTGGCGTAGCCGATAGCCTCAACTAGGTATCGGGTACAGTACGAAGCCAATGTTGTAAAATATCGCGGCTGGCTTTGTGACAATAACCAGTTTGTTACAAGTTCCCTAGTAACCGAGCTCAGCCAATGAGAATATTCCTTGCATTTAATCCAAGCAAGATACATAAGAAACCGGTTTCGGCTCGAGTGTCGGGAAGCCGAACTTGCCCGAGGGGTGAAGCAGCATGCGACAAAGGAAGGTGACCACGCGCCAGGGAGCACGACACAATACCAGTCACGTGACCAAAGCGAGCCAAAGGAATGCCATGATACCATAATTACGACAATTAGCATTTCTCATTACGAGAGTTATTTAAGCAATTTAGACCACCTGTGATGATACGTTCCCCAAGCCTGTATATTAATTGTAATCAGTTGGGTTTCATAATATCTAGTATCCTTATTACTTCAGACTTCACGCTTTAGATTTTAACCTATTGTAAGCGGTTCAAATTAGAGTGAATAGATTTTCGTTTACGACGGGCTATTAAACATTTTTAAAGAGACTAGAGAAAAGGGTAGTGTCGCTCGAACCTTTACAATGGATGTTTTCGCTTGAAGATGTGTCCTGCCCTGGGATAAAGACGAGGGAGGGTCCGAGCCACCATTTGTTCCGGTGACCATATATCTGCCCAAACCCCCTAGTGTGTTTACATGTCTTCGGGCTTCCGTATAGAATTTACTTAAGACTTGGTATTATTCTATAATGGAAATGTCAGTAGTTCTGATGAGTATTGTTCCTTATGGAGCAGTGACTTATGAACTGTAACTAATCGAAAAGGGTATAGAAGAAAAATCTTGTTTGCATCAACAACTTTTGGAAGATATAAATACTAGCAGTTTCGTCAAGGAGGGGAGTCTCACATTGACATTCACAAAGTCAGTCCGTCAGTGATTCTGCTCGTACAGACGTCCACTTAGTTTAACGTGGGTCTGCAACGCGAAGTCGCTCATCGTGCAATGGTTTCACCGTGCAAACTATTTGCACTCCAAACTACATCATGTCCACAAAAGATTCATATCAGCCAGCAAATGGGTTACCGAGTGAAGTTACAGTAAATCCATCAGCTCTAATAGATATAGCTATTATAACCCATCTCCAATGATATATTACAAGCTTTCACCTAAGAGGAGGAGCATCAAGGACATCGGGCATGTCATCTACTGTGTATAACAAGAATTCACGGGTGAATGAACATCATGATATATCTCAAGTCTCTAAAACCCATATAAAGCCATGTTTGATCTCATTTTTTTTAAATTTAAATAGCCATTGTTCTTTATTTATTGGAACCGCAGTAATTAATTTCAAGTCATTTGTGTGATTATTCTTATTATGCTGATATTTTATTTAGATTCATTAAATTCGTTTTAAACCAATGTCAGGACTCTCATTTATAGTAGTTAGTAATATTATATAAGGCAATCCAACTATCCTTCATAATACTGAATCGGTTTGAGTACTTCGGTTTCACTTCGACCGGGGGTAAGAGATCTTGTTTTCTGCTGATGAGTAGCTGTACAACCCCCTTTCTTTTGACTATCTAATTGTTCTGGCGCCCTGGCATTAACATTTTTAGTGTACTCTAAAGGTAAGTACCGAACAAAAGTGCATATTTTAATTTTGTCTCATTTTCATCTCATTCATCATTTTATGTTAATTTATTCCCCATCTTGTTTACCGCACCGTTACATTATATTACATTCAAAACGCGATCCGTTACAATATGGCACCTCAACGTGGCGCTCGAAAACCTGTTCAGTATTTATGAAGGGAAGGTATAAATGTCAGTGCAAGTGTGATTTTGAGGGAGTGAAGTGATTTAGGAAGGGCAATTTATAAACGGTATATTTCAAAATTTCGGAGGAGGAACAGAGGAGACTGAGAAGTAGAAAGAAATGTGAGAAAGTTAACTACGGTATACAGATTTGGACGATGTTAGAAGGGAGGCTAGCAGAATAGAGTACAGCACTACTATGTTAGAGGTAAATCATGAAAATAACCCCGAGTTAAGTTTTGAAGCGAATCTGGAGACGAATCTTGAAACTAGTCATGAATCGAATCCTGTGACTAGTGGTGGCAAGGAGAAACAGAAATCTTCAAATAATCTGGAAGATAAATTCGAGGCAATCATGAGGGCGTTGCAGAATATGGATAGGAAAAATCAGGAGATGAAGGAGGCCATGAATTTGAAATTGGACGATAATAGTAGGGAGATGAAAGAGGGTATGAGTAAGAAATTTGAGAAATTAGATAAGGAGATAAGTAAGAAACTAGATAGCGTCGTTATGGCGAATGAAGAATTAAATAGGAAATATGGGATATTGCAGAAGAGTATTGAGGGGGTGAAACGGGAAATCAGCGGTGAAGTTAAGGAGGTGATAGAAGTGAAGGCTAAATATATCATAGATAAAATGGATAAACAATTAGAAACGGTAGACGTAGATGAAAGTAGCTTAAAAGAGGGACGCCAGTTAACAGAGATAGTAGAAGAAAGCATAGTAGAATTGCTAGAAAAGGTAGACGTAGGTGAAAGTAGCTTAAAAGAGGAACGCCAGTTAGCGGAGTTAGTAGAAGAAAGCTTAGTAGAATTGCTAGAAACAGTAGATGTAGATGAAAGTAGCTTAAAAGAGGAACGCCAGTTAACAGAGATAGTAGAATAAAGCATAGTAGAATTGCTAGAAAAGGTACACGTAGGTGAAAGTAGCTTAAAAGAGGAACGCCAGTTAGCGGAGTTAGTAGAAGAAAGCTTAGTAGAATTGCTAGAAACAGTAGACGTAGATGAAAGTAGCTTACAAGAGGAACGCCAGTTAGCGGAGATGGTAGGAGAAAGCATAGTAGAGATGGTAGAAACGGTAGACGTACATCAAAGTAGCTTAAAAGAAGAACGCCAGTCAGAGGAGATTGCGAAGTTAATAGATGAAAGCAGGATAAATATAAAAGAGATCATAGAATGTAATGAGAGAGGGGAGAAGGGTAAAGAATATATAGCAATGGAAGTAGGTAAAATAAAGAAAATACTAAGCACTCAAGAAATAGAAATGCAGAAAAACCTAGATGAAGAGAATAGCCAGACAAGGGAAGGATTCCAAACTGGTATAGAGGAAATTAATATGAAATTATTAGAGACAGAAAAGCGTGCGTTAAGTAACAGTCAGAAAGACATGGTTATCGAACGAGAAAAGCAGAAGGCTGAGATGGGTAATCTGAAGAAAAGGAAGAAAAAGGAGAAGTATAGCATGATGTTAGAGGGAGATAGTAGAGAAGATGAAATCCACAGCCTGCTTCCAGTCTCCGACCGGGTCAGGAATGGAATGAATGAAGCCCCCATCTAGCGGCGAGGATATGAACTGTGCCGGCTGCCGAGGCCTGACGCACTCCTCTGGGGCAATGATTAAATGAATGACAGATGAAATGAAATGATAGTGGAGAGTGTTGCTGGAATGTAATTGTGACAGGGAAAACCGGAGTACCCGGAGAAAAACCTGTCTGCCTCCGTTCTGTCCAGCACAGATCTCACATGGAGTGACCGGGATTTGAACCACGGACCCAGCGGTGAGAGGCTGGCGTGCTGCCGCCTAAGCCACGGAGGCTTACTAGTAGAGAAGATGATGGAAGGAAAAGTCTTCCTAAAGTAGGAGAAGTTTTTAGTATCGTAAAAGTAGCTGAGATGGAGAGGCGTGTGTTAGCACAAGGTCAGCAGGCAGATTACAGTGAACGAGGAAAGCAGATGATAGGAGTTAAGGTCTCTAGGAGTAGGACAAAACGAAAAAAACAGATATTTAAAAATAAGAATGAAGATTACTATTTGGAATGGAGGCTAGAAGTAGAGATATTAGGCGAAACGTTAGGAGGAGGGTATAAGGGTAGCTTCACTACAGAGATATTGTAATGAGGAGATAGAAACTATTGCGATAAAGAGAGAAAGAAGTTTAACTATTAAGAAAGGTAGAATTGAAGAAGAATGTGGTGAGAACTGTAGAATACAAGAAAGAGTAGTTATGTAAGTACTGTATGTACAGTAGTACCATGTGTTAATTATCCGTAGGACCTTAATATTCGTGATGAGTTATTATTTGATTTATGTGAAGTATCAGAGGAACCAATTAGTAATACATTCAACTCAGTCGTAGAATTTAGAGTGCGAGGGGCGCACATACATGTGCTTCTTGATAGTGGGATAGGTAAACATGGTGAACCGCTTAACGATATGTAGCTTCTATTAATATGTGCGTAGTTGAATGAAGTATTTAAGTGTATTAAAACAGAAATAATAAGAATCTATTGAATGTAATAACTATTATGACAACCTTAATAATGAGAATAATAATACGAAGAAGTATAATAATAATAATAATAATAATAATAATAATAATAATAATAATAATAATAATAATAATAAAGTAGAGATGGTTAATTGATTTACGTTGAGGTGGTACAGTGAGAATAAAATTAATAAGTTGATTAAGTAAATATTGATATACAGTAATGAAGTTTCAGTTGAGGACATCGAGGTCATCAGGTATTATAACTGGAGAAATGTAGAAGTGGCTTAAAGTTAAAGAAGGCAAAGCATAGTGAATTAACCAACATCTGGTGGAGAAAAGAGAGTATTGTACTAATAGGACGTCAGATACGTGGAGATGAATATATGTGGGTGTATGTGTAAGGTCACATAAATGATGTAAGGAGGAAGTAGGCTAGCGATGTTTAGTGCCACTGAGCATTTGGTAGTTGGCCAAATGAGTTTATTGGAGTGAGAGTTGAAGAAATAAGTGTGCCATAGTAGATTGGTATCTCTGAGCAAGAGGTTTTTGTGGTGTCTAAGGAATACGTGGAGGTGATGCTGGGGGTTTTTGGAATAGGTAAAAGCGCTGTTGTATGCAAGGGAGTACAGATGAGAGTTGCTCCAAGTTTTAGTTGTAGATCGGTATACTTAATTTATGAACACAGTCTAATAGATTACAAGGCATAATACCTAGTTAAACCACTTCTCACATAAGTTACTGATGAGGAGCGAGAAGGACTTAATGGTATAGGGTGTTATTGTTAGACGCAAGCTTAAAAGTAATAATAATAATAATAATAATAATAATAATGATAATTTGCTTGACATAATATTTAGAAGTTATTGAAAGGAATTTGTTATAATTCAAAGATAATTGCTTGAATGGTTGAAGTATTCGGAGAAGAAGTTAATGTATGCAAAGTTGGACTAATTCATGTGAAATTTAAAATGAAGTGGCGGTTTACTGGTCGTTTATTGGGAGAGAAAGCATTGAAGACTTATTGTCAGAAGAGATATCGGAGGAATCATTTATTTATAATTTTAAATCAGTTGTAGAGATGGGGATAAGGGGTGCGCGGTGTGACGTTTATTGATAGTGAGGTAATCACGGTACTCAGGATTTAAAGGTAAGTCATTTTTAAGAGGAGAAATTAAATCTCATGTTATCGGACGGATTCCGCGGAAAGTAAAATAATTAAAGGGTATTAAGGCAGGTAACTACGGATAAAACAGATAAAGGTAAGTGAGAGTTCCATGTATAATTGTACGAGAGAAAGAGTTATTAATAACCTGTGTTATTATGTGCCCGGATAAGAGCACTTTGATGTATGGAGTCCGATTCCCATTCCTAAGAGATTGACGACTTCATAAGGCAATCCAAGATGTGCAGTACCGCAGGCGTGAACAGGTATCCCAAGAATACCCTTTTTATGCAGTCCAGCGAGGGAGAACTACTTCTAGACATCTTTACCGCATCTCAAGGTAGAGTCCAGACCAACCAAGTATCCCATATTGTGATAATGTAGATACATTTGAGAATATCTGACCATTTTTCTATTAATGCCAATTTTTGCCATTTTTAGGATTTTCTAAATGTTTAACTTTATTTTTCAACGTAATGTCACGTAGGACTTTTATTATCCATTTTTATCGAAGTTTGAGATTTTTATGATGTGATTTGACGATTAATATTTGCTATTTGAAGTTTAGAGCTTTTTCGATTGCGATTTCGAATTTATTTGGGAGATTTACGGAGATTTTATTGGTTTAGGATAGATTGATTTTTATTGGAAATTGAATTCCAAGAGTTAAGTTGTCAAACTAGAATGTTTAGAAACTGAGATCTTTTAACGATCTATTTCGAGATCTGAGTATAGTTGTATTGTGGATAACTTATTCTTAGATCTGATTGTGAATAGGTCTTCACATAATGAGGAAGTATGTATTGAATGTATGGCAATGGGTATTATGACATTGTTCAAGTATTTATGAAGAGATATCTGTAAGGACAGATTTTCGAAATGTATATGGTTTCTGAAGAAAGAATTGTTAGCAGGAATGTAAGCAGTATTGTTGAAGGATTATTAGAGATATCGATACGCAATACAATTGAATCCTTGAAACAGTAAGAATAGCTGATCTTTGTAAAACTATATCTGATAGAAAATATAGGAACAGCCGATTTCTGTGAAGCTGGAGTAAATTGTGATCTATTTAAATTGTTCTGAGTAGATACAGACGTAATGGTAATTATTCGACGAGAAGAAACTTTATTTTTATTAATTCTTTTTATTAATGTTGATGGATCAGTAGATGTGAATAAACTATGTCTTTACTTAGTTGTACGGATTATAGCATCCCGAATTGTCACTGTAACCAGATGAGACATAGCGAAATGGAGATTTATGAGATTTTGCAGAAGATATGCAGAAATAAGATTTAGGAGGAGTTGTGTAAATATTTTGAAGTTTGAAGCTAGCATTTTTGCTATTTGAATAATCTCAGTGTGAGACTCTGTTTGACGAATTAAGTCGTATACATTTTTGTTGTATATAGAACGTGTTTTATAGGTATAGGAATTTTACGTAATATTATTTGAAGGTAATTTATTATTATTTAAAGTAGAATTTCTTTATCGCTTCTAAGGAAGATTTTTAAGATAATAGGAGACGGGAGTTATTATTGTATAGATTAATAAATAGTGATTGTATTGGCGGAGGCCTACGTCATGGGTAAATTCATTTATTTTGCGGGTTAATTTAACGACATTAAATTTTTGTTGTTAACTCCCGTTAGTTAGTGCACAGCAGTTGTTCGCCAGAATGTTAGTGATTTTAAATTGTTTGAGCTTGTATATGCAACTTGTATTTGAGGATCGTTTCCAAGGGGAACTGTTTTAGTTCATTTCATATAATGGGAAGATTTTGAGTTTATATTCGAATTTTATAATGTGTAATTCGTGTCTTGAATAAATAGACAGGCACGTGTCTTACGTTTCTCTGATATTTTATAGAAATTTGGCATTGTCTTTTGTAGATTATTGGTAGAGGAATGTGCTATAGGGTGGAGGTATTTCCAATGACCTGATCATTATCCTTACGCTCGAGATTTTTGATTCTCGTATTCCCGAGTAGTAATTAGAACCCTGTGTTTTGTAGTTAGTTACTATATCACATTCAGGTGATTCCTCTGTTCTTTATCCGGAGTGCATTCGCCAGTAGCTCTGTGCAGTTTTTCTAGCCGGGGACTTCTAGATGCTACGATCCTTTTTCCATCTGCGGATTTTAGTGGATCATTCCAGGAATACGGGTACAATCCACAGATAGTGACTTGAAGGTAGGCCATAAATATAGGGGATGAAAATTATTGCAGAGAATGTATGTGGACTGGTGACCTTGCACGGAAAACACTTGACAACGTGTGGATTATTTTTCAAAGGGAGATTTGGTTGACCTATTTTTACTTACGTTGACAGAAGATTCTGCCTGATTGGCGACATCAGATAGCATCTGACGATTGTTAATGAAATAAGTCAAAGTTTGAAAAGTAGATTCGGTTTTATCAATTAATTCAGACTCCCAAGCTTTGAGGGTGTTTGAGTCGAATTTAGTTGTTGTTGTTGTTGTTGTTTGAATCTTCAGTCTTTTGACTGGTTTGATGCAGCCCTCCATGCCTCCATGTTCTGAGCTAATCGTTTCATCTCTACATAGCTATCACACCCTACATTCGAGGCAATCTGTTTAACGAATTCTAACCTTGGTTTATCCCTACAGTTCTTGTCCTCGACCCTTCCTTCCATAACTAAGTTTGCTATTCCTGGGTGGCCAACCAACCTATCTCTCCTCTTCATTAGCAGTTGCCAGAAACATTTCTCCTCTCCCACTCGTCTTAATACCTCTTCGTTTTTAACCCTATCTACCCATCTGATCTTCATCATTCTCCTGTAACACCCCATTTCAAACGCTTTAATTCTCCTATTTTCTGCTGCACCAATAGTCCAAGTTTGACTTCCATACAGTGCCACGCTCCAGACAAAGACTTTCAAAAATGACTTCCTATTACCTAAATCGGTACATTCGATGTCAACAGATTCCTTTTCTGAAGAAATTCTTTCCTTGCCTGAGCCAACCTTCTTTTTATATCATCTTTGCTTCGTCCATCACTGGGTATTTTGCTTCCTGAGTAACAGAAGTCTCCTACTTCCTTTCGATTTTCACCTGCCAATTCGATGTCCATCGAGGTATCTAATTTATTTCCGCTGCATTCCAATATATTTGTTTTACATTTATTAATTTTCATCATGAATTCTTCAAGACGGAGGAGTCCGTACCATTCAGAAACTCATTTAAATCCTCAGGCGTGTCAGCCAAAATGACGATATCATCAGAAAATATCAGAGTTGACATAATTTCTCCTTGAATCTACACTTTAAATTTTTCGCCATTTTCCCTCATTGCATGTTCAATGTAAAGATTGGAAAGTATGGGTGATAAGTTGCAGCCTTGCCTTACACCTTTCTGAATACCAGCTTCTCTCTCATGTCCTTCAGCTCAAATGACTGCTTGTCTGGTTTCTGTATAGCTTGTAGATCACCCTCCTATTCCTGTACTTTATTCCAATCGTTTTCAAAATGTCAAACAATTTATTCCAATCAACGTTATCAAAAGCCTTTTCTAAGTCTACAAATGCCATGAACGTTCTCTTATATTTCCTTATTCCACCTTCCAAAATCAGCCTAAAACTTAGTACAGCTTCCCTTGTTCCAACATTTCTCCTGAAACCATACTGGTTTTCACACAACTCCGTTTCTATCTGGCTTTCCATCCTCTTGTAAATTATTCTAGACAGGATCTTTGAATCATATGTAATCAAGATGATTTTACGCTAATCTTCACATCTGTCAGCTCCTACTTTCTTCAGTATAGGGAAGATGTTGTGAGATGAATAAGAAATAGAGAAATAGAGTCCAAGGCTCTACGGGTTGTTTGAGATGATCCAAGGCTCTCACATTGAGTTCGACAGTATCGCCAAGACTGCGAAGCGAAGGCAGATTATCTTAACGAGAAGTAGGTAAATTGAATAACGCGTTAATGTGGCGTTGCATTCGAAGCTTTGCATTGCCATATACCTCTCTTGAATTAGGTCAATGCCAACAGAATAATTTTTAGCAGTAAGAGGTAAGGCTTCTGTTAATTTAAGAGGAGGGCCATGAAGAACATATTTTAAATAATAACATTCATGAATATCAGGAAAAGAAGTATTTTCGTGAATCAAGGACGAGAAAAGCTCAAAAAAGAATCCCAATGCTTTTCTTCCCCGGCAAATGCTGAAAGTTGAATTTTAGGTACAAAGGGTTTAGCGATTTACAACAACAACAAAACCACAAACTTTCTTGACATATATACTGTAACCGTGTGAAAGAGCGTCAGTTGCTGGTAATGGAGATGTTGTTTTTGTCGCGGCTGTATTTTGAATTTGAAGTGAGCGCCTGGCTGAGTTGAATTTCACTGTAGTTAGTTGCAGGCTGGATGATGCGCGGACGGCGATGCGCGTGAGTATGCTATCACCTGACTGTCTGCAGGGTTCGAGCAGGCAGCTGTTCTGTCTGGGACAGTCGTTTTTGTGCAGTGAATGCGTGCATAAGCGGGCGGCTTAATCAATCTAAGTTACTAGTACCTGACCTGGAAGCCAAAATTAGCCTACAAACGAGGCATTGTTCAAATGTACTCAGGATAGTTTATTAGATGGGATTAGTTCTTGTAAATGCAAGATTGTGTGGTGTAAGGCCAGAGCTCACTGCATATTAAGGCACACGGGCTGAAAATAATTCCTTACTTGAGTTATGAGAATATAATACCTCATACCAGGGTAGATTTCTGGCTAGAATTGACTGGGAATTAAGGCTAAACAGGTGTATGCGTACTGTGATAACTACAGAAGGATTACCATCAAGTAACCGGGAACATTACTGTGACTATTCGGAATAATTCGGGACGGAAAAACACACCGGGTGATGGCCGTGAAACCAGTGACAGTATTAGACACGTGCTTTTTCATAGCAGAAGCTATGGTGTTAAGACAATCCGATCAGGACGTCATGGTAGCAATACGCCGATATGAACTTTTGAAATCTACCATGAGTCGAGCCATTATTATGGTGCGCTAAATATGAACGGGACGTACGATGGGAGCTGATGTTTGGATACTTGGGACTCGGATCCGTGGAGCCATGAAGTCTAGCCGTACACATTTCCGTGTGCGGAGGAATGCGTGGAATTTTATGCTCCGACTGAGGACCTTCCGCAGGAACTTGGACCTTCTTCAAGAACATCTGAAATGGACGTGAGCCCCTTATTCTATTCTTAATATCTAGTACCAGTGAATATCAGACCTTAGACTATACCATTCAACCATGTAGGAATCGTTTTACACGCCATAGATCTTTATTTTCTGCATTATATTGGAACATAAGCCTGGATCTTTTTGATGTTGTCCACTCTTCGATTTTTTTTATATTATTCCTTTTGAGATAGCATATCCACGGTGGGCATTTCGTAGAATGAGTATATTTTCGGAAGGCATCCGGCTGTACTAATTAGACAGGAGTTTCATCCGGATATTTGTTGTACAGTTCCGTGCATATTTTTATGGCACATTGTTATTGTAGCGATCTTTTTGAGATAGTTTATTGGTAATTTGTTTATATAAATGTAGTCCTTGATAATTTTTGATGCAATTCATCTTGGATGAGTTCTGATTGTCATTTATCGTTAAATGATTCGATTTTTCTGGTGGTTAAGGATATTCTTTAAAATGATAATGCGGAATGATCCTGTGTGAGAATTTACAAAGGGAATAAGGAGGCTTATTCATAACAATTTAATGGATCTTATGAAAAATAGAACATGGTAGTTATCCATGAGAATTTCATATTAATAATAATAATAAATGAATGAGTTTGGATTATTTAGGTGATGTTTCCTTAAAACAAATATGAGAAAGTAACATGAATTAATGCACATTGGATTGATAAAGCAATCGTAACGTAGTTTTGTTATTAGAGCAAGGTGTATCAATTAGGAGGATTTTTGTTATGGTGACAAGCGGATAATTGGACAGGTTAATTAGAGATAGTTACTTATAACAGTCATATGATAGATCTGATGGGGTGATGAGTTGAATTGGGAATGCGCGTAGGCATTTGTCCCATTAATGATTATGATAATCCATTAAATACAGTAAATATGACTGGATGGAAATTAATATGTGAAAATAATATATAAAAGAATTATAGTTGTTGAATATAATGAAATGTTGGAATTTGGAGGATGTTGCCTCATATTACTCAAAAGAAGGGCGATGCCGCTGTGGTAGCCCCACACCGCTATCTAGATATTGTCACCAGTGGAATTCTAGATTCTACTTTAATTTGCTCTAACCATAATTACATATTTTCTGGTTGAATTATATAAACCTGCAGATAGATTAAAATGCCTAACAATTTTGCCATATTGTGATATCAAGGAATAAACTAAATTCATAAAGTGCATAAAGAAATGGGGCATTTAATATGCGACCTCATGTTCCGATGAAAATCTTGAAATAGCTACGAATCATCCATAAGTGTTTGAAATTGGTTGGAATAATAAGGTTGAGTTGCAATTAACATCACTTAATAATTAATCCCATAATTTATTTTATTATCGAGGATAAATCATAGATCCATAATTTATAATTTATAATAATGAATATTCCTTGTGTGGGAATAATGAAATATGAATGGTATTACGTTTCTAATGGGTCCATCTTTGTTCGACTTGGTCTGTCTGGCATCAAGTTGTATAATTAACAATTCTAGTATGTTTTGGAATTTCTTCTCGTTTCATGGAAGAGAATATCCCATAGGATTATCCATGATTTTGGAAATATGGAAATGTGTAGAACTTCAGAAATAAAATTTTACTCAAGTGTGATAGGACGATCAGTGATCCACACAACTTGAATACTGTAAATATCGTTTATAATATAATAGAATACCATGATGGACTATTAATTTCATGGGTATTCTAACACAATGAAATGTTTAAAAGTTGACGTTTTCGTTGCATATATTTTTTTGGAACGTTATTCTACACCTGCGATTAAATAGTATAGGATCCCAGGGGGAGCGCAGGATGTTATTTTTTCCAGGTGGTGTTTTAGTTTTCTCCCTGAGGATGCCCTTGTAAAGATTAGGATGGTTGAATGGATCAATTAAATTGATGCAAATTTTATCTTAACTGATACTGTGGTCATTCATGATTCTTGAAATATGCCTTCTATCCTTGCTGTAGTGTGCATCTGGGGAACAGCAGAGCTTTTCTTTTCTTTATTCTACATCTTTGTAGAATGCTCACTATTAACCCCGAGATGTTTTTGAGTCTTTGTGCTCGACTGTTGTTCGGATGTGCACTTGTGTGGTCGTAGGGCGTTCGTCAAACGGTCACATAAAGTAAGATAGAAGAGTTTTGGCTGCCAACGTGTATGGGTCCGAGTTCGATTCAGTTTCTGATACGATTCGATTCCGAATTTCGATTCGAGGTCGATTTGTGTTTGTTCTTGCTTTAGTAGGATTCATGGTCATGAATGCGCAGTTTTCATAGTTTGGAGTGATTTGTTTGGTTTGTAGTGATTGTTTCTGGTCATTTATTGTAGATTTTAAATTTAATAGTCATCGGTATTGAAGTACCAATTTAAGGTCGTGTCTGAATATTCACTGTACTAGTAGTTTAGATTAAGTTTCCCCATCATCAGTTGACATCGTACCCCAGTGCTATAATTATTATTGTGAGTGGTCATGGAAGCACTTACCAAAATGATGGAAGAGTTGGGACAGAAAATCACAGAGAATTCTGCTTCTCTGGAAAAACAAATCAAAGAGAATTCTGCTTCTCTGGAAAATAAAATTTCAGGTTTAGAATGTAAAATCACAGAAAATTCGAACTCATTAAAAGCGGAAATGTTAGAAAGGATAGAAGCAATAGAAAGCCGGATGTCTAGAAACATAGAATCATTCGATGATAAAATGTCTGAATCGATAGATGCTAAGATTGAGGATAAAGTTGTGTCATTGGAAACCAAGATAAGAGACAACGCTAGGAGAGCTCAGGAGAGTTTCCTAAGTTTAGAAGCTAGGATCGTGGATTCGGGAACGAACTTAAAGGATAATTTATTCGCAAACTATGGCATTATGAAAGATAGTTTACAAGATAGTCGAAAAGCGATGAAGGAAGAGTTAGCTCAACATAAGAACGAGATTCAAAAGATGGTTAGATCATTAGAAAATAAAATGGAAGATAATGTTAGGAAAATAACAGATGATCTTGCGTCCTTAGAGATTAACACAACGAAGGAAAGTACGTTAAATGCCACACAGGTAGTGCAGAGAGTTACTTCTGAATTTAGAGGAATAATTGTAGAACAATTAAAGGAAGGAGTTGTAGCAGACTTGAAAAATGAAGTAAAAGAAACTGTAATTAATGAAATTCAAGCTCAGGTTGTAAAAGAAACTCAGGTCGAAGTCAAAGATATCAGGAATGCTTTTTCATCAGAGATTAAAGTCGTATCTGGAGATATTCAAGCCATTAGAGAAAGTATAGAGAAATTGAAAGGTCACGAAACTGTTGTCGAAGAGAATCCGAAGAAAATGACAGAAGAGTTGAAAGATAGTCAAATAGGGGAAGAAACTGAAAGGCAGAATAGGGATGAAATGTATGAATTCAGGAAGACCATTTGTGAGTTAGAGAAGAAAATTGAGGATTATAGTTCGAAAGCGGATACAAAACAAGACAGCATAAATGAAAACGCTTTTTCAAATAGAGAAAGGTTGCCAGAGGTTGGGAAATCTGAAGAAATTTCTACCATTCGCACTTCTACTCCGATCACGCTCGTTAAAAGTTACGAAGAGAAACCTATAAAATTTTCAGGGACTGGAAATGTCTCTCCTGTTGAATTTCTGCGCGAATTAAAGATTATCTGAAGGATGCTAAGGTGAATAAGGAAAGAGAGATGAGAGTGATTAGTAGATTCTTAGATGGACCAGCACTCGTATGGTTTAGGGCTTTTCGATGTAATTTGAGAACCTATGACGAATTTGAACAGGCACTCTTACGTAAATTTTGGTCGCCGGAGACGCAACAGAACATCAGGGCCGAATTATATGTCAAGCGGTATTCCACGTCACAGCCGACCAAATATTCAAATTACTATGCAAATCAACTCGCTAAATTGCAATGCTTAGATCCACCAATGCCAACGTACGAGTTAATCCCAGCTTTGATTAGACAGTTTCCTTTGGAAGTTCAGCGGAGTCTCATTTCTGCGAATGTTGAGAACATGGAAGAATTTGATGAAGTGTTACAACGTCTAGATCATTCTAATGCTCAATTTTACCAGCAGAGGGGTAATAAGCAAGAGTCCCAGGCCGCATATGCTGTTTTCGCCGATCGACAATGCCAAACCATGCCAGAACGGAATAGAGAAGAGCAAACGTCGAGGGATTATCAAGATAGAAGAGAAAGAGATAGTGGACGACCTTACATAAGGCGAGGAAGATACGGGAACAATTGGAATTCGTGGAGAAGACAAGGATACACGAGACCATATGACAGATCAGGATACAATAAATCGTACGATACAACGGACAATGAAAGGTTCAAAGATCAACAGAGGCAGAACCTTGAGCAAAGAGGAGAAGAAAGTAAACAGTATTTGAAGGAAATGGAAGAGGCAAGAAATAAACCTGGTACTTCTGGGACAAATAATTCGACAGGTAAAAACGAAAAAAAAACTTCGATTTCGGAACAAGGAAATCAACAGAACTAATTACTACACAATATGTTTCCAAAATCATGAAATGGGAAGTTGAGGATGAAGACTTGATTCAAGAAGAACAGGAAGGAAAAGAGTATGGACCAAGAACTAGGCTACCCATTATTGTGTGTGAGGTGTATGGAAAACCAGTGTATACTTTGATTGACACAGGAGCGATGCTTTGTTTGGTGAGCGAGAGGTTGTACGCCATATGGAAGTTGACCGAGGAAATAGAGGAAATACCAGTATCCGGAATCAAGATTCAGGGAATCATCCCAGACAGGATCACTACTTGTAAAATTCAGCTGTACTTGAAGGTCAAGATTGGAGGATGTGTCTTTGAACATATATTTGTCGTTATGAAGGACATTGCACATGATTTGATCCTGGGGACGGATTTTATCGAGAGATATAGAGCTGTTATCGATATGGAATCTGATACGATTAAATTCCATCATGCGGGAGACGTCCATTTCGAAGAGGAAGATAAATTCACCGTGGGAGAAGTTCGATGGGCCAAGGTTTTTGAAGGTTTAGAGATATGTGAAGACGCCAATGAAGTAGTTGAGCATGTTCCAGTTATAGCCAACCTGTTGGAAGAATTCGTTGATGTTTTTGATACGACACCAGGAGAGATTCAGAACTTTGAGTACAAGATTCAAGTATGTGATGATAGCCCATATCGTGCAAAGCTGTACCAAATTCCAGAAAAACACAGGACTAAGGTGAAGGAGATCATTCAGGATCTTGAGAAAGATCAGATAATTAAAAAGTGTGTGACATCCTATGTAAATCCGTTAGCGGTGGTGCAGAAACCGGATGGAAATTTGAGAATATGCCTAGACGTGAGGTCATTGAATTCGAGACTGTTGCCAGAATATGATAGACCTCCAGTGATAAAAGATCTATTAAGGAAATTTAAAAACAAGAAATGGTTTTCTACAGTGGATTTGACATCGTCATACCATCATGTAAGGATAAGTGAGGATTCTCAGAAGTTTACGGGATTTTTATTCGAACAACAGACTTATGTTTTTAGAAAACTTCCATTTGGGATGAAAACCTCAGGAGCAGTTTTGATACGTGCCTTGGATCAGAACGTAAGTAATGCGGTCAAGGATACGGTCATAAGTTACGTGGATGATATTCTGATAGCATCGGAGACTGAAGACCAGCACTTAGTTCATCTACGGGATTTGTTTATGGACTTGAGGAAAGCAAATTTCAAAGTTAACTTGAAAAAGTGCCAATTCTTTAAGAATGAGATTAGATTTCTTGGACATGTCTTGGATGGGAACGGATATAGACCAAATGAACAAAAACTTCAGGCCATTGCAGAATTTCCCAGACCTACTCGGGTAAAGCATGTACGCCAATTCTTGGGAACTTGCCAGTTTTTTGCGGGTCATTGCCATAAATACACGGAGATAGTTGCACCCCTACAGGACTTGTTAAAAAAAGATAATAAGTGGAAATGGAACGATCTATGTGAGGAATCATTCAAGAAGGCAAAGGAATTAATGCTTAATAGCGTCAAGTTGGAGTACCCGGATTTTGAGAAGAACTTCATTATCGAATCGGATGCATCCAATATTGGGATAGGTGCCATATTACTCCAAGAGGATGAAGATCACACTCGACACTATTTATCCTTTATCAGTCGAAAATTGAAACCATCAGAACGCAATTACTATACTACAGAACTAGAAGCTTTAGCGATCATCTATGCATTGGAAACATGGAAGACGTTGCTTATCGCACATTCGATTATAATCAGAACTGACCATCACGCACTAGAGTTTATACTGAAGACCAATTTCGCCAGTGACAGGGTCACTAGATGGGCATTATTCGTGCAACAGTTTAACGTCACTATTGAACATCGACCAGGAAGGAATAACTTAGGGGCTGATTTGCTGAGCAGAGTTGCGGAACCTACTCTTCGAGTATTGCCTATAACCCTCCTGCAAGAAGATGATGATACTTTGCGTAGACTTGAGAGAATACCCCAAGCCCAGAAGCGATATGGACCTTTTAGGAATATTTACCGATTTCTACACAGGGACATGGATCCTACAGATGATGAATATCTAGGGATGGAAAGGATGGCTAGAGATTATGTATTGTTGAATGGCATCATATATAAGTTCATTGACTCCGAACACACTAAATTACGAATAGTAATTCCGCCTAGATTACAGGAAGATATAATATGGTTAGCTCACAGAAGCTCAGGTCACACTGGAGTGGACAAAGTGGTATGTTTGATAATGGAGAAGTTCACTTGGGATCATTTGAGGAATACTGTCCGAGAGGTCATCAGGACCTGTGATTTGTGTCAACGCAGCAAACCCAATACGCATTTGTTGAGGGAGGAACCTAGGCCTATTATTCCGTCGAAGCCATGTGAGTTGTATGCTACCGATATCTACGGACCTCTACCTAAGTCCAAGCGAGGTAACCGATACATTTTGGTCACGGTTGATGTTTTCAGTAAGTTTACCATGATCCATCCGATTCAGAAGGCGAACTCCAGATATATAATCAAGAGGATTAAAGAATGTGTTATTCCCGTTGCGGGTAAACCAGAATTTTTGTTATCAGACCATGGGTCCCAATTCACATCATGGGAGTTTAGGAATGCTATGAGGGAGCTGGATATCACACAGGTATTGTGTTCAATACGGCATCCAGAGAGTAACCCGGCCGAACGACTCATGTCAGAAATAGCTAAGTTTTGTCGTCTTTATTGTGCAAACGAACATTGGCGATGGATGGATGTGGTTCCTATTATGATGAATTCGATTATTCCACCGTACATGAAAGCACGGGGATATTCCTTCAGTACTACATCTTGGAGAAAAACCTATACGACCGTGGAACGGAATCGTATCTATTCCTCCGGAGATAGAGCCTAACAGGAGGGGACGTGAAATGGAAGCCTTAGGAAGATTACGGAGACAGGCAGAGAAACGGAACAGAAGGGTTAGAGGAAGAAGATTTAGAAATCCTTTGAGAGAGGGAACTCTGGTATTGATCAGGAAGCCTACTCCATCTGATGTTAGCAACAAAGTCTATTCCAAGTTTGCCAGTTTGTATAATGGACCATTTCGGATAGCCCAGAGCTTAGGTAATGGTAGTTACCGTGTTGTGGAGATTGTATCTGGTAACACCATGGGAACATTCAGCGCAGCGAATCTCAAGATGTATTTTAGAAGAACCAGATAAGAAGGACGAAAAACAACAGGAACCATAAAAATAAAAATGGGGATTTTTATTTTTGGCCATGTGTAGGGCGGATGTAACCGTGTGAAAGAGCGTCAGTTGCTGGTAATGGAGATGTTGTTTTTGTCGCGGCTGTATTTTGAATTTGAAGTGAGCGCCTGGCTGAGTTGAATTTCACTGTAGTTAGTTGCAGGCTGGATGATGCGCGGACGGCGATGCGCGTGAGTATGCTATCACCTGACTGTCTGCAGGGTTCGAGCAGGCAGCTGTTCTGTCTGGGACAGTCGTTTTTGTGCAGTGAATGCGTGCATAAGCGGGCGGCTTAATCAATCTAAGTTACTAGTACCTGACCTGGAAGCCAAAATTAGCCTACAAACGAGGCATTGTTCAAATGTACTCAGGATAGTTTATTAGATGGGATTAGTTCTTGTAAATGCAAGATTGTGTGGTGTAAGGCCAGAGCTCACTGCATATTAAGGCACACGGGCTGAAAATAATTCCTTACTTGAGTTATGAGAATATAATACCTCATACCAGGGTAGATTTCTGGCTAGAATTGACTGGGAATTAAGGCTAAACAGGTGTATGCGTACTGTGATAACTACAGAAGGATTACCATCAAGTAACCGGGAACATTACTGTGACTATTCGGAATAATTCGGGACGGAAAAACACACCGGGTGATGGCCGTGAAACCAGTGACAGTATTAGACACGTGCTTTTTCATAGCAGAAGCTATGGTGTTAAGACAATCCGATCAGGACGTCATGGTAGCAATACGCCGATATGAACTTTTGAAATCTACCATGAGTCGAGCCATTATTATGGTGCGCTAAATATGAACGGGACGTACGATGGGAGCTGATGTTTGGATACTTGGGACTCGGATCCGTGGAGCCATGAAGTCTAGCCGTACACATTTCCGTGTGCGGAGGAATGCGTGGAATTTTATGCTCCGACTGAGGACCTTCCGCAGGAACTTGGACCTTCTTCAAGAACATCTGAAATGGACGTGAGCCCCTTATTCTATTCTTAATATCTAGTACCAGTGAATATCAGACCTTAGACTATACCATTCAACCATGTAGGAATCGTTTTACACGCCATAGATCTTTATTTTCTGCATTATATTGGAACATAAGCCTGGATCTTTTTGATGTTGTCCACTCTTCGATTTTTTTTTATATTATTCCTTTTGAGATAGCATATCCACGGTGGGCATTTCGTAGAATGAGTATATTTTCGGAAGGCATCCGGCTGTTCTAATTAGACAGGAGTTTCATCCGGATATTTGTTGTACAGTTCCGTGCATATTTTTATGGCACATTGTTATTGTAGCGATCTTTTTGAGATAGTTTATTGGTAATTTGTTTATTTAAATGTAGTCCTTGATAATTTTTGATGCAATTCATCTTGGATGAGTTCTGATTGTCATTTATCGTTAAATGATTCGATTTTTCTGGTGGTTAAGGATATTCTTTAAAATGATAATGCGGAATGATCCTGTGTGAGAATTTACAAAGGGAATTAAGGAGGCTTATTCATAACAATTTAATGGATCTTATGAAAAATAGAACATGGTAGTTATCCATGAGAATTTCATATTAATAATAATAATAAATGAATGAGTTTGGATTATTTAGGTGATGTTTCCTTAAAACAAATATGAGAAAGTAACATGAATTAATGCACATTGGATTGATAAAGCAATCGTAACGTAGTTTTGTTATTAGAGCAAGGTGTATCAATTAGGAGGATTTTTGTTATGGTGACAAGCGGATAATTGGACAGGTTAATTAGAGATAGTTACTTATAACAGTCATATGATAGATCTGATGGGGTGATGAGTTGAATTGGGAATGCGCGTAGGCATTTGTCCCATTAATGATTATGATAATCCATTAAATACAGTAAATATGACTGGATGGAAATTAATATGTGAAAATAATATATAAAAGAATTATAGTTGTTGAATATAATGAAATGTTGGAATTTGGAGGATGTTGCCTCATATTACTCAAAAGAAGGGCGATGCCGCTGTGGTAGCCCCACACCGCTATCTAGATATTGTCACCAGTGGAATTCTAGATTCTACTTTAATTTGCTCTAACCATAATTACATATTTTCTGGTTGAATTATATAAACCTGCAGATAGATTAAAATGCCTAACAATTTTGCCATATTGTGATATCAAGGAATAAACTAAATTCATAAAGTGCATAAAGAAATGGGGCATTTAATATGCGACCTCATGTTCCGATGAAAATCTTGAAATAGCTACGAATCATCCATAAGTGTTTGAAATTGGTTGGAATAATAAGGTTGAGTTGCAATTAACATCACTTAATAATTAATCCCATAATTTATTTTATTATCGAGGATAAATCATAGATCCATAATTTATAATTTATAATAATGAATATTCCTTGTGTGGGAATAATGAAATATGAATGGTATTACGTTTCTAATGGGTCCATCTTTGTTCGACTTGGTCTGTCTGGCATCAAGTTGTATAATTAACAATTCTAGTATGTTTTGGAATTTCTTCTCGTTTCATGGAAGAGAATATCCCATAGGATTATCCATGATTTTGGAAATATGGAAATGTGTAGAACTTCAGAAATAAAATTTTACTCAAGTGTGATAGGACGATCAGTGATCCACACAACTTGAATACTGTAAATATCGTTTATAATATAATAGAATACCATGATGGACTATTAATTTCATGGGTATTCTAACACAATGAAATGTTTAAAAGTTGACGTTTTCGTTGCATATATTTTTTTTGGAACGTTATTCTACACCTGCGATTAAATAGTATAGGATCCCAGGGGGAGCGCAGGATGTTATTTTTTCCAGGTGGTGTTTTAGTTTTCTCCCTGAGGATGCCCTTGTAAAGATTAGGATGGTTGAATGGATCAATTAAATTGATACAAATTTTATCTTAACTGATACTGTGGTCATTCATGATTCTTGAAATATGCCTTCTATCCTTGCTGTAGTGTGCATCTGGGGAACAGCAGAGCTTTTCTTTTCTTTATTCTACATCTTTGTAGAATGCTCACTATTAACCCCGAGATGTTTTTGAGTCTTTGTGCTCGACTGTTGTTCGGATGTGCACTTGTGTGGTCGTAGGGCGTTCGTCAAACGGTCACAATACATCATTTAATGAAAATCATTATATTTATATTTAACATTAATACAGATTGCTCACTTATTTAAGTACATCTTACAATATGCTGGTGGAATTTCTTTTGCTCTTTAGTCCAAACCTATCAATGATTTTATTGCGATAAATAGGAATGTCTCTATGGATGCACATTAGAGCCAATCTGTTGAGACTGGTTTCAGTAGTACTCGATCTCAAGTATGTTTTCAGGAGACGGAGAGTCGAAAATGACCGTTCGGCACTTGCGATGCTTACAGGATGAGCATAAAATGGATATAAAACTGGGGGGCAAGCCTCGAACGCACTAGCTACAGTTGATGGGATGATGCCCCCATTGTCCATTTCCATATTCCATTTTGTTGACCAATGGAGATATTCAGCTTTTAGTTTCGTATACAACACTTATTCTTGTATTTGAAACAAACGTGGCAGATTTCTCAGTCACCGTCTTCAAGACTTCACTTTGGTCTGGAGTATCAAGATTAGTAATACAGTATTTAACAACATTTTGAGGTAGAAAAATATTTAACTTGTAGATGTCAAGGACTCCATCAGAAAATCTTGTGTTTATATCGTTTTTCACCCAGTCCAGCAAGGGGATATATATATTCCTCCTAAATATTCTTCAGCAGTAGTGAATGGTGCATTTTGTCGATTTCTTTGTCTCTCTACGATTCTCGGAACCCTTATCTCTACAGCCAACACACTTGCAATTATATTGCAATTTTCATACTCGCAGCTGAAGTCTTCTTCTATATTATTCCTTTTACTGGCAAAGATGGATATCATGCTGAATAGTGCATCAGATGCAGAGTAACATCTAGGTTTTCAGTTTGAAAATTTACCGTACGCTCAAGTAAGTTAATGAGTTATGTCTAGAACTTCGTTAAGACAGCACAAAGATACAATAAATTCCTCATCGGTTATGCTGGACAACAAACATTGTGCCTTAGGTGGTGACGCATCCCCTTGAACGTCTGACCAACTGGAGACAATTTCGAGTGCAGCACTGACTTTTTCAATGTTGGCTAAAATTTCAAAATAGCGTTGAGCCGTTCCACCCATCGTGTCTCACAAAGATCAATCAGTTGGGCATGAAGAATATTTTTCAGAACCATATTATTTTCGTCTTGAAGAAGCATTGAAGAATGATATAATTTCTTTCCAAATACCGAATGTATTTCTTACAGTCTGGACCTTTGCTGTTTTGGATATAGCCAAGTATAGTTGGTGGTTGTAGCAAGGACATCTTACTGCATTAACGGCAACTTTCTGAATCTCTTGTACTGCTCCAACAGTTTCGGAAATATTCACGGAAACTCCACCGGTTCCTATGCCAACACAGTTATTAAGGTTCAAACCAAGAGCCCGTAACTATCTAATCACTACCACACCGAGTCTCAAACCTGTCAGCGTCGGTTCAGTTTCATTGCTCGAATGGTTTTCATGATTGCCATCTTCTATCTCTGACGCTGATGATGAATCTTTTTCAAGGTCCAAAACAGCTTTTCTAACGTCGAGAAATCCGAGAAAATTTTCTCTAACCTTGATGTTGCAGGCTTCAGTGCAAACGTATCTCAAAATAAGTGACATTTGAGAAATATGGGAGACATCCACTCTTTCATCATACAGCTGAATTCCTTGGCTTTGTTTACACGAGCCACTATTTTCTTCAAAATCTCCTCACCACACATTCTATGAGAGAATTTTGAATGGTTTTACTGGTAAAGAGGCTTCTTGGACCAGCCGTTCTTAGATGTTCTTCAAGAGTGAATTAATATGCAAATGGATCCTACTTGTCATCAAAAGGTAATTACACTTTCAAAGGTCTGTAAATATTAATATTTCATGAGCTTCGAGTTTCATGTTCACCGAATAACTACGAAATTGCATGATTTGTTTCAAGGCTTTTAATACAAGTAACCAAAAATGTTTAAATAACATTCACAAATATTTGTAAAATTGGCCGCCCCTGAGTGTATTTGGGAGCCAAACACCAAAGTACAAGAAATACAGGAAAGGCATTAAAGATCAATAATTTATGACCATGAAACAGAAATACTTAAAGCCAGAAGGGCAGAAATCCCAGTGACGGGCGGAAAAATACAAGTATTTAAAGAACAAGCTTCAAAAGAGCTAGAAAGAATTTCTAATAAGCATAGAAATGAAGTAGTATTAGTGAAGCTAAAGAGTCTTTATCAATTTTGAGCGGCCAATGCATGAAATATATGAAAAGTTAGTTTGAGGTTAAGAGTTCTGACACTAGAAAGTTAAAAACAATGTACTTATCTCTAGTTGTTGTAGATGTCACACGTACTTTTTAGCACTTTTATCTCTCCAAGAAAACTAAATTTGAACCATGTTAGGTTAAAATATGTCTCAATAGCGAAACATAGCAGATATATCAAAGATCTGAAGTGGATTGTCCAGCTTGATTGCAAAATTGCAAAAGTAGTAAGTCGTTACAGAATTTTAAATTTTAAAACCAGCGGAGTAGTTCCGATTGAAGAAAGACTGCCTATCTGCATCTTTGTCTAAGACTTTCAGTGACAAGTTGCGTAGAACAAAGTGACCATGGTTGGTCAGCTGTTGAGAGTAGGATTGATCATGCGAGCAAACATCTATCGAGCAGAGGCAGCACTTCGATACACTCCGCGTGGAAGTATCGAGCAAGGCTGAGGCGAAGAGTGCTAAAAAACTGTCAGGCAAAATTTCGAGCGAAAGTTTAGGAATGCCAAGAAGGTCTCGGCTTTTATACAACTGGACGATCAGATGATGTCATGAAGCACGAAAATGATTGGTTGCAGGAGTAGGCAGCCAACTAGCGCACAGAACTGGGATGGATGGCTCCAGAAGACAAGTTGTCTATAATTTGAATTTGCTGTGCGTAGTATACAGACGTGGAATCACTGAAACAGTTCTAAGTGACATGCTTCAAAACCAGTCTAGCGTCAGAAAGAAGGTAAGAAAAACGCAAAAAAATATAAAAAGGTCTAGAAGAAACCTTTATTAAAAAAAAATAACGCACGTGGTCCACTCAAATTTTAGGTTAAGAAAAAATTGATTTTTCTCACTCTGATAAGAAGACGTGGTGACAAATTTAAGGCTTTGTGCCATTCGCAAATGCAAACAAGTCCACTTAAATGTATATTGCAAGCACGTTTAACTTGCGATTGATCCATTCTAGAAGTAACTCTTCAATGCCTTTGTACTTGGCACTACGAATACAAAGTAAGAGTTGAAACACAGACCGGAACGGATGTCTTAGTGGTGGTCGGCTTGGTGGTGTTGTCTCTCGCAGGTAGCTCACAGTGTTACGTGATCAGTAAAGTGCGCCGATAACTGTGTAGTACTACTTCGTATATTGCACCAGTTTTTCATCGGTAAACAACAAAAGGAAAGACCATGCAGCAAATTTTGAAACATATCTTGAAATGCTCCTTCCAGCAGAATATCACCCGACCTTCAGCAGCAGAAATTCACAGCTTTGTCGTGGAGACTGAAAGTTACGGTTGACCAATTGGAAGGTCTGCAAATTGACGCTACATCCAACTCTGTGGACATCAAGGTAATCGAATCACAGAGTATTTTGGACAGGATCTAGGCAACTTTCCTGGCATCATCAGTGTTTTGTGGGAAAAGTTTGCCGGTAGATATAACCGCAGCAGGCTTGGAGGCCACGCAAGTTTGTTTATTCAATATCCCACTCTGAGGAGTCCAATGATAATATTCACACCCATTCCTCTAAATTTGGCATAGTCAAGGGTATTACCAATGAATATTGGTTTAGTTATTACAAATTGCCCCTCGCTAAAGGCATGTGGCAAATTCAGATCGAATTGAAGCAATAGATTACCCTCCTTTATTGAGATTGATGGTCACCTTGGGCAAGTATGTTATGACGGCCAAAATGAAACATGTGCGATTTATCATGCTACAGGCCATCTCCGCATTGACTGTCCGCGCCGCTACAATGCTATGCCGCGCCTTAAACATGTCAACCCTACGCCTGGAAACACTGCCAGCCGTATTACAGGAGAAACGCAGAGACACAGCCTGCTCGGAACACGCGAGCAGTACGAAAAGCGCTATCCCCCACTTGGCAGCTAGACTGCGGTAGTTGATGCGCCCGGCCAGCTGACGGTCAGCACCTGTGAACCGGACAACACTGCATATAGCACGCAGCCGCCATCTTTATATTAAACACTAGCAGTAGTGCCCGGCTTCGCCCGGTTGAATTATTTGTTTTATGGATGATAATGAATACTACTACAGAACTGGCACATGATACTTAAACTAACAGAAAACATTATTCTAAAAATCTATCTTCTTGTGGTGGTGGTGGTGGTGGTGGTGGTTGTAGTGGGGGTGATAAGAAGTACAGTATAATGGACGCAACATTCAGGTCATTTTCCCGTAATGATAATTACGAATAGGAAAACAGTTATTTACTAACTACAGCACTGACACATGTAATTTACAAACAAATTTACAAAAAAATAGAAAGAGGAGCAAGTGAAATGAAGGACACTGCCTAGGGCCTATATCTCATTGGCTGTTAGAAATGTAGAGACCAATAGTGTCGTATTTTGTCGCATAGCGCCGTAGGAAAATAATCAGAACTCTTTGGAAAACTTCGGCTGTCCCGAGTTACTGAGGTAGCAATAGTATCATTTATCGCCGAATAGCGCTCAACGATAAGGTTCGGAATAATTGAAGGTAAATTTGAAAGCACCAACACTTATTTCAGCTGGTAAGCTCAATGCACTGCACCAACACCATTGCACTTATACCGAGGCATACTATTTTCATGATGATAACTGTTTAAAGGGGCCTAAGAAATCATTTCCACTAATAACCCCCCGTGACTGCAATTTATAAACAGCGCAAGATGCAACTATTTTCGCAATTCTGCACCAGAACACTGGTAGGAGTGACGTGATGCATCCCGAACTGCCCGTCAACAATAGACTTATTAAAATACTCTTACAGTTACACTACTAAGGACATGAATGGTTCTAGGGCCTTAATACGTGGTTTTCAAGTTCATTTTGTCTGTTATTCTAAATGTAGGGAATGGAGAGCGTTGTCCAAAATATCAAGTGGACAGTGTTACCAGCAGGATTTCAAAGTGTATGTAAAATTTGGTGCAATTAGGAGAAACGGTGTATATTTGTGATGAAGGGCCTAAATGCAGGGAATGGAGTGGTCTGTCCAAAATTTAAAGAGAACAGTGTCACCCGCAGGGTTCAAAAGGGTAAGTATACAAAATGTGGTTCACATCGGTGAAACGGTGTAGATTTGTGCCAAAGGACCTAAATGCAGGGAATGGAGTGGTCTGTCCGAAATTTCAAGCAGACAGTGTTACTCGTCGGGTTTCAAAGGGTGAGTATGTAAAATTTGGTTCAGATCTGTGAAACGGTGTATATTTGTGCCAAAGGGCCTAAATACAGAGAATGGAGGGGTCTGTCCAAAATTTCATGCAGACAGTGTTACTCGCAGGGTTCCAAAGGGTAAGTATACAAATTGCCGTTCAGATCGGTGAAACGGTGTAGATTTGTGCCAAAGGGCCTAAATGCAGGGAATGGAGTGGTCTGTCCGAAATTTCATGTTAACAGTGTTACTCGCAGGGTTCCAAAAGGGTAACTATACAACTTTTGATTCAGATTGGTGAAAGGGTTTAGATTTGTGCCAAAGGGCCTAAATGCAGGGAATGGACTGGTCTGTCATAAATTTCATGTAGGTAGTGTTACTCGCAGGGTTCCAAAGGGTAAGTATACAAATTTTGGTTCAGATCGGTGAAACGGTATAGATTTGTGCCAAAGGGCCTAAATGCAGAGAAAGGAGTGGTCTGTCCGAAATTTCATGCAGACTGTGTTACTCGCAGAGTTCCAAAGGCTAAGTATACAAATTTTGGTTCTGATTGGTGAAACGGTGTAGATTTGTGCCAAAGGGCCTAAATGCAAGGAATGGAGTGATCTGTCCGAAATTTCATGTTAACAGTGTTACTCGCAGGGTTCCAAAGGGTAATTATACAAATTTTGGTACAGATCGGGGAAAATGTATAGATTTGAACTGTAACGGTTTGTCTAGCCCACACGTTGAGCGACAAGTGTAACGGTTTTCGTTAAGCTCCACGTTGAGCGAACAAGTGTATCGGTTCGACTGCCCCTAACTGTTGGGTGATAAATGTAACTGTTTACCTTTGCCTAAGCTATGTTGTTTTTAATGGGCGCCAAGACCTCAACGCAATGTTGAAATCTAAATTTGTATTTAACAACGTCTAGCCTTGGTAGTACACCTTCAAGAATCTATTCACTCAGATCGTGGTATGATTTGATCATTAACCCAACAAACAATTGTATCAGGAGAAGGAATTGGTCTATATCTAATGCTACCTACTGAAAGCAAAGATTGCATTGTAAAAGAAATGAATTTATTATATAAAACAAGTATAGCAAAATTAATAATAATAATAAGTTTAAAATTTAAATTGGAGCGTTGCGATTTTAATATTACCGATAGAAAATTACGTGAAAACGGAGTCTGATAAATTATTGATTTTACTCTTATTCCCAAGCTATGAAGTTACTGAAATACTGAATTTAAATCAAAGAGAAACGAGAGATTGCGTACTTCTGTGTCATTCGCGCTTACCACTGGAAATTGCCAAAGCATTTCCCTCGTACTGGATGATGCTGTGAGCTTCCCACAGTCTCCTGGACGTCGTCATCTTCGTCGATATTTGATGATATACTTGTAGATTTGGTGACTTTATGGTCCTAACATCGGAGCCATACCCTCGTACAACCACACTGGGTAAGTTTTAAACAGATAGTTCTCCACTCCACGGAACATCGGAGCGACACACACTTGCAACCGAACTAGTCAAGTCTTTCACAGATTGTCCCCGCTCCACGGCGCGCCGAACGATATATGCACTCCACGGCTTCCCACTCCAGTCCCGACTTCCAGCTTACGTGGTCTCCACTGATTGGCTGCTCCCCACGCGCTACTTCCCCTTCTCTGGCTCATTACACATGGCGCGCGGATGATGAAGTCGATTTCCGTTCCAACTATCCGCCTTTTCTTGACGCTGCGACCCAAGCTTGCGTAATACTTCTTGACAAGAATCAGCCTGTATCTGAATTTCCAGTGAGTCATGTCTCTCATAATATCCTAACTGACGAAACTCCGTAAAATTCCGTAATCACATAATTTTCTATGATATTGTCGTTCGTAATAATTTGCATGATAGTGTTTTCTAAGACATAGAAAACCTATCTGTATGCTTATTATTTTTTATAAAATGCTCCGAAAATACCTTAATAATAATTATAATAAATTAATAATAATAATAAATTAACATGAAAAATTCTCTTGGCCGAACAATTTGCCGCGTAAATAAATATAGAATGGCTTCCTACTGACTTATGCCATTGGCATAAAAACCCCTCGAAAAACACGTTACATATTCGCCTCGGATCATCGGATGATTTACCGTGACGACTGTCCATTATCTGATTATCCCAGACACATTAATAATCCCCATCCAAAATACATATTACATAAATGAAATCACCCTAAATTACAGATATATACACTCATAATTTTTCTTCACGCACTTTGCGTCAAAGTTTGTTGTCACTATGGATTGCACTTTGCAACCAGTCCAATGTTTTTCATATAGAACAGTGTTCCACGGATATTCCCGCCTCTCAAATTTCTCTATGTAGGAAAAATAGACATAATTACTGTGTGAGCGCTATGTATATGAGATGTCACATCACACGCATCAAGGTGTTCTGATATATATATATCTCCCTAGAACTTCCTAATTTCACTGGAGGTTCCTTCCTTATTGTGAAATTTAATCCCACTTATCACTGAGCACACGATCACACTATTTTGGCAGCGCATCATGACCATAATACTTAATCTCTCTTTATAAAAGATGAAATTAATATTGAATTCTGAAAAAAAAAACAGTAAATGCGCATTACATATAACACCAAATATTTCTGTGCCGTAATCTTGTTAAGTTCCCGTAGACCATATTCTACTTAATACTAGTTCTCAACACAGACCAGTTCTCCTCACACAAATGAAACCATTGTACAAATTACCTTAAATTACTCACTTACAAATCTTACATGGCGAGGCCGTAAACAGAAATCACGTGTGCCGTTATGTATGAGTTTCATGAAGGACTGTCTCGCATTCTGATGGCCCATCTTTTGTCCCGTGGACGCCTTAAGCAAAAATACCCTGTCCAAGCGCTCACCCATCTCTTGGGGACAAATGGGAATTCACCAGCGCTACCAAATTCTGGCCTTGGTGTATCAAGACATTTTAGTGCTCAAGAGCATCCGACAATCCCGTCATATTTCCCTGTACCTTAAAAACTCTCATTTACTTACATACTACCCCCCTGTGTGAATTCTGATACGCCTGCCTGGAAGACCATCTCCTCCCACGCACCAAATACCACACATACTCATTTGATAGGCTGGCTCGCCAACTAAACATCCTCACTTTATGACACATACTTTCGGAGACTATGTATATTATACGTCTCGTATAATCTGTTTCCCTCACTATTCTCCAGCACATATGCTGTTTTGCCAATACGTTTGGAAACTATAAATGTTTCTGCGTCACCTGCTTCCAACCTTGCAAGTGGCTCCCTTAAATGAACGTCATCACGTTGCTCTACCTAGCATATTTCTCAGTGTCTGTAACGATGCCCTGTTGCTACTGTCCACACATGCTAACCCTACTATCCTATGGTGTCACACCTCTACTCGACACTCTATGACCTAAAAATGTCACTTCTGACTGACAGAATGACGACTTAGACAGCTTCAAAGTGAACCCTGCCTGATCTAACTTCTGAAAAACTATATTTAAATTACGTAGGTGCTCCTCAAAACTGCGTGAACTAATTACCATATCATCAATGTAAATGGTTACAAACTCTCCTGTGTCATCCCCTAATGCGATGTTTAAAGCCCTAATTAAAGCTGCTGAACTACTCTTTAACCCATAAGGTGTTCTACAAAATTGATAAAGGTTATATTTATGACTAAAAGCTGTAAATGGTCTATCTTCGTACATAAGTGGCACTTGCCAAAAACTGGAACTCAAATCTACACAAGTGAAATACTTCTTCCCCTCAAATGTTTGCATTAATTCCTCTATTGACATAGATTTCAGCTGATCTGAACTAATTCTACAGTTAACCAAACGAGCGTCTAAACAAATACGAACTGTGCCGTCGGTCTTGGGTACCGTGATCAAAGAATTAACATACGGACTGTTAGAGTGCTCAATAATCCCATCTTCAAGCATCTGGTTAATTTGTGCCTCAACTGCACTCTGATAAGCGAAAGGTACAGGATATCTATGTCCTGTGAATACTGACCTATCAATAACGTTCAATGAATGTGTATAGCAATTGGCCATACCAATGCGATCCTCAAAAACTCTCCTATTACACAATAACACATCATAGAGCCGAACACATTGTTCCACCTCTATATTTCCCTGAAATGCAGCATCACGTAACGAGCCCTCTAGAATTCCGTTCGTAATCACACTGCCCACAAAACATGGAGAACCCCACTCTACGGCTGGCGATATCTCATTTAAAGTACAAATCACACCTACAATACTACTCCTCTGAATATGGTCATTGAACGCTACTTCTACTTCAGAATCTCCCCATTTAAATTTCAAACTCCCTACATCATAACATAAGTTACCAGACACTCTACTTAGCCACTCTGAACCCAAGATAACACTGGATACTAAATTTGGAATTACAAGGCAAATCTGCTTCTCTACATGATTATTAATTTTAATGTCTACTGAAACTTGCTTAGAAATTACTTTAGACCTCTTCCCAACAGCTGTGATAACAAAAGTGCTTTTAATTGGCATCTCCTCGAAATTTACTCCAGTTCCTTTCATTTTATCATAAAATGCACTACTTATGCAACTCTTCATACAACCACTATCAATTAAGACATCTGTATACGCCTCGGACACGTTAAATTTAACTATGGGGCTCTTACTAGCCACTTCCTGAATAATACCTTTATCATTTAGTTCACGTAATAATTCATTTCTTACATTTAGGTCATAGGTTTCCTGTATAATTGTATGGACAGGGCATGCTACAGACTGAGATTCTGACCTTACTTCGCAGCCTGGTTCGCGTTTAAAGAACCGCTACAGCTGGCCGTAGTACTACTAACTACTGAACTGGTCTGGTTGTTCTGGGCTGTGTTGTCATTGTTTGGCTGTATATTACTACCACTAGGCTGTCCTCTTCCTTGACCCCTATTCTGGTTGTAATTATTGTCATTATAATTTCTCCCTTGATTTCCCCTGAAATCATTGTTTCTCCCTTTATTTCCCCTGTAATCATTGTTCCTCCCTTGATTTCCCCTGAAATCATTGTTCCTCCCTTGATACTGATTACCATAGCCATTTCCTCTGTTCTGATTTAGCTGATTATTATTGTTTCTATTTTGAGCGTTGGCCCCTTCGCCACCGTTCCCTTGAACTTCCTGATGCCTGGCTTCATTAGGTCTATTATTATTATTACCCTGGTTCCTATTGAAATTGTCCTCATAACCCCCTCTCCCTAGTGCATCAAATGTGCTTAACAAATTTTCTACTTGTGATATCGTCTTTACATTCTGGATACAAGCAGCCTCCTTGATCCTATAGGGAAAGTGCCTAAGTAGCAACCTCACCACATCACTTTCCTCCTTCAAGCCATCAAGATATTTACACACTAATACCTGCCCTAAAAAGTATTCGGTCATGGTGGAGCTTCCTTTAGGGTTATATTTACCACACACTACTCCCTCACGATGCTGCGACTGAATAACCTCATTCCAGAACTTTTCACAGAATTTCATTTTAAAATCATTAATATCAGTAAACTTGTCTCTGTAGACAGCAAACCATTTCCTCGTTTCCCCCACAAACACTTGTTCTAAAATTTCAACTACCTGGCACCACTCAATACTACCATTTTCCAACCTCTCCCCGAATTTATTTTCTATAGTGTTCATGAACTCCATTGAGCACCCCTGTCGATTGCTGAACTTACCCAGTTCTACCTCCCTGTGTGTGCTATTCCCAAAAACTGGCCTATTCTGACTATTTTCTTGGCTGATCCTAGCTTTTAATTTTAATTCTAACTCTGCGATTTTCTCCTCAGCCTTCCTCTCAATACTGTTTACTGTTAATTTAATGTTTCCTTCTGATTCTTCTACTTTATCATATAGCTTTGCTTGTTTCTCCTCAATCTTGCTAATGCTCTCTCTATTACTCTCTCTTAAATCATTTACTTCTGCAACTATTTGCGAGTGGACTTTCTCAATTCTACCCCCCAGCTGTTCCTTAACCTCTTTAGTTGATACTTGAATCTTGTAAATTTCTCCCCCCCCCCCAATTTCTTTTTTAACCTGCAGTGTTTCTAATTTAACTAATTCCTTTAAATTTTCAGCCTGTGTGCTGATTCTACTTTCCAACTCCTCCTGTACTTTTCCTAATTTCTTGTCTACATCTGCAATGATCTCTTTAACCTGCAAGATGGCGGCCAGCAGGTGTGTAGCAGTTAGAGTGCTCCAACTTTTCCTCGTGTTCTACCTAGTAAAAAGCTCAGTGGGTGCCTCGAAAAAGATCCTCGATCATTCTTTAACAATTGAAGACTCGTGTGTGAACTCGGACCTGAAGGAACACCTCATGGTAGTTTGTAAACACAATATATCTTCTCTCACATGGTGTAGAAGCGAGGGGCTGATAGTCACGGCAGCAGGCAGAGGGCGCCCAGCACTGCGCGGGGTTGCCAGACCGCCCGCTACATTATTACATCTCGTGGTGCTGTCTGTGGCTCTCAGTGGAGATGTGGAGATGAACCCAGGGCCGAATAAGGTGTGTATAATTTGTGATTCGAAGGGTCGTGTGAATCAGTTATTTGTTACATGTACATATTGCCACTCTCAAGCGCACAGAACTTGTGCAAAAATCAGTGCTTCAAAACACAAAATAATCACCTCTGGGAAACAATCGTGGCTGTGTTGGAACTGTTCTTTACCTCAGTTCTCTAACTCATTTTTTAATACATCGACACAGAGTGCAAATAGTGTAGATAGTGACGTAACACCCTCGGATGGCAAAGCATTGTCCATTTTTTCCTTCAATGCTCGAAGTGTAACATGTCCCTCCAAACAACCGGACCTGCGTTCTTGTCTCACAGCACTTAATCCGTCAATTGTGTGTTCAGGGGAGACATGGCTGAAAAAAATCCACTAACGACCCAGAAATATTTCCGGTAACATACACCATGTTCCGCAAAGATCGAACCTGGACATCAGGGGGAGGGGTACAAATAGCCATGAAACCTGAGTTAAGGCCTGTTCGCCAACGGGAGCTTGAAACTGATGCTGAGGCTGTGTGGGTGGAATTCACGTGTGCAAACAATACATTTCTAATAGGCTCTGTATACCGTGCTCCAAATTCAACTCGGCCCATCAATGATGAACTATTGGAGTCCCTCCGTCGTGTACAACACATCCAGCACAAATACAAGGCCATTTACATAACAGGCGATTTTGATTTAGAAATAGACTGGCAAAACTCTCCTCCCACTCCCAAGGATCCCATTGCTAATGAATTCATTACCGCATTCTACGATTTATTCCTTGACCAATTAATAACCGAAGCAACTCGAATCACACAAACTACACGCTCCACAATAGACCTATTCCTCACAAGCCTTCCTTCCTCCGTACAGAAAGCTGAAGTCATACCCGGTTTCAGTGATCACGCAGCCATCTTTACCACATTGCATTACAACAAACCACGCAGCAAGAGCACAGTGAGGACAGTATACAATTACAAAAAGGCAGACTGGAAACTGCTATCATCTTTATTCCTCAAACACCTTCCCACCCCATGTATTCTGGACACCAGCGACATCAACTCAGTGTGGCACGCCTGGCGAAATTGTTTCTTTGAATGTGTGGATATAGCTATACCGAAAATAACCATTAGTGGGAAGAAAAATTATCCTTGGGTGACGAAGGAAGTCATTAAAATGATTAGGAAAAGGAACGTTTTATACAAGAAATGGAAAAGTTGCTCAACCGACATCATGTGGGAAAAATACAAGAACATCAGGAACCAAACAAAGAAATTAATTCGCGAAACATACGACAATTATATTCACAAAATAAGCAGCACCAGTGAAATGTGGAAATTTTTGTCCAGAAGACGCGGCACCGCTGCGCCAGCCTCATTTCACTGTAACGGTAAATTCCTAAGTGCAACCCAAGATATTGCAACAGCGTTCAGTGACAGTTTCAAGCAGAACTTTTCTAAGCCGGGTATGACCATGAACCTGCTTCTACCAAGGTCATCACTTCCACCCCTCCCACTCTCCAACCTGTACTTCACAACAACTGAGGTGATTCAGAGCCTACGGAAGATTAGACCACATGCAGCGACCGGCCCAGATGATGTTCCCGGACGGATCCTGCTGCAGTGTACGGAAGCATTAGCGCCCTCTCTGTGTGCGTTATTCAACCTGTATATCAACCAAGGTTCTGTTCCATGTGGGTGGAAATGTGCTAACGTGGTGCCAATATATAAGCAAGGTGACAGAGAAGATGCTGCAAATTACAGACCGGTGTGTCTAACATCTATAATTTGTAAATGTATGGAGCGGCTAGTAGCAAACAGTGTGCTGGAATTCCTACGGGAGAACAATCTACTCGATCCAAATCAGCACGGTTTTCTTCCGGGTCGTTCTTGCACTACTCTATTGACAAAAGTCATTGATGAGTTTCAGTTCTACTTGAATCAGCCAGAAGTGAAACAAGTGGACTGTATTGCACTGGATTGGGCTAAGGTCTTCGATCAAGTGTCTCATGAAAGACTTTTGTTAAAGCTACAGCAGCTTAACATACGGGGTAGCTTACTTGCATGGGTGAGGTCATTCCTAGAGGGTCGAACTTAGTGTGTGGTGTACGGAGGAGCTCGATCGCAGGCTGCTCAAGTTACTTCTGGAGTGATTCAGGGCTCTGTGATCGGACCTCTCCTCTTCACTATATATGTGCTCGATCTTCCTGGCTGTGTCACCTCATCAATGTCACTATATGCAGATGACACCGTGCTATACAGGGGCATTAAATGTGAAGAAGATTCCCTCTGTCTTAAATCAGATCTGGACAACTTATCGCTGTGGTGTTCTGTGAATAATTTAAATATAAATGTACAAAAATAAAATGTATAAAACCCATTGAGAATGAATACAAAATTATGAACAGTGTCATCCCAGAGTGCACAAACTTAAAGCTATTAGGGGTAATAATCTCCGACACCCTGAATTGGAACATTCAAAGTGAAGAGGCAAGATGTAAGGCCACAAAAGTTCTGGATTTCTTGTACAGAAACATGAGAGGTTGTAAACCTAGAGCCATCAGGATGGCTTACACATGCATGGTCCGTCCAATATTAACGTACGGCTTACCTGCCTGGCATCCCACTACAGTGGAAATCATGAACAAGCTCCAGCGTGTACAGCGCCGCGCAGAAAGGCTAATAGCTCGTTATTCCCCTTCCCCTTTGTCAAAATTTCCATCTATAGAGGCAACAGCCAAACAAATTGATCTAATTTTTCTAAAAAAAAATCCCTTACAGGTTCCATTAATATTGACCCTTTTTGCCGACTGTCATTGGCATATCGCTCAGTTCGGAGAGGACGAGGTGTAACCCTCGTTCCGCCCTTCGCACGTAGCAATGCTTACCTGACAGGTTTCTCGGCCGCTCTGCGCGGTTATGGAACGCGCTGCCAGGGGATGCCAAGATCTTGCCTCTTCGGAAATTCAAGCCGTACGTAAAAAGGTACATTGTATAAATAAACGTATGTATGAGTGATTGATTGTCTCGCTGAATGAATGAGTATCTGAATGGAATGAATGAATGAATGTATCGAGTGATTGAGGTTATGAAAGTGCGTGCGTGAGAGAGTGAGTGAACAGGAAAATGTACTATGTCAATATTCTAAATATGTAAATACTGCAAATATCTTTGTAAAACTTGTAAATATTGTTAAAACAAATGTAGATGTAAGCTGTGCCTGTGGAGCATGAAATATGTATGTGGGGCTTGCCCTTTTTCACTAGGCCTTCCATACTTCGTGTACGATTTATGGTAAATAAATAATAATAAAAATAATAATAATAATAACCTTCTCTTCCATTACTCCTCTGATTTCTCCTCTAATCTGCTCCATTTTCACACTAATTTCCTTGTTGTTCTTATCTAATTTTGCATTATTCTGTTCTAATTTTTTATTTAAAGCTTCTGTACTTTCTTTATTTTCCCTACTGTTTTGTTCTAATTTTGCATTATTCTGTTCTAATTTTGCATTTAAGGCATCACTACTAACTTTGTTCCGATACATAAACTCGAGAAGTAAAGTTTTTAATTCTGGTTGGCCGCATACACTCCCTGTTTCAGTATCGGGATTTACCTCCGCTACCCCGGTGCTACCATCACTTGACATACTGCTCGTATCATCACTCTCCAGTTGATGACCACTACGTAACCTCATCTGTTTTTCTTTCTCATCCCCCATAATGATATACACTGATAAAGACAAATAACCCCCAAAATACAGGCACAGAAATATATACCCTTCTCCTTCCACAAATGTTATTAGGTTTTCAGCCCCAAGTTGTCGGCGACAAGTGTAATGGTTTGTCTAGCCCACACGTTGAGCGACAAGTGTAACGGTTTTCGTTAAGCTCCACGTTGAGCGAACAAGTGTATCGGTTTGACTGCCCCTAACTGTTGGGTGATAAATGTAACTGTTTACCTTGCCTAAGCTATGTTGTTTTAATGGGCGCCAAGACCTCAACGCAATGTTGAAATCTAAATTTGTATTTAACAACGTCTAGCTCTGGTAGAACACCTTCAAGAATCTATTCACTCAGATCGTGGTATGATTTGATCATTAACCCAACAAACAATTGTATCAGGAGAAGGAATTGGTCTATATCTAATGCTACCTACTGAAAGCAAAGATTGCATTGTAAAAGAAATGAATTTATTATATAAAACAAGTATAGCAAAATTAATAATAATAATAAGTTTAAAATTTAAATTGGAGCGTTGCGATTTTAATATTACCGATAGAAAATTACGTGAAAACGGAGTCTGATAAATTATTGATTTTACTCTTATTCCCAAGCTATGAAGTTACTGAAATGAAAATGAAAATCCACAGCCTGCTTCCAGTCTCCGACCGGGTCAGGAATGGAATGAATGAAGCCCCCATCTAGCGGCGAGGATATGAACTGTGCCGGCTGCCGAGGCCTGACGCACTCCTCTGGGGCAATGAACAAATGAATGACAGATGAAATGAAATGATAGTGGAGAGTGTTGCTGGAATGAAATGATGACAGGGAAAACCGGAGTACCCGGAGAAAAACCTGTCTGCCTCCGTTTTGTCCAGCACAGATCTCACATGGAGTGACCGGGATTTGAACCACGGACCCAGCGGTGAGAGGCCGGCGTGCTGCCGCCTAAGCCACGGAGGCTTTTATGAAGTTACTGAAATACTGAATTTAAATCAAAGAGAAACGAGAGATTGCGTACTTCTGTGTCATTCGCACTTACCACTGGAAATTGCCAAAGCATTTCCCTCGTACTGGATGATGCTGTGAGCTTCCCACAGTCTCCTGGACGTCGTCATCTTCGTCGATATTTGATTATATACTTGTAGATTTGGTGACTTTATGGTCCTAACATCGGAGCCATACCCTCGTACAACCACACTGGTTAAGTTTTAAACAGATAGTTCTCCACTACACGGAACATCGGAGCGACACACACTTGCAACCGAACTAGTCAAGTCTTTCACAGTTTGTCCCCGCTCCACGGCGCGCCGAACGATATATGCACTCCACGGCTTCCCACTCCAGTCCCGACTTCCAGCTTACGTGGTCTCCACTGATTGGCTGCTCCCCACGCGCTACGTCCCCTTCTCTGGCTCATTACACACGGCGCGCGGATGATGAAGTCGATTTCCGTTCCAACTATCCGCCTTTTCTTGACGCTGCGACCCAAGCTTGCGTAATACTTCTTGACAAGAATCAGCCTGTATCTGAATTTCCAGTGAGTCATGTCTCTCATAATATCCTAACTGACGAAACTCCGTAAAATTCCGTAATCACATAATTTTCTATGATATTTTCGTTCGTAATAATTTGCTTGATAGTGTTTTCTAAGACATAGAAAACCTATCTGTATGCTTATTATTTTTTATAAAATGCTCCGAAAATACCTTAATAATAATTATAATAAATTAATAATAATAATAAATTAACATGAAAAATTCTCTTGGCCGAACAATTTGCCGCGTAAATAAATATAGAATGGCTTCCTACTGACTTATGCCATTGGCATAAAAACCCCTCGAAAAACACGTTACAGAACCAAAGGGCCTAAATGCAGGGAATGGACTTGTCTCTCATAAATTTCACGTAGACAGTGTTACCATCAGGGTTCGGAAGGGTAAGTATACACATTTTGGTTCAGATAGGTGAAACGGTGTGCGTATCACTAACCATAAAGCCAGCGCATGCGGATAGAGCTGTTCGGGAGCACTTGTTCTACCGACTTACTGAACAAAAATCAATCTATAAGGTTACCTGAGAGGTGTAACCTAATGCTACATAGCCTAAACTATTCCTCTTGAATCTGGCTATCATATAAAAAAATATTTTTTCGAATCGGACTGGTAGTTCCAGAGATTAGCGTGTTTAAACACATAAACACACAAACACACAAACTCTTCACCTTTATTATATTAGTATAGACTAATATCGACAATCCACTATTTGTTCCAGTTACAATGACGAAACGCAGCTAATATGTAGTCTCACATAAAAGGCTTTCTCTGCAGAAGGCGCAAGATAAACGATTCCCTGCATTCACATTGGTGGTTGGACGCACTTTTCTAATATTCCAATGAATTCCTTTGGTTATAAAAGCGGAATTACAACGAGACTTAGTAAACAGGGAGACTTATCTAGGGTAGCCTACAACTCGTAACGTTCACGACAAAAATATTCAATTTTACTCCTTGATAAGGACAAAGAGTTATAACTATACCCATACATTTAAGAGAAAGTAGGCTACATGTCTTTTACTGAGCATCTTGTTTTCTTATGATCTGGCCTACATGTGTGTCAACTGTCAAGTGTCAATTGGTGACTCTTGTGTTCAGGGCGAAGCAGTGCAACAGGCAGCCTACGACTCGGACTGGTACTGCGCATCCCTCAAGTACCGGCGCGCTGTCTTGTTCCTCATCCAGCGCACTCAGCGGCCAACAGTTGTCACTGCCGGCAAATTTTTTGTCCTTTCCCTCCAAAGTTTTAAACAGGTATGTCGCCTTATTTCTTGTACAGGAATGAAATGAGAATAGAAGCATTTGATATGTGGTGTTTCGAATCAAGATTAGTCGAGTAGATACCGCAAGGAATGAAGATATAATTGGGGATTTACGCCTGTTTTATCCACTGCAGCTTTAGAGACGCTTCGGTGCCGGTATTTTGCCCTGAAGGAGATATTTATGATGACATGGATATCTCGCAATTAGGAACCATCAACTGCCACCTGACTGCACTGATAATCGTTCCTACAAACTTGAGCACAACAAGTGAGAACCTTAATTCTGTGCTACACAGACAGCTCGCAGAGATATTGAGGCGAAAGTGGGAGGTGAGACATTTCTGACGAGTTCTAATGATAAGGAGAAATAGGTAGCGTACATACTAAGGCACCTTGGTTGATAATGATGATACTTGTTGTTTTAAGGGGCCTAACATCTAGGTTATCGACCCCAAGGCACCTTGGACTAGGTGGTATAGAGCTCTTGGTAATAAATACCTTCAAGGTGGTGTCGGGCAAATCACATTCTTTGGTGATTGTCCTGTAGCAGGATACAATCCTGGCGCAGTTATTTGGCATTTGATGGTGCGTAAATGCGAGGGAACTGTGTCAGTATATTTACTGGCGCATTAATGATTCTCTTCGGGACAAAATTCCGGCACCCCGGTGTCTCTAAAAGCCGCAGTTGTTAAAAGGGACCTAAAACTAATAACATTATTATTATTATTATTATTATCAGTATTATTACATCTCTTGTAGCACACTCACTAACCATCTACAGGAACATTCTAAGCTTCGCGGTGAAAATTTCTTGAACACATTGAACTATGTTGATACAACGTATAACACAGGTTATGTAACGGCTATATTAATCACCTGTACATCATTTATTTGCTGGTAGAATTATGGATTTTAATGAGGTCAGAAATATTCAAGCGAATATCCTTTCGTTAATTTCCGTGGGTATAATATTCTCTTAAGCGTTCATCAACATTGACATACTCACCAACGTATCGATGGCTGATTCGATGAAATAATGTCATTAATGTTAGGAGGTTGCTAATTAGTGGTGGTCAGCTGCAAAATGACTTGCAGATACTCGTTGCTAATGTTGCCTTTCTGCCTTAATTTGTTTATCTTTATCAGCGAGAATGTTTGTTCGTAAGTACAGTATAAGTTGAGCAAAATACACTTAACATATTACGATCTCGATAATCATATGTGGAAGCCGAATCATATGAACGTGACTCTCAATTTCAAAAATCTTTCACGCATTAACCAGGCGGGATTGAGCCACGGGCGGATGGAATGCCATGGAGGACACATCTGTCACGTTGGGCGTAGGTAGGGCGTCCATGCTATACGTGATCACATCAGACCAGTGGGGTCCATAATTTAAGAGCTAGTGTCTACCCTCAAGGATTAAAATGTTCCGCGATCTATTTTGATAGATTCACTGTTACGTATTTTATTGACTGCTCAATTGTTAGGAGAATTTTTATTGTATTTATGTATTAGTATTCAAACGTAAAATATCATAATTAATCTGATTACACATTAATAATAATAACAATAATAATAAGTAATTAATCCTTAACTAAAAAAACATACGATATTGAAAGCGTACCTCTAGCAAACCATTTCATTTTGAGGTGATGCATGACACTGTATGACTGCAGAGAGTTCACTGAAAGAGTGTCGTAGCAATACTGAATATATTTTCAACAGCTCAGGGCTTTGGGATTTGACAATCTTCAAAATGCATATTTTTTAAATGTGCGGACAGTACCAACGTGAAACGAACTTTCGTTGAAGGAAGCCCAAGCCGAATGTTACGCCACATAAGCTAGAAGTTATAAATTAATACAGAAAGTGTTGGCGTATGCTGCATTGCGTTATACACAGTGTCACTGAAAAACGCGTTCATACTGTGCTAGACAAAGTGCAAACAACAGGGTCAGTTAAGAAAAGAATACAATGGGGAAAACACGAGCAAATGCAGCATTGAAATTGTTCATCTTTGAGACGAGTGCAATATTTTAATTTTGTTATCTTCATGAGAGAGAAAATTGCTTCACAGAGGTAAATAAACGCAGAAAGTGCAGTTAAATGAAGAGCAGTGGATCTCGAGCAGGGGTACTTTTATCCTGGAACTAGTGCCTAGAGATTATATTATGAAGCTCTTGCTTTTAAAGGAATATCACTCTGAAGATCTAATATTTCTTCCTCAACATCTTATTCGCTCATGTTTAACGGAAGAGACAGCTGCGTAAATGTCTTCACTGTCTTATCAAATACTCCAATAAAATACCACGATCAACAACTCAATTGTTCGCGATCGACTGTTTGGCCATCCCTGCCTTTGATGGACGCGCTGCTGATGTACAACGCCTTTCACAAATGAGGGAGAAGTTGGAAAACGGTTTTTAGCCTAAATGCTTATTATTGTTAGCATGGGTTTGTCTCCCAATGAGTAATGAGGAGACGCCCTAACGGCCAGAGAGTGAAGCCAGCGGGCACGCCCACTGAGATGTTCAGAAAATTGCTTACAAGTGTTTGGAATAGGACTGATAACCGACCAAAACATACCTACGTTTGACCCACAAAGTATTGTAAGTAGATGCCTAAAACTTTTAATTCATAATGTACTGCTTGTATTTAATTTTTAAGTCATTTTGGCCTAATCGAGCTGGAAATGTACATTGTTCGTCGTGAACCCACTATGGATATTGCCCGAGATTTTCTTATTAGTTACTGTTAATTATTTCTCAGTTGGCTACTGAAATATACTAATATAATATGACTGAATATTTACAGCAAAATTCACCTTCATGTATGTAAATGATCACTCATATTGCTTAATCAATATATTGTCCGTGGAAATACCTCATTTTAATGTCAGTGTCTGTAAAATATGAATTACAATAACCCAAGAGCACCGTATTAGTTACTATTGAAGACAGAGGAACGAGCCTCTACGAGGGCGTCGCCAATGCTTCAACTCATAGCGTGCTAGAGAGCTGATAGGGCGCCTCTTTAATACTCCTTGGCGTGTCTCTAATACATTTTGATTAACAGCAGCGATTTCAATGAAACTTGGTAAGGACTTACTACTGACCCGTCTTTCTTCGAACATCCCTTTCAAATATAAATAAATGTCACCAATCTAACATGGAGGAAACGCTGCGTGAAAGATTTCACTGTGATTCAATATCTCCGAAACGATTGCAGAAATCACATGAAATGTTTTGAAGGAACGAAGATTGTAGTTTTACTTGACCGTTAATCTCGAGATCATAAGCCACGGGACCTCTTTTTACGTGGAATCCGAACCACAGGACATGACATTTCACTTTGCAAATCTCACATACATTGACCGGGAATTGAACCCGGTCCACCGTGGTAAGAGGCCAACAGTATGACTGCTGCGCCACCACGCCCCTAATGTCTTTTGAGAAAGTAATAGTTTAGTTGCCATATTCGGGAATATTTTACATTTCGTCAATAGTAGTAACAAATAGATGGGTTTGGCGCATTGCTACTATGCAGTGCAAAAAGCGCCAAAATGTAGTTTTGTGTGGCTATTTTACTGGGGTTTTGTATTTTATGAGCGTTAAAGTTTTGCTAAAATACATTTTGGCAAATGTGCTAGTGTGCAGATGGGGCAAGGTCTCGGTTTCTGTTAGCGTGAGGGTTGGAACGTGGTGTCTAGTACTTTTTGGGGGCATGCTAGCAGTTTACTTTGCAGATTGCAATTGCGTCACTTGGCTCAGAGCCCCCAGGTTCGATTCTTGGTGCTGTGAGCGATTTTAGCGTGAGGGCCAGAACTTTGTTCGTATTGGGGGGCAAGATAGAACTTTACTTTGCAGATTAGCTACTGTGCAGTGGTCGGCATGGGCTCATAGGTCCCGGGTTCGATTCCTTGTTCCGTAAGTTTGAGGGCTGGTGTTTTCTGAGATGTATTATAGGAACTTGTGTTTTTGTTACAAGCGATCAATGCTATTGTAGGGACTTGTGCTTTTGGAGTCAAGCGAGCAATGCTAATGAAATAAGTTCTAACATAGGGGCTTGTGTGTTTGGAGGCAAGCGAGAAATGCTATAAACTAAGTTCTATTATAGGGACTTGTTTTTTGTTACAAGCAAGCAATATTACTATTCTGTGTTATATCATGGCTTGTCAGCTTTGAGCTGCCTTCCGAACGATCTAAAACTCAAATTATCATATGTTCATACCAGGTATAGTTTAAACTCATCACAGAGTGACAAGGTATGCATCAGTTTTTAATTTGAGTAGATTACATTTAATTATTATTAACAGAAAAGCGCACGAATGTGCATAACATAGATTTACACTAGTGAAACAAACATGCTATAAATAGTTAATTGATGTGAAAAAAACATCATGATCCAGTAATCAATCAGGAATGTGTGCATTAAAGCATTCATTCATGACCAGTCATTATATTGTGAATTGAATGTTATTTGTGAAATAGAGCAACACTGTATGATGCTTTGTTCATTTTAAATGTTAGTCCTTGCTATAATCACAGAGTGATTTCTGGTTATTTTTACATCGTGTGATGTGATATGTGTCACAGAACTGGTCACATAACGAGCACACGCAGAGTTCATTTGGGGCGTGGTAGGACATGTTTTTACATATTTTATGGTGGTACCCATGCACTGCTAACTTTATCACCACATGTCTTAGTTTCTGATTGGCGCTGGTCCAGTTCCGGTTGATCATGGCATCCGTGCTGTAAAATTCTAGCGGAATGCCTTTTCTCTTATCTCTTCTCTCTGCTAGGTGCGCTTCAGCATTCTTTGTTGATGGAAGCTGTAATTTTGTTCTTATTTCTTCGACGAGGAAGGGTTCCCGTGCTAATTCATATGTTAGGCGGGAGCGCGTGTATTTTGAGATGCCCATTAAGGTTTTCAGGAATTGGGCTTTAACTCTTTCGATGGTGGCCAGATCTCTCTTCGTTAGTCGGTCCCATATCAAGTGGATCCCGTACGTGAGAATTGGTAGGATCTTTGCGTCAAACAGATGCATAGCTGTTTTTAAGGATAGCTGCTGTAGATTGATAATGTCGTACATGGCTTTCAAGCAAGCCACTGCTCTGTCTTGGATGTGTAGTCTGAATGTTCCGGTAGTCTGTAAAGTGATCCCAAGGTATTTAACTGCATTCACTATTTCCACTTTGACCTCTTCATATTGCAAGTTGTCGTTTGCTGCTACACGCCCACCTTTCCGAAAAACCATCTGTTGGGCTTTTGTCCAGTTTATTTTCAGACTGTTATTTCCTGCCCATTCTACCAGTGCTGAGAAGGCGTGTTGGAGTTCTTCCTTATTTGGTGATCCTAGGACCATGTCGTCCGCATATATGTAGATCACCGCGTCCTTTGATTTCTCTCGGATTGCTATTGTTACATCGGCTGTGGCAATATTGAACAGTATGGGACTGAGGGGGTCGCCTTGCAACACTCCATTAGTTTGGGTGATTTCCTTTGTTTTGCTTACTGCGTCATCTATGGTGATCTGGTTGTATGCCAGGATATTTTTTACTAAGATTGTTAAAGGATTGTGATTTCCGATGATATTTTGAAGTTTCGATGTGAGCTTTCTTCTGTCAATTAGGTCGAAGGCCTTTGTATAGTCTATAAAGACTGCATAAAACTTTCCCTTTTGGAGTCGTTTTGCTTCCTCTATGTCATTTAACAGATTTTGAATTGCGTGCAAGGTTCCTCTTCCTCGTCTAAAGCCGAATTGTTCCTCCGGTATCTTGGAGTCGACTTCATATACTATCCTGTTGGTTAGAATTCTTGTCAGTAACTTGAAGGTGTTGCTTTCCAGTGCAATTCCTCTGTACGAGTTGGGGTCGTTGGTTTCACCTTTTCCTTTATAGAGAGTTTTAATGGTCGATTTTCTCCATTCTTCGGGAATATTTCCTGTTTCTAGGCATTTGGTAAAGAGCTTGGACCATAGTTCTGATAGGTATTGTGCCGATTCCTTTAGATGTTCGTTGAAAAACCCGTCTGGTCCTGCAGCCTTGTTACATTTCGTAGCATTGATTATGTCCAAAACCTCTGTTTTAGTGATGGGGAGTATTTCTTCGTGTTGATCTCTACATTCAATTTCATATGCCGCTTGTTGACCTGTACCGTTGAGGATGAGAGTGAAGTGCGATTCCCATATTCCTATTTCTACGTTGCTAGATTTTGACGATCTTCTTGGTCTGATGGCTATGTATGGATCATTCATTGCTTCTTTGGCGATCCTCTCACCTTCTTTTTCTATGTATTGAAAGCGTTTACGTTTTAGGAGATTCTTGTAATATCTCCGTGTTTCCCCATATACTCTTAGGTCCTCTGGTGTTGACGTGATTCTAGCTATATGTAGCGCCTTTAGTGTAGTTTGTCTTTCTGCATAACATTCCTTATCAAACCACGGTTGAGCTTTCCTTGAAATCTGTTTGTGGGTTATACTTGCTCCTAGTATCTTGTTAATTCTTGTTAGGGCTGAATTTAGGTCGTTTTCCTTGATTGTCTTTTCTGCTTCAGGTACTTTTCCTAGTTGTCGCTGTAGTGCTGCCATGTTAAGGTGTCTGGATATGATGGTCTTGACGCAATTCGGAACAACTTTCTTTTGAGTTTTGAGTAAGAATTTGGTCTGTATTGGGATGTGTTTTCTTAGTGGGGTTACTGGTGAAGTCCATAGACTCTTTTGTTCTAAAATTTCAATATCGTTTCCTTTGTGGAACACGAGGTCAATTGTGCTACTGCCATTATGGGCAAAGTAAGTTTTGCGTCTTGGGTCATTTACTATTTTGAAATTTTCTTCTGTAAGGAATGTAAGGACAGTTTTACATTTCGTATCGGGTTTGTCTAGTCTACAGTTCATATCTCCTGCTAGTATTATGGTTTCTTCTGGGTTTGCAACTTTCCGTAGTGAGAGCGTGAGGAGTTCCATTATTTCCTCGGTATCAGTGTTGGGGCGTACATAAGTGCCTATTATCGTGAAGTTGTTTGCTTTCGCTATTATGAGGTTTTCTTCTATATGTAAGGTCTTTAAGGGTCCTATCCATGGTTTATAGAGGATAGATACACCTCCTGATGGCCTTCCTTCTGTAGGTTTTCTTGCTAGAGAGTGGGTGGAGTAGAAACCTTCTATATCAATAGGTGTCGTTAGGAATGTCTCTGTGAAGATTAGTATGTCAGATGTTTCAAATGTGTTTCCTGGGGTTAGTTTCAGTAGTCCTTTAAACCCTTCTACGTTCCACAGGAGCATGTTAATGCAGTTATTCGAGAGATGCGCCTTCGCTTCTTCTGCGGAGGCGAAATCGAAATCGACGCACAATTACTCTATTTGGCCAAAATTCGGGGTTGGATGTCATTTCTAGGCAGTCAAAAGGGATGCCAACTTTGTACGCTTTGGAGTCTCCTCTTATGGCGGTCTCTTCGCAGCTGACGTCCCCTCGGATTCCTTTCTTTCTTAGATAGTTTATTACCGTCTCCGAGGTCGTTTCTTTCTTCAGCTTCCCAATAAATAGCCATGCCGTTTTCCCTTCCGCTTGTAGATCGTCGTTCTCTGTTCCAGTGCCGATTACTGTGTTAGATGGTGATCGGTATTGCTGACTATTTCGTGGTTGATTCTGTTGCTGATATATTTTTTCTGTATTGTCTGGTCTTCTCGTCTCTCCTTGTGTTGTAGTGTCACGGTTGATAATTTTGTTGGGTAGTCCCGGCCATTCTATGCTTGATAGTGATCTGGTTTCGTATCGATAGTTGTGTTTATTTGTTGACTCTGCTGTGGTGGTTTGTGTGTCTGGTGATTGTGGTTTGATGGTTGGGGGTGCAGCGGCGTTGCTGTTGTTGGTTTTTCGGTAGTGTCTTGAATTTTTGAGTAGCGCGAGACTTGTTGTTTTGCTAGTATATCTGCTTGTTGCAGTTGTGTCTCGAGAATTAAGGTCATTTTCTTCATGAGGTTATCAGATAGTTCTTCAAGTTTTTCTTGGATGTGATCATATGATTTTTTGTTTTCCAATGCTAACTCTTTTACTTCGTTGTTTATTCCTTGGTTGCTCGTCTCCATTGGGGCCATTCCGTTCGATTTCAGACGTAGACTGCAGGTTTCGCACATGTGATTATCCCCCTGTTGAGAGAATCTAGTATTGCAGAGTTTTTCAGCTGAAGTAGGCCTTGGATATGCAACCACAGATGATCTTTCTCTATGACCGCCAGGTGCCACTAGGTGCTGATGTTTGATTCCGTGGTGTGCAGATTGACCACCAGTTGTCACTAGCTGTTCCGCCAACAGACAGTCTTCCTCCTGTATGATGTTATCTCTTTGCACACTCATAACCTCCTTTGTTGCATTCATGACAATTTCCATATCGCCGTTTAAAACAACGGTCCTATCTAACCGAGCGAGGTGATGGTTATAGGGCGAGCACATCTGTACACTACGCTTCACTAATAAAGACTGATGTAGCATGGTACTGTGACTCTGTGAGCACCTTATATACAACACAGAGTAGTGCGAATGTTAATTAAAAAAGTTCTACAGACGTTGCACGCTGGAAGCGAGAATGCGCAGAGTTCTGTGAGTGTGCACTTCAACACAAAACAGAACAAAGTAGAAGCTGCTAGTCTTGTTTCAACTGTAAATATATTCCTTCAAACAAGCAGTGCTGTATGTGTGTTCTGTATGTGTAAATCGCTGCTAGGCCAGCCAGTATCTTGCAATAAGCTAGCGGAAGAATGCGGTCGGTGTTTCCTGTTGAGGTAATGCTTTATTCTTAGCGTATGATGTAGCTTGTGATCGACGTTTCTTGTCTTGATGTAAGATATCACACATGTACTGCATGCCATTGGGCGAGGCTTTGGTAAGTGGTTATTACACACGCGCGGCAGGATGTAGCAGAGAGGGGGGGGGGGGGGCTGTGTTCGCCTACACAATCCACACAGAGCAGATGATGACAGTAGTCTTGGTGAAGTCAAGCCGTTAATACCCTTGATCAGAGTTCTGGCCTCCGTCTGTAATTGCATCGTTTACGAGTAACCCTGAGTATTAGTTTATCGCACAAGCAACTCAGTTCCTCGCCATCCAACATTGTCTAAGAAGATCATTTCCAGTTAAACATAGAATGGATTGAGTGCTGAGATTTGTGCTTGCGGACAGAGTGCTGTTTCTAATGATTGAGCTGTACCACTGGATTCAAGCCCCTCAGAACGTAATCCCGTGAGTACGCCATCATTTTGGTACTAGCTGCCATTAAGAAATGAACTGTTTTGTCTTGCGAGACACTAGTGCATCAGGGCGTTTTCTATTGTGTGATAACAGACCGGTAGTTAAGTTCAGTCTTGTAGAACCTTTGTTTTAAATGCACTCAAATTAAAATCTGAATCATAACTCGTCACTCTGAGATGAGTTTAAACTATACCTGGTTTACAGATGATAATTTGAGGTTTAGATCATTTGGAAAACAGCTCACTTCTATAACAAACATGCTGTTCGAAGCTGGCAGCGGCGTTTTCTATTGTGTGATAACAGACCGGTAGGTAAGTTCAGTCTTGTAGAACATTTGTTTCAAATGTACTCAAATTAAAATCTGAATCATAACATGTCACTCTGAGGTGAGATAAAACTATAGGCCTACCTGGTATGAACAGATGATAATTCGAGTTTTAGATCGTTTGGGAAACAGCTCACTTCTATAACAAACATACTAGTGGAAGCTGGCGGCGGAACTATTAAGTTCAGTCAGGTAGGACCTTTGTTTCAAATGCACTCAATTAAAAACTGTTCTCGGGGCATTGAATCCCCGACTACGCAATGCCTTGAGTACATGCTCGTTTTTGAGGAGAGACGCCACCCTTATGTTACAAAAGTCAAAAGTTACTCTGTCTGTTGAGCAAGCTGTCTTGCATGCACTGTTGTGCAGCCGCCTCGTGTTAAATATGTCCGTGCAAGTTATAAAAAGTCGAGAATTAGTATTTATACAGAACAAGCTGTCCTGTACTCGCTGCTATGTGGTCATTTTGTCTAAAGTATGGCCGTGCAAGTTACAGAAAGTCTAAAGTTAGTATGTATACAGAACATGCTGTCTTGCACTCACTGCTATCTGAACATTTTGTCTTAAGTATGGCTGTGCAAGTTACAAAAAGTTGAAAGTTAGTATTTATACAGAACAAGCTGTCCTGTACTCGCTGCTATGTGGACATTTCGTCTTAAGTATTGCTGTGCAAGTTACAAAAAGTCAAAAGTTGGTATTTATACAGAACAAGCTGTCTTGCACTCACTGCTATCCGAACATTTTGTCATAAGTATGGCTGTGCAAGTTACAAGAAGTCAAAAGTTGGTATTCATACAGAACAAGCTGTCTTTCACTCACTGCTATCTGGACATTTTGTCTTAAGTATTGCTCTGCAAGTTACAAAAAGTCAAACGTTGGTATTTACACAGAACAAGCTGTCTTGCACTCACTGCTATCTGAACATTTTGTCTTAAGCATGGCTGTGCAGGTTACAAAAAGTCAAAAGTTGTATTTATACACAACAAGCTGTCTTGCACTCACTGCTATCCGAACATTTTGGCTTAAGTATGGTTGTGCAAGTTACAAAAAGTCAAATGTTAGTATTTATACTGTGCCCGTTTGAGGAGATTGCCAGGTTACCAACATACCCCAAGGCTCGAACCATGGACCTCTGATTTTTCTAGCAATGATAAACGATTTGCCACGTTGTATAGTACACTCAAATAGTCTTTTATATGCAGATGACTTCAAAAGTTTTAAATCAATTTCTTCCGCTAATGAGTGCACTCTACTCCAAAATTACCTAAATAATATACACAAATGGAGTATAGTAAACAAATTATACTTAAATGTACCGAAGTGTGTTGTTATGACCTTTACACGTAAGAAGAACCCAATCACATTTGTTTATGGAATTGGACCTCAGTCATTGCAAACATTAAGCGAGAAGAAAGATCTAGGAATCTTGTTGGACCGAGAGCTTGCTTTCACTTGTCATGTGCAAAAGACAGTCGGGGATGCTTACCGCATGTTAGGGTTTATAATAAGAAACACTAAGCCATTCATTAGGACCAGTACCTGCATAAACCTTTATATTGCCATGGTGAGATCCAAGCTCGAGTACGCCAGCCAAGTATGGAGTCCCTGGCAGAAAACATGCATTAAATCCATTGAGCAAGTTCAAAAGAAATTCCTCAGATATTTACACCTCAAAATAACGGGCAATTACCCACACATGGTACCCTACGATGAACTTTTGTTGAATTTCGGCATGACTAGTTTGGAGTCTCGAAAGCGAGTGAATGATATGAAATTCCTTTATAAAGTTATTAACGGTCAAATTGATAACTCATTTTTCCTATCGCTCCTAAATTTCAACATCCCTCGCTTTACTACAAGATCAACTATAACATTCAAAAATGATATAACCAATACTACTTCACATAATAATTCACCTGTATGGAGGCTTTGCAGTATTTACAACGATGCGGTTCGTGTAAACTGGAAACTAGATTTCTGTCTCTCAATTAGACCGTTCTTGGAAATTATAGCCCAGTCACTCTAATTCATACTTGAAATAAAATTATCACACAAAACAGAATCAACAATGTATATATGTGGATAGGCCTGTACCCTAGTTATCAATGTTACCTTTTAGTTTACGATGTAATAATTTCAAAACCTGCTTTTTATATATTTGACATTAGGTAAAATTTAGATTTAGTTTTTATATTACCTTTAGATTAAGCTTTTTACTACTATGCATTTCAATCTGTGTTAACTTCCTAGTTTTAATAATTACATTTAGATATTAATAATGTAGAAATATCAGAAAGTGTATTTTACTGTGTAGGTGCACTTTTATTGGGGCGCACACTGAGCCCTGTTGTGTACCGTCAAGAAATAAATAAATAAATAAATAAACCGTGTGTGGCCTTCCAAGCAACCCCATCCATCGAACACACAACCAGTGAGGATCGGATGCTCTTCTTTTGGGGCTAGCAAGCACTAGGTTCATTTCCCGTGGGATCGGGTCCTAAACGGAGGAATGTCAAAGACGCCCAAAGAAGTACACCCATAAAAATACAAATCTATGAAATGAAGACATCCACGCTTATGTAAAATTTTATAAAATAATTTATTCAAGACTCAAACACCTATCCCAAGATCGTAGGGTTTAAATCGGCTAATCCGCAAAGCGAATAAAAATTAAAAAAACCCTAATTGAACTAAGTTATCCCTCTCGAAAAGTCCTACTTACAAAATAGCAAAACAAAGCTTGGAACGTGGTACGAAAAGAAATCGTAAGTTAAAATACAAGCACAGATGATAATTCCAGACGGGAATATCATGAAACAAAAGTCAAAACATGACTGAAAATCTAAGTTTTACTGGTACCACTCCCGTATTTACATTTAAAGTTACCTATTCTAGCTAATCCTATCTGACAATACACTACGGCGAGAAGCGTCCGTATAAAATATTAACTAATTCAAAGCTAAGGTGACAATTATGCCTAAAAATACAACATAATGGTACGATCTTATTACAATAACAAACACATATCACAATGGGATAAATAGGGTATCACTCAGAATAAATAAATATGTACACAACAATATTATTCTTATTAAGACCTGCGTGTACAGATTTGAATGCTCTTTGCATCTTATCGTCATCTAGCTTGGTTAAATTATCATGGTCCGATCACCTAGATGTTAGACCCCTTTAAACAACAATTATCATCGGCATCATCATGGTTAAATTATGTTGACAAATGCGCAGTCGAGGCAGCGTCTTACATTACATATGATCTACACGGGCTACAAGTTCTGAACTGAATGGTTCCTAGTGATCTCCGTCAGTCTAGTAGTGTCAGCTCACAAACACTTCCGTAAGGAAATCGATCAGCTCTCTGCGTCGGTATGCGATAAGAAATTTCGGTCAAAATTTATATTATAATATTTTAGCAATTATATTAGCCTCGTAAGTTTACGGTAATTGAACTTGCATGATTTATTAGAGAAGTTTAGATCATTGGTTTATGTTCATATTATGACGAATGAACAATGGCACAAGGCTGCTAATTATGTGACCCTCGCGGTCACCCACAATAACACAGTCTATTAAATGGCCTCGAAAATTACTACTCCATTTGTGGCTCACTGCTAGCAAGAAATACCTCACCGGTCAGTGATAAATGATTGCGAGTATCATATCACTCTAACAGGTGTCCCCAACGGACACAGCAGTAACAATCCTCGTGTTTAATGCACGGACAATATAACAGCATTTACTGCTAGCCTGATACATAAAATGTCGGTCAATAAATCTAAGAACATTCCTCAAATGGGAATCATGAAGTAATAACTTCCAGTCGCTTTACAATCATAGCGATCATACAAAACATTGGGCATGTGAATCACCCTGTACTAACACGCAGCGTAAAAACAGCTGCTTGACCTAATTCTCACTAGCATCCTTCTGACATAATGCAAAAGTATTCCATAGAAAGGAATGTGAAGCGTGCAAGGTCGATCGATAAGTCAGTCTCACCTTGAGATCCATTGGAATCATGGGTAAAGTTCGTAACAGGTTTATATGGCCTTGAACGCTGCTGTCTGAACAAGCGCTCACTGTGTATCAGAGAAAGTGAAGTTACAATTTATTGCACTCGGCAAATATCGCGAATGTCTTTAAAATATCAGGTTCACTCATAACTGTTCTATTGTGACCCTCGTATAATACACACAAATTACACAGTAATGTTCTATTTACAATAAGCTTGTCCACGATTAAATACGTAGTACGATATAAATGTTTCTATTTGGCAAAGAAGATAAAAACCAAGACGTACCACACGACTTAACTGCTTTGCTATTTTTAAAAATATGCCAACTGCTTCTGTATGTCAATAACTTTGGCGTGCTCACACTTGGCACAAAACAAATAATAATGGACAACACTCTAAACATCTAGTGCTGTATAAATGGTACGATCTAGTGTACACGGGATCAGAGATAGGTTAACACAATGCCTTCTCGTACACTCATTACTCATTCCTGCTGGAAAATAGTGGTATAATGATCCACACAAAATGCATAACAAAATCATTAAAAATTGTAGTGAATGAACTCCTCCACTAAACTATACGCCCGCAGTTGGCGTCAAATGAATTAAACACAAAAGGGTGTCTAGTAAGTTACATGTGGGCAATACACTCCTCTCACAAATTTCAGCATAAGCTGACAGAAGAATAACTTGCAAAGCATGGACAAAAATCTAACAGTGTGCCTAATAAGTTAGTTACTCAATTCACAAATGAACTGGCGTGTTTAACGCCCTGAGGTGTCTAACTCGAACTTCAGACTATAATGTAGAAGATTATAACTGAGTAATACACATGACAAAAGCTACAGAAACCTACCTAGATTATTGTCACCAAGTACGGTTGCTAATGCTAATCTCCCTCAACCTATTGCCTTTACACCAGAGAAGTTAAAATGCATGACTCACTGTAGAAATGTTGTTCACCTCATCCAGTGTCATGGAAATTGAGGGGTTATCATCTCCTCAACAGGAGGGTAAAATAATCATTCATTAGGCTTACCAGTTCCTGCCTTTTTTTCTCTTGCTCCAATCCATAGTATCAGTTAGATCTCGGCTACTCCTCCCTTGGATTAGTTTAACACATGATAGACATTATGGGTACTTGTTGAAACATGTTGTCCACGTGGTAAGGAGTCGAACATATAGAAAATCACTGATTCAAGTGAACGTAGGTTCGTTATGATTAACACTGGCTTTACACTTGCTGCAGAGTGTTAGCAAAAATGACCATATACTGCCACAGGCTTTAAGATGCATATAGACATCTATCTCACAGCTTCTAATACTTTCTTTCAAACACAATGTAGTTTTCATAATAATCATCCAGAAAAAATATTTCCGAGATCTCTTCGGAGTCAAAAGTGCATCTCGAGTATAGACATGATTCCTGTGTACGTTCAGCACTTCGTAGTTTCAAAATATTCATGCTGCCTAAGAAACTATCACCAGCATGAGCGAATACGGGTTCAATACAGAACAAGCTGTTTTGCACTCTTTGCTATGTGGACATTTTGTCTTTAGTATTGCTGTGCAAGTTATAAAAAGTTGGAATTTAGTATTTATACGGAACAAGCTGTCTTGTACTCGCTGCTATGTGGTTATTTTGTCTTAAGTATTGCTGTGCAAGTTACAAAAATTAGAAATTTAGTGTGTATACAGAACAAGCTGTCTTGTACTCGCTGCTATGAGGTCATTTTGTCTAAAGTATTTCTGGACAAGTTACACAAAATCGTTGTGGTGTTTGAAGCCATATTTTCAGTGTTGCCTTAGTAAACAAGAGTTTAATGCTTTTCAGTCGGTCAACACGAATGTACCCAAAAGAGATGGGTTATGCCCTAATCCTGAAATAAATTACATGTTTTATTAATCTCATGTAATTTATTTCAGGATTAGGGCATAACCCATCTCTTTTGGGTACATTCGTGTTGACCGACTGAAAAGCACTAAACTCTTGTTTACACAAAATCGAAAGTTAATATTTATAAAGAAAAAGCTGTCTTGAACTCTCTGTTATAGTGGGCCAGGTGTTGCAGTCTGTGGTAGGTATAAAATGAAGGACCTAATGTTGGGATTGTTGGTATTCTGAAAGCTACTGAGAGAGGTAGTTGCTTCTTATAAAGAGAGAGTTTTTTGTATTATTGCTAACGTATCAACCTCTCTGTGAAAAATATGTAGCCACATTCACTCGAGAATCAAGTAGGAATCGCCACATGCATTCATGCGGACCCCTTTATCAGTGTAAAAATGCAAGAAAAAATTTTCAAACTCATACAACGGGCAATGGGAGTCTTGTCGTTACGAATTACCAAACAAGTGTGTAAGGTGCGAGTCTACAAATAGTGCTCTTCTGTCGACAGTTCCTGATGGTGATGGAGTTGTGGCCTTTGAACCGGAATTTACAGACGGAATGCGTTTTTACTTTATTCGACGCGAAACTTGTGATGACGCGGAAGCATATCTCGAGGAAGCGAAAGAGCGAGTAATTAAGCATATAAAAACGAACTTATTTTCCATAATTGAACAAAGATTAATTTTATGCATGAATGTTTGTTTGCCAACGTGCACGAGGAGGTATGTGATCGAGCTTTTAAAACGAAGGAACAGGCTGTGTTTAAGGGAACAGATCTAAATGAATTTGATAACAAACAGTTCAAGAAAATAATCTTGGAATAGCATGAATCTGAAATGAAAGATAGTGGATGGTCCCTGTAGGGTGTAGATGATTTGCGGGTTAGAAGAAACAAGTATAACCCTCTGAGAGGAAGTACAAACTGTGCCCGTTTTTCCGACGGCACGTTGGCTCGGTGATTCCAACGTGAAACCGAAGAAAGGACACAGGCGATAAAAAGAAAATTAAGTCCCGGAAATATTTGTCCCACAAAAAAATCAGAATAAAAATCTCGGGCAGGCAAGAGATCGATTATCTCGGGTCGGCTAAATGGATAGCCACGTAAGGTTTAAAAGGACAAATATTTTGCAAAATGTAAATAGGAAAATATCATTGATTCGGGAGAAGTTCAAATAACTACAGGAATAATAGGAGAGCTTTAAAATCAATGTCCTTAATTTATTTTAGAGCAGACGGACAAGAAAGTAAATAAAGTTCCACTCCTACACCTCGAAGGAAAGCATTAGTTTGGGATACTAAAATCCGTAACGTCCATATAAGCCTTTGAACTGCCCTATTGGATTTATCTGGGAAGTACTCGCAAAATAAAATAATAAGAGTTCGATTGTTCGATGATAAGCTGAATTCTATAATAATAAAAAACACTTCACTTTCACTTTCAGCTTCATAAAAAAGTACTAAATTCACTATACATTTTTCCTTCCCAGCAATGCTAACTGAATAAGAATAATCTACTCATACATTTCACACACTTACATAATTTACAGAAATTAGATTACCAACAATTACCGTCAATCATCTGATTTCACTTAAATGACTTATGAAGAGAAATTATTATTATTATTAACAACATTATTTAATGTTTCCTTATGGAAATAATTTCAACAATAAAAAAGCAATGTCCTGTTATAGCCGCATATAACTGGCTTTGAATGAAATCCTAATCCCTCAAATATTCTCAAATCATAAATTGGGTTTTCTATATCCTTATGGTAAGCCTCCGTGGCTTAGGCGGCAGCACGCCAGCCTCTCACCGCTGGGTCCGTGGTTCAAATCCCGGTCACTCCATGTGAGATCTGTGCTGGACAGAACGGAGGCAGACAGGTTTTTCTCCGGGTAATCCGGTTTTCCTTGTCATAATTTCATTCCAGCAACACTCTCCACTATCATTTCATTTCATCTGTCATTCATTTAATCATTGCCCCAGAGGAGTGCGTCAGGCCTCGGCAGCCGGCACAGTTCATATCCTCGCCGCTAGATGGGGGCTTCATTCATTCCATTCCTGACCCGGTCGGAGACTGGAAGCAGGCTGTGGATTTTCATTTCATATCCTTATGGTATCAAATAAATTATTCAGATTGCGCTTGTAAAATTTTTAGCATATTTTAAATTAGAATACTAATAAGTCACCTGTGATTTGCAGGAATTATTAATCTTAAATTAACCAGAATATGTAACTCTGATAATATTTCAAATATCTTGACGATTAATTGAACAGTCATTAACAACTGCCATTGCACTATTTTCACCAACGTAAATTCTTAATATAATTACTAATATAAAGCACATTCTAATTCTTTAGAACCTAGGACTGTGTAAGCCCCTACACAACCTGGCATAATCATAATCATTATATCCACGAAGAAATTTATTAATTGATTTATTAATTATAATAATAGGTTGGAGTGATATTTCTCATATCCAACAGTTGCTACCTTAAAACCACTCTAAAAGTGTCTACAACTCTAAAGTAATTGTGCTTATATCCAATGTGCAGTTCAAAATCCTTTGACATAATGACAAATAATCCTCAATAAATTATTTATGTTAATCTGCATTCATAAAACTGGTCAATTCCAAAGTTCTTAATTTGAATAATCATCATTAGATGACTGTATACTGTGCAATCTGAATTAAATTATTATAACATATAGAATCATATATAATAATAATAATCATTAATATACCTTAATTGTAATAATTCCAATGCCATTCAATTAATTAATTAGTCTCTATATTCAGCGCTGCAGAAAGCCAAATGTTCCGTTCGCAATCGCCTTCACGGTAAAATATCTCAGTGAGAAAAATACATTATTATTAGTATTATTAAATATATCGTAATTTATGTGTGTGAAATAATCTCAAAATCTTATAAATTATTTGCTCTCATAGTTTGGAAATTCATTCGAAAAATATTTTAGCCACCTGGAATAAAGAACATTATACATTCATGGTGATGGTTTGCCATATATGTTCAGATGGGTGTTGTCTGAATTCATGTCCCTGGTTTACGATGAATGTGTATTCCATGTGTTCCCACGGCAGATAAATCTTGGTTCTGTTCTTCAATTTGCAAGATCGTCGCATTAGGAAATAGTGAAACGCCATCCTCATCGTGATGCCTGGTCTATAGTGTATTCAGCCTCCCTGAATCCTGGATTCATCTCCACCATCAAGTTTCCTTATTAATTGCTTAAACCATTATCTTGAAGTGTATGAAAAGCTCCATAAGTGTTCCCATATTCATACTCTTGAGTGAATGTTGCTTAGTGGATGACGTCAAGCACCCCTCAAATAGAATTGGGTGTTCGCCACTGACGAAAATTTTTCCATGTATTTCACTTTTTTGGAATGTGTTGTGTTATTTCGAGACTATTCTTTATTTAGTAATCCTCTTGTTAGCAATTCAGTTATATGTTGACTGTAGTATGTTGAATGTGAAGATTTTACTATAATTGTGGAAATGTTCAGCATTGACTGACTGGATGTCTGGTTTCAGAGCATGACAAAGTCTGCCATTTTGACGTGTGCTGTAACCTGTTTCATTGTGTCCCCTGTGCTGGCATTGCACCGTGAACTTGTCAAGTCACGGTCGACTCTAGACAGGTCGGAAGGCTGAGACTTGGCAACATGTTCATCAGTCCTACCCTTGTCAGGCGGGAACACGAGGGTACGTTCAGTCTGGCAGGTGTTCTTGTTTATCTCATGGGGGTATTTCCTTCTATATTTTGTTTCTTACGCTTTGTACGTTTATACGCTTTATAGTAGCGTTTATACGACCCTTCCAGATGTTTTTTTGTTGTTGCTGTAATCCCTAATCGAGAACACACTGACGAGTGTGTTTTGTATCTAGCAAACATGGCATTTTAAATGCCTAAGGTACATGGAATTATCACATATCGTACTTCATGTTTTAAACTTTGATTTCCCTGGAATGTTTCAGCACCGTAACAATGCAAGATACATGTTGTATCCCCAACTGTAATGCAAATTAACCAAGTAAGGTTCCCAAGTGACGAAAATCTGCGCCAGGCCTGGATTAGAGAAGCTTCGAAATGGTTCGTAGATTGCATAAATTAGTCAATTAAGTGAAAAAATACTTTCAGTTATTGCCACTGTATTGCTAAACAATTATTCACAGGCAAGGAATAATGCTGTTGATGTCAGCAAACTTGGTTATGGGAAGAGAACGTTGCAGCACTTTAGGAAGGAAACAGAAGTAATCTGATACAGTTATGGAATACCAGCAGCAACAGACTACCGTATTTCTATAATGGTAGTAAATTATCTACATAAATGTGCGGCGGGATCGAGGGTTTATAGACCTACAGTGTGAAGATGTTAAGGGAGATAGCCTAGATTTTTGTATCACATAACCCTCAATTGCATCTACTTACTCCATATTATTATTATTATAACACCGCCAATTGTTTTATTACCATACTTCAGAGTAGTAAAATACGAAAAGAAACCAAAATAATTTTCTTTATTTTGCTTAACACTTTTATGTTGGTAAATTATTTCCGTGTCACTCATGCCTAATTTAGCTGCTTGGCTCTTATAACAACTTTTCACGATCATATGCACGTTATTCATTTATTTCTGATTGTAACACTGGTCATGTGTAAATAAAAATCGACAGATGTTTTTCTAAACATGTACATTATGTTTGTCCAATATTAATTCCGTAGGTTTTGTCGCCTCCCTTGCTAGCAAACAGCTGTTTCAGTTCAGGCGCTCGTGACGAAGTATGACTGGCAATAGCCGTAGCTACAGTGTTGTCAGGTTGAACCATCCGACCTTTCTAGAGTCGACCGTGGTCAAGTCCAATATGTTGAGGTTTTACTGTGCTCACTGAGAATAGTTCAATTGTTACTTACATCAGCCACTTGTAAAAATCACTGAATTAAATTTACCTGTCACTCGGAAATTATAACAAGTATATCACAAGCAAATTGTAATGCTAATTTCACATTGTCGGAACGCATGCTTCTCGAGCGAATAATGGCACTTGCGCACACAACCGTATTATACAAGCTATCGGCAGTCTACTGAACGTCTTCTTCTCTGCACTAGCTGCCCTCGTCACATGATCAGTAGTGGGGTGAGTGGAGAAATTTTCATCCCTCATTCGTTGCGTCACGGACATGATCAAAGAAGCTAGTCATGCCTTCCCCTTAAAGATGTTCGACTCTCTTCTGTAATATTTACTAGATCGTTTGTCAAATGATATCTTCTGTTATCTTAGATTGACTAAATACGAAGAATATTTACATTACTCGGTGTCTTTCACAAAATATGCTAGCTATAATGCGTGTCAATAGAGTTGCTTAAATCAGATGTTTCCAAGGATAATACTAGACCGCTGGCTCGCGAATCTCGGCAACTAAATCATCCACAACCGGCGTAGCCGAACAACGTGGTGGATTTCAGTCACAATACCTACGTCTCCCTGAAGAAATTAGCATTAAGACAGCATGTATAAGCGTTAAAATCAATGACGACAGGTGTTTCTGCTATGCAATGCTGTCCAATTTTGTTAAAAAGGACGCTGATCGCGTTAACAGTTACAGAGGTTTGGAAAATAAATATGACTTTTCGGATATTACATTCCCCATGGATATTCATTCTATTAAAGAGTTTGAGAGAAAGAATAATATTTCCGTAAACGTTTTCTGTTTAGATTCTAACAACAAAGTTATGCCGTTGAAGGTTACTGATGAAGAGTTAACAGACTTCACCAATCTGTTGTAAATTACCAACAATATAGGCTGAGGACTCTATGTTTACACAAAAAACTTTAACCGCTTAGTCCAAAGTCAACTAACAAAACGTAATAATGCCTTGGCTATATGCATGCGCTGCGTTTCTCATTTCGACGACCAACAGGGCAAAGTGCTGCCGAAAAACTAGAAGAACATAAAAGATACTGTCTTGACCAACAAATTGCTCGTGTAAAATTACCCGATGGCAGTTACACATTGCGTTTTAGGGATGTACACCATAAGCTAAAAGTTCCGCTTTTGGCTTATGCTGGCTTGAATGCCTCTCGAAACCCGTTCAATGTTGCAAGCCTAGCGACGAAGTGAGTTGGAATATCTCATATCAGGAACATGAATTCACGAGTTTTAGTGTATATTGAGAAACAGATTCCTCATTCGAAACCAAACAATACGGGTTACCTAGTGAGCTGAAACTATACCGTGGACCTAATGCAGTCAAGGAGTTTATTAATTATTTAATATGCTTGGCTCGCACATTAGGTTTTGTCTACGAAGAGAAGTTGCCTTTGAGCTTGACAGAGGAGCAAGAACACGTATTCCAAGTGGCTATGACTTATTATATGTGTGGAAAAGAATTTTGTCATGAAAATAAGTAGGGAAGTGATCGGTGTTCTAACCCCCTCCCCCACACTATTCGAAATGCGAGCCGATATCTCCCGAACCCATGGTCGGAGTTTCACGAATCAGGTGTTGATCAACTCGGGCTGACGGGGGCTTTGCAATGGACCACTCATTATTTTTTCAAAATTTTTGTTTTTGAAAGTAGGCGATATTTCGAAAACCAAACATGATAGAGCGTTGTGAAATGATTCAAACGAACGGTCTCTATGTCTTTTATTGTTAGAACAAAACTTTATACACATATTTTTTGAAAAACGTTCAATTTTGAAATTCGTATAGTTTGGAAACTAAGCATTTTACAAAAAACATGTATTTGACGTAAATTAAAGTTTCTTACCCCCTCTACCACCAAAATAAATTTCAAGTCTCTAGGACAACAACTGTGCTGTAGGGGGCTGTGGCGATTCTAGATGCCAGGCAACTTTCCTACAAAGTTTGCCGATATCTCCCGAACGCATGGTCGGATTTGAACCTATGACGTGTCAAATGGCTTGTCTCGAAGCCCTCTTTATGTTCTTAATAGGTTCAAGTTTTTGAGTATGATGGAAACAGAATTTTTTGGAGGTAAAACCTTGATTTTAGACTTTTTGCTATATCTCGCAAACCAATAACGCTAGAGACATGTACGAGGGGTCATAGGACTCGGGATAACGCCAACTTTTTAAATGGAGTTATAAAATGTTGACAAATGGGCCTAACGACACTTTTGTTGAAAAAAAAATTAAATTTTTAAAACTTTTTTTACCTGTTTAAAATGTTCATGAAGAATGGTTGTTGAGAGAGATGATACCGCTGGGCATGTGTTTCAACGAGGCTATCGCTAGCCACGGTGATGGTATCCCAATATAGTAATTGCAATTTCAGCGGGGCGGTTTATGACAGGGCAAGGGTTCGTTTTTTCCGATATTTTACCCCCGAAGGGGATCTTTAACGTGTAAACGATGATGTGTTACATGGCAAATGATAATTCTATGATTAGATAAACGACAAACAAAACTTGGTTATATGTTGGTTGAAGCGAGTAGAGTAAAACAAACTTGCTGAGGGACAGACTAGCAGGATGTGAATGTCATTTGAACTTATTGAAATGCGCTGAGCTGACTTGACAACAGGTGCAATGGAAAACTACAAAGGGGCATTGGACACTTGAAGGTCAAACGATCTGACAACCATGGTGAGAGGGCAGATCGAGGATGATGTCGCTGACCACGGTGGCCATGTCCAATGGACGAATCGATATTTTGCGAAGCATTGATCGGAGAGGGCAATGCGACGACTTGTTTTAAGGGTATTCATTTTTCGGATCTTTCGTATGGTCGACTCATTGATTGAAATAATCCAAAACTGTTAGTGCATGGACCTGAGATTTTTATAAACCGATCATGGGATTTGGACACACAGGGTTCCCTAGAACTTGACATGACGCCATTATTTTTATGGCTCATGAATTTCCTAAAAAGACCTAAAACAACAAGATCATGGACTTTAGTTTTTCTTATTATAATGCAAACCCATAATGTTAGATGTTTACTGTGAGTGATGAAACCTATCTAGGTAGAGAAAGAATTATTGTAGGCTGCATGTATGGTGACTAGCACGTCTTTAACCATTGTAACTTGTGTATAGACTTGATAGCAGTACATAGGGAGTATAGGTTGCAGGTTGCAGGCAGTAGAGTAAAACAAACTTGCTGAGGGACAGACTAGCAGGATGTGAATGTCATTTGAACTTATCGAAATGCGCTGAGCTGACTTGACAACAGGTGCAATGGAAAACTACAAAGGGGCATTGGACACTTGAAGGTCAAACGATCTGACAACCATGGCGAGAGGGAGATCGAGGATGATGTCGCTGACCACGGTGGCCATGTCCAATGGACAAATCGATATTTTGCGAAGCATTGATCGGAGAGGGCAATGCGACGACTTGTTTTAAGGGTATTCATTTTTCGGATCTTTCGTATGGTCGACTCATTGATTGAAATAATCCAAAACTGTTAGTGCATGGACCTGAGATTTTTATAAACCGATCATGGGATTTGGACACACAAGGTTCCCCAGAACTTGACATGACGCCATTATTTTTTATGGCTCATGAATTTCCTAAAAAGACCTAAAACAACAAGATCATGGACTTTTGTTTTTCTTAATATATTGCAAACCCATAATGTTAGATGTTAGTGATGAAACCTATCTAGGTAGAGAAAGAATTATTGTAGGCTGCATGCATGGTGACTAGCACGTCTTTAACCATTGTAACTTGTGTATAGACTTGATAGCAGTACATAGGGAGTATAGGTTGCAGGCATGGCGTGACAAACGGTGTGCACAAAATCCAATTTATCGATTCGAGAATTAATAGTAGACTATCTTTAATTGATTGTATAATGAGGGTAGCTAAAAAAACAAAATAGTGACTACATGGAACTAAACTGAACCAATCTGAATCAAGCCAAACAGAACCAAACCAAACCAAACCTAAACCATCCCAAACCTAATCGAGAACAAGCCAAGGGCTTACGTGTTAAACTTGTGAGTGGAAGCTGTCGTTGGAGATGTCCAAAGGAAAGGTATATTGCTCTACCTTTATGGGGTAAGGTGAAGCTAGCGCATTGTGTTAATGCACATACCCAAGTACATGGAGCACTTACAACTATCCCATGCTGTTTTTATGGGTTGACTGGTAAAACTTGCTCGGTGGTTACTTGGACAAAATGGTCGCTACACACAACAAGCTTTAAGTACTTGAGGCTAATAATCTACAGTATACACACGCTCGCTTGTTCTAAACTAAATTGTTTTGCTGGTAGTACTCAGACAGTAGGCAGATGACAGAAATGCATGGCTAACAGAAATACAATCATTTCTGGTCGTCTAATGTTACCAGCTAACCATTTTGCGCTCCAGCTGCGAAGACATGCGCCTCTTGCACTGGAGATCTTAACTCGATGTCCTGCTATGAGGCCAAGAATGAATCAAACTAAGAAAGAAGGGCAGGGTTGTGCAGTGGTTAAGCTGTTAGTCTTTCACTAAGGTAGACTAGGACCCGCCTGCTATAAATTGCGCCTAATATAAATTACGCCTACTATCAATAGCGCTTACTATCATTCACGCCTGCTATCAAACCCTTGCTTCCTTTTACTAAAAAATTAAACTTAAGTCAAACGCATTAACCACTCAGCCAACCTGACAGTTATTAATGTAATTCGTTCCATGCACTTGAGTGTTTACAAAATTTTCTAGTGTACATTGTCTCAACCACTTGCTCGTTTTTAAATGAACAATTTTTGTTTTCCCATAACATTGCAATTATGAGTCTTGTGAACTGAGTGTTTAATATAGGGTTAAAGGCATTTTAAAATAATTTTATAAAAGCTCTTAGGTATTGTGTCATGGGTTTTAGAAATGCATTACTGTTCGTTGACTAACATTTACCATTGCACAACATTATTTTTGTAAGCTCAACATGTTGTTGTTTGAGTCTTAAGTCTTTTAACTGGTTTAATGCAGATCTCCATGCCTCCCTGTCCTGAGCTAATCATTTCATCTCTATATAGCTACCACACCCTACTTCCAAGGCAATCTGTTTAACATATTCTAAATTTGGTCTACCCCTACAGTTCTTGTCATCAACCCTTCCTTCCATAACAAAGCTTGCTATACCTGGGTGTCTTAGTATATGTCTTACCAACCTATCTCTTGTCTTTATTAGCAGTCGTCAGAAACATCTCTCCTCTCCCACGTCTTAATGCCTCTTTGATTGTAACCCTATTTACCCTTTTAATCTTCATCATTCTCCTGTAACACCACATTTCAAACACTTCAATTCTCCACTTTTCTGGTACACCAATAGTCCAAGTTTCACTTTCATAGAGTGCCACACTCCTGATAAAGACCATCAAAAATGAATTCCTTATTCCTAAATCTATATTCAATGTCAACAGTTTCCTTTTTATATAGAAATGCTTTCCTTGCCTGAGCTACATAAGTATCCTAATCGTCTCTGGTATAATGTCTTGTTTAGTAAACATAGTCGCTCAATAGGTCTAAGCATTTGTTGTATATATCCCAAAATAGCAAACAGTTTTCTAAAACCCCACTCACTGGTCAATAACACGCATAGTCTCCCTAGTACCTAACTCATTTTTGGTTAGTCAATTCTTATTGCAAGGCCAGTCAAGACCTAAAAATTTATCTTAACATGTAGTCTAATCATTTATTCTATCTACATACCAGTGTATAATTAATAGTCAATATTAGTTTGGTCTTTACCTAAAAATCTAAAATCCAATAACGAAATTCTAAAATCTAAAATCAAAATAAATTATAGTATAGAAAACATAATTCCCTGTAATACAAATCCTTATATGTCTTTCTTTAATAATTAGTTACCAAACATTTTCAGTCAATGACATTATGGTTTGGTCTTTTCACAAAATCTAAAATCAAATATTCATTAAGAGTAGTGTAAAGTTGCCTTTATAGTGTAGTAGTTAGCATGCTCTTGGGTTCAATTCCAAGCTTTAACACAAAATTTTAAAAGTGGTATGAGGACTAAAACAAGTCTACTCAGTCTCGGGTGATCCAAATAATTAGAGGGGGTTTGATTCACATCTCAACCATGGAGCACCATGTATTTAAATTTCTTAAAATAATGATAGCATTTTTTTTTTTCTTTTTCACATTTTACACATTGCCATTTGCCACTTATACATTTACACTTTTTAAAATGTCAGTTTAAATTTTTTTGAATTTCATCATATGGAAACATGGATGTTCCATCTTGTTGTTTACACATTTGTCAATTTCCAATTTACATTTTTAAGAAATGTCAGTTTAAAGTTTTTAAATTTTGTCGATAAGGAAACATGGATTTTCCATTTTGCTATTTACACATTCTTTTTTACATTTTATGTATTTTTAAAAATGATATTTCCAAATACAAGTTTTTTTCATTTTAGGTTTTTGTAAATGATCTTAATGCGAGTGCTTGACCATGACAATAGTACAGCCTGTCTATGCGTTTGCAGATACGTAGAGGCTTATTACTACTGCAAGTAAGAGTGTTTTACAAAATAACGCCTATCTACCACTTTATTTGAAAAAAAAACCTATTGAAAAAACACAATTACTACTTACCATTTATATATGTGTTAATTTTCCCTCTCCACACCCCTCCTCACTGTATTTGCTCCGGTCAAACAATCAATGCTACCCACACATATACAAACTTTCTCTCTCTCTCTCTCTCGCTCTCTCTCTCTCTATATATATATATCACAAGATACAAATTATGGTTGCTGGATTGTATCCTGCACTGTTGATGCGACATAGCTTTACCAATTCATAAAACCACTAGGTAGTTGTCTACACATAGCGATTTTACCACTGCTCTACCTACGCCTTTTGCTCTTTCGGCATTCTTACAGTCTAGTGTATGATAGGCAGCATTAACTCTATATCGAACCGAGTCCACCTTAGTATTTGTAATCCAAGTAATAATTTAAAGAGAGACAAGTGTAATCGGTTTTGAACATTATCTCTATTTTTTTGGAAATATGTTTATGACATGCTTATTAACCTGAAATCGAGCCCTAGTCTACCTTAGTGAAAGACTAACAGCTTAACCACTGCACAACCATGCCCTTCCTTCTTAGTTTGATTCATTCTTGGCCTCATAGCAGGACATCGAATTAAGATCTCCAGTGCAAGAGGCGCATGTGTTCGCAGCTGGAGCGCAAAATGGTTAGCTGGTAACATTAAACGACCAGAAATGATTGTATTTCTGTTAGCCATGCATTTCTGTCATCTGCCTACTGTCTGAGCACTACCAGCAAAACAATTTAGTTTAGAAGAAGCGAGCGTGTGTATACTGTAGATTATTAGCCTCAAGTACTTAAAGCTTGTTGTGTGTAGCGACCATTTTGTCCAAGTAACCACCGAGCAAGTTTTAACAGTCAACCCATAAAAAGAGCATGGGATAGTTGCAAGTGCTTCATGTACTTGGGAATGTGCATTAGCACAAAGCGCTAGGTTTACCTAACCCTCTAAAGGTAGAGCGTTATCCCTTTCCTTATTTCCTTTGGACATCACCAACGACAGCATCCACTCACAAGTTTAACACTTAAGCCCTTGGCTTGTTCTCGATTAGGTTATTTAGGTTTTGTTAGGTTCTGTTAGGCATGATTCAGATTGGTTCAGTTTAGTTCCATGTAGTCACTATTTTGTTCTTTTGCTACCCTCATTAACCAATCATTTAAAAATAGTCTACTATTAATTCTCGAATCGATAAATTGGATTTTGTGTACGCCGTTTGTCATGACATGCCTGCAACTTATACTCCCTATGTACTGCTATCAAGTCTAAACACAAGTTACAATGGTTAAAGACGTGTCAGTCACCATACATGTAGCCTACAATAATTCTTTCTCTACCTAGATAGGTTTCATCACTCACAGTAATCATCTAACATTATGGGTTTGCAATATATTAAGAAAAACAAAAGTCCATGATGTTGTTGTTTTAGGTCTTTTTAGGAAATTCATGAGGCATAAAAAATAATGGTGTCATGTCAAGTTCTGGGGAACCTTGTGTGTCCAAATCCCATGATCGGTTTATAAAAATCTCAGGTCCATGCACTAACAGTTTTGGATTATTTCAATCAATGAGTCGACCATACGAAAGATCCGAAAAATGAATACCCTTAAAACAAGTCGTCGCATTACCCTCTCCGATCAATGCTTCGCAAAATATCGATTCGTCCATTGGACATGGCCACCGTGGTCAGCGACATCATCCTCGATCTGCCCTCTCACCATGGTTGTCAGATCGTTTGACCTTCAAGTGTCCAATGCCCCTTTGTAGTTTTCCATTGCACCTGTTGTCAAGTCAGCTCAGCGCATTTCGGTAAGTTCAAATGACATTCACATCCTGCTAGTCTGTCCCTCAGCAAGTTTGTTTTACTCTACTCGCTTCAACCAACATAAAACCAAGTTTTGTTTGTCGTTTATCTAATCATAGAATTATCATTTGCCATGTAACACATCATCGTTTACACGTTAAAGATCCCCTTCGGGGGTAAAATATCGGAAAAAACGAACCCTTGCCCTGTCATAAACCGCCCCGCCGAAATTGCAATTACTATATTGGGATACCATCACCGTGGCTAGCGATAGCCTCGTTGAAACACATGCCCAGCGGTATCGTCTCTCTCAACAACCATTCTTCATAAACATTTTAAACAGGTAAAAAAAAAGTTTTAAAAATTTAATTTTTTTTCCAACAAAAGTGTCGTTCGGCCCATTTGTCAACATTTTATAAATCCATTTAAAAAGTTGGCGTTATCCCGAGTCATATGACCCCTCGTACATGTCTCTAGCGTTATTGGTTTGCGAGATATAGCAAAAAGTCTAAAATCAAGGTTTTACCTCCAAAAAATTCTGTTTCCATCATACTCAAAAACTTGAACCTATTGAGAACATAAAGAGGGCTTCGAGACAAGCCATTTGACACGTCATAGGTTCAAATCCGACCATGCGTTCGGGAGATATCGGCAAACTTTGTAGGAAAGTTGCCTGGCATCTAGAATCGCCACAGCCCCCCTACAGCACAGTTGTTGTCCTAGAGACTTGAAATTTATTTTGGTGGTAGAGGGGTAAGAACCTTTCATTTACGTCACACACACTTTTGTTTGAAAAATGCTTAGTTTCCAAACTATAAGCATTTCAAAATTGATCTTTTTTTAAGAAAAAAAATATAAAATTCTGTTCTAACAATGAAGGACATAGAGGTCGTTCGTTTGAATCATTGCACAACGCTCTATCATGTTTGGTTTTCGAAGTATCTCCTACTTTAAAAACAAAAATTTTGAAAACGTTTTAAAAATATAATGAGGGGTCCATAGTAAAGCCCCAGTCAGCCCGAGTTGAACACCACCTCATTCGTGAAACTCCGACCATGGGTTCGGGAGATATCGGCTCGTATTGGGAGTACTGGAAGGGGGGAGGGGGTGAGAACACCCTTCGCTCCCCTACTAAAATAATTACATAGTGAGAGATCATTGTCATATCATCGGGGAATACCATGGCTGTGCACATTACAATTGTAATTTTCAATGTAAAGAAGTCACATTCTTACACAATCTCCAGAATTATGATATGCATTTTATTATAAAAGGACTAGGTTCAACACCAGGGAGAGTTACATTTATTCCGAACACTAGTGAAAAGTTCATTTCCATCACGAAATTTATTCAAGATGAAACTGTGCGAAATACATTTATTGACTCATTTCGGTTCTTGAATAGCAGTGTGGAAAAGCTAGCCGAGAACTTAGAACAATTTCCTGAAACTATCAAACACTTTGGAGAAGACGCTTCTGTTTTAATGAGGAGAATGCATCGACTCGTGGAGTAAATATGAAGAAGCGAGTCTGCCTTCAAAACAAAAGTTCTTTAACAAATGAAAAGGGGAAATTATCGTCGATGAGGACTATGGACATGCAAGGAAAGTATGGAATCATTTCGGTGTTAAAAACTTGGGGTAATACAGCGATCTGTACTTAAACAAGAAGTGCTTCTCCTTGTAGACGTTGTCGAAACATTTCGCACGGCCATTATGCGAACCCACAAACTCGATTCAGCTCATTTTGTTTCTCTTCCTTCGCTTATCTGGGAGGCTATGCTGCTTTATACAGTCATTCAACGCGATTACCAAACAGACTACGACCAACTGCTTTTTGTTGAACGTGGCATACGAGGTGGTGTGGTTCACGTTTCACATCGCTTTGGAGTGGCAAATAATAAGTACATGCCTGAATATGAGCGCGAAAAGCCATCACAATATATTGTATGTGTAGAGGTCGGCTTCAGTGGCGTAGTTGGTTGCATGCTGAACTGCTGTACCCAAGATAGCGGGTTCAAACCCGGCCGAAGTCGTTGGATTTATTAAGAGCGTTAAAATCCTTCAGTATGCCTTCCTTCGGAGGGCAAGTAAAGCCGGCGGTCCCATGTCATGGATTTACGGCATGTAAAAGATCCTTCCACAGACTAAACTTGTGTGAAGCTAAATCTGCTGAGTTAGATTTCGTCAGAACGCTCTATCAAAGTTTCAATGTTCACCACTAGGTATCATTGATATCTGGTAGCGGAAGTTGGAACTACTTGAAATTCAATTGAACGGAACTTGTAGCCTGCTTGTAGCTCACCATAAGGGTGTCCGCTGGAAGCAGCTACAAACTCAGGCGAGCCGAACATGTCCTCGGACACTCCCGGCACTAAACGCCATACGATAAATAATATAATCTATGTAGATGCTAACAATCTGTATGGTTGGGCCATGTCCTTAACACTTCCTTACTGTGGATTTTGCTGGGTTTCTCCAGACACTGTTAATATTGAAGAACTCAGCCAAAATGATCCTTATGGCTACATTTTCGAGGTGGATATCGACTACCCGACATACCTCCACGATCTGCATATCGATATGCCGTTTCTTGATGAAAGAAGAAAACCGTGCAAGTCGTCTGTTGTGGAGAAACTGGTATTACATCTTGGAAGCCGCGAACACTATGTTGTTCAGTGCATGGCTTTAAAAAAGGCAATAGAACATGGTCTGGTGGTAAAGAAGGAGGATTGGTTGTCGAGATTTGCTCAATGTCGTTGACTAAAGAGTTACGCGAACTTCAACACTGAACTCAGAAAACAAGCTACGAACGAATTTGAGAAAGACTTGGACAGCTTTTTAATAATGCTATGTTTGGAAGGAACCTGGAAAACGTTCGAAATCGATTAGACATTCTTCTCGTAACAACAGCGAAACAGCTTGAGAAGCTTGTGTCAAAACCTAACTTTGTTGACAGAAAGATCTTCGGACCTAATATTGCGGCTGTTCATTTAGCAAAACGTTCACAATATTTAGACAACCCAGTGTACATCGGTATGTCTGTTCTGGATTTATCCAAAACGCTGATGTACCAGTATTTATATGACGTTTTGCTTCCGTCCTATGGCAGCGAAAAGTTGAAATTATTGTACATGAACACTGGATCATTTATACATTTGTTAATGGCTGATAATGTTTACAAGGACATGACGAGCACTAACTTGAATGAGTATTTACAGACAAACCATTACCAACCCGATCACCCTCTCTGTTCAACCAAGAACAAGAAAGGTGTTGCTTAAATTTAAAGACGAAGCTTGTGGACAGATCGTTCAAAAATGTTTAGGACTTCGACCGATTATGTACGCTTTGGACATAATAAACAAACAAAAAATGGTTAAAATAATTAAGGGAGTTACACGAAGCGTTGTTGAAAAACGCATTGGTCTCCGGGACTTTGAACGATGTCCCTTCGAAGGCACAATGTTACGAGATTCGATGAACGTTTTCAGGTCCAGGTTGCACTGTGCAACTACCGACCGCTTGCACAAGATTGCTCTGAGTCGAGATGATGAGAAGAGAGTGATCAAGTCTGACAAAGTAAGCACGTTTTCTCTCGGACATTATGCATCTACTCATTTGTCAGAGCTAGGAGCTATAAAAGAACATGAAGCAGAGAAATATTCAACAGTCTGATAGTAGCAATGAACATGTACATCCAAGCCGAATGCTTTAACCCAAGGTATCATAGAGTTCTTAAATATGAGCTGTGCAATGAACGAGTCTTGGACACTCAACACCATTGCATCAGTTACAGTTCGCAATTAAGACGACAACAGGTTGAAACGATACTAAATTCCGACATGGAGGTTATATTTACTTGCTATACAACAGGTAATCGGTTTTTTTAAATCAACCGTTCACGATAGTACAGTTCTACAAGGCCTGTTTCTTAATCCAGACAATTATTTAGAAAACAAACCACAACCTGCTCCAAGACATATTTTAACATGGGTGTTGTAATATAAAAAAGACACATACATACTGTACTATGCATTGATCAGCAGTGCTTAGATCTAAACCTCTTTCCTTACAAGAAAAGCGAGGTGACTTTTTATTTTTAAAACTCAAGGCATAAATGTTGTTAATAACACTGTTTTTAGTTGTATGTTTCTTCGAATTGTACTGTACCGTTATTTTTAAGGTTTTGAGTATAAGTAGTGTGTACAGTTACTTGACGTGGCGTGAAATAGTTGCGAGCGCACGCCAGGCCTTCCTTCACAGCTGAGTTGAAGCAGGAGAAGTTCATTCCTTACCACATGACAGCCAACGAACATCCCCGAAGGGATGAACGAAGCAGCAACCAATCAATAATTCAATCAATGACGTAATGTCTCGCATCGACCTCAACCTGAGATACTTTTATATTGTTTTGAATAGAATAAAAGCTGTATATGAAATACTGGAGATGTTAGAATACATATTTCCATAGCAGAAAGCTATCATACATGTAGATTTTATATTATCAAGAGAATTCAAGTAATAACATGTATTTAACCCCAGCAGCAGCGTTAGATATCGATGTGTGACGTCGCAGAGTGGTGATGATATATCTCCGCACGGCAGCGTGCATGCTGGGAAGTTTTGACTCACACAGTTCCGGCTAGCTACGGTAATCTTGAAGCCACGAGGCAAGCTGCATTTCGCCAATCTGTTACTTATGAAGTCACGTGTGATCGCGTTAATGTGTGATAATCATATATATGTTGTAAAGCATCGAAAGGCCAGTGCAATGGAGTTTAAACGCTGTGTTAAACCCATGTGCAGCATATATAGTTGTGATAGAACGAACAGTCAATGAACGACACGTGGATTGATACATATTCATATCCGAGTGGTGTCCTGAGTTCATGCGGCCATTGTGTGAAATATTCTGTAACTTTCTCAAGATACGACAGTGTATATTCGTTGTCAGAACACCTGTCAGTATCAGGACTATATCCCTAGTGGATTATGCCACTATGGACGACGTATTTTTGAATGAGACGTCGGAGGGGAACTTCAATATGAATTTGATATCTGCTATTATGGCAGGCTAAATTGAATGGGGCCACTAATTTCGAAGCGAAAGCAATATGTATCGCGCAACCCACTTCCTGTATCATCCGGTCAGGAAACGATTCCTTTAACATGGAATTCGTTAGTGGTTGTTCACGAGTGCTTTTACAAGCTGTAACATCTGGCAAGCTTTATCTGGGACAAGCGTGTTCTTGCGAGTGCGTGCGGACGGTGTTCGCTAGGCCGAGAGGAAACGCGAAACCAGTCCGGCATCTGATCGAGCATGGCGTGTTCCTGGGTTCGAGGTGAGGCATCGATGAAGAAGAATACTTTGGTTTGTTTTAGTATGGAGGCTAACATGACAAGTATATATCCATTTTACGTCGCTTCAAGATTTAACGCAATGTATTGGAAAGTCTGCTTTTATACGATAGCTTAGTGAAGCATTTGTAAGCAATCACAATTGCCATAGTTTTCTTTTGTAGTGTAAATGGACGTACACGGGTCCAGGTTCGATGTTATTTCGAAACTGACCTGTCGTATCTCCGGGATTTTGGTTCAATGAAATGAATACATCCCTTGTGTAATTCTAGATTTGATGATTAACTTTTGGTAAATTCACTGTAGTAATTTAAATAGATATGAATATTTTCATTGTCAGGAAGACCATTTAGGGGAAGAACTCCAGAATTTTATATAAGAATATTGTTAATTGCGATTTCTTTAAACAGTGTTGAGAACACTGATAGACATTTTCTTGTGGCGAGTCTTGTTCTTCTTCTTCTTCTACTTCTGCTTAGCGTCATCCCGTAGGAACGGGGTCCGCTTTTTGGATCAATGCACCCCATTTCTTGCGATCTAATGCTTCCCGCGATTTCAAGTTTCTGGATCGTAAATCTGCGATAATAGTGTCCAGCCACTGCAATTTTGGTCTCACACGCTGTCTCTGGCCGTCGACCGTTTGATGGTAGGCCGAACCGATGACTGAACTTTGTGGTGCACGGACAACGTATCCATACCAACGGAGTCTCCATTCCTGTAATTTCTCATTGATTGGAGGCACGCCAGCTATATGTCGAATCGTTGTGTTGAGGATATGGTCGAGCAGAGAAATGTCTAAAGATCTTCGCAGCATCCGCATTTCCATGACTTGAAGTGAGTGCTCAGCACTTCTAGGTGCTGGCCAACACTCGGTATCATATAATGCAACTGGTCTCACCATTGTGCGGTATATCTTTGATTTTAGGCGGATAGACATCTTCTTATCACAAAGAACACCGGTGACATCTCTGAATCGCATCCAAGTCGCATTGATTCGTGCTCGAACATGTTCATTCACAGAGCTGTCGCTATGCAATCATGAACCTAGGTATCGGAATGTATTTACCTTGGAAAGAGGAGCTCCATTAATACCTATAGTTCCAGGGATGGAATCGTTTCGTGGTATTCAGTCATGTGGATGTTCAAACGAAGACCAAATCCTTGCAGACGATCATGCCATGTCTGCACTTGAGTTTCAAGATCCTTCCTGGAGTCTGCCGCAAGCATCACAACATCAGCGTATAGCGTTGCCCATGGGACACACTTCTGCAGGTCTCGCGTTATGGAATTCATTACGATAACAAAGAGCAGGGGAGACAGAGCTGAGCGTTGATGAACCGCAACTGTCACAGGGAAGCTGTCAGTCAGTCCTGCAGGGCATCGCACGTGGCTTTTGGTGTTGTTGTAAAGCATTTTTACCCAGTTTATATACATTTCTGGAACTTGATGATTTCGGAGAGCGTACATAATCATCTTATTTATTTATTTATTTATTTATTGGTGCCTTTATTGTGGCGAAGTTAGGGCTGTAGGCCCTCACTTACACTTAACCACACACAGTGAAACTTACATGAATACTCACGTATGTTATCCTTAACCTACCAAACTTAAATACTAGGAAAAACTTAAATACTAGAATAAAATAAAATAAAAATAAAATAAAATTAAATTAAATTAAATTGGCGACTGCCTGATATTAAATAAGCTGTACAATTTAAATGACATACATTTTTAACAAAATTATACTATGGTCTTTCACTCACACATTCATACAAAAATTGTTCTATTTCGCCTACGAATTCAAGAGGAAATCTTTACATGCACGTTTGAAAGTTGTTAGGGATGTACAATTTCTAACGTCACGAGGACAATTATTCCAAGGAGGGGTGGGGGTAGGAGTGGAGAACCCATGACAGCCAATAGCTGAACGAGTTGTATGTCAACATGGAGTAAAGGAGTGAGACACAGGTGTAGGGAGAGAAAGTGAAACATGTGTGGACATGCATAAAGTGTTGAGGGCCGTACACAGGGCTCTTGTACATCATGATTCAATAAATAAATAAATAAATAAATAAAAAGTGCACAGGTTTACACAACATGTAATTTATTGATCCAGGATTTAAAGGTTGAGTTAAATCTCAACCATTTTACATATAGTTTATTTCCTTTTTGTTTCAACACTTTGTCCACAAGATAATGTTTAGGACACGCTGTTTTCTGAAGTTCATGGAGATAAAACCTCCCTTTTATGGGCTGAGGGTTGAGGTCCTCGAGTAAATAGGTGATTGGACTGTCCAAGTTGACTTGACGAAAACGAAATAGTTCGGTCCCCCACTGAGTTGTGTAGCCTTTATTGAAGGCAGACTTAAATTTGCTCAGACGAACAAAATCCGCAATTTTCAGTCGGTGACGTCTAGGGTCTGCTGTTTTTATGCGGTTAAACAGTTTATCCAGTCGCTGAATATTTTTGGTTACGAGGCGTGGCTTGGTCCCAATGGTTCTATGTTTGGTGCCACTGTAACGTGATACTAGCTCTGGTAACATGTCCAACCAGCGATAAGTGCCCTGAGCGGTAAACGCTTTCCACATAAACGTTTTCAATGTTCGGTTAAACCGCTCAACCACGCTGGCTTTAAGATTGCTATACGTGGTGTAATGGTGAATATCAATAGATTTGAGACAACTGGAGAAATCCTTGTCGAAAAATTATTTCCCCTGGTCGGTTTGTAATAACTGAGGTTGACGTTTGGATTGTAGAATAATATGTTGAAAGGCCTTGGTGACTAGTGGACCAGACTTGCGACGCCCAGGTTCAACAAAGGCCATTTTGGAATACACACGAATGGCAGTCAACATATAGCGTATAATGATGTTAACGCTAGCATAGGGTATCATTTCAACCAAGTCAGCCTGCCAAAGTTCATCCACACCTCGTGATATCACCTTGAGTCGCGGATAGTGACAACTAGCTGGGCGGTGCAACTCGTGAGCAATACCCATTTTAATGGGTGAGGGCTTAAACAATAATTTTGGCATTTCGAAGTTCTTGTTTAATTTCTTGAATTTCCCAATCGTGACCGGTATGGCCGGCTTGACGTGAAGCATGCAACAACTGTAGCCGATGGACGAGCTTATTGGGATTGTGCCAGTAGGTAACACCCACAAGGGGTTTTAATGGTTTAAATGTCACTCCCGAAGCGGAAACTTTGACTGGTGGGAAACATTTTTGCAATGATGGTTTTATATTTTTGCGATATATTGGCATTCACTTGTTGAGTGGGATCATACTGTCTTTTGTGGGCATGTGTGTCCAATAAAATGAATTTATATTTGCCAAGTTCCTCTGGTGTATAATCATGGGAAGAGGGTGTTCGAGAGAATAGCAGCTTTAACAGTCTTGGCGTTAACTTATAATTGATGTTTTTAATGACAGCTTTAGTACGAGAAAATTTAATCGATGAATCACCAATTTTAAGACTATCATCCCCATACGTGATATCTGTGTTTCCAATAAATAGATCGGTGAAATAGGGTTCCAGTGTTGATCCATAATATTTGATTAAAATGTTTTTCAATTGAGTTTTATGTTGAGGGGTGGCCAAGACTAGTGAAAACGGAGACAATCTGGAAGGACAAGGTGTTTCGACCATGACTAAGGATTTATTTCCCCTCAAAAACTCTACAAGGGGTGAGGATTTTTTTTGAGGCGTAAACACTTGTTCATCTTCATCCTCAACCTCACTAACACTAGTCAAATATTCCTGTTCCTGTTCCGCTTCCTCTTCCACAGGATCCTCGTGTAGTTTCTGTGTGGCTTGTGAAACGGTGGGTAGCGTTTCACATGGCTTGAAAGAGGGTTTCAACATGCCTTTTAGCGGAGGTGCTAAATGATGTTGAATAAACAAAGCATGATCGGCACGTGATCGTTTCAATTGACGAAACTTTTGACGAATAGTATTTTTTGCTCAAATAATATGCGTTTTCAATTGACTCTCTGCTAACGCCATGGTGTCTTGACAAATGACTTGGGAAGGAATGAGACAGTGCCTTAAATAGCAATAAAATGATCAAACCCTAAGCGATACCGTTCTCGGTTCAGTTCACTTTGTTTGTCAATGACCAAACAAGCATGACGTTGAGTGTTCCAATACTTGGCACACAATTCAGTAAACATTTGAAAGGTCATATCCAGTTTCACATGTTAATTGTAAATGTGACGACTATTCCTCTCGTCCTGGCGAAATAAAACAATGACATTGGCATTGTCACGAATCAACTGTTTGGACATTTTAGAATACGTTTGTCCAAGATAGAAGCAATCGATATGTTTGTGACGACCCATGCTGAAATAGCTTTGAATGATTCCTTGACGTTCAGTGGATACATCATCGAAAATCATGAGTGAATCGGGCTTTACCTCATCAAGGGCATTAACATTTCCTTGCATGGAAAATGTGAAATAACACATATTCTCATTTTATAATCCAGACATGACTTGATCCAGAAACACGTAGAGGGGTTGGTAGAGAGATTTTGCAAAAATATAAATATTTTGAAAATGCACACCATTGGGCGCTGTAATGAGCGTCAGCAAAAGATTGGTCTTTCAACATCCCGAAGGTCCCACAATGATACAGCGAATGGAAGACGGAAACAGTGAACCATGACGTTGTTCATGTGATGTGGGACAGAGATGGGAAACCATGTCCCCCACGGGGAATGACTCTTGCTGCTTAATAATCTTCATTACAACTAAGGCTTAGAGAGGCTAGCAGGCTGTCTATATACATGGAACCGAGCCTTGTCATAGAAACAGTAGACTCGTACTACAGGTTGACGATGGATGTCTTTCGACGTGCGTTGATGGTCAAAGCTAGGTCTGTTCCCATACATGATCTGAAACAAGAAACAGATCCTGCTAATAAACCCTATGTGGATAGGTCTGTAGTGCCACGCACAAAACAGGGAGATTATGACTTTAAGGGAAAGCGGTTAACCCATGTGAAACATCCTCAAGTGTCTACAGACGTTACTACAAAAAAGTATGTGGATAACAAAGTGTATGAATTTTATGACCAAGTGCCTCAGCTTACGGTGAATGGCTATACCGCTAATCATCACCGCATTATTCACGTGGAAGACCCGCAAGACGAAGACGTTGTCTTTAACAAACGTTACGTGACCCGTGAAATGAAAAGGCTTTATAAATTTATCCCATCCGTATTTTTAGTGTATCTGACAAATGAAAAACCTGTGAATGACAGAAACCATTTACGGCTAGTCCATGACCAGCACTTGACGTATGTGCTTGCTTTGGGTTTAAACCACTATCGATTATACTATAATGGAACCATTCACATGAAATACGCGATGCCTGATGAAAACTATTTACATGTAGAGATAAACGGTCATAGGATGTTGGCCCATAACCATGAAATGGTCAATGCAGGTGACTAATTATCCTTTCATCTCATGTTGACATGGGACGAAAAGCAAGCGGGAAAAACCATGAACGATTTCCCACTTTATGTGGAATAGGAATATACAGCCATGAAATAACAAGCTGACGTTAGTTGTGACTTAAACTTTCTTGTGAAAGGTTGTTGGTCATCATCATGGTGAAACAAAGATATGTGGTGAGAAAGACTAAAAAGACTAAAAATAAAACCCTGTACTTGTCAAAGCCTGGGCTTAAGGCATTAGTGGAGAAGCCCTAGCGAAAGAAAAAAAAATAACGTGTTGACCATAAGAAAAGCCCTTCGAGCAGCACAGAGACATGTTATTCCAAAACGTCGGCGACAGGGTTAAAAACAAGGGCAAGTGATTCCCATCCCCAAACGAGCGGGATTTTCACCTGCATTATTTGGCGGTCTGGCTGCTCTGGGTTCATTTTATGGTGGTGCCAGTGCAGTGACGAAAAGCATTAAAGCTGCACAGCAGGGCAAGCAACAACTAAAAGAAAGTCAGTGATACAATGAAACCATGGAAGCAATTGCTATGGGGGCTAGAAATCCCAATTTAAAGCCAGCCTTTTATCAACAATGATTTGGGATTTCACCATTTCGAAATAAAAGAATTTTTTTTACTCCAGCGATAGAGAGACATGCCCTGACGCATCAAGAAGTGGAAAGCTATGCTAAACAACTAATGATTTCTCATTTTCGAGGTGTGTTTATGCGAAACCAATTACCCCCACGACCCTGGAAACAGGAATGTGCTGTTGTCAATTTGAATGATCATCGAGGACCAGGAACGCATTATGTAGCTTATGTCAAAGAGGGAACCACCGTATGGTACTTTGAGAGTTTTGGGAATTTGCTCCCGCCCATGGAACTAGTGACCTATTTTGGAAACAGGATCAAGATATATTATAATGTGAAACGTGAGTAAACGTTTAACAGCCAACAGTGTGGACGTTTGTGTTTTTTTATATAAGACTCAGCATAAGCAAAAACATCCACAGTATGTCGGCAGAAAGTAAAACGTTTACACTGCATGGACGTGGACCCGACGTCAGCCTAGACTTTTACCCGCCTATCGAATTGAGTGAAAGACCTTATGGTTTGGGACTTGTTTCTCTTGAAACGTGCAAGACAATATACAACATACGTGCAAATGTGAACAACAAGTTTTACTATGATGATTCTGTGCTCACCCTGAACTCTGGTGGATATACGATAGATGATATCTATGAACATTTATGTGATGTTGATCAATGAATACGGTTTAAAGTCATTTCTCGATGGAACGTGCAAGTTTGAACTTGTAGGAAATACCAACACTCATCGATGCAGTATTTTCTCCACATTCAACATTGACTTTAAAACACACCCCGATTCCATTGGTCCATTATTGGATTTAAACCACGCATGTTAGAGCCCAACAAAAAACATGAATCGGAACATGAAGTGGAATTCATTGAGGACCATCATGTGTCGGTGACGTGTAACATTATTAGCCAAGTGTACACCAATCAAGAACCATCGCATTCGCTTTATGACTTCATTGTAACATCACCCAATGGCTATATTATTCGTGAAAACCCTCCAGTGGTGCTTTTTTTTATCGTGTGGCTGTCGATGGTATTAGTAATATAACATTAAGACTGGTCAATAGAGATCAACAACCCATTCAACAAGATTCTACCACACCAGTGACTTACAAGTTAGTGCTAAAGCCACTATGAAGTTGGTGTATAAAGCAACAACACCGTCTATGAATGGTGTTAGTTGTTTGCCATGTGAATACACGTTAACATCTAAGGACAAGCAGATTTTACAGCATTAAGGTTACCACGTAAACCCCCATGATGAATTCTATCTTAGGGGTAGCGAACCACAACGAGGAGCAACCAGGGGTGGTAAGAATTGTTCTCCATTCCTATCAAGCTCAAACAGCTGGACTCAATAAACAGTGATGAAATTCAATTTGTTATCAACAACCAAGATATTTACAACCTACCGCATGAAAGTGTCATTCAGGTTGAAGGCCGGCTCACGAATGCCGTTGGCTCAACACCCACCACATCCAAGTTGGCCAACCATGCTTTTGCCTTTCTGTTTTCTGAAGTACGTTATGTCATTAACGATATCTTGGTGGATAGCACTCGAAATTTGGGTATTTCCAGTGTCATGAAACTATATCCCTCTTATAGTGAGGAAGAAGGTAAAACACTTTGCATGGCGGGTTGGTGTCCTTACTCGACCAATGACTGGATGGTGCACACTGATGGCACCTTTACTGGATATTTACCTCTTAAACTGATTTTAGGCTTTACCGAAGATCACCAGCGCATTGTGGTGAACGCAAGGCAAGTGTTTTATCTGGCGAGAGACAGGAGTGATAATAATGCACTCAAGGGAGCCGACAATGCCCCCATAGATCCGAAAATTCATCTACAACGCATGGTATGGAAAGTGCCCCATGTGACCCTTGACGATAGCAAAAAACTAGACATACAGAAGATGGTAAAAAGAGATATGCCTCTACCCATGGAATTTAGAAGCTGGGCACTCCATGGGTACCCGATATTGCCCACTACCAACACACACAGTTTGTCTGTAGACACAGCCCGCTATACAAAGAGACTTCTCTACATGATCGTGTGTTTTCAAACGAATCGCAAGTATCAACAAACCAAAGATGCAACGCAATTTGATCACTTGCAATTGAGAAATGCACGTATTTTCCTCAACGGAGGTGTGTTTCCCTGTGAAGGACTGGATTTGAAGTTTTGTCCCCTTTACGACTTGTTTTCTAAATTTAGATGGTCGTATTATCAAAAACAGAACAGTCCCATGCTGTCACCCTAGCGTTTAAGGCAAGGACGCCACTGTTTGTCTTTTACTGTTCTTACCTGGAAGAGTCTGTCAAGCCATTCAATATTGACATTCAACTAGATTTTGAAACGCATGACAATGTACCAGTCAATACGACGGCCTACTGTTTGATTATTCATCACAAACAAGTCAACTATTATCCACTGTCCAACCAAGTGACGAGTGTATAAATAACAGGGCAACCCACGTCAAGCCGCTCAGTCATTCCTTGCTTTAAAGCCTCAAGAGGTGTCGCACCCGTGAATTTAAACTCTGAGGAACAACGTTTCAAGACCTTTGCAACGTGGCCTGTGCCTTTTATAAACCCTCAAGCCTTGGCGGCCGCTGGCTTCTATTATTTAAAACAAGAGATGAAGTGAAATGTGTCTTTTGTGCCATCACCATAGACCAATGGCAAGAGAGTGATGAACCCATGCAGGAACATCAGCGCTGGTCACACGCCTGCCCCTACCTGTGCAGAATGGAGGTGGGAAGTATACCCTGTCGTTCAAGTTATCCCTCACGGGTGCCTCTGAGTGATGAAAAACAAGTTACGATACGTGTTGTCTGAATGGTGTCCATGGTGCTTCGGTGAGCAACTCACCGTCAGAAACGCCTAGTTTAGAGACATTGGGTCATCATCAGTGTTATGGACGTTTCAAACACAAAAAACTATATTGTTGTATGAGTTGGTATCGTCCCTATCCTAAAATGCCAAAGCCTGTAAAACGTGTTATGACAATAAAATGATGTAATAAAAACTTAGGTGGTTGTTAATATTATTTGTCATGTCCCCTGTTCTACCCTAACCTCTTTTTTTTGAAACTAGCATGGTAGGCGAGTCCATGTCATGGGCATACCTCAGTGCTCAATCGTTAGTCAGTCGTCAGTTGAACTTGGTCCAGAAAAGCGTCAACATGTTGTACACACTCATTGTGGATTGCCAAGGGTTTAAAATTGGTGACAACACATTTATATTTAAACAAGTGGCCATGATCGATTGTACCACCTTTTGGATACCGCAAGCTACGCATTTGGTATATTAACTGCCCCATGCTTTTGGTTTGTGGTGTGAAGAAGACCGTAAACAAACCGAGTGGATTGAAAATCATAGGTAAATAGACTGGAATCAAGGAACCATTTCCTATAAATATTTGGACACGGTGATGAAAGCGCACTTGTCCTCGGCTAATGTGGTATTTGTGAAAGGTAATGAAAAACGTGAATGGTTGCAACCATTTTTGGCGTCTTACTGTCAATGTATCGACCTCATGGACTTGGGCTGCCCATCCCTGCAAACGCTCATGTATGTTAGAAAATGATAAGCAGATAGTCAACGGTTTTGCGGATTATTTCTCGTCGGTTTATTCCAAGGAATGCGCCAAGTATGACAATTTAGGCGCAAGTGACCAGGACATACACCCATTGCTTGATGTACTGGATTCTAAACAGATTAGTATTTCTGATGTTAAGAATGCGATACTAAAAATAAATCAAAAGAAAGCCGCTGGCCCAGACCTAATTCCTCCATACATAATCAAAGGCTGTGCAGAGGTGCTGGCCTATCCTTTAACTATAATATTTAATATAGCCATTCAAACTGGTACTTTTCCCAGTCGTTGGAAAATTACCAGGGTAAGTCCCATACATAAGTCTGGACATAAGTCTGATTTTGATAATTACAGACCCGTGGCAATACTGTCAGCCATTGCAAAGCTCTTTGAACAATTGTTATATCAGCACATATTTCAGCACGTACAGTACATTATAAGTGACTTTCAACATGGGTTCATGCCTAAAAGATCAACAGTAACTAATCTAATGGAGTTTACTCACAAAGTATCAGCAGCAATGGACAAAGGAAGTCAAGTTGATGTAATTTATACAGATTATGCGAAGGCATTCGATAAGGTAGATCATGATATCCTCTTAAATAAGTTAGCATATTATGGCTTCTCTTACAATTTGCTGAAGTTGTTCACCTCATATCTCAGTGAACGAAAACAGTTTGTTGCCCTTGCAATGGATGTGAATCCTATTCATACTATGCCCGATCAGGCGTCCCACAAGGTTCAAACCTAGGCCCTCTATTATTCTTACTGCTTATCAATGATCTTACAAGGTGTATTAAATATTCGAACGTTTTGTTATTCGCGGACGATGTCAAAATTTTTAGAAATATTCAAACAGAGCAGGACTGTCAATTACTACAAGAAGATCTCAATAATGTGGCATCCTGGAGTAAATTAAATCGCTTGAACCTTAACATAAAGAAATGCTCAGTTATGAAGTTTACTAGAAAGAAATTTCAGGTGATGTTTCGGTACCGGATATTGGATGCGTATCTCACTATTAACAATTCTATCAAAGACCTAGGAGTCCATTTTGATTCAAAGCTAACATTTTCATTGCACACTCATGAAATGGTAGCTAGTGCTTATAAAATGCTAGGCTTTATAAGAAGAAATTCTAAAGATTTCGTCAACCCAAAAAGTATAAAATTATTGTTCAATTATTTTGTTAGAAGCAGATTAGAATATGCATTCAGCATCTGGAATCCCTGGTACTTGAACCACATTAGTGAAATTGAAATGGTTCAGAATAAATTCCTAAGATATCTGCAGTATAAAATGACGGGTATTTATCCGAAATATGATAGCTATGGAAATCTTCTAAGTTACCTGAATTATACATCTCTGGCTAACAGACGAAAAATTGCAATTCTTGTTTTTGTCTTCAAAGTATTCAATAACCTTTTGTATAGTCCGTATTTAATATCACAGTTTAATTTACGTGTCCCACCTCCATCAACTCGACCTAAGTTTATTACATTTTACTGCCCAAGAACTAGAACTGAACAGCATAAACATTCCCCAATAATAAGTGCTATTCAATTATACAATGAACATTCAATAGCAAACAACCTCGACTTATTCAGTTACACATATAGTTCCTTTGTTTCTGCCTGCTGTGCGATCACATGAACTCGTACATTCCACCTACCAATTACCTGCACAGTATTATTATATTTTCGTATTTAGTTGTAGAATTAATTTGCATTACAATCTCAGCATTATGTCTGTCAATTATATTATAATTTGATAGAATTGTGTAACCAAATGTACATGTGTTTCTTTTTATTAGGCATATGCCTGTTAGAAGCACAATAAATCCAAATAAATAAATAAATAAATAAATAATACTTGTCCCTGTGACAACATTACCCATACAGCCCTAGCACATGTTTGGCATCTCTTTCATTGGTTAACCACCAGTGCCTGCTGGGAGTTGTTGAACAAAATTAAAACTCAAGATTTACCTGTGATTGACGCCAGTGAGATTTCTACAAGCGACGTAATGCCATGGAGAAAGGCAATGCTACGGACAAAGCCATCGGCAAGTTCTTAGTGTGCAAAAAAAAAACTGGACAGTTTTACCAAAGAGGAACAATTGGCGCTTCCCAAGTCTTTCATTTATAATGTGGCCGCCTACGCTGTGAAAGAAATCTGGCAACATGTACAAAATCATGGACTCAAGACCCTGTGTTGAGTGAATTGCAACCCTGTACGGATTACGATCACCAGAAGCAAGTGGCCATGGTAAAAATACCAAACTGTATCACGGACATAACAGTCTGTGTAAAGACTTTGTTGAATCATTCCACGGGTGTCATGGCGAGAAAAAGCAACAACAAAAACAACAAACACAGACATCGTCTACAGAGGAAGAGGAAGATCAAACCTTTTCACCATCCATGGAAAAGGATATGCCAGACCTGTACTGGGACTGGCGTCATTGACAAAGTGATTCAATACTTACCTTTCGAAATCCATCCCCCAGGTTATCGTTTTTGTGGCCCTGGAACTCATTTGAAAAACGTTTGCAGCGTGGTGATGTACCCATTAATCTTTTGGATCAAGCATGTAAAGAACACGATATTTCTTATCGCCATAGTCATCCTGGTTTAAGACATGTGGCAGATAAATTGTTATTAAAAAGTTAAACCACGTTCCACATCCAGTGATGCCTCAGTGGGAGAGAGGATGGCAGCCCTGATTGTGATGCGTGTTATGAGAGTAAAGTTGATGATACATGGACATAAACATTGAGGAATTGAGAAGTGAGGAATTGGGACTAGTTTGTATTCTATTTTCTTTTGTCAATCCCTATGGTTATGAAATAAAAACAAAGGTTTACCAGAGCACAATGTTTTTTTAAATTTATATTTTTTATTTAAAAAATCATGATGATGATGGCTGATTTTTGATTTTAACACTTTACACATGACCAATTTACACATTGTCATTTGCTATTTTCAATTTACAGTTTTTAAAATTGTCTGTTTGAAGTTTTGCGTTTTTGATGATATGGATTTTCCATTTTGTTGTTTACACATTTTAAACAATGTTAGTTTGAAGTTTTTTTTAATTTTCATATTTCACATATGACCATATCCAGTTTTTTAAAATGATAGTTTTACGTTTTTTGAATTTTGCTGATATCGAAACATGGATTATCGATTTTGCTGTTTACACATTTTTCTATTTGGTATATGTCAAAAGTTCATTTTTTGTCAATGATGTTGATGCGAGTGCTTGACCATGATGATAATGCAGTGTGTTTATGGGGTTTTCTGAAACGTGCAGGTCTACGACTACTGCAGGTAAGACTGTTTTTTTTAACAAAAATAATGTCTATTGACCGCTACATTTCAAAGAAAAAAACTATTGACAAAACAGAATGACTATATAAGTGACAATTTCCCCCTCATCAACACCCCCCCCCCCACTACCTCACCGTGTTTGCTCTGGTCATTCATACACACCAGCTTTCTCTCTACTCATACATTCACACCTGTCTTTGGGAACAAACACAACCACTTTATTTATTCCCAAAAGCACATTGTCGACATGCACACTTATCACAAAAGAACTTTTTTAGTTAACCATTTACATTACAAGAAATTAAATACTAGTCATTAAAGTTACTAAAAATACTCTTACTCATTAAATATTTACACAACAAAAAACAAATAACACTTTTATACAGCTTAAAAAAATCAAACTATTTACCATTTACCATGAGGGATTTTCAAATTCCTAACCCAATCATAAATTTAAAAAAATAAGTTGCACAGAACTTTTTTAAAGAGCAAAAGGCCTAAGTGGGTTGCCAATATTTACAAAATCCACTATTTACAATGACAAAAACCAATATTTACAAAATACTAAATCTACGAGTTACAAAAGCCATGTCCCTAAACGAACAAACAGAGAAATCACACCTCCTCCTCCTTGCGATCATAGCCCCAGGGCAGGCTGGTGAGCAAGTCACCAGCCCACACACATTTGTTTTCCGTGGAGGCGGGGGTATGTTTTCTCTGTTCCACAAGATACAAATGATGGTTGCTGGATTGTATCCTGCACTGTGTATGGGACATAGCTTTGCCAGTGCGTAAAACCGCCAGGTAGTCATCTACACGTTGCGATATTACCACTGCCCTACCTACACCTTTTGCTCTTTTGGCTTCCTTACAGTCTAGTGTGCGATAAGCATACATTTTCGAGGCCAAACCTACGAATTCCGTCATGACAGAATCACCGCATTCTTCTTTTAAAACACCCATTTCCTTCTTGTTTTTATGGGCAGCTGAAACACGTTGTCAGCGCTATAGAAAGAGGTGTCGAACCAGTCACTATGCTGCCTCATGATGTCATAGGGGTTGCACTGGCGAATGTGGTAAATGAATGAGTCCGTATCCACATACAAAAGAGACGTCCTCAAAATGGCGTTTGGCATACTCATAGTGGTATCGATACATGACCGATTTGGAAAAGTCTAAAATGACTTGGCCCAAGTAAATGGGCTTATCCATGGTCACGCTGGTCTTACTCAATTCAATGGTGGCCAAATCCTCATCGATATTGTCGATCGATTTAAAATTTGGCTTGGCAATGTACCACCGGGCACCTCACCGCCCGTCCCAGACATTCACCAATTTAATGTCACGGTATTTACGGACATTTTCCATGGATGTGCCATAGATACAGTTGTTCATTAGTTTAAAAAAATAATTTCGAACTGCTGTGTTGCCATAGGGAAACGACACACGAGTTAAATTTAAAGTTTCTTTAAATTCATTAAACTTGGCCTTGTACATTCCTGCTCGACAACTGTCACGCTGTGCTGGCTGCTAATAGGCAGCCACTCACCACAGGAAGCAATCATTGTCATGGTTCTTTATATTCACCACAGCTCTCCGACAGGCAATCGCTGGTAGTGTTTTAATAAAGCTAGACCCAGCATTCAACGGGTTGAAATGACAAATGTTCATTTGCAGGTAATGGATTTTGCCTAACGCTAGACCAATCGGTCCTTGTTGCAGTTTATCTAATTTTGATAGCAAGGCATTCGCCACATGGCATTGATACCAATCTTTTAGATTATCTGCTATCAAAAGCTGTTGCATTTTACTGCCAATAAAAATGTGCTCACCGTCCTTGTTTTTATAGATGAAATCGCACAAGAGTTGTGTATTGACCTTTAAAGCCGTATGCAACCTTTGCGCTGCACAAATTTGTTCTTAAAAAATTTTGAAACAAGATTCGATAATGTCTTTTGGAATTAAACTCTCACTAACATTGACCACGCGGCCAGAGCATACACGCTTTTTAAAACAGGACTCAAGGGGTTCCCAATTTAAGCTATCTGTAGTGGCAAAAGACATGATTTTCATTTTAAAAAAATCTCACCAGAGTTTTCAGCCGTAGACTGCCTGGTAAGCAATGGTCCCAAACACTCACGTTCCTGGATTTCAGCAGTTGCTGTAGTGGACAAGCGGTTTCCAACACACACTAAAAAAGAAATAAAATAAACCAACATAAGTATATCCATTTCAAATAGCACCTTTCAAAAACAAACAAAACACAACAAAATAAAACAGGTTACATACATGGAAAGAAAATAAATCTTACATCAGTTGTGTAAAAACGCCTTGCTTTTGACTTTTCCTAGGTTCGAGTGCAATGGGGTTTCCGTGTTTTGACACAACAGGTATACAGATTATCTAAAACAAACAAAATAAAACAAGCCATCAATAAAAATGGTAAACCAATAATAATTTAAACTTTTATTAGTGTTAAAATAAACTAAACAATAATAATAATAATAATAATAATAATGCACTTACCTCTAATATATAATGTATCCAATATCTTCACTAACTGCGTTGAGCACACGGATGCATTCACCTTTCACACGGTTAATATACAGCCTATGTGTGTACACTATAGACATCAACACAGGAATGACAGACAAGGCGCTATGACAAGCTGAAGACTCTAATACCTCACCTCTCCCCGCCCTCTATTGCCCCTCCCCACGCCCCTCACCGCTCTGCAGTGGTCAAGTGATTTCCTGTTGTGTAGAGGTTTCCCGCCTCTCCCCTTTCACCGCTTGTGTCCACTCATTCAAGCCGCTCTGCTCTGCTGTCTGACAGAATGTGAAATGTTATCTCCGTTACAGAGTTGTCAGAATGTTCCAACATGTTATCACCTGACAGCAATATTGCCAAGTCGCGTCCTGTAATAAGGTTTCACATTCCATTCTCTTAGCCGGCTAGCCATGCCTCGAGCAGATTCGTCTTTCTAGGCTGCCAGCCAGACATAAATACAAAGCAAGTTCTTCTTTAAGTTGTTGACAACTATGAAACGTTTTCCCGCTTTCATTCAACTCATACGATTATTATCATTTTATCATTTACTCACCATCCCGTTTACTAACATGTTTTAAAGACCACTGCAGTCTGCATAGAGGGCCTAGGGATCTTTCATTAACGTCAAACAAACGTTTTTCTAAAATTCACCGTTTCCAAAATACCGCCAATTCCAAAACCAACAATTTTCAAAGAATTTCTTTTTAAATACCAACATACATGCTTAGCAAAGAGGACGTCACCCCAACACCAACAACACCTCGTTCGTTGAAATCCGATCATGAATTCGGGATATATCGGCAATGTTCGTAGGAAAGTAGGCTGTGGGGCAGAAGCTACAACCTAGCACTACTACACTACATGTGTTTGTCCTAGAGACGTGAAATTTATGTTGGAGGTATAGAGGGTAGGGATCTTTCATTTATGTCGAACAAACTTTTTGTAGAATTCCTAGTTTCAAAAATATAACAATTTCAAAATTTGAGCTTAAAAAAAAAAGTTTTACTATAAAAAATAAAGGTCATAAACGCCATTTGTTTCAACCATGGCACAACGTTCTATCATAATTAGTTTAAAAACTATCGCCTACTTTCAAGAACAAAAATTTTCAATTTATTTTAAATATAATAAGTGGTCCATAGCAAAGAGGACGTAAGCTCGAGTCCAACGACACCTCATTTGATAAATTCCGACCATGGGTTCGCTAAATATTAATTATTTAACCTAGACGCCGCCCGAGCAACGCCGGGTGCGTTTAAACTCTCACTATTAACCTACTGATAAGGCTTTCTAAAACTTATTATGGATAATTATGCTATGTGTACAATACCTGGAACGTGTAGAAATGGAATGTGGAATGTAGGTGCACTTACATTATTATGTTTTCAAAGATTAATATGAACAATAACGACACTTACCTTTATCATGAAGGATTTGAAACTTGCATGCGAAGAACAGTAACAGCACAGAATAACTTAAAATAACATACTACACAAGTCACAAAGACTGCGTGAGTTTACTGACTAGTGAGTGACAGACAAGTATCAACAGGCAGACGAAATTGAGACGGCCTTGGCGGACGCCTCGTTCCTCCCTTCCACCCCCTCTCTCCCCACTTGCTGAGGGCGCGCCAAGGGGGAACTGGAAGAATCATAGTCCATTCAGTAGTAGCTTACATCCGCAACACTCAACCCGGCCGCTGGGCAATATCGACGATAAGCCTCGTCGTAAATCTTGTCAGTTTTGGAACAGGAGGGCGCCAAAATTTCCAGGCTGGAAGTATAGCCACGTAGGTGACCCTCACTCCAATTTTTCGTTTTGCGTTCCCATCCGGCAGAGAAACTGGAACTCTATTTGGCTACCTGTGGCAAAGATTTAATTAATGCGGTCTTGTAACCACCGACTGTAATACGAGCTGATATCGTGCAACTCAGACTGCTGTGGATTTTCGGCCCTTTTAAAATCCAACTTACTTGGCCGTAATAAAACACGTGATCCATTGCGGAAGCTAGCAGAGCAGCGAATAATCATCAGTGGCATGGGGCCACTGTCGGTCTCGTGTATGATGTCAGTGTCAAGTATGGCTGATTAGCTTTACTCGCTAGTATTTGATGACACAGAGTATCTGCAAATACATAAGGAAATGGATCGGAGAAACGTTTTTTTTTTTGTTAGCCGTTGTTCTTGTTTTTCATTTCAGGTGGTTCAACTGTCCTACTCCTATTTCACTTTTGTAATCCGAACCAAGGATGACTGAGGCCAGTATAGAGTCTGTCAACCTAACGCATGATTCGCTGCACTCCGCTTCTGGTTCCACACGTCATCACCATTATGACAGTAGTTTTCCATTTTCTTCTGCAAAACATATTAGACATCCCCCAAAAAGGTTTGTATATGGAGAGCTGACGTGCAAGGCGTGTTTTCAAGCAAAGCATTAGGCTAATACACGCAAGCCTGGAGCAAAGTAAGGTTTCAAACTGTACGATTGTGTGTTTTATAGTTTATGATACAATTAAGTCTAGATTTTCATATCACAACTTCAAGATATCTACATCATTAAACCACTATTAAATACGCGTGGGTAGAAAGCATGGTATGCATGAATTTGATGTGTTGTAAACGTACATAGACAATTTATATAGACATTTCACTTAAAGGATATTTTGATTTATATTTATTAATATTGAGTCATTGTAAATGTTTTAATGCATAATAAAGTTAAAGTATAGTAAATATATGATAAAGGGATATAATGTATATTGATTTTTCAGGTCCTTTGGTCTCTATCCTTTATTTATATATACTCTTATAGCTTCTCCTTCTTTCTTCAAAACCGTTAGGGATACATCCATATACTATATATTGTGCCCGATCGACAGGAGTGTCAGGGGACCGCAGACCACCAACGGCCTTCTCAACGCCCCCATCCATCGAACCCATATACTCAGAGGATGGAATGTGTTCTCAGACTAGCAGGAACGAGAATTCTACACCTGGGTATTATCGGGTTGGGTGAGAAGTCAGTGGTTATAAAAAACCAGCCCAGAAAGAACACACCCCCAAAACTTAAAGCTAGCAATAAATGGTCCAGTCTTAGGTAAAAGATCAAAAAATTATTCATAAAAAACAAATTTCTAACCTACTTCGGAGGGTATAAATCGGCTAATCCACAAATCTAAATAAAAATAATAACTAAGCAATCAGTTAAACCCTCAACTTAATTTAAGCTAAACCTTCTCGAAGACCTTTCACAAGTAAATTAAATTGCAATCAAGCTAGGAATGTGATACGTAAATAACCCTAAGCACTACAAGACTTAATGAAAAAAATCTTTACACCCTCAATCTATAGATAAACAAGTGAATTTAAACGTCGACAATAGCAAAAGTATTTCATTACATTTAACATGACGAATAAAAATATCTAAATTATGATGGTATCACTTCCAACATTAGCTTGCCACGGTGGGTGAGTGGATAGCGTGTCGGTCTACTAACCCCAAGATTGCAGGTTCGCCCCTGGCCGTGGTAAGTGATTTTTGAAAGGCGGCAAAAATACGATACGCATGTCATACGATGTTGGCATGTCAAAGAACCCATTTGAATTCAGTAGGCCGAGTTCATAATGGCAAAATTAATCTCGGGAGTTTCCGCCAGCACAAAGTTCCTCATTTCTCTACTAGAAAGCGCTATTGTGTTCAAGGAGATTAGATATCTAACATCTAACCTCCTTGACTTTCATAGTCAAGGAACTACGAAATTCGACATGCAAGCTACCCTCTGGGTGTCAAATAGCAAAGCTTGCACCAGGCAGCCGAGGCCATACGATATTATTATTACTTCCAACATTTAACGTTACTTTAAAATTTGTTAGCTAAATCCTATCTTTACATTAAAACTGTAGACGAGATGCGTCTACATCAAAGAAAACAAACAAAGCTATGCACGACTTTATGTCTATCAAACAAAAAGATTTAACTAATACACAGAGGGTACATAAAATGGGCATAAAACAACAAATAAATAGTGCACTCCTATCATACATTCATATTTACAAAGCCTGCCTACACAAACTTAATGTTGTTTATATTAAATCGTCAGCTGCGTGTAACGTTAGGATGTCGAAAGCGTAGTTACAACTACGGCTCACATCGCTTGATTCCTAATCGCCGGTGCTTTCAGGTTGTCACCGCGATTACAATCAGTCGTCTCAAAAATAGGGTAAACGCTGTCCTAGTGTGCCTAATGTCTAACAAGCGGTTGAAGAACGAAAGAACATCGCAGAAAGCGACGTCAACAAAACAAATCATCAGAGAAGCAAGCAAGAATTAATTAGGTTTCAATATTAGGTTCAATATTAGTAAAAGAATTACATCTCATGATTTTTAAGTTGAGTAGTAGGTCATAAACTATTCCCTCATCGTGTATAAAGACAGAGAAGAATGAATAACTTCACTGCATGTGGAAAATAGTATCAAGACTCCAGAAAACACTCTCAAAATACGAGCACACAGCTCCATAATCGTATACGTAGGCGATCCTCATAACAATACGTCCTAGTGACGTCATACAATGGCTCTAACAGCTCATTATAACATCTGGTCGACAGGGAAAAATGGCCTCATGTCACCTATAACCAATAACACATCGCTCTAACAGCTGAAATCCTCGAAGGAATAAATCAGCTACGGTAATATACACATAAAATTCACCCTACATTATACATCAAATGTCATCTGTACTAGTGATTGGAAACACTCTATTATAAATTATTCAGCGTAGTGTTAAATCATGGCCTACAATCCTCCTAATACTTTATACTTGCAGTTTAAATTAGCAAAGTTACTGTGATATAAATTGAAATGTACAGCGTCAAGCTGGCTGTGACCTCTTTCACTGCATCGAACACAGGACATTTTACAAGTCAAGGTAAAGCCTTCTGTCATACATTTAGACGCCTCGCTTATTGTAATCCGTTCTCAAATTCTGTGTGACCTTGGCACAACACTCACATGTTAGCAGAAATAAACAAATTTCTGCGAAGCAACGCCACGTGTTCACTGCCTTTTAAATCTTACAGACATGAAAATCAAGTTAGCTGTGCCACCAACAGCCACAAAACTACACTCTCATTCCTTTCTATAAATGCTAATGCAGCGATTTCAAAAAATTGCCTCGTCGCAATCTTATATGGGCTGTTCCAAAGCTCTTGGAAACTCAACCAAATATTCCAGGTCGTATAAAATGGAAGATAAAACAGTGTGTTTCTCCACAACACTTTGACATGATAAGACGGAGTTGGTTAAATATTTTATGCATGACTTAGCTCAAGTCTTCCACACATTATAATGGTCCATATCCCTTGGACTGAAGATATTCCACTAGTTCATGTGGTATTAAATAAAGAAAATGCATCGTTCAACTATAAATGCGTCTACTTGCAGGTAAAATAACAGGAATCTCAAAGAATTTGGAGATGAAAAAACTCCATTCTAAAATCATATCTGGCCTCCTTAGACCCCTCCTGGAATTCTTATGGTTACATTTTATATAGAAAAAATACCGACGTTTATCATGTGATGACCTGTTCAAATGTGAACGCTGTTGAATAGAATAATATTAGACTAACTACAAGTTCCCTACCTGTATAAAGTCGTGCGAATGATGGTCTCTAAAACTAAACTACGAGCCTCTAACCCTCTGGAAAGATTTAATCTCAACTCACGGACTCATTGTACTTAGTTTTGAGCATTAATCCGGCATTATTGCAACCATGCCAGTGATGTGAGTGACCATATGTTCCGCTTGGTTGAGCTTAGATATTTCTTCTTTATCCATGTCATGGTTCCTCAATATTGGTCTCCCTAGAGCATGGTTTGAATTATTTCATCATCCTCCTGGTCTCCAATGGGGAATTATACCACGTGAAATTGGTCTGATGTTCCATGATGATTATAACACAGAATTTACGTATAGTGTCGATCGTGGTGAAAAATTAAAGCACTGAATTTACACTCGCAGACAGATTACAAATTTGGCCATTGGTCTTACACAGACTTTAGACACTGGTCATTCAGTGTCACCTCACTGATTCTAACTTTCAAAGCACTTTATATTCGCTGAAATATTGCGGCACCTCTATGGGATTGCCTCGTGGTCAAGTTTTAACTGTTCACAAATGTTACAATAATCCACGAAATACTGTTCTCACTCACTCTTAACAACGTTTCACACTCTCCCGTGCTCACAGCACCTATTAAATTTGCTATTCTCAGGCGATACCCGCTGATATTAATTCAACCAGTTTTTTTTTGTAACAGAAACATTTTCACCGCCTCACGCGGATCACGAGTAGATAAGTACTTTTTTTTTCGGTATTCGACTGCTCGAGTCAAGAGTCATCACCACCACATTGACCAACTGTATTGTGCCAATAATATGTTTGTGGCAAAAAATATCAGGTTTCACCAGTCGTAAAATCCTCGAATTAAATGGCCTCTACAATTATTAATTTATAGTCTTTACATTTTCATCCAGTGTATAAAAATCATCCTCGTGGCAATATTTAACAGTCCAAAGGATAGCATATCTCCACAACACGAATGAAAGTTATCCTCCTCGGGTTCCTCCATTAGTAATCCTAAATAAATACTTCCCAAATGAGCTTCTCGGTCTCACACGCTACCTTCTTCTGGCAAAATAAGAATTTAGGCTCTTAATTTTCATTTTCCAATCATCTTCGTGTCAGTTATAATGGTATTGCTTTAGGTTTGAGGCGTTATAAATTCCTATTCATTCTCCACTGTTAAGGTCGCCGATGGCATAGCTACCATTATTGAACGCTACTGCTACACGGTGTGGTTCATAATACAACGAAATAACCTTGTGATAGACACGTTTGAGTGGGTTTGATATCCCTGGTCTCCTGATCAATACAAGATTTCCCACATTAAAAGAATTCCTAAATCTCTTATTCCTGGTTCTACGTAGTCGTTTCTCTGCTTGTCTGGTCATAAAATCTCGAGCAGATTCTATCTTGCTCGCCTGGGATGGTTGTAATCCAGGTGGTGCTGAAATTGTACGGTTCCAAATGGCATAGCTATCATTATTGAACGCTACTGCTACACGGTGTGGTTCATAATACAACGAAATAACCTTGTGATAGACACGTTCGAGTGGGTTTGATATCCCTGGTCTCCTGATCAATACAAGATTTCCCACATTAAGAGGATTCCTAAATCTCATATTCCTGGTTCTACGTAGTCGTTTCTCTGCTTGTCTGGTCATACAATCTCGAGCAGATTCTATCTTACTCGCCTGGGATGGTTGTAATCCAGGTGGTGCTGAAATTGTACGGTTCCAAATCCGATTGGGTATCAAATTCAAATGGAATTCAGCTGGAAATTGCTGTGTACTCTCGTGTACGGTGTAGTTCATACAACAAGTCATGATAGGTATGACTTCAGTCCACCTCCAATGCTACTCTGCACAGTACAGTCGACACAATTTAGCAATCTCCGACATTACTCTTTCGGTCGGGTTGTTCTCTGGGTGCCTGCTGAAAGTACATGCCCTATCTCCAGTTCCCTCATTGCGTCTGAGAATTCGGCAGATGTGTATTGGGACCCGTGATCGGTCAGCAAAGGTTTTCCCACATCCGGAATTACCTGTTTCTTGATCCGTTGGATAATCTGTCGAGCGGTAGCTCTTTGTATAGGGTGGAGAATTGTGTACTTCGTGAAAACATCCATTGTAACGACAATGTAGCGGTTGCCACGTCCAGATTGGGGGATAGGACCATAGATATCCTGAGCATATAACTTACGGGGTTTCGTTGGCAAAATCGGCCTCGGAACATAGGAAATTCCCATGTTGGACCATGTGAAGTTTTCACGGATAGTGGCCACTACTTTGTCCGTGCCCGCGTGTCCGATGGAGAGATGAACCTTCGTGGTTATCAAGTCCTGATATCGCCACCGCAGTAAAACGCGCAATTTAGTGTGGCCAGGATCAATAAATTTGTGCAAGAGCCCCTGGTAAAGCAGGTATTCGGTTGAAAGAAAAGACGTCCTCGCATACTCTGCGTCTTGTACCTCCATCCTTCCCTCAAGGTTCCTATTCATTGTCCGAAGACTTTGATCACGTCTCTGGCCTGCTCCTAGATGTCTCAATCTTCTGAGGTGTCCCTCGATTTCCCCCTCGACGTCAATGGCGTGAAATACGTGTTCAGGGTTACTACTCAGAATGTCAGCGAGAATGTTCTCCTTGCCTGGTCTATGCTCAAAAACGATATCGAACTGTTGGATGAACAACGTCCAACGCGTAATTCTGTCATTCGCCAGTCTTTTCTGCAACAGGAAAGTCAAGGCATTATGGTTCGTCCGAACTATGATTCGATGCCCCCACAACAACTTACGCCAGCACTCCAGAGCGTAAACGACTGCCAATGCTTCAAGTTCAGTAGTATAATAGCGACATTCGTTCGGACGAAGTCTACGGCTCAAGAACGCAATGTAGTGTCGTTTGCCCTCATCATCCTCCTGAAGTAGGATGGCGCTAATATCAATGGCAGACGCGTCCGTCTCCATGATGAAATTACAGGTGTAATTGGGTTATTCCAGCGTAATACTGTTGACGAGCATAAGTTTCGCTTGTTCGAAGGCTCGATCACAATCCGCATTCCATGCCCACTTAGAGTTCCTCTTTAAAAGATTCTGCAACGGTGCAACTGTCTCAGAGTATTTTGGACAGTGTGAAGCCAAGAATTGAATGACCCCAAGAAATTGACTGACATGCTTCACCCTCGTAAGTTTTGGAAATTCCAAGATATCTTGTATTTTTCCCGGATTAGGTTTGCATCCATTGCCACTAATGATCTGTCCCACAAATTTGATTTCATGCCTGAAGAATTTGTATTTCTCCCTGTTTACTTCACAATTTGCAGCTCGAAGATTCTAAAAAAAAGGGCGTAGAGATTGAAAATGGTCTCCTACTGTTTCCGACGCTATGATGATAACGTCGACGTAGCAGATAGTCTTCTCCTTAACCTCGGGTGTGGGATTGGCATCTAATGCTCGTATAAGTGCAGCTCCTGCATTCGTTAATCCAAATGGTAGCCTACAGAAAAACGAATGTTGTTGACCCAAATAGGAAACTGGTAGTATTAAATCATGGCCTACAACTCTTCCTAATACATTAATTATTAATTATACTTGCAGTTGAAATTAACAAAGTTACTCTGATATAAATTTCAATGTCAACCTGGCTGTGACCTCTCTTACTTCATCGAACACAGGACATTTTACAAGGCAAAGCATTCTGTCATACATTTAGTCGTCTCACTTATTGTAATCTGTTCTCAAATACTGTCTGAGCTTGGCACAACACTCACATGTTAGCAGAAAAAAAAACAAGTTTCTGCGAAGCAACACCACGTGATCACTGCCTTGTAAATCTTACAGACATGACGATCAAGTTAGATGTGGCACAAACAGCTACAATAGTACAATCTAATTCCTTTCTATAAATGCTAATGCAGTGATTTTAAAACATTGCCTCGTCGCAATCTTTTACGGGCTGTTCCCAATCTATGGAGCAGACTATTCTCTCCTTTACATCTGGTGTCAAATTAGCATCTGAGGCTCTTATCAGTGCGACTCCCGCGTTATTCAATCCAAAAGGTAATTTACAAAAGACATACGTAGTCTGTCCAAACAAGAATCCAGTGTATTTCTGTGTGTACTCTGATTATTTGATATAATAATGGGATTGGGCTAAATCAAGTGACGGCAAATACCGTTTCCCCTTAAGTTTCCTCAAGATATCCCTTGGGTGGTCAGTCGTGTTCAGGTGCCAATAACTCTTTTAAGGTCCTCACGTCAAAGGCACAGTCTAAGACTGCCATCTGTTTTAATCACAGTTGTGAGTGGATTCACATTTGATGTAGGCGCATTCTTAATAATGTTAGCGACCTCCATTTCTTTCAATTTTATTGCGGCCTCCTCGAGGTGCTTCTCCGCTATGGGATAGACCTTCTTCTGAAATCTTCAATCGTCCAAATCAATTAGGTGATATTCGAAATTTCTTGTGACACCAGGTGTAGTGTCAAATACTTATGAAATTCTCTCAGCAATTTTTCCAGTTCAATATTCACGTGTTTTGCCAAGTGATCGCTAGATGTGCGCTCCTCCTGCGCGTTAGCAATCTTCAGTTCATCCACGATTTTCACCATATTGATAGTCTCGCCTATGTCGTCGTCACCTTCAATGATTCCCATCAGAATATCCTCATGTAATTGTAATTACATGGTGTTCGCTCCCAAATTAATACCATCGTACTTGCGCATGAAATCGGCGCCAAGTATTGCCTCGTATCGGAGATCTTTTAAAACCAAGAATTGGTGAATGTATGCGTGTCCACCAATCTCGAGTGTACAAAAAACTTGGATTTTGCGCTTAACTGTGCGATTGGGTATAATCCCCCTGACTTTAATTGTTGGAACAAGCAACTCCGTTACTCTTGTACGGTTCATAAATGATGCATAAACATCGACTGACAGCACATTGATCATGGCTCCGGTATCGATACGTAACGTGACTGGATATCCCTTAATCTGAGCAGAGATCATGGGTAGGCGGGTTAGTTTTATTCCTTTCGTCATTCGTCGTGTAATTCGGTCTGTACCGGCTTACAGAGTAGTAGAGTGGCTGTGACTCTGACAGTCGGGTAAGTTTCCTCAAGTACGTTTAGGAAATCGGCCTTTCTTGTTGTACCCCGGAGGGTCCAGGTTGATTCACGCCATTCTTGTAGTTCCCTCGGTGTTAGAGCTTGGTCCCTCTCTTCTCGTCGACCTCTTAGCTGTCTGATATATTTGTGGCTCTCAAGGACTCTTCCCTGCCAATCTCTATCCATGTGGTAGTGATGATCGCTGTCTCTGCGATAGCCTCTGCTATAGCGATAGTCCCTTCTAATTACGTTCAAATTTTCAATAGGTGGCCTGTTATTTGTGCGATTTCTGTCATCGCGACGTCAGTCTCCATCGGTTCCGTGGTTCTATAAACGGAGTTCCCATGGTCCTCTGTTATCATACCGCCTTTTTAGTTCAAATGGCGTCCTAGCCCAATGTCTTCTGTGAGGTCTCACAGTATCATGGTGTTTATCCATCTTGTTCAGGCTTTTTATTGGTACTGGCGTCTGAACTACCTTGTCAACCGTGGTAAGATGGATATCTCTCGCCTCGCCTCTGGGACGGTGAACAACGAATTGCTCGTTGCTAGAGTCAAGGCTTCGGAGTAACTCGTCGCACTCCAAGAAAGTTGTGGCCTTGGCAGCGGTCAATATTTTCTGCACCAATGGCGGATATTGTCTCTTAATAGTTTGTATCAGTTCTTGCACGTATAATGGTGGCTGAAGGCATTGCAATTTAGCAAGTTTCGGGAAAAAGTAATTAGCATATCTGGTCGGCTGATTGGCACTGTAGAGTTTTGTATACATTTTAGCTTTGATGTTTTGTTGAACATCACATGATCGGTATGTCCTGAGGAGCGCTTCTTTAAAGTATTGGTACCCGGTTAATGAGTACCGGAACCAAGTTCCTTCTTATCCGTTGAGAAGCCTCTCAATAACTCTAAGTTCCCCTCTGGAGTTACCATGGTGTCCCTAAGGTACGATTCCACATTTCTGAGGAATTCTACCGTAGTGATGCCTCCTCCTGTACCGGAAAATTGTGATGGCTTTTCATCTTGCGACCTGATTATCATGACAGTTGCTGTATACACCCCCATTACACTCTCACCCCCATATTTCCGCATCATTTAACACTGCTCCAAATAACCATAAATATCCATAATCTAACACACCTCAGTGAACTCACATAACCTCACATATGACCCCTATTGAACTCACACGATCCCCAGGCCAGTAGCTGCTAGCACGGAATGTGCTGATAATGATTAGCTTTCAGCAACATAATTATAAAAGCAGGCAGTCAGAGGCAGGCAGTGTCTGAGTCCAGCCGAATCTCTGAAGGTCTACTTCGTGACAGCCGCCATCTAGGGTAAGTGTGCTTACGGGTTACGTCCCTTACATCCACCACATACACTCTACCCCTTTTTACACTTTGTATTAGCCTTGTTTGAACGCCAAGACCAGTAGCACTGAAGTCTGGTTTTTGGGATTATTACACCTCACTAAAGAAGTGATCCTTAAACCTACTGGTAGTAACTTTATTTGGTCTTGTAACTTATTTGATTGTAGGATAATCCTCTATTCTCCAACCCCGACCCCTTTAGGGCTCAGTATTGCTTAATTGTTTTAAAAGCATCAGGTCAGCTGTTCGCCTGACGGCTTGCCATATAGCTTCAGTCAGCAGAGCTGCTCATAGCAATCGCGTGTACGCGCTGCCCGCCTGTGATGAGTTATCACCGCAAAGCAGCAGGTTATCAATTACACTTCAACCCCTTCACAAATACCGCATACCTGAGCTCACTAATCACCCCGAACACTTGGTAGCTCTTCCTTGAGCCCGTCTAAGCTAAATAGACGCCCAGCATTCAATCATACACATAACATCTACTCAAACAGCCCCTATCACCACAACATTCTACAGCAACCCCAGCAACCCCTAACACATTGTATCAGCCCTTCAAGGCCCATACACAGTGTTATTTCGTATTGGGGTGAACTGTGGTGACTCGATGTTAAATCGTGTGGGCTGTGCGTCGGATTTTAGAATACTCCCCCAAGTTACTTTGAGGTGTTATGCCAGGAGTAATTCTTGGTTGAGCCTCGAACTTTTCTATTAAACGTCGCTCCAACTGGAGTATATCAAGAGTCGTTAGAGGGTTTTTATCCGTCTTCAGATTATTAATCCTCAGTTCCAGCCGCCCGATTTTCCTTAGTATATACGAGTCGATGTCTCCGACTGTCTTCCGGATGTTAGCGCTAGCTTGGAGTTTCGAAGTGGTGACTTCTTCCTCAATCTGCTTCCTAAGGAAGTCTAAGTCTCCCTTAATATTTGTCATGTTACTTTCGAGTGCAGCTCGTTAACTGAGTCAATGTTGACGTCAAGAGCACCCAGCCGTCCCTGAACATCGTTTCTGTTAGCTGCTAGTAAGCCTGCTAGAGTGTCAAGTCTGGATTTCGCCTCTGCTTGGTGCCTCATCATTAGCCTCCGCCCTATTAGCTGCTATGTTGCCCCTGACATTGTAAACATCACCTTTTACACTGATAACGCCGTTCCTAACATCATTCATGTCGCCCCTGATTTCACTTAAGGCAGCGGTATTAGCCTCCAGGTCACCTCTTCCATGATTAATGTCACCCCTGACTTCATTTAAAGCAGCAGTATTAGCTTCCAATGTGGCATTTATCTCTCCCATCATGCTTACCATCACTCGCCTCAACATCGCCTCATCCATAACAACAAATATTTGAGAAAAGAGAGAGATGCTTAAAATCCACACCACACATAATAAAGAGGAATTGCTTCAGTTGAAAGTCTGTGATTCACCAATAAACCTTACGATTACAGATGGATTTAAACGATAAAGAAATGAGGCCACATTACAGAATCACAACAACACAAGCAAAGTCCAATTACGTTTACTACGGATGAGGCATGAGCAAAATCAAAATATCCTCACATGAATTTTAAATATAATTATGACTCACCCCATGGTCTAACCCCTCAAGAATGCCATGCGGCTAACTGAACAGCAGTACGACTTCTCAATTCATCCCAGTTCTGTCAATTTTCCTTAGAAATTCAAATATATAATCCTCTCAGAAACGACGTGAGGCCACGGTCCCCCGTGCTTCGAATACCTCATAGAATGGGCTCCAGAAGAGAATAATAGTAGGGTATGTGCCCGATAGACGGGTTTGTCAGGATACCACCAACCGCAGAAGCCATTCGCCTGACACCCTCATCCTCAAAACATAAACTCTGAGAGGATCGGATGTGTTCCTGAGGCCAGCTCCCACGCGAGACTGATAACCCGCTGGTCTCAGGTATCTCTCATTTAAATTAATTAATTCATTGATTTTTGTGGAATGCAGAGGCATCCATTTATGTATTTGGACAACCCTAATCATCGGCGTATCATTTGACGGAAGTGAAGGTTCACCCGTCACCTAAATTATTGTTAATTTCTATTTGTGATGCTCAGAGGCTACATAATTCCATAGTTTGAAACCAGCAGGATTCGTGCATAAGGCTTCAGAAGCCGTGTATCCATCATTGCTATGTCATCGTATCAGTTTACAACACGATTGGTGTAGGTGGTTTTTGTTATGCTTACTTTGTGTCGAGGATGACACTAAACGTTCTAAGAACCTACTATGAGGTGTACTGAGAGTAGAGAAGGTGTGAGATACCTTCAGAAAAAATCATGAGGATGATAGCAGCATTTCTCTATTCCAAAGCAATTGGAGTGCATAGATATATCTGTGATTTTATTCTCTTTGTTTTCAACTTTTGATATTATGATGAGCTGAGTGTGAGACTAGCTCAGGAGTTAACCAACCTGTAAATAAGTGTATATTTAAGTCATATGAGCCACAGATAGGACTGTCGGTTTGTGAGCTCCAACATATTACAATGCATTCTGATTCGTGAAGGCAAGGCTGCGCTATAAACATTGTCATTGTAGTGAGTCAAGGTGTGTGTAGCTGTTGACTCAAGGACACGCCGCGCTTTACGAGCTAATATTATCCAGCATTCAAAGGTATTTCTTCTTAGGGAGACTACTACAGCATTTCGACACATGACGAATTGTTCCCATGAATGCTAGATTCAATGCTAAGTTCCGATACAAATTTAGGTCACAGCTGGAATCCATTGTAAGACTGTCACGTCACATGTTAGAAAGTCGCCTATGCTTACGAGAGTTGATTGATGTTGTTTTCGTGAATTAGTAACCCATGAGAGGAAATTTATCCCTGTGCTTAAGAAAGGACCAGACCATGTATAAAAATAGTAACGTTGTGCTATTGCCGTGCTTATTGGAGGCTGATGATGGGATACACGTTATTACACCCACATCATTTAATGGCGTATTTTTCCGGTGATGATAATTGCTTTTATAATCACATTAGCCGAGGTTATGCGAGCCTGAGAGCCAATATTGAGCTTTTATTACCTGTGTTATTGTGCTAACCGTGAGGTGGTAGTCAGATGAAATAGACAACACTTAAAAAGTGGTTTGTAGTTATTTCGGCATGTGTCTTTATGGTCACTGGGAATCTAAACTACACAGTGGGGGATTTAAAACGGCGAATTAAAAGAACAACTAAATCATGGAACCTAATTATCTTAAGCCGGCGATTTAATGCAATTGTTAACTAATTTGAACTGATTCTAAATTTGATCTTACATTTTTATTGTTGACCGACGCATTGAGCCGAACTTTCGTTGGTGGAACTGACATTATTGAGGACTAGCTGATACTATATTGAGACGACGATGGTCACTAGCGCCACTATAGTTCGTAACTTGTGGGCAGCAGGGACTAATGCAATCTTAGACGCAGTTCTTACTGTGCTATTGCCAACCTAACCACATGCACTTAGATGACGATTAGATACAAAGAGTATTCTAGTCAGCGTAGGCAGCATTGTATAATAGTTAAGTGTGTATTTATTTTACTAGTGTTTTTATCCATGCTTCCTGTACTCCTGTGTGTATTTTTGAAAATTGTTGTTTTGTTTATCATGTTAGGATATGGTTGCTATTCTAGACTTGTTATTTCTTAGCTACGGATGCTTCTCACCCATATTTTAACGTAAATTAGGACTCAGCTAAATGATTAATGTAAAGATAAATGTCGGAAGTGGCACCGCCGTAACTTAGCCTATTTTCTATTGGTGCATTTAAATGTAAGTTTATTCTTGTGGCATGTGGCCGTAAATTCCATGATGGGATTATTCGTATTCGTAACAACTTTTTGCATTTGCGTAAGGATTTCATTTACGTGCCACATTCCAAGCTTGCTTGCAATATGATTTTTGTATGAAGGACATTCGAGAGGGAACGTCAATTTAGGAATGAATTATTTATTTTTAAATTGTTATTAGCTTTGCGGACTAGCCGATTTTCAACCCTCCGAAGTAGGATAGGGGTTTGTGACTTAATTGAATACATTTTCAACACGAATGTACCCAAAAGAGATGGGTTATGCCCTAATCCTGAAATAAATTACATGAGATTAATAAAACACTAGGATGACCAGTTTCGATCGTCAAGCGATCATCATCAGATCCATTACACTTAGGCTACAAAATCTATGTTTGAAATACAGGTGAAAATATTTACAATATGTACAATTATTTAGTTGCAGTATTGGTACTGCAACTGTCAGTGTATGCTAAATGCAGTATATATGTTAGGTGAAATGCTAAATGCTGATAGCTACCCGTAGATTGTACTTTAGAGAGATTATATGGTTGTAAACTATGGTTAAACTATAAAATTTTAGGCTAACTACTTATCTGATTGTCTTCCGTACAACAGCTACTCGCAGTTTTCGTGCTCACTGGAACTCACTGTGCGGTCGACTGCGGTGGTTATCCTAACGACTGGTTTTTCCCTGCTTTCTCCCCCCTGCTCCTACGTGCTTTGGGGAGTGATAGCGATGTGTTTATGTGAGGTGTTGCCAACCTAGATAAGATGTATGTTATTGAATGAGGTGGGTCTACAACTATTAAAGACCGTGGATTAGCCCTCGCCACGCGTGGAGCATAACCCATTCGAACTAAGCGTTGACGGTCTTATGAGGACGTCCCGGCACCTTTAATACTGCCGCGAATATGGGCCTTGGTTTATTGCAGAAGAAAAGTATATCGTACACCTGATCCAGATAACATTTACCTATTAATAACCCCCTAAGTTCCCCCCTTTTTTTTATCTAGCTTGGCTGTGTCGCTAAAGTGTGTTTTGTTTCCGACAGGGTGTGTTCTTTAGTAGCGTGAAGAGGGGTGAGCTCTCCATGAACGTGTGTTCATTTAGATTGTTGGGATTGTTTGGTTTGGCTAGGTGTATCTCGATTGCTTCCTTTATGTCAAGAGCTCTGCCTTTCGATTCGTGATGGATTATTTTAAGGTCCGACTCTATGTTGGTAAAGCTGTGCCCTGCGTCACACATATGTTCGCACACGGCTGAATGTGTTCCGTATCTTATCGCATTCCTATGTTCATTATAACGTGTGTCTACTCGCCTTCCACTCTGCCCGATGTAATTAGCTTGACAATCGGTGTCTTGGCACGTTATAGAATATACCCCTGACCTTGAATACGGGTCACGTTTATTTAGATTACTATTTAGGAGGTGCCTAGCGGTTGTGTTTTTCGTCGTGAAAGCTATCTTTATGCCTTGCTTTTTGAATAGGTTAGTGATTTTATATGTATTCGCATTCACATAGTTGAAACGCGCAATTTTTTTCTCATTACTGTCCGGTTTGGGAATCGTTTTATCTTTATTTTTATGTTTGGCTATAATTTGATTTATTTTGCTTGGCGAGAAGTTGTTTTCCTTTACTATTTGCATAATAGTTCGTATTTCCTTATTATAGTTGTCTTTTGACATGGGTATGTTTAAAGCTCTGTGCACCATTGAATTGAAACCCACTAGTTTGTGCGTACTGGGGTGATTAGACTGATTGTCGATTGCATGCGAGGTTTGTGTTGCTTTCCGGAATATGGAATATGAAAGGTCGTTGTCTTTACGTTCAATAGTTATATCGAGATAATTTATTTTCCGGTCTATTTCGGATTCCTTAGTGAATTTGATAGAGTGGTGAAGGCTATTAATGGATTGGAGAATTGTTTCTTCGCTTGTTAGTTCAGTATCGTAGATGCAAATTACATCATCTACGTATCTTTTCCATATTACTATTCCCTTTGTTGAAGTCTTTTCTAAGAACGCATTTTCTAGTGCATTGATGAAGATGTCAGCGATTAACCCACTTAGTGGCGATCCCATTGCTAGGCCTTCTCTCTGTGTGTATATTTTATTGTCGAATTGAAACACGTTTTGGGTGAGAACGACCCTCAGTAATCTCACAATCTCTTCAATTTCTTTTACCGAATTTTTGGATTTTAAGTTGTTTTCGATAGTGTTGATTGCTTCAATAATCGGAATATTTGTGTACATGTTAGTTACGTCGACGGATACTAGCCTGAAGCTAGGTTTCATTTGTAGGGTGTTCAATGCTGTTACTAGATCTGTTGTGTTCTTTGCAGAGTTGTTTTTGTCGTTGGAAAGACGGCATTTTAAGATGTTTAGTAACTCTTTGCTGATTTTGTAATTAGGGGCATTCCTACAATTGACTATTGGTCTCATTGGGCATTCCTTTTTGTGTATTTTTGGTTGTCCCCTCAATGACGGTATTTTCGGGTTCATGTTTATTAGTTTTGATTTTTCGGCTTTGGTCAGTATGTATTCTGTTTTTTTAGCGCACTTTTTATGTGTTTTTGGAATTTGTTGGTGGGGTCTTTTGTTAATTCCTTGATTTCGTTGTTGTTTAGGAATTCGACTGTTTTTTTCAATGTATTCTGTTTTGTTCAAAATGTTATCTGGATCAGGTGTACGATGTACCTTTCTTCTGCAATAAACCAAGGCCCATATTCGCGGCAGTATTAAAGGTGCCGGGACGTCCTTATAAGACCGTCAACGCTTAGTTCGAATGGGTTATGCTCCACGCGTGGCGAGGGCTAATCCACGGTCTTTAATAGTTGTAGACCCACCTCATTCAATAACATACATCTTATCTAGGTTGGCAACACCTCACATAAAGAGATCGCTATCACTCCCCAAAGCACGTAGGAGCAGGGGGGAGAAAGCAGGGGAAAACCAGTCGTTAGGATAACCACCGCAGTCGACCGCACAGTGAGTTCCAGTGAGCACGAAAACTGCGAGTAGCTGTTGTACGGAAGACAATCAGATAAGTAGTTAGCCTAAAATTTTATAGTTTAACCATAGTTTACAACCATATAATCTCTCTAAAGTACAATCTACGGATAGCTATCACCATTTAGCATTTCACCTAACATATATACTGCATTAGCATACACTGACAGTTGCAGTACCAATACTGCAACTAAATAATTGTACATATTGTAAATATTTTCACCTGTATTTCAAACATAGATTTTGTAGCCTAAGTGTAATGGATCTGATGATGATCGCTTGACGATCGAAACTGGTCATCCTAGTGTTTTATTAATCTCATGTAATTTATTTCAGGATTAGGGCATAACCCATCTCTTTTGGGTACATTCGTGTTGACCGACTGAAAAGCACTAAACTCTTGTTTACTAAGGCAACACTGAAAATATGGCTTCAAACACCACAATGAATACATTTTTACGAATTTTACTTTAGCCTGGATCCTGATTCCTGAATGATGCTAGTTTGATCTGGATATTCACCATGAAATGTGATTAAAGGAATTAGATACCATCACTGCCAATAAAACATCAGGCGCATCTCGTCTCTATTTATCTACGTTAAATTTCACATCATCGCTACAACGAAGGAAGATGTGCGTCTACGGAAGAAACCAACGCCACATCGCCACACCAAACCAGTTGATCCCGAGATCCACTACGGTGAGCCAAATGTACATGAGTTACCCAAGAGCTCTATTTTCAATGAATTCATCGGCACGCCGTCGAATGGCTTTAGTCTTATAGAAGTAATTTAATATTTAGAATCACCTCCACCTTAGTATCGTCGCCGTTTATACATATCTAAGAAAATAAGCAAGACTGATGCAAGACGACCTCTGGAAGAGGTGGAAGAAGGAGGACCTTCTTGCCTTAAGATGCTTCCACGAGGTGCGGACACCGGACGGAAGAGCGACGAAATGCCGGGATTGGGATGTCGTCCTGCTTGAAGACGATCTGCGTCCACGTCATATATGACGACGAACTCGCATCTCTAAAGTGAGACCTGGTCGAGACACGACGGCGAGAACTCTCGTCCTCCGACTCGGCACTGGGACGGAGATCACTCGCCCGGTACAGCTGGTCGTACCGTTGGAAATCGACTAGGGTGGAGAGGATGTCGTGGATTAACGATGCCGTTCATCTTTCGCCGTGTATGTAATCCACGACTATACAGCGCTATCTATTTGGGCCAACTGTATACAGCCTGCTTGTATTGTAAGAGCTTTGGAACGGAAATAATAGCAGATTGTTAGACTGACATGTTGTTTAAATGCTCCGTGTATATAAGACGTAATATATTGGGCCCGTATGGGTCATGTTGGTGGTGACTTCAAGGAGCATGAGTTGGTAATCCACCCAATGATGGACAAATATCACCATTAAAGCATAGCTGCTGCGACAGTTGATGATTCTGAAATATCGGGATACGGAACGGTTAAAATGGTCATAAATATAATTTTATATATTTTTTATATTTTATGAATCTCTGAAGTCTGCTCTTTAAAATGATGTATAATACATTATAGTTTAACCATTAAAAGTTGCCACAATTTTAATTTAGACTTGCGCTAATAATAAAAAAATCATCTGTTATGGCTGCGAAAACTAGTTGAATTACATTGCCATAATAACTCCGCGATTATGAAGTCTAGGATGTAGGGACCTTTTGCAATCAAGAATATATTCTTTACCTTTAAATTCTGTGGTGGCTAGACTGCACTATTTTTGATTGAATTTTGTTTATTCCTTGTGTATTCCATGACATGAATTTCCATGGTTACTACTTAGAGTTGTTTATTTTTGATGTGATTTGAGATAATTAGCTGTGAATATACAGTAACTCAAGTTCAAAATGCCTAGAAGTAATAGTGTTTTTAAGAAAAGTATTCCAAATAGCAAAAATGCTGTAAGTAAGTGTTTTACCACAACTGAGGAGAAGCCAAGTGGAGACTCGAATGTAAATAAAGACATTGAGGTTAGTGGAAATTCTGACAGTGCTTCAAAGAACAAGTTAGCCTCAAGCAGTGATATTTATGAAAAAGTGTGTGATGAAAGGATGGTTTATAACTTATAAATATTACACTTCTACAAGATGCCATGAGTGAATTCCTTGTATGCAAATTTTGTTGGGGTGATGTTCAGCTTCATGTGAAGAACCATGTTGGTCTTGCAAGTGAACTTGTTCTTGAGTGTCAAGTGTGTAAACAAATGCACGAATTTACAAATACTGAGACTATGACTTATCACATGAATAATAAGCGTAAGATGTACCATGATATAATTTTAAGATTTGTCTACGGCCTGCGAGCAATTGGTAAAGGTCGCACAGCAGGTGCTACATTGTGTGGTATAATGGATCATCCCAAACCGACTGCAAATGATGAAGGAATTCCCTACGACCATTCCAAGCACACACACCTTCCTCTTGCCTGCATGGAAGAAATGAAGCCCATTTTTAGAGATCTGTCCAGCCCCCAGCTGTTGGAGAAGTGTCTTCATGAGAAAAGTCAAAATCTTAATGAATCGGTAAACAACGTTATATGGTCTCGTATCCCTAAAGGCATTTTTGTGGGCATAAAAACACTACGATTTGGAGTACTTGATGCAGTGGCCAATTATAATAAAGGATACATTGTTAAACCCTCACGATGGTACCCACATCTTGTCGTGATGTGGGGGCTTGAGAGCCCAAATGATCCTGCGAGCTATGCCGGCGGGAGCGTGAGTTCCTGGTAGGGCCTCCCATGCCGGACAGGTCAAAGGTGATGGGTCAGACAAAGAGGGATACCCTGGTCCTCCAGGTTGGGGGTTGATCATGGGGCTAACAACCCCATATCGAAAAAAATAGTCTGTTATGAAACTCCAATACAACAATAGCCGGACTGATGATAATGATAAACGATCTATGCAAGGAAAAGGAAAATGTAAACGGAAAAATGATATGTACATAGTAACCTGGAATGTGAGAACATTTGACAAACCTGGAGCGTTGAAGGGCCTTAAGGAAGAGATGGAGAAATATAGTATAGGAGTGGCAACGATCCAAGAGATCAAATGGAGAGGAGATTGTATATTGAGAAGTGATAACCATACAATAATGTATAGTGGAGGCGACAGTGGAAGAATAGGTGGCACAGGTTTCCTCGTGGATAATAGATATAAAACAGCAGTACTGAATGTTAAGCCTGTAAATGAAAGGATATGTACTTTGAGAATGAAGGCACGATTTTTTAATATCACCTTTATATGTGTATATGCCCCCACAGAAGAGGATGAGGATGAGGTGGAAGACACGTTCTACAGTCAGCTTGAACAGGAACTCGAGGGTATAGCAACGCAAGATGTAAAAATCGTGTTAGGTGATTTCAATGCGAAGGTGGGAAAAGAAGAAGCATTTAGAGGGACGGTAGGAAAGGAAAGTCTGCATGAGGTATCAAATAATAATGGACAGAGACTCATAGACTTTGACATGGGAAATGAAATGATTGTGAAAAGTACATGGCTTCAGAAAAAGAATATAAGGAAAGTAACGTGGTGCTCACCAGATGGAACCACATTCAACCAAATTGACCGTGTGGTAATTGATAGAAAACACGCATCTGATATACTCGAAGTTGATAGTTGTAGAGGAGCGGATTGTGACTCTGACCATTTCATGGTAAGGGTAAAATATAGACAGCATATAGCAGTGTACAGATCTGGAAAGATGAGGAAAGACCCTAGGAGGTATAATGTCTTAAAACTAAAAGAAAAGGAAACCGCCGAACAATATGAAACACATTTCCGGAAGAAGTTGGAGACTAAACAAAATTGGGATTTAGAGGGAGTAGAAGGAAAAATGGAGTATAATGAGGGACGCACTACACGAAGCTGCAGAAGAAATACTGGGGACAGAAGAAAGGATTAAAAGACAAATCTGGTTCGATGAAGAATGTAATATAGCTATAATGGTGAGGAATGCTGCAAGGGAGAAAATGATAAGTAGACCAACGAGAAACAATACAGAAGAACATAAAAAGAAAAGGAAAGAGGCAGATATAATTTGTAGAAGAAAGAAACGGGAATCAGAGAAGAAGTGGATTGAAGAGCTAGAAGAAGAATACAATAATCAAGAAGTAAGAAAGTACTATAAACGAATACAGGAAGTGAAGAAAGGCTTTCAACCCCGAGCAGTTTTCTGCAGAGATAAAGAAGGAAATTTCATAGGAGGAGAAGAACAGATTTTAGATCGATGGGCTGAATATTTCAGCGAGCTGCTCAATGCTACTGCAGAGACGGTATTGCTAGAACAGGAGGGTCAAGAGAATAACCAACCATGGTGCAAGGATAACACTGATGCAATGCCAGTACCCGTGCCGACGCTGGAGGAGGTTAGTTTGGCAATTAAAAGCTTGAGGAATAACTAAGCCCCAGGGGGTGATAATATTTCAGCAGAGATGATTAAGTGAGGTGGGGAACATTTGGCAAAGCTGGTACACCAGTTGATTGTGGAGATATGGGAGAAGGAGGTGATGCCAGAACAGTGGAACACGGCCATTATTTGCCCAATACGTAAGAAGAATGATCAAGCAAAATGTGAAAATTATCGTGGCATAGCACTGCTTAGTGTGGTCTATAAAATCCTAGCCAAGGTAATGGCTATGAGACTTACACCTCTTGTTGAAGAGAGACTTGGAGAATACCGGTGTGGATTCCGACAGGGTAGATCGACGACGGACCATATCTTCACAATAAGGCCAATAATGGAAAAGTGTTACGAATATAATGTGGATGTGCCCCAACTATATGTGGATTTCAAACAGGCTTATGATAGTGTAAAAAGGAAAACTCTGTATCAGACCTTGATGGACATGGGATTCCCACCCAAACTAATCAGATTCGTGCAAATGACTCTTACTGGCACAAAATGTCGAGTTAAAGTTGAAGGAAGACTCTCAAAAGTTTTTGAGGTAAACCAAGGCTTACGACAGGGAGACGTACTGTCCAAGCTGCTGTTCAATATAGTACTAGAGAGAGTAATGAGGAAGATAGATATCAGCAATCCAGGAGGCACGCTGTTAAACCGTATGAGCCAAAATCTAGCGTATGCTGATGATGTAGGTATGCTGTCACGAAGACTGAAAATACTTGAAGAAGGGTTGGGACGGTTAGAAAAAGAATCAGAAGGTGTAGGATTACGAGTGAACTACAACAAAACTCAATATTTATTATTATCTAGGAGAAATACTGTGGAGAAAGATAAATATATAAATTTATTTATAAACCTAAATGGGGTGAATTTTGAGAAGTGTAAAAGTTTCAAGTATTTGGGAGTACTGGTTACTGAAGATAATAGCACAAGATAAGAAATAAAAGCAAGAATTGCAGCCGGTAATAGAGCTTATTGGGCACTGATAAAAATCCTCAAAGCGCGCATCCTCAGTAGAAGATCAAAGGTGACAGTGTATCGAACAGTTATAAGATCAGTGGTAATGTACGGCTCGGAAACATAGACTATGACTGTGGCAGAAGAGGAGATTTTGAGAAGATGAGAAAGGAAAGTACTGAGGAAGATTTATGGAGCAGTGAATGAGGCAGGAAGATGGAGAATACGGGAAAACAAAGAATTGGAGGAATTATATGGGCATCCTGATATAGTTTCGGAAGTAAAGAGCAATAGGCTAAGATGGCTGGGACATGTGGAGAGAATGGCAGGTGATAGAGTGGTTTAAAAAGACCTATAGACGAAATCCAGGTGGAAGAAGACGCAAAGGAAGACCTAGGAAACGATGGTTGGATGACGTGGAGGACAATTTACGCAAGATGGGAGTAAGAAGACGGAGGAAACGTACAGAAGATCGTCAGGATTGGGGAAAGATTGTTGGAGACGCCCAGGTCCTACATGGACTGTAGCGCCGAGTAGTAGTAGTAGTAAACATTGTTAAATGTCTGGTATTACAGGAGTTAGGACTGAAAATGTGAATGCCATGAAGGAGTTGGACCGAGAATAACTATGGAAAGCAGAAAGAATGGTTCAGGAAGTGCAGAAAAAAGCTAGGCAATCAGGGACTAGGCTAAACGGAAGCTAGAGGACCTGTATGAATCACAGGAAGATACAGATTCTCCTTCATATGGTGCAGGGATGCACTGAAATATGAAAACACGTGTGAAAAGTTTTAACAGCTGTTTTCTCAGTTTCCAATTTTTTCAAATGTATGTTCTATTTTCTAGGTCACTATTTATCACAGAGCTGTGCAATTTTCATCATGAATTTTTCTCATATTGGTTAACATTTTAACGGAGGGATTTCCTGATTTATATAAAACTGGTTGAGATTTGGCTGTTTTTTTAGGAATAAATAATTCTATTTATTGCCTGTTTAAAAATATGTATCTGAGTCCCCTTAAGTCCAATTACAAGAAAGCTCCGTCAGTATGCCAAGTAAGGTTTGAATAAAATGTGACACAAATTTCATTTTCATACCTTTATTGGATCCTGAGAGAAAGGAACATGAATTAAACAAATTTAACATTGGTAACGATAGGCGGCTCCGTATCCCTTAGTTTGCGGTCGAGGTAGCTACGGTATTTAGTATTCCGTGCAGTGACTCCTGTATAGCGCGCTTTGCGGTCTCTATATACTTTTCACAAATGTCTATGTCGTTGTCGTATTCGCTATCATCTAGGATTCCTTCGTCGAGTCGGGTTAAATGAGCCAACCAACACTGAAGTCTATCTGTAATATTCATAGCCAGGGAATGTAGTCGAGTCAGTGAACTTGTTAACTTCCGCTGCTAACCGTGTAATATTAGTTCTTTCCCGTTTCCTCGCGTGTTTTAGATTGCGGAGGCGTGTTATGGAATCGCCTTCGGTGACGTCAAGGCTCGTTTTGTTCATCTCCGTGAATGAGGTGGATAGTGTACTCTTTGACAATATCGATATTAATATGTTTTGTCAGTAGTTCCGCAATCACCGCTAGGTTACGACAACGTACGTACACAATGGCTATCAGTTCCGCAACCACCACTAGGTTACGGCAACGTACGTGTAATATGGCTACCAGCTGTTAGATCTTAATACATATGCACTTCTGGTAATGAACAACAGTTAGACCTGCATATATTATTTTGTATTCTTTATTACGTTGAGTAGCAAAATAAAAGGTGCTGAATTTTAATGTAAATTAAGTAGCATACAAGTATTATTAACTGGTGACTTATCTTGCTTAAGTTTGGGTGCTAATGTCAGGTCAGCTCGTGTAGTATACGTATTTAAGTTGTCCGATTACTTGACCTGCTTAATGAACATGAAAACGTAGTCTTGAATTCGTCTGATAGAGATGTAATACGCTGGTTACGCCATATGTAGGTTTTGTCACAAAATGATACGTCTTATATACGTTGTGACCGATCTAGGTTGGGTTGATATCAGCATTTGGAACATTCTGGACATTGCTTGATCAGTGAGAATAATCTGACGTCAGGAGTGACGTGTCATGCCGATTTCCGGATTACCATCCCTGCAGGTAGCATGACATGATGGGTAATGTGTGTGTGAACCACGTGTGATGGCGCTGTAAGGCACGAATATTTTGGTTTATGGCCCTTGGTCAGTTCTATTTATTTATCCACACGACTGGTGTAAACGTAGCCAATATTGAATTTATTATGATTTTATACGACGGAGAAGAAATTAAGTTGTGGAATGGAATTGATGGAGATACTTCTCGATGTGTCTGACAGAGTAGGGGGAGTGAACTCTAGAACTTTCTCCTACCCCACCCCCTTTTGCGTGGAGCAGTCTCCCACTTTCCTCCATGGGTATTGTGTTGTTTGAATCGTGGCCGTAAGGTTGGTCTGATCACTGCCAGTGCGACGATAGGCGGTCGGATCCGTGTCGCGATACGAGAGGCAGGCAGTCGAAATTATCGTGACGAAAATACGCGAGACATTACATCTTGTTGGAACTTGTCATTCTCCACCGTTGGAAGTTATTGCTAGAATTCGTGTGAAATATTTGTATTTTATGAAGTATCGAATACGTGCGTGGCAGACTAAAGCCTCACGAGACTGAGAATAGTTGATTGTACGAGTGAGTGCCGTCATTTCAAGGTGAAATTGCACGGTAAAAAAAGACGTCAGTGAGTTGTGTCTCGTAAAAATAGGACAATCTAGCTACTTGAAGACAAATGACGATAATTATAACGAAAGGAGACACATTGTTGTTTTATCTTGCATTGTGAAAGTCGCGTAAGAAAGACAGTTGAACGTTGCGTGTTATATAAATCGCGAACTGAAATGTTGAGGAAGTATATATTCATTGTGCCCTTGTGAGCTGTGGTTGTTGAACGCAGGGAGAGTGTGACATTGCTGGGAGAGGTGCTTGTATTAGAGCGGAAACACAGCCGGCTTGCAGTACGTGAAAAAATACATAAAATTACGAGTAAGAAAGCTGGCCGGACATGGACATTCAAAGTAGTCTATTATGACGAAATTATTGAAAATGTTACGAACACATCTGAACTGTAAAATCAGGGACTTGAAAATGTGCGGAATGAATATACTTCAGATAAAGGTCGCCAGTATCATTATGCAGTGCTAAATCTGGGAGGGACCGAAATGGTAGGAGTGAGAGCCTGAGCCATGAGCATGAGCTATGAGCCGTGACGTCTGGGGATGCCGCCGCCACCGATACGAGAACCGGATACCGCTGCCAGGAGAGAGGGAGGATGCCACCGCTGGGTGCTTGGAAGCGCGTGGAGGATGTCACATTGGACGCTGGACGCGTGCGTAAACCAGTTCGAATCCAGAACAGGCAGATGAGTGACCTGAACCGCAGTTCGGTTTTTGGAGGAGAACATTGTGTATTTTCGAATGTGCAAATTCTACAAGACTCAGCAAAAGGTAGAGAAGAAGATTTTATTCTATATAGTGGCAGTAGTTTGAGGTATGTTGGAGTTAACCATTTCGCTATTTTTGTCTATTTAAATAGGAGTATGGTGTAGATATGCCACTCTTTTTCATATTTCGCCATATTTGTAAGTAGGATTTTGATTAGTTTGCGAAATCATCCTCTATCTTCGATTTTGGATTGAATATATTTTGGATCATGTATATTTTAGATTTTCTATTCGTTCGAATGAAGATTTTTTGTTGTTGTGAAGATATTTGGAGCAAGAAGAATTTGATAGGAAGACGATTTATGGTAGTAGGAAGAAGAGTTATAGGATTAGGATTTTGATACACATTATTGTAGGAAGTTTATGAATATTTTCGACAGTTATTTTACATATATTATGATCAACGATATCAGGAAGTATAGATTGGGAGGATTACTTTGTCAGCGTATTTAGGAGATTATGTTGAAGAACTTAAGAACTGTGAAAAGTATTATCGAATTTTCTCAACTTTGAGATGTTCTATTAAAGTTACATTTTGAATGATATTTTGGTTAAATTATACACATTCTTTTTTGAGTAAGGAAAATTACCATGCTTTCGTATTTGTAGAATTTATTGAATTCTAATGAAAGTTGGATACATTTTGAAAATTGAGAATAATAAGTTAAGAATTCTACTGAAAATGTTGTATTATTATTAAATAATAATGGAAAGTATTATACAACTTTATAGCCATGAAAATCAACGAAGTGATGGTAGAATTTAACAAAATTAATTCCAACGGAAGTATACAATATTGTTGAGTAACATAAGAATTTGCAGCATGTATATTTAAAGCATATTTGAGGTATAATGTGGTTTTATCTGAGGTAGAATTGGTATTGAAACTATTGAAGCCTCTATATATTGAATTTATAAGAGATTACAAAGAATGTTGATTATGTGAGTATATTTAAAGGAATTTAGTCGTGATTTATGACATGGAAAACTTAGGGAAGAATATGATGAGAAATTATTATGCTGTGAGAAATAGATGATCGTATATGGAAGTTAAAATTTTTATTTGGTGGTGTACCGTTTATTTTGGCTTTGAGAGTTGAGTATTCTGTTGATTATGCAGCGTGATATAGCCCAGTTCACATTCCTGGATTCACGCCACAGCTGGGTAGGATAGGGTATTTTCCATTAGTTTCCAGATGATATCTCACGAACAGCTCCGAAGCAGAGACGAAGATGTGGCCAATCAATAATATAGTCAATGACGTAATGTCTTATATCGACCTCAAACTAAGATGATTATATACTGCTTATAAGAAAAATAATAGCCATAAAGGAAGAACTGGAGATGTTAGAATACGCATTTCAATAGCAGAAAGCTATTTTATTTAGTGGATTTGCTTATATCAAGTGAAATTAAGTAATTAAAAGTGTATAACCCATGCTACAACGATATATCGATATGTGGGTATGACGTGGCACGTATGAGGTAACTCTCATGTCGTGCCCGGCAGCATGCACGGGGAGGAGAGAAACTACTCTTAGTTCAGGCTTGTTACAGACGACACCGAAGCCATTATAACTATACATTTCAACGGTTCGTGACGCGTCAGTGGTCGCAAGTGAAGATGATAATGCGTGGGTAACATGTATATTCTTCTTAGCAGCGAAAGGCCACAGGCAATGGAGTCTAAAATGCTTTCTAAGACAGTAGTGGTTTTTGGATGGTTCTAAATCCTCCTCCTCCTCACCCTCCTCACAAGACGGCGGCGGCACGATATTTCTCGAACGAATGGTCGGATTTTGACGAATGAGGTGTCATTGAACTCGGGCTGACACTCCCTTTCCAATGAATAACATATTTCCACTCCAAAATAAAACCTACCCCTACTAGGGGGTGAAATTGTATGTTTTTTTGAAAATCTCGCTTTTCAAGTGCAACATGTGAGAGTTTGATTGCCAATATGGAATTAAACGTTGTTCCACACAAGAGATATGTGTATGGTGGAAAGCCACTATGAATTAATATGCTTGTTTTTCGTTGTTTACGCATGTCCTCTCATGGCTTTTGTAAGAGGGCGGGATTTTTATAGATGGTGGCTGTAGTGTAACCTAATCTAACCCAACCCACGAGGGGTGATCAAAATTTTTTCCAAGCGGCGCTTGTCGATAGGCAAACCAATAATCAAAGAGGGGTATGTCAGACCTTGAGGCGATAACCCCTTTTGATTGATCCCTGTTGATTTGTTTCTTTGGATATATCCCTGTTGACTAGCCCCTTTGAACGGGTCCTTTTTGAAGGGAGTCATTATTGACAGGTCCCTGTTGACGGGTCCCTGTGGTCAGGTCCCTGTGGACGGGCCCCTTTGGACTGGTCATTGTTGACAGGTCCTTGTGGACGAGCCCCTGTGGACGGGTCCTTGTTGACGGGTCCTTTTTGACTAATCCCTTTAGGCCGGTCCCTTTGGACTGGTCCCTATGGACTGGCCCATGAAATTTATCCAAATTATGTAAAAGGGCCTAACTACATTTGTGTGTGTAAAGCAGTGTGTTGAACTGACGTTGTTCGCCAGTCCTCACTACTACAATGTGATAACGATATGAAAGGAAAATGACGAAATACATGTGAACACGTGCGAGATGACATTATTACCGTCCTCCTTGTGAAAATCACATGCAAGCTAACAAGTTACATCTTGTTTTGGTTCGTACTTGAGAAAATGCAAGTTCATGAGTGTAATTGGACCTACCACAGGTGTTCACCTTGAACGTTAACTGTGCACGTGCGCGATAACAGCAAACAAGTCACAACCTGTTTAGCAGTGGTGGGTGGTAAAGGGGAGTATGCGGGAGGAGGAGGGGCGGTGTAAGAGAGAACACAGGTGAAGAGAGAAAGAAATATGTATTGCTCATAATACATGTGGAGTTGAGGACTGTACACACAGGGCTATAGGTTAAGTACAACATGAGTGAATAAATAAATAAAAAGTGCACAGTTTCATACAACATGTAATTTATTAATCCATGAATTAAAGGCTGAGCTAAATCCCAACCATTTTACATATAGTTTATTTCCTTTTTGTTTCAACACTTTTTCCACAAGGTAATGTTTAGGAAACGCTGTCTCTTGGAGTTCATGGAGATAAAACCTACCTTTTATGGGTGGATGGATGAGGTCCTCGAGTAAATAAGTGACTGGACTGTTTAGGTTGACTTGTCGAATTCGAAATAGTTCAGTCCCCCAGTTTGGTGTGTAATCTTTGTCGAAGACAGACTTAAATTTGCTCACACGAACATAGTCCCCAATGTTAAGGAGGTGACGTTTAGGGTCTGCTGTTTTTTTGGGGGTTAAACAGTTTATCCAGTCGCGGAATATTTTTGGTCACAAGTCGTGGCTTGGTCCCAATGGTTCTGTGTTTGGTGTCATTGTAACGTGATACTAGCTCAGGTAACAAATCCAACCAGCGATATGAGCCTTGAGCGGTAAACGCTTTCCACATATGGGTTTTCAATGTTCGGTTAAAACGCTCGACTATACTGGCTTTGAGATTGCTGTATGTGGTGTAATGGTGAATGTCCAAAGATTTGAGAGAACTGGAAAAGTCCTTGTTGAAAAATTCCTTTCCCTGATCGGTTTGTAACAACTGGGGTTGACGTTTGGATTGTTGAATAATATGTTTAAAGGCCTTGGTGACTTGCAGGCCAGACTTGCGACTCACGGGTTGAACAATGGCCATTTTTGAATACACATGAATGACCTTCAACTTATAGCGTACACCATCGTTAACACTAGCATAGGGAATCATTTCCACAAAATCGGCTTGCCAAAGTTTATCCACACCCCGTGAAATCACCTTGAGTCGCTGATAGTGACGTCTAGCTGGACGATGCAACTCATGAGCGATGCCCACTTTGATGGGTGAAGACTTAAACAATAATTTTGGCATTTCGAAGTTCTTCTTCAATTACTTGAATTTCCCAATCGTGACCGGTATGGACGGCTTGACGTGAAGCATGCAACATCTGTAGTCGCTGGACGAGCTTATTGGGATAGTGCCAATAGGTAACATCCACAAGGGGTTTTAATGGTTTAAATGTCACTCCCGAAGCGGACACTTTACAACGACCACTTTGACTGGTGGGGAACATTTTTGCAATGATGGTTTTATATTTTTGAGATATATTGGCATTCACTTGTTGAGTGGGATCATACTGTCTTTTGTGGGCATGGGTGTCCAATAAAATTGATTTATATTTGCTAAGGTCCTCCGGCGTATAATCATGGGAAGAGGGGGTCCGAGAGAATAGCAGCTTTAACAGTCCTGTTGTTAATTTGTAATTGATCTTTTTAATGACAGTTTTAGTACGAGAAAATTAAATCGATGATTCCCCAATTTTAAAACTATCATCCTCATAGCGAGCACCATATGTGGTATCTGTGTTTCCAATAAATAAATCGGTGAAATAGGGTTCCAGTGTTGATCCATAATATTTTATTAAAATATTTTTCAGTTGAGCTTTATGTTGAGGGGTGGCCAATAATTGTGAAAACGGAGACGATCTGGAAGGGTAAGATGTTTCGACCATGGCCAAGGATTTCTTTTTTCGTAAAAACTCTGCGAGGAGTGAGGTCTTTTTTGTGGTGTAAATACTTGTTCCTCGTCATCCTCAACCTCGCTAACACTAGTCAAATATTCCTGTTCCTGTTCCTCTTCCTCTTCCACAGGGTCGTTGTGTAGTGTCCGCGTAGCTTGTCAAACAGTGGGTAGCGTTTCAGATGGCTTGAAAGAGGGTTTCAACATGGCTTTTAGCGGAGGTGCTAAATGTTGTTGAATAAACAACGATCTGCACGTGATCGTTTCAATTGACGAAACTTTTGACAAATAGTATTTTTTGCTTTAATAATATGCTTTTTCAATTGACTCTGTGCTAACACCATGGTGTCTTGACAAATGACTTGAGAGGAAATGAGACAGTGCCTTAAATAGCAATAAAATGATCAAACCCTAAGCGATACCGTCCTTGGTTGAGTTCACTTTGTTTGTCAATAACCAAACAGGCATGACGTTGAGTGTTCCAGCACTTGGCACACAATTCAGTAAACATTTGATTCACATGTTCATTATAAATGTTACGACTATTCCTCTCGTCTTGGCGAAATAAAACAATTACATTAGCATTGCCACGAATCAACTGTTTGGACATTTTAGAATATGTTTGTCTTAGATAGAAGCAATCGATATGTTTGTGTCGACCCATGCTGAAATAGCATTGAATGATGCCTTGTCGTTCAGTGGATACATCATCGAAAATCTTGAGTGAATCAGGCTTTACCTCATTCGGTGAAATAACATTTTCTTGCATGGAAAATGTGAAATAACCCATTTTCTCATTTTGTAGTCCAGACATGACTTGATCCAGAAACACATAGAGGGGTTGGTTGAGTGATTTTGCAAAAATATAAATATTTTGAAAACGCAGACCATTGGACGCCTTAATGAGCGTCAGCAAAAGATTGGTCTTTCCACAGCCGGAAGGTCCCACAATGATGCAGCAAATGGAAGATGGAAACAGTGAACCATGGCGTTGTTCACGTGATGTGGGACAGAAATGGGAAACTATGTTCCCCACGGGGAATGACTCTTGCTGCTTAATAATCTTCATATCAACTAAGGCTTAGAGAGGCTAGCAGGCTGTCTATATATACATGACACCAAGCCTTGTCATAGAAACAGTAGACTCCTACTACAGGTTGACGATGGATGTCTTTGGACGTGCATTGATGGCCAAAGCTAAGTGTGCCCCCATACATGATACTAAACAAGAAACGGATCCTGCTAATAAACACTATGTGGATAGGTCTGTGGTGCCACGCACAAAACAGGGATATTATGACTTTAAGGGAAAGCGGTTAACCCATGTGAAACATCCTCAAGTGTCTACAATTGTTACTACAAAAAAGTATGTGGATAACAAAGTGTATGAATTTTATGACAAAGTGCCTTAGCTTACAGTGAATGGCTATAGCGCTAATCACCATCGGATTATTCACGTGGAAGACCCGCAAGACGAAGACGATGTCTGTACCAAGCATTACGTGACCTATGAAATGAAAAGGCTTTATAAATCTATCCCATCCGTATTTTTAGTGATATCTGACAAATGAAAAATCTGTGAATGAGAGAAACCATATACCGCTAGTCCACGACCAGCACTTGACCTATGTGCTTGCTTCGGGTTTAAGCCACTATCGATTACACTATGATGGAACCATTCACATGAAATATGCCATGCCTGATGAGAACCATTTACAAATACAGATAAATGGTCATAGGATGTTGGTCCATAACCATGAAATGGTCCATGCAGGAGACGAATTATCCTTTCATCTCATGTTGACAAGGGATGAAAATCAAGCGGGAGAAACCATAAACGATTTCCCACTTCATGTGGAATTGGAGTATACAGCCATGAAATAACAACCTGACGTTAGTTGTGACTTAAACCTTCTTCTGAAAGGTTGTTGGTCATTATCATCATGGTGAAACAAAGGTATGTGGTGAGAAAGACTAAAAAAAGGACTTTGTCCTTGGCTAAGCCTGTGCTTAAGACATTCGTGGACAAGCCATGGCGAAAGAAAAAAAGAAAAAATAATGTATTGATCATTCGGAAAGCTCTTCGAGCAGCACAGAGACGTGTTGTTCCAAAACGTCAGCGACAGGGTTCAACCAAGGGCGAGTGATTCCCGTTCCCAAAGCAGCGGGATTTTTACCTGCTTTATTTGCCGGTCTGGCTGCTCTGGGTTCACTTTTGGGCGGTGCCAGTGCGGTGGCGAAAACCATTAATGCCGCGCAGCAGGGCAAGCAACAAATCAAAGAAAGTCAGCGACTCAATGAAACGATGGAAGCGATTGCAATGGGGGCTAGAAATGCCAATTTGAAGACAACCTTTGATCAACAAGGATTTGGGATTTCACGATTTCGAAATATATAAAAAAATAACCTCAACCATAGAAAGACATGCCCTGACGCATCAACAAGTGGAAAGCTATGCTAAAGGCTATGCTCATTTTCGAGGTGTGTTTATGCGAAACCAATTACCCCCACGACCCTGGAAACAGGAATGTGCTATTGTCAATTTGGATGATCACCGAGGACGAGAAACGCATTATGTAGCTTATGTCAAAGAGGGATCCTTCGTATGGTACTTGACAGTTTTGGGAATTTACCCCCGCCCATGGAACTAGTGACCTATTTTGGAAACAGAATCAAGATATATTATAATGTGAAACGTGAGCAAACGTTTAACAGCCTACAGTGTGGACGTTTGTGTTTAATTTTTTTATATATGACGCAGCATAAGCAAAAACGCCACCAGTATGTCGGCAGAAAGTAAAACGTTTACAATGCATGGACGTGGACCCGAAGTCAGCCTAGACTTTTACCCACCTATCGAATTGAGTGAAAAACCCCATGGTTTAGGACTTGTTTCTCTTGAAACGTACAATCGAATATACAACATACGTGCAAATGTGAACAACAAGTTTTACTATGATGATTCTGTGCTCACCCTGAACTCTGGTGGATATACAATCGATGACATTTATGAACACATTTATGTGGTGTTGATCAATGAATATGGTTTAAAGTCATTTATCGATGGAACGCGCAAGTTTGAAATTGTAGGAAATACCAACACTCATCGCTGCAGTATTTTCGCTACATTCAACATTGACTTTAAAGCACTCCCCGATTCCATTGGTCCACTACTAGGATTTAAACCACGCGTGTTGGAGCCCAACGAAAAACCTGAATCAGACCATGAAGTGTAACTCATTGAGGACCATCATGTGTCGGTGACGTGTAATATTATTAGCCAAGTGTATACCAATCAAGAACCATCGCATTCGCTTTATGACTTTATTGTGGCATCGCCCAATGGCTATATTATTCGTGAAAACCCTCCAGTGGTGCTTTTTCGTTCTGTAGCTGTCGGTAGTATTAGTAATATAACATTAAGACTGATCAATAGAGATCAACAACTCATTGATCTAGATTCTACCACACCAGTGACTTACAAGTTGGTGCTAAAGCCACTATGAAGTTTGTGTATAAAGCAACAACACCGTCTAGGAATGGTGTTAGTTGTTTGCCACGTGAATACACGTTAACATCTCAAGACAAGCAGATTTTACAGCATTTGGGTTACCACGTCAACCCCCATGATGGATTCTATCCTAGAGATAGCGAACCGCATCGAGGAGCAACCAGGAGTGGTAAGAATTGATCTCCATTCTTATCAAGCTCAAACACCTGGACTCAATAACAATGATGAAATTCAATTTGTTATCAACAACCAAGATATTTACACCCTACCGCATGAATGTGTCATTCAGATTGAAGGTCGGCTCACCAAAGCCGATGGCTCTACACCCACCACATCCAAATTGGCCAGCCATGCTTTTGCCTTTCTGTTTTCTGAGGTGCGGTATGTCATTAACGATATCGTGGTGGACAGCACTCGAAATGTGGGTATTTCCAGTGTCATGAAACTATATCCCTCTTATAGTGAGGAAGAAGGTAAAACCTTTTGCATGGCGGGTTGGTGTCCTGACTCGACCAATGACTGGATGGTACACACCGATGGGACCTTTACTGGATATTTACCTCTTAAACTGATTTTAGGTTTTGCCGAAGATCACGAGCGCATTGTGGTGAACGCAAGGCAAGTGCTTTATCTGGTGAGAGACAGGAGTGATAATAATGCACTCAAGGGAGCCGACAATTCCCCCATAGATTCAAAAATTCAACTACAACGCTTGCTGTGGAAAGCGCCCCATGTGACCCTTGACGATAGCAAAAAAAAAAACTGGACATACTCAAGATGGTAAAGAGAGATGTGCCTCTACCCATGGAATTTAGAAGCTGGGCACTCCATGAGTACCCGCTATTGCTCACCACCAACACACACAGTTGGTCTGTAAAAACAGCACGCTATACAGAGAGACCTCTCTACCTGATCGTGGGGTTACTAACGAATCGCAAGTATCAACAAACCGAAGATGCCACGCAATTTGATCACCTGTAATTGTGAAATGCACGTCTTTTCCTGAACGGCGCTGTGCTTCCCTATGAAGGGCTGGATTTGGATTTTTCAAAAAATAAGTTAGGCCCCCTGTACGACTTGTTTTCTAAATTTAGATGGTCGTATTATCAAAAAGAGAATTGCCCCATGCTGCTACCCCAAGCGTTTAAGGCAAGAGCACCACTGATTTTCTTTTACTGTTCTTACCTGGAAGAGTCTGTCAAGCCATCCAATAATGACATTCGACTAGATTTTGAAACGCATGATAATGTTCCAGCCAATACGACGGCCTACTGTTTAATCATTCATCACAAACAAGTCAACTATTATCCACTGTCCAACCAAGTGACAAGTGTATAAACAACAGGTCAACCTACATCATGCTGCTCAGTCATGTCTTGCTTTAAAACATCAAGAGACGTCACACCCATGAATTTAAAATCACAGGAACAACGTGTCAAGACATTTGCAACGTGGCCTGTGTCCTTTATAAACTCTCAAGCCTTGGCGGCCGCTGGATTCTATTATTTAAAAACAAGAGATGAAGTGAAATGTGCCTTTTGTCCCATCATAATAGACCAATGGGAAGAAAGTGATGAACCCATGAAAGAACATCAGCGCTGGTCACCCGCCTGCCCCTACCTGTGTAGAATGGATGTGGGTAATATACCCAGTCATTCAAGTTACCCCTCACTGGTGCCTCTGAGTGATGAAAAAAGTTATGATACGTGTGGGCTTTATGGTGTCAACGATGCTTCGGTGAGCAGCTCACAGTCAAAAACACCCAGTTTAGAGACATTGGGATATCATCGGTGTTATGGACGCTATAAACATAAAAGACTTTTTTGTTGTATGAGTTGGTACCACACCTATCCTAGAATGACGAAAGAATGTAAAACTTGCTATGCTAATAAAATAATGTAATAAAAATTGGTTGTTGTTGTTGTTGTTGTTATATTATTATTTCTTATGCCCCCTGTCATACCCTAACCTCAGTAGTGACTAGTCAGTGATTTTGTTTTACTAGAATGGAATGTAGGTAATTGTCATGGGTACACCTTACTCGACGATAGTCAGTCTGTGGTCAGTTGGACTTGATCCATACAAGAGTGAACATGTTGCGTACACTGATTGTCGACTGTCAAGGGTTTAAAATTGGATATAACAAATTTATATTTAAAGAAGTGGCCATCATCGATTGTTCCACTTTTTGGATATCGCAAGTTACCCATTTGGTGTTTAAACCACCGTATGCGTTTGATATGTTGTGTGATAAAGACCTAAACAAACCCAGTGGATTGAAACTCATATGCAACTAGACTGGAAGCAAGGAACCATTTCATATAAGCACCTGGACATGGTCATGAAAACCCACTTGTCTTCTGCCCATGTGGTATTTGTGAAAGGTAGTGAAAAACGTCAATGGCTACAACCATTTTTGGCGTCTTACTGTCAATGTATTGATTTAATGGATATGGGCTGCCCTCGCTGCAAACACTCATGGACCGCTGCCCCTGTGACAACATTACCCATAAAGCCTTGGCACAGGTGTGGCAATTGTTTCATTGGCTAACCACCAATGCCTGCTGGGAGTTGTTAAATAAAATTAAAACTCTAGGTTTACCTGTGAATGACACCAGTGAGATTTCTACCAGCGTCGTGTAAACATCAACGTGATACCATGGAGAAAGGGGATGCTACCGATAAAGCGATTGGAAAGTTTTTTGTGTGTAAAAAGAAACTAGACAGTTTTACCAAAGAAGAATTATTGGCTCTTCCAAAATCGTTCATTTATTATGTGGCAGCAAATGTAGTGAAAGAAATCTGGCAACATGTACCAAAATCATGGACTCAAGACCCTGTGTTAAGTGAATTGCAACCATGTACAGATTATGATCACCATAAGCAAGTGGCCATGGCAAAAATACCCTCTATGCGACATTGTGCTACTTGCCAGCTGGTCAAACTCTATCACGGTCATAAAAGTCAGTGTAAAGACTTTGTTTTCTCATTCCACGGGTGTGATGGCAAGAAAAAAGCAACAACATCAGCATCGTCTACAGATGAAGAGGAAAATCAATCCTTTTCTCCACCAATGGAAAAGGATATGTCAAACTTGTACTGGTCATGGCGTCATTGACAAAGTCATTCAATACTTACCTTTTGAAATCCATCTTCCTGGTTATCGTTTTGTGGTCCTGGAACAAAGCTGAATCAACTTTTGCAACGTGGTGATGTACCTATTAATCCTTTGGATCAAGCGTGCAAAGAACATGACCTTTCTTATCGCCATAGACATCCTGCATTAAGACGTGTGGCGGGTAAAGTATTGTTGAAAAAAGCTAAACAACGTTTGACATCCGGTGATGCCTCAGTGGGAGAAAGGTTGGCAGTTCTCATTGTAATTAGTGCTATAAAAGGAAAGTTAATGATGAGTAAACATGAATATTTAAAATGATTGAGGAATTGGTATTTTCTTTGTATTCTATTTTGTAAAGCCCTATTTGCTGTGAAATAAAAAAACAAGGTTTACCAGATCACAATGTCTTTTAATTTTTAAAATGGTGATAGCCATTTCTTTTTTTTCACACATGGATATTACAATTTCCACTTTATATTTTTTTACATTGCCTTATTCAGTTTTCACATGTTGTACATTTTTTTAAATCATTGTTTTTACCATAATATAAAAAGCTAATTTTTACAGTAAAATGTAAACTAAAACTATAGTAGCCTAACATTATACATTCTACTTACAGTTTTTACAAAAATATCACAATTTAAAACATACTACAAATAATACAATAAGGTGAACATTAGACTTAAGTAAAGTAATAGTAGACAATGTGACTGTTTCCCCAAGAAAGAGTATCAAATGCGTTGGGTATAATGAATCGTTTGTTGTCTTCATTCCTTAAAGCAACATTCAGCAAATTGGTATGTAGCTGATGATTTTTACTTCTAAATACACACATTTTCTTATATAATGCGGGTGGGTTACTAACTATACAGTTTTTATAATCACTTATATCTAACTCTTTACCAACAACATTCTTCTTTACTCCTTTTAATTTTTTTATTACTACATCATCAATTGTCATATAGCTGTATGATTTAGATTTTGTGCCTACAAAGGTGTCTATAACACCACCAGCACATTCATCCTTAAATTTTCCAAGAACCTTTTTGTTTACAAGAGGTAAATGGTAAATATTATCCTTGGGATAGTCACTTGTATCAAACCTATTTAGCTCAGTTTTGATATCCGCATAAAAATCATCAGTTTTAAACTCATAAATAAAAGAATCTGTGTCTGTGTAGAGTAATTTTGCATTATCATGATAATTTTTCTTAACATAATCATAGTGAAATTCATATATAAGCGTTTTTGATAATTCCAGAATGGCATAACCCACATATATAGGTTTGTTGTAAGTTACTTTATGGCGATTCATTTGTATTACAACTAAATCCTCATGAATAATTGAACAGCTATGAAAGTTAGGCATGCGTATTAAGTTGCTAGCACCATACCTTTTACCATCATTTTCCCACTTTGTTATCAGCTTTACATCAACTCGCTTATCAACATTCTCCATAGTCTTTCCGAAAACACTATTATTCATGAGTTTATAAAAATCTTTTTCAAACGCGTTTGTTGACTGTGTCCTTAAATTATTGTTTAGATCAATATATGGTTTGAGCCATGCTGACTGATGAAATTGTAATACGCGATGAATTGTAGTTAATTTCAATCCATGCTGTAGACACTGTTTCAAGTTTTGATAATGTATTACGTATTTGCATTTATCATTCAAATTAGCAATTAACATTTTTGTTCGTGATGTGATGTACGGGGATTTCATATTCTCAGGACAAAATGGTAAATCATTATGTTTATCATGTAGCTCTTTATGGTACTCAAGATTTACCTCTAAAATATATCCTTTATCATCGTTATCATTTAGAGTGTTAACATGTAAGACATCAATTTCAGGTTGTGTGAGCCAGCGAAAATCTTTCAGTGGTAGATGTTGACTCATAGCCCAACCGTACTGGTTATTTGCATCAAGGTAGGCAATATACTTTGACTCTTCACAAGGATTGTAGCTAGGCATGTATTTATTATTCGCTTTAGAATATCTTCCACTACATTGGCTTAATCCACCTCGAATTGTAGATTTTATAAAATTAATCATGCCTATATCAATCATCAATTCTAAATTTACTTTTGTTTGTTCAACATTGAACTGAAACTTTAACCCAGGAGCAGTAAAATACTGACAAGAATCAAGGTCATAAGTTTTCATACAAACATTCCTGGAATTTTCAAAAACATCTCCTAATAACAACACATCTGTCTTCAAATATATGTCTGAAAATGCACCTAAAGTTTGAATGTCAAACTGAGTCCATACACGTTGTGCATGTAAATATTCCTGATCACTGATATGACTTGTGTTTAGAGAACTGTAAAATGCATCTTTCGGTGGTAAAGAACACTCCTCAAGACTTTCCATACAGTTAATATATTCATAAGGAAATATACCCTTTTGACAAATCAAGTTAAAATCATCTTCTTTAGGAAAGACACGTTGAATTTCATGAAACTGATCTGATTTTAAATTACTAGCAAGCTTATCAAGACTACTTGGCATAAAGCGGAATGAATCTAAAAATCGTAGTTTTATCGTTTTTTATTGCGAGTTTTGATATATTTGGTAAACGATATGTATTGCTCCTTATTATTTGGAATCACATAGATTTTTACAACTGAAGCTCCAAATTCTTTAACGATAAAGTGGTTATCGTATTTGCTACTGTTATGTAGAATGACTGGAATGAATTTAGTTACTTTATACTTTAAATTACATTCTTGGTGAGCAGCACCACGATATTTTCCTGTTAAATGGTCATGATTGCGAACCCTATCTGTATATAAACATTCGCCAAATATAAAACAATTAGTTTCAGTTTCAAAACTCATTTGCTCTGTTGATGTTAGTGGCTCCATTGGAATGATAGTATTTAAAATAGAGGATATACGGATTGCATCTTTTTCAAGCCTTTCCATAAAAACTTTAGGTGAATCAAGTCCTCTATAGAGCTCAAAATTATTAAAGAGTCATCGTAACTACATTTAATATAATATGCAAAGCTAAAAGGTTCATGAATGCGAGTAGTGTTGGTAAAAGGTTTGGATGGATTCGATGAACATGTATTAAAAGGCTTTAATAAAGCCTCAAAGTCAGCATATATAACAAATGGTACTCGAAGCTGCTTCTCAAAGTCCTTAAATTTTAGAATGTTATTTCCAGGAGTAGGTAATACCGTAACAACATGATTACATCCCCCTTTTTGATGTTGAGTAAGTTGATCCTCTTTTCTAAAATATAGCAAACAGCCATCACACAACCACTTCCTATTATTACGTTTTGACAGCTGACTACCAACAAGTCTACTTAAATGTTTTATCAAACATTAGTGAGCATTTTCACCTTCGGTTATGTATAGTAAATTTACATGATCATCCTTTTCTCCTGAGTATAATATAGAGGACCAACTATACTCTTGTTTTCAATTCCATACACATTAATACTTACATTGTTCAGCTCTTCAAAACGTTTAATATCTTTTATCTCCATAGGAAATTCCATTTCTTCTAAATCTAACACTGAGGAATAGTGAGGATAAGATGATGTTCTATCCATATGCTCCACTGCTGGATGGAGAGCTGATGTTACAGCCCACGCAAAACATGTATGGTCACTATTCATAACGTTTACACAAGCATGCTTACGTTTGATCCATGCTGGCAAAACAATATATGATGATGCTCGAAGGGGGTTATATTTAATCATGTTGGTTTCTATATAAAGTAATTCAACCAACGCCCAGCCTAACTCCCTTTCCTGGAACTCTTCACTCTTCACAATGATAGCACAAGACATATCTTGGTATATATCACTAATATTAGTTGATTCACTAACAATTATGTTTTTTGTATTAAAAGATTTGATATCCGTAAATTCACCTTCGCGCACAGTTTTTACATAGAGTCCAAAAAGTTCAAAATACATTTTAATTGTTTTATGCTCTACCAAAACATTATCTACCAAGCCAAACACAGTAGGCTGTACATTTTTTTAAAATGATTCAATACTTTGAGTGTTTTCTTTACTATAAAGTCTATAACTAGCAATTCGACTTTTACATGCACTGCCAATTTTCTGAATATTCGCAGAATTGTTTTCATGACAAGCATTATTTTTATGATAAATACTGCGCAAATGTCCCTGCATCGATGAAGAAAGTATATCAATATTGCATACATTACAATGTGTTATTGGAGGTTCACCATTCTTCATTCGTTTTGTTGCACAACTATTTTTACAATCTTTAGAACGTTTACGCTTTTGAGAATCACATTTGTTTAAAGGTTCCGTACTAGTTGATGGTTTTACAGTTTTTAATTCCTGTTGTTCACCATGCACTTCAGCCATGTGGAATTGATATCGCTTTACACCAGAAAAACCAAGTTCACAAACTGAACACGAAAATGGTGCTGAACTAACATGTATTAAATTTACATGACCTGCAAGATTATCTTGTCTGTTAAATGTCATAGCACAATGACTGCACACAAACATTTTAATGTTATGTTTAGTACTTGCGTGCCGTTGAAGGTTGTCAGGCCTTGAGAACTGTTTCTTACAGTCACCACACTTGAACATGATGATCTCTTTCCAAATTACCTATAAAAGAAAGAAATCATAAATGTTAATAAAAGATAAAATAAAGTAAAATAAAAATAGTTTAATTACATTCCAGTCAATGGTCCTAGTAGAGTACTTTAATTTAATCGTTTGTGAACTCATACCAAGTCTAATTTCAAGTAGTTCCAACTTTGGTTACCAGGTACCATTGTCACTGACGTCTAGTAGTGAACATTGGAACTTGATAAAGCGTTAATCAAATCAAACCTACAAATTTAGCTTCACACACCATGGTCAAGTAGTTCCAACTTTAGTTAGCAGGTATCATTGTCACTGACGCCTAGTAGTGAACGTTGGAACTTGATACAGTGTTAATCAAATCTAACCTACAAATTTAGCATCACACCATTGTCGGGTAATTCAAACTTTAGTTAGTAAATATGGCACTGTCGCTGGCACTTAACAGTGAACATTGAAACTTGATAGAGCGTTAATCAAATCTAACCTACAAATTTAGCTTCACACCATTGTTGAGTAGTTCCAACTTTAGTTACCAGGTACCATTGTCTCTGACGTCTAGTAGTGAACATTGGAACTTGATAAAGCGTTAATCAAATCTAACCTACAAAATTAGCTTTACACACCATGGTCAAGTAGTTCCAACTTTTGTTACCAGGACCATTGTCACTGACGCCTAGTAGTGCACGTTGGAACTTGATAAAGCGTTAATCAAATCTAACCTACAAATTCAGCTTCACATAATTGTCGAGTAGTTCCAACATTGGTTAACAAACATTATTGTCACTGACACCTGGCAGCGAACGTTGGAACATAATAGAGTGTCAATCAAATCTAACCTACAAATTTAGCTTCACACATCATAGTCAAGTAGTTCCAACTTTGACTATCAAATAAATCATTGTCATTGACATCTAGTGGTGAACATTGGAAAATATCGGTCTAGCTGTATAAAAGTTATTAGAGGGGGTACTTACCTCTAATAATTTATGAACTGCTGCCACTGACTGAACTTGGTACTAGAATCTGCTAACCCACAGGTACGCCAATTATCTGTAAACAAATAAATAAATAAATAAATAAATAAATAAATAAATAAATCAATCAATAAATACATTCCAATCAATAACTTCAAAATCAATTAGTAATAAAATACTACAATCCATTAATAATAAGTACTTACCTTGCAAAATAATTTAATGATTTTCCACCAAAAAGTCTTTTTGCAACTGTTGAGCAATAACTGTTCACTCGTAGGGAGTAATAAAGACAGACAGTAAGGAATTATATGACACCCCCCTTATACAGGCTGAGATTGCTTGTGTCAACAGTTTTGCAGATCATTGCAATTCCTTTTCTGTACACCTGTCAGTCCAAAGTACACTAGGAACACCTGTGCGGTATCAGATTACTGCTGAATTTGCATGATCATCACCCATTGTCTTGATGAACACCTGCGGTTTTAAATTACTGCAGCGTTAGAAATAGCAACAGAACTGTGCGCTCTCTACCATGTCAGAAACATGACACCGGAAGGAACACCTGTGTAATATCCAATGACTGCTAACTTTCCATGATCATCACCCATTGTCTTGATGAACACCTGCGGTTTCAAATTACTGCAGCGTTAGTCATAGCAACAGAACTGTGCGCTCTCTGCCATGTCAGCAATATAACACAGGAAATAAGAAGTCGACGTACTGCACGTACAATCACCTCATTTTTTAACATCTTAAGAACGTGCATGATTTCCTTTCAACTACAAATGTCACATCCATCCACCAAGTTATGTCCCTTGGCCTGTCCTCAAATTGCATGTGCCCCGTGTGCTAGGGTGTGTTCATTAACCCTAGCACTAGAACAATTCCACCAAGTTTTGCACTTAGCCCCTTGGATGTCGTCTATCCACCAAGTTTTACACTTATACAAACCAAACAGGATGTGACTTGTTTCACAGAGGGGCCGGTAATAATGTCATCTCGCAGTGTTCACATGTATTTCGTCACTTTCCTTTCATATCGTTATCACATTGTAGTAGTGACGACTGGCGAACAACGTCAGTTCAACACACTGCTTTACACACACAAATGTAGTTAGGCCCTTTGACAAAATTTGGATAAATTTCATGGGCCAGTCCATAGGGACCAGTCCAAAGGGACCGGTCTAAAGGGATTAGTCAAAAAGGACCCGTCAACAAGGACCCATCCACAGGGGCTCGTCCACAAGGACTCGTCCACAAGGACCTGTGAACAGTGACCAGTCCAAAGGGGCCCGTCCACAGGGACCCAAACACAGGGACCCGTCAACAGGGACCTGTCAAAATGACTCCCTTCCAAAAGGACCCGTCCAAAGGGGCTAGTCAACAGGGATCCATCCAAAGAAACAAATCAACAGAGATCAATCAAAAGGGGTTATCGCCTCAAGGTCTGACATACCCCTCTTTGATTATTGGTTTGCCTATCGACAAGCGCCGCTTGGAAAACTTTTTGATCACCCCTCGTGGGTTGGGTTAGGTTAGGTTACACTACAGCCACCATCCTTATAAACCCCGCCCTCTTATAAAGGCCATGAGTGGACATGCGTAAAAAACGAAAAACAAGCATATTCGTTCATAGTGGCTTTCCACCATACAAATGTCTCCTGTGTGGAACTACGATTAATTCCATATTGGCATTCAAACTCTCACATGTTGCACTTGAAAAGCGAGATTTTCTAAAAAAAAGCAATTTCACCCCCTAGTAGGGGTAGGTTTTATTTTGGAGTGGAAATATGTTATCCATTGGAAAGGGAGTGTCAGCCCGAGTTCAATGACACCTCATTCGTCAAATTCCGACCATGCGTTCGAAAAATATCGCGCCGCCGCCATATTGTGAGGAGGGTGAGGAGGAGGAGGATTTAGAACCATCCAAAAACCACTACTTAAGACCCATATGCAGCATAGACATTTATAACGTAAAAAACTGTAAATTAACTTCACCGCGCATGCATATTCTGCATTGACCGGGGTTCATGTGGCCATTAGGTGAGATACTCACATACTTTCACGGATTACGGCAGTGTATATCTACTACAAGAACGCCTGCCAGTATTCAGAATTTACTCCAAGTGGATATTATAACCATGACCGACATGTTTTTAAACCAGATGTCGGAGGGGAGGTTTCATAATGACTTTATAGCTGTGATCATGTCACACTGATTTTAAAGGGCAGCTACATTCTTAGCGACAGCAAGTTTTATCGCACAACCTAATGCCTGCATATTCTAAGCAGGAAATGTGTCCACTAGCAATGACACTTTCCTGTGGTTGTTTAAGAACGCTTGCGAGCTTCGACATGCTGATAGACTGCTCCGGTATGAGGCGTTTCATTTGCGAGTGCACGCGGGTGGTGTTAGTCAAGACGTGTTGGAACACATGGCCAGCCCAACACTTGTGGAGCGTGGCGTGGTCAGGGGTTCGAGGCGAGCCTTTAACCAAGAAGATTTCTTTGCCATGTTTTAGCGTGGAGGCTAACGTGGTAGTTATTTATCCTTTTCTTTCCACCGCATCGAGAATCATCGCTAAGGTACTGGACACATCCGATTATTAATGTAGCTTAGCATAGCGTCTAGAAGCAATCACAAATTGCCATAGTTACTTTTTGTTGATTAAATGGATTTACACAGGCCTAGCTTCGATGTTTCTTTCGAAGCTGACGTGTTGTATCTCCGGGATTCTGGTCCAAGTTCTTGGACGCATCCCTTGTGTAAACTTAGATTTTGTCATTTAACTTACAGTAAATTTGTAGTTTTGTTCTCAATTGATATGTATATTTTCATTGCGAGATGTCCTGTTAGGAGAAGATCTACAGTATGTTGTATAAGTATAGATTAATCTTATACGCAACTTGGTTTAACAGTGTCCAGAACACTGATTTTTTTACCTTGTGGTTAGTGCGCTATTGTATATGCATTTTTGCTTATTCGCATCGTTTCATAGATGAGGATCTCAGTCATTCCGCTCATGTATTTGATATTGGGAAGTTTTCGGATCCAGCTGTTTTGATCGTTTTGATCAATATTTTCTTCTTTTTCTTTGAGAGAACACTTAGCTTTGGTGTACAGAGATTTATTGGTACACCTTCCTAATGAGTTGTCATTGGATCAATCTTAGATGTTGGCATGCATTCATGGTGTAGGAATGGTCTACTGATACTTCCGAGTTCACTTGGGCCAGGGGCGACCTCAATTTAGGGGGAATTTGATCTTAACTTTTCCGTATAACCTCATTCTGGAGGAACAGTTGTAGTTTTGTGATATCATGCTTAGACATGAGCTTTAATTAATATAAGTTAAACAATTGCTTTTGACGCAATAGTATGTGATTTATTACTACCGCGTTTAGAAAGACACCCAAGCTTCTGAATAAATTTGTCCCAGGAAATATAGACTTTTAGTCTATGGGTTTAGTGATATAAATGTTGAAAATAATTTAGGTAAGGCAAGATTCGTAGGCGTTTGATCTATATTTGTGAATCATATTGATGAACGACGTGCATTGGTATAGGTTTTGTTTTCAAGCACTTTCGGAGGCATTTTGTAAAACCTTGGTGATTTTGTGGTCATTTAGTTGTAATGCAGATCACACTTTTGAATGATAAACGAGCTATATCAAGGTTATAGAACCTATGTTAGGAGCACAGTGTGGCATATTAGGATTTTTTGTGATAAAGCTGATTCTTTTGGATGTAATGCTTAGTGAAGCATGTTTGTATTTTTGGGATTGTGCCAGTGAGTGCTTTTGAGCCAGTGAGTGCCAATCGTTGTTAGACTTGTCGTAGACTTACATCAGCTGTTCGGTGTTCTTGAACCAATGGAGGTTCGTTTTTGTGAGTTTCGTTTTTGTGATGTTCGTTTAGACTTAATCAGCTGTTTATCAGGTCTTACAAATGGCTTCGTCTTGATAATAGACTATTCTAAAGCAATGCTCGGATAAGTTGTATGATAAAACAGATTAATATTTCTGCAGTCTCGTTATCAATGCCTATACAATCATTAAGACCATAATTAATTAACTAATACCGACAGTAGTGGCTACGCGGGCTAAAGCGCTGCGTTAGGTCAAGGGGCCAAGCTCTCTGCTGACTCGGTAGACGCGTGGGTTCGAGCCCCACCGTCGGCTGTCCTTGAAATGGTTTTCCGTGGTTTCCCATTCTCAACACCAGGCGAATGCTGGGACAGTACCTTCTGACAGGCCACGGCCGCTTCCTTACACATCCTTGCCCAGTTTCATTCATCTTCATCCATTCCATCTCTCATCCCGACGCGCAGGTCGCCCACGGGCGTCGACTAGAAAGACCTGCACTCGGCCTCTCAGGAGGCTACACGACAAAAAATAACTAATTATTTGAATTATAGTTATGAGCTGACATTTCGCTTAGCTTGGCTGCTTGGCGGAATTTACCCAGTATTAAGAGAATTTACCACTAATTATTACCATACAGAAGCGAATATTGTATTTAATGTCAGTATTTTAGGAACAATTGAGTGAGTCCTAAATTAAACTTGTATAGAATTTGTAATTTATTGTATATAGCGTAAATTGACGCCACAGTTCTAATTAACCGCCAGTTTTGATATTAATTAAAATTTATTAGAATGTAATATGCGAAAGATCACTGTGGTGATTTTGTTTGTCGTTAATTATACAGTCCAATTTAATTATTCTAGGATCTTGTAAGATTATTTTGCTTCGAGTTGGAGCGAGTTTCCAATTCTGGACACTCAATTTTGAGGTGGTCCAGATAATTTATTTATTACATTCCTTTTCTTGAAAATTTCTTGGGTCGTTTTAACGACAGTGCATTCATTTCTTTTTGTCCTGTTCTTTTCTTGAATAAATGTTGCTTTCCATTTTAAAATTTTTATTGCGTGATGTTTTAGTAAAGTGATGGGAGGTAGTATTAAGAGGGCCATCGCTAGGTATTTCCAGGGTACTCCACCCTCAGAGGTTGACCTTTTGGAGGAATCTCGTGTCTTTTCGAGGTAGTTAATTTTCATGTAGTTATGGTTCTTCTTAATGCAACCTGTTAGGATTTCTGGTTACCCTTTTACTCCTCTATCTGTTGGTAGAAACCGGGGGTTTTTATTGCCGGGGATTTTCAGGTTCTACGATCCGGCTGTCATCGAGGGATTCCAACAGGTATTGGTTGGTATTTCGGGTGCAGTAGGATTCATTTTGAATGATGTTAACCATGTTAGAATATGGAAAAATTAGTAAGCGGAGCACAGGTTTTTTCTTTTTTATTATCATTATTTACTATTTGACACGAATATGTAAGATACGTTTGAACTTAGCTTAATTGCTCGGTTCAATAGGCCAGACTATGATAAAATTTCACGGTTATTACGAAACAGAAGCATATAATAATGCCATTTGTTGATGATCTCAGTATGTTAAAATTAAGTTGTGACGATGAATGATATTGATATCAATTATTGTGAAAAGATTAGAATTATTTTTGATGCTTGAGGAAGATTCATGAAGTGTGATTATGAGAATTGTGTATATAGTATTGGGATATGTCTACGTAATTAACGAAATTAAAATAACTGATTTACGATTGTTGTATTAAGTTTAATATGATTACCAGTATCATGATTGCCCTATCATGGAAATTTATGAATAAATTTAGTGTGACGGTTGTTTATTCTTAACAGAACGCTAATATGTACGTGAAATTGTGGTATTTTCCATTTAATTTTGTGCATTTATACGCTGCAAGCGTGAAACTTTAATACGACGTAGTTCATGTCGTTTGTTATATCATTTTGATCTTTTTGCGACGGGAATTAATTAATTTTTTCATGTGTCAGTCTTCGATTCAACAAATTTAGTGCTGTTTTCGGGAAGGTTGACGTTGTGATTTATATTAATTTGTGCTAGATTGTGTTATGTAGACCAGTGTTAGTTGTTATTCCCATATTAGTCAAATTTCCTGGAGATTTTGTTTTTCTTGTTTCTCGATTAGTATCGACTGATCTAGTTTATTTTCTTTCATCGTTGGTTATTTTTCATAACGCATTCTTTTTAGGAAAGTGTTCCCTTACATGTAGTACTTGTCGGTGGGATTTTGAGTGTTTTTCTATTCGGGGACTTTCAGGTTCTACGATCCAGCTGTTCCATCGGATTTGACAAGTGCTGTTCATGTTTATTCGGGCACAGTACCATCCAGGCAGTTGCCTGAACACGAAGTGGGAAACCACGGAAAACCACTTTGAGGATGGCTGAGGTGGGAATCGAAAACCCTCTACGCATTTGGACCACCCGATTCTGAGTAGACCTCGTTCCAGTCCACATACCACTTTTCAAATTTGTGGCAGTGCCGGGAATCAAACCACGGACCTCCGGAGTGGCAGATAAGCACTTTGACCATTACACCACGGAGGCGACCTGGCTGGAAATTACCCAGTGAAATGTATTTTGATCATCGTAGCCAATTTTAGGAAAATAGTTGCTTCAAAAATTCCTTAGAATTTCCCTCGGTATTATTTTGTTAGGTTGCCTCCATAGTGTAGTGGTCAGCGGGCTTAGCTGCCACCCCGGAGGTCCGAGGTTTGATTCCCGACTCTGCCATGAAATTTGGGAAGTGGTATGAGGACTGGAACGAGGTCTACTCAGCCTCGGGTAGTCCAAATGAGTAGAGGGGGTTCGATTCCCACTTCAGCCATCCTCGAAGTGGCTTTCTTTGGTTTTCCACTTAGTGTTCAGGCAAATGCTGGGATGGTACTGCGCCCGAAATTTGGATGATTTATGATGAAAATGATGTTATTATCCGAGCCCATGATAAAATTTAACATTGGAATATAAATCTTGGGAGTTGGCTCAAGGCGAGATTTGTTAGCGAACGCAAGCTATGGGAGAAATCCATCACGTGATCAGAGACGCCCAGAATATTCTCGATCATTGGAAAGTGCATAGTGAACCGCTAAGCACAGGTTCATGTGATATTTTTCATTGCAACATATTTTTGATGTATCATCTTAGAACGCACTCACCGACCAGCCATGCTGACGCCACATGCTAACATTCTTTGGAGTTATAAATGGTTGATCTTTTGACTATGGAGAAAACCATTATAATATAATCTGAGTCTTTATTATAACACTTCTACTTTCTACGAAGGTCAGATATTTCCATGTTGTAATTCAGTATCATCGAAACATTCTTCCGAAGGTTATTTCTACTTTTGGTAAGGTATTAACGTCGCAGATACGCGAACCGGAACCAACCAGTCGCTGCACGACTAGTGTATTTGTAAGCTCTAGCAGCGCAGGACTGAACTCTTCGCACATGTGTATGATTGTCCATCCAAATTGGATGTGTATTTGAAGTTCGTCTTAAAGACGAGGAAATAGTCCGCCTGGAAGGCGAGGAACGTAATCTTTGTGCATCGCACACTATTTTGCAACGAACAGTATATTATTCAAGTGAATATTAAAGCCGGAGAAGGCTTGTGCTACGATACTAGCGAATTTATTGAAAAGTGATTAAAATTGTGCATCGTGGAACACCACATTTTCAACCACGTGTTGTAGGAAATTCAACTTCGTCAAGTGACGATAAAATATGTTAATTACTGTGATTATATAATCAACCAAGTGAATTATTTTAACACTCACTGCTACGAATATTGCTGTAATCGCAAGAGAGATTAATTTCTGTAACGTACAACTTCGATGCCACGTGATTTGTGGACCATTAGAATCTGTGATTGTGAAGCAGATAAAGTGCATGGCAAATTTGTCAATCATCTGCGCCGTGTAGACTCAGTGAGATTGCTACCATAATTAGGCTAGCTTCAGTGAAACTGTGCTACGCCCATTTTCTGAAATTTCCAGTGGTTATTTTCTACTCAAACATGTCATACTTTTATAACCACGTGTACGACGATTTCCACTACACATCATCTGTGGAGAAGAGCAGATAAATCTCATAATGTGAGGGAGAGTTCCGGAGAACTTCAGCAAATGACGGAAGAACCATGTTTATAGCACCAGCTAAGCCAAGGAACATGACGACCGACACAATGGAGAGGAATCTGGTCATATCACGACGACAACGCCGAGGACGAGTTAAGGCCATGGTAAAGGATAGAGCCTATGTGGAGGCCCAGATTGGACAACCCTTGTCCGGAGCCCAAAGCCTAATTATATCCCTAAAGTCGTAGGAACCACTGAGATGTAGACATACTTTCTTGTGAGTCCGATTAATCTATTCCTTGTGAGGTTCTTTTGTGGTCTAGTTTATTGTAGTTAATAGTAGTTAATTGTAGAAGTAACTGAACTTTTTGACAAGCCATAGGTAGGGTTTTGTAATGTTAGAACTAATCTTTGTAATTCACTTTCAGTGATTAGTTAGTCACCCGTGTGATTGAATCCTTTCGATCATTGTGCATTCTGATGGACATCGCTAAGATGTTAGTTCTACCCCTGCTAAGCGTGACTGTAGTCTTTGTTACTACGTTTTGTTCAACCCTAGGTGGATGATTATGTGGATAGTTCTTTTGGCATGACGACTAGACGTCATGGCCAGTGTTATTTCATAACACCCCTTTTTAAGTAAATGTTTGTCACGCCACTGATTTAGTTAGAATAGTTCGTATCGTTAGGTAGTCAACTGAAACTACCAGTTTTGTAAAATAATTTCATATTTCATTTTGATGTGCTATGAAGCCATCCTGTTCAAGAACAGAACACATTCAGGGAGTTATATTTGTATGCAATCTAGCATCGAACGCTGTAATTACTACCGTATCATTGGCAAACCTAGCAATTGTAAGATTTGCGCCTTTATACTGTTTATTGTGTATCAGGTGTTTCGACACACTGATAGTATTTGGTTATTGTAAGACAAAGCAGTTATGAAGTGACGTATCTGCAGATTTCAAAGACGTTCAGAATAAGTGGTACTTCTGTGTTTTACTTTCCTTTGACTTAATGAACATGCCACGTCTTTGTGTATAGTTTTGAGGCGTGATTTTAAGCTTATGCTTATTCTATTTGTGTATTATATTTGGGACCAGATAACAAGGCCAGTTTTCTGATAGACTTTTTACGAGAAGGCTGCCTGCCTTCAGCGTTGTTTCATTTCAAACCGTCCGAGCAGATGACTGTGAGTAGCGAGCCTAACTCAAATCATGGACAGGTGTTAACAGTTCCCAGCATGCAACGAACGAGAGCACCACTCACTCAGTGAGACATACACTTCGAGACTCTTTGACAATACTTATAGCATTATTTACCGTTAGTTGTTTTGTTTCATAAGTAGGTCAATGACCAGGCCACTATTTTGTAGGAATCATATGTTTTGCTACATTGATCTGATTGGCAAATGCCATATGCTTGCATCGCTATTGAAGCGACTACCTTTCAACTCTATTTGAGAGTGATTACACTTTATGTCAAGGTTTATTTGTTGAGATTAAGAGGCTATAAGAGGCGCCTGCGTTAGAGGCTATTTGTATATGTCCAGACTTTGTTTCTGTGGACTAGGTATTTTAAGGGTGGTAACTGAGGTGCATTCCAGACCTACCCAATGGTAAATTAAGTGAGCCGAGAGCCACTAATAACCTGTGTTATTGTTATGTCCGAGCGTGGAGAGCTCGATGATGGTATTTTATAGCTGAGATTGATCTTGCACGAGACTGCTACTGCTGATCCCAAGGTATTCAGGATCGTCAGCCTATTCACCATAAACCAACGATAATTTAAACCGACATTCTAATAATCAAGCGCATAAACCCTCCGAACTAGGCTAGGTGCCTGCATATTTTTGAATAAATATTTCTACAAGTTTTACTTAAGCCTGGAAGTTAATTTCTCAGTCTAGCTTTAGGAGGAGGATTTTCTTAGCCTGTCTATGACCTTTTTAGCAACCATGTTACCACGGATCCCTTGGATCATGGAATCTCGTGCCGCTATGGCCTATAAGAAATTCACCTGATCCTCATGGCACATGGGTCCGGCAGGTGAGGTGTTTGGGATGTAATTTCGGTTGTTGTCAACCCTGATAGCTCCTCTGACGGGCACAATAGCAACAAGGAAATTGCGCCAATTATTACCAGTTAATTGTTATAAAATATATCATTGTATATATGCTTTCAGCCAATGAGAGGAGGGTTTATGGAAGCAGACTTGGATTTTTACCTAGTTAATGTGATTAACTATGCCATTTAAGCCCTATGTAACAATTTTACTCCATTGAAAACATGGAGAAAATTAAAAGAAGATATTACTACTATTTTGAATGACGTTTAACGGAAGAATTTCACTGTAATAACGATTATTACAAGTAGGCGCCACTAACTTTTCGGGATGAGCAATGGCGCGAAGTTCAGACGAGTTGAAGAGGTAACGACAGCCAAGAGTGTTCTTCTCTCGACTGACTTCATAGCGACAGTCGTATCGTACGGAGGTAATTCATTCCCGTAGACGTGATACAGTGTGAGGTCCTACGCGACACTATAGGCAGCGGTGTTACCGGCCAACATTTTTCGAGAGCCCCGCTTCAATCTAGGTGAAGTTGAGCGGCGGACAATTTGCTTAATAGCGGACAAGTGTTCGACTTTGTCGAAATATAAGAGTTATCATTTTACTTATCCAGTGATAAGGCTTCACCACAAGAAGATTCAGTAAAATCCATCGATTATTTTACGAGATATTTGAGGCTTTGTGTTGTCAGACAAAGTTACTCAACTCCGAGAGCAGAATATCATTTTAGTGCAGTGCGACTTCAAGCCAAGCAAGTCCACGTTGCAGTTCGAAGTAAGTACAGTGATATTGTATAAACATTGTGACTTTATTGTGTATGAACATTATGATGGCTACAGACAATTAAGAAGAGGAAATAGTTTATTACTTTTTAAGTATGTGTGTGATGATGTATTAAACTATTACGCATTTGGGATATATCAAGGCATAGTTGTGATAGTAACAATGGAACAACGTTAAGAAACAATGAGAAGATCTATAACATCTAGATAAATAGAATGCCGAGACAACATGATACATTATGTACACCTCCATCCAGTGCATTTAATGTATTTCCATGTACATTCATTCTCGACTATGAGCAGATATAATCTTTCATTGACCAACCAAATGAACTTAACCATCTACGATAGTGAATCGACATTCAACTTACGAATTTATTTTGTAACGATGATGCTATCCAGAATATATTGCTCAATGATGATGGAGGAACTTCTAGAGATGTCAGCGATTGAAGAAGTAGAGATGTCGGCGAATGAAGAAGCATCCACGGAAGACAGAAGATATCAGCCCGAGGATTGTTCGAGATGGAACTCGAGTCCGAAGAACGAAGTTCGATTTCAGGAGGAGACGAATATGCCGAGAAGGAATCCTTTCCATTCTCGAGGAAGCAGATCGTATCCGATGGAGGGGACAGGGTTTGATTTCAACAAATCCTACCTGGAGTACTATCCAGTTGGGTATTTTCTGATACCCGACAATGAACTTCAATTTTCTACAAGATCAAGGTAGATGTTTTCCATTATTATTCTTGTTTGAGTGTATTAATGGCTTTTCGGAACAACAATTCTCCATATTTGTTTCATGCATTTTCACTTCGATGCTTAGTAAATTTTATTCTTCAAGTTTGTATAAGATGAAAGCCAGTTTATCATCTATACTAGTTAAATATTTGTGATTCAGTTTCTGAACTGAAGTCATGGTTTGAGAAATTTATTTTCCATCGGGAAAATCTTTAAGGAAGTCATTATTATGCGATTTCGATTTTTATTCAAGAATTCAGACATTTAGTCTAGGACATTCATTAAATTCATTTTGTTTGAAATGAACTTGGGTGTTCTTTTTGTAAGAAGAAATATATAATTAGAGGAAGAAACCAGCGAGTGATATAATGTGAAATATCACTATAATTAGAGACAATCTGACGATCTAAGCAAGCTATATTCGTTATGATTACAACGTGAAAGTGAATAGTTATGAACATTCTTTGGGTAGAATGAAGATACATTCAGCTAATGACAAACTATATTGCATTGAAGGAAGGCTTTGTCCTTCATTAATATAAATGATTTGAGACTTATCTTTTGAAAGATCATTAATCCGATCTTAAGAAAGTTTAGTTCAGACTTTTCCGGTTATGATCGATCCTTATTGAGCGATATGATAACACAAGACGTTATCAAGGCACACGTGTAACACTACGTTATGTGTCAATGTAGTTTTACAACCGTGCACCTTTTTGAAATGACCAGTAATAGGAAACATGTATATTTTTATGAAATATTTGGAGATATGTTGTTTTATGTCTGAGTAATTTTGTTTAGTAAACCACGAAAGATCTATTAATACTATCGTTTGAATACGATCAATGTAATTGTAGAACAGATATCGCTGTTCATTGATATGTTGTATTGTTGCAACAACAATAAGATCAAAGCTGAGAAAGCTATACCATTACAGTGGAACCATTGTTGAGAACAAGATATTTAGTGAATTTTTTTATGGTGGAGTTATGGAGGTTTTTGCCATAAATAATTGTTTGTAATACGAAGGGGATTACCTTATTTATTGTCATGAAGTACTGCGGATTGTACAAAAGTAGCGCTGTTGTATTTTAAAGAGAGTCAGTGAAGATTTCTCATGTGATTAGATCTGCGACACAAATGTCGTTTATTGGCAGATCTCCATTAGGAAGAGATATAATGTCCCTGTTCTCTAAACCATTATTAACTTTATTAAACTGGAATTGTAACAACAATGTACTCATCTTGAATGATCGGTCATTGAGGTACCGATAATATCTTTTAACTTGATATGACAAGAAAGTGGTCTAGTATTGTAAATAGAAGGCTATAGTAAATTAATACTATGATGAGAAAGGAGCGTTGATAATGAAACTAACGCGGTCGTATCTCTCCAGAACCAGTCCTGGATGCGATAGACACTTGTATACAGTGTGTACATATTTCATTTTGTTAATATTAAGGGTTGTTTATTTTCGATAATAATAATAATATTTAAAATGTTTTTGACTTTGGTTATAGCTAGATGGAGCGAATGTTTTTTAAATGAGTGCTTGAAAACAGTGTGTATGCCAGCATCGTTGGTCATGAACAACGATCGCAATTGTAAGAATGAGTGTTCAAAGTCTGAATGAATTTCAACTAAAATTAGCCGAGACACTACAGATTTTGTAAAGTCTAATTTATCAAACGCAAGGGCTGCATTCAGCGTTCATTGCTAGCATCGTGAGTCCAATCTCGACCACAACAGCTGACAAGCAAGCAGACCCCGTTTCTGTGTGAGGGTCGAGAAACAAATGAATGAAAGTCTCGCACCTGTGGTGTGGAGAGCAGGCGAGAAGGCTATGATATAACCAGTCCAGATGCGTTCTCAGACACACGACTGAATTATGCCAATTATTTAAATTGAATGTTCGCTGTGTAGGAGCAACAGTATGATGTTTAGATATATTTTTAACACTTGTAGACGGCAAAGCGTCTTTAAATGTCAACAGTTTACGCATGTATAAATGAAGGGAATTTTTATTTGAATGTCAGTGGCGTAAATGAATATTTAAATTGAGGGTGTTAGGTAGATTTTGAATTGTTATTTAGTTTTATTAATAAATTTATATTTTTCTACACGTTTGTTCGGAGTTCCTTTATTTCTATAAATGAGACATGTTATGGAAAAGCCTAAAATAGATAGGATGTCTTTTTCCCTTTCGACAAAGCCCCGAGAAAAGCAGGTAAGTTTGTACACTTACGTATAAAATCTAGTTGTTTTATCCATAACATGTTTTCAAGCTTGATGTGTATAATCTTGGAGAACTCACTGGTGGGACTGTGATATGATCATTAGCCGGGACGTTCACTTTTCAAAAATCCAGCTACGCTTTGGATGACCAGCGAGCACCTCCTTGATATTTACGGGTACAGTACTGTGCCAGTATTTTGTAGACGAGATTATTGGAACTTTGTGAAACAGCGCACTGATCCGCTGCGATCATAATTTTACGATGTATTTATTTTGTTATGCCCAGCTGAGAATGTGAGACAAGAGAAGAACGCAGGTTTTTCCGAAATCCTGTGTGTTTGAAGGCCAGGGTTGACTTTTCACTGCATAGCAGACAGCGACATCAAGACCGATACCTATCGATAACCTGTCATCATGCGAGACGCATGCTTATGGAGACATTCATATTTGAATTAAGAGGAATGCAGAGCGACATTTGCAGTCTGAGTTGCAGGGCCCTGCGTAGCTAGTGCCTGTAGTATGTTCTATCCTGCTGCTCCCTTACGGGCAGTCTAAGAAGTAAGCCACAAGCGCGTGACGTCATGTCCTTGCCTCTCCCCACCTGCCGCTCGCTACATGTGCGAGCGAGCTGTGTATAGTATGGCGTAGTGCCCTGCAAGCCTGGCAAGTGCTTTTAGGGCCGTATGACCTAGCCTCACACTGTCAGCACTGTCTACGCTGGAACTCGTCAGCTCAGGCGCGCACGGCCAGCCCGTACCGACATGGTTTCGTAAAGCCGTTCTTATCTTCCCTTCATATTATTATTATTATTATTATTATTATTATACTATTAATAGTAGCAATAAAATGATATTGGGTGCCAATAGACTACGTCACACACTGTTCCCGAGTACATTGAAAATGAATTCTCTATTATTGGACGGATTCATTGATAGCCAAATTAGGTCATTTATACTAAGGCATACCCAAACTTGATGAGTGATTTAAAATGTTGATGTTGATCCTCTCGCTTAATCGAAACGTACCACAAGCTCTCACTTCTCTTTGAAGCCTATCGTTATCTCTAAACGACCTGTTTTGTTATGCCGAAGGTTACTTCACATCTGATGGTGGGGTCCAGCATAAATCTTATATCCTTCTTATGGCCAATAACAATTATTATACCCATTGTATTTTTGCTTCTAACACGAGAAAGACACGAAAATATGGATCGCGTAACATTTATGAAATGTTACAGCTGCATCTTAGATCTATTTCGGTGATTCCTAACGTTTGTAGTAAATCCCCTTCTTAATTATGTTTTTTGAACATGAGCTAGGGTATCAGGCACTCCACAGTGTTTACAGTATACAGAGTCCTGACTACGCCCATGGAGGTCTCACACAAGAGCATCCTTTGCTTCCACCTATTTGTACTAGGCTACTTCTGGATTAGTCAATCTCCATAAAATATGATCATTGGATAGTTTCTGTACTTTCGCAATCAACCTGCAATTTCATTTTGTGTTTACCATAGATCCGCTTCAGTCTTAAGTATCGGTTATTTATATTCCCTTGGTTCCTAATTAATTAATCACCGTCTTCATCGTTATCACCATTTTCATCATCATCTCCGTCCTGACAACCTCCTTCGTTGTACGAGCACAAATTAAGCACTATGTCATCATGTCTTCAAGCAATGCATGCTCTCTCTGGTACAGTCTACCTACATGATGCTTAATATACTTTGGATGTTCATTCATTGAAAATTGCAAAATTAGCTTCGAGGTTTTCCTATGCCCAGAACTTAGAATGCAATAAAAATCAAATGTCTTAAATACCATATCTGGATTAGCCTAGATATACATATGCAATTGGATTAATTCATGAGGGCTACTTGTAGCATTGGCCTTTGAGAATATTTTACGGAAGCTATTCTAACAACTCTACGCAGTCATGTGCTCTCAATTCGAATTGCAGAATAAGAATGTATAAAAAAGAAAACTCGTGCCCACTGGCCTGGCGCAAGTCCTCGAAATGAGCACCACTTGGATGACTTACGTATCATCGATACAATTTCAGTACCCCAAATCGAGATTCAATTTCGTGGCAGGGCAGGGAATCAAACCCGGACTACCGGGGCGACAGCCAAGAACGTTAGCCGCTACACTACAAGGTGGTCTCTTTCATTGTCAGCGCAATCAATTGCACGATACCATGTAATTTCTTCACTGGGCAAACTATAATAGTACACATTTCTTCGTATGTTTGGCATTACATAGCCCCTGGTAAATAAGGAAGACGGTTCGCGTACCATAACCCTAAAGTCGAATAGTTCCAAGAACTAACAAACAAAACAGTCTTAAGCACTCCACCGAAAGAAATACAGACAAGCTGGTAGAAAGACAGACAACATATTTTGTAATTTTCAGCGCAAAATAGGCTAATTGTTATATAATGAATAGCACTCTTGGTCTCCATAGTGTTGAAATAATGAATATTGTCCTAAAACTTGAAGGTTTGAAGGATTTCGTATCTTCTTGCTTATTTTGCCGTATATCTTATGTGTAGGTAAATTCCACGAGGTATTGTTTCAGGCCATGTTGAATATAAGAATTCTTTTTATTTTATCGTTTACCCACCAGGGTTGGCTTTTCCCGCGGACTAAGCGAGGGATCTCACCTTTACCGCCACTGGTAGTGTCCTGGAGCTTGGGACTCTGATTCGGGGATACAACTGGAGAGTGTGACTAGCACGTTGCCCAGGCGGCCTCACCTGCAAAGCGAACAGGGGCCTGATGAAGAGATGGGAAGAGTGGGGAGATTAGGCAAAGAAGAGGGAAGGAAGCGGCCGTGGCCTTACGTTAGGTACCCGAAGACGAAGTGGGAAACCACGGAAAACCACTTCGAGGATGGTTGAGGTGGGAGTCGAAACCCCTCTACTCATTTGGACCACCCGAGGCTGAGTAGACCCCAATCCAGTCCTCACACCACTTTTCAAATTTCGTGGCAGAGCCGGGAATCGAACCGCGGAAGTCCTGGGTGGCAGCTAATCATGCTGAAACTACACCACGGAGGCGACTTGAATATAAGAATAACAGACATAAATGACCTTAGATTGAGACGGAATATCTTTCATTTTAAAATCCTGATGAATTTACTAACGCATAAAAAGATGGTATATTGGCTTTCACGGCCGGTGAAGTAAAACTCAGCATTCTTCTAGGTTTGTGCCGTGTCTTGTGTGGGGTTTCGCCTAGGACACCAAGCTGGCTCATCGGCAGGCTCTTGGTGTCCCCGCCTGGACCCCCACAGGAGTGACGAACTGCGCGCCATCTCCCTTTATATTAGGTGCAACTGCACCACTTGATTGCGAGAACTAAAAGCTCAAGCAGCCTTAACCTCCCTATGAAGGTTTCCAAAAAGATGGTATATTGGCTTTCACGGCCGGTGAACTCAGCTGAGTTTTACTAACGCATGTTCCTCGAATTCACATATCCCTGAAGAGCATCAATCTAGTCATTTGGTGAATTCAGAATCTTGTTATTGAAATACAGTTTTATAGTCCTAATGTAGTTTTTTGGTTCTACCCATAATTTTTCCGGTCGCTATTAGGTAGGGGATGTGGTTAGACAGTTTCCTTGTGGGAATGATTTCACGGATAGATGCCTTCATGACGTCAATCTAATGAGAGGAGTTAATGACAAATAAAATTAATGAGGTAATGTATGGAGTGGCTGTGTGTGGTCTTTCGAGTTTGGAGTAGTCTGACCATGCACGTTAACGTGTTTAGCAACCTCGGCTGGTTTGTGACATTATGTCAACAAATTAAAAAATGTATTTTAACTCTCCTGATTCCATACCGGCCCCTGATTCTATTTTAGGACTATTATATCTCGCTGCACCTGCTACATCACCCAAAAAGTATGCAAATTTCTGTATCCTTGCTGCAGATCTGGTTCATGTGCGTCCAAATATCATGTCTTATATGTCTACGGTTTGATTCATTAATGAGTGACTCTCCCACTATGCTATTTTTGTCCTCCCCACTTTATGAGCACGGCAGACCACACGCATGTGCCACAATGTTGGCTCTAGTGCGGCTAGTGTCCAGGCTCCGCGCTCAGTACTAAACGTACTTCAGTACCCGGTCAAATGGACAGTGCTTGTGCGACTAAGCGCTGCAGAGCTAGTGTGCTGTCGTGCTGCACTGCTCAGAACTGGACCGAGTAGGGCTGCGCTCGGCCGGGACGAGTAAATTTCTCGCTAGCACTGCTTCACCTTGCCCATTGCACGGCCCTGCTGAGTTGTACCAGAAATTAACATACAGTATTATGAAGATATTACAATTGAGTGTTATGTAAAATTGAAGCTGAATACGACGTAAGATGAATTTATGTTTATGTACCTGCGTTTTACATAGATTAGTTCGCAGAGTGGTGGGGGAAGAGTCGAGTTTTCCTCTAGCCAGCTTCACAGAATGGGATCATATTTTCTTTGGATCTCAAGGCGAGACCTTGTTTCGAAATCAGACTTCCGTGCGTGTCGTGTCGTGAAAAAATTCGTTGCGCGGAGATGAGAACCTTTGTACGTGCGCGAGTGATGATTAGTGATGATTATTCACATATGGACTTGTGATTTCGCAGTGAAGTAAGATATTTGATCGCATTGGAACATATACATTTATAAAGTTGTATGCACAGTTTACGCTACATGCTTACGATTGTCTCGAGTCATCATTCCTATCCTATATTTGAACACTGTTTTTTTTTGCTGTCTATGATATTCAATTTTGTATTCAAATTTGGATAACATTACGTCTAAGGAAGAGCAGTTATATACATACTTCTGACTACGTTTATATGAGACAATATTTATCATGATGTCGAGAGGAACTGAAGGCCAAGTATGGAACAAAGATCATAATACATGATGTTTTTTTTGTCGTGTCGTGTGGCCTCCTGAGAGACCGAGTGCAGGTCTTTCTAGTTGACGCCCATAGGTGACCTGCGCGTCGGGATGAAAGATGGAATGGATGAAGATGAATGAAACTGAGCAAGGTTGTGGAAGGAAGCTGCCGTGGCCTGTCAGAAGGTACCGTCCCAGCATTTGTCTGGTGTTTAAAATGGGAAACCACGGAAAAACATTTCAAGGACGTCCGACGGTGGGGCTCGAACCCACGCGTCTACCGTGTCAGCATAGAGCTTGACCCCATATCCTAACGCTGCGCTTTAGCCAGCGTAGCCACTGCTGTCGGTATACATGAAGTTAAGGTTGAATCATCCTGGAGTTCCAGTGAAGCCTACATCTACTAATGATATTTTCGATGAGGAAAATCAACATATCTAAATTCATGAAGGGAACATATGGAAACCACTGAAATACTTCCGAATTATACTGCTTTTACAAGAATTTAATCTACTTCCAAGAGAGATGCTGAATACAATCGAGTGTATGAGACCGATGATGAACCTGAGATCCTGTTTAATTCTATGGAAAGAAGGAGGAGTAGCTTGTGGGAGTTAATCGAGTTCGATCCCAGGATGGAGGAACGTGATGGACATCAACACTGGTTTCAAATGGGCGTATTGGCGAATTACTGACGTATGCTTTCTACCAGAATCATCGCTAAGTTAGTGAATCGACATTCTTTTCAGTAGAAGATGTACTAGGAGTATTGTGTTGTAACCAGTTGCCATTCTTTTATCAGTATGATTAGGAGTGCTCTGTCGTGCCTGGCCCCATTCCTATTCGATTTTGGTACGAATAACGAACGCATCCATATTTCAATTTGATCTTTTCGGATCGTGCGAATACATGTATTTCGATTTCGAGTTATTTGTAGTTTATTAATCTACGATGAATATGTTTAATTGTTGTCTACAATTGGAGTCCTAAGCGAGCTCTGTAAGTTTAGTAGTTGCCGAGATACAGTTATACAAAGATTGGATGTTTTTTCAAAAAAGTAAAAATTGTTGGTTTTGGTCTCCTAATTTGACAAATATTGTCAAAAATACTCATCCTATGATAAATGTCATTGATAATGAACTTGAAGTTTATTTGTTTACCTTTAATTTGAGCATTAACGAAAACCTATAGGCCCAGTACTTCTCTCAAATGTGGCATGTAACTGAAAACCTTGAAAAATTGAATTTGAGAGGAATGAAAGAAGAGAGTTCACATAGGTACTAGTTTGTTTCATTACAAAAGGAAAACGTTACATCTAAATTTATTTTACAATTTAACTTGTGATGGTCTGGGTCTCGAAAAATCTTCCTCCGACGATGGTGCAGGTTTATTGGAGGAATTTTTGAACTGAACAGCAGGCGCAAGCTGGTTTTGCAGTTCTAGCAATGTAGGAGTGGGGATGTCTTCCTCATCGTCCTAATCCTCTAGATGAAGCGATTGCACATTTCGACACATTTTGCCACCAAAAAAATCGAAAAAGGGCTGAGCATTTCAGCCCAGCTTTGCGGCAACTGCAACCGCTGCTGCAACCTTTTCTGCAATTGCAGGAAATCATGCGCAGTAGGTGCACGTAGTTGTAGTGATAGGGGTAAACCCTTGACCTTTAAGCTTCCATCCCCAATCTGTAGGAATTTTGTTGACCCCCAACCACTTTTGAACTTGGTGGTAAGTTCTGTAAGCATGGTGGCGTGCTGCATCCACTGTTGGGGAGCAAGCGTGCAAGATTGATTTTGATGTTGGTTACAGATGTAACAAAACAGTTGGTAGCGAAGGCTATTCATGGAGTCTGTTAGAAAATCTCCCCCGTACAAATAAACAAAGCACTTCTTCCCAGCTTTTGCTATGGTTTCGTTACTGGAGTCTGACAGCAGTTCTGCCAGTTCTACAAGGTGGGGATTATTTTATATATTACCTAACTTGGTTTTACCATGCTCATAAGGGGCTGAAGTGGTGTCACACCCACTGAATGCATGGATAAAAAGCCACTGTGTCTGGTGAGTGTTGAGCAGGTCGATGTGTGAAAGAGGAGTTTGAGTAATGGACACAGCCGGCTTCACCTTTGATACTCTTCTGAAGGTAGATGTTAGTTTCACCTGAGCCTAAGCCATTGAGGAGTGCGAGGAAGTCAATATTTTCTCCTACTACGATCACACGGTCGAATGTAGGACTTTCGGATAGTGCCATGGCAATGATGTCCCGATCAGCATCTCCTTCGGTTACTTTTACTTGTATGCCATGCTGTTCGAATGAATCGCAAAGATGTGGGATGAGGCACCTCTTGTTCTCATTGGCCAACACTTTTTTCTGAGGTAGTTGGATGACGGTGGATTCTTCAAAAATGATGTCATTGCAGAAGTGAGTAGCACAGCGTTGGAGTGGTTCAGCACTTTTTATTAGTGGCCTCTTCTGGATAACCGTCAAAAACTACCAAGACGTTGCTACCAATGTGGTTTTTAATGTAGCTTATGTAACCTGAAATAATGGCTGTCACAAACGTTTTGCACTGCCAGACAACCTTGTGTAAAAGATTGCCCCCATCCAAAACAACGTACCGTAAGTATTGGAGTCAGCTGGTGTGTGGCTGGATAGTGAAGTGGAAGCAGAGAAGAGACTGGACTTGGTCCCCTTACACACCCCCTGTTCATTAAAAAAGACATTGGGAATGGGGCTAATTCATGTTTAAAATGTTCTTTCAGTTCTTCGTCCGACTTTTTGGTTACGCACACCCTTTGGAAAATAGTAAGTGGATCGACAACTACTCTCTTATTCCCCACTTTAACAAAGGTGGTGATGGATGACAATATGGCTACTTTGTCCTTACGTTTAAAGATTACTTTATCAAACGTATTCTCAATGATTTTCTTAACACCTTCAGTTCCCAGTTGTTGGGCCAAGTGGCAATTTATGTTAGGGCCATCAACTATTCCACTACTGATGGATCCAATTTATCAGTGATGGGAAATGGAGGGTGGAGAACAAACCAGTTTTTTAGTTTTTCTGCATCACCATTATCTCGAATGATTCGAGAAGGCCTCATAACAACATGATGTTCACCATCAGGATAGGAGATGTGGCAGAAACGTTCCAGTTCCTCGCATACGTTTACCATGAACACCATTCATACGGTCCACCAGACTAGCACACTGCTGGAGATTCCTCGCCCCTGTGTCAATCCAACATAGTTTTTCATAGACCGCATCAATTTTTGTTCAATTGTTAAGTCTGACCATAGACCAAACCAAAACTTTTCAGATCGGCGGATAGTAAATCCTCCTTCTGTAAACATCTTAAACTCAGTAGGATCCATCCGATCTTCTAGAGCCATCATATCTTGCAGATAGGTGATCACTATTTGCGTAGACATAGTGACCAGTAGAATGAGAAAAAGGTAGCATTTTATGGAGAGAATACAGGTGAAGGTTCCAAACACCAGCACGCTCTGCCTAAAGGAATATTTTATGAGAGTGCACAATCATGTGAAAATATTGGACCCACAGCTCATCCAATGCCGTTTTGAATTTGGCACTTAGGGGTGGTAAGTCTCGTTTTCCTATACAAACATGATGAGAGACCTCTCACTTTCATGTAGCATCATTTCAGTTGCAGTTCCTCCTCAACCATTTCTACCTCATCCATAAAAATGCAGAGTTGAAGCATATCGACGCTATGATCACACAAAAATATTCAAACCAAAATAACACTGCAAATGATCGCAAATAACTACAAGCCATTATAAGTAATAATATACGTACCGGAATCTAACACATCGTTTCAGTAAATAATTAATAATTACCACGGAAATTTCCCATAATTATGAAACTATTGTAAGGTATACTTATAATAATATTAACTCCGATTTAATCTGTACAGGCCCTGTAGGTGGTGTCGGATACGCTCAAAACTTGTTTTGATTGATTTCACCCTATTTCTATTTTTCAAGGTTCTCTGTTACATGCCACATTTGGGAGAAGCACTAGGCCTACAGGTACCCGTAAAAGCTCAAATTAAAGGTAAACAAATAAACTTAAAGGTCATTATCAATGGCATTTATCATAGGGTGAGAATTTTTGACAATATTTGTCCAATTAGGGGACGATTTTTGCTTTTTTGAAAAACATCTAATCTTAAAATAATTGTATCTCGGGAACTACTAAACATACAGGGCTCTCTTAGGACTCAAATTGTAGACAATTTAATATCATTGTAAACAGTTCTTAACAATGTTTTCTCTCAGACGCTTAGTTTACACGACATTGAGCAAAAACTGAAAAAAGTGGAAATATCTGGCTGTTTTTTGGCTATTACACAGCTAGCACAGGACTTTCGAAGTTGCAAATTTGTTTTTTTACTATTGGCAGAGGTAAAAAAAAATTAGAACTACATGACCTTTTGCAAGGTCGGGCTCCTTTTTATGTCTAATTTGACTGGACTACAGGACTTGTTGTAACGTTTTGTAAGATTCAGGGAGAGCTTTTTATGGTTGAATCTTAATTAGAAGTTGCTTTCTTGCTTTCTTTTGAAGAGTAATTCCATTTTTGAGAAATCTCTAGATTCTTTTGAGATGGATCAGTCATTGAAAAGCTTTAATGAATCACAGTGAGTAACTTTATTACCGGGAGGAATCATGGTGTAGAGTAGATCACTGTCTTTTGGATTTCACTTGAGTAGAGATATTTTCTATTTTGTCAGATCTTTGATCTTATTTTTCAACTTGCTACAGCAAGGAGAGTTTGTTTAAGTAATTGTAAGATTTCAGATTAGTTATTCATGATTGATAAAATCGTCGAACTGAGAATTATATTGACTGACATGTTTTCTTGAAGAACAATATTTCTGAATAAGAAGTTATAAACTTATTGCTATTAAATGTATGTTGAGGTGTATTTTGATAGGTGATGCGACTTAAATTCTTTTGGAATGATCATGTAACCTTGATTCAACGATTTGTACAATGTAAGAAAGGTGTTACGATTTTATATTGCCACATTTGTCTGTGGAACGTTTGTGAAAAGGTAGTTGTTGCATTTGAAAAGACATCGGCAATTATGAGAGTGTTATATATTCGTCGAATTTAATGATTTTTATGTGAGCAATATATTAGAACAGAATTGATGTGTGAGCTTATGATAGCTATTGATATTACGAGTTTGTGGAATGTTAAGGAAATTATAATGGTATAATTATAAAAAAAGGTGGTACTCTTATTGTCAGGTGTGACATACATTATTAAGCGTATTGAAATGCATAGTACCAGAGGAATGGGAACTTTGTAAATGAGAATTCTTCATGTACGGCTGGAAGAATCGAATGGTATCATAAGTTATCAATTATATATGAGAATTGGTAATGCAAAACCAATTGAGATGTTTTTCAACATCATACATATATATTTAACATGATGATGACGTTGATATTTAACTTTACTTGTTTGGTGAAAAGCATACTTGAAATGAACATTTTTGGAATAAATAAAGCAATGGCTTGGATGAGGAAGCATGGTTTGATATAATTGAGACTTTTAACGAACATACGTGTATATGTATATAAGGTGGTGTATGGTAGTGAAAATTATTTCACAAGTTATGGATCATACTGGACTTCTTGATGCCATATTCTTAGGTGAATTTGAACATGATTCTAACCTGAATTCAATGCTTTATTTAAATTAATATTGGACATATTGATACATTATTTGAGTCCATTGTGACAACGAGTTAAGATCATCAATATCCGTCAGAATAATTTGGTATTTTATTTCATTTTATGTTATGTCTTAAATGAATAAATTATTGATAATTTTATTTTAATATCAGTATGAAGTGGTGATTCATAACCGTGATGGAAGGTTGTGGTAGAAAGACTATTGATAGGTGTTTCTCGAATCCTTACTACTCTCTGAGATTTCTTCTATTGTTTGAGTCTTGAGTTTTTCTGAGCTAGTTAATTATTTTTATCTATAGTGTTTCCTAACGCAATTTTGGTAGGATTAACATGTCCCCTCCTCATCCTTTACTTGTTGGTAGGATCTGGGGGTTTTTCTTGCCGGGTATTTTCAGGTTCTACGATCCAGCAGTCTTCATCGGATTCAATAAGTTCAGGTTTGATATAAACGGTTACAGTACCTAACGTAAGGCCACGGCCGCCTCCTTCCCTCTTCCTTGCCTATTCCTCCCAATCTTGCCATCCTTTCCATCCCTCAAAGGGACCCTGTTCGCTTTGCAGGTGAGGCCACCTGGGCGAGGTTCTCGTCCCACCTCCCCAGTTGTATCCTACGACCCGATGTTTCAAGCTCCAGGACACTGCCCTGGAGGCGGTAAAGGTGGGATCCCTCGCTGAGTCTGAGGGAAAAACCAACCATGGAGTGTAAACCGAGTGAGAAAAATAAAAAAAAATCCAACCAAAGGTAGCTACTTAAAACTCTGTCTTGTATCTTGAAAGCAATACCGATTTGTGGATGAGGGTATATTACTCATACCAGCGTAAATACCTCACAAATTAGTCTACAAATGCCAATGACATGACATTTTGAGTGTTAATAGTACTCGGCAATTGCATTGAGAACAGCCCATAACCGCGAGAACAATACAATATTCCTAAAACTCATAGCTCCATACCGTTATATTTCCACTACGCACAATGCAGTGGGAACCCACGTGGATAGGTCAGGGCCGTCGCGAGGGCGGCGCGAGAGGTGCGGTCGCGCCAGGCCCCGGACTCAGAAAGGTCCCGTGTTTCTCGCCATTTTTTTCTCATAAATGAAAAAATAAAAATAAAGATAGTGTGTTTGAAACAGTCCAACCCAAACTAAAATTGGTCCTCCGCTATGTTGATATGATGGCAGAAACTCCAAGGATCGTTCATCGAATTTTTGGAGGTACACGGCACTATGGAAATGGGGGTAGCTGATTTTTAGAGGGAGTATTAGACGATAATGATCTTGATATCATGGATTGTAGGGGACAAGGATATGACAACGGTGCTAATATGAAGGCCTAGTATAAGGGAGTGCAGACGCGAGTAAAAATATTAATAAACGAGCAATGTTCACGGCATGTGTTGCACATAATCTTAACTTTCTTTTGGGTGGCATGGTTAAATGCAATAAGGACGCTATAGTTCAGCGTCTGTATACTTTGTTTGTGGCTTCCACGGAAAGGTGGGACATTTTGTGCGAACTATGTCCTGGCCTCCTCACACTAAAATCTTTATCTAGCACGAGATGGGAATGTTGAATTGACATTGTCAAGCCCATCACGTACCAGTTAGGCAAAGTAAACGAAGCTCTAGAAAAAGTGGCAGAAACTACCAAACATCCTGTTACCCGGTCATAGGCCCAATCTTCGTTGCTTCATAAAAATTCGTATCTGGAACGATATTTTATTTTCTGTGAACCCAACAAGTAAAACTCTCCAATCTGAGAAGACTTCGTTAGATACGCCTATAACCGAACTTCAGGGCCTAAAGTCATTTTTTGAAAATTATCGCAACACTGGCTTTAACAGTGCCCACCGCTAAAGAAATAATGGATCATTTGGGCTATGCAAAGACATTTTCTATTCGCCGTCAAGGCAATCGCAAAAGGTTCCTTGATGAAATAAATCAGCAAAATGATCAACAGGTGGAAAAAACCGAAGAGGAACATTAAAAAGATGCTGAAAAGAAATTTCGGACAAATTACTTTTTGTCTGTCGTAGATACTGCACTGAGCTGCTTAGAAAATAGATTTAACGAAGTTTTTTTTCCGGAATAATTTGGATTTCTTTTCGATCCTTCCAAGCTTTCCAATTTGTAGGAAAAGCAATTGAAAGACCATTGTCAAACACACTCTAATTTTCTAAAAGACGGGGAGCTTGAAGATTTGGATGCAGAAGATCTTTTTCTGGAGCTACAATTATTTTGGTACGCGGTTCCGTCATCTATAAAAAGTGCACTAGAGTACTTAGCCCCGATAAGGGAGTTCTATCCTAATTTAACGATGGCATATCGAATTATGCTTACAATTCCTATAACGGTTGCGTCGGGGGAAATGAGTTTTTCCATTTTGAAACTAATCAAACCAAGTCGTTCCGTGAAGAACTAAAGCTTATTTTCATATATCCTACTTATGTTAATTCCCACTATCAACAAACAAAATATCTTGCCACGATGGGTGAGTGGTCAACGTGTCGGTCTACTAACCCCAAGCTTGCATATTCGCTCCTGGCCGTGGTAAGTGATTTTCGAAAGGCGGCAAAAATTACGACACCATGTCATACGATGTTGGCATGTCAAAGGACCCATTTGAATTCAGTAGGCCGGGTTCATAATGTCAAAATTAATCTCGGGAGTTTCCGCCAACACAAAGTTCCCCATTTATCTACTAGAAAGCGCTATAGTGTTCAAGGAGCTTAGATATCTAACCTCCTTGACTTTCATAGTGCTTCAAGGAACAACGAAATTCGACATGCAAGCTACCCTTTGGGTGTCAAATAACAAAGCTTGCATCCGGCACCCGAGGCATTACGATATTATTATTATTATTATTAACATACAAAATTTCAGTTTGATTGCTGTGGTATATTCTTAGATATTGAGAACCGACTAAATATTTCGGATGGTCGCCATGTTGGATTTTTATAAATGTAGGTCTTAGAGTTATGTATTATTACATGAAGATTATTGTGTACTTGTAGTATTCAAACTTCAAACGCATGATTAGGACACAAGAATTAAAAACGAGATTTTAAAATTTCGCACAGCTGCCATCTTGTGGTTATGGAAACAATTGAAATAAATTAGATGCCAGTGGATTAACGTTTGTAAAAGAATTTACTGTACCAAATTTCACTGCACTCGGATGGTTATATTGCGAGAAACGTCCATGTGAATATTTATACTTCGCGTCGCCGCCATGTTGGATTCGTGATCACCAGGGTATTGCATTACAATGTGTATAAACATTTGCTGTAACAAGTTTCATTGCGTTTGGATCTTTAAATCGCGAGAAAAGTCTATTTAAAACTGTCAACTTCGCCATGTTCGTTTTGTAGTTAACCGATTTTTGAAAGTCTCATAGATGAACTTCCAGTAGTGCCCTTTATCTCCATACAAAATTTCAGGGTGATACTGGTAATAGTTTCAGAGATATAGAATGCCGGTGAAATATTTCGCACAGCCGCCATCTTGAGGTTATGTAAACAATTGAACGAAGTTAGATGTCGGTGCATTACAATGTGTATAAACCAGTGCCGGATTAAGGTAAAATGAGGCCCAAGTCCCTCAGACTTTTGGGGCCCCTTTATTTTTTTTCAAATAATTTTTATTTTTAGCACCTGTACATTTAATAAAGTATAGCCTATACAAGAGTTTTTTTTCTCAAGATAAATAATACACTTTTTATTGAATCATATATACATACTGTACATTTCAATTGAAACGATCATCGTTATTTGAAAACATTTCAGATGATTTGATGAACAATTTAACAAATCATACTATTTTTTACTTATGTAAAATGTAATGTTTTTTTTTTCGGTCAATTAAATCTTCTACAGTGTCATCAAAATCAATTTCCCGCAGAACATCTGACTCGATATAGGCTACATTAAACTTAGCATGTGTAATCGTTCTTGTGACATGATACTTCGTTGCGCACTTTTGATCCGTTTCATTTTTGAAAACGAGCGCTCCGCAGAACAATTCGTTATCATGAGGGTCAGGAAAATGTGAAAAGCAATTTCAACGTTCGGAAAAACAGACTCAAGCTTGTATCGAATAAGAATTTCGTAAAGTTCAGAATGAGTGAACTCAGTTTTTAAAGGATATTGTAAGTTAATATAATGCTGAAACTGTCTCAGTTCTGGACAAACATTTTCTAAATCTTCGGAATAAAATTTGGGGGACCCCAGATAATTCGGGGCCCTAGGCCTGGGCCTAATGGGTAAACCAGCACTGGTATAAACATTAGGTACTGTACCAAGTTTCATTGCGTTTGTTTGGTTAAATCGCGAGAAACGTCTATTTAAAAGTCGCAACTTCGCTTGGCTGCCACGGTGGTTTTGTAGTTACCAGGTTTACAAAGTCACATACAAAATTCCAGGGGCTGTAATAGTTTCGGAGATATTGAATGCTGATGAAATATTTCGCACAGCCGCCATGTTGGATTGGTAAAACGTAACAAAATTTGAAGGGCACGGTCGTCCGGAATAGTGCTATGAACTTACCGAGTTTCATTGAAATCGCTCCAGCCGTTTAGATTTTATTAGTGGGGGGGACACACACACGCACACACAGACAGACAAACGGACCAAAGGTGATCTCATAGGCCTATTTTTTTCATAAATGAAAATAGGCTAAAAACTATTTGCGATCAACGATGGCGCAGGAGCGTCTGAACGGTTTGGCTACTCCGTCAATCGAATGTGAAACGGCCAAAAAATTAGAAATGAATGATTTAATCAGCACTTTTGCCCTAGCAGAGACCCGCAAAGCGCCTTTTACATAAATAAAAAGCTCTAAATTCTAAACAAAAAAACATTTTTTTAAATATAGCCTGCCTTGTGAACCATGTCATTTCTTGAACAAAGGTGCCGTTCAGGTTATATTTATCAATGAAAGTAGACTTATAGCACTTTTAGTAGTTTAGTTTATGAACAACTGTATAGCCGTAGAAATGTTGAAATATGTAAACGTGATTGCGTATTATTATTAATTATGTACCTTTGGGTAAGAAAGTACATCAAGCACATGCTTAGTTTTCCAAATATATTATTTATGCCAAAAAAAATCACCTGTGTTAGCTCATTATATCAGGATTCCATCGATATTGCTTGTTGCTTTTATCTGATCAGGTGCTTCCTGTATTGAATTTCAAGCTTATCCTATTTGTTGAGGTTTGTTTAGAAACTAGAAATGTTATAAAATGAGTTTTAACTAGCCTAAAATTGTAATTTCTTTTAAAACATCACTCTCCGTACAGCACAGCCACTCACAGTCTAAAATTTGCATTTACTACCCTCCCCCCGCGAACTCATGCCTACTAGGCCCCCTAGGCCCCGCGCACCCTCGCGACGGCCCTGGGATAGGTGATGCGATCAAGGTGGCCGTGGGTTAAGCGAACACCTGCACATTTCAAAGGCATTACAAGAGAAGAAGGGAAAATAAATCTTATGCTTGAACGTGAACATTAATATTTCTAATGCCCGACGACTAAAATCGTATTCGAACCGGTAAGAACGGGTTAGATAAAGAAAGTCTAGTGTCCAACGCTGAAGTTTTCACTATCTATCTTTGTGAGGTATTCTGCACTATTTTCAATGTCTAAGTCTTCCTGGCTAAAATAGCAATGCGTTGGACTCCCAATTGAAATAATCGGAAATCGTTACTTGTTAGGTTCTTCTAGATTGTTTTAACTTAAGTTTTATCGACCGTGTCGACCATTTTACCAATGGCTTACTACGGAAATGATACGAGAGATCACAGACGATTATTGGGGAGGGGACACTAGTACTATAATATAGTGAGCACATGCATTTTCAGGCTGGATTCCATGAACGTTACATTGAGATCAATGTGGTATTACCCGAAAAATCTTAATATGTACTTGTCAAATACAGTTATCGTTTTGTTAAAATGTAATAACAAAATATATCATTTTCATATAATATATTTTAGTCGGTTACCCACCAGATTGGCTTTACCCTCGGACTCAGGTAGGGATCCCACCACTACCGCCACCAGGGCAGTATCCTGGAGCTTGAAACATTGAGTGGAGGGATACAACTGGGGAGGTGAGACAAGCATCTCGCCCAGGCGACCTCACCTGCAAAGTGAACAGGGACCTTATGAGGGAGGAGAAGGGGGGGGGGATATTGGAAGGGATATGCAAGGAAGAGGGAAGGAGGCGGCCGTGGCCTTACGGTAGGTATTCAGCCCGAATAAACATGAACAGTACTTGTCGAATCCGATAAAATAGCTGGATCGTAGAACCTGAAAGTACCCGGCAAGAAAAACCCTCAAAATCCTACCAATAAGTACTACATCTAAGGGAACAATTTCCTAACAAAGATTGCGTTACGAAAAAGAACCAATGATGAAAGAAAATAAACAAGCTCAATCGGTAAAAATCCAGAAACAAGAATAATAAAATATAAAGGAAATGGGGCTAATATGGGAATAACACCCAACACTGGGCTTCATAACACAATCTAACACAACTTATTATACATCACAACGTCAACCTTCCCAAAAACAGAACTACATTTATTGAATCGAAGACTGATACATGAAAAGATTAGTTTCCCTGTCAAAAAGATCAAAAATGATATAACACACCACATGAACCACGCCATATTAATGTTTCACGCTTGCAACGTATAAATGCACAAAATTAAATTGAAAAGACCACAATTTCACGTACATTTTGGCGTTCTGTTAAGAATAAACAACCCTCACTCTAAATTTATACATACATTTACATGATATGGCAATCATGATACTGGTAATCATAGTAATCTTAATATAACAATCGTAAATCAGTTATTTCAGATTTCGTTAATTACGTGGACATATTCCAATACTACATACAAATAATTCTCAAAATCACGCTTCATGAATCTTCCTTAGGCATCAAAAATAATTCTAATCTTTTCACAATAATCGATATCAATATCATTCGTCACAACTTAATTTTAAGCTACTGAGATCATCACCAAATTTCACTATTATATGCGTCTGTTTCATAAGAACTGTGCAATTTTGTCATAGTTTGGCCTATTTGACCGAGCAATTAAGCTAAGTTCAAACTTATCTTACATATTCGTGTCGAAAAGTAAATAATGATAATAAAAAGTAAAACCATGAGCTCCGCTTACTAATTTTTCCATATTCTAACATGGTTAATATCATTCAAAATTAATCCTACCATATAAAAAATTTCACTTCCATATATGATCATCTATTTCTCACTAAGTTTTCCATGTCTTAAATCACGACTTAATTCCTTTATGTATACTCATATAATCAACATTCCTTTTAATCTCTTATAATTTCAGTATATATATATCTATATTATTTCCGATTATTCCCCTTCAGGAGAGCGTGAGAACTTGAACCAATCACAGCTTCACTTCCTTTTCCTCTCTTCTTTTCTTCCCAAAACCTCTTCATTAGTTCACTGGGCTTTTTCTTCCTTTCCTCTGTCCATTTTTTCCCTGATGTATCTTTCCTTGAAACTTGTACAATTTTCGTGTTTCTGATTTTATTTCTAAATTGTTCTCTGTCCTTAATGTCGTCTTCAGAGAATTTAAATAATTCCATGTCTTCATGTACTTCTTTAATCCAACTGGTCTTTAATTTACTTGCATTCACGATATTGAAAATCTTCTTAGTGAGTCTGTTCTCATCTATCCTATATGTGTCCATAGAACTGCAGACGTCTCTTCCTAAATTTATCTATAATGGTGTCTGTATTTTCATAAAGTTCCTTTGTTGGTCCCCTGAACCAAATTTCATTACGGAAAGCAGCGCCATGGATTTTCCTAAGAATTTTTCGTTCCTGTTTCTCAATATCATGAATTCTTGTCATTCCTCTAATGACGGTCGTTTCTGCCGCGTACAAGGCTTCAGGCAAGACAACTGTGTTATAATGGCGCAATTTTGCATTGCGAGATACTGCTCTTTGGTTATAATGATTCCATGTCAGCTTGTATGCCTTCTACAATTTTACTATTCTATCTGCATTAGAAATTGTGTTCTATCCTGTGAGTTGGATGGCTTCTCCTAAATATTTGAAGTGAGTGACCTGCGAGATTTTTCCATATTGCGTTCGCAAGGTGATGTTTCCTGTTGATTTGGTATCCATATACTGTTTTTTTTTTTTTCATAGGAAATATCAAGTCCCTTTTTACTGGAGTTTTCATGTAGTTTCTCTAGCGCTAATATGGCTTCATCCTTGTTGTTTGTTAAGATGGCCAGATCATCTGCAAAGGCCAAGCATTTCACAGTGACTCTTTTCCCTTTCTCCTTTCCAATTTGGATACCTTTCACATGCTTTTCCCATTCTGTGATGATTTTGTCCATTACGATGTTGAACAAGAGTGGTGATAAACCATCCCCTTGTCGAACTCCAGTATGTATTGCAAAAGAGTTTGAGATTTCTCCCATGAATTTCACCTTTGAGGTAGTTCCCAATAATGTTTCCTGGATGATGGGTCTGGTCTTCCTGTCAACTCCTAATTCTTCTAGTCTGTTAAACAAGGTTTGTCTCTCAACCGAATCGTAAGCCTTTTTGAAATCCACAAATGTGACTGTAGTGTTCCTGCATCGTCGGATGTGCAGTATGGTCTTGAGGTTCCAGATCTGCTCAATACAGGACCTTCCCTTCCTGAAACATGCCTGATATTCTCCAATATGGTGGTCCACCAGTGGCTCGAGTCGATTCAGCAAAGATTTAGAGAGAATTTTATAAGCGACTGGAAGAAGCGAAATTCCTCTATAATTATTCGGATCAGTTTTGCTTCCCTTCTTATGGAGTGGGTGTATCAAAGCACTCTTCCATTCTTTTGGGATTTTCTCTGTTTTCCAGACATCTGATATTATTCTGTGAATTTTTGGTGTTATGTGTTCATGATCCAATTTCCAAACTTCTGCAATAAGTCCATATTCACCAGGGGCTCTATTGTTTTTAATGACTTGATTATGTCCGCTATTTCTTCATGTGATGGTGGAAGTGAATCAAGGTTGGGCACTGGTTTTGCAAATTGAAGTTGTTCAGAAGGTGCTTCGCAATTAAGGAGTGTACTGAAATATTTAGCTAGAATTTCACAATTATTGCTCGTATTTGCTTCCAGAGATCCATCAGGTCGTTGGAAGCATAAACTAGGAGGTTGAAAGCCTGCTATATTTTCTCTAAAGGTCTGGTAAAAATTTCTGGTGTTGTTCTTAGTGAAGTCCTGCTCTATTTCATTTAGCCTATTATTATCATAATTGCGCTTTTCTCGGCGAATAATTTTAGAAGTGTTTTTCCGAACCTGCACAAATTCTTGCCATTTTTCTGTTGTTTTATGGCTATTGAAATTATTCCATGCTTTAAACCTATATTCAATAGCATGATCGCATGTGATGTTCCACCACCTATGTTTTCTCTTTCTCAGAGGTTGACCGAATTTTATTGCTTGTTTAATTTTCTCTGCAAGTTCAGACCAGCTCGTGGTATCCATTTGACGGATTTCTTCAATGATGTTCATCTTGTTGAATTCAAGGTATTCTGGATCAGTTCGGGAAAGCTGGGTTCCCCTTGTCCTTTGTCTGTTGGGTTGAAATTTTACCTTGATTTGTAGTAAATGATGATCTGAGTCAAAGAATCCTCTCCTGGTTTTCACATTAAGGACTTCTTTAGCGTTCCTTCTAGAGATAGCAACGTGGTCAATCTGGAATTCTCCAAGTGTTTCATTGGGGGACATCCATGTTGTTAATTTACGCGTAGACTTCTGGAATATTGTGTTGACATAATTTGGAGATTGAAATTTTGACAGAAGCTTATAAGGTGTTCACCATTTTTATTGGTTCTGCTATGAGCAGTGTATGGTCCTGTAATTCTCCTATATTTCTTTTCTTTTCCTAACTGACCATTAAAATCCCCCAGTAGAATCTTGACATGATGTTTGGGAATTTTGTTCGTGATTTCCTCCAGAAGTTCCCAGAAGTCTTCCATTACCTGAGGGTCTTTCCTGTTGTAGTCATTCGTTGGTGCATGCACGTTAATCAGTGTGTATACCTTGTTTCCCGATTTTATTGAGAGTGTTGAGAGTCTTTCTGATGGTGAAGTAAAATCAATTACTGAATCTGTGACGGACTTGCTAACCGCGAAACCTGTGCCAAATTGTCTTGGTCCTGTGTTGATCTGCACTGCAGGTTTTCCTTTATAGAGCCTGTAATTCTCAGAATCAAAGTGATTTTCATCTGTAAATCGTGTTTCCTGCAATGCCAAAATTTTGATGCTGAATTTATCAAGCGTATTCCTTAGATGTTTGAGTTTCCCAGGCTTAAGCAAAGTGTTCACATTAAGTGTACCTATGAAACACTTTCCTTTAGGTCGAAGAGGTTTTGAGAAGCTCCGATCCTTCTCTACATGACATGTCTGGTCCCCCAGAATCCTATGACTAGAACAGGGATCCAATCTATCGACTGGGGCCTGGGGTAGTGGAATCTTTTCCTGTCGTTCTGCCATGGTTGCTTCAAGTTGAAGATTGTTTGTGGTGACCTCCGATAGAGATCACAAGATTTTACGACTTAGTTGTTGAGATTAAGCCGTACTTCGAACAGCCGCACCGACTAGGTGAACAGACGCTGCTCACTAGCCGCTGGATGCCAGAACAGACACTAGTGAGTTGGATATATGGACATCCATATACCTTTTACTCTTATCAACCCCGAGCACTGGGGTGCCTCCTCCGCCTCATACGCTCTACTGAAGTCCATCTTCTCCACCGTATTCGCCGTTGAGGTCTTCACTACTAACCCTGAGCTTGGGCCCTCCATATTTGTAACCCCTGGAGAGAGGGTGTCCCAGCATTATAAAGCCCCCAGGAGTTGGGCTACCTGTTGGTCCGCGGGTTCTATTGGGGGGGTATTTGAACCAACCCTACAAACTCTAGGGGCCCCCTATCCGCCACCTGGGGACGCGCTCTCTAGAGGTTACAGGTTTCCCCGATATATATACATGAAAATGAAAATCCACAGCCAGCTTCCAGTCTCCGACCGGGTCAGGAATGGAATGAATGAAGCCCCCATCTAGCGGCGAGGATATGAACTGTCCGGCTGCCGAGGCCTGACGCACTCCTCTGGGGCAATGATTAAATGAATGACAGATGAAATGAAATGATAGTGGAGAGTGTTGCTGGAATGAAATTTTGACAGGGAAAACCGGAGTACCCGTAGAAAAACCTGTCTGCCTCCGTTTTGTCCAGCACAGATCTCACATGGAGTGACCGGGATTTGAACCACGGACCCGGCGGTGAGAGGCCGCCGTGCTGCCGCCTAAGCCACGGAGGCATATATATGCTTCAATAATTTCAATGCCACTTCTACATCAGATATAACTTAATTATATGCTTTAAAAAGATGTGCTGTTGGATTTAATTTTGTTAAATACGTGTTCTATCATCATTTCGTTGATTTTCATGGCTACAATGTATTATAATACTTTTCATTATTATTTGGTAATAATATAGTCAATTACTTTCAGTCTATGCCTTATTTGTTATAAACAATATCAAACATCTTTTAGTTTTCATAATTTTCAGTATAGTTCTCAACTTATTATTCTCAGTTTTAAAAATGTATCCAACTTTCATTAGAATTCAATTAATTATACAAATACGAAAGGATGGTAATTTACCTTACTCAAAAAAGAATATGTAATTGACCCAAAATGTCATTCAACATAATTATAGCCTTAATAGAACATCTCAATGTTGAGAGAATTGGATAATACTGTTCACAGTTCATACATTCTTCAACACAATCTCCTAAATACGCTGAAAAAGTATCCTTCAATTCAAAACTTCCTGATATCGGTGATCATATTATATGTAAAATAAATGTCGAAATTATTCATAAACTCCTACAATAAAGTCTATCAAAATCCTAATCCTCTAATTCTTCTTCCTATTACTATAAATCGCCGGCCTCGTGGTGTTGGGGTAGCGCGCCTGCCTCTCACCCGGAGGCCCCGGGTTCGATCCCCGGCTCCGTCAGGGATTTTAAAACTGACGTGAGGGTTGGAACGGGGTGCACTCAGCCTCGTGAGGACAATTGAGTAGCTGTCTGACGGTGAGACAGTGCCCCGGTCACGAAAACCAAGATTAACGACCGAGGGGACTCGACGCGCTGACCACGCGTCACCCCAAAATCTGCAGGCCAATTGGCTGGGCAGCGGTCGCTTGGTAGGCCTAGGCCCTTCAAGGGCTGTAGTGCCACGGGGAAAGAAAGAAAGAAAGAAAGAAAGAAAGAAAGAAAGAAAGATTACTATAAATCTTCTTGCCAACAAATTCTATTTCCTATAGCATATTTTCAGAGCAGACAAATCTTCATTCGAACGAGTAGCAAATCGAAAATATTCCTGATCCAAAAGAAAGTCAATCCAAAATAGAGGATGAATTCGCAAACGAACCAAAATCCTACTTGAAAATTGGCGAAACATGAAAAGTGTAGTATATCCACACCATACTGCAATTTGTTATTGTTGTTGTTGTTTGAGTCTTCAGTCTTTTGACTGGTTTGATATTGCTCTCCATGCTTCCCTGTCCTGAGCTAATCGTTTCATCTCTACAAGTCTACCACGCCCTACATCCTAGGCAATCTGTTTAATATATTCTAACCTTGGTCTACCCCTACTGTTCTCATCCTCGACCGTTCCTTCTATAACTATGTTTGCTATCCCTGGGTGTCTTAGTACGTGTCCTACCAGCCTATATGTTCTCTTCATTAGCAGTTGCCAGAAACATCTCTCCTCACCCACTCGTCTTAATACCTTTTGATTCGCAACCCTATCTACCCATCTGATGTTCATCATTCTCCTGTATCACCGCATTTCACTAGTCCAAATTTCACTTCCATAGAGCGCCACGCTCCAGACAAAGGCTACCAAAAATGACAAAAATGGATAAATGGTAAACTCCAACATACATCAAACTACTACTACTACTAATAATAATAAACCCTGGCACTACAGCCCATGAAGGGCCTTGGCCTACCAAGCGACCGCTGCCCAGCCATTTGGCCTGCAGATATTTGGGTGACAGGTGGCAAATGCATCGGCCCCCTCGGCCGTTAATCTTGGTTTTCGTGACTGGGGTGCCGCCTCACTGGCAGGCAGCTACTCAATTGTCCTCACGAGGCTGAGTGCACCCTGTTCCAGCCCTGACATCAGTTTCTAAAATCTTTGACGGAGCCGGGAATCGATCCCGGGGCCTCCGGGTGTGAGGCAGACACGCTTGATTGATAGATTGCAGTCCACAATCCAGGAAGGAACGAGAGGGAGGAGTCCATAGCCCAGTTCGAGACCAAGACAGGCAGATGGGTGAACAGAACCGCAATTCCGTTTTTGGAAGAGACCATTTTGTATCTTCGAATATGCAATTTCTACCAGACTCAGCACAAGGTAGATAAGAAAATTTTATTTTAGTGTCGGTTTGAATGCCGGCCCCGTGGTGTTGGGGTAGCGTGTCGATTACAGCTCTTGCTTTAGATATAAAGTCAATTCCTAGGATGATGTCAAAATTAATATTCTTAACCACAACAAACTTGTGTTCATAGGATGTGTTATTAATATCAAAGTTCATTAACACTTGCATTTTGCATTTGATGGGATTATCTTGAAAAATTCCTTTAATTTTAACTGATGATACTGGCAAAATCGTGAGATGATCTCCCTTGAGCTACCTCAGGTAAAATTCTTCTGAGATTATAGAAATAGCGGCCCCAGTACCAATAAGTGCTCTACAATTCTACTTTCGTACCTGAATGTTTATAATGGGTAGCTCTGCAGGACTTTCTTTTAGTATACTCTCCTCCTCATATAGGAAATATTCGTCAGTTGCTTCATAAATCTCGTTAATCGTGAGAATAAATGGAGATGTAGAATAAGATGAAATTAATAGCGTTTCAAAATTAGAGTTCTTTTGAACCAGGGGTTATTTCTCCATTTCTCCCCTGTTGACTGGTGCTAGAATCAGGGTTGACAACTGCGTCATTCCTACAGTCACCTCCCTCTTCTCGTCCTTGGTTCCTCAATTGACCCTGATCTCCTCTGTGCCTTTCATAATAACGTTCTCTATTGAAATCCTCATCTCTGTAGTTTATATAACGATTAAATCTCTAACGGATGTGTTATTTTGGATATACGTAGTTTCTCGGTAATTATTTCCTGCGCAATAAATTTCTCTCCTATCGTTTTAATATCGCTGTTGCAATGGTCTTACCTGGTATCTTCTATACCTTGGTTCATACCTTCACCCTTGTGAATAATTACTCCTCATGGAACCCTTTCTTTTAACTTCTCTTGCATACGGCCTCTCAGTGTTGTATTCGATCCATGACTACTGCATCGTTGCCCCTAGATTCTTGCCAAACATTTCTTAAAATTGCCGGACTTGCAGTAGAACTGGTTTTATCTAGACTTGTAATAGCTCATCCATCATCGCTAAGTCATTCACTCCCGATGACAATATATATGTTCTTACCTCCACCACTAACTGTCTAGAAATTGCTTCAATGAGCTTTCCTTGTGTTAATGGTGGTTGAAAAAATCGTAACTTCGCTAAGTGAGAAGGAATGTATTCAGCATAGCTTGCAGGACCTGAACTGGAGTATTTCTTCGAATACACTTCGATTCTGAAATTTTGCTGGGCTTCGATTGACCAAAATCGCTTTATAAAAGCATCAGGAAACTCATCGAGATTCTCGAACGTATATCTGAACGCACAATACCATTGAAGTGGTGCTTCACCAAGGAAACGTTCTACCATTCTAAGTTCTCTCACTCTCTTGATATATAATTTTCGAGAATGTGATCCCTCATACTACGTATGAATTCAATGGGTGTAACACCATCTAAAATGTTAAATTTACGACGCTTGTCCTCAAAGTTGCGTATTACGGTCACGTTATGTATTCTCTCCATGGGCACATGCATTTGATAACCTCCTTTACCTGCATTCGCTACAGGAGTTATATGTCAATTTTATCGCGACTGTTCTATATGCGATTCATTTGTCCTAGTTCCTTTACAAGTTTCTTCCATTGTTGCTAATCTGAATTTATTCGATTCTCTTTCTTCCCTGCTTCTCTGTTCGAAATTGCCTAACGTTTCCTTCAGATTATTGCTGATTTGGTTTCTTAACTCGTCCTTAAGAGCTTCTATGTTAATTTGTTATCTTAAGTTTATATTATCAAGCCGTTCCCTAATATAATTTAATTCGGAAGTTTTCTTTTCCCTTTTTGCATTTAAGTCTAGCTTACATTGATCTAATTTGGTCCCCAAGTCTTTAATTTAATTTTCGAATTCCGATCTAAATTCAGATCAAGTTTCAATATGAGAATTTTGTACACAGTTGATCCCTTTACAGAGATCTTCTCTAACAATTGTTACAACCCTATTATCATTTACTTCAGTAGTGACTAGTTTCTTTTCAATTTCAGTTCAAATGCTTTTAACATATTCATCATTTATTTTAATCATGTCTAGCCTTATTACCACAATATTAATATTTATTACAGTTTTCAAATCAATTTCAATGTCTTCATTTAACAAGTCAGTGTGATCTTTTACTTGAGTTTGTAAAACTACAATATCAGTTTTTAATTGTTCCAATGTAGTTTATGTTTGAATAGAATCATTACTAAACTGTAATTGCAAAGCATCCAAGTTGTCTCTAATCTCTCTTTTGGTTGAATATAACTCCTTTCTAATTTCGTCCTAAAATTTTTTATTATTATTTTTCAAGACATCAAGTTCATTTTGCATGTTTTTGACATTTATTTGCATACTGTTAATAAGCCGTCATTTTGGCTCATGACCTATTTCATGAACTTATTTTGTGCTATCAACAGGCATCAGGCATATGTATTTGAATCTGGCACACTCGTATAAAATTGGTCACTCGGATTCCTCTTGTGTCTAACTGGTGGCTCTGCGCGCGGTTAACAATGCAGTCAAACACAAGGGCTTTTTGTGAAGTGAGTCTTGCAATACTTTGGACATTAAAAATATTCTAATAAGACGTAAAAACTGACAGTTTGAAGGACTTTTGCCGCTTAAAGCATATCGTGGTGTGGTGTGCAACAGTTTATTTATGCATTGTTAAGTCTTCGCGGCTAACCAAAAATAAGATTCTATTGGACCTTCTTAAATTTGGTGCCGGATTTACAATTAGTTCGTCAGTTGTTTGGCAGACATGTTGGCGAGATGACAATTGCCTGGCATCGGGACTGAACGGTAGTGTTTTGCTATTCGCCTCCCTACGCAAGGATTTCCTTGCTAGGGAATGCTGTTAAAGAAGTGGATTGTTTAGAAGAAATACAGAATTTCTACAATGTATGGAGAGCATCATAAAAGAAAGGAATTGCGGTGGAAGGAGTATTTGCTGCTGTAACGACATGAAGCCATGAGGTGATGTAAGCAACTGTTCCATGTTGACTGGAACAAGGAGGCAGCAAATATGTATACCAATTATTTATAATCCCCTAGTGAGTGAATGGTTTGTTTTTAATAGTGTTCCTGGATAAATGAAGGTACTTGCAATGTGTATTTATTTTTTCTTTCATTGTTTTGTTCTAGAATGTATTCTTTTTGACTAGCCATGCCCTGGTAATTTAAACTATAATGGCGGCTCTCCGTTCGTGCAGCTGGTATTGTCTGTGTGCTTGTTGGGCTATAATTCCTTGTTTCATAATATTTTTCACTCACCTTAATTTATTGTCTATTTTGGGAACACTTTAATTTGTTTTCTTTAATAGATTAATTTTCGTCAACATCTAGGCAATTTATTAATGCTACACGGATCCGTGCAATTTTTTATTATTATTAATTGTACAAATATTTATTCTTGTTTTAGCTATATTCCTTCGAGTTTTTTTTTTCGCTTCCTCATTTCACTAGGCTTTTATTTTTTATTTATTGCTATTCTGATATTTTGGAAGCAATATTGATCGAAGTGGGACACCTAATATTTTTCTTTCGTTTTCCGGTATTTCAATTGTTTTGTTATGAATGCTGGTTATGACGTGTTGAGTCTATGACTGCGAGTGCATGGTAATTAACGTGCTTTAAGTGAGGACTGTAATCCTTGTAGTACTATGATGAAATGATATTGTTAGTTATATAAACATTGTGCCGATTTGTGGTTCCTAATTAAGGTATGGAAGTATCAAGACAATTTGATTGTGTTGGCAATTTTATGGCTTAAGTAACGTAAGGTACTGCTGAAGTTATTGAACTGATTTTCATTGTTGTTTTGGTAAATATGTTAGGGTGTCCTGTCACAGTCTTGTAATTTTAAATTCATTTTATTTTAACTTAACTTGTTTATCTTGATGGTTATGGACTTATTAGATTTCTTATAATTTCTCTTTCGTGTACTAGTCCATGTTAATTAGTTGGTTTTTGCCATCTGCTCTGGTGTTTGCCTAGTGATCACTTTTGTGATATTTTCAATGTTTAGCTTGGCCCATTTGTCGGTCAAATTTTATTTATTGTTACTGAGATCCCCGAATGGTAATTATTTATTTACAATTGTTAATTGCTTAAACCATATGCATAATCTTGTTATCAATCACTTATTCATAGATATTATAGTTCTCACCTCGAGTGTTTCAGTCTCGCTATCTCAGGCGTCCTCACTCATGACATACCAGACATCTACTGGTTGATCCACTGTCTGCTGAGTAGTGTCGACTGACGTCACCCTGACTTTCGTTCGACCAATGGCAGGTCTTTGTCTGGTCGGGCGATCTCCAAACTTCGAGAGAGTTCTATGGTCCCTATTTAAGACGCCACTTGCTGGCGTTCTTCATCACTTCGGATCAACCGCCACTTCTGAACCACTTCAACACTTCTGATTCACCACTGCTGATCACTTCAACCCGCTGGTCACCGCTCATGACACCATCGCTGATTTCTACGCTAGCGAGCAGTTACGTCACAAGATCTGCACCATGACGTATTGCTCAAAATGGCAAGAATAATTGCCAGCCGCTGTACTCTTCAACATCACCTTAGAGGGGATACTTGGAATCGTCCTTCAAAATATCTCTGGATCAGCTCTTGGAAACTATAAATGTCATTCCTGCTCAAGAAAAGAAAGTTGACATTTTATCGATGGTGCACATAACTCTAGGCCATGTACGCCTCCTTCCAAGAAAACCGTGAAGACTTTTAAATCAACGTGTGCTAGCTGGAACTTTTTAAGGAGCTGGCTCTTCAACTCTCTTCAACTCTCTTCAACTCTCTTCAACTCTCTTCAAAGATAAGTTCAATTTTATAAAGAGCTTATATCATACCAGTTATTACACTCTTAATTATTTTTTATGGTTCTCGCTTTTTATAAACTGCATTTTTATATATTAAGCTCATCTTTTCTTCAATCAAGCAAGCTTTTCATGGACCTTTCTATAATCTGGGTTCTGTAATCAGGCCCTCACACTTTGCTACATTTATAATTGTTAATTTCTGTAATAAGCACTTAAGTGCAATTTGTTTGTTCATTATAAATTTATTATTAGGAATAAAAATTGTTAATGCATTGCTCCCTATATTGGTTTTCTAGTCACGTATTTCATGCTCAATACCCCCGCACCGTTTCAGTCTAATTTTCTTGACCACAGTAGTTATTTTGGCCAGGCTTTCGCCTGATGCGTTTCGTTCTCCCGTATGGGGAAGTTTTAGGACAGAATTTATACTTCTCCATTTTTTTGGTGCCTCACCCCCGGGAAACATATCTGTTGCACCCTGGATCCCTATATAAGTTTAATATTGTGAATTTTGCATTGACAATTTTTGTTCATTGTGTTTCAACACTAATTCACATTGTACGTTTCAGCTTAAGGCGCATGTGCGGCAGAGGAGAGAAACGTAAGCTAAGCCGGTTTCTTCCGCATCAGACTAAACCTTACTACATAGCAAGCTGTCATCCTCTGACTTCCAGTACTCGAAGTCACAATATTGACGTGAGTAACAAACAACTTGTAATATGCCTAACCTTGATGAAAAGCTTAGCAACTCCAGAGCCTCTTGTAAGGGCAAGCTCACACGGTTTCGTACTTTCTTAACGGAACTCGAACCCCAAGAGCATAATCTTGACATAATTTCGCAGAGGCTTAAGAATTATGAACAAGCCTTTGAGAAATATGATGAGATACAATGCAGTATAGAAACTCAGCATCCGGACCAGCAAAGTGATAGGTTGGAAGTTGAAAAATTATACTATCAGGGATTTGCTGAAGCTAAACAGCTTATTAGGGCTTTAACTTTAAAAGAAAAACAAGAAGATCAAACTTCTGCAGCATCTTCTACACCTTCTTCACGCATTATATTACCCAAATTAGAAATACCCAAATTTACTGGTAAAGACATAGAATGGGAACCATTTTTTGAATTATTCAATTCTTTAGTACATGAGAATACTTCTATACCAGTAATACAAAAATTTCACTACTTGCGTCTGGCAGTTTAAGGCAACGCACTTAACCTGATTCAAGCACTTTCTTTGACCAGTGATAATTATGAAGTTGCTCTGAATCTTCTTAAGGATAGATATGGGAACATTCGTTTATCTATTCAACGCCATATACAAAGCTTATTCGAGTTACCTAACGTGCAAGCAGATAACAGTTTATCACTTCGTAAGTTGATTGACACCGCAGAGTTACACGTCAGAGCATTGTCCAATTTAAACCAACCTGTAAATCACTGGGATTTATTTCTAGTTCACCTCATTTCTGCAAGATTGGATGCAAATACATTAAAAGCCTGGGAAACAGAACTTTCCCAGAATTTGCAATGCACATATGAGGCGATTATTAACTTTTTGAAGGCCAGAAGCCAAGTCTTTTCCGCCATAGCTAATCAAAAAACTAGTAGTTCAGATTCAAAAGCCTTCTCAAAACATAAGGTAAGCAGTTCTAATCAAAGAATTTTAAGATCACAGGCTCTTCCTGTTGATGCTCGGTCACCTAACCAAATGCAAACGTGCGGTCTGTGTCAGCAATCGCATAATTTATACAATTGTGATGAATTTAAATCTTTATCAGTAGATGAAAGACGAAAGTTCATTACGAACAAAAAACATTGTTTCAACTGTTTGTCAGGAACGCATATGTTAAACAATTGCCGTTCACAACGTTTATGCTTTCATTGTAGGGCAAAACACCATTCACTTTTGCACAGGCATGAAAGACCACGGTTATCAGGACCAAGCAGTTCCAATACCAAGTCTAACTCGGAGACTTCTCAAAATAGTGCGCAGTCGTATGCTCAAAGTTCTACCTCGCTTGGCAAAGTCCAGGTTTTATTATCTACCGTGCAGGTTCTATTGAAAAATTCTCACGGAAAATGGGTATCTGTTAGGGGATTATTGGATAATGCCGCTACCAACAATTTTATTAATGAATCGTTGGTACAAAAGTTAGGCCTTCCAAAACATCCTACCTCAATAGAGGTTACAGGAATAAACTGCTCTAAATCACAATCCTTAAGCTTTGCTAAAGTGGATCTGAAGGACTCTAATAATCTTTGTACGCAGTTGCAATTAGATTGTTTGATTATCAAGTCTATAGGCAACAATATTCCTGGCACTTCTTATCCTATTCAAAGTTGGAATATCCCGAATTTTTTCCAGCTAGCTGACCCTCATTTCAACAGAGCTTCACCCGTAGAGCTTCTTTTCAGCTCAAGCGTATTTTGGCAATGTCTTCATTCCAATAAAGTAAAAATTGCTCCTAATGTTTTCTTCCGCGAAACTGATTTTGGTTGGATTGCTACTGGCCAAATATACCGTAATCCTATTCAAACTGTATCGAATTGTTATTTTGTTGATACCGATTTGAGCCAAGAGCTAACCAAGTTCTGGGATCTTGAGAATGTTCAGGCTACTTCTTCTTCTTCTTCTTCTTCTTCTTCTTCTAACGAAATTTGTGAAAAGTTATATAAGGAAACCACTGTCCGTAATACTGAAGCAGATTTATAGTAACTCTTCCACGTATTCCCAATCCTCCCGCCATTACGGGCTAGCATTCCAGAGCACTTAGGGCACTATTTGCTATTGAAAATCGGTTCAAACAAGATGCTTCTGTCGAAACTCAGTATGCTTCCTTTATGGAGGAATACGAATCATCCAATCACATGGAGGTAATTTCTAAATCAGAAGAAATTGACCATCCTTTAAATGAAATAGTTTATTTAAATCATCATCCGGTATGGAAAAATTCCTTAACACAGGACAATATAAGAGTAGTTTTCAATGGCTCATCACCAGATTCCAATGGAATCTCTTTAAATGATACCTTGCAATGTGGTCCCGCGATTCAAACAGATCTCACCTCTGTTTTGCTTAATTTTCGAAGGTTTCCTATTGCTGTAATCTCAGATATTAAGCAGATGTATCGGCAGATTCTCGTAAATTCTGAGCAGCAAGATCTGCAAAGAATATTGTGGCGCGATGAGAGTTCCAAACCCATAAAGATATTTAGATTGAAGACTGTGACATATGGCCTGAAGCCTTCAGCCTTTCTTGCGATTCGGTCTCTCCACATGTTAGCCGAGCAAGATGGTCATCTGTATCATCCTTTGGCCTCTGAGTCATTAAAAACGGCATTTTATGTCGACGATTTCTTGTGCTCTTTTCCTAATATTTCTGAAGCGCTCCTTGTGTGCGAAGATTTGAAATCCCTACTCCTAGGAGGTGGTTTTCCGCTCCATAAATGGACTTCAAATTCCACTGAATTTATATCAAAATTTTCATCAGAGGTCCCAGTTGATGAATTTGTTGCCATTCCTACTGATGAAGCAGCCGTAAAAGCATTGGGTGTTTTTTGGCGTCCTTCTTCTGATACCTTCTCTTATCAGGTACATCTGTCAGAATCTCCCCCTGTAACTAAGAGACAAGTTCTGTCAGAAATCGCAAAGATCTTTGATCCTTTGCAATATTTTGCTCCTATAGTTATTGTTGCAAAAATGTTCTTGCAAAAGCTTTGGTCATTAAAATCAGACTGGGATGATAATCTCCCCCTTCCTCTTGTAGAAGAATGGTTAGAGTATCGCAGCAGTTTGCTGGATCTCTCCAAGGTTTCTATACTCCGCCCTTTAATTTCTAATCCCTTATACCAGCAGTATGACCTGCATGTATTTTCTGATAGTTCAGAACGAGCTTATGGCTGTTGTGCATACATAGTAGGACGTTCCTCAGATGCTTTCCCTGGATTTTCTAATTTAGTGTGCGCTAAATCTAAGGTTGCTCCACTTAAAACAGTATCATTGCCGAGATTAGAATTATGCTCTGCTTTAATGGCAACAGAATTAGCTACTAAACTAAATGTCAGTTTAAAGTTAAAATTTTCCCGCACATTTTTTGGAGCGATTCTTCTATTGTATTAGCTTGGATTTCCAAGCCTTCTTCTCATTGGAATACCTTTGTGGCATATCGCGTTTCTAAGATTCATGAAGTCTCTCATTCTGAACAATGGAGACATGTTCCTAGCCGTGAAAACCCCGCGGATATAATATCACGTGGTTGCACACCTAAAAACTTGATTTCTTCAGACCTGTACTGGAATGGTCCTCCTTGGCTAAGTCAGGAATCATCTTGCTGGCCTCGCTTAGCTAATCAATCTGCAGAAGAAATACCTGATGCCCGTAATGACTCTGTCACGTCGCATCTTACTTCTACTTCTACTAGCCTTTTTCATAGATACTCTTCATTTGATAAATTGATTCGTGTAGTGTCTTATATCTTCCGATGGAAATATTTAGTAATTGATCAACCATTGAAGCCTCAACCCTTTCTTTCCAGAGTAGAGTTAGAATTTGCTACTTGCAAGATTTTGTTACTTGTTCAGCAGGAAGTATTTGCTCCTGAAAAGCAAGCTCTTATAAGTGGTAAAGATTTACCCAAGTCTAGCAGGCTTTCACCACTCACTCCTTTTCTAGACCAGGACGGCATAATACGTGTGGGTGGAAGATTAGCTATGTCTAGTTTTGAGGATGGGAAAAAGCATCCCATCATCCTTCCTTCAAAGCATCCTATCACTACCCTTATAATAAAAAAGTTTCATTATAAACACCTTCATGCTGGCACTCGCACCTTGCTCTGTCTAATTCGTGAACTCTACTGGATCATCAATGGCGTTCATGAGGTTTCTTCTGTTGTCAAAAAGTGTATACCTTGCTTCAAGGTTAAACCAAGGCCCGCCACGCAGATTATGGGTAATTTACCTCCATTTCGTTCGGAACCTAGTAATCCCTTTGCTCTTACTGGGATCGATTACGCAGGTCCTTACATATATCAGACCAATCCCTCTTCATCTAAGCGCAAAATCTTAGGTAAACTCTACATCTCGTTATTTGTATGTATGGTGACGGGAGCTATCCACCTTGAGTTGGTTACGAACGCTTCTGTATCCTACTTTCTGGCCGCCTTTTCTAGATTTTCTGCTAGAAGGGGTGTTCCATCTGAAGTTTTTTCAGATAATGCAAAAATTTTTGTAAGCGCTTCTGATCTCTGGAAAAAAGTGTTAAGCTCCCCTTCTGCTAAAGAAAAAATTTCCAACTTTTCCTATTCTAAAGGTTCCAAATGGCATTTCACCCCGCCTTATGCTCCCCATCATGGGGGCCGATGGGAGTCCTGCATCAAACTTACTAAAATACAGCTTAAGAAAACTCTTGGTCCTACCATACTTTCTTATGAGGAATTCAACTCTTTGATTATTCAAATTGAAGGTATTGTAAATTCCAGACCTCTGACCCCTCTTTCAAACGATCCTAAGGATCTTTCACCTTTAACACCCAGTCACTTCCTGATTGGCTGTTCGCTTGCTGCTACTCCGCCTTTGCTGGTTCGACGCTGTGATCCTAACTTACCTATCTTTTGGAGAAAAGTAGAATCTTTGCGCTGTTCTTTTTGGCGCCGATGGAAGTTAGAATATCTCAGCTCGCTAAATAGGCGTGAGAAATGGCGGCTTCCTCAACCAGATGTACGAGTGGGGGACATGGTTCTTCTTCGAGACCCATCTCCGCCTCTCGTGTTGAACCTAGGTAGAGTTATTCACTGCCACTTTGGCCGTGATAAACGTGTCAGAGTTGTTGATGTTTTAACTAGTAAAGGTCGTTGTACTAGACCCATCTCTGCTATTTCTGTTTTGCCTTTCGAGTCTTAGTTTCTCCTCGTCTGTTAACCATGTTTTGCTTTGACTGATTCTTTTGTTTGTTTTCATTCGGAGTTCTCGGAGCATGATCACTTTTGTGATATTTTCAATGTTTAGCTTGGCCCATTTGTCGGTCAAATTTTATTTATTGTTACTGAGATCCCCGAATGGTAATTATTTATTTACAATTGTTAATTGCTTAAACCATATGCATAATCTTGTTATCAATCACTTATTCATAGATATTATAGTTCTCACCTCGAGTGTTTCAGTCTCGCTATCTCAGGCGTCCTCACTCATGACATACCAGACATCTACTGGTTGATCCACTGTCTGCTGAGTAGTGTCGACTGACGTCACCCTGACTTTCGTTCGACCAATGGCAGGTCTTTGTCTGGTCGGGCGATCTCCAAACTTCGAGAGAGTTCTATGGTCCCTATTTAAGACGCCACTTGCTGGCGTTCTTCATCACTTCGGATCAACCGCCACTTCTGAACCACTTCAACACTTCTGATTCACCACTGCTGATCACTTCAACCCGCTGGTCACCGCTCATGACACCATCGCTGATTTCTACGCTAGCGAGCAGTTACGTCACAAGATCTGCACCATGACGTATTGCTCAAAATGGCAAGAATAATTGCCAGCCGCTGTACTCTTCAACATCACCTTAGAGGGGATACTTGGAATCGTCCTTCAAAATATCTCTGGATCAGCTCTTGGAAACTATAAATGTCATTCCTGCTCAAGAAAAGAAAGTTGACATTTTATCGATGGTGCACATAACTCTAGGCCATGTACGCCTCCTTCCAAGAAAACCGTGAAGACTTTTAAATCAACGTGTGCTAGCTGGAACTTTTTAAGGAGCTGGCTCTTCAACTCTCTTCAACTCTCTTCAACTCTCTTCAACTCTCTTCAAAGATAAGTTCAATTTTATAAAGAGCTTATATCATACCAGTTATTACACTCTTAATTTTTTTTATGGTTCTCTCTTTTTATAAACTGCATTTTTATATATTAAGCTCATCTTTTCTTCAATCAAGCAAGCTTTTCATGGACCTTTCTATAATCTGGGTTCTGTAATCAGGCCCTCACACATTGCTACATTTATAATTGTTAATTTCTGTAATAAGCACTTAAGTGCAATTTGTTTGTTCATTATAAATTTATTATTAGGAATAAAAATTGTTAATGCATTGCTCCCTATATTGGTTTTCTAGTCACGTATTTCATGCTCAATACCCCCGCACCGTTTCAGTCTAATTTTCTTGACCACAGTAGTTATTTTGGCCAGGCTTTCGCCTGATGCGTTTCGTTCTCCCGTATGGGGAAGTTTTAGGACAGAATTTATACTTCTCCACCTAGCGAGATTGCAGGTAAATTATGTACAGATCTAGATTCACTTATTTTCGTTTTAATCTCTTAAGTAGAAACACACCGTATTATCATATTTGTATTTATGTAAACCAAACGTTAGGGACAATTAAAATAAAACATTTTCATTTTTAAATCCGTTCTGTGTTATTTTTCTATGATAAGCACTTAATCAGGGCTCGGGAGGTAAAGAGTTGCAGACTATTGTGAGTAAATCTCCCCCCCCCCCCCTTCCATCTTGGGGCATTTACATCTATTTCAGGGTTTTGGCGCTCTTGCAATGCCACATCGTGGCTCTCTGATAACAAGGTAGCAGTGACCCAGCACGTATGTCCACGTTGGGAGAAGTCCGCTGGGAACGGTAAGTATGGGGTGGTGAGTTACAGGTTGGATGCTGCCCTCCTGACCTCCTGCTGATTTCACCGTCATTGCGTTAAATTTCTCGAGGGTTGATTTCATATGTATGTGTCCACCTCAACCCTCTCTCTCCCCTGGGTGGCGCAGTTAGCATTATACTCTGCATGATCTAACTTTTCTTGCATTCCGTTTTTATTACACTCTACACTCCCTAACTTTTCTTGCATACCGTTTACATTAGATTCTACACTATGAATATTTGTTACTTGGTTTGATACCTCGAACACAACCTTTTTAGATCTGACCTGTAAAGGGGACACATTCTCATTCACAGAGGCAACACTATCCTGTAAACCATTGAGAGATTCCCGCAACATGTCCACCTCTCCCTTCAGACTATCTCTGAACCATTCTCTGCTTTTCTGCACTTCTGCCTTTATGGTTTCAAAACTGCTTATAGTGTATGTGCGTACATTTTCTAAGTCCTGGGTAAGATGCTCCATTTTACCTTGCACCAGTTGACACATTTTGTGGACGTCCTCCACAGTCATAGTAGACATTATACAACAATATATGAACAAATAGGAACACAACAATACAAAGTATAAAGAGAATGTTTTGGAGTAACCAATGTCAGCCATAAATGAAGATTTTTAATGTTTTGCGTTATTAATTTAAATTAACTTAAATATACTGTAATCCATTTGTATCTAGGCTTCGAATTCCAGTTTCAATAAGATCGTGGTGATTTACATTAATTATACTAAATGTTGTTAAAAGACGCAATCTACTGTGTACAAAAATAATTTTACCTTTACAATGACTTCAAAGAGTCATCAGCCAATTTTAAACAAAACAGACAACTTACATGAAGCTCGAAAATGAACCCCATTAAGTGCCCTACACGACTGGACAAGTCAATAAAAGATTCATTTCAACAACATTTATTGCTCCAGCCCTAATCGGTAATACAACAGAAAATATGGCACACCAAAATCGATCCAATACGTCTGGCTTCCATAAAGAAAAATAGGGTGAACTCGAAAAGATCGAGTCGACACGTTTGGTGTCCAGTAAAAAGATGGTTTTCCCAAACGTCGCCACATTAGTTGGGTCACCATTAAAGATATGTGCCCGAATAAACATGAACAGTACTTGTCGAATCCGATGGAACAGCTGAATCGTAGAACCTGAAAGTCCCCGGCAAGAAAAACCCTCAAATCCTACCGACAAGTATTACATGTATGGGAACACTTCCCTAAAAAGATTGCGTTATGAAAAACAACCAATGAAGAAACAACATAAACTAGCTCAATCAGTAAAAGATCGAGAAACAGGAAAAATAAAATATCATGGCAATGGGACTAATAAGGGAATAACACCCAATACTGGTCTTCATAACACCATCTATCACACATTATTATAAATCACGACGTCGACCTTCCCAAAGACAACACTAAATTTATTGAATCGAAGACTGATACATGAAAAATTTAATTCCCCTGTCAAAAACGTGACAGTCAGTCTGAAAGACTAGACTTTGTATCATTTTAAATGCTACAAATGCTGAAAAATGCTAGAAAGGCTGGAGGCTTCTCGCTTCACTTGAAGCCAAAGACTCTTGACATGTTAGAAAATTATCTGCATAATACTTATCTTGCTTTATAATACTTTACCTTGTTTCAAATTTCTCGCGAACGGCAAGTGCAAACCAAGGGCAAAGCAAGGTCAAGCGCGCGGAGGGAGGTGGCTGGATGACTTGCCCCTTCCATCCAGTTTAAAAACACTTATAGTGGGCGATGTATTGAAGATAGAGGTATGCTCTCGCGGACGTTTTTGTAGAACTTTTCATGCTGACCAATTCTTACCCTCATAGTATATTGATATTTTTAACGGTTTGCCCAGCGTAAGCTTAAGAAGCGCACGGACGCCAAGTTTGTTTTCGACCTTTTCACTGAAATCGTTACTGCTTGGCTTCCTTTGATCATACATAAATTATTTTCTACAGAATCTCTCCTCGAGATATCCTTTACAGAATGGAGAAAACCGCATCAAAATCCATCCAGTGATTCTCGAGATTACCCGTGACATCCAAAAATCGGGGATTTTTGTCTTATACTAACGAAGTAGAGATTGTCGGGATACACATGCACCAAGCGGTACTATGACGTCACACACCTCAGTGCATCTAGGTACATTTCGTCCCGTCGCCGTAACGTAACGCCAGACCCCAGCGTAACGACGAAGTCGACAAGATCATTTAAATTGATAAAAGATCAAACATTATATAACACACGACATGAACTATGTTATAATAAAGTTTCACGCTTGCAACGTATAAACGCACAAAATTAAATTGAAAATACCACAACGTCACGTAGATATTATCGTTCTACATAGACATATTCCGATTCTATATGCACATAATTAACATAATCACTCTTCATGAATTTTTCTTGCATCAAAACTAATTCTAATCTTTTCACAATAATCGATATCAATATCATTCGTCGTCACAACTTCATTTTAACATACTGAGATCATCACCAAATGTCATTATCATAATGCTTCTGTTTCATAAGAATAGTGGAATTTAGTCATAGTCTGGCCTAATTGACCGAGCAATTAGGCTAAGCTAAGTTCAAACATACAGTGTCTTACAAATTCGTGTCAAATAGTAAATGATGATAAAGAAAAGTACAACCATGAGCTCCGCTTACTAATTTTTCCATATTCTAACATCTTAACATTATTCAAATTTAATCCTTCCATATCAAAATTTTCACTTCCATATATGATCATCTATTTCTCCCAGCATAACAATTTCTCATCACATTTTCCATGTCTTAAATTCTAAATTCTATTAAATGTACTTACATAATCAACATTCCTTGTAATCTCTTAAAAATTCAATACATATATATATGCTTCAATAACTTCAATACCACTTCTACATCAGATACAACTTCATTATACCTCAAACATGCATTAAATAGACATGCTGCAAATTCTTATGTTACTCGACAATTTTATACGTCCGTTGGATTTAATTTTGTTAAATACATGTTCTATCAACATTGCGTTGATTTTCATGTTTTAATACTTTTCATTTATAGTAATACTATAGTTAGTTACATTCAGTCAATATCTTATTTGTTATAAACAATATCAATCATCTTTAAGTTTTCAACACTTTCAGTATAATTCTTGACTTATTATTCTCAGTTATCGAAATGTATCCAATTTAAATTAGAATTAAACAAATTCTACAAATATAAAGCTATGGTTATTTTCCTTACCCAAAAAATATGTTATTAACCCAAAATCGTTATTCTTAATATAGCTTTAATAGAACATTTCAAAGTTGAGAAAATTCGATAATACTGGTCACAGTTCATAAGTTTTTAAGCACAATCTCCTAAATACGCTGACAAAGTAATCCTTACATTATAAACTTCCTGATATGGTTAATCATAATATAAGTAAAATATTTGTCGAAAATATTCATAACCCTCCTACAATAATGTCTGTCAAACTCCTAATCCTCTAACTCTTCTTCCTATTACTATATATCTTCTTCCTAACAAATTCTCCTTCCTAACGCATATCTTCAAAATAAAAAATCTTCATTCGAACGAATAGCAAATCTAAAATATTCCTGATCCAAATGAAATTCAATCCAAAATCGAAAATCGAAAATAGAGGATGATTTCACAAATGAATCAAACTCCTACTTGAAAATATGGCGAAATATAAAAGGAGTAGCATATCTACACCATACTCAAATTTAAATAGACAAAAAATGCGAAATTCTAAACTCCAACATACCTTAAACTACTACTAAAATAAAATCTTCTTCTCTACCATGTGCTGAGTCTTGCGGAAATTGCATATTCGAAAATACACAATGGTCTGCTCCAAAAACGGAACTGCGTTTCTGTTCACCCATCTGCCTCTCCTGGTCTGGAACTGGGTTACGGACTCCTCCCTCTCGTCCCTTCCTGGATTGTGGACTGCATCTCTCAGATTCCAGGTTCTCGTTCGTACAGATTGTAGACTCAATCTCTCTTGTTTGAAGAATCGTTTAACTTTGTAGTAGCATTTCATTTTTAAGTCGATTTGTGATTTGAACTCACTTCCTGCATAATTTTGAAATAGGTAGTTATCGTACTCGCAAGCGTCGTTGCTTACTCTTGACATTCTCAGTTACTTCATATGTTGTGTTCCTTCTTTGTATTTAACCACTCATCGTCGTAGATTTGGTATATTGCGATAATATTCATCCTGACTTCACGTAGTATAACATAGTGAAATAAAGTTGTATACTGACTTCACTGAAATGGTTTATCATAACAAAGGATATTCTTTTAACTTCAAATATAGTTGATACTTCTTGCGAGTTTTCAAAATGTTCATATAAGTTTCACAGAATACTTTGGGAGTACATCTCCACCGTAGATTACTGCTGGAATATTCGCTCTCACTAACAATGTTCTCGTAACGTCTCTTACTGGTTACGACTTGAATACACGTTGTTCACTCTTCACGGTTCAAAAGAATAAGAACCTTCTCGTACTGACACGTCGTTCACTCTTCACGGTTCAAAAGAATGAGACCCTTCTTCTCCACTCACTACCTCCTTCCAGCACTTTCTCTCACCATTGCTGGCCTTTTTCTCGCGATATATCCCGATGTTTAACATACAATTCCATTTTATCATTCACATAGTATTACATTCAACAAAATCTCAATGAAATCACATTCCTACTTACTTATGGTAATTTGTGGTGTATAACAGCGTGTACTTTTAATTCTGTATTCCTTTGCATTCATGAGACATTACATTCTGCAACGCTTTCGATCTATTTGCTGTCACCCCGATCAGCTGGTGACATCACACCCCTCCTTAACTTGCGTGCGCTGGCATGAATGACCTTGAATAACACTGAATTCCGAGTAACATTGCGGGATGCCTGCACTTATGGCATTCTTCGACTCGTAACATAGGTTTATTAGGCCACTCTTTCCTCTCGCTAACTGGATTTTACACTCGTAAAATTTGTACACGTTGAGGATGCTGTTCTGCTCCAAACGCTTCAGCAAAATACTAGTACAGTACTGTACCAGTATTTTCCTGTGCTTATTGGTACAATTTTGTCCGAAGTATTTTAACGAGATCTTACGACACTTTCAACGCTCAGTAGATAGCTGTCACCTGCATGCCGCGTGCTTAGGAGAAATTATGAAACTACTCCGCTTTACTCTGACGTATCACGCCGCAGGCTAGTCCAATAACCTCAGCACACATGTTTATCAAGGACACACTTGAGAAGTGAAGACATCAATCACTCGCAATTGACATATAAAACTACTTGGAATTAAAAATTACAGAGATTACAGAGGGGATCATCTATACGTATTCCCTCTGAATACTATTTCGACGCATTTTGATGTTATTTTGAGATTGTTTTTAAGCCGCAAAAGCATTTAAAATGTATTTATCGCAATTGTCGGCGATTAACTTCGATAATTATTGACTGAGCCTTCTTGCGTAGTGGGGGTAGCTTGCAGGGCAGATGTGTGCACTCACTTGAGCGATTACTCTGACTTGAATTTTCAAACAGTGCGTTTGGCAGTTCTCGGGAATGAAGCGAAAGTGTGATAACGACTTGTGCTACGCAGTGTTTAGTATACACTCATTCCAACATCTTAGTATGAATTTAGACTCCTGAAAGCAACGTTTTTCCTCGTTATACAAGTATCTTTATCGAACAAAGAATATTTACGAGGCACATATTCACCGATTCATGGAAGAGTTGCTACATAATTCGGCAGTGATATCTCTTTATGCTACCACCATGATATTCGTACTTGAGTCGAGGGGAATAGCCAAGCAATTCCTCGATCGTGCCACTATGCAGTGCTAAGCAAATGACTGGAACGCAACAGTGAAGCAGAATCGAGTATCAGGAGTAATCCCATGCTAGAAAATGTATATAATTAGCATTGAAACAGACTACAAAAGGCGACGTAAGGACTCTACTAATACCATTCTGAAATGAAATACTATCACATTATGGAGACGATTCAGCAGACGAGAGATTTGGCGTTCTATATTCTAATGGTCGATTGCGTGAAGTCCAGGGTTCTTGGAGAGGTGTTCGAGCAGCCGGGGAGACGGTTTCGATCGCTGGTTCATGACCGGGACAGGTCTTTTCGATGTTTGGAATAGAGGTTCGTTCCCAACAGGAATGATGTGTTTCTATACACATTTTCGACCTGTAGCCATCTCAAGGTAGCTGGAAAATCTTATATTCTGTAGATCGTAGAATTAGAAGTATTTTTAGATGACCCCCTTTTCACCATGTTTTATTATTATGTTGAAAATAAGCTGGTGGATTAATTCTGACGCTTCTGTCATTTTTGTCTGTCAGTTTATTAAGGTTTTTGTCCGTCAACGGATGCACCTTCAGTCAATTTTTGTAGGTTGTGATATTTTGTATTTCATATTTTGAACATCGTTATTTAAAATTTTGGCAATAATATTAGAAACTTTCAATCATTTGAGAAGATTTGCGTTACGAGAAGACAACGTTATATAGATGATTACATATAAAGAGAAGAATAAATTTTGATCGTATTAATGAACATTCCACAACATAATTCTGTAATTATGTGAATTTGCAGAACAGTATAAATTTCGTTGATTCATATAGCAGAGTACTTCGAATGATTGAATTATAATACGTTAATTAGAACTTGGAATGGAATCAAGTGAATTTTATGAACTTAGTATTTATGACATTTTTTTAGTTGTGCAATGATAGCTAATTTTGAGTAACATTTGTAGGAATGATTTTTTGGATTGGAGGCACTTCAGTTTCCAGTTTTATTTAATTCGAGATTTTTGTTTAGTCTTTCTGAATTGTTTTTATTGTAATCGTCTTTATTGAATCCAATTAATATTTGGCATATTTTCCATGGCGTAGGATTGAACGACATTCTCGAGAGGCTGACATATTTCGAATCTCTGTTACGGAAGTGATCCGAGTTTCAACAACAAATTAAATATACTATTGCAATGGACAATTTTTGGTAAATGCATTTCATTTGTGAAATGAACAATAATTATAACTCGGAGGTAATTTTTCAAGCAATGTTAAACGCTACGAATAATAATGTTTATAATGAGGCATGATAATCCAGAATGTTAGATTGAAACTAGATAATACCCAAAAGGAGAATACGGACAGTTTGGATGCCCTACAGCTCCAATTTTCTAAAGAAGCCATTGCTACTCAGGGCACATTAAGTCAGTTAAAGGGAGACATTGCACCTTTGCGTAACAACGTCGAAGATCATAATGAAGTTTTAAGGAAGGACATTGAAATCGACTTGAAGGCAATTATTAATGATCAGGTCACTGTTTTGAGAGGAGAAATTACTAAAATTAATGAAGCTATTGTTAAAGGTATTAAAACTGATCTTGAAACAAAATTGTCCAATGTTGAAATTAGGTTAAACCGTGATGTTTCGAATGCAAGGGAAGACCTAAATATGATAATCAATTCAGTTCAAAATACACAGGTTCAGAATATGGCAGACTTACGTGAGGATATCGAAACTAAAATCAAAAATGTTAATGTTCAACTTGAAAAATGTAAGTTTGATGTCAATTCAGAAAGAGAAAAGAAGACCTTAGAATTAAACGAATTGAGAAATCAATTGAGTAATATTAATCTTGGGGATCACGTTGACAGTAACAATTTAAGGGAAGAATTTATCGGGCAACTCGATACTTATAAACTTCACTTAATTCAGGTAAGCAAAGAACCAGTAGATAGGAGAGAGACGTAAGCGATCTTAGGTCACCCATGGTGAATGGCATGACACGTTTAGATGGGACAACTGTAACAGAGCAGCTTCGTATTAGACCGGAAATCCAGAGTACGCCTATGTTAGATGCTAACGCACGGGATTTTAGGATGTCAACGCCTACAGACAGGTCCAATGTTATCATATTCATCAATTATGAAGAAAATATTAGAAAATTTAATAATGTGGATGGTTTAACTCCTATCGAGTTCATTAGAATTCTCCAGGACCACTTTATTGAAAATCATATATCAAGAGGCAGAGAGTTGAGGATTGTCGAACGTTATCTAGCAGAGGGACCATTAAACTGATTTGGGGCAATTAGGTATACTTTCGACAACTTTGACCAGTTTGCCGAAGCTTTTATCGAACGGTTTTGGTCAATCGAGATACAACACGCTCTTAGAGCTGAAGTATACTCAAGAAAATATACTAGCACTGGTCCAACTAATTATTCGGAATTCTTTTCATCTCAATTAGCCAAAGTTCGTTTCCTTCAACCACCCCTTACTCTGGAGGAATTAATTGAAACCATATCCAGACAGTTGCCAGTTGAGCTAAGATGTAATGTGATCTCATCTGGAGTATCAGATCTAGCCACGATGGACGATCTTCTGCGTAGGCTAGACCATACCTCTAGTTGTCCTAGTATTGTTAAAAATAGAAGACCGGTAACTAGGACTGTTAATGCTGTGGTTATGGACCGTACGCAACAGACAGAGAAACCATATGATAGGGAATCGAAAGGAGTAGGTCCCATTAGGAATGGAAATTACCCTAATAGAAGATATAACAGCCGTTATAATACGGAGCAATATCCTCCATACCAAGAACGGTTTATCAGGGAACAGTATAGGCCATACCAAGAACGGTATAACCGAGAACAGTTTAGGCCATACCAAGACCGAAATGACTATAATAGAAATATAAATAGTTATCAGGAGGAATACCAACACAGAAACTACTAATCGAGAAATTATAATGGTAATGACCGAGGTACCTATAGGAATCGTTATAGACAGGATCAATATCAACAAGATAACAGACCCCAGCAAGGCTATGTTCGCTATAAAACTATAGAGACGATGAAAACCAAATTAATAAAAATAAAGAAAAATCCAAAAAAGAGAAAATTAAAAGGGATGAACAGGATATCAGGAGAGATAACTCCGATGGTCATCAGGAACCAGGCTATAGTCAACAGACTAGAAACCAAGAAAGGGTTCCGTCAATAAAACAAAACGTCGATTTCCGATTGACTCTAGGCATAAAAGAATCACCGTCTCCCTTTGATATCACTATTAATGACATTTTTGAGGTGTCCGATGATGACTTACTTTACAATGAGAAGGAAGGGTTTATTGAGAGACGCGCAGAATTGCCCGTTATTGGCATTGCTGTTGGCGAACAACACTGCAGATCACTTTTGGAAACCGGAGCGGTCATCTCTAATTTATCGGAGGATTGTAATGTCAGGTTACAGAAGAAACAGCAATTTACTACTCTGCTAGCTTCATCTATTTAGATAAAAGCCATCTCCCGAGATAAATCTATAAAATGTAAACACCAAGTATTAATGAAGTTCATAATAAATGAAAGAATATTTGAACACGTGTTCATTGTTGTTAAAAACATTAATTTCGATGTAATTCTATGCATAGGCTTCATTACACAGGCTAGAATAGTCATTGGCATGGATAAAATCATGAATTAAATTTAATGAGAAAGCTATTAGGAATACAGCGTCCGAAGAAATAGATTCAAATGATGATACAGAGGACATAATAAGGGAAGAAATTCTGAAAACTATGGTTAATGAAATCGAGCAAGAGAGGGAGCAGTACGCCCTTAGCACTGTGGGATTCTCAGATAGTGGACAAGTGTTTAAAGATTTAATCGAGGAATTTGCTGACATATTAAACGATAAGCCAGGCTTAATTAAAGATTACCAATATCAAATCAGGTTAACGGACGATACCCCATACCAAGCTAAATTGTACCCGATTCCTGATAAATATTATAAAGAAGTCAGAACTATTATTAAGAATATGGAAGCAGCGGGTATTATCAGAAGCAGGCTTCATCTTATCTGAATCCCATTACAGTAGTTAAGAAAAGTAATGGCCAATTACGTCTCTGTATAGACGCACGAAAAATTAACTCACGAATTCTTTTAGAGAGAGACCGTCCTCCCAAAATCCGAGATCTTCTTAGAAAGTTTATAGGGAAGGCAAGCTTGAGTGTCCTTGACCTATTTGCGTCATTTTACCAAGTGGAATTGACGGACAACAGCAGGCAATATACCGGGTTCCCCTTCAACAAAACTACCGTCGTGTTTTGTCGTGTCCCATTCGGGATGATTAACAGTGGTCCAGCGCTCATTAGGGCATTAGACAGTAAGCTGTCAGATGAGGCAAAACTGTCACCTGCTATATAGATGACCTGATTATTGCTTCAGATGATGTAGAAGACCATCTGGTAGAACTGAGGAAGCTATTTCAGGATCTTCGTAACGCGAATATAAAAGTCAATTTCGATAAGTGCCATTTCATGCGCGAGAAGATTAACTTTCTCGGATACACGATAGACCAGTTTGGATATCATCCTAATTTTAAGAAGATTGATGAGATCGTGAAATTCCCTAGGCCCAGTAAAAACAAACAGCTACGCCAATTCCTGGGCATTTGCCAATTTTTGAGTAGTCACTGCCCCGGATACTCAGTGACCATGACACCTTTATATGAAATACTAAAGAAAACAATCGATGGAAGTGGACGGATCTAACTGAGCACGCCTTCAAGAATGCGAAGACTATGCTGAAGGACTGTATCAAGTTGGAATATCCGGAATTTAACCGCACTTGCTACTGTATATAGAATCTGACGCCTCCACAGTTGGATTAAGCGTGGTCCTGTATCAGATGGACGAACAGGGTAGAAAGCAATAGGCTACATCGATTTTTGCAGTAGAAAGTTGAGGCCTCATGAAGGGAATTACTTCACTACAAAGCTCGAGGCTTTAGCCTTTGTCTCGGCTCTGCATAAATGGAAAAATATACTACTAGGACATCAAATAGTGATAATTACGGACCACAGAGCTCTCCAATTCATGCTCCAGTCTGATTTGTCTAGCGATCGTATGACGAGATGGACGTTGTTCATCCAACAGTATAACGCCACCATCAGACATCAGCCGGGCAAAGACAATTTACTCGCAGACGCTCTTTCGAGGAATCAATTAAATAACATCACGATAAACATAGTACAATTGGAGGGGAAAGAAGAAGTGACCCTGGAAAAACTACGGAAGATAGCTGTGTCACAGAAGAAATACACATCAATTCGGATAATGTACAGTTATTTGAAAGGCCATATGGATGACTCAGATAAGAGCTATCGCGAAGTAAGGAGATGCTCAGATAGATTTGTTTTATGTGGCGAAACAGTAGACAAGGACAAGACTAAGCTTAGAATAGTAGTTCCGCCCAAGCTGATTATCCCCATAATTTGGTTAGCACACCAAACTATAGGTCATGGGGGCCTAGATAAAACTGTGAATACAATCCAGGAGACCTTCACTTGGACGAAGATGCGTGTATCCATTGCTAGAGTTATTATGTCTTGTGAACAGTGCTAGAGGGGCAAATATCCTTCCGCCATCTCCAAAGAAGAGCCTAAGGCTATAATTCCTTATAGACCTCATGAGCTGATGGCATGTGAGCCAGAGGAAACAAATTTTTGCTCGTCACTGTGGACGTATTTTCTAAGTTCGTTACTCTCAACCCAATGCAAAAGGCAACCACAGCTCAGGTTCTAAGTCGCTTAGAAAATAGTGTGTTTGTTAAGGCTGGCAAACCTGAGACCATTCTTTCAGATCATGCAACGCAATTTACATTCCATGAACTTGAGTCAGCCATGGAGAGAATAGGTATTCAGCATGTATTTTCTAGCGTACGCTACCCGGAGTCGGGGGGGGGGGGGGGCGTGGTGGCTCAGCGGTCCAGCTGTATGCCTCTCACCAAGGTGGTCCGGGTTCGATACCCAGTCAATGCATGTGAGATTTTCGAAGTGAAATGCCATGTCCTGTGGTTCGGATTCCACGTAAAAAGGAGGTCCCGTGGCTCATAATCACAAGATTCACGGTCACGTAAAACTACAATCTTCCTTTTTGCTACCCGGAGTCGAACAACTCGGAACGCCTTACGTCGGAGGTTTCCAAATTTGCCCGCATATACTGCCTGGAAGATAACCCCAGCTGGGTAAAATATGTCCCACTTATGGAGACTTGCTTAAATACTACCCATCATGAAAGCTTAGCAGACATTCCCATATTAGTACATCGAAACAAGAAGCCAGAAAGAGCCTGGGACAAAATAACAGAGTTCCTTCCTAAAGATATCGAACCATCAGAGCAGGAAAGAGTAGATAATGCCCGAGAAAGCTTAATGGATGAAGCGGAAAGGAGACAAAAGAGAGTCAGAGGAAAGCGCTACAGTCCGCCTTTAAAAGTAAACGATTTAGTTCTTATCCGCAAGCCCAGTAAAGCTGATGTAGCCCGTAAACAATACACACAATTTTCTCTTTTACGGCCCATATAAGGTAGGCAAAGTGTGTGGAAATATCAGTTACAAGATTCTAGACATCCAAAGCAACGAATAAATAGGACACTTCAATGCGAAGAATCTTACAAAGTTCTTTGAAAGAGTCGTTTGAATGACAGAAAAATGAATATCTAGAATGATGTTCATAAAACAATTTGCCACACTTTTATTATTGAGTCGAGAGGAAGACGAACCAGTATCTTCCTGTGCTTGTTGGTACCACTTTTGCCCGAAGTATTTTAACGAGATCTTACGGCACTTTCAACGTTCTCCAGAGAGATGGCACCTGCATGCCGCGTGCTTAGGAGAAATTATGATACTACTTCGCCTTACTCTGACATATCCTGCCGCAGGCAAGTCCAATAACTTCAACACACATGCTTATCAAGGACACACCTGAGAAGTGAAGACAGCAATCTCTCGCAATGGACGTATAAAACTACATGAAATTACTAATCACAAAGATTCCAGAGGGGAGCATCTATACGTATTCACTCTGAAGACTATTTCGACGCATTGTGATGTTATTTTTAGAATGTTTTTAAGCCGCAGAAGCATTTAAAATGTATTTATCGCAATTGTCGGCGATAAACTTCGATAATTATCGACTGAGTCCTCTTGCGTATTAGGGGTAGCTTGCAGGGCAGATGTGTGCACTCACTTGAGCGATTACTCTGACTTGAATTTTCAAACAGTGCGCTTGGGAGTTCTCGGGAGTGAAGCGAAAGTGTGCTAACGACTTGCGCTACGCAGTGTTTAGCATACACTCATTCTAACATCTTAGTATGGATTTAGACCCCTGAAAGCAACGTTCTTCAACGTTATATAAGTATCTTTATCGAACATAGAATATTTACTAGGCACATATTTACCGATTCATGGAACAGTTGATACCCAATTCGGCAGTGATATCTCATTATTTTACCACCTTGATTTTCATACTTGAGTCGAGGGGAATAACCAAGCAAATCTTCGATCGTACCAATATGCAGTGTTAAGAAAATGACTGGAACGCAACAGTGAAGCAGAATCGAGTATCAGGAGTAATCCCATGCTAGAAAATGTATATAATTAGCATGAAAGCAAACTACAAACGGCGACGTAAGGACTCTACTAATACCATTCAGAAATGAAATACTATCACATTATGGAGGCGATTCAGCAGACGAGAGGTTTGGCGTTCTTTATTCTAATGGTCGAGTGCGAGAAGTTCAGGGTTCTTGGAGAGGTTTTCGAGCAGCCGAGGAGAGATTTTCGATCGCAGGTTCAGGACCGGGACAGGTCTTTTCGATGTTTGGAATAGAGGTTCGACCCCAACGCGAATGATTTGTTTCTATACATATTTTCGACCTGAAGCCATCACAAGGTAGCTGGAAGATCTTATATTATGTAGATGGTAGAATTAGAAGTATTTTAGATGACTGTTTTTAACCATGTTTTATTATTATGTTGAAAATAAGCTGGTGGATTAATTATGACGCTTCTGTCATTTTTGTCTATCAGTTTATTAAGGTTTTGGTCCGACAACGGATGCACCTTCAGTCAACTTTTGTAGGTTGTGATATTTAGTATTTCATATTTTGAACATCGTTATTTAAAATTTTGGCAATAATATTTGAAACATTCAATCAGTTGAGAAGATTTGCGTTAGGAGGAGACAATGTTAGATAGAAGATTTCATATGAAGAGAAGAATACATTTTGATCCTATTTATGAACATTCTACAACATAATTCTGTAATTATGTGAATTTGCAGAACAGTATACATTTCGTTGATACATATACCTAGCAGTGTACTTCGAATGATTGAATTACGAGGCACGTCCAGAAAGTAAGTTCCGTTTGGTAATAAAATTAAATTGTGTACAGATACAGAAAAAATATTTATTGCACAACATTCTACACCTCTTCAACTACTTTTCCACATAACTGCCGAACTTTTGCAGGCATTTGTCATAGCGTGGCACAAGTTTTTTGGATACCTTCTTCATAGAAGTTTGCCGCCTGTGTCTTCAACCAGTTGGAAACATCTTCTTTCAACTCGTCGTCATTGTTGAAGTGTTGACCGCCAAGGAAAGACTTGAGATATGTGAACAGATGAAAGTCGCTAGGAGCGAGGTCAGGTCTGTACGGAGGGTGGTCAAACACGTCGCAGCCAAATCCCTGTAGGAGGTTTTTCGTCACATTTGCAGTGTGTGGTCGTGCGTTGTCGTGAAGAAAAACAACACCTTTTGACAGTAACCCTTGGCACTTATTCTGTATTGCGCGGCGCAATTTCCTAAGTGGCTCGCAGTAAGCATCTGCGTTGATTGTTTGACCACGCGGTAAGAAATCAATGAGTAAGATGCCTTTCCAGTCCCAGAAGGTGTCCGCATCACCCCAAAGAGCAAAATCAACTGGCGCGTCCTCCCGAGCGCGCGCCCCCTTTATGCCTAAAGGAGACGTGTGCACATCATTTTCCGAGGTGTCAAGATTTGTTTTGGCTTAACCTTTGCTGGGGATGAAGTGTGCCTCCATTCCATTGATTGCCGCTTACTTTCAGGGGTGTCGTAAGAAACCCAAGTTTCATCTAGTGTGACTATCTGTGTCAGAAATTCTTCGCCGCCTTCATTATAACGGATCAAAAACTGAAGTGCACTACCCATACGTTTTGTTTTGTGTTGCTCCGTAAGAATCTTTGGTACCCAACGTCGGCAAAGTTTACGAAAGTTCAGTTTTTCGGTAACAATTTCATGAATTTGTGATCGTGAGATTTGGGGAAATTCCATAGCGAGAGCACTAATTGTAAACCTGCGGTTTTCCCGGATCTTGTCATCAATCGCGCGGACCAGTTCTTCTGTAACCAAAGATGGACGCCCACTTCGTTCTTCATCGTGCACTTCACTACGTCCTTCATTGAACTGTCGGACCCATCTTCTCACCATTGAATCACTCATCGCATTTTGTCCATACACTTCGCAAATTTGCCGATAAATTTCAATTGGTTTCACTTTCCTAGCATTCAGAAAACGAATCACAGATCTGATTTCACAAGCGGCGGGATTTTCAATCAACACCGATATTGTACGAGTAAACATGCACAACAAGTTCGTCAAATTAGACAGATTTTGACGTGATTATAAAATAATTGAAATGAAGATAGTACAAATGGTTGACAGGAATCTTGGCTAGATTCCCATATGAATAATATTGTAAATAGGTGTATATAACAATTGAGGCAGTGAGTGAGAGAGGGGGATATGCCGAGCTTTAGTCAAAATTAAGTTATTGGTACCATTGTGTAGGTTATACATTCATCTTTTAGTCTGCATAATATCAACGACATCCGCAAGCTCCTTCCCTTGTTTTGTGAAGAATGTAGTTTCTGTGAATCACGTTTATGCTGCGAGCGAGCAACCGCAAAACTCCAAATATCTCATGCCGAGATTTTGTCAAAATTGAGTTATTGATACTGCACCCGAAATTTGGATGATTTAGGTTGAAAATGATGTTATTATCCGAGCCCATGATAAAATTTAACATTATGATATAAATCTAGGAAGTTGACTCAAGGCGAGTTTTGTTGGTGAGCGCAAGCAATGGGAGAAACCCATCACGTGATCAGAGACGTCTAGAATACTCTCGGTCATTGAAAAGTGCCTAGCAACAAGGAAATTGCGCGAAATATCACCAATGTATTGTTATAAAATATATCATTGGATATATGCTTTCAGCCAATGAGAGGAGGCTTTATGAAGCAGACATGGATTTGTACCAAGTTACTGAGGTTAACTATGCCATTTAAACCCTATGTATCAATTTTACTCCATTGAAAACATTAAGAAAATTAAAAGAAGATATTACTACTACTTTGAATGACGCCAATCGGAAGATTTTCACCATAATATGGATTATTACAAGTGAGCGCCATTATTCGCGCGGCATTAACTATGCCGCAATTTTCAGGTGAGTTGCAGAGGGGACGACGGTCAAGAGCGTTCTTCTCTCGACAGACTTGGTAGCGATAAGACGTATCGTCCGGAGGAAATTCATTCCCGTAGACAAGCTACAGTGCGAGGTCCTTCGAGACCATAGGCAGCGGTGTTACCGGCCAACATTTAGTGAGAGCCCCACTTCGAATTTAGGTGAAGTGAGCGGCGGAAAATTCATTTAATAACGGACAAGTGTTTTACTTTGTCGAGATAGAAGTGTTTCCAGTTTACTTATCCAGTGATAAAATATAACTATAGAAAGATTCAGTAAAATCGAGCGAGAATTATCCGAGATATTTGAGACTTTGTGGTGTTAGACAAAGTTGCTCAACTCACAGAAGGAAAATCATTTTAGTGCGGTGTGACTTCAACCCAAGCAAGTCCACATAGCAGCACAAAGTAAGTAAAGTGATATTGCATAAACATTGAGACTGTATTGAATATGAACACTATAATGGCTACGAACAATTATGAAGAAGAAATAGTTCATAACTTTTTAAGTATGTTCGTGATGATGTATTAAACTATTTCGCGTCAGGGATATATCAAGACAGAGTTGTGATTGCAACAATGGAACAACGTTAGAGCAACAATGGAACAACGTTAGAGAAACAATGTTAAGATCTATAACATCTAGATAAACAGAATGCCGAGACAACAGGATGCATTAAGTACATTTCCATCCAGTACATTTAATGTATTTCCATGTACATTCATTCTCGACCATGAGCATATATAATCTTTCATTGACCAACCAAATGAACGTTGCCATCTACGATAGTGAACCAACATTCAACTTTCGAGTTTGTTTTGTAACGATGAGACTATCCAGAATATATTGCTCAATGATTGTGGACGTACTTCTAGAGATGTCGGCGATTGAAGAAGTATTGACGGAAGACAGAAGATATCAGCCCGATGATAGTTCGAGACGGAACTCAAGTCCAAGGAACGTTGTTCGATTCCAGGGGGAGCCGAATATGCCGAGAAGGAATCCTTTCCATTCTCGAGGAAGCAGTTCGAATCCAATGGAGTGGACTAGATTTGTTTAGAACAAATCATGCCTGGATGATGACGATCCAGTCGGGTATTTTCTGATACCCGACAATGAACTTCTATTGCTACATGATGAAGGTAGGTGTTTTCCATAATGTTAATGTTGTTTGAGTGTGTCAAGGGCATTTCGGAACAACAATTCTCCATACTTATGTTATGTATTTTCACTTCGATGTTTAGTAAATTTTATTCTTCGAATCTGTATAAGAATAAAGTCAGTTTATCTTCTATACTTTTAAAATATTTCAAGATTCAGTTTGTGAACTGAAGTCAGTTGTTAGTGAAACTTATTTTCAATTGGGAAAATGTTTAAGGAAGACATTATTCTACGATTTCGATTTTTATTCAAGACTTCAGACTTTTAGTCTAGAACATTCATTAAATTCATTCTATTTAGAATGAACTTGGGTGTTCTTTTCGTAAGAAGAAATATATTTAGGAGAATAAATTTTCGAGTGGTATAATGTGAAATATCACTATTATTAGAAATAATACGACGATCTATGCAAACTATATCCGTCGTGAATTCAATGTGAAAGTGAATAGACATGAACATTCTTTTTGTAGATTGAAGCTATATTCAGTTAACGAGAAACATATATTAAATTGAAGAAAGACTTTTCTCTTCATTAAATATAAATGATTAAAAACATATCTTTTGATAGATAAATTATTCGATCTTAGGAAAGTTTAGTAAAGATTATTTCCAGTCATGATCGATCCGTATTGAGCGATAAGATAACATGAAATGTTATCAAAGCACACGTGTAACGCTACGTTATTTGTCAATGCAGTTTTACAACCGTGCACACTTAGTAATGACCAGAAGGAAGGAACATGTATATTTTTATTAAATATTTGGAGACATGGTCTGATTAATTTTGTTTAGTAAACCATTGGAAGATCTATTAATACCATCATTTGAAGACAAGGAATGTAATTGTAGAACAGATATCGCTGGTCATTGTTATGTTGTATTGTTGAGGCAACAATAAGACCTGGAGCTAATAGAGAGCTATATACCAGTACAGTAGAACCATTGTTGAAACAAGAGTGTTAATGACTTGTGAGTTTTTTAGTGGAGTTATGAAGATGTTTGCCATAGTTAATTGTTTATTATACGAAGGGAATTGCCGTATTTATTGTCATAATATTCTGAGGATTGTATAAAGGTAGCGTTGTTTTATTTTGAAGAAAGTCAGTGAAGACTTTTCAGATAATTAGATCTGCGGCACTGATATCATTTTATTGGCAGAATTCCATCAAGTAAAGATAAAATGTCCCTGTTCTCTAAATTAATTATTAATTTTATTAAACTGAATTAGAAGCAACAATGTACTCATCTTAATTGATCTGTCGTTGAGATACCGACAGTGACTTTTAAACTTGATATGACAAATATGGTCAAGCATTTCAATGAGAAGGCCATTGTAATTGTACTATGAGCAGCAGCATTGAGAATGAAGATAACGCGGTCTAAACGCCCAAGAATTAATCTTAGGAGCGCTTGATATTTAACAATAATTATAATAGTTAAGTGTTCTTAGTTTAGGTTATAGATCGAAGGAGCGATTTTTTTCGAACGAGTGGTTGAATATTTTTATTGTTAATATAGAGTGAATGTTAGCGTCGGTGGTCATGAACATTGTGAGAATGATTGTTTAAAGTATGAATGAGTTTCAGATAGGATTAGTCGAGTTATGACAGTTTTTGTATGAGTGTATTTTGTCAACCGCTAGTGCTGCGTTTACGAGTTCATTTGCAAGCATTGAGAGCCAGTGTTGGCTACCACAGCTGTAGACCAAGCAGACCGCTCTTGTGCGAGGGTCGTGCGGGGAGATGAATGAATGATATTCTCACACCTGTGTTGTGTAGGCCAGTAGAGAAGTTGGTGACATAACAAGTCCAGTTATTCGCAGGCACGAGCCAGAAATATGTTTATTATTTAATTTGAATGCACGCTTTCAAGGTGCAGTAGTATACATTGTTTTGATTCATTTTTAACACTTGGAGACGGCAGAGCGTCTCGTAAGTTCAACAGTATAACATGTATAAATGTAGGGAGTTTTTGAGTGTGTCAGTGGCGTATATGTAGATTTAAATTTAGGGTGTTACGTAGTTTTGGTATTGTTATTTAGTTTTTATTAATAAATTTATATCTTTCTACATGTTGGTTCGATGTTCCTTTATTTATATAATTAGACATGTTATGGAACAGCCTAAAATAGATAGGATGTCTTTTTCCCATCCGACATAGCCCCAAGAGAAAAGCAGGTAGGTTTGCACACTTGCGTATAAAAGATAGGTAGTTATATCCATAACATGTTTCCAGCTTCCTGCGTATAATCTTGGAGAACTCTCTGGCGGAATTGTGAGACAGTCTTTAGCCGGGATGTTCACTTTTCAAAAATCCAGCTTCGCTTTGGATGACCAGCGAGCACCTCCTTGATTTCAACGGGTACAGTAGAAGTTATGGCTGCCCAACGTCTAGGCGTCGAAATGCTAGTGGAAAAGCATTCGATGGACCTACTAAGTGGCGATCCCGAGGTTCTTGAAAGCAATTTGTAGAGCTTTTGTGATGAGAACTGGAGCCAACTTTATGGAGTGCGATAACGTAGGAGGTTTTAAGTTGTTGTTAGAAATATTGCACTGGAATACAGATCTACTGTAATCGTATAGAAAACCTGAGAGAGGTAGAAATGGGCTAGAATTCTATGAAAATGACCTACGATCTGAATTCATTTCATTTCAGACTGGCTCATGTATTTTGATAGCCATGTTAAGTGTAAAATGAACTTTTTAACGTTGGTAAATTTAAATGTTAGTGTGGTAGTATAGAAATTTTAGGACATGAACATAATGGAACGAAACGCTAAGTTTATTAATAATAAGAGTGTATTTACTTTGTTAATTTTAAGATTTTCGATAGACATTAAGAACACTCAATTACTTGGTAGAAATTGTTCCAAATGTTGTTGTCACGCTTTGTGTTTGTGTATCCCACAGCGATTATTATTTGAATCTTTGCAATGGCAACGATGGGTAAGGAGGAAGCGGATGCTGAATGAGATGCAGAAAAGTCTGCAGGAAAATATGAGAGCAAATTTAAAAGTTGTCCGAGGTAATTTGCAGGAAAGTATGAATGAAAATTTGACAAAGCAACTTGATACTGTCCAAGGTAATTTTCAGAAAAATTTGAGAAAGGAGGTCACTGAAAATTTAAAGGTGAATTTTCAGTCCATAAATCGCAAATTTCAGTAAACAAGGCAGGACCTGGAGCAGGTTAAGAAAGATAGGAAAGAAGACACAGACAGAGTTTTTGTAAAGGTAGTTGAAAATATTGTTGAGAATATTACAGGTCGAGTTACTGAAAGTGTCAAGGACAGTGTTAAAGAGGAAATACAGGGTGTACAATCATCCCTGGAAGGTTTGCAGACTTGTGCCTCTAAAAACAATGTTAACATGTCACGTTTGCAGGATAGTTCAAAGGATATCCAGACGAAGGTTGACTCTGTTCAAACAAAAGTCGACACTGTTCAGTGATATAAGTGCTGTTCTGGGCGATGTAAACCATGTTAAGTCTAAGATTGATACTGTTCAGGAAAGGGTTGTCAATATTCTAGCGGATGTTAACATTGTTAATAATGTATTCATTGACGTAGATAAGGTAAATACCAATGTTAACGGTATACAATCTAAATTAAACCATATCGATTCCAACAATGTAGTTTTCCAAAATGACATAAGGAAAGAATTAGAAGTGTCAAAAACACAATGTAAGGAAAACATAAGTGCAGTTCAGTCACAGTTAGGTGATCTGAAGGAAAACATAGATTCTTTGCGGTCCCAAGTAATAGACCATAACAAAATTTTAAAGTACGATATTGAACTAGATATTAGTGAGATGTTGAAAGCTCATGTTATAGTTTGGAAGGAAGGGTGGAATAAATCTAGTAAAGAGCATATCAAAGAAATTCAGAATGACATTGAAAAGAAATTCGCTAGTAATCAGCTAGAATTAAGTAAGGAAGTAACGAGTGTGCGTACTGATTTGAATAAACGCTTAGATCAGCTCCAGCAGACACAGGTCGACAATAGGGATCAATTATCGCAGGAAAGTAAGGCTTTAAAAGATCAGATCAGCAAGGTAGTCACTGATGTGAATAGCATTAATAAATCTCAGGAGGAAAAGTCTACTGAATTGGAGGAATATATCACTAGGAAACTCCAAAGCTTAAACCTAGGAGATACTACTGTTTTTGAATCTTACAAAGAAGATCTCAAGAAAGAAGTAGGACAACAGTTGAAAGACATTATTAACGACTTAGAGGAGAAAGAAGACGTAGGAGAATGGGAAAGCCATCACAGAAGAGATAGTGTAGGGCACGAGGAGAGAGGCGTCAGAACAGAAGCAAGGGTACTTCGTTCTATAGAGAGGCCCTAGTTCAGAATTCTCGAAGCGGAAAGAGATACGAGGGATCCTAGGATTATCAGCCAAAATACTCAGCCTAGGAACATCACAGTTACAGGTAACTTTGAGGATAAACCTCGTCTGTTTAACAACCAGGATGGATTCACTCCTATAGAATTTATCAGAAATCTGAGAGAAAACTTCATCGAAGCTCAGGTTCCTAGAGATAGGGAGATGAAGATATTGGAACGCTATCTAGCTCTAGCCCCCTTAGAATGGTTCCGTGAGTTCAGGTACACGTTTGTGGACTTCGAGGAATTTGCAGAAGCCTTAATAAAGAGATTTTGGAGCATTGAAGCCCAAAATAGTTTGAGAGCCGAAGTATACTCGAGAAAGTACTTGAGTACTTTGCCAACTCGTTATGCAGACTTCTTCACGAAGAAATTACGAGATTTCCGAAGCCTACTAAAGTCCGACAAGTTCGTGAGTTCGTGGGTGCGTGCCAGTTCCTAAGTAGTCACTGCCCTAAATACTCAGAAATTATGGCTCCTCTCTACGGTTTGTTGAAGAAGAACAATCGTTGGAAATGGACAGACGTAACTGAAGCCGCATTTGAGAAAGCAAAGTAGGTGCTGAAGAACAACGTAAAATTAGAATATCCTGGCTTTGACCGCACATTTTTCATTGAGTCTGATGCTTCACGTGTAGGCATAAGTGCCGTCTTATACCAGAAATACGAAGAGGGAAATAAGCACTATATTGCATTCACAGGAAGGAAATTGAAAAGGCATGAAGAAAATTCCTTCACAACCGAATTAGAGGCGTTAGCTTTTGTAACGGCCTTACAAGCATGGAAGAAAATTGTAATTGGTCACAAGGTAATAATTGTCACGGATCGCAAAGCATTGCAATTCATGATACAGACAGATTTGTCAAGTGATAGGTAGACACAGCAATTCAATGCGTCCATAGTCCACCAACCAGGTAAAGATAATCTGTTGGCAGATGCTTTATCTAGAAACCCCGTCAGAAATGATCAGATTAATCAAGTTCAGCTTGAACAAGAAGATCTTGATACTGTAAGGAGATTGGAGCGAATTGGAGCTTCGCAGAAGAGACATGCGCCCTTACGAAAGATGTATAGATTTTTGAAGGGGAATATGGAAGTTGCAGATGAGGATTATGCAGCTACCCAGAGACGCTCGCATAACTATTTGCTTCCTCCTCTTGGTGTTTCTACATTTGTATTGGGATAATCTAGGTTACTCGATACAGGTGAAGATCCTCTGCGTGGTGAGGGGTACTAGTAGCTCCTTTCTTGAGATACTGTGTGGAGCCATGAATGGTAACCAGGCATTATACAAGAAGGAGGAAGCTAAAACACCACCCACCCCCTGTGGGAGGGGGGCGTAATAATACCCCCATGGTTACTAGCCCAAGCCAAGGGTTGGAAGTGGAGGCCTCGACCATACCTGCTAGAGAGGCATCCATGATCCCTCCGCATGGATGAAACAGTGGTTTAGGTGAAGTGGGTGCTGGTGATTGAGGTGAAGGCTCACTGCGATGAGCTGGAACCAACACATCACTTTGCCCTACGTAGCCTGGACGAGCTGCGGGTTGGGAATGGGGCGAACCCAATCTAGGGGGGAAGCCACGGCTGTGAACTCAGTCATGGTAATGCCAAGTGGTTACCACGTGAGTAGGCCTACTGAAGGCGGTACAAACCTGGCTTGATGGTTCGGGCCAGGGATGGATTGCTGGATGGACGACTGAGGGGCGTGGTTACTGCTACGGAGAGCCTGAGTTGCGGGAGGACAATGTCTGGCTTTATGCCTCACCACGGATGGTGAGAACGTCGCTCAGGACCCTAGAAGGGGCAAAAACCCTATTATAATATGAAGTATGGACAATCAGAAAGAACCAACTACAAACCCCACATCAAAGGAAGCCATGGAAGATCCAGCAGAGCAGATCCATGTGCAGACCGGAGATGAAAAAATGGAGACAGAAGTCCCAGTAGGACAGACTGTCTCTAAATCCAAACACGAATTGGAAAAGGCAACAGAAGCTACAGTAGAGCAGACTGCAGGACCAAGTAGCACAGGAGATTCCACCGAGAAAGACCTGAAGATATCTGCATCAAAGATCAACAGGATGCACATAGAAAATAAACCTCGCACAAATGCATATTACAAAGAAAAGAAGAAAGCGAGAAAAGAAGCCAAGATAGCGGCTGGAACTTGGGTGGAGAAGAAGCCTAAGAACAGAGATCGGCAAAATGCTATGCCACCGACAAGGTCCAAAAGACCAAGGTCGGAGGACAGCACGCCACCAAGTTCGGCTGTAAAACCACTCTCCAAGAAACAGAAGGAGGAAACAGTCATGTCCTTTTCGGAACGACTGACCTCGTCCAAGGTCGTAATAATACCTAAGACCTTTCCAGATGGCAAGCTCAAGGAGGAGGATATGCCGGAACTGTCAACCGTCTTGATAGCGCAGATGAAGCCGCTGTCAGATGGGTGTCTGCCAGGCTTCCTCGAGTCACCAAGGCTGGAAAATGGAGCAATGGTACTGATCTGTGCCAATCCAGAAACTAAAAGCTGGCTGGAGCAGACAGTATCCAATTGTAACCCCTGGAAAGGGGAGAATTTAGAGGTGGCGGACGCTAAGAAGGTGTTGAACACTATCAAGGTCATCACCAAGTTCCCACCTCCTTTTGACAAGATGAAAGTGGAAGACGTTCTTGTCAGAATACACCAGCACGACACCAAAATTCTGACGAAAGATTGGAGAGTGCTGAATGCATCAACAACTGACGAAACAGGAAGGACAGTCGTTATGGCCCTTGGTGAACGAGACTTTGAAGAGCTCAAGGAGAGAAGCCTGAAGGCTAAACTCGGGCTTGGGCAAATCAGGTTTCAGGTCATCAAAGGAAAAACGAAACCCAATGTTGGCAAGGATGGTACTGAAAGTACTTCAGGCCAACCTTCAACATAAAAAAGTAGCTGTGGCCAATTTCGCCAGAAAGTTCAAGTCCGAGGCTATTGATGTGGCCCTAATTCAGGAGCCATGGGTAGTCAAGGGCAAAGTAGCAGGACTGGCGGAATCTGGAGGTAAGCTAATGTACGATACAATATCGGAAACACCCAGAACGTGCCTTCTTGTGAGTAGGAAACTACAATGTCTTCTATTGCAGGATCACTGTTCACGGGATTTGACTGTGGCCAAGGTAAAACTTGGAAATTGGGAAGGACCTAGAGAAATAATTATAGGCTCTTCGTACTTCCCATATGACTCAACTAATCTGCCTCCAAAAGAAGAAGTTGAGAACTTAATTTGCATCGCAAAGAGGAAAGGAGAACATCTAGTCCTGGGAGCGGATGCAAATTCACACCACACGGCATGGGGCAGTACGAACTGCAATGCAAGAGGTGAGTCTTTACTAGAGTTTATCATGAGAACTCAGATCATGATACTAAACCTCGGAAATAAGCCTACATTCATAAATAAGAATCGTAGGGAGGTAATAGACATTACAATGAGCACTACGCATATTGCAAATTTCATTAAAGATTGGAAGGTGCTGGAGGAACCATCACTGGCAGACCACCAGCATATCCAATTTGCAATAGATGCGAGACAAAGTAGAATCGAAATGTACAGAGACCCCAAAAGAACTAACTGGGATGGATAGAGAGAAGTTCTGGGGCAGGCGGTGCAGAAGATCCGAACTGATGTGAGGGGACAGAGAGAATTGGATGAGGCAGTGGAACTTTTAGAAGATGCCATTATAGACTCATACCATGACAACTGTCCTCTCAGAGAAAAGAAGAACACCAAAAACGTCAGGTGGTGGAACAACAACCTAGCCAAATTGAAAAAAGAGGTTAGGGCTTTGTATAAAATATCATCTAGAAATGGTATGTGGAATATATATCATAGGAAACTCACGGAGTATAACCTAGAAATACGGAGAGCAAAGAGAAAATCTTGGAGACTGTTCTGTGAGAAAGTGGAAACGCACACTGAAGCAGCAAGGCTTCAGAAGGTTCTCAAAGCAACTCACATAAACCAAGTAGGAACACTGGAAAGATCCGATGGAACATTTACTCAGGGAGGGAGGGTCACGCTAGAGATGTTGATGGCGTGTCATTTTCCTGAGGCTGAGGAGATGGCAGAGATAGAAGAGATTGGATCAGAGGCCAAAGCTCGAAGAGCAGACTGGAACTGTGCCAAAAGACTAGTAAAACCCAATCAAGTGAGATGGGCAATCGACACGTTTCAACCCATAAAGGCTCCGGGGACAGATGAGATACTTCCGATACTCCTTCAGGAAGGACGGGAGATACTTGTTGAGGCCTTGACAAACCTATTCAGAGCTAGCCTAGCCCTAGGGTACGTGCCGAAATCATGGTCTGAGGTTAAAGCGGTATTTATACCGAAGCCTGGTAGGGCGAATTATGCTCAAGCCAAAGCCTACAGACCATTATGCTTAAATTCCTTCATGCTAAAACAATGGAGAAAATTATGGATAAATACATCCGAAGAACTGTGCAACTGAACTCAATGATTCATGAAAATCAGTTTGCATATAGACCAGGCAGATCCACTGAAGCAGCACTCCATCAATTGGTTTGCAAAATAGAGGAAAGCCTAGAATACAAAGAAATAGCACTGGCGGCATTTCTAGACATAGAAGGGGCCTTCAGTAATACAACCTATGACTCTATGATCAAAGCAGTAGAAGAGAGCAAGGTCAGCAAAACCGTCGTAAAATGGATTAAATCTATGCTGGACGGAAGAAGGATAAAAGCAACCCTGTTTGACGAGACGCTAACGGTTAGGGCCACTCGAGGCTGTGCTCAGGGAGGAGTGTTATCTCCTCTGCTGTGGAACCTTGTAGTGGACAAAATCATAGCCAGGCTCAACGAACAGGGTATGTATACACAAGGATATGCAGACGACCTAGTGATTGTAGTACGAGGTAAGGTGATGAGTGTCATACAGGACCTCATGCAGAGATCACTTAACCTTGTAGAGAACTGGTGTCGGGAAGAACAACTTTCCGTTAACCCGAATAAGATAACTCTGGTCCCTTTTACAAGAAAGAAAAAATAGAGGGAAAGAGAACACTGAAGCTCTTTGGGCAAGTAATCTATATGGAAGAACAGGTACTATATCTTGGAGTAATGCTAGATAAAAAAGCTAACCTGGAATCCGCATATAGAAAGGAACATAACCCGGGCCAAGAACTTACTCTATGCGTGTAAGAGAGCTGTTGGGACAACATGGGGTCTAAATCCGTCGGTGGTAATGTGGATATACACAATGATCATTAGACCACTGATAACCTATCCTTCAAGTACTACACATGCCTTCTGATTACATGATACCAAAGTATAACTTTGAGAAACCATTTGAGACCCAAATAATAAAAAAGGAAGACTGGGATATCAGCAAGTGGAAGACCGATAGAGAGGATATAGTGTGGTGGACTGATGGCTCAAAAACTGTAAGTGGTACAGGAGGAGCGAACAACGGGGAAAGACCTGAGAGATCAATTCAAATGAGCCTGGGCAGACACACTACTGTCTTTCAAGCGGAGGTGTTAGCTATCACCACGTGTCTTGAAGAAAACCTGAAAATGAAATATAAAGATAAGAACATTTTCATTTTTACGGATAGCCAAGCAGCCATTAAGGCACTAGAGGCTGTCCGGATAACATCCAAAATAGTATGGTACTGCCACTCAGTTCTCCTGAAGCTCTCAGAGTACAACACCGTTAAAATAATATGGGTACCAGGGCATGCAGGTATAGAAGGTAATGAAAGGGCAGATGAACTGGCCAGAAAAGGAGCAGAGATAAATTTTGTAGGCCCAGAACCTGTATGTGGGATCTCTTACAGACAAGCCCGACATGTAATAGGTAAATGGGTACAAAAGAAGCAAATAGAAAACTGGAAAAAGACTCCAGGCTGCAGACTTGCAAAGGAACTGATAAAAGGACCAAACAAGAAGCACACTAAACAACTTCTACAACTTAGCAGAGGAAATATAAGATGGGTAGTGGGACTATTGACAGGACACTGCCATCTTAAAAAACACCTACATAGAATTGGACTAATAAGATACAATATATGTAGGAAATGCAATGAAGCAGAAGAATCAGCTGAACAAATACTTTCTGAATGTGAGGCGCTGGGAAGAACTAGAATCTCCACACTGGGGCTGCCGGGTGAAGAAAGAGAGAAAATCCTAGAAGACCCAATAACATTGATCTGCAGCTTTGTGAAGGGAGCAGAGATATCCAGGTGGGAATGAAGGAAACACATGGTAGCAAAAGATCTTGGAGGTCGACGCTAAACAGGAACTTGGAAACGAGAGGCCCCATGAATAAAAGAAGAAGAAGAAGAAGAACTATTTGCTAAGCGAAGATCTGGTATGCAAATACGCAGATCCCGAGCACACGAAAATTCGCATTGTGGTGGCCCCTAATTTGGTGTCAACATTAGAGTGGTTAGCGCATCATTCTATAGGACATGGAGGTTTAGATAAGACTCTCAATGTTCTCAAAGAGATGTTTGTCTGGACTAACATGAGATCATCTATAGCGAGTATAATAAGGACATGTGATCGATGCCAGCGAGGGAAATTCGCATCCGAATTATTGAAGGGAAGACCCAGAGCTATAATACCTTCTAAACCAAGGGAGCTGATGGCAGTGGACATCTTTGGCCCTTATCCGAAGGGATATCAGGATAATCAGTTCTTATTAGTGACTGTGAATGTATTCACTAAATTTGTAACTTTGAACCCCTTGCAAAAAGCAAACACAAGGAACGTTGTCAGTAGATTAGAGAATGCTGTATTTCCTAAAGCAGGGAATCCAGAGTATCTTTTGACTGATCACGGTACTCAGTTCACCTCGGCTGAATTTGAAGATGACATGGAAAGGTTAGGAATCCAACACCTATTCTCAAGTGTGAGATACCCAGAGTCCAACTCTAGTGAAAGATATAGGGCAGAATTTAGCAAATTCTGCAGAATTTACTGTCCAGACGATCATCCCAGTTGGGTTAAGTATGTGCCTATGATAGAGGACTGCTTAAACTCAACGGTGCAGGAGAGCACAGCAGAGGTACCGCTGGTGCTACACTTGAACCAGAACCCAAAAAACCGTGGGATAACTTATTCAACTTCATTCCTAGAGATCCTGATATTGGAAGACAAGCTGGGATAGCCAGAGCTAAGGAGAAACTTCAGAAGGCAGCAGAAAAGCGATGGAAACGAGTCGAAGGGAAACGATTCAGCGCGCCACTGGAAATTGGAGATTTAGTTTTATTACGGAGACCTATCAATGCTAATGTAGCTAGGAAGATATACCCAAAATTTAGTCCAGTATTTTTCGGCCCCTATGGCATAGAAAACGCCTTTGGTAACAATTGTTACGATCTTTTCGACGAAGAAAATAATGTCATACTTGGAAAGTACAATGCAAAAAAATTAAGGACATATCTCAGGAAAGTAGGCTAAATAAACCTCCAACATTTCAGTTATGTGACATATCTAAGGTCATGTAATAAGGTGATTAAAAACAATTTTGGAACTGTTTTTAACCTTAGCTAAAAGGGGAATGCACCCGAAATTTGGATGATTTAGGATGAAAATGATGTTTTTTCCGAGCCCATGATAAAATTTAACATTAGAATATGAATCTTGGAAGTTGGCTCAAGGCGAGTTTTGTTGGTGAGCGCAAGCAATGGGAGAACCCCATCACGTGATCAGAGACGTCTAGAATATTCTCGGTCACTGAAAACTGCCTAGCAACAAGGGCGAAATATCACCAATTTATTGTTATAAAATATATCATTGGATATTTGCTTTCAGCCAATGAGAGGAGGCTTTATGAAGCAGACATGGATTGTTACCTAGTTAATGTGATTAACTATGCCATTTAAGTCCTATGTATCAATTTTACTCCGTTGAAAACATTAAGAAAATTAAAAGAAGATATTACTACTACTTTGAATGACGCCAATCGGAAGATTTTCACCGTAATTAGGATTAATACAAGTGAGCGCCATTATTTGCGCGGCATTAACTATGGCGCAATTTTCAGGTGAGTTGCAGGGGGGACGACGGTCAAGAGCGTTCTTCTCTCGACAGACTTGGTAGCGATAAGACGTATCGTCCGGAGGAAATTCATTTCCGTAGACAAGCTACAGTGCGAGGTCCTTCGAGACCATAGGCAGCGGTGTTACCGGCCAACATTTAGTGAGAGCCCCACTTCGAATTTAGGTGAAGTTGAGCGGCGGACAATTCATTTAATAACGGACAAGTGTTTTACTTTGTCGAGATAGAAGTGTTTCCAGTTTACTTATCCAGTGACAAAGTATAACTATAGAAATATTCAGTAAAATCGAGCGAGAATTATCCGAGATATTTGAGACTTTGTGGTGTTAGACAAAGTTGCTCAACTCACAGAAGGAAAATCATTTTAGTGCGGTGTGACTTCAACCCAAGCAAGTCCACATAGCAGCACGAAGCAAGTAAAGTGATATTGCATAAACATTGTGACTGTATTTTATATGAACACTCTAATGGTTACGAACAATTATGAAGAAGAAATAGTTCATAACTTTTTAAGTATGTTCGTGATGATGTATTAAACTATTTCGCGTCAGGGATATATCAAGACAGAGTTGTGATTTCAACAATGGAACAACGTTAGAGCAACAATGGAACAACGTTAGAGAAACAATGTTAAGATCTATAACATCTAGATAAACAGAATGCCGAGACAACAGGATGCATTAAGTACATTTCCATCCAATACATTTAATATATTTCCATGTACATTCATTCTCGACCATGAGCATATATAATCTTTCATTGACCAACCAAATGAACGTTACCATCTACGATAGTGAACCGACATTCAACTTTCAAGTTTGTTTTGTAACGATGAGACTATCCAGAATATATTGCTCAATGATAGTGGAAGAACTTCTAGTGATGTCGGCGATTGAAGAAGTATTGACGGAAGACAGAAGATATCAGCCCGATGATAGTTCGAGACGGAACTCAAGTCCAAGGAACGTTGTTCGATTCCAGGAGGAGCCGAATACGCCGAGAAAGAATCCTTTCCATTCTCGAGGAAGCAGTTCGAATCCAATGGAGGGGACTAAATTTGTTTTGAACAAATCATGCCTGGATGATGACGATCCAGTCGGGTATTTTCTGATACCCGACAATGAACTTCTATTGCTACATGATGAAGGTAGGTGTTTTCCATAATGTTAATGTTGTTTGAGTGTGTCAAGGGCATTTCGGAACAACAATTCTCCATACTTATGTTATGTATTTTCACTTCGATGTTTAGTAAATTTTATTCTTCGAAACTGTATAAGAATGTCAGTTTATCATCTATACTTTTAAAATATTTCAAGATTCAGTTTGTGAACTGAAGTCAGTTGTTTGTGAAACTTATTTTCAATTGGGAAAATGTTTAATGAAGTAATTATTCTACGATTTCGATTTTTATTCAAGACTTCAGACTTTTAGTCTAGAACATTCATTAAATTCATTTTATTTAAAATGAACTTGGGTTTTCTTTTTGTAAGAAGAAATATATTTAGGAGAAGAAATATTCGAGTAGTGTAATGTGAAATATCACTATTGTTAGAAATAATACGACGATCTAAGCAAACTCTATCCGTCGTGAATTCAATGTGAAAATGAATAGACATGAACATTCTTTCTGTAGAATGAAGCTATATTCAGTTAACGAGAAACATATATTAAATTGATGAAAGAGTTTGCTCTTCATTAAGGGGACTTATGAGTGAGTTTTCATGAAATATGGACCAAAATACGGAAATTTGGATTTTACCGAAAATTGGTGCCCACACCTTTTCAGAATCAAGGAGTGTTGGATTTTTTTTCCCGTGGCGCCATTTTTAAAGCCTAGGCGGTGATTTAAAGATGGATGCGCATCATTATTACATACCTCCGCGCGTCACGCCCACCTGCCTCATACACTGAAACTCTTGGGACCTTCTTTCTCTATCATTACTATAAAGTTACCACGAAATTCACTTGCGGAAATCGTCAGGCAAGTATCTTATGACATTTAGGAACAGAAAATTCTCATACTTTCACTACGGAAGTCAATTTATTACCTTATACACGGGTATAAAATAAGGTATGTTATAAAGTACTGAAATAGTTTCCTTTAGATTTTGAGTTATATTTTTCTTCATGGCATGCAATACATATATGTTACCAGTTGTGAAGTAAATAGAAGAAATAAATAAATAAATCACCTGCTCAATTGATTACTATGGTTACTTCCTACCGCTACAGCATGATCTTTGTTGACATGCTCCATGTGGTTTGTTATTGAAATATTTCTTGGTGAATATTGATCTGTGACGAGGCTAATATTGTTTGTAGTGTGTGTTGTTATTCCTCGTGTGCTACTCCACGCTATTAGTTGTTTGTTAGGCGTAATTTAGAATGGAGAGACTGCAAAATCCGCGAGGTGGTTATAGGCAGAGTAAGAAACGACCGTCTAAGAAAAGTAAGGCAGGAAAGTTGTCATAAGAAAACAGACTTCGTCGGTCAGCACAAAGTGAAGTCAGTAATGTACCACCTGGTACATCAGTCGAAACCTTACCACAGTCAGCTGATTCAAGGAGTGAAGAAAAGTTGAAAATGTTTTCTCATCTCACTTATGCAGTAGAAGGTAGGCCTAATATTTTGGACCAGTCTCTGTACACTATTGTACATAACAGTGGTTGGAATGAACTTACTCAAGGTTTATTATGTGGGATGTGTAAAGCAAAATCTGTAGTTATAGAAATAAGGGAAAACAAGGGATTTTCATCTAAGCTTGTTGTGAAGTGCAGTGCTTGTCTCCATGAATCATGCCAGGCGTACACATCCCCATGTGTAAGAACAGAAGGAACTCAAAGACCACCATTCGATGTAAATAAGAGGATGGTGGAGACATTTACAGACATGGGGAAAGGACACAGGGCAATGCAAAAATTGCTATAAATATGAATATGCATTCTCTGGGGGCACGATCATTCACAGAACATTTCAATAGACTGGTTAGTGAGGGCAGGGCTTTTAAAAATGAGGTCTTACGGTTAGCTGCTGATGTTGTCCGGGCTGCCTGTGAGGAAGCAGATCCCTTACTGAAGGGTAGTGATGAGGTGCTTGATATCGTTGTGTCTTACGACGGCACCTGGATGAAGAGAGGCCATACCTCGAATTATGGGATAGGTATTGTTGTTGACCTTCTTAGTGGAATAGTGCTAGATTTTGAAGTCCTATCAAAGTATTGTGCTGAATGTACCGTGGCAGTAAACAGTTTAGGAGACAAATCCCCAGAATTTGAGTTCTGGCACAGGTCCCACGTTGAATCAGGTATGTGTGAAAGGAACTATAATGGCTCATCTAATGCCATGGAAAAGAGCACTGCAGAAATTCTTTGGAACAGGTCAGTCAAAGGAAAGGGGATGAGGTACACAGGTATGCTTTCCGATGGGGATGTTAAAACTTTTGCGCACTTGAAGAGTTTACAGGTGTATGGGCCTGATAATGAAATTACCAAGGAGGAATGTCTGAACCATGTTGCAAAGAGGCTTGGCCTGGCCCTTCGTAACTTGGTAAAGGATAGTAGGGTCAAAGGTGAGGCACTTGGGGGTCGAAAGGAAGGTAGTCTGAAGGAAGCCACTATTGTGAAACTCACAAACTATTATCGACATGCCATTTCCAATAATGCATCTGATACTGAGAAGATGAGACGAGCCATATTTGCTACTGTGAAACACTATGCATCCACAGACACTGTGCCACAGCATAATTACTGTCCGGAAGGCATCACATCTTGGTGTTTTTGTAATAGGCGGCTAGCTGAGGGAAAGCCTGTCGACAGCCATGATAAAATGAAAACAAAATTGTCCTTTGAAATTGTTGGGAAAATACTGCCTATTTACCAAATACTGGCCTGAGATGCATTGCTTGATAGGTGTAAGAGAGGGAAAACACAAAATGCCAACGAGAGTCTCCATAGCACTATTTGGCATAACTGCCCTAAAGAGGTCTCCGTTTCAAAGAAGAAGCTGGTATTAGCAGTTACAAAAGCAGTGAGTGAATTTAACATGGGTTGTGTGAAAACACTAGAAGTGATGCATGACATTAGGCAAGAAGCTATGACAAGACCTTCAGTGAAGATCAGTGTGCAACGTGACCACATACGTCTTCGACAGAGCAGAAAAAGGACCACCCTAGGAAAGAAAACTGCAAGAAAAAAGAGAAAACTGCTGAACTTGTCCCTAGAAGACAGGATGAAGAAGTCTGAGGGCTGTACATATGATGCAGGGAAGTTCTGATGTAAGTAACTAACCTCCAACTTCATTTGCTGTTTTCTCATGAAGTGATTTTTGTTACATGTAATATCATAAAAAATGCCCCTTGTATTATAGTTTTGAAGATATTTGGTTCAAAGTTGGTTTGCATATTAAGATAAGTATGAACATTACAATTTGCTCTGGATTTTTATGTCAGTGAAAATTAACTGTATTTTTATTGCTTTCAAAAGTACATAATTTTTATTTTTAGGGCAAAACATGAATATTATCATTTTGACTATCATTTCTGACTCTCATATAAAAGGTACATACAATTCCAGAGCTATTTCCATTTGTACATGTATTGCGCTACTGTTTACCAAGTATGGATGAAAATAAGTGAAAACACTACGCAAGGAACTTTTTATGACCCTATGTTTTGATAATATTTTTATTATTATTTCAGAAAAGGTTAGAGCAATCAATTTGTAATTCAGAATATGCTCTAACTAGAGGCATATCTACATGTGGTTAAAATTTCAAATTGATCTGTCCAGTAGTTTCGGATTTTGTAAATTCACTCATAAGTTCCCTTAAATATAAATGATTAAAGACATACCTTTTGATAGATAAATTATTCGACCTTAGGAAAGTATAGTAAATACTTTTTCCAGTCATGATCGATCCTTATTGAGCGATAAGATAACATGAAATGTTATCAAGGCACACGTGTAACAATACGTTATTTGTCAATGTAGTTTCAAATATTTTATTTCGTTGTTATAAAGGGGTTTTGATATTTAACAATAATTATAATAGTTAAATGTTTTTAGTTTAGGTTATAGTTGGAAGGAGCGAATGTTGTTAGAACGAGTGGTTGATTATTTTTGTTGTTAATATACAGTGAATGTTAGCGTCGGTGGTGATGAACATCGATCGCAATTGTAAGAATGATTGTTTAAAGTATGAATGAGTTTCAGATAGAATTAGTCGAGTTATGACAGTTTTTGCATGAGTGTATTTTGTCAAACGCTAGAGCTGCGTTTACGAGTTCATTTGCAAGCATTGAGAGCCAGTGTTGGCTACCATAGCTGTAGACCAAGCAGACCCGCCCTTGTGCGAGGGTCGTCCAGGGAGATGAATGAATGACATTCTCACACCTGTGTTGTGTAGGCCAGTAGAAAAGGCGGTGACATAACAAGTCCAGTTATTGGCAGGCACGAGCCAGAAATATGTTTGTTATTTAATTGGAATGCACGCTTTCAAGGTGCAGTAGTATAAATAGTTTTGATTCATTTTTAACACTTGGAGACGGCGGAGCGTCTCGTAAATTCAACAGTTTAATATGTATAAATGTAGGGAGTTTTTGTGTGTGTGTCAGTGGCGTATATGTAGATTTAAATTTAGGGTGTTCTGTAGTTTTGGTATTGTTATTTAGTTTTTATTAATAAATTTATATTTTTCTACATGTTGGTTCGATGTTCCTTTATTTCTATAATGAGACATGTTATGGACCAGCCTAAAATAGATAGGATGTCTTTTTCCCATCCGACATAGCCCCGAGAGAAAAGCAGGAAGGTTTGCACACTTGCGTATAAAAGATAGTTAGTTATATCCATAACATGTTTCCAGCTTGCTGTGTATAATCTTGGAGAACTCTCAGGCGGAATTGTGAGACAGACTTTTGCTGGAATGTTCGCTTAGGATGACCAGCGAGCACCTCCTTGAATGTTGTGGGTACAGTACCATTGTGTAGGGCATACATTCATCTTGCAATATGGGCATCAGCACCGTTAATAAGAAGACATAATTGAGTTTCTTTTCTTATTGTTTGACCATCGTCATTCAGTATGTCCACGATGTCTTCGCTCAATAAATTGATTATTTTATTTTAAATTCTATTCTGATCTAGTGATTTATATTAATAACAGGATGTGTTAGGGGGGCCAGTGGGTAATTTGTCCCATCATAAGCCTTCATGCACGAGATCTATTTTGGATTCTCGAGTTCTTCTCTGAGCTAGTTTTTTCCCCTGGTGTTTTCTTAACGCATTCCTTTAACTTTATGTGTTCCTATCCCTGGTTGATCCACGTTGGTAGAATTTGTTTCTTCTTAACCGGGTTCTTCCAGATTCTGCGATCCAGCTGTGTATCCGTATTTCAACAGGTAAGACCCTGAGGATACGGGTACAGTACTGTGCCCTTATTCCCCAGTGTAGTGAATGCCAAAATCCCAGGATGACAATGGATTGAAGTATCCGGCAGTACCCCGGCTAAACATACTTACCGAATCAGCTGGCATATCACACACTGGAAACAATGAACACATATAACTGGTATGTTTTCTTAAATACTATGATCTATCCTCAACAGATTCAAATAACAACAACAACTAGAGCTCAAGAACTCCCATAAAACTCGGGCATAACGGGACAATAGGAAATGGAAAATAGGTTCAAGCCGCTACATACTGACCATAGCATTTACTAACCTCCCACTATATATAAATCATAACGCAACGTTTCTATAAAAATGAAGTCAAGCAGACGAAAGACTACGTGCGTGTTGTTTATTCAAATAATAAACATACCATCGTTGCATATAAGAATGTTTAAAAACACAAACAATATAATTACACTAATATCTCGTCATATACTTTGCATAACACCGCTCGTGTTTCGTAAACTCAATAAATATTTGAAAATCTCAAAGTTGGCATCCACCTGCTGTGCCTCAAATTTCAGGGTCGTAATGAAAATAATTATTAAATTTAAAATATCCCCCTAAATGAATTTAAATAGTGACGGCCTCTCACCATTTACTATAGCAATTTCTTACCCTATACATGATGATCCTGAATCCTACTCCTTATTTACTTACTCAAATATGCATAAAATAAAATCTTATTAAGTGATAAACATGAATTATGTACATCTATTGACATGTCAAGATCATTTTCCACCCTAAATGTATCTTTTAATGTTTTCATAAACATCGTTTCGATTTTCACTATCTGCTTTATGCCAATATCTGGGTTATCTTGTCAAAATATGGCTTAACATTCCAATCAATCAAGTTCAGATTGTCGTCTAGTGAACTCATATTTTTTGGATTATAATTTATTTCTGGATTTTTATGTAATCCTGATATAGGATTTTTGAATTTTGAATCCCAATCCTAATTTTTGGATTTTGGATAATTTGGATTTTGATCTGATTTGATACTCTCAGATAGTATTTTATTTCTTTATTGGAAAATTGAATCCATCGATTTTAGATATGAGCGATCTGAAATTATTCTACTAGTTGAAATGAGACCTTCCAATCGAAAATCCCTAATATTCCAAATTCAAAATCCATGAAAATTGAAAATTCCTAAATTGAGAAAATATCTCAAATGTTAAAAATCGTTGAATTGTGAAAATATCACCATAATGAAAATCGTTGAAATTCAAAAATAATTATGTTCGAAAATTGAAAATAGTGAAAATTGCTCAATTGCAAAAATTGAAAATTGCGTAAATTGTTCGTAAAGAAAATCATTCAATCAAGAAAATCCTAAATTCATAAAATCCATAAGTTGCGAAAACCTTAAACCAATAAATCATCATCAGAACAATACAAGTTCAGTTGCCAAAATCAATCGTCGAACTGAGGTCTCAACTAGCCCTCCTATAAATTATCTGCATAGTTAACTAGACGAAAATGACGATCTCAATACAGTCAAAACTGTTTCCAAATCACATCCTTCAAAGATGTTAAAATACATTTCTAAGTCGTTGCAATTCACTTGCTGTAAAAGCATAATATTCTACTTATATAGAATGGTCACACAATAGGCAAACGTCTAGAACACAGCTCCACAAACTGCGACTACATAATGAAGTTCTTGTCTTACTTTAAGATGGCTATAGATGTTCAAGCGATGAAAGATGCGTAACTTCCTACGCAATGAGACTTAAGTCTCCGTCCTCTTGCTGGGTTCGATGTTAGCACACCGTGCCTCCTCCTCGCTCCGTGCTGAATCCTGTCGACCGCACCATGAAGGTTCGCTGTCCGTGGGGCTATTCTTCTCTCCTCGCAGGAACGCTCGTTCAGTCCTGGCTCTCGGCTATCCTCCGGACACTCTCCCAGTTCGATTCCAGCCCTTTGTCTCTCTCTTGTGCTTCTTCCCGTTCGTCTGGAAGGTCTCGTAGTCGATCTCAATATTTGTATTCATATTCAGTTCGTGATGTTCTCTGTTAATTTGTGCACTTGAAGTAGCTGCAAAGATATTGCGTTTATTGCTGATCATTTTAGGTCACGCCACTCGCAAGCATTCTCACAACTATAATGCAGGTTGCATTACCCTCTACATATTTAGCAAGAAATCATAACCCCTCCTGTAGAATCAATTATCCCTCTTAACCAAGTGTTCATAGTGTTCTTCACATTCATATTGCACAATATCTAAAAATGAAGTTATAGTTTCAAACAACGTTTCTTTTCCAATCAAATGTCTTTCAAATACGTATTTACAGTTTCTTTCACAGCGCATACACATCTGTTCGCTCTTTCGACTTTCTCACAACACATAAAGACGATCCTTTGTCTAACAAAGACAATGCTCTCTACTCGATATACTTCGTTAAAAATCCATGTGCTTCTCACACGACACTTGCACGAATATATATCAACGTTTCGCATTTAAATATTTACTTATCTTTCACAATTTACACATAAGAAATTCACTCACGTACCGCATGGAGCTACAGATCGCACGTGTGCCCCGCTCAAGAGTCTCTGCAATAATCGTGTTCACAATGGCGTCCAATCCTTCTCCCTGCTTCTAAAACAAAGCACAACACCCCGTGTTCGCGCGTAAACATGGCTTGGACTTGAATATAATTAATTCTGTTACTGGGCGTTAGTTACCTTAGGAAAACTCTTCCTGATAATTTATTAAATAATTCATTTATTTCCAGTCTTACATTTCTTATAAGTGCTTTAATTAGCGTAATTGCTAAAATGGTATTTATTTCTTAATTCGCCCATTGGTTGTTGTGGTCACGTGACCCTTCCTTAGCAACAAGCGATCACCTTCTCCTCGTAATGCGTGTGGTCTATCTCACAGGATAACCAATCAAATAAACTCTTCTTCCTAGTTGATTATTTTCAGCTAACAAGCTCCTCACTGGAATTCTCTGTTTTGGAACCAGTCTAATGTCCATCTCCCAGTTTCATTCAAATGACATCTCTCACTGGTTAAATTTTACATATGATTCTGGCGTATCTCGTATCAGGAATTCGGGTACAGTACTGAGCCCTGATTTTGAATTATTAAGGAACATTGTGAGAATATTTCTATGAGCCTGTGATAAGAATTAACCAAGGGAAATTGAAGCTGCATTGAGACAGAAAACAGGTTTCTTGGCAAGTTACAAGTTACAAGCAGAGAGGCGACGCAGCCCCGCTTTCTTGAGGCAAATTTGGTGCATGTCAAGGTGACCCGAGCCAAAGCAACGCTGATTTACCGCGTATTGGAGACTCATTGTTATCAATTATGTCATTGCATAGGACTTGACAGCCAATGAGAAGAGCCATAGTAGAGAGCATTATTATTGAAAGCCTCGTACTTATTTGGATATAATTACTTTTCGGCCCTAAAGAAGAGATTTAATTCATTGGAGCAATAAAGAAAATTAGAAGAGGAATATAACGATACTTTAAAAGTCATTGCAGGACCTTAATTGACAGAAATAAGCTTTCGAAGGAACATAAGCAAAGTTTGAGCGCAAATTGGATACGGCGCGAAGAAGAGTCCAGGAGAGAAGTAAGTTCAAATGTATATCTCAACATAATGTTAATGTTCAAAGTCATTTTATACAATCTACTATAATAGTTCGCTTCACTTTTCATGTATCACTTAATGTTTGATAAAGACTCACGTTCCGTGTAAGCTGTATCCTTGCGAGCACTCAATGCTAACTAGCGACTTGTAAAAACGTTCTCTACCTGGACTGAGATATGCCACTTTCTTCTGCAGTAAAATGTTTCTTTAAAATGAGCTGTAATTGCTAAACTGCACTGAAATTTCTCACTATAACTGTAGTGGATGATCATCTCGATATATATCTTCAGAATTTACTGGAATATTATGATAATTCAGCTTCCTAATATTTTATATCGTCTTGTATATGCCGAACTCAACTTGGACTAGATTGCTCAGCGGGAAATACCTATCTTCCCCATTCAACGGCAGCCTCGATAGCGGTCAACTCACTCAGCTGAAAGTTGGGCTCTCCTAGCCTACAAATGGACTGTCGAACTACGTCCACTCTCCTCCAGTTCACAAGACGACGATTCCTCTCTCCCCACTTCTCTCCTGGACTCTTCTTCGCGCCGTATCCAATTTGCGCTCAAACTTTGCTTATGTTCCTTCGAAAGCTTATTTCTGTCAATTAAGGTCCTACAATGACTTTTAAAGTATCGTTATATTCCTCTTCTAATTTTCTTTATTGCTCCAATGAATTAAATCTCTTCTTTAGGGCCGAAAATTAATTATATCCAAATAAGTACGAGGCTTTCAATAATAATGCTCTCTACTATGGCTCTTCTCATTGGCTGTCAAGTCCTATCCAATGACATAATTGATAACAATGAGTCTCCAATACGCGGTAAATCAGCGTTGCTTTGGCTAGGGTCACCTTGACATGCACCAAATTTGCCTCAAGAACGCGGGGCTGCGTCGCCTCTCTGCTTGTAACTTGTAACTTGCCAAGAAACCTGTTTTCTGTCTCAATGCAGCTTCAATTTCCCTTGGTTAATTCTTATCACAGGCTCATAGAAATATTCTCACAATGTTCCTTAATAATTCAAAATCAGGGCTCAGTACTGTACCCGAATTCCTGATACGAGATACGCCAGAATCATATGTAAAATTTAACCAGTGAGAGATGTCATTTCTCCATGTTTTAATATACTTCATGATTTGAACTTCAATATCATGTGAGATGATTATTCTTGTTAATCTGCACATGAAACTTCAACGATGTATTTTATGAACTTACTTGATTAATATTAAAATAGATTTAATGATTTAAATAATTTAAAATTTTCTTAAATTATTCTCGTAGTCAAGATATTTGATTTAACAGAATTTCAATATAGTATGGCAGTCCTTTATACCCAATTACAGTCATTTTTGGAATAATTAACTTGGGTATTTAATCTGTAATGTGCCCGTATGACGAGGATTTCGGGGAGCCACAGACCTTAAATGACCCTTCCGAAACCCTCCTCCAACGAGAAGACATATAGGACGGAGAGGAATGAGTTCTTGGACTGGGAATGCACCAGGCAACTGTACTCGGGGGTGTCGGGTATAGTGAGAGATCAAAACTATCAGTCCAGGGGAATACAAACACAAAAATACAATAAAGAGGCCAGGCTTAAATTAAAATCTAACTCGATTTATTCAAAAAGTGGCAGACCCCTAACCTAGTTCAGAGAGGTTAAAAACGGCTAATCCGTGCTAATCAGTTCAAATATAAATTTACTCGTCTCCGTGCGGAAAATCCTAAAAAATAAGCCTCCCGAAATCCTACTACAAATGAAGAAATCAACAAATCAGGCTAAGAGAATGACACGTAATTCATCCCTACAAAATTACTTCAGAGATTGCAATAATAATGCTAATACAAGCCTGAATTTACAACAAAGAAAGATATTTACTTGTTTACCATGCAAAAAGTTCGTTATATTTACTGCACAATAAGTTTGTCAACTACGCTATGATGGTGCCATGTCTAACATTTAACGTTACAGTAATTTAAGCTAATATCTATCGTACGTTAAGTGTAGCAACGATGTAAACGAGAAGCGTATCATCCAAAATGTATTACCAAGACAACTCTAAGCACATTCTGAACCAAACAGATTAAATGGAAAAAGCTATCCTAGTGCACAACACAAATTTATCACTCCTTTAATTTGCGCAATTGGCACCACTGACCTGCCTACTCGCAGCTCCACTCTTTGTGAAGTTGTGTCATGATAATACAAGCCTGAATTTACAACAAAGAAAGATATTTACTGGTTTAAAATGCAAAAAAAATATGCAATGAAAATTATGTCGGCGACGGCATGAACAATTCATGGCTAATGTCGCATTATCAGATTAACTACCGTGTTTATACACGTAGTCAACTGATCGTCGTCTCATACTAGGGAATGCTACAAATTGTATTTAAGATTTCGAAGAATCGCAAAATCTAAGCATTGGTGACCTAATTTTCATTAAGTTTATTGTGTTTATTCATGTTTGCAAATATTTCCTAACACTTCATTTAGGTTTCAGTTGAGATAAAAATCCTGCTATTTGATTATTATAATCTTATTTATTCAAGTCATCTTTTAGTCCTACCAGGTTCTCTGTATTGGTTTAGTGACCATATTAAACTCGAAAAGTGTGAAAAAGTTGTGTAAATCAAACCAAAAAGACTCATAATTGGAAGAAAAACCTCTTTCCAAACCTTCATATGCTCATATAAATGCTTCCCAATAACACTCGGCCCGTCGGCCATTTGCTCAGTCAACGAGACAAAAATCGTACAAGTTACTGGCTCAAATAGTAACAAAAAGGGTAATCAGATCCTACCTATGTAGCGCTCCCGACAGTAGTGCCTACGCGGGATAAACCGCAGCGTTAGGTCAAGGGGCCAAGCTCTCTGCTGACTCGGTAGACGCGTGGGTTCGAGCCCCACCGTCGGCTGTCCTTGAAATGGTTTTCCGTGGTTTCCCATTTTCAACAGCAGGCAAATGCTGGGACAGTACCTTCTGACAGGCCACGGCCGCTTCCATCCACATCCTTGCCCAGTTTCATTCATCTTCATCCATTCATTCTCTCATCCCGACGCGCAGGTCGCCCACAGGCGTCGACTAGAAAGACCTGCACTCGGCCTCTCAGGAGGCTACACGACAAAAGAAACCTATGTAGCGCTTCATAAATGTAACAATGGTTTTCACTAGCCTTATACAATTACAGCCTGTGGACAAGGTTATAATCTGCTGTACAAATCAGCTTTGGATTTTAATTTTACTCTTAATCGTACTTAAAGTGTGCATGGAATGCGATTGTATAAGAAACTTATGCAGTCAAGAAACATGTGTTATAATAAACCTGGGTCTTCCTTACAGTTAATAAATGACCCCTCACATCGAACCCAAGATATCCTGCTTGGCTCATCATAATAATTACAGCATTGGTTCATAGTCGTCAGATTGTCAATTGATAAAAATAAAACAAAATGAAACACTCCCATGTGTTTGTGCAGCGTCAAAACTGTTTTCATGCGGTGGCTGCTAACATACTGCGCTCTAAATTCATTCACTTATTAAAGAGTGCTTGGCGTTCACGACCAGTAGGACAGTATAAATGGCATTTTCCGGGCTACGGCCTTGAAAAACATCCGGATATAAGGACTAACTATACCCAGTGGAATGCATTGGTGGCATGATTATTTAACAGAATGTTTTGACGTAAATGGACTTCCTTCGGCGCACTGTTCTCGAGCTCTCAAAATTTATTTACAATGGTAATGGCAAGAGCGTTTGTCCCAGGCTCTGGCAAATGATACGTTATAGTGTAGTACTAAATAACTACGTGAAATAAAGAGATAAGCCCTACCTAAGAATGTGCTATGTAAGGTCTTCTATTACTAATCCTCCTTGCCATGATCATACATAAAAAGAATCGACTTTCTGTCGGACTCACATGACTTCCTTACACGTCTCCAGCGTGTATGCATTGCCTGGTCTCCTAGGCAAGTTCTGCGGCCAAGACACCGTCCTTCCATCAATAGGCGTCATCCGTCGCTATCCCCCTCCATATCGGGATTTTATTGCATAGTAATCTCCATGATAGTTGGAATAATCAGCGTGTCCACGTGGCGTTGAACCAATAAAGTTAGCTCGATGATGAAGAAATATTTGTCGTTTTCTCTGAATTTAAATGAGTTGTAACTTTGATTTACTGAATTCAGAGATTCTACACTCATACAGCGGGTTGTTGCAAATAATGGTCATGTATTCATCCGCTCACAGACTTGACATAGCAGCTTGTGCCACTTAACTCACTCATAACTTTTGTGTCATTATACACACACTTATTGCTTCAAACTGGAGCGACTTGTTCATGAAAAATTCTCCTCTTAAATGCCGGTGAGTGTTACACCAAGAATTATAACGTTTTAGCAATTTGAACAGTTTTCACTCGATCAGCAACCATGTGCTTATAACTAGGTTCGTTTCCGGGTTGACGGAAAAATACCAATTTCGCGAATATTATTAATTCACTTTAAATCACAGTTCATACTAGTTCTGGCATCTTTACTGCGTGCTTTAGCACGTTATTACGCACTCTATGATAATTATCGAACGTGGTATTCGTGGATTCAGACAACAATTATAGACTACGTCTGCACAGAACCTCGCCTGCTATAGAAGTGTGATCCTCAAAATGCCGGATATTCCGATCAAATCACCAGTCAAGGGTGCAACTATAAACATTCTTCGTATTCTCTGCGGTGTTACCTCTTCATTTCCTTTCACTAACAAAAATCATATAATTCTCCAGTGCTTCGAAATATGTACAAACATCTTCTAATAAATTCAGACTCAAAGAAATATATAAAAAAACATTGGCTGCGCGGCAACTTGTGGTGCTTCAAATTAGAGTCTCTCATACTTTCTCTTTGGGAGTCCTCGGTACATCCACAGAAGTTACATACTCTTCATGAGCTATCGATGTCACATTGCACATTTGAACTCGGACTTATATGCCCCTTTGTTGATTAAATAAAAAAGTCGGAAGGCATTTTTATTTACAACAATCCCTTATGCGGCGAATTATCGTTTCAAGTTAGCAGAATTGTAGATCCCGATGCGCTCATCTGTGTACCTGTCGTTGGCAGCGTAACTACCATTACCATAGACGTGAGCGATTCAGTGTGGACCAAACAACAAGGGAAGAAATTTTTGGTACACTCTCTCAGTAGGATTTGAGATACCAGGCCTTCTAATCAAGACCAAATCGTTCAAGTTAAGTGCACCTGTGAAGCGCTGGTTTCTTACTCTCTGTGGGCGTTTTTCGTCTTGTCTCTCCATGGTTTCGCGGGCTGCGGTGATTTTACTCGCCGGTGAGGGTTGGATGCATGGTGGAATGCTCACAATATGTTGCCATGATCTCGTGGGCTTCTGGTTTAGGTGTAATTCAGCCGGTATTTGTCCAGTACTCTCATGGCGTGTATAATTAATACAGTTGGCTATAACAACCAGGACTTCGGTCCATCTCCAGTGCTGGTTCCCACAGTATAAGCGGCAGTATTTTCCAAGTTTAGACATCTAACGTTCCGCTGGATTGCTCTCGGGATGCCTGATTGATGAGAGTATGTGTTGTATTTCAAGTTCCCTCATAGCTTCTGAAAATTATTCCGACGTAAATTGGGGTCCGTGATCCGTTAACAAAAATTGAAGTTTCCCCGCCTCTGAGATCACTTGTCTCCTAATACGTTGGATAATTTGCTTCGCCGTTGCCTACTGAATTGGATGCAGCATCGTATACTTCGTGCAGACGTCCAGTGTTACAACAACATAGCAGTTCCCTCCTCCCGACTTGGGAATCGGACCATACATATCCAGAGCAAACAACACTCTGGGCTCACGCGGCAAAATAGGTCGCGGAAATTCCCTCAGCAGTTATGAGTTGTATTTATTCCGTTGACAAGAATCACAAGACCTCAAACAATGACGGACAGACGTGCCCATGTTCCTCCACGTAAATGTCTCCTGAATTGCAGCGATAATGTTGTCTGTACCAGAGTGTCCCGTCGTAAGCTGTGCTAGCTCAATAACTAACTTCTGGTATCTCTGTGGTACGACAGCGCGAAGTAGCGTGTTGTCTGGGTCAACAAACCTGTACAATAGACCATTGTAAAACATATGGTTATCCGCTAGACGAGATGTTCTCACATATGCTGGGTCATTAGCATCCATCTTCCGTTCCAAAAATCGAATTATGTCTCGGAGTTCCGCATCACGTCGCTGGCTTGCCTTCAGATATCGCAGTCGCCTCAAGTGCTCGGTACATTCTACCACAATGTCAATGGCGTGGATAGTAGGCTCCGGATTATGGCTAAGGATATTAGCTAGTATGTTCTCCTTGCCGGGACGATGTTCAATTATGAGGTCGAACTGTTGTATAAACAAAGTCCACCTGGTGATCCGGTCATTCTCCAGTCTTGTTTTCAGTAGAAACGCAAGAGCATGGTGATCCGTCCTCACAATAACCCGTTGGCCCCATAAGAGTTTTCTCCAGTAGTCCAGTGAATAAACTACAGACAAAGCTTTCAGTTCGGCGGTAAAATAGTTAGCCTCATGCGGACGAAATCTCCTGGACAAAAATGCGATGTAATGTCGCTTGCGGTCCTCGTCTTTTTGGACTGAAATAGCCCCGATGCCAATCGTCGATGCATCAGTCTCTACTATGAAGTTCTTCGAGTAGTCTGGGTACTCCAGGGTAATACTGTTGCTAAGCATGGTCTTAGCTTTCTAGAAAGCAATACCACATTCCTGACTCCATGCCCATCGAGAATTCTTCTTCAGTAAATTTTGAAGAGGTGCCACTGTCTCGGAATAGTTCGGGCAATGTGTGCCGAATAACTGGCAAGCTCTCAGGAACTGTCTCACGTGTATGATCTTGGTAGGTTTGGGAAACTGAGTGATTGCTTGAACTTTTGCGGAGTTCAGGTGGTACTGAACTCGAATTCGGTTTGACTCAAGGGATTGTTTGAGGCAAGAATCGAACCGACTTGCGTACTAAATTTATGCAAGAAATAGAAATTAAGATTGGAACAATAGTTTATTCACATAACTATTTTATGATGTGAATGGAACATATGGATGAGTTTTTGGAGAAATTTGCAGCATTTTTAAAGAATTATATATTGGAAATATTTCAGTGAATATTATTTTATCCAAGGGAGTGTCCAATCTATATACACTGGAATATGACCAAAGACTCAAGTTAGCTAGTCAAGGACCGGTTTTTGTTCGCCGAGTCGACAATAACAAAATTTTGCACACTACACATTGATAAGAGGCTAGAACAATGAGTTTTGCTTCATAATTCAAGGGCCAATCAGAAAAAGCTACATAAATAGAGAGAATTGTCATTATATTTTATTCTGAAGAATAAAACGATATAAGCACTCCTAAATTTAGAGAAGACGAAATGATATATTCTCATCGAAACAGAATTAAGAAGTAATGAATACGAGAGAAGATATGAGCGAATTACAGAAATTAGGACTCTGTTGGAGGCTAGTCCGCCATTTCTGACAGTAAGGAGCGCGGCATTGGGGAGCAGGTAGATTCATTCCTTTACTGCGACAGGTACAGTGCAGACCTGTCTAACTGTTCGTCCGAGAGAAGCTAATACGCATATATGAGGTACGGCAAGGAACTGAAGACTTGACCGGAGGAGACGCAGCACTCACCGAGGAATGATAGGAGATGCCGGTGAAGAAACAATAGCAGTATTTTAAACTTGAAACGACCGATTATATTACGACGTTTATAAGAAGCAGTCTACATTATTGAAAAGAAGATACTACTACATGATTAAGAGTAGTCAGTTATACATCGACTGTCATAGCGAAGAAACCATAAAAAGTATATTTATTATTTATACATGATGGCAAAGAATTCCGGTCAGGGGGGAAGTTTCCAATATGAATCTATTTTGAAGATCGATATGCAGTACTAAATCATGAAGGGAAGTTAGTCTACATTTAATGAGTGGAATTCAGAGTGGACCAGACAACAATGAGTTTATCATTCTACGACTGCAATACCAACAGCAGTGTTCTGAATTACCAACAATGATACTACAAGAATTTCCATTTCCAATTTGGAAAATTCTACAAATAGGCATTCAATCTACAATCAAGAGGCATTGCGACGAGAGACCAGCCGTTCGAAGAATTCATTCAACCAGGCTACGGGAGTCCAGATTGCTAATCGCGAAGCAAGAAGACCTTTTGACGCGAGCGGGATCCAAGCAGCCAGCTGTAGGCGGGGAGAAGAGAGCCCACCAGCTGATGACTTGCAGGCCAAGGGAGCACGTTAACCAGCGTGCGCCAGGCACATGGCGAGCAATAGCAGAAACACCTTACACGTCCAGCCAGGTATCGCGAGATTCGAGCATCGTGAATGTAGATGAAAGATTGTCCTAATATCTTAGTAGTTTGTTGTATTTTGGGGGTATTTCAGACGTGACCAACTTTATATGTAGATTTTCTTTACTCATAACTCATGTTATTGTGTTGTCAATTTTGTACATTTAATTGTAATTTTTTTCTACGTCAGCGTGTGTCGTTTTTGACGTATATCAACGATTATTTGGATTGTTAATGTTTCATATTTGTATTTTGCTGATACGTTTTCAATTAAACTCATTTTTAAACGAAACTATTTTATACGAATGGAATGCTTCGATAGAATGCGTAAATGTCTATAGTATGCGTCAATGTTGCTAGATCACATCAACTAATATAGTGAGCATAAATGAAATATGCTGAGGTATTTATTATTAACATTTTAATATGTAACAGAACATGTCTAATAATTATAAAATACTTCCTGAAGCATTATAATTCCATAACGGGATGTCTTAAGAAACATGACATTGTTATAGTCAGTTGTTATTAACACGATAAAGAAATGAATGAAATTAGGATCATATCGTTGACAGACAAAGTCAAGACGATGCATAAGGATATAAACAAGTTTATTGATGTAACTGGTTATTACGAATATACAGACCAGGTGATGTGTAGATCAATCTGTGGTTTATTTTAAGATGAAACACATATGAACATGAATAATTAATTCATTGAGAAATACCAGGAAGGGAGGAAATAATTTATTCTTATTAAATGCGAAGACGAGCGGACTAAAGTTTTACAAAGTTTATATTTTATTGTAACGTGGATAATTGTATAATGTGAAGGTAATTAACGGAACTTTGTCAGTTGAAGCAATGTCGAAAATAGTACAACAATGTAATTAAGTCAGCCAAGATGGCGGTGAGTGAGAGACGGGCAGTGAGTTGGCTCCACACATATTTAATTTTCTTGTTTTTTTAAATAGATTGATAGCGAGTTCTAAAGTTTCTCTGAGTGAGTGTGTGGATATAAGAAGTTCGATCGCGAACGCAAAGTGCTGGGAAGACATTCTCGTAAGTACCAAATGTGAATTTAGTTCGTTAGTATTGTGTTCATCATCTCGGCCAGTGTCTGGGCCACCTCGCCACCCTACCTGGTTCAAGGTTGCACGGCTTAAGTCAGACCACCATCGTCAGCCGCACCCTCCCATTTCTCTTAGCTGTGGTTGGGGACCCATTCCCTTGGCCTTGGCTGGTGACGTGCAAATTAATCCGAGCCCAGTAACTGTAAAATGTGTGAAGTGTGACTCTGTAGGAAGAGTAAACCAGATCCGGATTCAGTGCTCAGAATGTAAACAGTTTGTGCATCGCACTTGTGCCAAATTGACTGCAGGTCAATCTAGAAAAATATCAAGAGGTGAAAATTCGTTTTTCTGCTGGCAGTGCTCCATGCCTCAGTTGTCAAACTCACTATTCGATAGCTCCATTAATTCGGTTTCCACGCAATCATCTCAATACCGTAAATCCACTAGCAATATTTCAGTTCTAAATTTTAATGCACGCAGCATAATGCATCGGAAACGCAAAGCTCTCGTTGATGCTTGGTTGTGTCATCTGTGTGTCTGAAACTTGGCTCAATCCCTCCATATACAACAATGAGGTGATTTCGGACAGTTATATAATATTTAGAAATGACAGGCCCTCCACAGGTCGTGGAGTTCTCATAGCTTGTCTCCCAGAGCTACAACCCAGAAGCGTGCCCAAACTCGAAGTAGAGGCCGAGGTAGTTTGGATACAGATTACAACCAAGCAGGGTCCCATTCTTGTTGGTTCTGCATACCGAGCCCCGGGTTCTAAAGACCTCCACAACGAAGCCCTTCTTTGCTCCCTCTCAAGAGCACAGGCGCTACAGAATAAATTCTTCGCTATTCTCCTGCTAGGTGACTTCAAACTTCAAATTGACTGGCTCTCGAACGAAACTCCGAAAGCTCTTAATTCTCTTTCTGAAAAATTTCTATCATACTTTTACGGCCTATTTCTTCAGCATCTGGTAAAACAACCCACTCGAATCACGGACCATAGCAGAACCACCCTGGAGCTAGTGCTCACAGATAATGTGGACATAGTGGACTCCATTGAAGTAATTGAAGGCGTGTGTGATCATGAAGCAACCAGGGTTGAACTGAAATTACTCCACCCAAAATTGAAGAAAATATACAAAACAGCTCTCAACTACAACAAAGCAAACTGGTCATTATTAAATTCTCTGTTTCGCTCCAATCTTCCTGTAGTGCACACCGTTGACATAGAAACCCTCTGGACAGAGTGGAAAAGTATATTCTGGCAGTGTGTACAACAGTGCATTCCACATGTTAAATTAAATGACAATCGTCGATCTCCTTGGATTACCAATGTGATAGTACTAATGTTAAAAAAGAGAAATAGATTGTACCAAAATGGAAACATAACCCTACCCCCACTAATCTCCATAAGTACAAGATCCAACGGAATTTAACAAAAATCACCATTAGAAACAGCCATAGCAATTTCATCTGGAATTTGGGCTCCTCGGACACGAAATCTCTGTGGCGATATATCAGCTCCAGATCAAGAAGCACGCCCTCCACGAATTTCACGTATAACGGCAAAAATTTATCTGAACCCGCGGAGATTGCTCAATCATTTTGCTCCTCCTTCTCTCAGAACTTTTCTTCCTTTACGCCATCACAAAATTATATAATAGATCGAAATATTTCTTTCCCTAAACTTGAATCCATTTATTTCTCCATTGATGAGGTCTGCAAGTTGTTGTCATCTTTACCCCCCAATTCCGCTACTGGGCCTGATAATATACCCGCAAGAATACTCAAAACGTGTGCTCAGGCCCTCGCTCCATCCATCTGCTCAATATTTAACACCTCTTTTCAATATGGGAAATAACCATCTTATTGGAAATTCACCAACGTTCTTCCTGTCCACAAAACTGGTATTAAGGAATCAGTAGCCAACTACCGCCCCATATCATTGACATCCATATTGTGTAAGGTAATGGAGCGCCTGCTATCGAGGGAGATGTTGCGTTTCCTGAAAGAAACAGGTTCTCTTAACGAACACCAGCATAGGTTTCTACCTGGACGTTCCTGTACGACGCTACTCACATCAGCTGTGGACGACTGGCAACAAACTTTGGAAAGAATACCAGGCGGTCAAGTGGATCTCGTTACTCTCGATTGGACCAAGGCTTTTGATCAGGTTCCCCATTCACGTCTCCTTGATAAACTGCGCTCCTACAGCTTCGGTGGTAAACTAGTGGGGTGGTTGACTGACTTTTTACAAACCGGTATCAGAGTGTAGTCTTCCAAGGCGCTCATTCCTCTACTGTTTTGGTCCCATCTGGTGTCCCTCAAGGATCTGTCTTTGGTCCTCTACTTTTCAACATATTCATGTTGGATCTTCCCCATGCAGTCTCCTCAAACATCTACCAATATGCCGACGACACAACCCTCCATCGTAAGATCAAAGACAATAGTGACCTCACCGCCCTGCAGGAGGATCTAAATAACATCAGTGTCTGGTGCAAAATTAACGGCCTGGCTGTCAATTCTTCCGAATGTAATCTAATCTCCCTAACCCGTAATCGAATTCCAGCGGCCAACCCTTATCACTTTGAAAACACTCCGATTCCCCGTGTGCAGTGCGTCAAACTTCTTGGACTCAACATCACTTCCGACCTGAAATGGAACACCAACACCGACGCAGTGAGGAACCAAGCTGCACGCCAACTTGGTATGCTAAGCAGAAATCTTCGTGGCTGCCGTACCAAAGTGAAGAGGACCGCCTACCTGAGTCTAGTACGACCGCTGCTAATTCACGCGTGCCCTTCACGGAGCCCCGGTACCAAGGGAAATATTCTTAAGCTAGAACAGATACAAAACCGTTCCACTAAATTCATTCTTTCGAAAAATTCCGACGTAGTCTCTAAAATCAGACGCCAAAAAATGTAGCCTTCCACCTATTGAGAACCTATTTACCCAAATTGATTTGTTATACCTGCGAAAACTTTTTAATAATACAGACTCATTTGCTATTTTAGACAAAATTTCCCTTGGCTACCGATCTGCTCAGAAGGGCCGCGGAGTTACGCTGTACGCCCCACTACCCAGGACTGAGTCGTACAAGCTGGGTTTTGTAAAATGATCGGTCTGTGCATGGAACAGCAACCGTGTTCCCTGGAGGCCAGTAACAGTAATGCCGTTCAGTTCAAGAGGAAGCTGCGGCATTATTTGTTCAACAAGTTGCCAGGTTGTTCCTCATAAATTATGCCCCGATTCTTTGTTGTGCTAGTGTTTCCTGTGTATCTCCATTTGCAATATTTATGTGATCTCTTCTCTTGTTGTCCTGCCTTATCCTATATAAATTTACCATCACTCTAATGTATACTGTAAATAATTTATCATTGCTCGATTCTCACTAATTGCCATCTTGTGTACATATGTAAATACAGCATAATCCCGTATGTATAGTGGGGGCTCTGACGCATCCCGAATGCGAAGTGGGGCTTTGACCTTTTCAGAGAATCCCTTCAGTGTAATGTAAATATAGTGTAAGGCACTGATGAATAAATATGAAATAAATTGAAATGAAATGAAATGTGAACAGATATAGTATTGAAGTATAAAGAGCACGAAGGAAGAGAGTTGTTAGAGGGCATCATGAAAGATATTTCACGTGTTAGTGGTTATCTAGTAGGGTCACTGAAGCTTATACATGTTTGGAAATGTATCAAGATGGGGTTTTATTGGAGAAATACCGTGCATTATTATCGTCGGAAGGAAAGGAATGTGTTGAGAAATGTATGCGTAAAGCTAACGCACTATTGAGAAGTTGTTCACCAGTTTATGAAGGTTTATAAGTATATTGCTAGTGAAAACAATCGTTCAGTCAAGTATGTAGAAGACGTTAACTGACATATGAGTGTGTATTTGTGTTGTACATGTCAGTGTAGAGTAATTCCACAATCCACGATATTTATTAAGAGTAATAGATTAGTCTCGCAGATGGTGAAATGTCTGGAGAATTCCAAATGGAGAGTAGTAAAACAAGGTGATAGCCTCAGCCCTCTACTGTTTAATATCGTCCTGGATGAAATAACAAAAATATGTAAGCGGCGAACCCATAGGACCAAGCTTGGTATGTGGAGACTAAGACCTGTATACTTGCAAGCACTCCTCTATGCAGATGATATAATAGTGATTGCTGATACACCAGAAAAACTTCAGCAGGCCGTGGTGGAATGGTATGAAGAATTGGAAAGGAAAGGAATGGTAGTGAATACCGATAAAAGCAAAGTAATGTGGGTCTCAAAACTGGACAGACAGGAACAACAACTTGACATAATTTGTGGAGGAAGACCTCTCGAAAAAGTAGAAACTTTTGAATATCTTGGCACCATATTATGTAGTGATGGGAAAATAGAGCAAGAGGTAATCAATAGAACTAAAAAAAAGCCATCTCAGCCTACTATCAGATTAATAATACAATAGTAGGGAAGAATGAGATAAGCATCAAGACCAAAATGCAGATTTACAACACGGTTATGGCCCCAATCGCCCTATATGGCACAGAGAGTTTAGCACTGCAAGACAAGCATCTCAGTAAGATCACTGCCACTGAAATGAAGTATACTAGGCAAGCAGTGGGGAGGACTAGAAGGGATAGGATCCGGAATGAGTGAATCAGAGAAGAAGCAGGACAAAAGAAGGCGATAAGTATGGTGTTTGAGGAACGTCAGTTGAAGTGGTATGGACATGTCAGGAGGATGGAACAAGAGAGAAAAGCGAAGCAGGTTTTTGAAATGCGAGTAGAAGGAAGAGTAGGAAGAGGAAGACCCCGTACCACTTGGGATGACAGAATTGAGAAAATCGGAAAGAAGCGAGGGAAAACAATGCTGGAAATGAAGAGATTGTGTGAAAATAGATCGAAGTGTCAGAGATGGACAGAACGAGGCTACCCCGACGCTTAAAGGCACAAGGGATACGAAGAAGCAGAGGAAGAAGAAGATTAGTCTCGCATCGTACTTCCAGTTTATCGAATTTTATTCTTTGATAATGACATTACAGAGCCGTAATTAGCATTGTTGCTCGTTACGAAGGTTCTTTTGATTGTGACAAAAACATTAGATACAAGGTGAAATATTGGTTGTGAATTGTATTGGAAGAGATGTTTTAGTGAAAGGAAACACAGAGACATAGGTAGATAACGTAAGATCTTGTAAGTATTTTGATAGAATATCGTGCTGGTCATGATAATTCGATTATTTTAAACTCTTTAATAATTTAATAATGTTTATTAACGTAATGTTAATGTGCCTTTGGAACGATAAATGTATAATTTAGGGTCTTATATGTTATCAACTACAGTTTTACAAAAGCTAATGATAACAGCTGATCATTTCAGGCTGTTCTTGAAGCCAACTCACGTGGTGACCTTCGTAAAAGACTTTCAGTATTATTATTATGCGAACACTTTTGTTTCTCGAATTCTTTCGCATGGAAAGTCAATATAGATAGAAGAACTATTTACATTTTATGTTCAAATATTTCATTTTTAACTTTTAAATCCTAATATTTGTGTTTGGAACATCTTTTATAGTACGTTAATATTTTTAATAAACTTACAAGCACTTTTTAGTTTGCTTGCCCTTTTTTATAGAAATTAATAATCTTTTCATTTTACAATCGACGTGCGGTAGTACTACTAGTTGGATACTAGAGCTCACTTAGTCTCAACTTCTCCGTTCACGCTCGAGATTCTCGTCCTACCATTTGTCTTAATTGTTTGATTGCTAGTAAATGTGTAACTAGTTAGTAGTACTATTGCATAGCCGGTATGCGCCGAGGATTTCCTAGTTATTCACCTAGTAGGGAAGTGTTGGTTTATCTGGCTGGGTATCAACGTCCTATCAATCCTTTCCATCTCAGCGGATATAGGTGGTGGCTATGCGGAATTCGGGCACAGTACCCATCTCCGTCTATGATATGTCCCAAGAAGTTTATTTCTTTTCTGAAAAACTTGCATTTGGCCTTGTTCACCTTAAAGTTGGCAGCTCACAGATTGTCAAATACAATAAGTAATGTTTGAAAATGCTCGGCGTCTGTCTCCGACGCAATGATGATGTCATCAACATAGTGTATTACCTTCTCTTTCACTTGAGGAGTAAGGTTAGTGTCTAACGCTCGAATCAAGGCGGCGCCTGCTGTTTCAATTCCAAACGGGAGTTTACAGAAAACATAAGTGGTTTGATCAAATAGGAAACCAGTGTACTTCCTAGTTGCTTCCGAAAGTTTAATATGATGGTATGAAGAAACCAGGTCTATGGATGAAAATTTTTTCTTGAGTTCGAACCGGCGCAATATCTCTCGAATCCTAAGGGGTCGGTCATGTTCCGGCGACAAGCGCTCTTTTAAGGCCCTCACGTCCAAGCATAGCCTAAGACTGCCATCCGCCTTCACTACTGTGTTAATAGGATTCAAATATGACGTGGGCATTTTCATAATAATGCCAGCCCTTTCCATTTCCAAAATTTTCTTTCGGACTTCCTCAAAATGTTTCTCCGCTATGGGATAAATTTTACGCTGGTACGTCGCGTCGAACAAGCTGCTGTGCGAAGTACGAAGCGTACTTGGTAGGAAGATTACTGGCGAATCGCTTGCTGTACATTTCAGCCCTAATCCTCTGTTGTATCTCTGTCGACCAAAAAGTTCTCAATAAGGCTTCATTAAACCCTTGGTAATTCCTAAATGAATAGCTGAATGCTTTGAACCAAACCAAAACAGGACAGTCCAGTAAGCGCTCCACAACAGGCGTAACTAATGTCTCGCGCATGTTATTTTCCAAATTATGGAGAAATTCGACGGGTGTCTGAGATCCCGTTCCAGTGTACTTATGTGAGCGGTCATCATGACCCTTCAGCAAGACCACATTAGAATTTGGAGTCTAGATTACATCAGGCGTCCTGTTAAAATGGGGATATCGAATCTTATTGGTGTTTCGATGGGGTTCGGTTGCGCCTCTTCCCTCGATGTTTGAGTAGTATCACCATCTCTCTGTTCGAAATATCTCTTCAAAGTTCGCCTCTTGCGTTCAGGTACAAGCGAGGTTGGCTTCGTCTCCTGCTTCTCACAGTTAGCGTTCATCTGGATTTTAAGCCTCTCAATCTTCCATTTGAAAATTCCATCCATATCTTTATATTTCTCATCCATTTCTTCACCGAATTCCTCAATTACCTTACACACATCTTCGCGTGCCTTATCGTTGGAATTGTTAGTCTCAGTAGTAATATCACCCATCTTCTTTTCCAAGTTGGTGATGTCTGTACGGTTCTCATTTACGTCTCCTTTCAAAATATCAAAATCGACCCTGAGTTCAGCTTCAGCTGTACGTATCTCTTCAAACTTCTGAGAATTCTCGGTTTGATTTGTCCGAATTTCCGTCTTGACTGCTTCCATGAGGATTTCAGAGTTATGACGGTCCGTTTCAATGTATGACCTGATATCATCGGTAGGCTTAATGATTTGTTGTTTCATTTCCTTCTTGAAATCAGCCCTAAGGTTAATGGAAGTAGCTTGTATGTCGCCCCTGACTCCGTTTAGATCAGCCTGCAAATCATTGATATCTGTCCTCAGGTTTTCTACATCAGCCCTGACTTCAATACGCAAATTATTAATGTTAGTGTTCATGTTGTCACCATTTGCCAAGATTTCGGCCCTAACATTTTCAGTGTTAGTTCGCAGATCCGCCCTGACATTATTTATACTAGTGTTCAAATCAGCCCTAACATTATCACTGTTAGTTTGTATTTCAGCCCTAACATTTTCTGCGTTAGCCTGCATTTCGGCTCGAACATTTTCAGTGTTAGCTTGCATTTCGGCCCGAATGTTAGCCCCCATGTCATTTAAATTAGTTTGCATGCCAGCCATGTTCACCTGAACATTGTTTATGGACACACGCAGAGTTCTCAACAACTCCGGCAGAGTTGCGATTGTGTCCAATTCTCCCTCACTCGCCATTTCAAGAAATTCCAATATGAGAATAGGTGGGGAAAAGCACCATTGACGCTTACTGACTACGCTGGACCTTTAGATCAGGTTCGGAGGAAAGTCTGCACATTTCATAAAACAAGGGACCATTGCTGTACCTCTGTCCTAACGGAAGTTGCACAAAACAAAGCAATTACTTTAATTAAGATCAGATTGGCTGCAAATAAAAATAACTCAACTTACAGAAATTATTGCCATCTGACCTCATGGTCCTATCTCAACATGAGTGCCATGCAGCTTACTACTCGGCAGTACGAATCCCAAATTCGTCACTGTCCTGGCAGATGCTATATAATACCCTTAAAAACATACGTGACCTCTCGACCTCTCAGATTCGAGCTGCTTTCACGTTCGGGTGCCAATTAACTAATCCTTATATGTGCACGTTTAACGAGGATTTCGGGGAGCCACAGACCTTAAATGACCCTTTGGAAACCCTTCTCCAACGAGAAGACATATAGGACGGGGAAGAATGCATTCTTGAACTGTGAATGCACAAGGAAACTCTACACGTGGGTGTCGGGTATAATGAGAGATCAAAACTACCAGTCCAGAGGAATACAAAAACAAAACACAATAAAGAGGCCAGGCTTACATTAAAATCGCACTCGATTTATTCAAAAAATGGCAGACCCCTAACCCACTTCAGAGAGGTCAAAAACGGCTAATCCGTGCTAATCAGTTCAAATATAAATTTACTCGTCTCCGTGCGAAAAATCCTAAAATTTAAGCCTCCCAAAATCCTATTACAAATGAAGGAATCAACAAATAAGGCTAAGAGGATGACACGTATTCATCCCTACAAAATTACTTCGCAGATTGCAATAATAATGATAATACAAGCCTGAATTTACAACAAAGAAAGATATTTACTTGTTTACAATGCAAATAGTTCGTTACATTTACTGCACAATAAGTTAGACAAATTTGCTATGATGGTGCCATCTCTAACATTTAACGTTACAGTAATTTGAGCTAATACCTATCGTACGTTAAGTGTAGCTACGATGTAAACGAGAAGCGTATCATCCAAAATTTATTACCAAGCAAAATCTAAGCACATTATGAACCTAACAGATTAAATGGAAAACGCTATCCTAGTGTACAATACAAATTTATTACAAATCACTCTTTTAATTTTCGCAATTGGCGCCACTGACCTGCCTACTCGCAGCTCCACTCTTTGTGAAGTAGGGTCATGAATGTATGGGAGAGAAAATTATGTCGGCGACGGCATGAGAAATTCATGGCTAATGTCGCATTACCAGATTAACTACCGTGTTTAAACACGCAGTCAACTGATCGTCGTCTCATACTAGGGAATGCTATAAATTGTATTTAAGATGACGAAGAATAGCAAAATCTAAGCATTGGTCATCTAGGTTTCATTACGTTTAGTGCGTTTATTCATATTTGCAACTATTTCCTAACACTTCATTTAGGTTTCAGTTTAGATAAAAATCCTGCTATTTGATTATTATAATCTTATTTATTAAAGTCATATTTTAGTCCTACCAGTTTCTCTGTATTGGTTTAGTGACCATGTTAAACTCGAAAAGTGTGTAAAATTGGTGTAAATCAAACCAACATCAGACTCTTATTGGAAGAAAACCCTCTTTCCAAACCTTCATATGCACATATAACTGCTTCCCAATAATATTCAGCCCGTCGGCAATTTGCTCAGTCAACGAGACAAAAATCGTACACGTTACTGGCTCAAATAGTACCAATAAGCGTACCTTGCAACTAAGGGTAATCAGATCCTACCTCTGTAGTGCTTGATAAATGTAACAATGGTTTTCACTAGCCTTATACCATTCCAGCCTGTGGACAAGGTTATAATCTGCTGTACAAATCAGCTGTGGATTTTAATTGTACTCTTAAACGTACTTTAAGTGTGCATGGACTGCGATTGTGTCAGAAACTTATGCAGTCAAGAAACATGTGTTATAATAAACCCGGGTCTTCCTTAGAGTTTCAAAATGACCCCTCACATCGAACCCAAGATATCCTGCTTGGCTCATCGTAATAATTACAGCATTGGTTCATAGTCGTCAGATTGTCAATTGATAAAAGTAAAACAAAAGAAACACTCCCATTTGTTTGTGCAGCGTCAAAACCGGTTTCATGCGGTGGCTGCTAACATACTGCCTTCTAAATTCATTCACTTATTAAAGAGTGCCCGGCTTTCGCGACTAGTAGGTCAGTATAAATGACATTTGCCAGGCTACGGCCTTGAAAATCATCTGGATACAAGGACTAACTGTACCCAGTTGAATGCATTAATGGCATGATTATACAACAGAATGTTTTTACGTAAATGGGCTCCCTTCGGCGCACTGTTCTCGAGCTCTCAAAAATGAATTTACATTGATAATGACAAGAGCGTGTGTCCCAGGCCCTGGCAAATGTAACGGTATAGTGTAGTACTAAATAACCACGTGAAATAAAGAGATACACCCTACCTATGAATGTGCTATGTAAGGTAATCCTCCCTGCCATGATCGTATATAAAAAGAATTGACTTTCAGTCGAACTCACATGACTTCCTTACACGTCTCCAGCGTGTATGCATTGCCTGGTCTCCTCGACAAGTTCTGCGGCATGGTTATAGTAGCCAAGACTCCGTCCTTTCATCAATAAGCGTCATCCGTCACTATTCCTCTCCATATCGGGATTTTATTGCATAGTAATCTCCAAGATAGTTGGAATAATCAGCGTGTCCACGTGGCGTTGAACCAATAAAGTTAGCTCCATGATGAAGAAATATTTGTCGTTCTCGCTGAATGTAAATGAGTTGTAACTTTGATTTACTGAATTCACAGATTCTACACTCATACAGCGGGTTGTTGCAAAGAATGGCCATGTATTCATCCGCTCACAGACTTGACATAGCAGCTTGTGCCACTTAACTCACTCAAAACTTTTGTGTCATTATACACACACTTATTGCTTCAAACTGGAGCGACTTGCTCATGAAAAATTCTCCTCTTAAATGCCGGTGAGTGTTGCAACAAGAATTATAACGTTTTAGAAATTTGAACAGTTTTCACTCGATTAGCAACCATGTGCTCATAACTAGGTTCGTTTCTGGGTTGACGGAAAATACCAATTTCGCGAATATTATTAATTCACTTTAAATCACAGTTCTTACTAGTTCTGGCAGCTTTACTGCGTGCATTAAAACGTTATTACGCACTCTATGATAATTATCGAACGTGGTATTCGTGGATTCAGACAACAATTATAGACTACGTCTGCACAGAACCTCGCCTGCTATAGAAGTGTGATCCTCAAAATGCCGGATATCCCGATCAAATCACCAGTCAAGGGTGCAACTATAAACATTCTTCGTATTCTCTGCGGTGTTACCTCTTCATTTCCTTTCACTAACAAAAATCATATAATTCTCCAGTGCTTCGAAATATGTACACACATCTTCTAATAAATTCAGTCAAATATTGGCGGCGCGGCAACTTGTGGTGCTTCAAATTAGAGTCTCTCATACGTTCTCTTTGGGAGTCCTCGGTTCATCCACAGAAGTTATACTCTTCAAGAGCAATCGATGACACATTGCAGATCTGAACTCGGGCTCAGTAAGAAGCATACTAGTAGGGAAGAAGGAATTGCGTGTGATATTGTAATAGAACAATAGACGACGATCTAGGAAGAACTATTTGTCAGATATAGGCAACGAACATTGATATGAGAGCTATCCTTCATGATTATGACTACCATTTACTTGAATGAAAGCAATGAACTTTCGTAAATGTAACTTACTGAGAATGAAGTCTTCTCAGAAGACAATAATTTCAATTGATACAGGGAATATATTAGGGAAATCCTAAGTCCTGTCAACATTGATCATAATTCGATACTTCTATAACAATTGTTGTTATATAACTCAGATTGTAACGTCATGTATTGTTTGAACATAACTTTACAACCGTGTTTGAATGATATCAGTTTGGAGAGATACTGTAGTATTTTATTACATGTTTTGAGAACCAGATGTTAATATGTCATAGTATCTATACTTAGTAAACCTTTTGTAGGTCTTTCCGGTACTAACTTCATTTGTCAAAGGAACATTAAGATTACACAACAACAGCAGACATTATATAATGATGAAACACTATTATTGAGACAACGTGAATGGAACAGTAGGATTTTAGCAATGCAATTGTGATGTGAGGTTGAAAGAGACCATTGATACTTGAAGGTATAAGTTTGTGGAGGTTATACGATTATGTGAATGCCGTATTAAACGTCATGAGAACGTAAATTTGTACAGGATTCTCAATGGAGAGAATTTACTGGAGCAATACGAGGAGGAATGCCGTATTAGCTGAATTATTGCATTTATTACTGTTATGTTGTGTGTTAAGTATTGTGAGGTGTGTATTTGAGTTCATCTTTACTCAAAGGAGTGTTTACAACTCCGGCATTGAAGGGTTAGACAGTAGTGTTGAATGGCGGAACAGTATTGCGGAAGGAGATATGACCTCTGATCTACAAACTCTTATTAAACTTTATTAAACAAGGAACTATCATTTTCAGATGATTTACTTTTCGTGGTTGAGTTATCGTAGACTGATTTGTGTCATAGCAACCCAAGAATAGACAAGGCATAATATCTTACATACACTATCGAATATATTGCATCTCATATGAGAGAGAAAGACAGAATTCTATCCAGAATAGAATTATAGTAAGAAATAATATATGAAATACTATTGTATAGAGTATTTTAAATATTTAAACAATTGCGAGTTTAGTAAATTGTTATTAAACAATTAACCATAATAATTTATGGCACCTTGTTGTAAATATTTGAGTTAGCAAGAGAACTTTATTGTTGTTAAATGTATTGAAGAACTCTAGGTTAGGGTGTATATAACAATGTATATTTAAAGGAATGAATGCGAAATTCCGTTACAAGGCCAGTAACTTGAATGGTAATTGTAAGTATGAATGTGTTTTAAATGCTTTTATAATGTGTGTATAAAACTTCACTTTAAGGAAGGAAGTTGTCATGCGTGTATTGTCAATGGAAATACAAGGCTAGAATGTTACGAGCTCTGTCGAGAAAGCGAGGAAGCCTGACAGGTGTTAAACGAGTAGAGGTCCGTTATGTCGCAGGCCCATTTTGTAACAGAGTTTTGCATGTTTCCAGATTTATGAATGAAAGTGTGAATGAGCTTCGTTCGACACCCATAGTAAACAATAGCGTGTTCTCCCATGCGTAGGAATCTTTAAAGGAATGTAGCTTTGACTGTTTTAATGGGTTTGTGTTAATTCTTATAACAAATCCAGTGCAAGTCTGAGGCAACGCAAATGTTATTAATACTTTCAGGAAGTAATAGAGACTTCATTTTTGAGTGTGTAGGAGTATGTGTATTTGTTATTAATTAATGCTAGGGAACTTTTATTTGTTTAAACTTTTCTTTTTGTTAATAAACTATTGTTTATTTTTTGTATATATTCACGGAGTAGCGTTCTTATTTCAATTATGATGTGGTGATCTAAGTTATGGTAGCCCCTTTTAGGTGAGGATTTTCAACGTACCTATACCCCCGAGATTTTAAGGTCAGTTTCTCAACTCTACCGCACATAGTTTTATTTTTGTGAACCATAACTAGATCAGCGCTGCTGTGTATATATCTTGGAGTACTTAGCTGGTGGGTCTAAGGAGGTTTTAATAGCCGGGGACTTCCGAGATCCTGCGATCCTGTGTTTTGGGATTTCCGGTGAAAGTCTTCTCGATTTATACGGGGGCAGTACTGTGCCAGTATTTTGCATTGTATTGCAACCCTGACGTGACTGAGACTCATATGTAGCATTTCTAGGACAACATTTCAACTTGCAGTACAGAGCGATGTCTCATTGACGCGAGCTTAGGAGATTGATTCAGCAACCCGCAACGCATCTTGAAAACATGTGACTGGGAGATGTACAGTTATACGACAAGATGGCTGCCGTGGAGGCATGGCATTGATTTGCACTGTTATGAAACGCTACTGAGATTACTGAGGGGATCGACAACTGGGAATTACATCGTAACACCAGCAGAAAAGATTATAAGTCATTTTTGGAATTATAAATACACATATAAGAATTATAACTTAATTATGCTGCGACGACTTCGATTGTCATATCGATTAGTGACAGAGGTATTCTGGGTCGAGTTTTGTCCAGCTGCATGTAACTCCGCCCGGTAAGAGACACTTCGTCTTGTTGATTACCCGCAGCGGTACTAGCTCGTTGGCTTGACCAAAAGCAAGCATTCTGTCATTTTGTACTTAGTGCGGTGTGTGAAGTCCGGTACGGTATAGTACGTCTTGGCTTATTCCAGCAAGACACGGGCGCTATACACACGGGGCGATCCGTTAACCCATCGTGTGACATTTGTGATACATCAAAGTGAGGACAGTGAACTTTGCTTTTCGCATGGATGTTTCTGTAATACTACTACCATCACGGAAACACATATAAAATATCCAGTGGTCAATCGACACTACAATATGGGTATGAATACTATAGAGGAAGGAATAATGTTCCAGATTACGACAAGAATGGCAATGAAGTGCTAAATACTGGGTAGGAATGTGACACACTAGCAGAGTTGAACATTTAGGGCAGATCTAAACTGAATAATGGATTTCTATAGAAGAAGGCTATTCAAGAGAAGATTGAAGGCAATCTTTACTTATTGACACTGAGATAATTACTTCTACAAATATGGATTTCTAAGGAGAAAGGAAGGTGCCATCAATTTCTTTTCGCTATCAAGCAAGCCTAGTCCGATTCGATATGATGGACATTGCAGTGCGGACAGCTGTTTTCGAGCCGAGGAGAGTGGGGTTCGACTTCGTGCAGTCTTGGCAAGTACTTGAACTACTCAGCGCAATGGATGAGGGTTCGATCCCGACCAGGGATGTTTGTTCCAACATTCATCCTTCGTTCATCGAGACGACTACGGACAAGGTAGCTGGAAACCTTTTATATTTCTGTAGACAGTATGAATCATGTCATATCTTTAGAATGTGCTTCTTTCACCAATTTTAATTCTGTAGTTAGAAAATGGATTCGAGGATTAGATCTGATAGTTTTGTCATTTCTGGCCGAGAATTTATTTTAGATTTTGATCTTATTCAAGATGCACCTACATAGTATTTTCTATAGTTAAATTTTAATGCGATGTTATTTTTAGAATATTATTTTTCTTATCTTTGGCAATAAAACTGAGCATTATAATTAGTTGAGAATAAGCTATTACAAGAAGAGTTAAGACCAAGACTACGGTATCATTGTATAAGTATATTCGTTAGGAATAAGATGCCTTATCACGAATTCATGAACATTTTCTACATAGATTCTGTTATAGACTGAGCAACGAAACAGAATATTTTTGACAGTCCATACGACATTTTCATTTTGAAATGACTGTCTATTTTTCGTCGAATTTATTATAGACATGAAAGTATAGTAACATTTTGACGTCGACAATTGCGATTTTGGATCAGGCAATTACAGCCAATATTTTTGCATTGCTTTTTGAGAGTAGATATTTCTATTGAGATAGTTTCCATTAAGTTTTCGTTTTTCATAATTCTTTTTGGAATACTCCCGTTTAGATCACGTGTGATTCTAATGGATTATTTGTACTCTACTTATACTAGGCTATTTTCCATGGTGTAGTTTCATGCGATTTTCGTAATAGGAGAACCCAATTTTGAATTTGTTGATGCGGATATGAATTAATTCTTTACGGTTATAAATTTATCATATCTTGTGAGATATATTTGTGTACAATTAAATTATAAGGAAATGAAGTATTAGTGTGATATGAAGCTCACATATGTAATAAACTATTTTTTCTCATAACCAGAATGACATTTTGAGAGCTTACGGATGCAATTATTCGATCATATAATTACAACATTACTACAGTTTTTATGAAGTAGACTATAACACTTCTACATTCGTGACCATTATGAAGCATAGTATTTGACGATATTTGTATAAACGTTTATGAATTTTGCGAATGTGTGGAATATTATTGACAGCTTTAGAGAGCTATTCTTTGAATTGGATTATTTAACAATTGTGTTAATGAGTTTTAGGAGCTATTTCTGACATCGATGGATAATCAGGATTTAATTAAGAAGAATTTAGGATTCTCACTTGGAGAATGATTGTCGTATTTGTTACGAATTTTCAGTGTTATACAAGCTATTGAGCTATTGCTGATTTTGATAATAATAATGTTATTGGTTTTACGTCCATTTTAACTACACGGGGATGATTTTGATATTGAGGTATAGTTAGACGTGAATTACAGTCATGAATATTGTAACTAGAAGGCTAGTAATTGGATAAAACCACCATTCAAACATATCATATCCGTTTAAAACAAATTATCTAAAATCAATTGTGAATAGTGACACATATTCTTAGTGAAAAACTATATTCTGAAAAACATGAAATAATTTTTGTAACGTTGAAGTAATAAGTTGGAATATTAATTGAAAGTAATGGAAGTATGAATTTGAGAAAACACAGATGTTGATTGAAATACACACATCAAAAAAAGTTTTGCATCACCTCGGTTCCAAGAGTTCCGGAACCTTTAAATACAAAGGGAATAGAGATCAACACAAACAACATTTCAGCTCGTTTTATTGCTCATGAGACCCACACATTGCATGTTGTACCATCATACAGCTAGACTTTCAGCATTTGTGGTCCAGATTGCAGTACACACCACTACCTCTAATACCCAGTAGCACGTCCTCTTGCATTGATGCATGCCTGTATTCGTCGTGGCATACTATCCACAAGTTCATCAAGACACTGTTGGTCCAAATTGTCCCACTCCTCAACGACAATTCGGCGTAAATCTCTCAGAGTGGTTGGTGGGTCAAGACGTCCATAAACAGCCCTTTTCAACATATCCCAGGCATGTTCGATAGGGTTCATGTCTGGCGAACATGCTGGCCACTGTAGTCGAGCGATGTCGTTATCTTGAAGGAACGCATTCACAAGATGTGCACGATGAGGTCGAGAATTGTCGTCCATGAAGACAAATGCCTCTCCAATATTCTGCCGATATGGGTGCACTATGGGTCGGAGGATGTCATTCAGGTATCGTAAAGCCGTTTCGGAGCCTTCCATGACCACCAGTGGCGTACGTCGGCCCCACATAATGCCACCCCAAAACATCAGGGAACCACCACCTTGCTGCACTCGCTGGACAGTGTGTCTAAGACGTTCAGCCTGACCAGGGTGCCTCCAAACACGTCTCCGACGATTGTCTGGTTGAAGGCATATGCGACACTCATCGGTGAAGAGAACGTGATGCCAATTCTGTGGGGTCCATTCAGCATGTTGTTGGGCCCATCTGTACCGCGCTGCATGGTGTCGGGGTTGCAAAGCTGGACCTCGCCATGGACGTCGGGAGTGAAGTTGCGCATCATGCAGCCTATTGCGCACAGTTTGAGTTGAAACACGACGTCCTGTGGCTGAACGAAACGCATTATTCAACATGGTGGCATTGCTGTCAGGGTTCCTCCGAGCGGCAATCCGTAAGTAGCGGTCATCCACTACAGTAGTAGCCCTTGGGCGGCCTGAGCGAGGCCTGTCATCGACAGTTCCTGTATCTCTGAACCTCCTCCATGTCCGAACAACATCGCTTTGGTTCACTCTGAGACGCCTGGAAACTTCCCTTGTTGAGAGCCCTTCTTGACACAAAGTAACAATGCGGACGCGATCGAACTGCGGTATTGACCTTCTAGGCATGGTAGAACTACAGACAACATGAGCAGCGTACCTTCGTCCTGGTGGAATGACTGGAACTGATCGGCTGTCGTACCCCCTCCGTCTAATAGGCCCTGCTCATGCATGGTTGTTTACATCTTTGAGCAGTTTTAGTGACATCTATGAACAGTCAAAGGGACTGTATCTTTGATACAATATACACAGTCAACGTCTATATGCCGGAGATCTGGGAACCGAGGTGATGCAAAACTTTTTTTGATGTGTGTATTCAATGAAATAACGATGCACTCGATTAACTTTACTGATTGTCGAATATGACCGATTATGTCAATGAACAGATTTTAACCACAATGTCGGTGGAATAATAGATAGTATTGGCGTAATTCGATACACGAATTTAACTGTAAATTTCTGTAAATATGTTAATATGATAATATTGCTAGGGTATTTCTGTATAACTACTTGTAAAATGTTTAATGATGTATAAGAACGTTCACATTTGAAAGTGTTTCATTGCTGCAATGTCATGCAGTACATATCTGCCAGATTTGAGGCAACTTGAATATTTATCTATCGTTTGCTACGATTCATGATGATCTAATTTTTGTTCGGTGGATAGAGACCCACTCTGCTACCTATTTTTCAGTTAATAAACTGGTCATTCAATTATAATTTTACAAATGATTTGGTGATTTATATTAGAAACAGAATATGCTAGGAGGACCAGTGGGCAGTTTTCGTGAATGCTTAGCCTAACACCCGAGATTTATTTTAGGAGTTTTCGAGCTAATTTGGAACTGTTTTTCATTTTTGTTAGTGTACCACTGGCATCTTCTTATCGCATTCTTTTATATTGAGGTAGCCTTATCCCAGGTTGATCCCAGTTGGTAGAACTTTGGGGTTTATTTCTGCCGGGTACTTCCAGATTCTGCGATCAAGTTCTTCCATCGGATATCAACAGGTTAGACCATGTGGATACGGGTACAGTACCATCCCGGCATTTGCCCTGAGACAAAGTGGGGAACCACGGAAAACCACTTAGAGGATGGCTGAGGTGGGAATCGAACCCCCTCTACTTACTTGGACCACCCGAGGCAGAGTTGACCCCGTTCCAGTCTTCATACTGTACCCGTTCTGTTATGGTATGCGACGAACCAGCTGACATAGCATCGCACACCAAACGTTACGGTACACACACACTGAAAATATGAAATGAAATAGGCATGTTTCGGAATCCAGGAAGAAAAGAAACAAAAACAATCAGCTATGCATTGCACGAGACAAAGTGTCTCTGGGTCGTATACGAGTGAAAGCAACAATAATTATTACTACAAAGGGCGCCATCCGCCTGGATTCCTATCATTCACATCCTTCCTGGTTAAACCTTAAATTTACTAGGGAAAGGACATGAGGAATGATAGAAATATAAAATGTATTAATTCCTTGGCTAGGTCATGAGAATATCAAAAGAAATCCTACCTAGGAACATGGTGGGTAAATTAGTTAGGACGAAAATATTTATGTCAACTCCAACCATTTCCCCTCTGAATTAACGTTCACATGTTGAAAAAAAAACTAAAACTAGGTCTTGGTCACTCAGGATCACCGAAGCACAAATTCACTTGAAGCACGACACTTGTGATCTCTGAGCCCTATCAGTATTAAACATTAACATAGATCGCATGTGAATTGCAATAATTATCTAAACACACATATATATTACATGTACAAATTATGTTGAGCGTTGGTTTATGCAATAAAATGTCTATTCGCTCCCTTAACCATCAACATACGAGGCACGTCCAGAAAGTAAGTTCCGTTTGGTAATACAATTAAATTGTGTACAGATACAGAAAAATTATTTATTGCACAACATTCTAATCCTCTTAAAATACTTTTCCACATAACTGCCAAACTTTTGCAGACATTTGTCATAGCGTGGCACACGTTTTTGGATACCTTCTTCATAGAAGTTTGCCGCCGACACGTAAACGAGAGTGAAGCCTCCCTTGTAAGATATCCTACCGTTTGGCTGCAACTGTTAGGCAAATTGCGTGCTTACCAGGAGAACTGCGTATGTTTAGGAGTTCTCCTGACCACTTACGCAATTTGCCTAACAGTGGTGGCCAAACAGTAGGATATCTTACAGGGGAGTCTTCACTCTCGTTTACGGGTCGGCGGCAAACTTCTATGAAGAAGGTATTCAAAAACTTGTGCCACGCTATGAAAAATGCCTGCAAAAGTTCGGCAGTTATGTGGAAAAGTAGTTTAAGAGGTGTAGAATGTTGTGCAATAAATAATTTTTCTGTATCTGTACACAATTTAATTTTATTACCAAACGGAACTTACTTTCAGGACGTGCCTTGTATATTTTAAGCAAAATTCAACACTGTTCAGATATCAACTAGAAATTGTTTAACTATTATTCTAGTCACCTAAATTATTTCTAAATATTAATGATACATTTTTGTGGTCATCCCACAATCCTCGTGTAAGGAATTTACGAACTTTTATCATTTAAAAATCATCATTATTTAACCATATGTAAGCCTCCGTGGCATAGGCGGCAGCACGCCGGCCTCTCACCGCTGGGTCCGTGGTTCAAATCCCGGTCACTCCATGTGAGATCTGTGCTGGACAAAACGGAGGCAGACAGGTTTTTCGCCGGGTACTCCGGTTTTCCCTGTCAAAATTTCATTCCAGCAACACTCTCCCCCATCATTTCATTTCATCTGTCATTCATTTAAACATTGCCCCAGAGGAGTGCGTCAGGCCTCGGCAGCCGGCTCAGTTCATATCCTCGCCGCTAGATGGGGGCTTCATTCATTCCATTCCTGACCCGGTCGGAGACTGGAAGCAGGCTGTGGATTTTCATTTAACCATCTAGTAATCCTTATCATTTAAATCACTTAAGATCCTCATTTCTTTCTAAATTGGCATGTCATCAGCTCATCAGACATCATTACAAATTATTTTTATCTCGTCTCAGCGAGAATTATCTGATCGGATTATTAAAGAAATTTTATATCCAGAGCGCATTAATTAAAATTCAGAATATCATCATAGATTGTTTCAAAATCTCCAGAAAACTCAACTAATCAGCTTATCGGAAGTGTCACGATATTTTATAACACTTACCAGAATGCCCGAATATCTTATAATCAATTAATGTATAGGATTGAACTTATATTGCACTCAAGAACAACATTTACTGCCACTTAAAATAAATGCCAAAAATCCACAATATAAGGATGCTATCATCCAACAAAATAACTTATGAACCACAGTTCATCCACAAACACTACCTCATTAAACCACTCAATTAATTTCACAATATCATTGTAATGATTCCACACAAAATCATTCAGTACTCGGCCTGAACTGCAAATTAGACTGGGTTTGCACGAACCTTTCAGTCACAATATTCTTCCAAGTGGTAGCTTCTCATAACTAGTGGCAATATTCTCACAAGAAACTGGCAAAACTCCTCATAAATCTAGGCACTCAAATAAGCATTACAATCTATGAACTGATTCCAATTATTTATAAAATTGACCTCTTAAGACTGTGGTCAAATGACTGTGTTGACCTCTCAAATATAACATGTAGATCGCTGCGATAAATTTAAATATGCATCAAGCATGAATTAAATCCATAAATATTACTGCTCTGGATAAATCCCCCCCCCCCAAAAAAAAAACAATTGGTTAATGCATTCAAAGATCAGGTCAAATGTTCTTATTCCTAATGGTTTATTATCTGCCTGAGATTAATGTCTGATTCGAATACTTTCCAATAGAAGAATTAATTATTTGAAAAATCCCAGATCATTTCAAATAAAACAAAGTTCAAAAGAACTGCCGAATTTAATACATTACAATTCTGAAAAATAAATCAGAACCATGAAAAAACTATTGGATCAATTCAAGAATTACTAGAGTTAAATCTTGCTTTCATTTACTATTATCCATGAAAGAAAAACGTGAAACATGAACGAACACCTGTTTGCAAGCATCGAGCGAAAACGACACTCGATCAAAAATGACAAACACAAAAGTGTGCCATGAATTGACATTGCCAAATTTAAAAAATATTCCAAGAATTATTTCTATCAGCTCACCGTAAAATATTGGAGACGGTTCTCATCTAAAACTGCATAACGTCAGCTGCATGACTCCGATATCAACAAAGAAAATCTTATTTCAATCCCATCTGAACAATTTCACTGCAATACCTGCCCTATTATACGTATGTGATCATGTCTACATCAAATCAAAAGAATAATACTCATGTATGTGCTTACAATACCTGGTGTTGAATCATCTGCTTACAACATCGATTTCCAGAGATCGTCGAGTACCCTACATATCGCAAAAGACTTCTCGAAAGATCGACGCATTCCCTAACGATTTATAAAGATCATCGACATCGGATGCCTTCACCTCGAATTGGTACGCCCTTCACTCGGTTTTGCCCTCGGGACCGCCACTCCACTCTGCCATTATGCCTCTTGTGTGTTTAATGCCCCATATTAAAGTCTGGATGTCCCATTTCGTAATACATTTCCACAATGTTCCATAAACTCATTCGACTGTTCATCATAAATGGTTACCCCACTGTAACGTGAATTGAATTTCGCCACTGTTCCATGAGTATGTTACAAAATCGGTGAATCAATGCACCGGACGCTCCACGTAAATGTGCCGAAAGAAATTTATCCAATATGGGCAAATTATTTTAAACACCCGTGCTTACGCAAGTGTTCACGTTGTCGGCACATTGGACAAATGTTCAGGTCTGAAGTTGTTATATAACGGTCTCTGTTGTCGAAGTGTTTCGCCACTATGTACACTTGACTAAATAATGTTCCACAATAAAGTTCCAAGACCCGTAGTCGCTCATGTTCACGTGACTTGTTAATGATCAACGATAAAGTTCCAAGACCCGTGGTCGCTCATGTTCACTTGACTTGTTAATGATCAACGATAAAGTTCCGAGACCCGTGGTCGCTCATGTTCACTTGACTTGTTAATGGATGAAATGTGCCTCAAAATGTAGCATTCAAAGTTCACCAAGTTATATGCTTGTAAGCGTGTATGATATTATACGTTGTGTTACGGTGAGAATGCATTATGCTAAGTTGCTGCGATCCACTTCTCGCCCAGCACATTCGTACGTATTCGTGAACCGAACTAGTTTTAAAAGAAGCAAGTCTGGTCGACTGCCCCTGCACGCTGTCACAAAGTTACTACGCAACGCATGAAGTCCAGCTAATAGCCGGCCACAAAACGACTGAATTGACATGCTGCAACTTCATTCGATGTAGCAGCTTACTAAATGTTTCTGTTTCACTCTTATACCTTAAGAACTCGCACTGTCGACTAACTCAATCGAACCGATGGTCTGCAGGAATAATAAAGATGCACTCACTAACCGCAGAACGAAAAACTGGCCGCTTACAGCCCAGCTGGTCAACTCAACTGTACTCACTCACCCCTCTTGCCTACTCCTGTCTCGCCCAGCAAGTGATAACGCACCCCTCTCTCGGTAGGGTGGCGTCACGCCCGCTCTGACGTCATTCATCCACTGACTGGAGAACCAATTACATAACCATACACCTGTTACTTCCACGAAGGGGTTTCAATTTGCATAAGTGATAATAATATAATTGTCTCTCTTACTTTCTTGAAGGTCTTGAAATAAGGACATAAATAAATAACTGTCTTCCTTGTCGACTTCGTCGCGTATCAGGCCCTTGAGATGTCGCTCCCTCTTGCAAAGTTCACACAAATCTAATTTTCCGACGCTAGCGCATTCTTTCCAACCACATACTTCCAAGATGTCAGGGTAGCCGATAATCCCAAGTGCATATCGGGTACAGCTCTCCCCTGCCTTGGATTTTTTTGTGATCCCACGATGGGAAGATCATTAAAAAACTATCATAGAACAGCATTCCACACTTCATTTACACGATATTCCAATGGTTACCTTCCAGATTCTCTCACTTAATCCTCTAAGCTGAGTAGGATTTCCTTATGCTCGCAGCGTTGAAGGTTCCCACGTTCTCATCGTTGTCCATCCTGACGATCCTATAGCTGTTGTTCCCATAAACCTCGCCTATGCGAAAAGGTCCCGCAAACAAGGGACACATTTATGATACACCTTCATCGGCAGGTTTGATGAAATCGGTTTTCGGATTAAAACCTCATCTCCCTCACGAAATGGTTCTAGGAATCTCCTTTCAGCGTGCCTTGTGGTTCGTTTATCAGCCTGACGTCATAAGCGCCCCCCGGTATTTCAATTCTCCTCTCGTGGGTTGTTTCAGCGGCTACTGGAACTTTCACTATGTTGTCCCATGGCCACCTGGGTTTGGTGCCGTGATGCAGAATAGATGGAATCTGTCCCGTGCTCTCATGCACTGTTGAATTAGGACATTCGGTGATGATGGGAATTACCTCCTTCCATCGGTTATGGTTTTCCCATACATATAGCCTACAAATCTTCTTAAGACATATCTGGACGTTGCTTTCTGAATTGGGCATAGGGACACAAATTTTGAAAAGACATCAACAGTTAGGCCTACCAGATAAATTGGTTTCCTCTTGTAGAACGAGGGATTGGGCCGAAAATGTCCGTGGCGAATAATTTCCTCGGCTTAGATGGCAAAATCGCTCTGGGAAACTCCTTCATTAACTTCGAAGAGTGTTTACTGCGTTGGCATCTATCACAAGTCTTGATGTCTTCACGAATAGTGTGTCCCATATGATTCCAAACGAACGTTTCCTTCGCGATGGCCAAAGTTGTATCTACTCCCACATGCGCCGCTGATCGGTGCGTTAACCAAATAACCTTGTCAACTAGCTTGGGTGGAATAACGACTCTTAGCTTTGTGTGATCACTGTCTATGTAATTGTGGACCAAACCTCCCACGATGTTGTAATCTCTTGCTTGACGCTCTGTGTTTATGAAATCTAGATCGGCGTTGTCCATCCTATTCGTGAGGAAACGATAAATCCTACGCAATGGCGTATACCTCCTTTGAGTCAGAGCAAGCCTCTTCTACATATCCAACGTTACTTGGTCGTCTTGGATTAAATTCACGTGATTGACTATCACATCCTCACTACGGTTCCTACTTAAGATATCTGCTAAAAGATTTTATTTCCCAGGTCTGTGGATGATCTCTGGATTAAACTGCTGCAGGAAAAGCGCCCATCTGGTTATACGATCGCCTGCTAATCCGTTTTCATGATGAATTCCAGAGCCTTGTGGTCCGTGATGACAGTCAAGTCATGCACAAATAATAGCTTTCTCCAGGTCTGAAGTGCATGTACAATGGCCAATGCTTCTAATTCCGTTGCGTAATAATTTCTCTCAATCTCGCGGAGCTTGCGATTAGAGAAAGCTATATATCGATGTCTACCATCATCGTCGACCTGATAAAGTATTCCACTGATGCCAATCTTAGACGCATCCGTCTCCACGAATAATCATCTCGAAAAATCCGGATATTCAAGCTTCACATTTCGGACTAACATGTCCTTTGCATCCTGAAATGCTTTTTCACATTTGCTGTCCCATTTCCATCTGTCTACCTTCCGAAGTAAGTCCTGTAAAGGTGCCATGATTTCAGTATATCCAGGAGAGTGTACTGAGAAGAATTGGCACATTCCCAGAAATTGCCTCACTTCCTTGAACCTCCTAGGTGTTGGGAAATCCGCTATGGCCACAATTTTCTTCGGATTGGGTCTTTAGCCCTCTCCATCAATCCGATGTCCAAGAAACTCAATTTCGTTGCGGAAGAACCTACACTTGTCGTAGTTTACCTTAAAATTGGTTCTTCTCAGATCCTCAAATAGCATTTTTAGATGGTTCATGTGTTCTTCAGCTGCCTCTGACGCAATGATTGAATCGTCAATGTAGTTAACTACATTTTGCTTCATCAGATCTGAGAGAATAGAATCCAGTGCCCTGATCATTACTGGACCACTGTTCTTTACCCCAAATGGTAGCCTGTTGAAATCATAAGTCTTATGGTCGAAAAGGAACCCTGTGAACTGCTTACACTCCTCCGCTAGTTCAATGTGGTAATAGGAACTCGTCAGATCTAATGTTGAAAAATACCTTTTTGCTCTAAATTTCCTAAGAATTTCTCTAATTACAGGCGGCCTATCATGCTCCGGAAGAATCTTCTCATTTAGCGCCCTCACATCCATAAATATCCTTAACTTGCCATTAGGTTTCTTCACTACCGCTAGCGGGTTCAAGTCTGCTGTCGGCATCTTCTTGACTATACCATCCTGCTCCATTTGACTGATCATTTTTCCTACTTCCTCCTTCCACTTATCCGGGATGGGATACACATTCTTTCTGTATGGTTTGTCGTCAATGAGCTTGATGTTATACGAGAAATTAACAATGCGTCCTGGCTTGTCACCCAATATATCCCCATATTCTGCTATGATTTGGTCAAATTGCCCTCGAAATTCTGGGATAATTCCATCTTTAATATCTTTCTTATTCCCTGCTGATTCTTCAATACTGGATACCATCACATCTAAAATGAGCTCACTGAAGCATACCCTGTCTGATTCCTCTTGCTTATTTTCCTCCTTGGAAAAATTCATGCGTCTGCCCTGCATGTCGATTATTAGACCACTTTCTCCGATGAAGTCTACCTCCAATATCATTTAAAATTGCAGGTTGCTGATGACTAAGAACATCTGTGTAAAATGCCTGGGCCCAACTCTAATCTCTAGGAGTACCTGACTTCTGTATTTGATACCTTTGTCCGGAATTACTCCTTGAATTTTACTAGTTGCGGCTGGCAACATAGTAATTTCTTCTATTAACTGTAAGTCGTTTACGCAGCCCCTGGAAATGACACTCACCATGGCTCCTGTGTCAACCAAAGTCTTTACCTGCTTTCCCAAGACTTCTACGCTGAGAGAGGGTAACTCGTGCCTGATCCTACTGCGGACTGTGTCTTCTTCTTCAAGCAAATCGGAATCCTGAACCTGATACATCTCTTAAATAATGACTGATTCTAAATGAATATTTGAACGACTTCTGATTAATTTGAAGTTTTTTTCTCCCTCTGAGCGCTGGTTCCTGCCCCGTTAGATCCTTAATTAACTAACTAACTCTTCTGATGGGGCGCTAGGTTGGTGTTCCTTCCTTCCCTACCATTGTTCTGGTTCTCCCTATACCTAGCATCGCAATCGAATTTTATTACGGTTATCCCGTTGGTCATTCTGGCCAGACTGTTGATCCCGTGTATTCTCTTTATATCTCCCTCCATAACGATTATTATACCAATTTCTGTTGTAACACCGGTATCCTCTGTAATTGCTTTCATATCGATTTCCTTACTGTTGATACCTATTATAGGGTCTCTCATAAGGCCTTTGGGATTTATCATTTCCACGATAGTTCTGTACATTTCCTTCGTTGCCTTCGTTTCCCCTCTGTTCCCACGAAGATCTTCTATCAGTTCGAACCGCGTTGTCTATTACAACGGCGTTTACTTCTCGACTGTCTTTGTATTCTGATCAGGCGTTTCTAGGGGTTATCTGCGCACTAGTGGGGTCTAAATGTCTCAGGATATCGTCGTAGTGTTCAAGAGTGTTAGCAGCCGGCGCCATTAACGAGTGTTGCACCTCAACTGGCATTTGCCGTGCTATTGCTTGTAATAAGTCCTCTTCTAACAGCGGTGGCGTTAAAAATGTAATCTTGCTAACTGGGACGTAAAATAATTAGCATAGTGTGTAGGGTGTGATGTCGAATACTTCTTAAAGTACATCTCTGCCCTGATGTTCATTTTGTCCTCCGCACTCCAAAATCCCCTCAAGAATGCAACTACGAATTGCTCTAGGGTTGTAAAATTTGTCCTGAACGCACGGAACCAGGTCAATGCCGGACCGTCCAAGGCACGCTCAACCACCCTGAGTTCTCTGTCCTTCGTAACCCTGTGTTCTGATATGTAATCTCGGATGTCCCGCAAAAATTCCACATGTGTGAATCCTGAGTTCCCTGAGAATTTTCTACGCTTGTCATCATAACTCCTGATGATAGTGACCGGACCTGGGTAAGGTTCATTTGACCTTGTCTCCATTGGAGACGAACTAGCAATCCCTGTAGTGGTAGGTGTCTGAGTAACAGTAATGTTCCCTGGAGTTAACTCATGACTACTCGAACTTGTGATATTCGGTGTAGGATCTCGTGAAACCTCCCTCGAAGTTATTTCATGGCCACTTAAATTCTCTATCTCAGATTCTATTCTAGCCATCCTACCATTGTGTTTCTGTTCACCTAGCCTAAGCTTCGTTTCCAAATTATCGATTGACATTATGGTGTTCTGCCTGGTGCTGTCCTCGATATCGCCTCTTAATTTACTTAATTCCTCTTCGCGTGATGTCCGTATCGAATTAATTGGTTGCTTTATCTCGCCTACATCTGCGTTGATTTGAGTAGACTCTTTTTTAGCTCTTTCTTATTTTCAGTGAATCGAATTTCTAAGCTTGCCATTCCAGCAAGGAGTTTAACTTCTATTCCCTCATATTTCTTCTCTGTGTCCGCATGAGTCTCTCGATACCCATCCTTTACAATGGATCCTAATCTGCCTTTGAACAATTCTAAATATTGGTTTACTTTCTCATCAATACCTGAGTCTATGGTGTCAATTTTTACTTGCAAACGGTTTCTAGGTTTTTCAAATCAATATTAATTTCTTATAACACGTCAGCCTTAACTGTGCCTTTGACCTTTTCCAAGCCTTTGATTTCTGACTCCAATCTACTAATATTATTATTTAGATTTTTCCCTAGCTCATCGATTCTCAAATCGAAATGTTTTCCGAACCATTAGCATTAGTTTCTATCTTAGCTATATCCGCCTCTAAACTATCGATATCGGATTTCAAATCAGTTATGTCTGACTTAATACCCTTTTGAATAGCAATTACATCTTTCCTTAAATTTAAGTTATCCTCTTCACAAGTATTTTCAAGAGCAAGGATTTCCTTTCTTAAAATATTCATGTTATCCTCACCCTGATACACTACTGACTTAATGTCTAAGCGCAGAGCCTTTAGCATGTCATCATTCTTAGTTCTCAACCTATTCTCCAACTCTTTCAAATTGTTTTACCTTCCTCACTGTTAGTTTGCATTCTATCCTCTAAAGTTTTATTGTTAGTTTGCATTGTAGTTTGTATTTTATCCACTAAAGTTTCATAGTTAGTTTGCATTGTAGTTTGTATTTTATCATCTAAAGCTTTATTGTTAGTTTGTATTGTAGTTTGTATTTTATCCTATAAAGTTTTATTATCAGCTTGCAATGTAGTTTGTAAAGCCTTTACATTTGCTTCACAACTAACATGAATTCTATCTTCTGAAGCTGTAATATTTTCCTTAACTTCAGTCCCCGTTTTCTTAATATTAGCCTCAACAGCTGACATGCTGCCCTGTAATGCTGTAAATATTTTCTTCTTCTCCTCCATGGACATATTCAATTCTATAAATGGGTTAAATACAGAGACATTAATGGTAAAGCATTGTGACCTCCCAAGTAGAACTTGAATAGTTCTCACAAGTATGAGCATACATATAACATAAACATGAGTATTGATATGAGTAGAACATGACTATGTCAGAATATTTTAAAGCACACACGTATAACTAACGTGCCAAAGTCAATACATTTCAGGAAAAATAAATCTAAATGAAACTGAGATCAATCTCAACATGTCCTCGATGATGCATCTCTCTCATAAGACATCGAATGTCTTCACAAGAAAAGAACTAACAATTCGAGCCCCACGAATGGGAAAAGCCAACTGCGTCGTATGTACCCGTTCCGTTATGGTATGCGACGACCCAGCTGACATAGCATCACACAACAAACGTTACGGTACGCACACACTGGAAATATGAAATGAAGTAAGGCATGTGTTGGAATCCAGGAAGAAAGGTAACAAGAAAAAACCAATCAGCTATGGGTCGCACGAGACGAAGTATCTCCGGGTCGTATACGGGTGAAAGCAACAATAATTATTAATACAAAGGGCGCCATCCGCCTGGATTCCTATCAGTCACATCCTTCCTGGTTAAGCCTTAAATTTACTAGGGAAAGGACATGAGGAAAGATAGCATCACGAAAACATATTAAAAAGAAATATCAAATTTATTAATTCCTTGGCTTGGTCATGAGAATATCAAAAGAAATCCTACCTAAGATCATGGTGGATAAATTAGTCAGGACAAAAATGTTTATGTCAACTCCAACCATTTCCTCTCTGAATTAACGTTCACATGTTGAAAGAAAAAAAAAACTAAAAGTCTGTCTTGGTCACTCAGGATCACAGAAGCACAAATTCACATGAAGCACGACACTTGTGATCTCTGAGCCCTATCAGTATTAAACATTAACATAGATCGCATGTGAACTGCAATAATTATCAAAACACATATATTACATGTATAAATTATGTTGAGCGTTGGTTTATGCAATTAAATGTCTATTCGCTCCCATCACCATATCCACGAATAAGTTTACAGTATATATTAATCAAAATACAACACTGTTCAGATATCAACTATAAATTGTTTATTATTCTAGTCACCTAAATTATTTCTAAATATTAATGATAATTTTTTGTGGCCATCCCACATTCCTCGTGAAAGGAATTTAAGATTTGTATCATTTAATAATCATCATTATTTAACCAACTAGTAATCATTATCATTTAAATCACTTAAGATCATCATTTATTTCTAAATTGTCATGTCATCAGCTCATCAGACATCATTACAAATTATTTTTATCTCGTCTCAGCGAGAATTATCTGGTCGGATTATTAAAGAAATCATATATCCAGAGCGTATTAATAAAAATTCAGAATATCAGCATAGATTGTTTCAAAATCTCCAGAAAACTCAACTAATCAGCTTATCGGAAGTGTCACCATATTTTATAACACTTATCAGAGTGCCCGAATATCTTATAATCAATTAACGTTAAGGATTGAACTTGAATTGCACTCAAGAACAACATTTACTGCCATTTAAAATAATTGCCATAAATCCACTATATCAGGATGCTATCATCCATCAAAATAACTTACGAACCACAGTTCATCCACAAACACTACCTCATTAAACCACTCAATTAATTTCACAATATCATTATAATGATTCCACACAAAATCATTCAGCACTCGGCCTGAACTACAAATTAGACTGGGTTTGCACGAACCTTTCAGTCACTATATTCTTCTAAGTTGTAGCTTCTCATAACTAGTGCAATATTCTCACAATAAACTGGCAAAAATCCTCATAAATCTAGGCACTCAAATAAGCACTACAATCTATGAAGTGGTTCCAATTATTTATAAAATTGACCTCTTAAGACTGTGGTCAAATGACTGGGTTAACCTCCAGGTCCTGCTACTTCTAGTGTTTCCCAGGCGTCTGTGAAGTGTTCTACGTGTAGCAAAGTTTTGAAAAACGGCGTGATGTGTGGTTTGTGCGAGACATGGTTTCACTTTGGCTGTGTTCGGGTGAAGAAAGACGAATGTGATGCAGGTAACTGTTTCTGTAAAATCTGTGACAATCCGGAACTTTTGAGGCAGCAAATTAAGTCCAGGGATCTCATTATAAATGATTTGAAGGCAAAGCTTAATGAATCGGAGGAGACGTTAAAGGATCTGACGGAGCGTATTCCAGGGGATGAAGCTACAAACCAGGATGTGGGAACTGAGGATGACGTTATGATAATGGGTGATTCTATGATACGGTGGAGTGCGAATATCTCAAAGAAATCAGGTGCGAAAGTGCGGTGTTATCCGGGGATTAAAATTGACCAGCTTGCAAACAAGTGGAAGAAGCAAATTTAGAGGCCTCCGAAAAAGTTAAAGTGTTGTTGCTCCATGTTGGGACGAACGATTTAAAGAAGAGGGCTACAGCAGATTACATCATGGGGGAGCTGTAAGAACTAGGCAGAAAAGCTAAAAGTAAGATTTGGAATGCGAAAATTATAATGAGTGGCATTGTACGACGGGGAGATGTTCCGTTAAGACGAGTTAAGACTGTAAATGACCGCATGGACTGGGTATGTGCACAACTGGGATTAGTGTACGTAGATGCTGACTGCTGGATTGGGGGCCGAGACTTCGCCCGAGACGGGCTGCATTTAAATCGACGGGGCGCTTTCAACCTAGGGAGCCTACATGACAGGGTCATCGGTTCGTGCCGGCTTTTGTGAGGAGGAGCAGGTCCAGAGGTTGCCAGCCGACGGGAACAGAAGGAGATATTTCAGGATATTTGGTGTGGAGGTAAGACTCTAAGATTACTGCAGGTTAATTGTCAGAGTATAGGAAATAAATTAATTGAATTTTGGAATCTTGTAGAGGCATATTCTCCGGACATTGTCATTGCTACTGAATCTTGGTTAAAAGAGGATATCAATAGTAACGAAATAATTCAAGGGACCTACGAAATGTACAGAAGGGATCGGGGGAAGCGAGGTGGTGGGCTATTTATTTGTGTGCGCAAAAATATAGCCAGTTTCTTAAAGTGGGCTGATACGGATTATGAAATGTTATGTGTACAAATCTCGGAAAAAGGAAATAAATTCCCTCTTCAGGTGATGGGGGCGTATAGAGCACCGAAAGATAACTTTTCTCTCCTCGACACACTGTATGATAAAACTTGTACGGGTAATGCTATGAAAAAGAGCATAATAATTGCCGGAGATTTAAACCTCCCCAAAGTAGACTGGTCTGGTGAGTCAACTAGCTGTGGTCAAGCTCAGAGCGCTGCAAACAAATTCGTAAGGGAGGGGGGATTTTCCCAAGTAGTTGACTTCCCAACTAGAGACAATAATAACTTAGATGTTTATCTCGTAAGGCCTGTAGAGCTGTATATTAACTGCCTGAAAGTACAGTGAATTAGTGATCATTCTGGGGTTGAATTAAATATTAGATACGGTGACATTACAAAATTAGGCTCGGATATAGCAAACAAATTCATATTCCAGTATCGCAGGGCGGATCAGGGTAAATTCCAGGGGTATTTGAATGAACTATTTGTAGTATGGGCATCGGAAGGAAATCACATTAATATCCTGTGGACTAACTTTTTGAAAATTTTAAATAGCGCTATTGATAAATTTGTCCCATTTAAATTACTGAAACAAAACCCAGATCCTGAGTATTACACACGAGAAATCAGGAGTCTAAAACGGAAAATTAGGAAATTATACAATAAAAGATATGATAGTGACAAGTGTATGTTGAAATTTAAGTCCTTATCCAGAGAGCTCGTCTTAAAAAGAGGGCTGCTCATGACAACTATATGCAAGGTTTACTTGGTTCGGGAGGCGATGGGTGGAAAAAAATTTACAGTTATGTTAAGAGAAGAAAGGGAAATTCAAATAATTTTTCTATGTTAATGTCCGGTGACGGTAAATTAATTACTGAGAAACAGGCCATTGCTAATGAATTAAATGCATTTTACTGTAGTGTGTTCAATAAATCCAATAGCTGTGTTTTGGACCTTAACGACGAATCAGGGGCTCCCCTTTTCCAAATAAACCAGTCAGCAATTGTAAAGCTAATAAAAAAATTACGTTACAATATATCGAAGGGTCCTGATAATATTGCTAGTGAAGTACTTAAACTAGGAGGTAGGGCCGTGGCACGATACTTGGAGGTGATGTTTAATGTGTCCATAAACAATGCGCAAATCCCAGATGACTGGAAAAGGGCTACGGTGGTCCCAATACTTAAGGGAGGGAGCAGACTTGAATTGGGCAACTACAGGCCGGTTAGCCTTACGTCCATCGTTTGTAAACTGATGGAGCATCTCATTTGCGACTACTTGAGGGAGCAGTGGGGAGGATTATCATGGTTTAATGATAGGCAACATGGATTTCGGAAAGGTTACTCATGCGAGAGTCAGATGCTATCACTTTTTCAAGATATTAGCGAATCGTTAGACAATGGAGTTTCAGTCGTCGTCGTAGTTATAGACTTTGCGATGGCATTTGATGTCGTACCACACGACATGCTACTCCATAAATTAGCTTCAACGAAGATTGATAGAAGAGTAATTTTGTGGATCCAAGAATTTTTGATGGGTCGTTCCCAGAAAGTAAAAGTCGAAGGCCTATTCTCGGATGAAATTACCGTAACGTCGGGTATCCCTCAGGGCAGCGTAATCGGAACTTTGTTATTTTTGGCGTTTATAAATGACTTACCAAATAAAATTCGTAGTGATTGTCGATTGTTTGCGGATGATTGTGTAATATATCAAAATATACATGACTCGCAAGACAACGCAGCACTTCAAGACGACCTGAACCTGGTCTATAAGTGGGCGATTGAAAATAAAATGAAAATAAACACAAGAAAATGTAGTCTCATAAAAATAGAGAAAGTGCGAAGGCAAGATTTTCAATATAATATTCGCTCGGAAATACTTGTAGAAGGATATTCTTGCAAATATTTGGGCGTTCACGTAAGGAATGATATGAAATGGAGCAGTCATGTAGGATGTGTAGTTTCTAAAGCTTACAAATACCTGCACTTTGTAATGAGGGTATTAAATGGAAGTAGTAGGGAAGTCCGGTGCCTTGGGATAACCATGAGACTTGTTCTCAAACTAAACTGTCGCTTCGGTGACATCACAACTCATACCAGCCAAAGCTAAACAATCTTAACAAATCGAACAAATCAATGAATATAATAACTACTTATATGAATTACCAGCGCATCAATGCGGTCTCATAAGGAGGAAAAATTGAAAAGGAAGTAGTACCTCTGCTAAAGAATTAGGATATTTGTCACTTGTAAGACCTATTCTGGAATACGCCTCGGCGGTTTGGGATCCATATCAAGTAGGGCTCATTAATGAGTTAGAAATGGTACAAAGAAAGGCCGCTTGATTTGTGCTCAGTGACTTTAATCCCAGGAGCAGTGTGAGCCGTATGTTAAAGAAACTTGGGTGGGAATCACTGGAGGCTAGGAGGATGAAATCTAGACTCTGCGCTATGTACAACACGTATACAAATCAACCAGCATGGGGTGAGCTTGGCAAACGTAGGGGAAAGCCCACTTACATGATCAGGAGTGATCATCCTTTCAAAGTTAAGGGCCGACCACAGCGTACAAATTATGGTAAATATTCCTTCGTTAACCGGGCCATTGATAACTGGAACTCTCTACCTGCCGCAGTCTTAGAGCCTTTTCCCAAACATATTGGTGTATTTAAGAAAAGACTGACTATTTGTGTAAATACTCCAGTCTAATTGTTAAGTGTTATTGAAATGTTATGTATAATTATGTATTTGTTATGTTTACCCAATTTGCCACCGGGGGACACACCCCCAATTGCAAATAAATGAATGAATGAATGAATAACATTTAGATCTCTGCGATAAATTTAAATATGCATCAAGCATGAATTAAATCCATAACTATTACTGCTCTGGATAAATTCCCTAAAAACACCAATTGGTTAATGCATTCAAAGATCAGGTCAAAGTTTCCTTATTCCAAATGGTTTATGCTCTGCCTGAGATTATTGTCTGTTTCGAATACTTTCCATTAGAGGAATTAATTATTTGAAAAATCCCAGATCATTTCAAATAAAACTAAGTTCAAAAGAACTGCCGAATTTAATAAATTACCATTCTGAAAAATAAATCAGAATCATGACAAAACTATTGGATCAATTCAAGAATTACTAGAGTGTAATCCTTCTTTCATTTACTATTGTCCATGAAAGAAAAACGTGAAACATGAACGAACACCTGTTTGCAAGCATCGAACGAAAACGACACTCGATCAAAAATGACGAACATCAAAGTGTGCCATGAATTGACATTGCCAAATTATTAAAATATTCCAAGAATTATTTCTATCAGCTCATCGTAAAAGATTGGAAACGGTTTTCGTCTAAAACTGCATGACGTCAGCTGTATGCCTCCTATATCCACAAAGAATATCTTATTTCAATCATATCTGAACAATTTCACTGTAATATCTGCCCTATTATACGTATGTGATCATGTCTACATCATATCAAAAGAAGAATGCTCATGTATGTGCTTACAATACCTGGTGTTGAATCATCTGCTTACAACAACGATTTCCAGAGATCGTCGAGTACCCTACAAATCGCAAAAGACTTCTCGAAAGATCGACGCATTCCCTAACGATTTCTAAATATCGTCGACATCGGATGCCTCCAACGCGAATTGGTACGCTCTTCACTCGGTGTTGCCCTCGGGACCACCACTCCGCTCTGCCATTATGCCTATTCTGTGTTTAATGCCCCAAATTAATGTCTGGATGCCCCATTTCGTAATACATCTCCACAATGTTCCATAAACTCATTTGACTGTACATCATAAATGGTTACCCCACTGTAACGTGGATTGTATTTCGCCACTGTTCCATGAGTATGTTACAAAATCGGTGAATTAATGCACCGGACGCTCCATGTAAATGTGCCGAAAGAAATTTATGCAATATGGGCAAATTATTTTAAACACCCAGTGCTTACGCAAGTGTTCGCTTTGCCGGCACATTGGACTAATGTTCAGGTCTGAAGTTACTATATATCGGTCTTTATTGTCGAAGCGTTTCGCCACAATGTCCACTTGACTAAATAATGTTCCACAATAAAGTTCCAAGACCCGAGGTCGCTCATGTTTACTTGACTTGTTAATGATCAACGATAAAGTTCCGAGACCCATGGTCGCTCATGTTCACTTGACTTGTTAATGATAAACGATTAAGTTCCGAGACCCATGGTCGCTCATGTTCACTTGACTTGTTAATGATCAACGATAAAGTTGCGAGACCCGTGGTCGCTCATGTTCACTTGACTTGTTAATGGATGAAATGTGCGTCGAAATGTAGCATTCAAAGTTCACCAAGTTATATGCTTGTAAGCGTGTATGATATTATACGTTGTGTTACGGTGAGAATGCATTATGCTAAGTTGCTGCGATCCACTTCTCGCCCAGCACACCCGTGCGTATTCGTGAACCGAAATAGTTTTAAGAGAAGCAAGTCTGGTCGACTGTCCCTGCACGCTGTCACAAAGTTACTACGCAACGCATGAAGTCCAGCTAATAGCCGGCCACAAAACGACTGAATTGACATGCTGCAACTTCATTCGATGTAGCAGCTTACTAAATGTTTCTGCATCACTCTGATACTTTAAGATCTCGCACTGTCGACTAACTCAATTGAACTGATGGTCTGCAGGAATAATAAAGATACACTCACCAACCGCAGAACGAAAAACTGGCCGCTTACAGCCCAGCTGGTCAAGTCAACTGTACTCACTCACCCCTCTTGCCTACCCTTCTCTCGCCCAGCACGTGATCACGCACCCCTCTCGCGGTAGGGTTGCGTCACGCCCGCTCTGACGTCATTCATCCACTGACTGGAGTACCAATTACATAACCATACATCTGTTACTTCCACTAAGGGGTTTCAATTTGCATAAGTGATAATAATATAATTTTCTCTCTTTCTTCACATATTTTTGAAGGTCTTGAAATAAGGAGATAAATGAATAACTGACTTCCTTGTCGACTTCGTCGCGTATCAGGCCCTAGATATGTCGCTCCCTCTTGCAAAGTTCACACAAATCAAAGTTTCCGACGCTAGCGCATTCTTTCCAATCACATACTTCCAAGATGTCAGCGTAGCCGATAATCCCAAGTGCATATCGGGTACAATACCACCTTTCAAATTTCGTGGCAGAGCCGGGAGTCAAACCTTGGACCTTCGGGGTGGCAGCTAATCACGCAGACCACCACACCACGGAGGTGACCTAACAAAATAATATCGAGGGTAATTCTAAGGAATACGTATACTTTGGTACGAGCACTGGCGATTAGAATCTCCTTCGATATGCTATGTTAAAATCCATGTCAGAGTTTTAAATCATGTTTTACGGTATTCATTTAACTTCCTGTCATTACAGGTTACGTGGCATAACCTACTAATCGATTGTATTCTCTCCATAAATTAGCAAATTTCAACGTACTCTTCACAGAAATACATCGAAAGTGAATAAATATGGTAATGTGACTTTGTAAGTGTGGCTTGATATTACATCCTCACTAAAATGGAGCACGGGCTGTCGTTCAAAGAAGTTTGCCTACGGCTGGATTCGAAGCACTAATCTGCTTGGTAGAACATACACGCCAGAGCGGACTTTATCACACATTGTGCGTTACACGGGTGGTAGTTACCTATGGCTGTTCCATCTCGAATGTTAGTTTGCATGTTTAAGTCTTCAATCATGGTTTATAGTGTTCATTTAACTTTCTACTGTTGCAGATCTCGTGACGTAAACTATTAATTCAATTGTATTACATGTACGTGGGTTCTTCAAGGAGCAATAAATCACAAGTTCGTAGAATGGTCCTTAGTATCTGGCGCGGAAGGGATTACATTGCTGTCACACAGGCAGGGCGCAGATCAATATCGACCCTCAGGAGATTCGCATTGTTAGTTGGGCTTCATAAAACTAAATAATATGGGGCTTGTGAACCACTCTGTATAAGAGGATTAATTAGTGTTAGATATAAGTTTCAGGCAATAACAAGTATATAAAACCAGATATCAATATTTTATTAAACAAATTGACTAGATGAGATAAAGCCTCCGTGGCTTAGGCGGCAGCACGCCGGCCTCTCACCACTGGGTCCGTGGTTCAAATCCCGGTCACTTCATGTGAGATCTGTGCTGGACAAAACGGAGGCAGACAGGTTTTTCTCCGGGTACTCCGGTTTTCCCTGTCAAAATTTCATTCCAGCAACACTCTCCACTATCATTTCATTTCATCTATCATTCATTTAATCATTGCCCCAGAGGAGTGCGTCAGGCCTCGGCAGCCGGCACAGTTCATATCCTCGCCGCTAGATGGGGGCTTCATTCATTCCATTCCTGACCCGGTCGGAGACTGGAAGCAGGCTGTGGATTTTCATTTTTTCACTAGATGAGATAATTATTATACGAGTGTAAACAAGGAGATTTCATGTATAAATGTACAGCAGACCATTATGCAAACACAGAATTAGTGGCTAGGTCAGTAGGGGGGTGAGGCCGATTCTGCCCCCTCCCCCCCCACCACTACTCCCAATGCGAGCCGATAACTCTCGAACCTGTGGTCGGAGATTCACGAATGAGGTGTCGTTGGACTTGGGATGACGGGGGCATTGCTATGGACCACTCGTAATATTTCTGAAATTTTTTTTGAAAATTTTTGTTTTCGAAAATAGGTGATAGTTTGAAAACCAAAGATGATAGAACGTTGTGCTATGGCTCAAACGAATGGTCTTTATGACATTTATTTTTTGTAATAAAACTTTTTTACTTTTTATGTTTTTTTGAAAACATTCGAATTTTAAAAATTCCATGTTTTCGAAACTAAGAATTATACAAAAAGGTTTGTTTGACATAAATGAAAGGTTACTATGCCCCCTACCCCCAAATTAAATTTTAAGTCTCTAGAGAAAACAGTTGTGTTTTGTAAGTAGTGGGATGAGGGGGGAGCTGCTTCCAAAAGCAAGTTGTGAGCCCCTGCGACCTTGGAATGGAAGGAGCCATGCTAGGAAGGCGTGCGTGGATTCGTTTTTTCGTCTCGTCATGCTCTTTACGGAAATGTAGGTATCGAAAAGGTGAAATGCTGGAAACATGTTTTTTTTGGGGGGAAAACCGTGATTTTGAACTTTTTGCCGTATCTCGCGAACTAATCATGCTAGAGGCGTGTTCGACAGGTCCAAAGACTCGGGCTGACGTCCTCTTTGCTATAGACCACTCGTTATAATTTTTAATAAAATTGGAAACTCGATTTTGGGGTAAACACGTGTTCTTTGTGATTTTGCCGATATCTCACGAACCAATAACGCTAGAGGCATGTACGACGGGTCCAAGGACTCGGGGTGACGTCCTCTTTGCTATGGACCACTCGTTGTAATTTTAAAAATTTGGGAAACGCGATTTTGGGGGTAAACATGTGTTTTTTGTGATTTTTGCCGATATGTCACGAACCAATAACGCTAGAGACATGTACGAGGTGTCCTAGGACTCGGGCTAACGCCCCCTTTCAAATGTGGTAGATATTTTTTTTCCACAAAATAATTCACAAAGGGCCTAACGCCATACATGTTGAAAAAACGTTTTCTTTTTCTTTACCTGTTTATAATGTTTATGAAGCATGGTGGTTGAGAGAGACAATACGGCTGGGTGTGTGTGTGTTTCAACGAACCTGTCGCTAACCACGGTGGCTGTGTTCAATAGATCAATCGATTTTTCGACGGGTCGGTGTATGACAGAGCGAGGGTACGTTTTTTCACACCTTTTACCTTTAACGTGTAAACAGTGATGAGAACTTGGTTCTATGTTGGTCGAAGCGAGTACAGAAAACACACTTGCCGAGGAGCAGGAGGTGAATGTCATTTGAGCTTATTGGAAAGCGCCGATCTGACTTGACAACAGGTGCAATGTAAAAAATGACCATGACGCTTCAAAGTGAAATAATCTGACCATTGTGGTGGCAGGGGAGTGTGAAATGCATGTGAACACATGTGAAACCACATGTAGGCTAAACAAGTGACATCCTGTTTTGCTTCGTACGTGACAAAATGCAAGTTCATGTGAAATTTGATCTACCGCAGGTGTTCTTTTAGACGTCATGTGTCCACGTGCGCGATAACTGTTAACAAGTTACATTCTGTTTTGCTTCGTACGTGACAAAATGCAAGTTGACATGAAATTTGATCTGGCACAGGTGTTTGCCTGGGACGTTAGCTGTCCACGTGCCTGATAACAGAATGGTCAAAGCGTGGGAATCGCTGAATCAGTGAAAAGTATGATGCAACTTGTCGGAATGATGTCACAACCAATAGATAGGCAAGAGCTGCGAACAGCAGTGGTGGGAGGTGAAGGGAGGGAGAGGGGGAGTGGTAATGTAAGAGAGAACACAGGTGGAAAGAGAAAGAAATATGTGGATCTGAGGACTGTACACACAGAGCTATAGGTGGTGTACAACATGTGTGAATAAATAAATTAAAAATTGCACAGGTTCACACAACATGTAATTTATTGATCCAAGAATTAAACGTAGAGTTAAACCCTAACCTTTTGACGTAGAGTTTATTTCCTTTTTGTTTCAACACTTTTTCCACAAGATAATGCTGAGGAAATGCTGTTTTCTGAAGTTCATGGAGATAAAATCTACCTTTTATGGGTTGATGGTTGAGGTCCTCGAGTAAATAGGTGACTGGAGTGTCCAAGGTGACTCGACGAATTCGAAATAGTTCAGTCCCCCACTGTGGCGTGTAGCCCTTATTGAAGGCAGACTTAAATTTGCTCACACGAACAAAATCCCCAATGTTCAGTCGGTGACGTTTAGGATCGGCTGTTTTAATGGGGTTAAACAGTTTATCCAATCGCTGAATATTTTTAGTCACGAGGCGTGGCTTGGTCCCAATCGTTCTATGTTTGGTGTCATTGTAACGTGACACTAGCTCAGGTAACATGTCCAACCAGCGATAACTGCCCTGAGCGGTAAACGCTTTCCACATAAGGGTTTTCAATGTTCGGTTGAACCGCTCGACCACACTGGCTTTGAGGTTGCTGTACGTGGTGTAATGGTGAATATCCTTAGATTTGAGAAAACTGGAGAAATCCTTGTTGAAAAATTCTTTCCCCTGGTCGGTTTGTAGCAGCTGAGGTTGACGTTTGGAGTGTTGAATAATATGTTGAAAGGCCTTGGTAACTAGTGGGCCAGACTTGCGACGCACAGGTTCAACAAAGGCCATTTTGGAATAGACATCAATGACGGTCAACATATAGTGTTCACCGTCGTTAACGCTAGCATAGGGTATCATTTCAACCAAGTCAGCCTGCCAAAGTTCATCCACACCTCGTGAAATCACCTTGAGTCGCGGATAGTGACGCCTAGCTGGGCGATGCAACTCGTGAGCAATACCCATTTTAATGGGTGAGGGCTTAAACAATAATTTTGGCATTTCGAAGTTCTTGTTCAATTTCTTGAATTTCCCAATCGTGATCGGTATGGCCAGCTTGACGTGAAGCATGCAACAACTGTAGCCGCTGGACGAGCTTATTGGGATTGTGCCAGTAGGTAACATCCACAAGGGGTTTTAATGGTTTAAATGTCACTCCCGAAGCGGATGCTTTCCGACGAGTACTTTGACTGGTGGGAAACATTTTTGCAATGATGGTTTTATATTTTTGAGATATATTGGCATTCACTTGTTGCGTGGGATCATACTGTCTTTTGTGGGCATGGGTATCCAATAAAATGGATTTATATTTGTCAAGATCCTCTGACGTATAATCATGGGAAGAGGGGGTCCGTGAAAAGAGCAGCTTTAACAGTCCTGGCGTTAATTTATAGTTGATGTTTTTAATGACAGCTTTAGTACGAGCAAATTTAATGGATGAATCGCCAATTTTAAAACTATCATTCTCATAGCGAACACCATACGTGGTATCAGTGTTTCCAATAAATAGATCGGTGAAATAGGGTTCCAATGTTGATCCATAATATTTTATTAAAATGGTTTTCAGTTGAGCTTTATGTTGAGGGGTGGCCAAGAGTTGTGAAAACGGAGACGCTCTGGAAGGGCAAGGTGTATCGACCATGGCCAAGGATTTCTTTTTTCTCAAAAACTCTGCAAGGGGTGCGGCCTTTTTTTGAGGCCTAAACACTTGTTCCTCCTCATCCTCAACTTCACTAACACTAGTCAAATCTTCCTGTTCCTCTTCCTCTTCCTCAGGGTCCTCGTGCAGCGTCTGCGTGGCTTGTGAAACGGTGGGTAGCGTTTCAGATGGCTTGAAAGATGGTTTCAAAATGGCTTTTAGTGGAGGTGCTAAATGTTGTTGAATAAACAAAGCATGATTGGCACGTGATTGTTTCAATTGACGAAACTTTTGGCGAATAGTATTTTTTGCTTTAATAATATGCTTTTTCAATTGACTCTCTGCTAACGCCATGGTGTCTTGACAAATGACTTGCTGGGGAATGAGACAGGGCCTTAAATAGCAATAAAATGATCAAACCCTAAGCGATACCGTCCTTGGTTGAGTTCACTTTGTTTGTCAATCACTAAACAGGCATGACGCTGAGTGTTCCAGCACTTGGCACACAATTCTGTAAACATTTGAAAGGTCATATCAGGATTCACATGTTCATTATAAATGTGACGACTGTTCCTCTCGTCCTGGCGAAATAAAACAATGACATTGGCATTGTCACGAATCAACTGTTTGGTCATTTTTGAATACGTTTGTCCAAGATAGAAGCAATCGATATGTTTGTGTCGACCCATGCTGAAATAGCTTTGAATGATGCCTTGACGTTCAGTGGATACATCATCGAAAATCATGAGTGAATCAGGCTTTACCTCATCCGGTGAAATCACATTTTCTTGCATGGAAAATGTAAAATAACCCATATTCTCTTTTTGTAATCCAGACATGACTTGATCCAGAAACACGTAAAGGGGTTGGTAGAGAGATTTTGCAAAAATATAAATATTTTGAAAACGCAGACCATTGGGCGCTGTGATGAGCGTTAGCAAAAGATTAGTCTTTCCACAACCGGAAGGCCCCACAATGATGCAGCGAATGGAAGATGGAAACAGTGAACCATGACGTTGTTCACGTGATGTAGGACAGAGATGGGAAACCATGTCCCCCACGGGGAATGACTCTTGCTGCTTAATAATCTTCATTTCAACTAAGGCTTAGACAGGCTAGCAGGTTGTCTATATACAGGACACCGAGCCTTGTCATAGAAACAGTAGACTGGTACTACAAGTTGACGATGGATGTCTTTGGACGTGCGTTGATGGCCAAAGCTAGGTCTGTCCCCATACATGATCCTAAACAAGAAACAGATCCTGCTAATAAACACTATATGGATAGGTCAGTAGTGCCACGCACAAAACAGGGAGATTATGACTTTAAGGGAAAGCGGTTAACCCATGTAAAACATCCTCAAGTGTCTACAGACTTTACTACGAAAAAGTATGTGGATAACAAAGTGTATGAGTTTTATGACAAAGTGCCCCAGCTTACGGTGAATGGCTATAGCGCTAATCACCATCGGATTATTCACGTGGAAGACCCACAAGACGAAGACGATGTCTGTACCAAGCGTTACGTGACCCATGAAATGAAAAGGCTTTATAAATTTATCCCATCTGTATTTTTAGTGTATCTGACAAATGAAAAACCTGTGAATGACAGAAACCATTTACCGCTAGTCCATGATCAGCACTTGACCTATGTGCTTGCTTCGGGTTTAAGCCACTATCGATTACACTATGATGGAACCATTCATATCAAATATGCCATACCTGATGAGAACCATTTACAAATAAAGATAAATGGTCATAGGATGTTGGTCCATAAGCATGAAATGGTCAATGCTGGTGACGAATTATCCTTTCACCTCATGTTGACATGGGATGAAAAGCAAGCGGGAAAAACCATAAACGATTTCCCACTTTATGTGGAATTGGAATATACAGCCATGATATAACCATCTAAAGTTAGTTGTGATTTAAACTTTCTTGTGAAAGGTTGTGGGCCATTATCATCATGGTGAAACAAAGGTATGCAGTGAGAAAGACTAAAAAAAGGACTTTGTCCTTGGCAAAGCCTGGGCTTACAACATTCGTGGACAAGCCCTTGCGAAAGAAAAAAAGAAAAAATAATGTATTGACCATAAGATAGGCCCTTCGAGCAGCACAGAGACATGTTATTCCCAAACGTCGGCAACAGAGTTCAAACCAAGGGCGAGTGATTCCCGTCCCCAAACGAGCGGGATTTTTACCTGCATTGTTTGCCGGTTTGGCTGCTCTGGGATCACTTTTGGGCGGTGCCAGTGCAGTGGCGAAAACCATTAAAGCCGCGCAGCAGGGCAAGCAACAACTCAAAGAAAGTCAGCGACATAATGAAACGATGGAAGCGATCGCCATGGGGGCTAGAAATGCCAATTTAAAGCCAGCCTTTTTATCAACAAGGATATGGGATTTCACCATTTCGAAATATTAAAAAAAAATTAACCTCAGCCATAGCAAAACATGCCCTGACGCATCAACAAGTGGAAAGCTATGCTAAACAACTAAAGCTTTCTCATTTTCGAGGTGTGTTTATGCGAAACCAATTACCCCCACGACCTTGGAAACAGGAATGTGCTGTTGTCAATTTGGATGATCACCGAGGACCAGGAACGCATTATGTAGCTTATGTCAAAGAGGGATCCATGGTATGGTACTTTGACAGTTTTGGGAATTTGCCCCCGCCCATGGAACTAGTGACCTATTTTGGAAACAGTATGAAAATATATTATAATGTGAAACGTGAGCAAACGTTTAACAGCCAACAGTGTGGACGTTTGTGTTTAATTTTTTTATATAAGACGCAGCATAAGCTAAAACGCCACCAGTATGTCGGCAGAAAGTAAAACGTTTACACTGCATGGACGTGGACCTGAAGTCAGCCTAGACTTTTACCCGCCTATCGAATTGAGTGAAAACCCCTATGATTTAGGACTTGTTTCTCTTGAAACGTACAATCGAATATACAACATACGTGAAAATGTGAACAACAAGTTTTACTATGATGATTCTGTGCTCACCTTGAACTCTGGTGGATACACGATCGATGATATTTATGAACACATTTATGTGGTGTTGATCAATCAATATGGTTTAAAGTCATTTCTCGACGGAACGCACAAGTTTGAACTTGTAGGCAATACCAACACTCATCGCTGCAGTATTTTTTCCTCATTCAACATTGACTTTCAAACACACCCCGATTCCATTGGCCCATTACTAGGATTTAAACCACGTGTGTTGGAGCCCAACAAAAAACATGAATCAGACCATGAAGTGAAATTCATTGAGGACCATCATGTGTCGGTGACGTGTAATATTATTAGCCAAGTGTACACCAATCAGGTACCATCGCATTCGCTTTATGACTTTATTGTGACATCGCCCAATGGCTATATTATTCGTGAAAACCCTCCAGTGGTGCTTTTTCATTCTGTGGCTGTCGATAGTATTAGTAATATAACATTAAGACTGATCAATAGAGATCAACAACTCATTGATCTAGATTCTACCACACCAGTGACTTACAAATTGGTGCTAAAGCCACAATGAAATTTGTGTATAAAGCAACAACACCGTCTAGGAATAGTGTTAGTTGTTTGCCACGTGAATACACGTTAACATCTCAAGGCAAGCAGATTTTACAGCATTTGGGTTACCACGTCAACCCTCATAATGAATTCTATCCTAGAGGTAGCGAACCACATCGAGGAGCAACCAGGAGTGGTAAGAATTGATCTGCATTCCTATCAAGCTCAAACACCTGGACTCAATAACAATGATGAAATTCAATTTGTTATCAACAACCAAGATATTTACACCCTACCGCATGAAAGTGTCATTCAGATTGAAGGTCGGCTCACCAAAGCCGATGGTTCTACACCCACTACATCCAAGTTAGCCAATCATGCTTTCGCCTTTTTGTTTTCTGAAGTACGGTATGTCATTAACGATATCGTGGTGGATAGCACTCGAAATGTGGGCATTTCCAGTGTCATGAAACTATACACCTCTTATAGTGAGGAAGAAGCTAAAACACTTTGCATGGCGGGTTGGTGCCCTGACTCGACCAATGACTGGATGGTACACACCGATGGCACCTTCACTGGATATTTACCTCTTAAACTGATTTTAGGATTTGCTGAAGATCACCAGCGCATTGTGGTCAACGCAAGGCAAGTGCTTTATCTGGTGAGAGACAGGAGTGATAATAATGCACTCAAGGGAGCCGACAATGCCCCCATCGATTCAAAAATTCAACTACAACGCTTGCTATGGAAAGTCCCCCATGTGACCCTTGAAGATAGCAAAAAACTGGACATACTCAAAATGGTAAAGAGAGATATGCCTCTACCCATGGAATTTAGAAGCTGGGCACTCCATGAGTATCCGCTATTGCCCACCACCAACACACACAGTTGGTCTGTAAAAACAGCTCGCTATACAGAGAGACCTCTCTACCTGATCGTGGGTTTTCAAACGAATCGCAAGTATCAACAAACCAAAGATGCCACGCAATTTGATCACTTACAATTGAGAAATGCACGTCTTTTCCTCAACGGAGCCGTGTTTCCCTATGAAGGACTGGATTTGGATTTTTCAAAAAATAAGTTTGGCCCTATGTACGACTTGTTTTCTAAATTTCGATGGTCGTATTATCAAAAAGAGAACGGCCCCATGCTACTACCCCAAGCGTTTAAGGCAAGAGCACCACTGATTGTTTTTGACTGTTCTTACCTGGAAGAGTCTGTCAAGCCATCCAATATCGACATTCGACTAGATTTTGAAACGCATGACAATGTACCAGCCAATACCACGGCCTACTGTTTGATTATTCATCACAAACAAGTCAACTATTATCCACTATCCAACCAAGTGACGAGTGTATAAATAACAGGTCATCCCACGTCAAGCCGCTCAGTCATGTCTTGCTTTAAAGCCTCAAGAGACGTTACATCCATGAATTTAAACTCTGAGGAACAACGTTTCAAGACTTTTGCCACATGGCCAGTGCCTTTCATAAACCCTCAAGCCTTGGCGGCCGCTGGATTCTACTATTTAAAAACAAGAGATGAAGTGAAATGTGCCTTTTGTCCCATCATCATAGACCAATGGCAGGAGGGCGATGAACCCATGCAGGAACATCAGCGTTGGTCACCCACCTGCCCCTACCTGTGCAGAATGAAAGTGGGAAATATACCCTGTCATTCAAGCTATCCCTCACTTGTGTCTCTGGGTGATGAAAAAAAAAACAAGTTACGATACATGTGGGCCGTATGGTATCCATGGTGCTTCGGTGAGCAGCTCACCATCAAAAACGCCTAGTTTAGAGACATTGGGACATCATCGGTGTTATGGACGTTACAAACACAAGAGACTATATTGTTGTATCAGTTGCTATCGTCCTTATCCTAAAATGAGAAAAGCCTGTAAGACGTGTTATGATAATAAAATTATGTAAATCTTAAATTCTTATTTTTGCATGCCCCCACTGTCCTACCCTAACCTCAATTTTGAAACTAGCATGGCAGGTAAGTCTATGTCATGATCACACTTGATCGTCAGCCAGTCGTCAGTTGAACTTGGTACAGGCAAGCGTCAACATGTTGCGCACACTCATTGTGGATTGCCAAGGGTTTAAAATTGGTGACAACAAATTTATATTTAAACAAGTGGCCATGATCGATTGTACCACGTTTTGGATATCACAAGCTACGCATTTGCTATTTAAACCACCCCATTCTTTTGATTTGTTGTGTGAAAAAGACCGTAAACAAACCCAGTGGATTGAAAATCATAGGCAACTAGACTGGAATCAGGGAACCATTTCCTATAAATATTTGGACGTGGTCATGAAAGCACACTTGTCCTCGGCCAATGTGGTATTTGTGAAAGGTAATGAAAAACGTCAATGGTTGCAACCATTTTTGGCGTCTTACTGCCAATGTATCGACCTCATGGAGTTGGGCTGCCCCTCCCTGCAAACGCTCATGGATACTTGTTCCTGTGGCAACATTACCCATACAGCCCTATCGCATGCGTGGCATCTCTTTCATTGGTTAACCACCCATGCCTGCTGGGAGTTGTTGAACAAAATTATAACTCAAGATTTACCTGTGAATGACGTCAGTGAGATTTCTACAAGCGACGTGTAAACATCTACAGCACGTATACCATGGAGAAAGGCAATGCTACGGACAAAGCCATCGGCAAGTTCTTTGTGTGTAAAAAGAAACTAGACAGTTTTACCAAAGAGCAACTCTTGGCGCTGCCCAAGTCGTTCATTTATTATGTGGCCGCCAACGCAGTGAAAGAAATCTGGCAACATGTACCAAAATCATGGACTCAAGACCCTGTGTTGAGTGAATTGCAACCCTGTACGGATTACGATCACCATAAGCAAGTGGCCATGGCAAAAATACCGTCTATGCGTCAGTGTGCGACTTGCCAGCTAGTGAAACTGTATCACGGTCATAAAAGTCCATGTAAAGACTTTGTTGAATCATTCCATGGGTGTCATGGCGAGAAAAAGCAACAACAACAACAACAAACACAAACATCGTCCACAGAAGAAGAGGAAGACCAAACCTTTTTACCATCGATGGAAAAGGATATGCCAGACCTGTACTGGCAATGGCGTCATTGACAAAGTGATTCAATACTTACCTTTCGAAATCCATCTTCCAGGTTATCGTTTTTGCGGCCCTGGAACTCGTCTCGAAAAACGTTTACAACGTGGTGATGTACCCATTAATCTTTTGGATCAAGCATGCAAGGAACATGACCTTTCTTACCGCCATAGTCATCCTGGTTTAAGACATGTGGCAGATAAATTGTTATTGAAGAAAACTAAACAACGTTTCACATCCAGTGATGCCTCAGTGGGTGAAAGGATGGCAGCCCTGATTGTCATGAGTGCTATGAAAGGAAAGTTGATGATGCATGGACATAAACATTGAGGAGTGAGGAATTGGGATGTGTTTGAATTCTATATTTCTTTTGTCAATTCACTGTGACTATGAAATAAAAACAAAGGTTTGTCAGAGCACGATGTTTTGTGTTTTTATTATGTTTGAAAAAGATGATGTTGATGGCTTATTTCTCATTTTCACATTTCACACATTGCCATTTTGCCAATTTGCAATTTACAGTTTTTGAAAACGTTCGTTTTAAGTTTTGCGTTTAGATGATATGGATTTTTCCATTTTGCTGATGACACTTTTAAAACAATGTCCGTTTGAAGTTTTTGAATTTTCAAATTTCACACATGGCCATTTCCAGTTTTTAAAAATGTCCGTTTTAAGTTTTGCTGTTTTTGGTGATATGGAAACATAGATTTTCCATTTTGCTGTTTTCACATTTTACATTTGATGTATGTCGAAAGTTGAGATTTGACAATGATGTTGATGCAAGTGCTTGACCAAGGCGATGCTGCAATGTGTTGATGCGTGTTTAGAGAAACGTTGAGGTCTACTACTACTGCAGGTAAGACTGTTTTTACAAAAATAATGTCTTTTGACTGCCACATTTCAATGAAAAAACAAAACTATTGAAAACAAAATGAGTATAAAAGTGACATTTACCTCCTCCCCACCCACCCACCCTACCTCACCGTGTTTGCTCTGGTCAACCATACACACGAGCTTTCTCTCTCTACTCATACATTCACACCTGTCTTTGGGAACAAACACAACCACTTTATTTATTCCCAAAAGCGGATTCTCGACATGCACACTCATCCCAAAAGAACATTTTTAGTTTACCATTTTACCATTTCAAAAAAAAGAAAAAAAAATCTACTAAAAATCTTACTTATATCCTATTTACAAAAAAACTCAACTTTGTACAGCGTTAAAAGAATCACACTATTAACCAATCAAAAAATTTTAAAAAAATAAGTTTGCATAGAACTTTTCAAAGATCAAATGGTCCAAGTGGGTTGTCACTATTTACAAAATCTACTATTTACAATGACAGAAACCAATATTTACAAAATACTAAATCTACAAGTTACATAAAGCCATGTCCCATAAACGATTATACAGTGAAATCACACCTCCTCCTACTTGCGATCATAACCCCAGGGCAGGCTAGTGAGCAGGTCATCAGCCCACACACGCTTGTTATCCATGGAGGCGAGGGTGCGTTTTCTCTGTTCCACAAGATACAGATGATGGTTGCTGGATAGTATCCTGCACTGTGTATGAGACATAGCTTTGCCCGTGCGTAAAACCGCTAGATAGTCATCAACACGTAGCGACTTTACCACTGCCCTACCTACACCTTTTGCTCTTTTGGCTTCCCTACAGTCGAGTGTGCGGTAAGCATACATTTTTGAAGCCAAACCTACGAATTCCGTCATAATGGAATCACCGCATTCATCTTTTAAAACACCCATTACCTTTTTGTTTTTTATGGGCAGCTGAAACACGTTGTCAACACTATAGCAAGAGGTGTCGAACCAGTCACTATGTTGCCTCATGACGTCATAGGGGTTGCAGCGGCGAATGTGGTAAATGAATGAGTCCGTGTCCATATACAAAAGAGAGACGTCCTCAAAATGGCGTTTGGCAAACTCATAGTGGAATCGATACATGATCGATTTAGAAAAGTCTAAAATGACTTGACCCAAGTAAATGGGTTTATCCATGGTCACGCTGGTCTTACTCATTTCAATAGTAGCCAAATCCTCATCGATAATTTTGATCGATTTGAAATTTGGCTTGGCAATGTACCGCCGGGCACCCCACTGCCCCTCCCAGACATTCACTAATTTAATGTCACGGTATTTGCGAACATTCTCCATGGACTTGCCATAGATGCAGTTGTTCATTAATTTAAAAAAATTAATTTCAAACTGCTGTGTTGCCATTTGTCGGTGCTCTGTGTTGAGTCGCATGTATGGCTCAAGCCATGCTTTTTGAGCAAAAGAAATACCCCTGTGGATTTTCTTCAACACTAAGCCTTGGGCGAGGCATTGCACCAACATTTGGATATGTAGCACATACCGATTTTTGTTGTAAAGTGTGCCCATGAGTTTTTCAATTTTCACTTTACTGTCAGGGGGAACCATTTGCTCAAGACAGAATGGGAAATCGGCATGTTCATCATACAAGGATGAGGGATATTCAATATCCACTTCTAGCACATATCCACGGCCTGTTTCTTGGCTAGCCATGTTCACATCAAATTCTGACACTTGTTTGTCTGTCAGCCAAGCAAACTTCCCATAGGGCAAAGGCTGACTCATGGCGTAACCGTACAAATTATTCACGTCATAGTACATTAAGTACGATTCTGGTTTGTCTAGTGAATAATCAGGCATGTAGACATTGTTCGCTTCGGCATGGCGTTGGTTAAGCGACACAAAGCCGCCACGAATGCCCTTTTCAAAAAATAGAACCATGTCTACGTTTGTGAGTAAATCCAATTCCACTTGAGTGTATTTCAAAGCGGCATCGAACGAGAGCCCAGGACTCGTATAATAGTGAGCCGGGTCAAGACCGTAAATGTGTTGACACAAGTTACGGAATTTTTCAAACACATCAGTGAGCAGCAATACATCCAGTTTTAGGTAATGCATAGCATATTCACTTAGCGTCTTAATGTCAAACACTCACCAAACTTGACATGCATGAGCATAGTCTTCATCGGAAACGGTACTGCGTGTTAGTTTCGAGTAAAATTTCTCTTGTGGTGGGAGTTTTCTTTGCTTTAACACGTCCCAGCTGTTGCAGAAATCATACGGGAATATACCTTTCCGAATGCACAATTGAAATTGCTCAGGATCATTAAAATGCATTCTAGTATTTTTTAATTCCTCCTCATTCAAGCCATTCACAAGGCTGTCTAGCGAGGATGCCATAAACTTAAAGGAATCCAAAAATCGAATGCTTAAGTCGCCCAACCTCCATGTCAGGGCCGTAAAACGCTCATGGTTTTGGGGAATAATGGAAAACGAGCCCTTGTTGACATGGCCCAATTCACGAATCAAAAACTGAATGTCATAATTCGCCAGATTGTGGAAAAAGACACTAATGGAACGAGGAGCTGGAAAGTTCAAGTTGCATTTACTATGCGCAGCTCCACGAAACTCCCCTGTAAAATGCGAGTGGTCTCTGACTTTTTCCTCTCCACTTAAAATAGGCTTTTCGCAAATATGGCACGTCGTGGCATGCTCATACTGCTGCTGCTGTTCTGGAGATAGACTCATGGGTACTGGGTGGTCCAGTAATTCCTGTACATCATGAGCCAACTTGACAAGTTCATCCAAGAACCATCTGGCACAATCTGGCCCCTCGCGGTATTTGTAAACGGATTGTGTAGGGTCGTAGGCACACACCACATTAAATCCTATGGCAAAGGGTTCATGTTTTTGAATGGGTGTGGTTGAGCTCATGGTGGGATCTGGTTCACATCCCGCCATGGGTGTGGTGAGAGCTTCGAAATCTGCATACACCACATAGGGGACAGTGTCACGCTTGTGAATGTCCTTAAACTTTAACACAGCCTTGTCCCCTTGTGGCAATATCAGTCTCACCGCTTCCTGAGAAACACAATCTACCCTATGACGTTCCAAAAGCGTAGGGGTTTTAAAATATTGCAAGCAACGGTCACAAATATGTTTCTTATGTTGATCTTTGGACGCTTGTCTGCTTAGCAATCTACTTAAGCTTTTAATGAGGCAATAGTGATTCACCTCTCCGTAAGACAGATATAAAAGATGAATGTGATGTCGTTTCGGTTGTTTTGTAGCATAAAGAGGACCCACAATCTCATCACCGTCAAGGCCATACACCATGAACGAAAAGTCCTGGTTGTCTTGTTCAAACCTATGGATCTCGGTTAAGTCCATAGGGAACGACACTCGAGTTAAATTTAAAGTTTGTTTTAATTCATCAAACTTGGCCTTGTACTTTGCTGGTCTGTTAACATGACGATCTTGAGCTGGCTGCAAATACGCAGCCACAGCCCACAGAAAACATTCATCATCAAAATTTTCAATATTCACCACAGCCTTTTTCGAAGCTATTGCTGGTGGTGTTTTAATATAGCTAGACCCAGCATTCAACGGATTGAATTGACAAATGTTGATTTGTAAATGATGAATTTTGTCTAAGGCAAGGCCACTCGGTCCTTGTTGAAGTTTATCAAATTTTGATAGCAAGGCATTCACCACGTGGGTTTCATACCACTGTTCCAAATTATGGGCTATGAATAGCTCTTGCATTTTACTGCAAATATAAAATGTCTCTTTATGCTCTACGTCCTTTTTATATATGAAATCGCACACCAGTTCTGTATTCACCTTTAAAGCCGTATGCAACCTTTGCGCTGTACAAATTTCAATTTTAAAAATTTCAAAACAAGATTGTAAAAATTCTTTGGGAATCAAACTTTTTCTAATATTGACCACACGACCAGAGCACACACGCGATTTGAAACAAGACTCAAGGGGCTCCCAAGTTAACGTATCCGCAGCAGTAAAAGTCATTATTTTGAAAGAACACTCTCACCTGAGTTTTCAGCTGTAGACTGCTTGACAATGGTTCCACTCTAAAGCCACTTGGTTTTCAACTGTATTTGCTATAGCAGTGAACCCTTTTTTTCTCTCCAAATATCTAAAAAGAAATAAAATAAACCACCATAAGTATATCCATTCCATATAGTTTATGCCTTTCATAAACAAAACAAAATCAAACAGGTTATATATATATATATATATATAAAACAAATCTCACCTTGACGTGTAATGCTTTGCTATATTCCCGTCTCGAGGGCTAGTGTGGAAATGGTTTCCCCTTCTATCGGTCTGTCTTTCTCTTTCTTTAATATATTTCCCACAGACACACGACAGGTAGGCTATACACGTTATCTGCAAACAAATAAATAAATAAAATCATTAATTACCTAATCAATAAATAATTGCATGTATTTATATAAAAATCAATAAATATATAAATGAATAAATATATACCTACCCCACAACAAGGTTAAGTATTTTCCACCAGCACCAAAACTGATAAACAAGACCAGGTGTTTCATGCAACGCAGTGTGTTCAAAGGTAGTCACCTAAGTGAGCGTGGAAATGATAACGACATGTCTTTATATATGCTACGTTGCATGTATAATCTTTTTTTTCCCATGCTTTGAACATTCTCTTATCGTGCACGTGGACAGCTAACGTCCCAGGCGAACACCTGTGCCAGATCAAATTTCACGTCAACTTGCATTTTGTCACGTACGAAGCAAAACAGGATGTCACTTGTTTAGCGTGCCTGTGGTTTCACACATGTGTTCACATGTCTTTCGCACTCCCCTGCCACCACAATGGTCAGATTATTTCACTTTGAAGCGTCATGGTCATTTTTTCCATTGCACCTGTTGTCAAGTCAGATCAACGCCTTCCAATAAGCTCAAATGACATTCACCTCCTGCTCCTCGGCAAGTGTGTTTTCTGTACTCGCTTCGACCAACATAGAACCAAGTTCTCATCACCGTTTACACGTTAAAGGTAAAAGGTGTGAAAAAACGTACCCTCGCTCTGTCATACACCGACCCGTCGAAATATCGATTGATCTATTGAACACAGCCACCGTGGTTAGCGACAGGTTCGTTGAAACACACACACACCCAGCCGTATTGTCTCTCTCAACCACCATGCTTCATAAACATTATAAACAGGTAAAGAAAAAGAACGTTTTTTCAACATGTATGGCGTTAGGCCCTTTGTGAATTATTTTGTGGAAAAAAAATATCTACCACATTTGAAAGGGGGCGTTAGCCCGAGTCCTAGGACACCTCGTACATGTCTCTAGCGTTATTGGTTCGTGACATATCGGCAAAAATCACAAAAAACACATGTTTACCCCCAAAATCGCGTTTCCCAAACTTTTAAAATTACAACGAGTGGTCCATAGCAAAGAGGACGTCACCCCGAGTCCTTGGACCCGTCGTACATGCCTCTAGCGTTATTGGTTCGTGAGATATCGGCAAAATCACAAAGAACACGTGTTTACCCCAAAATCGAGTTTCCAATTTTATTAAAAATTATAACGAGTGGTCTATAGCAAAGAGGACGTCAGCCCGAGTCTTTGGACCTGTCGAACACGCCTCTAGCATGATTAGTTCGCGAGATACGGCAAAAAGTTCAAAATCACGGTTTTCCCCCAAAAAAAAACATGTTTCCAGCATTTCACCTTTTCGATACCTACATTTCCGTAAAGAGCATGACGAGACGAAAAAACGAATCCACGCACGCCTTCCTAGCATGGCTCCTTCCATTCCAAGGTCGCAGGGGCTCACAACTTGCTTTTGGAAGCAGCTCCCCCCTCATCCCACTACTTACAAAACACAACTGTTTTCTCTAGAGACTTAAAATTTAATTTGGGGGTAGGGGGCATAGTAACCTTTCATTTATGTCAAACAAACCTTTTTGTATAATTCTTAGTTTCGAAAACATGGAATTTTTAAAATTCGAATGTTTTCAAAAAAACATAAAAAGTAAAAAAGTTTTATTACAAAAAATAAATGTCATAAAGACCATTCGTTTGAGCCATAGCACAACGTTCTATCATCTTTGGTTTTCAAACTATCACCTATTTTCGAAAACAAAAATTTTCAAATTGTTTTTCAGAAATATTACGAGTGGTCCATAGCAATGCCCCCGTCATCCCAAGTCCAACGACACCTCATTCGTGAATCTCCGACCACGGGTTCGAGAGTTATCGGCTCGCATTTGGAGTAGTGGTGGGGGGGGGGGGGGGGCAGAATCGGCCTCACCCCCCTACTTAGGTCACCGGAAAATTCATCATCTAGTTGTGAAGAAGTGTTTAGTATGTACTTGTTTTCTTTTTGAATAATGACATGGTGAAAGACTGTCGCCATCATAATTTAATTAATTTGTTATAATTGAAAATTGCGTTAAAGAATTCCTTGATTTTATTGAAACGCATTAGACTTTTATTTATCAGCAATATTATCTGATATGAACACTGCATATTTTTACATCACAAGAAGAGAATAATTTAAAGTTACGACTTTAAATTATTGCCTAACACTGACGTAGGTGATAGAATAGGAGGGTATTTATTAGGATGTTTTTTCTTCTTATAAAATAAATAATACCGAGTGTTAGGGAAGTTTTTTCGAAATCTTGAGCAATGTTTAGTTTGACTGGCTGCGTGCCTCAGCGGTAACGTTCTCGCCTGCTGAGCCAAAGATAGTGGGATTGAATCCCCACGCAGTCAGTTGGCATTTGAGGGTGCGAAAATGCAAGGGAGCCGTGTCAGTAGATTTCTACTACTACTACTACTACCCCTGGCACTACAGCCTAGGCTTACCGCTGCCCAGCCATTTGACCAGCAGACATTGGGGTGACGCATGGTTAGCGAATCTGGTCCCCTTGGCCGTTAATCTTGGTTTTCGTGACCGGGGTGCTGCCTCACTGTCAGATAGCTACTCGATTGTCCTCTAGAGGCTGAGTGCATCCCGTGCCAGCCCTTACGCCGGTTTCTAAAATCCCTGACGGAGCCGGGAATCGAACCCCGGGTCTCCGAGTGAGAGGCAGACGCGCTGCCCCAACACCACGGGGCCTGTCGATCAGTAGATTTACTCGCACGTTAAAGATCCCTTTCGGGGCAAAATTTCTGCATCACGGCGTCTCTAAAACCCTCAGTAGTTAACAGGGACGTAAAACCAGTAACATTATTATTATTATTATTATTATTATTATTATTATTATGTTTAGTAGTTTTGATCCTTATTTTGGTTGGATATGATTGAATTTTTGCATTGTTTGGATTTAGAGTAATGAAACCCACTTGCCAATGATCCCCATATACCCTTGGATTAAAGGAATCTCTTCCTAGCGTGCTATTTAAGATGAATTGATACAGAACTAAATGCCAATGCTTAAATATTTAAAACAGATGTGTATTCTGTTCCAGACGGTTTGTCACGGTTTTAGCCGGGTCGTCACATGTCATTTCATCAGGTACACGGGCATACAAGGTAGTAAATATTCAGGAAAATACACATTTTTCAAAGAATTAAAATGTCATGTTTATTTCGCGGAAAACGAATGATTTCGCAATTTATCGCGAATTAAATGTGGCTATAATTGGCACATTGATATTTTAGAATCTGAAGATACATTATTTGACGAGTTTTGGAAAGATTTTTCTATCTACCGCCAATGTTAAAAACCTTAACAGTCAGCAAAATGCTTGTAGACTTGTGGGGTATTTTGCAGGCTTGTGCAGTATCGCAAGTAAACAATGCATGTTTACTAGCTTGACCATGACAATAATACATCATATTAGCAATAACTAGAATAAAGTACAAAGTGACTTACTCTCCATATAAATTGCGCTTTATTGAAAATATTATAATCATATCACAAACAGTTAATTAGAAAAATTCCACAAAATTACTTGTTCCTGCGTTCTGTAGGATAGAATCATATTATACAAGTTAATTTAGTGGTATCATATCTTGATTTAATTCATTTCCTCGGGGGACACGGACATTCGTATCTCAGTAATGGGTATTTTTTCAACCCCAACACGCCTACTTCCAGTTGCAATTTCTTTAATTCCACGATGTTCTTGCTGTGGATATTGGACAAAGCCGATAATTGGGCCAGTAACAGTATGCTGAAACAGGAAGCAGAACCGAAAGCTGTTAATTAATTCTGGAATACTCTCAACACTTCTAAATGATAATAATAATAATAATAATAATAATAATAATAATAATAATAATAATAATACGTACATACATACATACATACATACTCAGAACAGCTTTTCGAGTTATTAGGCCGTATAAACCGTTTCGTGATATCTGACGTTTCACCAACAAGTACGTCTGGCACTTTTAAAGATTTGTTCTCAATAGTTTGAAGTAACGCATGTCTGAGGTTGGATGTTCTCAAACAAGTGACAGACGTACTTGTTGGTGAAAGAAATCAAGAAATGTCTTACATGGCCAAATAACCCGAAAAGCTGTTCTGAAAATTACTCAACCAGCCGTGATAGCCAACAACAACGATACTATTCTAATATTAATAATGATCATGTTCCCCTTCTTGATCTCGTTCTACGGGATAGGGATGTGAGGAGAATAAATGTTAATCTACTGTATGTGACAGTGTTTTTTTTTACACCCGGCTACGCGAACCTCATTCACGAGGAGTTAGAGAGAAATTAAATGATGATAATGATAAGTTTTGTCTTCAGTGGATTCGATCCTTACTGTTGATTACCTTTCAAATATTTTATCGTGGTTTGCCATTTTCAACTCCATACAAATGGCACCTTCTACCTTTTCTGTTTCTTTTAACCACTTGCCCTTGATTTAAACAACAATCATCATCATCATCATCTTCATCATCATCGTAATTTTAATTCTTCAGAATCCGGTGACAATATTGCCCTATAATTTTGCATGTTGAGCGCGTAGCTGCTTCGTTTGGAAATAAAAACGATAAAAATAATAATAATAATAATAATAATAATAATAATAATATTGATCATAATAATAATTATAATAATAATGATATTAGTTATAATAGTAATACGGTTGAGGTAGTAGAGACGGTGGTAAAATAACTACAGTGTCACAAGGCGGCAGCGGTAGTTGAAATCAGCCCGAAATATTAAATTATATTCAGAAGACAAAGATGACTTGGTTGCATAGTATAATCGAATTAGCATGGAATTTAGGAAATGTACCCTCTGACTGTACAAAAGCAGTAATCGCCTCAATTTATAAGCAAGATAACAGGAAATATTGCTAAATTATAGAGATATTTCTTTGAAAAGATTCCCGGGTGAAGTATACAGTACTCAGGCATTGTAGAATGGAGAGTTTGACCATTAGCCGAGAGTATGGTGGATGAAAACCTGTATGGCTTTAGACAACAATGGGGATATCAGGATCATTTTTTATTATGTGCCAATGTACTGAGAAATACTACGAGAAGAATAGACATTTGGGATTTGTAGACCTAGAGAAGGTGTACAATAGAGTACCAAGAAAAAATATGCTGAGCATCTTGATGAATCATGGTATCAAGCGAAGGCTGCTACAGGTAATCAAAAGTGATTATATAGAAAATGAGCTTGCAGTGAGAGTTGATGATAGGATGAGTCCTTAGTATAAAGTAATTCTCCATTCTCTAGTTAGGTGGTCCTGATTATTTATGCAGTGTTCTCTCTCAAGTGTGCTAAACACCCCAACCCTGAGTGAGGAGTTACAAAAGGTAAATAAGTTAGACATGGATACAGTGTGGCTTGTGAGTTACAGTTGTCGATTTAATGTTCTAATAGTTCGTGCAGCAATCATCTTGATATGTCGTCTATGTTCTATTGCCTCGGCCATGCAAGGCCACATGTTCAGTCCTACCTTGTCACTTATTTGTGTTACCTCGTTTTTAGGTGTTGAGAGTTATCTAATGTTATATTTTATAGTTTGAAGATGGCGGCTGCACGTAATGTTAATTCTCATATAGTGATCACGTTGATAACAGGGAATCATTATATGAAACTAATTGAACATTACACATTGTGAGCATTGGATCATAACTTATAGATTATAATACTTGCATCATTCGAGTTACCAATATCTTGAAATTATTCGACTGTTGACCTTGTAGTTTGGGACTCAGACGTTTCCTACACAAAGATTTGTCTTTTCGAAACTTGGTAGAAATCTGATGATTACTTTAGTCGCAATAGATTGAGTCCAAAATTGGAACATATACAGATCATAATATTTTAGATTCAAATTAAACAACTCATACATGGCAGTGTTGCCAACATGATTCTACGCGTGCTTACCTCAAGAGATAGAACTAGACTTATATACTAGCTTCTTTGAAGGGCTTCCAACTCTTGATAAATGCTCTCTATAGTTTTGAACCCTTATCTAAATATATATTTGTGCACATTTTAGAGATTGCAGCCCTAATAATTTTCCCTGGGCTTTTGAGCCGTTGACTCTCAGTATCTCATAATCCATGCAAGGAAACTATTTCGGACGTGCTGAACTGCTCTATTAGGCCACAATTTCAGTTATATTTTGGGCAAATTTTATAATGCCAGTGCTACCAGCATAATCCCGTAGACTATGTGAATAATATAAATAGGTCTAATTAGAGGAATAGGGATTGAATCTGAATTTTAAGAAATGTAGGCTCTATCGTTCGTTACGGAACTACTTGTAAGGCTTTTGGACGAATAGTGACGTTTAATAGGATAACAAAGAACAAGGAACTACGTATGTTTATTAGAAGGAAAAAATACATGTTATTTACTTACTTTCTTTCATCCACCGACTGATACTGTTCCACCGTGTGGTACATAGGATGATTTTCCACAGCTCTTTGGAGTGCTTCAGAGCGGTCGAGTGTTTCGGTTATTTTTTCAGAGTAAAATTTGTTCATAGCCCTATTTTTTTCCAACTTGCGTCGATAATTTGCACACCTTTTCAGGATCATCTAAAAAAAGAGTAATGTTGAGGTTTACAACATTGACAAACGAAGACCCTTGCAAATTAACCAATGTGTAAAATATATGTAAATGTACGTGTACTGTAGTCTATATAAAGGTACTGAGGGGCACTACAAGAACCCGAAATCAAATCTCAGATCTCAGGACGGCACAGCTTTCCAGTAGTACTTTAGCACCCATGACCCATATTAACACTATGGCAGGATGAAGAGCTTCCTTAAGCAATATGCCTGTATAGTATTCTTGTTACTATTGTTTCATTTAGGGGCTAGAGAAATGTTTGACATAGGATCCTTTGTACTGATTATGGAATTGTTTATGTTATTGTGATAACTTTAGCAGAATGTGTAACTGTAATTATTTGTGTCTGGGATTGGCATAAGTGTCCTGGTACTTGAGATAAGACAAATCCCGACATATGGCTGGGTTGCGTGTGGACACTTTCAATATGAACGCTGTCATCGTTGGGATTCCAGCCTCGGATCTCTTAACGTCAGCCAACACAACCAATCGTGTGGAGTGGCTTAGAACAATCGGCTACCTGGCATGCAATCTACATGCGTCATAATAAAACCTTAATATAACCCCTTCTTTGTTGTAATTTTACACCTATACATAATAGGTCGAAGCAAATGTTCACATTCCGTTTAGCTCTTTGGGGAAGAAAGAAGTGAACTGCACTGCACGGCAAACAAAGTAACTATACAGTTAGTTTGTCATGTGAGAGTGGAGATCCTTATATTTAGCACCTGCTGAACCCAATATAGTGGGATCGAACCCCGGCACAGCCAGTTGGCATTTGAGGATGCGCAAGTGCGAGGGCAAAATTCTGATACGCCGGCGTCTCCAAAAACCACAGTAGTTAAAATGGACGTCAAACCAATAACATTATTATAACTTATATTTAGCTTTGAAAATATACTGGGCAGCCTTATACAGGACACTAGCCAAACGTAAATATTTGTACCACAAAAGTATGTTAGTTATTGCTGTCTTAAGGGGCCAAACAGCCAAGTCATCTGCCCCTCAAAAAAGTATATTTTCTTTACAGCTATAATAGAGGCTGAATTCAAAAATAATGTTTACGTAGGAAGTATGTGAGTTAAGGGACGAAGACGGCAGCAGGCGGAGTGAAGAACTTATGTCCCCATCACTCGGGCTTTTAAATAGAAGTTGCTTCAAAAGTTGAAACAACTGACCGCTACCTGCACTTGGAGAGCGGCCCATTGAGTGGCTAGAACTAATGGTACAGAGTACTGTTCTGATCTTCATTATATTCACAGTTGTTATCGGTGATCGGTATGAATATTTTTGGCATTTAAGTCATTCACTGACAGAGCATGACATATTTCCCGGTACACACTGTTGGGATTTAAATTCTTACGGTCAGGGAGAGGCTCAGGGACACGTAAAGTTTCACATTCCTCTCAGAAGCAAACACTGAGAAGTTGGTCTGTATACACTGATGAGTCATTACATTATGATTGTTCGCTGTTGCGAATGGCTCAAACCCTGTAATTTTGTTACCACGTGTTACTTTTCAGAGTGAGAAAAATCAACCCCATTTCTCTCTTCTACCTTGACATAAAATTTGAGCAGCCACCACGTGTTTTGCCTTCTTTGGTAAAGGTCTCTTCTAGACCCTCTTTCTATTTTTTCTCGTCTTTATTACCTTTTTTCCTCTGACGCTGGACTGGTTTTGAAGTATGTTGTATAGAACTGTTCTAGTGATCCCACGTCTGCATACAAATGGTAGACATTTTGCCATCTGGAGCCGTCCCTGCCAGCTTCTTCACGCTGATTGGCTGCTTGCTCCTACAACCAATTGCCTTCGAGCTGCTTCATTACATCATCTGCTCGACCCACCATATATACAGTAAGCCGAGAATTTCTTGGCTACCTTCTGAGACATTCTGCACTATTCCAGCACCACAAGCCGCTGCTCGGCTAATCTCTACTCTTCGCTACGACACTCGTGGAGTGTACCGATTTGCTGCTTCTACTCGATCGATGTCTTTTTACAAGATCGAACTTCTACTCGTAGGCTTACTAACTATGGTCGCTCAGCACTAAGCAACATTTTAACTAAGTCTTCGATAACGATGCAAATTGGCATCTTTGTTCAGTTGGACTTGCTCCACTTATTTTAACTACAAGCATGGTGTGATAATTTACTACTTTTTCAAATGTGTGGTCTAGCTGGACTATCCACTTAAGATCTTTGACAGATCTTTTATGTTTCGCCATTGAGACATATTTAAGTTTATTATGGGTCATATTTCGCTCTCCTGGAGGGACTAAAGTGCTACAAACGTGTGTGTGGCGTCCACAACTTTCTAAAAATTGAGATAAATACATTACTCTTAACTTTCCAGTGTCAGAATTCATCACATAACCTAAAACTAGCTTCTCATATTTTTCTCTGGGCTCATATATTGGCCTCTAAAATTTGTTCAGGGCTCTTTAGCCTCAGTAGTTCAATTTCTATACTTATTAGAACTTTTTCCCAACTATTTGATTGGAGCTTGTGTTTCAAATACTCATAAATTTCTGTCATTCACTGGGACCTGTGTCCATTTGGCTTTTAGTAAGTCTTTCCCTTTTGATTTCTAATGCTTTTTATTTCCCGCTCGCATATTGAGAGTTGGGCCCCAAATGCTTGCAAGTTGTTAAGTAAAATTAATGAATTTCTTGTCTCGCTTATATCTTGAGATTTGCTCCCTGAGTACATGCAAATCATTGATCACAATTAATGAAATTCCTGTCTCGCTCGCATCTTGGGATTTGGCCTCCAAATGCTTGCAAGTTGCAATTACTAAAATTATTTCTTTCCTTGCTTGTGTATTGGGATTAAGATCCCAACTACTCTCGAATCTTTGGTTTCACAATCATTTGCTTTGTAACGAAGACACTTCTCAGCTTGCTGGATGGGATCTATTTCACTTTTTACTCATTGTAAAAAAGTTAACAAATATTAGGATTCTTTCCTTAATAGTGTATTGGGATTTGGCCTCCAAACACTGTCAAATTGTTAATAACATATTTTATGAAATTTTTTCCCCTTTTTCAAATTGGGGTTTTCTTCCCATTAAGTTGTAATGGTTCTTTACCCTCAAATGGGATTCTTGCTTATTGTTACTTGTTATTCCTCTTAAGGACATTGTAATTTTTGAATTATACGATTCTAATTCTTTGTTATTCTCTGGTGTTGAGACTTAATGTTAAATTGACTATTACTTGCATGTCATTATTTATGAATAAAATCAACAATTATCAGCAACTTGTTCTTCCTAATGTTTCACCCAAAACTGTCGTTTCTTTTTTTCCTCTTAAAGTTCAACTTTCGTCAACTTGAAGCCTATCTTCATGTTCTGTCTGAAAAAGGACTGATCCTTACCAGTGATCACCAACATAATACAGCGTACTACCACAAACAGCCTGCAGAAAATATACCACTTGCCGAGGCATCGATTGCACGAAGTAGCGGAAGATATCTGGGGGTATCTGATGCCAAAATTCCCCGAGTAATTCCTCCAGCTGGCTTACACCGCGGGGTGGTGGTGATGTAGCAATAGCCCGTTTCTCAAGTCGAAGTTGGGGGAAACAGCAGTAAACCAAATTCACTGTCATGTTTCTCTAACCAGTCCTTCACAATCCTTGCAGTTCGGAATTGTGCATTGTCCTGATGGATGTGGTCGTCACCAGTAGGAAGCACTATTGATACGAACGGATGGATTTGGTGTCCAATAACGTCTAGATGAAAGGAAGCTCTCATGGATTGGTGTACTGGAATAATGGGACCCAGTATGTCCCTTGATTTCAGCGCTCAGATCATTACACATCTTCCACCGGTTTGCTTCTACCCTGCAGTACAACCACATATCTTTGCCTCTGATCGAAATCGATGTACACGCGCTCAGCCGTCGATGTGATGAGCCAGGAATCTGTGTTCATCGGACCAGGCAACATATCAGCAATCTTTCACGGTTCAGTGTCTCTGACTGCGTACCCACCTCATTCGGAGTTTTCAGTGGAGTGCATTGAGAATTAGGGTTCGACCGGGCCGTTGTCTCCACAGTCCTATGGGCAGCAATATTTGCCGAGCTGTGTACTGTGGAGCATTGTTCTGGTCACAACTATGGTCCTAGTCACTCAAAAACTATGCACTAGTCTCCACTGGCCTCCGGCATTAATGAGCAGCTGTCGACACGCGTCTGGACATCGTGTCATTGTTTGCCTAATGTTACACAACTTTCGATACGTGTTCGAAATACCGGCACGCAAGCTGGAAACAAGTCGTACCGTTTCAGAGACGCTGGTACCAAAGGTGACGAATCGCCACAATTTGACCTCTGTAGATCTCGAAGAGGTCGGCGGCTGTTCCTATTTTTGACGCTGGAACTACTACTGAAAGTGAGCCTGCAGAAATTCCCTATGCATGCAATGCTGCCAGTGTGTCACATGTAAATTCGGCGATACAGGCGATAAAATGTTCCTGAAGAGGGGTGGTCATAATGTATAGGGGCATCAGTGGATAAAACCTACCATATTAATATTTAATGTGTATATTTCATATTTTAAATCATGTGTATTGTTTTAAGGTATATCAATATTGTCGCGCAAAATGTAATTGGGAAACCATTAACATGTTCACCTAGCCATAAATTTTCAACATAACGCCACTTACTTTAACAAACTCTTGTGAAGGGCGATCAATCGATGGAATTGTAAGGTCCCATTTAAGTGGCTTGCGTGAGACAAGATCTCTTATTTCTCTCGAGAACCGACCTTTTTCCTGAAATGAATAATAAATAAGAACATGTCAGAGTCATTACTCTTTACAATTAAAACAAGAAGTTCAGTAAAAACATATAGCCTATTTTCTCCTAAATGCATGGGTATATTTATAACTCTTTGTCCTGTTCAAGGAGTATAACTGATTGCTGGTTGTAGTAGCTTGTTGAAATACAACGTGCTATACGGATATTAAATGTTGATTGATTGAATCCTCACCTGAATTATATATACACACACTAATACACAATCATTAATCACACTAATCACAATAACACAGATTATCAGACAGAATTCAACACTCACCCAAGTACACGGGATTAAAAGGCCATGATGTCCATGCTTCTCAAATGAAACAACAACAGCTTCCTACCGAAATCCTTCCTTGTATAAAAGTACACACACTAGTAAGCCTACAGACATCACAGTGACACAGGTTATCAGACAACTTCTACACACACCAAAGTAAACGGGGCTACAATACCATGATGCCACAAAACCCCTAAAGAATCAACAAGAAAAACAACAACAATAGACTCTACAATAGACACTCCTTTCATATAGAACACCAATCTCTGTTCACAGCCTGTTTTTCTCCAGCATCTTGTAATTTGGGATAGCAGACTTGAGTTCCTTTCCAGGAATATTCTTTGGTAATTAAAGAAAGTAGGAAGAATTAAAAAGCTTTGCTACTTCTAGATAATCTAGTGATTGGAATTAATGCTTAGTTTCTTCCTCAATCCTGTCACATACAGTACTTCCTTGGCATCGACATTTCAGCATAAACTCTTCCTTCGCTTAGTAGCCGAAACCTGGTGATTTGTGACCTCTAAGGAATCCCTTATTCCACAATTACTCGTATAAAATGGGTTGTGTCACTTTTTACATTTTTTCAGCATCAGTAGTTCTGGCCGGCAGCAGGTTGTACGAGCCCATCTACATTTGGCATTATTTCTATGAAAAACTGAAAGCCAGACCAGGAATTAATCTACTTTCAAATACACTCGAAGACTAGAAGCTTCTTGTATTGTCCAGTCTTAGCAGATGCTGATTCCTTAAAATCCAAGAAACACTCAATCAGGCTCTCCTTATATTCGTACACAATTCGCACTTTACAAGCATTTAGAGAATAATGTCCTTCTCAGTTGTTTAGAAATCCTGACTATTTGATTAAAGCGAATAGATAATGTCTGAAGAGCCATCTACCAGTTGAAATAGTAGTTCAACCTGCCTCGAAACAAATTTCATACGCTTGATAATAGATGGTAACCTACGCAGGTTAATCTCTTCCTGACTCAAGAAAGAAACGTACGGTAATTTTAGCAGGGAAGTTACACAAAATGTAAACAATCACGTTAATTGTACAGTTTTTAAATGACAATATAGCTTTGGTTACCTTCGTACATTACACGGAATTTTTGTATTTCATGTCTCAGCTCATGCGCAGAATGAACAGGGTCTACAAGCAATGCAGCACATTATGTTATTTAACGCTGACTCCTGGATAGAGGCAGCAAACAACACACAAACATTATAGATTGAAGTTTATGCTCATGCATCGGATTACCAGCAACGCATGAGGATAAGGAAGCAATAAACATTACCGGCTTTCGACCGTAACATGACAATAACGTCAGTACCGTAGCACAACTAACTCAGAGATTGTCAGCACTCAGATCGGTTGTGCATACAAAACAAACTTCATGCAATTATTGTTTGTATCCATAATCCAAAATGTCAGCAGTATATAAGTACACGACCGGCAGAAACGAAAACCACAAAGTGTGTTACAGCACTGTAGCACATTAAGGCCAGCCGCCATTGGTCAAGATACATTGCAAGAATATCCGTGTTCTCTTTATTTGTTTAGCATTCCCTCGCCCTCGGCACCACATTTGCTCAATTTGCAACATTAACACGTTATCTTCACTAGATTAAATATTATACTGTGCACTGTATACATCTAAGTTTGATAATTAAGTATATGGGATGCCCATTATGTGCACTTTATTTTTAGTAGACATATTGTCTAAAATTCCACACTTACCTTCAACACCAACAAAAATCATATTTCAGATCATCTTACCTTCTTCAACTGGCACTATTCTCTCCAAGATAGATCCCAGATGGGGAATCACATGAGGATCAGTAAGACATAGTCTCTCACTCATCTTTCTAAGTGATTCTTCACTGAAATTGGGGTACATTTCTCTCAATAGCTGCATTATAGTAACTGGAATGACCCAACTTCTCTCCGTCGGTCCTAAAATGTAGTTAAGTACAATATGTATGAGAAGAGTGTAACATGCCGATGTAAATACTTTTCAACAGTTATGGGAACATGCTATCAGAGAAAAAGCAGAATTTGTTTGAATTACAGCTACTTCAAGAAATATCTTCACTTGAAAATTACAGTTATAGAAATAAATTTTAACATCATATTAACAACTTTCCCTATTTTTCAGGACAAATAGACAGAATCCCTGTTGCAGATGCTGTAGTTATTTAATTTTAAGGTTCAAGATATTATGAATATGAGCCCTATGAAATCAAACTTACAAAAAATGTGCTACGTTATAAAACAAAGCAATGTTTTTCCACCACTCAAGAGGAGCTGGATATTTTCTATCACCACAAGGTTGCATCGAACGCACAGATGGATCATGTTCCCGGAAAGAAGGAAGGGAGGAAACTTTTAGTTTTACGTGACCATTTATCTGTCTGTCAGAAGCCACAGAGGCTCCATTTTACGTGCAATCCGAGACCCCAGACGAGTCAATTCAACTTAAAAATCCCACATGGATTAAGGAAATCAAACCCGGTTCACTTTGGTGAGCTGTTTCACTAAGAAATAGCATTGCATTTCCTTAAAGTATAGAATGATTTGTTATGATTTTATGGAATGCGCTATTGGTAGAACATACAATAACCACCAATAATATTCAGAGCAATAGATCATTAGTATAATAAATGTAGTGCTTCTTCCATTTTATCATCAACAGCAGATCAGTGGTGCAGCACGGAGTTGGTAGTTCGTACATAGTCCAGTAGCATTAAAAATGCCGGGACATTCTCATTAGACCGGGCAGCGCTTATGTGGCTTTTTAGCTTATGCGTGGCGAGGATAAAACCAGGTTTAATAGTTGAAGATTCTCCTGATTACAGTCACGAACACCACATTATGGAGACTAGACTTGGCCCTATACTGTCACATTTGTACAACGTACTGCACCCGAATTTTGAATGTTTCTTGATGAAAATGATGATATTTTTCGAGCCCCATGATAAAATTTATCATTGCAATATAAATTCTGGAAGTTGGCTCAAGAGAGCTTTGTTAGCGAACGCAGACAGTGGGAGAAATCAGTCACGTGATTAGAGACGCCCCAGAATATTCTCGATCATTGGGAAGTGCCTAGCAACAAGGCATTACCGCGTAATATTATCAGTTAATTGTTATAAAATATACCATTGGATATATGCCCACAGCCAATGAGAGGAGGGTTTATGGATGCACATATGGATTTTTACCTAGTTAATGTGATTAACTATTCCATTTAAGCCCTATGTAACAATCTTATTCCATTGAAATTATCAAGAAAATTAAAAGATGATATTAGTACAACTTGAAATGTCGTAAAAGGGTAGAAATTCACTGTAATAAGCTTTATTACAAGTGCCCGCCAATAATAACGCGCGACCAACAATGGCGCCGAATTTCAGGCAAGGAAGAGAGGGGACAGCTTGAAGAAGCGTTCTTCTCTCGACTGACTTTGAAGGAACAAGACGTGTTACCCAGGGTAGTTCATTCCCGTAGACACTATTCCGAGTGCGGTCTTACGCTACTCGAGGGACGGTGCAAAGAGCGGCCAATAGTTAGTCAGAGCCTCGCTGAAACTAGGTGAAGTTTAGCGAAGGATTACAAGTCAATAGCGAACAAGTGTTCGACTTTTCTAAAAGCAAATTGTATACAGTATATTCATCCAGTTATAAGGCTTCATTATAAGAAGATTTTAAGAAAATTCATCGAGAAATTCGACAGTTATAGGACAATTTTTATTGCAAAAGAAAGTTGCTTATCTCAACGCAGAGAGAGAAACATTTTAGTGCAGCGAGACTTCAACATAGTCCAGTCCACGTTGCAGAAATAAGTGAGTAAAGTGATATTGTATGAACATCGAGACTTTGTTTTTATTGGAACACTATGATGCCTACAAACGTGTGTGAAGTGGAATTGGTTTATAATACTTTGAGTATGAGTGAGATGATGGACTAAAACTATTACGCGATTGGGATATGTCGATCAGAGTTGTGATTAGCAACATCGAACAACGTTAAAGAACAACGAGAATATGTATAATATCTAGAATTATAGAATGCCGAGACAACATAACACATTATGTACACTTCCATCCAGTACATTTAATGTACATTCATGTACATTAATTCTCGACTATGAGCAGATATAAACTTTCATTGACCAACCAAATGAACATTAACATCTACGATAGTGATTGGATGTACAACTTACAAATTTATTTGTAACGATGGGACTATTACGAATATATTGCTCGATAATGATGGAGGACTTTCGAGAGATGTCGGCGATTGAAGAATCATCAACGGGAAGACAGAAGACAGAAGGTACTATGCCCGATGATTGTCGATCTGGCAAGATATATTCGTTATGATTTCGACGTGAAGTCAAACATTTATGAACATTCTTTGTGTAGAATGAAGTTACATTCTGTCGATGACAAACCGAATTTGAGTTGAAGGAAGGCTTTGCTCTTCAGTAAATTTAAATTACTTGAGACATATCCTTTGAAAGATAATTCATCCGACTATAAGAAGGTTAGAGAAACTCTCATCCAGTCGTGATCGATCCTTATTGAACGATGAAATGTTGTTATAAATACACAACTATAACACTACGTTATTTGTCAATTTAGTATTGCAGCCGTGTATATTTATAGAAATGACCAGTATGAAGAAACATATAATTATTTTTATTAAATGTATAAAGACATGGTATTTTATACCGTAGTAACTTCGTTTAGTAAACCTCAGAGATTTAATAATAATATAATCGTTTGGGAACGATAAGTTAAATTAGTAGAACAGATATTGCTGTTCATGTGTAAGCAATGGATTGTAACATCAATAATATCAATGCTAGGAGGACGTTATGCAAGTACTGTGGAACAATTGTTGGGAAAAATTGTGATGATGATATTTAAGTTATGAATTCTGATATACGAAGGTTTCACCGTATATGGATGTTTGTGAAATACGAGGGTGATTCCGTATTAATTCTATTGAAGTACTGCAGTTTGAGTAATGAAAGCATTGTTGTATATAAGTAGAGTTATGGAAACTCTTAAATGTGATTAGATCTGCGACACCAAAGTCGTTAGAAGGTGGAAATTCGTTGGGAAAAGATATACTATCCTTGTCTATTATCCCATTATTAAATTTCTATTAAACCTGGAACTGTAACAACAATATGAACTAATTAACAAATTCACAACGAAATTTGATAAAATGGTCCGGCTAGCTCAAAACAGTTGCCAGCGTTTCGCCCCAGTGTACCAATGGGCTCTTCAGTTGGTTATGGTACACCTCACCAAGACGCGTGAATTTGTTAATGTACATAGCTCAATCGGACAATTTTACATCCTGTTTCCTTCGGGAACAGATATTTCCAATATGGATTAGCAAGGTAAGCTAACATTATTTTTGAAAGGAAGGTTTGACTTCCGTAGTACATTGGCGCTGCTCGTGGTGACATTTTGTGCCTTGCAGCGGCCTTCACAGTATGTACTAGCCACGCGTCTTGGTGAGGTGTACCATAACCAACTGAAGAGCCCATTGGTACACTGGGGCGAAACGCTGGCAACTGTTTTGAGCTAGCCGGACCATTTTATCAAATTTCGTTGTGAATTTGTTAATGTACATAGCTCAATCGGACAATTTTACATCCTGTTTCCTTCGGGAACAGATATTTCCAATATGGATTAGCAAGGTAAGCTAACATTATTTTTGAAAGGAAGGTTTGACTTCCGTAGTACATTGGCGCTGCTCGTGGCGACATTTTGTGCCTTGCAGCGGCCTTCACAGTATGTACTAGCCACGCGTCTTGGTGAGGTGTACCATAACCAACTGAAGAGCCCATTGGTACACTAGAGCGAAACGCTGGCAACTGTTTTGAGCTAGCCAGACCATTTTATCAAATTTCGTTGTGAATTTGTTAATGTACATAGCTCAATCGGACAATTTTACATCCTGTTTCCTTCGGGAACAGATATTTCCAATATGGATTAGCAAGGTAAGCTAACATTATTTTTGAAAGGAAGGTTTGACTTCCGTAGTACATTGGCGCTGCTCGTGGCGACATTTTGTGCCCTGCAGCGGCCTTCACAGTATGTACTAGCCACGCGTCTTGGTGAGGTGTACCATAACCAACTAAAGAGCCCATTGGTACACTGGGGCGAAACGCTGGCAACTGTTTTGAGCTAGCCGGACCATTTTATCAAATTTCGTTGTGAATTTGTTAATGTACATAGCTCAATCGGACAATTTTACATCCTGTTTCCTTCGGGAACAGATATTTCCAATATGAACTAATCTTTGCTGATCGGTCATATTTATACCGATGACGACTCTTAACATGATTTTGACATTAATTGGTATAGCATTTGTTATTGAAAAATTATAGCAGATGAGAACTATACTGGAGAAAGCGTTAATAATTATATTAACGAAGTTATATCGTTAATGAATGATACTTTCGAAACGATAGACGTGTAAATAGTGCATATAAATATTTCCATTTGTTTAAATTGAGGGTTTTCATTATTTATAATATTTAAAATTTTAAATGTTTTTGAGATCGAGAATAGTTTGAAGGAGCGAATGTTTTTGATGCGAGTGTTTGAAGTTAGCTATGATTGTTGCGCGTATGGAAGCTTCGTCGGTCATGACCGACGGAACCAAGTGTTAGCAAGAATGTTTTGAAGTATGGATGTTTTTAAAGAAGAAATGGTCTTAATAGAGGAAGTTTTGTAAATGTTATTGTTTGAAATACGAGATGCTTTAACACATTTCCTTTTTACATATTCTGTGTGTTAAGAGGGTAGTCCATGCCAGGTGGCAGACAAGCTCGCCCCGTCATAAGCAAGGCCGAGCAACAAATGAGCCGAGATATATTGCAGCTACGTGTGTAGAGGAATCAGACAGCTGAGTCACAGTTATTATTTAATAACCAGTTCAGAAATGCGGAAGGCACGCGCCTGAGAATGTAAACGTTCTAAACGGAATGTCTGTCTAAAAGCAGAGCCAGTAGAAGGTTTAGATTATTTTATAATTTTGTAGAAGGCAGAATCCTTTTATTTTTAACCAGTTATGTTTAACGTGTGTGTAAGGAGATTTGCCAGCAGCTGTGGCGCAAATGAATGATTATATTAGGGTGTTATTTTTTTAGTAAGTGTTATTTAGTTTTTATTAATAAATTTATATTGTATACGCTTGTCTCGTGTACCTTGATTATTCTGTAAATGAAGACGTGTTATGGAACAAACTAAAATAGATAGGATGTCTATTTCATTCCAACAAAGCCCTGAGATATTAAGGTAAGTTTACACTCTTCCGTATAAATTTTGTTCGTTTTTATCCATAACATGTTCCAAGCCTACTGTGTATAATCCTGAAGAACTCGTTGGCGTGATTGCGATAGTTCATTAGCGGGGACTTTCACCTTTTATCATCCAGCCTTGCTTTGGACTGACGAACGAGTAGCTTCTCGAGTTTTTCGGGTACAGTACATAGAAACTTAGGAATGCGAGAAAGGAATTGCCCAGGTATATATGAGACCATACCACACTGGAAGTTCCCCCAATTGGGAGTAGATAGTGACCAAGATAACTGTTCTCACCAGGACACGCAAGACTCAATCGGATAAGAAGCCTGTACAATACAAACTGAATTGACCATTTAACTACAATCAAATATCCACTCCGTAAAGCAAGTTTGGAGATCAATCACCAACTCCAGTATTTTGACAAAACATCACATCGACCACAACTAACAAATATGGACGAGTTGAATTATCTCAAGTCATACTGCAAGTACATAAGTGTACATATTGTAAATATTTTCACCCATACTTTCTGACATAAATGTTAGGGCCTAAGTATAATGGATCTAATGATGATCACTTGACGATCGAAACTGGTCATCTTAGTGTAGGACTATTTGTTAATCTCATGCAATTTTTTCAGGATTAGGGAATAGCCCATTTCTTTTGGGAAAATTCGTGTTGACCGACTGAAAAGCATCAAATATTCCTATACAATTTGTCATTATTATTATTATTATTATCGTGTGTACATTTTTATATGACGACACTTACTCATATGTAATTATTTATCTGTGGATATATCCCAATATCGTTAAATAGCATATAATTAGTGATTTACAGTTTATTTGTCCAGGTTATACAGTATGTTGAAATACTTGCCAATGTAATGTATATTTAGTTGGTTTTATCACCAGGAAGTCTGTGACTCATTGGCTAGTTAGCTCAAGTCGTCAACAGATTTCGACATACACATGGAAACCAGGCTTGATGAGTTGGTGGGTTTTTCAAACGACCACGGCCGTTGGTGACTCGTGCACTTGACAGGAGGGTGAGATGTGGCATCTATGTAAGAGGGTGGAGTTGGCCTAATTTAGTTGTATCTTGTAATAGGTTGATGTGATTTTTTAGTATTGATTCTGGGTACTGGAACAGGAGAAGGGAGCGGGATGTACTTACTACATCTGGAGCTGGAATTCTCGAGAGTTATTCTGACTTTTTGTGGAGAAGCGGTCTTCTGTGTTAGACATGGAAGAAGTGGTCTTCTGATTTAAGGAGAATCTGGGATTCTGAGTTTGTTGGTAAGGTGTTTGGGCTTAGAAGTTGGGGAGATCATGTCTGGCTATGCTTGATTTCTCTTGGGAGTTAAAGTACATCTGGACATTCACGATAGCGTGATAAGAGTTGAGTAATGAGCCGCAGGATGGACTACTTTTGAATAGTACAGTATTTACATCACCATCCAGGGTTCTACTGTGTGTCATATATAATGTGCAATGTGAATAAGATAGGGAATGTTAGGTTATTCTGTATGCGATAAAGATCTTGCCAGTGCGAATATACTTTTCAGAATATACTGAACCCTTATTTAGCTCATCCAGGATGGACTTTCTTCTCTCGTGTGGAGGTCATTCCGCGTGGCGCTAAATTACACATAAACACCCTGGTATTTTCATGAAGGGTCACGGGAACTTATACTATAAATAAGTATGCCAGTGGTAAATTTAAAAGTAAAAGAATGTATTCAGGACTAGTAGTAGAATGACCAAAATTAAAGTTAATCCCCCCTTAAATAAACAAGCAGAATCAAAACAAATCCCCTTACGTTAAATAAAATAAACAAATAAACAAACAAGTCAACACAAATCCTGGGCAACACACAGGCCCTTCAAATCACACCAAATATGTGGCCAATTGCTCAGAATCAAAACTCAATAAACTCACACTCCTAAGTGTCTGTGAATTTCATAAACTGATACCAACAATCTATTACTTTACTGCGTGCTCATTTTAACTGGCATGGTAATGATATCGGATAAATACCCCCGTATTGCCCCGATCATTTCCTTCCGTCCATACGTTAGATCATGATCGATGACGAGTATTGATCGGAACCCAGACGGAATATGCATAAACAAACGCAAAAATGAACAAATAACCCTATGGGTCCGAACCCTTATAAAATCAAAACATAAAAGTCACATGAATAAACAAAGCGCAGGTCATCATTTCTAAATACAATCAACGGCGAGTCCCAGCCCCCGTGAGAACACAACTCAAAAATCAAGAATTAAATACAAAATGCGGAATGCATCTAGCTCGCTCTATGGAGCGGAACACAACAAAATAAACGGGAGTACAGCTCAAACAAAGTGAAACAAACAATCACAAACACCGGACCCATTACAATTAAAAACACACAGGGCAAAAGTAATTTCCGCAAACCAGTCCCGCGTAAGAATCCAACTTCTCGTAAGGTTATGATATTACTGTAAATAGCCAGGCGGCTAAAATAAAGACATAGCGATCCGTACAGCAGCGGGGAGGCACCTACTTGCCTCCCTTCCCTCATAACAAACCACAACTGGCCTTGGTCTGGTGTGTACGAACTTTTATTGCAAGGAGGCTGCCACGAGCCTTCCCTCAAGCGCCATAAGCAACAAAAATCAAGGGGAACCAACGGGTTCATCCCGAAAAAAATGACACGCTGCGTTACAGGACAATCGCACATGACGTTCCCAGCATACGCTGAATTAAACAACCGTGGGTACCAATATATCCCCCACACGGCTCCATTCACATAGGCAACAATCAAAATATACCTCGAAGAATCTGCGGAAATGATGCCTCCGTTATAATGATACTCACACATGACGACCTGCGGGAATACTTCCGCTATGACACACTGGGTACACTACCGACTCAAGACCAAGCTGCTTATCCAACAACACACCTAATATTCTGCGTACGGTCGCGGTCTTCCTCAATAAATCAAAATGCAAATCTTAATTAAATCAATTAATTTTACGTTAAGTGGCGGTCTAATGACCCCATCAATACATAAGCCATGCATCTGACTGGTTTGCCAACACCCAAAGAAATAGAAACTCTACTCCAAATCTAATCTGAATATAATATTTACAGGTCAACGGGCCGGGACATGAAATCTCCCTTAAATGACCCCGCTGTACTCTCTGCAACAAATCCAAACCGACGCAAACCCTAAATGACATGAAAAAGAAAACAATCCCTAAAATTAATATGCACAAAAAATTATGTACAAACATATCTGCCTTGCACGCCCCGAACAATCCCAACTAAAATTATACTGATATAATTGGGTAGGTACTTATCCGACACTTGAGGTTGATACAGCCATCATGGTGGCACGCCCACTCGTGGATATTATTTATTTATTTATTAATCAAAGCAAAAACTACAGCTATGCTAGCCCTTCACGCTTGTACAAATAACAACCAAATAACAATTTAAACTAAAATATAAGATAAAATTTAACAAATCACCAAACAAAACAAGCCCAGATCAAAAGCCGGTAGAATGTCCTTGCTCGTAGCCGTGTAATCAGTTGGCCATGATGACAGTTCTAAATGCAATTTAACTTCTCCTTCGCCTGCTTCAGGAACGTCCTCTTGTTTGTGGATATGTCCAACTCGCGTTTCCTTGCAAAGCTATTGTACAGGGATGATATGCGGATTTGGAAGGATCTTTGGATTATGGAATGTTTTGTGTGTGGGATGTGCCCCTCATGACCCCCACGATGTTACTCGACAGCTGCATCCATCCTTGAGATTTTCTCTTGGTCGTCACTGTCTCCTTCTTCATGTGATATAGGGTGGGATGATGACAGAATGTCAATAAATTTGATAAACTCAAGACCACATGAATTTACAGTTAAATATGACGAAGTATCACATGACAACCTAGCTGACCTAAGCTACTTAACAGGCTGCTTGGTTCACCCGATGGTCGAAGTCGCTATTTACGCCACTGATACTAGTCTACAGCATGGATGGCTGTCTCCGATTTACTGTCTAGCTCGTCACTTCGCAGGCCTCTATGCGGATTACACACTCGCGCGATTATATGTTCTCACGCACTGAACAGTACATACGATACTTACTGTAAGTTCAAATCACAATTACAGCGCGCTTTCTTTGCGCGGGCGGACGCCTTACAAGGCGATAGCGCTCGGCTACGCTACACTTACTGTCAAAGTTTATCTGTGTGGTTGGCTCATATCGCCACTGACTATCGCTACTCGGTTATTCAAAATACAACATTAACACTTGTGAAAATTATCGTTTTTGCCTCGCGTGGACTGGCGTGGGCTACCGCACCTTGGCGGAGCAAAATCAGACTGATGAACAATGGGCAGAGGTGAGCTTATAAAGATTGGAGAAGATCCTACGAGGAGTGTGGAATTTTGATAATCAGAATCTTTAATAATGGTCACACGACCACGAGACACGCTTCATCAGGCTCGTTGCATTTTCAATGTATCAAAACAGTTGTCGAATCAAAATTTCGATCGTGGGTTAATTCGTAATTTTGCTCCATAATCAATCTCATTGTGCGTGAAATTCGCGCTTAAAGTGGCGTGGTTACACCCCGAGTCTCTCATTGGTTCATTTAAAATGTCCATCCCCTCCAAATAAATTTATAATTAATCCGAATTTTGAATATTTGCCAAAATAAAATCACATTTTGTGAGGCTAAAATCCTCCTCTTTCCAATGCTGTGATCCTTAAATCTGTGGGATGATTATTGCTCTAATTTTCCAAAAAAGGGTGGTCCTTAAATGCGCTGCGTCCTTCATTTAGTGAGCATTTCTCTCTCTCATGTACCGCAGGTTAACTTCCTCGGTCGTTCCTTTCCCAAAATTTCCAGCTGTCGCTCCTACGCCTGGCGGGTCGCTCAACTCTTGGGTGCGCCTTCCCTAAGGGTGGTTTTATTAATATTATCCGGGAGGAACTTTCTCCCGGCACGAACTCGCCTGCCCCATCGAGGATCAAAGCTTGCCGAAAATACTGTGTGGTCTGCGGCCGTTGAGTGAGGTAAAGTTAGGTACCACTATCTCACTCTTGGTCAATCATTAAACAAAGTATTTTAGAATTCGTTGGAATCTTAGTGTGTTGTAAGCCAACATAATATATATCGCTATAAATCCCTCCCAGTATAAATCGCGCCTACTATAAATTGCGTCAACTAATCGCGCCCAGTATAAATCGCGCTACTAATCGCGCCCAGTATAAATCGCGCAACTAATCGCGCCCAGTATAAATCGCGACCACTTAAAATCACGCCCACTGTAATCGCGCCCACTATAAATCGCGCCCACTATAATCATGCCTACTATCAATTACGCCCGGTGAAATCGCGCCCAGTATAAATAAAGTCTCTCTTTCACGTAAATCCTTTTGGGAAATTAACTTAAATTCTTAGCTTTGGTAATACATTTAATCTTAAAACTTCATCTCCACATTTTCCAGGCCAACACGTTAAACGTTACTTCCGCACATCATTATTATTATTATTATCATGTCTAGCTTTTTGCTGTATTTAAATCGTTTTATCTTCAAATTCATGCACGGAGTTTCCCTTTCATTAGTTAGAAATACCTATCAGTCGAACCTATTCCCTGAAACGAGTATTATCCGGGTGAGAAACTTAGTTTCCCCACGATCTGAGAAAAAGTGTCTGCGTGGCATATACCTCATGGTATTGTGCCCGAGGGCATTAGGCTGACGGGTGTCGAACCTGGGACACTGGAAAAATAGAGAGGAGAGTGGAACTGCCAACGAGAAACGAACCCAGGTTCCCGGAGGGAGTTTAGTCAAGAAAAACCCTTAGAGACAGGACACATGACATCACTAAGGTGATAGGAAGTAAATTCTGCTGTTATAAGTCATAATAACACAGATAATATGGAAGAATGTAGCGTTATATGGCTGAAAAGTACAGGAGTTTCTGAGCCTAGGACTAGGATTTGGAACTCATGACAGCCAACTAATTGCTCTGGAAAGAAGGCGTGTTTTCGTGGCGTCACGTCAGTAACTTGGAACTTTTTCTACTGTCTGGAGAGGGTGAGTGGACCAGATGTGGACCCGAAAACTCCCCTAAGCACAAAGGAAGAACGCGTTGGAAGGGGCAGCGGAAAAGATAATTTGGAGATTACTCGCGATTGGAACACGATACACATATGAGGGTGACACCAATGTGAATCAAATTCAAGGAGGCTAATTGTCAAGCCATTAAACGTCGAAATCGGAGCTGGAATAAGGAAGGTGCGGAGGAACACGTCATATAGAGGTCAGCGGACGGATAATGGAAGCAAGAAGGGGAATAACCGCCAACTCAGCGTCAGGACGCGCTGAAGAAGTTAATTAATTTTAATTAATTGGCTGATCGAACCTCAAGCACGCAAGCAGTTATGAAACCAGCGCTGCAAGATGGACCAGAAAAACGCTATTTCAAGCCAGGAAAGGCGTTGGGAAAAGAGATGAAGCTCCGACGAATTTACGGATCTACTTTTCGTTTGGGAACCCATATAAGGTCGCCAGAGGAGTCAGTCGAGGACAGTTGTACACGGAACTATGGCAGAGACCACGCCACTCTGATCCCTGAAATGACGCCGCGCGCCAAGACTCTGACTTTATAAATATTCAGTGAGTATTATTCTCAAGTGCAACGTACAATGTCAAGTAAAGGTAATCGCATTAGGTCAGTAGAACCTTATAATGCAAGGACAATGTATTTTTATACATATGCAAATATATTTCGGTAAAACTGTATGAGAAGCATCGTAGTGCAGGACAATGTATTATACGCAAGTATACGTGTGACTATACAGTACACTGTTAGGAGCGCACCGCTCAGGGACGTAGTACGCGCAGTATGAGAACAATAGAAGTTGTATGTGTACAAGTGAAATGTACAGTAGACAAGTGCAGCGTAGGAAATGTCAGGTAGCTGAATTTACGTTGTTTAGAAGCGCGCAGGTAAATACATTTGTTCGAAAGGGTGAAGCATTTTATGCGAATGCCACATTGTATAATGTGTAAACTGACATTAGAGTACAGTTATGCTATTATCGACAATGTGCAATTGGATAGAAGTTGATAGACATTGGGAGCAAAGGAAATGCTGATATAGGCATGTTTCCACTGAAATGGAATATAGGAGCTATAACTAGACTGGAACATTGAGAATCGTGAGGGATTTACCAGGAACAGAGATACACTAGAGGATCTTCGTGCAGATGTTACGAGAGTTTCAATCAGGAAACAGGATTGTTCGGGGAGGAAAACTCTACGGAACCTGTAATTCTGAGATACTGCAGGAAGGATCGCCGAGTGAGGCCAGTGTATGTAAATATCGTGTGTTTTAAGTGTTTTTGTATATTTTAAAGTGTATGTTGAAAAGGTGTAGTGATAAATAGAAATATATAATATGTCAGAACGAAGCAGTAGCTTCAATATTATAAATCAAAGTGAAGTGCATTTCTTAGTGAAAGATCCACGCAACATGTGTGTGGAAAGCGTGAATATGCCGTGCTAAGTGCAATTATGGCTGGCATAATGAAGTTTAAGTCGGCGAAGCCGCCATGGAAAAACAGGAGTATATGAGACCATGATTCTATTGTGAAATGTAGTCCACTGTATGCCGAAATATATATAAAGATTTAATATATGCCAATGAAAGTTTGAATCTTGGGAGGTATGACTTTCATGCCTTAAATTTGTGTTGGAATAATGTTCAAGTTAAAGATGTTCGTTTTACATCAAGTTGTGTGTAACTACATTACAGTCATTGTAGAAATGGCAATTGATTAAAGGGTCAAAAATGTAGTCATGAACACGGAAGTTCATTTTATTGATGATATAACTATCGTTACGTTTTGTCGGGATAATGAAAGGTGTCAGTAATAATAATAATAAATAAACATCAGGGAAAGTGTATGTAAATATGTTTTAAGGTAAAACAATTATAATAATAATGTTATTGGTTTTACGTCCCTTTTAACTACCCTGGCTTTTAGAGACGCCGGGGTGCAGGAATTTTGCCCCGAAGGGGATCTTTAACGTGCCAGTAAATGTACTGACACGGCTCCCTCGCATTTGCGTACCCTCAAATGCCACCTGACTGCGCCAGGTTTCGAACCTGCAACCTTGGGCTCAGCAAGCGAGAACAAGGTAAAACAACTGCAATGTTAAGTAGTGTTATTAAAATCAAGGGACCGCTCAATGAAAATTCAGCATTATGATGTCACAAGGAATCATATAAGCAACGATGTACGGGAAATATAATCAGAATATGGAAGTGGAAATGTTTAAAAGAGATTTGAATTGATGCTTGATAAAGCAATATAGAATAATTGATAGAGATTTTCTTAATAAGATATAGAAAGGGATCATCCTCATGCGTAGTCTGGAAGTCAGGTTTGCTAATTGACGTATGAATTCTCGTAGAGCCATGGGCCTATGAATGATATGGTAAGCAATCGAGCGTGCATAGTGGGAACCCTAGCTCAGATATGCTAATTAGAGCGGTAAAGTATACGATTCACTGACGTATGGCGGAAAACATAGAACCTAACCATCACGCTTGATATCGACATTAGCCAGCAAATTGTGTGAATTAATTCATCTCTGCTAGAGTGAATTTGATACGGTGGGAAAGTAGTGCCCTGACCGTAGTCGTTAACATTTAGCCACCGACTAATCAGCTAGGACTCCATGTATGATGAATCTCGCTTCTTTGGCTTGAATTAAATATGCCAGTATAAGGCTAGCCATTAAATCCTAATGATAGGTGTACATCATGTTTAAACAGTTCCATATTCCAAAACGCATTCCGTAAGAAATAGGTCACCCGTACACGAGGGCCAGTGTGACCTCGCAATGGTTTGTTATGTCTTAGGGCAGCAGACGGTTGCTCGGAGAGAGAGAGAGAGAGAGACAGAGAGAAAGTGACACAAGGGGAGGCAGCGGCCATGTTTGTTGGCACCCCGCAGTGAAGGTCCATTGTATACAGAGCTGAAGGTTGGGGCGAACCTTAATCATTGTCTTACTGTAGTAGGATTTAAGTATGATAATATTTGGTACCCTGAAATGTTGTAAATTGAATATAATATGCATGAATATGAATTACATATGTGATATGGCACATTACTATCTAAGAATCATCCTGATATCTTGATATTTGGCCAAGTCACAAATTGGTAAAAGTTATATTTTTGTACTGACAGCGACACATAGTTTTGAAGGGAGGAACTTCACATTTTACGCTATACCTACTCGACGGGTAGCATTGATTCCCAACCCAACACAACGATAACAACTTAATGATTTAGATGAGACCCATTACGGCATATAGTGGATATACAAATTAAAGATTTGGTTAAAGCATGGTAGAACTCAGATGTTTTGGAGGGGAGAAAGAACAGGACATAAAAGTTACACATATTGTATAGATGAAAATTGTATGCACAAGTTAATGTAGAAAATTGTCAGATTAACGTTGTTCGTAATTGTTTAATCAGTGCATTAGCGCACGTGAAAGTGATTGCAATGATAAGTGCAGTGTAAACTTAAATTAACAAGTTATTTTTATTTGTGATGTGGTTAAGTATGAATTTTTATTAAGGGAAGGAGTATTATTTTTGTTTGTGAAGTGTAGAGACACGACACGATTGTTGAACCACATGGACTGATATAGGGCTAGTCATGAACTAGAATGCCAGCCATGGGGGCAAAGATGAGAGTAATTTAAGAAATTCTTTGTTTGCATCATCTCAACGCTCCAATTGTATTGCTTTGTGTTTATAAATGGAAATGTAATGTTGTATGCTGTGTTATAATCCATGGTATTAGCTCAAATTAAACCCATTAGAATAGTGTTGTGTGTTGTTATTGTAGAGTTGATACCTATTAGTTTCAAATCCTAAATATGTAACCACTCAGTGGGTTGGACGTAACATGCCCGAGGACTGCTGCTAGCTGGAGGCGGAAGCATATTTTCCATGGAAACTCATCACATGGGTACAGTATATGTGAATTTATTTAATTTTGGTGTTCACGTGGTGATGGACCCACTGGCGCTAAACAAATACTTATAAAAACCCTTGTAACTTGATCTCTACGTGGAACTTTGTTGTGGATCTTCCACATCCCTTCAGGAAAACATTCAATAACAGTAAAAACATTATAATATATCTAGCGAAGAAAGATAATCAAGATAATCTGATCAAACACGCATTTTTAGAAAGATCACCACTCTTCACGCTGCTAAAATAAAATAATCTTAGAAATGAGGCAAGGAATGCAAACGAGAAGGGATTTTGGGAAATATGTTGTAGGATGAGGATGCATTCTGTGTCTATTTTCAACAAAGCTAGACCTGTATATAGGTAGTTTCGTAGGATCCTATACCGTCTAATAGACCGACAGCAACCAAAGGGCCAAATGTCTAAGGTGCAGCAGACGCATAAATGGCCTAGGATAGTAATGAAAACAGTTCCAGAGTCCTTAACATACACTTTCAAAGTCACTCCTACCTCAGTTTAGTTCAGGTACAACGATAGCCTTTTGAAAAAAAAACTCAATTACATAAGTCCGATAACAGATGGTGCGCAGGATGACATATGAACGACAGAAGGCAAATTTGTTCGCCACGACAGTAGCGGCGGGGAGGACACTGAGTCGAATGCGTAGTTAGGATTAGTAACACCTGGATAAGTGAACATTATACAGTAATTATTTTGCTAGTGCATGCCAAAACTTGTTAAATAGTCTATTATTGTAACAGTGTATTACAGTGTGTTATTCTAAATTGTACACACGTGTATTTACACAATTACTCACGTAATTCACAAAACCCAAACGAAAGGGGGTGATTCAAGCGAATCATAGTATACTTTTACCTAAAGATACTATTGTACTACAATAGTAAATTTACATTAGTGAAAATTTAAAATTTTAACACAGTGATAAGGATGTGAAGATCGTCACTTGAAGGTCGAAACGAGTAATTCTAAATTTCCCCATTTAATTGTGAATATTAAGTAATATATGTATTTTTTCTAGGAGTGTATTTAAATATTTGCATCATGTACCCCACCCATTCATTGGGCACAAATGTGTTGACAGACTGAAAAGCTACAAAAAGTCAATTTGTATCGGCAACACTTAAAAAAGAATGGCTTCAAATCTCTACATTTCTAATTAACTTATACTTACTACAAATAAGTAATTGGCGGAGGATCATGAACCTCATTTCTTCCTAGAGTACTGAGTATAAGTAAGTAGGCACTTTTGGTTTTATAATCACATAACCGTAATGTTGCAGTTTCATTGCTTACTGTATATATAACCTTATAATAATTAAAGTCAATGTAGAATGGAGAATTGACTAAGTTAGTATATTTTGTGTGCAGCATTAGGACTTTGCAGAGCTACCATACATTCATTCCAAAGCATAACGAAAACATTTTTGGAAAAGGGAGATACAACCTTATTATAATTAGTCGCCAACATATACGTATTCAGTATGTAAATAAGGTATAGGAAAATGAACTATTATCTGTAAAAATGCAATTGATTCAGATTTTGCGAGCAGTGCCGCTAATAGGTTCACAGGAAGCAAGCAGTACTGCTAATTTGGCTTCTTGTGATTTGCTTCAAACCATCTCCTAATTTCGATGAAGCTCATTCAAAAGAAGATTACAAGAAGCACCTGAAATTGAATACTAGTGGTCTACCCATATTCCTATCATAAAGGCAGTTTACTAATTATCCTCTTTCCTAAACGAAGCATTGTGAGGATTTAACCCAACCATCAATCCAATATTAAATTTTACTGATGTATCCAAAAAGGTTATAATTTCAGATACTCAGTTATCATGATTCATTTAAAAAAATCCTTGAAGATCCATTACTTCTCTTCCCATCTAAATGTTACTCAAATTTACTAAACTACATTTCTAAAACAATAGTACCTTGATATGCTCCTCGACCCACAGGTCCAAAGAATACCTCAGGAACGACTGTCTCATAAATCGTCACATGTCGGTCTTTAAAAGCCCAGCCAAGGGATTGAAGAGAATCCGATTCATTTATGAGTTCCATGTTAGGTCTGTTTGGTTCAGGAGGTTCCATTTGATGATGACCTGCAAAGAAGAACCAGATTTCATTTCATTTCATATTTAATAATCAGTGCCTTACACTATAATTACAGTACACTGAAGGGAGTCTCTGAAAAGAACAAAGACCCACTTCGCACTCGATCTACTGGGATATATTTACATATATACACAGGATGGCAATTAGTGAGAATCGAGCAATGATTACCTTATTTGTAATATAGATTTGAGGAATGGTAAATGCACATTTACGAAGTATAAGATAGGAACAACAAGAGAAGAGATGAAATGAATATGGGAAATAGAGATTCACGGGAAGCACTAGCACAACAATAAATCGAGGCATGATTTATGCACCAATCGATCTATTTACATACCCCAGTTTGAACGGCACAGCCCTGGGTAGCGGGACGTACAGCGGCCCCTCTAAGTTGATCGGTAGCCAAGGGAAATTTTGTCTCGAATAACTGAAGAGTCTGTACTATTAGAAAATATTCCCAGGTATAGCAAATCAATTTGTCTTAATCAATTCTCTATAGATGGAAGGCTGCATTTTTGGCGTCTGATTTTAGAGTTTACGTCGGAATCATTCGAAAGAATGAATTTAGTGGCACAATTATGTATCTGTTCTCTCTTAAGGATATCTCCCTTGGTACCGGGACTCCATACAGGGCACACTAGAATTAATGACGGTCGCAATAGCCTCAGGTGGGCGGTCCTCTTCACTTTGGTCCGACAACCACGTAGACTTCTGCTTAGCATACCCAGTTGGCGGGCAGCTTGGTTCCTCACTGCGTAGGTCTGAGTGTTCCATTTCAGGTCGGAAGTGACGTTGAGTCCAAGAAGTTTGACGCACTGCACACGGGGAATCGGAGTGTTTTCAAAGTGGTAAGGGTTGGTCGTTGGAATTCAATTACGGTTATTCAGATGTGAACCATATTATCACCTATCTAGCCACTATCGCTAAACTGAATACTGGACAGAATAACAAAGGATAAATAGGCTACATAGCCTATGGGTGCAGTTTGGTGATGATGATAGTTGTAAGGGGTGAAATCTTGTGATGATCTTCTAGTAAAAGGGGATAAGGCAGAGCACTTCCACAACTTATGCCAGTGAGGAGATAATAATAAGAAAGAGCAACCCGAAGTGCTTGTTGTTGTTGTCGTTGTGTTGGTGATCATGTTATTTTACTCACGAACTAGGAACACCCCTAGTAAACAGCCTTGTGCTCATTGGCGTGTGTGGAAGTTATGTCTTGTGTTATCACAGAAGTGAGTGTAATATAATTATTTTGTGCCCAGGATTGTGATAAGTGACCTGGGTAGGAAAGAAGGTATGAACTGTGTACTCAACTACATTGAGAGTAAAAGAACCGGGGCAATTCTACGCTAAGGATGGCTTCCGGAAGCATTTCATTCATTTATAAACCGCCATTGAACTACAACATTAAAAAACAGTTCCGGGAAAAATTACATATAATAAGAATCGGTCTATTCAATTTTTAAAATCTCCCTTCTATTAAATGGAATTTCCATGCGATGTAACGAATAGCTTTTGGTATATGACATACTTTGAGATTAGAATATCTCAGCTGATGACCTCACTGTTCGGCTCTTTAAAACTCCAACAACTAACAAACTAGAATAACTCAAACCTTTATATCCAAACAATGTGGTTAATTCAGACAATAAAAATAAAATATTATTGTAGGCATTCAAAATGGTCTTACTACAGTACTATCGCATGCCCTGCCGTTACTCCAGATAACTCACATCATCAAATCCCAACAATGGAGAATATATATCAAAATGAGTCTTATCCAATACAAGAATACAAGAGTAAGGAATTGTGTGCCTGAATATTTAGTGTATGTTTCCCTCCCTAATAAAATATAAACGGTGAAGCGACTTCAATGAAACTCGGGAAGTACCACTCGTCCAATCTCGACCATGCCTTTCACATATTAATACGTATCACCAATCCAACATGTCGACCGCGCGAAATAGTTCATTGGCTTTCTATATCTCCGCAACAGTCACCGATATCACCCTGAAATTTTGTACGGCGATAAAGGGCTCTGCTATGATTTCACCTATGTGACTTTCAGAAACCTGTTAAGTACTACGCCAATCGAATTTGAAACATTTAAATGGACTTTTAACGCGATTTAACCACCCGAAAGCTGTGAAACTTGGTACGGTAAATGTTTATACAAATTTTTATCCACTGGCATCTAATATACTACAATAATTGTTTTTATAACCTCAAGATTACGTCTGTGCACAATTTCAAAATACAGTTTTTATTTCTTGTGTCCTAATCATGCAATAGAAGTCAACGTTTGAATAATGAGCCTATTCAGTAATCTTCAGCTAATGGTACATACCGCCATGGCCCACATACAGAGTGGTTCACCGGCCCCTTATTATTTAGTTTCATGAAACCCAACTAACATTACAATTCTCCTGATGGACGATATTGCTCTGCGCATTGCCTGTGTGACAACAATGTCAACTGAACCATGGGCCTATCAATGGAAAAACGACCGTAATCACCTTTGCGCCAAATAATAAGGACCATTCTACGAACAAGTGTTTCATTGCTCCTAGAAAAACACACATACATGTAATACAATCGAATTAATAGGTTACACCACGTGATCGGCAATAGTAGAATGTTAAATGAACACTATAAACCATGATTGAGGACATTGGCACGTGGTCACTTTCGTGACAGTATAATGTTTGTATTCGTTCTTCGCGACAGCCCTGTTTGACGGTTCGCCTTTTCTCTTCCCGAAAACTTCCAACAAATTAATATGATAAACATTTTATTGTATTATTAATGTATTCATTTATATATAATTAGCTTCGTTTTCTAAGATCTTACCTAAGTGTTCCAGCATGCATATTCTCAGCCATCCGCACTCTTGGCACTCACAGTGTCTACTAGTGTGCTGTGGGCTTCCGGCATGTCAGTGTTGGTATGACGTCAGCTCGACCTTCCCTCAGCCAATGGCATGACTCTGTGGTCACGTGGGCTACTGGTTCGAGAGCCTTCTACCGCTCCCGTATATAAGACGCTTCTTGCTGGCGTTCATCATCACTCTGATCAACTCATCACTCTGAGCACCTCAGCACTCTGATCAGATTGGCATTCTGATCCCAGCATTCAGATCACTGATTTGGATAAGATCCTCATTCTGAACCACGCTGCATTTGCTTCGGATCACTTCGCACGCCGCCACACCTCATGGCGCTCGTCACTTCGCTAAGATCTTACGAGGTGCCACGCTGAACACATCTCTCCAGACTACAGAAATGTTGGCAACCCGCAGTACTCCAGCAGTCACACCTCAGACGGTATTCACGGCCACAGCAATTTCGTGGCTGTCAACAAGTCCATTATTAGAATGAGTCATCGACTAAACATTGCTGGTGTCTTCTCCTTCAAGACAAGAAGAAGGAACGCTCATATCGAGGTCATGAATGCCTCCCGCTGAAGAAATGGAAAAGGACTTCTTAATCAACATTTGGTCAGAAGTGATTTTATAGAGCTGGCTCTTTAAAAGATAAGTTAAAATTGTATTAAGAAGCTAAATTATTTATAATTCTTTTATCATGCAATTTATACTTTAATCTTATTAGACTGAAATTAAGGCAAGCCTCATCTTTGGGTTCACTTTCTCGGGTCCTGTTGTAAGACCCTTCCAATTTTTCAGGTTTACAATTACCTATTTCTGCTTACCTTTGTGTGCAATAGATGTGCATTATTTGATGTTAACATTTAAATCTTGTTATCTTAATAAACATATTTATACCCTGTTATTTAAATTTTGGTTTTCTGGTGATGCACCTTTATGCCCACTGTCCGCACCGCTTCAGTCTATTTCTGTTTCACAGTCGCTATTTTGGTCAGGCTTAAGCCTACTTCGCGTTCTCCCGTTATGGGAAAGATTAGGGCAGATCATTTATCCATAAACTTTGGTGCCGAAACCCGGGAGTTAACCCATTTTAAATATTGCACGCAAGAAATCAAAGGGTTATTATAATGATCAAATTAATTATAATGTATTAATACATGTGTATTTTTCAGCTCAAACTTGATGCGAGCAGCGACAGAGAGGATTCTGGAAACGTACCAATTCTTCCTTCGCTGGTGTTCACTTCAGCTGACGCACGCAATACAAGTAAAATACAGGTGGTGAGTTTGCTTCAGCTTTCAACATGCCTCTTGATACTACAATTATAAACACTCGCGCTTCGTGTAAGGGTAAATTAACCCGCTTTAGAACGTTTCTCTCAGAGTTAACAGAACAAGAACGTAACTTAGATATTATATCTCAAAGACTCAAAAATTATGAGCAGTGCAGCATTGAAATTCAAAGCCCCGAACAACAAGCAGATCGGAATGAAACTGAACGATTATATTATCAAGGCTTTGCCGAAGCGAAAGCTTTACTCAGAACTCTAACACTTGAAGCTAAGAAAGAAGATTCAACTCCTTTTTTCTCTTCGTCCGCACCAAACCGAACTATTCTCCCTAAAATTGAATTACCCACATTTCGTGGTGAAGAAAGTTCCTGGGAACCATTTTTGAATTGTTTACTTCATTAATTCATGACAATGAAAGTCTTCCGCCGATTCAAATGTTTCACTACTTGCGCTCAGCCGTTCAAGGCCAACCACTTAAGCTCATCCAGGCATTAGCCCTGACAAGTGATAACTATGAAGTTGCCGTAGAATTACTTAAGGATCGCTATGGGAATTCAAGGATTAAGACTCAAAGACATATACAGGCTTTATTTAATTTCCCTAATATTCAATCTGATAACGTCATAACCCTTCGTAATTTAATTGACACAGCAGAGCTTCAGATTCGTTCTTTGGCGAATTTAGGTCAGCCTGTGTAATTTTGGGATTTATTCATAATGCATTTTGTTACCAGTAAATTTGATTCTGCCACCCTAAAAGCCTGGGAGATGGAACTATCTCAGCATTCGCAATGCACTTACGAGGCCCTTGTTAAATTTGTAAAAGCCAGGTGCCAAGTTTTGTCCGCTATAGCCTGCCAAAAAATTGCTGTTGTTTCTACCTAAATTCCTTCAAACCAAAAGTCATTAGTCATGATCAAAGAGTTTTGAGATCTCATGCCTTTGCCGCACATACTCAATCACCTGGTCAGATGCAAGGTTGTGTCTTATGCCAACAGTCCCATAACTTATATCAATGTTCCGATTTCAAAGCCTTGTCGGTGGACGAGAGACGCAAAATAATATCCCAACGAAACCATTGTTTTAATTGCCTCTCGAGATCACATTCTTTGAATAACTGTCTTTCCGAACGCCTGTGCTTTCATTGCAAAGGCAAGCATCATACCTTATTACATAGACATGAGAAACCACGATCATCAGCCCCTAGCTGTTCTTCTCAAAAACCTAATTCTGAAAATTCTTCTACTAGTGCTCAGTCTTTCACTCAAAGTTCCACTTCCCTTAGTAAGGTTCAAGTGTTGCTATCAACTGTGCAAGTCTTATTGAAAAATGCTCATGGGAAATGGATCACCGCCCGTGGGTAACTTGATAATGCCGCCACTAATAACTTCATCAGTGAGCGTTAAATTCATAAATTAGGTCCGAAAAGGCATCCCATTTCAATTGAAGTCACTGGAATTAATCGTTCTAAGTCCAAATCTTTAAGTTTCGTCAAGGTCGACTTAAAGGACTCTCATAATTTTGGCACTCGTTTTCAACTGAATTGCTTAGCGATTGATTCCATAGGCAATGAAACTCCATGTTCCTTTTTTCCAGTTCATGAATGGCATATTCCGCATTTTATAAAATTTGCTGATCCACGTTTCTACGAAAGACTGCCCGTTGACATTCTTCTTAGTTCTAGCATTTTCTGGCAGTGTTTGCATTCTGAGAAGGTCAAAGTTGCCCCTAGCGTCTTTTTTCGAAAAACCGGCTTTGGATGGATTGCTACTGGACTAATACATCGCAGTCCCGTTCAGTCTGTCTCAACTTGTTATCATGTTCACGCCGATTTGGGCCATGGCCTGACAAAATTTCGGGGTATAGAAAATGTCCAAACCGCAACTTCTTCTTCCTCGAACAACGAAATTTGCGAAAAGCTTTTTCGTGAAAGTACAGTTCGTACCCCTCAAGGTAGATTTATCGTAACTCTTCCGAGAATTTCTGAACCCCCTGTCATTCTTGATTCTTACCCCAGGGCGCTTAAGGCTTTATTTGCTGTAGAAGGTCGCTTCAAGCAAGACAAGGCTATGAAAACTCAGTACACTTCTTTTATGAAGGAATATGAGTCAGCTAATCACATGGAGGTAATTTCCAAAATTGAAGATGAAAATAATCCTTCCAAAAATATAGTTTACTTAAACCATCACGCTGTCTGGAAAAACCCTTCCACGCGGGAACAGATAAGAGTGGTATTTAATGGTTCTTCTCCTGACATCAATGGCATTTCACTCAATGACACTTTGCATTCAGGACCCGCAATTTAGAATGATCTCACTTCTGTCTTATTGAATTTTCGTCTTCACCCAATTGCAGTCTTAGCTGACATTAAACAGATGTATCGACAAATCTTAGTAAACCTCCAGCAGAAGGATTTGCAAAGGATTTTGTGGCGCGACGAACATTCAAAACCCATAAAAATATTTCGTCTAAGAACAGTAACTTATGGTTTGAAACCCTCTTTTTTCCTCGCAATTCGCTCTCTGCTTATGCTGGCTGAGATAGATGGTCATCAGTACCATCCCTTAGTCTCTGAAATACTTAAAAATTACTTTTACGTGGATGACTTCCTCTATTCCTTTTCGAATTTAACTGATGCTTGCATTATTTCTGAAGAACTTAAATCTTTATTGCTTGGAGGTGGTTTTCCGCTCCATAAGTGGAGCTCAAATTCAACTGAGTTTTTGTTAAAGATTTCATCGGATTCGCCCAGCACTAAGCTAATTGAGCTGCCTACTGAGGAAGCTACCGTGAAAGCCCTAGGTATTTTCTGGTCTCCTTCTTCTGATAATTTTTCCTTTAAGGTTCAGTTGTCAAATTTGAATCCTCAAACTAAAAGGGAAGTCTTATCAGAGATAGCCAAGATCATTGATCCTCTTCAGTAACTAGCCCCTGTTGTAATTACTGCGAAAATCTTTATGCAAAGACTTTGGTTATTAAAATCAGGATGGGATGAATTAGTACCCGCTCCCTTTCTGAATGAATAGTTGGAATATCGAAGCAGCTTATCTGATCTTTCTAAAATTTGTATTCCTCGCCTTTTAATTTCAGATCCTATGTGTCAATCCTTTGAATTGCACATTTTCGCGGACATTTCCGAGAAAGCCTATGGCCGTTGTGCCTATATAGTAGGACGTTCCCCCACCTCTTCTAGTGGATTCTCAAATTTGATTTGTGGTAAGTCCAAAGTAGCTCCGCTTAAGTCAATTTCCATTCCTAGATTGGAATTATGTGCCGCCCTTATGGCCGCCGAATTATCTGTCAAACTAAACAAAAATCTGAAAGTTCTATTTTCTCGCACATATTTTTTGTGTGACTCCACGGTTGTTTTGGCTTGGCTCTCAAAACCATCCTCTCATTGGAATACTTTTGTTTCAAATCGTGTTTCCAAAATTCAGGAAATCTCCCACTCAGAGCAGTGGCGTCATGTTTCTGGTAAAGAAAATCCCGCGGATATTATATCACGTGGCTGTTCACCTACAAAATTGGCTTCTTTTGATTTATACTGCGGGCATGGGCTGCCATGGCTTTTGCAAAATTCCGCATTCTGGCCTCGTCCTTCATGTAATGTGTTGACAGAAGTACCAGAAACGCGCATTGTTTCCGCTTCCTCTTATGTTGTTTCAATTTCAATTAGTCTTTTTCAGCGCTATTCCTCCTTCTCTAAATTAAGTCGAGTGATGGCATACCTCTTTCGATGGAAATATTTTGTACTCAATCAACCTCTCAAACCTCAAAGTTTCCTCACTGCAGTAGAACTGGAATTCGCAATGCGAAGAATTCTACTGTTAACCAAACAAGAAGCGTTTTCTTCCGAAAGGCTAATGCTTTCGAATGGCCAGGAATTACCGAAGTCTAGTCGACTTTCAGCTCTAACTCCCTTCCTTGATCAGGATGGTTTCATAAGAGTAGGAGGTATATTGTTATTTTCAAACTATTCTGATGAAAAAAGGCATCCTATAATTCTTCCATCAAAACATCATGTGACCGCTCTCATAATACGGAGGTTTCATTACCAGCATTTACATGCAGGAACTCGTACTTTGTTGTGTTTGTTTAGAGAACGCTACTGGCTTATTAATGGAGCTGTTGTCCGCAGGTGTATACCTTGTTTCAAGGCTAAACCGCGTCTTTCCACTCAGGTTATGGGTCAGCTTCCTTCCTTTCGATCTGAGCCTAACAAGCCTTTTGCACTTACCGGCGTTGATTATTCTGGTCCTCATACCTATCAAGTGAATTCTCCTACTTCTAAGCGCAAGGTGTTGGGAAAGCTATATATAGCTTTATTCTATTGCATGGTTACAGGAGCCATTCATTTGGAGCTAGTAACCAATGCATCCACATCATATTTTTTGGCCGCCTTCTCAAGGTTCACCCCTAGACGAGGTGTACCTTCTGAAGTGTTTTCAGATAATGCCAAAACTTTTATTAGTGCTTCTGATCTTCTAAGAAAGGCACTAACTTCTTCTTCCTCTAAGGAACAACTCTCTAATGTTTCCTACAATAAAGGTTTCAAGTGGCATTTCACCCCTTCTTATGCCCCTAACCATGGTGGTCGCTGGGAATCGTGCGTGAAGCTCACTAAGAGACAATTACGGAAAACTCATGGTCCTTCTGTACTTTCCTATGAAGAATTTAATTCCCTCATAATTCAAATTGAAGGAATTGTTAATTCTAGACCGCTTACTCCCTTATCCAATGATCCTAAGGATCTTATTTCTTTAACGCCCAGTCATTTTTAATTGGTTGCGCTTTAGCTTCCACTCCTCCCTTGTTGACTCGGCGCTTTGACATCAATCTGCCTATTTATTGGAGAAAGATGGAATCTTTCCGTAATGCTTTTTGGCGCCGTTGGAAGCTGGAGTATCTTAGTTTAATTCAGCGGAGGGAGAAGTGGCACCTTTCTCATCCTAATGTACGTGTGGGTGACATGGTGCTCCTTCGGGAACCCACTCCCCCCCCCCTCGTATGGAATCTCGGCAGAGTGACCCATTGCCACTCAGGTCGTGATAATCATGTTCGAGTGGTAGATATTCTTACCAGTAAAGGTCATTATACCAGACCTATTTCCATGATTACTCCTCTATCACTCGACTCATAATGTATTTCTTCTTTGTTGTTGTTGTTGTTGTTGTTGTTGTTGTTGTTGTTGATTTCTTGTATGAGATGTAGAAGATTAGGCGGAACAATTTTGGGAAACGTCATTGATCTTTGTTATCTAAACCTTTATTTGAAACTTTATTAAACTTGGAACTATCAGATAATCATATGTATTAATCTTTGTTGATTGATCATATAAGGTAAGGTGCCCAATATCCGTCCCCCTTTAAGTTTTTTGCATATATTATAAAAATGTTTGGAGAAAATGTCTGGAATCATTCAGATAGGACGACTGAACAGTTGTTTTAAAATGCATATATTTAACTTCTGGAAATATAGCACACAAAATAATTTATTCAAAAAAGAATACAAAGTTTCACCTTCCCACGTTTAATGAAGGGCGTTCCTAAATTCGTCCCCATGTATCTCTTCAGAAAAAAAGTGATATTTATTATTTTCAATGGCAGGTTATAATGCCTAACGGTGTAGGCAATAAAAACCAAGAAAGTTTATCCTTCCAAACAAATGTCATATAAAATGAACATACACTTGTCACTTTCTGACGAACACATTTCATGACACCAATGGAAACATTTTGTGCACTTAATCCACTTTTCTCCCATCTTATCAGCTGAGTAGGGTATTCCACACATAGTGCATACGGCGTCATCATTTTCACTATCTTCATCGTCTGCTGAGACGTAAGGAATTTCGTCTGAATCTTCAAGACTCGAACCATCACTCGAAAGGTCTTGCAGGGAAGGCATTCTCTTCCTTTTTTTTTTAGCTGATAGGCGTTTCCTGCCATGACATTGCTCGGACGAGGAGGTGAACTTAACAGAAGTTGAAGGTCCAGCTTTAGAATCAGGTGAGGGACATCTTGAAGAGGCAGCTTTCTTACGTTTGGGAGGGAACGATGGATTATCAAACGGAAGCATTTTTTGTACCTTTGCCTCATTCGCCTGTGTTCTATTCTGTGACGCTTCCATTACTTTGATTTTGTTGGGAGTCCCAGTGACCAACGATTCTGAACCTCGCCTGTTTGAAAATGTAGGCTCAATAATTGGGACGACCCGAATGTCCTTAGGGCTTACATCAGTAGTAGATCCGTTTTCGATGTCATCTTGATCGTTAGTTTTCTGCCTGTAGGAAATAAAATCCTCATCAGGAAAAATATTGGGGTTGAAAGGAACTATGCCGGTCTTCTTGAAGCCGTTGACAGCTGTTTCCATAGTCGCTGCTTTCAAATATGCCTCTGAAAACGATGAAAATACCTGTCGTTTTCTCACAATTCGACCAGGGTGATTCGCCAACCAGCCTTCAATGGCATTGGCATAGAAAGTCTTCACTGGGAACATGAAGGCTACATCCAAGGGCTGCATTCTGTCTGTGGAGTGTGGAGGTAGACATACAACTGATATGCCAGCTTAATCTCAAGATACCAGATTGGAAAACAGCGTTCCGAATTTCGTCCCCGGGACATAAGAACGTTGTTGGGGGACGAATATCGGACCAATGATGCCAACCTACATGGCTACGTCATTCAGTGCTCCCTTTGTACAGCGATCGCTACAACCCATATGTATTGCTGCTATACATATTTAAGTTGCACGTAAGTACAAACAAATGTGAGTCGAACGTACCTTGAATAGTTTAACAGCTCCGACAAGTAGGGATGTACTACAAGCGTGGCTAACCAATAACCTTCAACTCAGAATACTCGGAACACAATCACAGGGGATGCACCTAAGCGTGGGAAGCTCACTACTGTATGCTTTGTCACATGTTCCACTGTCTCCCACCAGACTGCAGCACTCAATGGGCTCGAAACATGCGGGGACGAAATTGCGCGCGGGGACGGATATTGGGCCAGTAACCTTAAGAACCGGAGATGACTTAAATCCTAATAATGACTTGGTATAGTATTTTGTGATGTTGAAAAGAAACTAGAGAAGAAAACTCTAAACATAGCTAGAAGCTAATAATATCAAGTCTAAGTATCGAACACAGGTAAATCTAGTGTGATAAACGTTGATTAACATTGTCCATAAACATTTAATAATTATTTAGTTAAGAGTTTGTTTATATTTAATAAGATTGTTTTTATCTTGCGTGTTTAATGTGTTTAGAAAGGTAAGTGGTGAACGTTTTTTGAAAAGAGAGTATGTGTATTATGAAACTTCGTGTAAATGAACTACGTCAGTCGCACATGACGATAGTACTGTAGGTATTTAGTATGATATTGAATTAAAGAGTTTGATAGCAAGACAACAGAAATATAAAGCATTTTATTTCATGTTTAAATGAAAAGAGAACGTGATATGTTGGAAGACCGACAAGCTTACTGTTCTGCCGTGTTATTTAATGAAACGGGAACTTGAGCGCAGATGTGAAGCGAGTAGACAGCTTGTTGCAGCCAAGTCCGGTTATGTAAGAAGTGCAGGTGTTCACTGGAGTCGAATGAAACGTGACAATGAACGAGACAGTGGTCAGGTGTTTGTCTCGACACGAGCAAGTATTTCAGATATTTATCAAGAATGTTAGGCTCTTTATAACTTTGTTAATAAACATTTTACAGTTCTGCAAATGACAGAAACGACTCAAAATATTACCAGTACATGTATGGAAACGTGTGAGTCCAGTGATGTGAATGGATGAGTGGATAGATGTGTTTATTAATTAATTAATTTTTATTATTATAGATAAATTTTGTTTTTATGGGATATTTTTCTTAATAAATTTAATTCGTTTTGTAAGTTTGTCTCGAGTGACTTATTTAAATCTATAAGCAGAGAGAGTGTTATGGAACAACCTAAACTAGGATCCTTTTTATCCTACATAACCCCGAGATTTAAGGTGAGTTTGTACTATCGGCTGCAAAAATAACGGGCCGTCTTGCCGTTCGGGAGTTGGGTTTTCGCGCCATCAGGTTGCTATCACTTGGTGTTATCTCGGGAGGGGAAGGCTTGGAGCCGTAATTGGGAAGCTGTCCTTGTAGGTAAGGTGGATAGGGTGGGGGGTATGGATTCACCTGTTAAAGGCAAGAGGTTGACAGTGGCTCAGTAACACGAGAGCGAACTTCGATTTTGTGGCCGTGACCTTTAATATGAACGACCGCTTGGTGAGAAGGGGGCAGATGGTTGGGCTCTATGAAGCTGCGTCGGAATAACAGAAATTGCACGTCAACTTGGAGTTTCCAAAAGCAATGTCTAGAGATGGATAGGTCGGCACGAGGCTGGGCAGCGGTTAATGGATCGACCTCGGCCAGGCCGACCACGAATTACAACGTTACAACAAGATCTGGAAATGGTCAACCAGGCTATAATCAGCCCATTATCAAAACGTGGTGCTGTTGGAATCGCCGTCGAGGTGAGTAGCCTATAACTCAATTTGTCTAGAAGTTTCACTTATTGAAATGGGCAGTAAAATAGGTCTGTTTGAACAGACGTTATTTGATTGCCCGAGTGTTTAAATTTCACGGAATCCTTGATTGAATTCTTAACTGCACCTAAGAAGCTGTTTTTAATTACGATAGACATGTTTAGGGTATTATCACTTTCGTATATTTACTTCGTCTTCAAAATAAACACATCAATTCTACTTAGATTATGTTCGTCAAGCTGTAATTATGTCTCGGCTCTAACACATGCTCTTCAAAAATGTTTTTTGTCGGGTTTTATTACCAGTATAGATTTGAAAATTATACCAGTAAGATATTGTGGTAATTTTGAGGCCCGTTTAGCGAAATAAATAAATAAATAAATAAATGACAGAATAAATAAATAAATATATAAAGAAAGAAAGAAAGAAAGAAAGAAAGAATGAAAGAAAAGAATAAATAAATAAATAAATAAATAAATAAAATGAGTTTTATAGCCTATTGTTATTCATCACCTGAACTCTGATTTTGGTTAGGGTAGGTTCGGTTAGCTGAGGTCAGATTAGGTTAGCTGAGGTTAACTGAGGATAAGTTCATTTTTTAAAATTTTGCTTGCAGACCAGTTACCACCGAAACGATTTGATGCCATTTCTAATCAATCCCTGAAAACTAACATATTTATAACACAAAGCCGATTCAGTAACTTGTTCTAACTTGTCTGCCTCTCATTCGCTCTAGTTTGTATTTTATTTTGAGCTAAAATAATTCTAAGGTCTCAAATCTTTCAATAGGGTAGAAACTAAATGACCTTAGTTTTTTTTTCAAAAAATATACTAGCATGAGAAAAAATGAGGATTCTGCGGAGATTATTAATCTAGTCCTGATTGATGTTTTTCAAATTAGTTTCTCACCACAGCAACAGTCCGTTATTTTGACTCTTTTGATTTGCTGGGAGTAAATTGCTCTGTGGATACCGTTCGAAGACGGCTCCATGAAGCCGGACTCGAATGCAGGCGACCAGCCAACTAGCTGCATTTAACTGGAGAGCACAAGGAACATCTCCTAGCCTTTGCCATGACTCATCAGGATACGCCGCAAGCCTTTTGGGACTTGACAATCTTCAGCGACGAGAAAAGTTACAGAAGTGACATCAATGGGCGTGTGATGATATGGCGCTCACCAAATACAAGGCAAGAAGGGAAACTCCAAACGGTATTAAGTATTTTAAACTACCTGTAACAGACCAGAACATAATTCGGTTATTTACTTTGCAGGTTCCAGGCGGAGCATATTGTGCGTAAGAGATCATCCGGGCACGTTACTGCTAATTTTTGGGGCGCAATGTCTGCTGATGGCGTAGGACCAATCGTGCCATCTCCTGGGCGGCTTAATGCAGCGCTTTACGTGGACAGTTTAGAGAATCGTCTTCTTCCATATGTAAACACCCTGGTCCCTCCTGACGAGGAAATTAACTTCGTCCATGATCATGCACCTATCCACGATGCAGCAATTACGCAGGATTGGTTTGATGAACATCCGAACATCATTCAAATCAACTGGCCAAGGAAATTTCCAGACGGAAACCCCATGGAAAATCTGTGGGGTCACACGGTTCTCGAATAGGAAAATGGCGCTGAGCGCAACGTAGCGCATCTTGAAGAACACGTCATCGCTGTGTGGGACGATTTGCGGAACAGACCTGAAGTGTGCCAACTCCTAGTAGCGCCGATGCCAACTCGCTTGCGAGAAATAGTCCTCTCAAATTGTGATATGACGCGTTTCTGAGTGCACTCAACGCGCATCGTTTGTAAGGAGGAAAAACCTGGAAGTTTATTTTTTTGTTTACTGACATGTTTGGTTGGAATAATTTACTTACTTGTCAGTGGAAAAAAGCTTTACGTTTAAATTTCACTGACATTTTCGGTTGATATTATTTACTCATTGAAAAAACACTTTAAGTTTAAATTCTACTTACATTTTTGGTTGAAATAAATCACTCATTGGAAAAAAGCTTTATGTTTAAATGTGACTGACATTTTTGGTTGAAATACTTCACTCATTGAAAAGACGCTTTAAGTTTAAATTTCACTGACATTTTCGGTTGAAATTATTCACGCATTGAAGAAAAGCTTTAAGTTTAAATTTGACTGACATTTTTGGTTGAAATAATTCACTCATTGAAAAAACGCTGTATGTTTAAATGTGACTGACATTTTTGGTTGAAATACTTCACTCATTGAAAAGACGCTTTAAGTTTAAATTTCACTGACATTTTCGATTGAAATTATTCACGCATTGAAGAAAAGCTTTAAGTTTAAATTTCACTGACATTTTCGGTTGAAATTAGTCACGCATTGAAGAAAAGCTTTAAGTTTAAATTTGACTGACATTTTTGGTTGAAATAATTCACTCATTGAAGAAACGCTTTAGGTTTAAATGCGACTGACATTTTTGGTTTAAATAATTTGCTCATAGAAAAGACGCTTAAGTTTAAATTTGACTGACATTTTCGGTTGAAATTATTTACTCATTGGAAAAACGCTTTAAGTTCAAATTTGACTGACATTTTTGGTTGAAATAATTTGCTCATTGATAAAACGCTTTAAGTTTAAATTTCACTGACATTTTCGATTGAAATTATTCACGCATTGAAGAAAAGCTTTAAGTTTAATTTCACTGACATTTTCGGTTGAAATTATTCACGCATTGAAGAAAAGCTTTAAGTTTAAATTTGACTGACATTTTTGGTTGAAATAATTCACTCATTGAAGAAACGCTTTAGGTTTAAATGCGACTGACATTTTTGGTTTAAATAATTTGCTCATAGAAAAGACGCTTAAGTTTAAATTTGACTGACATTTTCGGTTGAAATTATTTACTCATTGGAAAAAAGCTTTAAGTTCAAATTTGACTGACATTTTTGGTTGAAATAATTTGCTCATTGATAAAACGCTTTAAGTTTAAATTTGACTGACTTTTTTGGTTGAAATAATTTGCTGATTGAAAAACGCGTTAAGTTTAAATGTGACTGACATTTTTGGTTGAAATACTTCACTCATTGAAAAGACGCTTTAAGTTTAAATTTGACTTACGTATTCGGTTGAAATTATTTACTCATTGGAAAAACGCTTTAAGTTCTAATTTGACTGAAATTTTTGGTTGAAATAATTTGATCATTGAAAAAACGCTGTAAGTTTAGTCATATATTTGACTGACATTTTTGGTTGAAATAATTTGCTCATTGAAAAAACGCTTTAGTTTAAATTTGACTGACATTTTTGGTTGAAATAATTCACTTATTGAAAAAACGCTTTAAGTTGAAATTTGAGTGACATTTTTGGTTGAAATAATTCACTCATTGAAAAAACGCTTTAGGTTTAAATGCGACTGACATTTTTGGTTGAAATAATTTGCTCATTGAAAAACGCGTTAAGTTTAAATGTGACTGACATTTTTGGTTGAAATGCTTCACTCATTGAAAAGACGCTTTAAGTTTAAATTTGACTGACGTTTTCGGTTGAAATTATTTACTCATTGGAAAAACGCTTTAAGTTCAAATTTGACTGACATTTTTGGTTGAAATAATTTGATCATTGAAAAAACGCGTTATGTTTAGTCCTATATTTGACTGACATTTTTGGTTGAAATAATTTGCTCATTGAAAAAAAACGCTTAGTTTAAATTTGACTGACATTTTTGGTTGAAATAATTCACTTATTGAAAAAACGCTTTAAGTTGAAATTTGAGTGACATTTTGGGTTGAAATAATTCACTCATTGAAAAAAACGCTTTAGGTTTAAATGCGACTGACATTTTTGGTTGAAATAATTTGCTCATTGAAAAGACGCTTTAAGTTTAAATTTGTCTGACATTTTCGGTTGAAATTATTTACTCATTGGAAAAACGCTTTATGTTCAAATTTGACTGACATTTTTGGTTGAAATAATTTGCTCATTGATAAAACGCTTTAAGTTTAAATTTGACTGACTTTTTTGGTTGAAATAATTTGCTCATTGAAAAAAACGCTTTAAGTTTAAATTTCACTGAAATTTTCGGTTGAAATTATTTACACATTGAAGAAACGCTTTAAGCTTAAATTTGACTGACATTTTTGGTTGAAATAATTCACTCATTGAAAAAAAAACGCTTTAAGTTTAAATTTCACTGACATTTTCGGTGAAATTATTCACGCATTGAAGAAAAGCTTTAAGTTTAAATTTGACTGAAAAGCTTAGACCCATTAAGGTGTTATGCTGCCGAAAGAAATGACTTTATGGAAGGAATCGTAACTGTCACGACTGAGTCCTGGGCGTATGACTACACACCTGAGACAGTGAAAGTATCTATGGAGAAGTACTGATTGTCCGGTAAAGAAGACATTCAGAGTGATGCAATCTTCGAATAAAGTGCTTCTGGATATGCACGGTATTTTGTTGGTGGACTTCGCAGTACGAGTGACCACAGACGGTAACGCTGAAACGTTAGTACATTTGCTTCGAGCCTTTCGTGACAATCGTGACATTAACGTTGAAAATGTCAAATTGCATCATGCCAGCGCACGTGCCCATGTCACGGCATTTGGTAACCAGAAATTCGAAACATTTGTTTGGGAGGTGCCACAATACCCACCATATTGACCCGGTCTTACACTGTCGGAGTTTTATCTCTTTGGTCTCATTAAAATTATCATGGGCGGCTGTCACTTCAATTCAGACGAAGTAAACTAGATTGTTTACAGATGGCTATAATCTCATAAAACGGAGTTGTATGAACCAGGAAATTCGAAACTTGTGCTACGATGGGAGAAGGATGTTGACATACTTGGTGGCTATGTCGAGAAGTAGATTATCCATGTTGGTTCTTTGTATGTATGAATTTCAGTGTTTTAGCTATTAAATCGTTTCTTTTTCAGAACATGTTCAGCATTACTTTTCGATCTGCCTTAGTACGAGCCGTACACCTAAAAAGTAAATCGAAAGAGTTTTGACCATGCATAAGGAGTTTGTTTATTTGGTACAGAGAGAATTCTTCAATTATCTCGCATAGGATTAGAGTTTTGTGATAGAAGGAACTAGTGAAATTCATGAAAATAACCTATAGAACATTTTCATGGAACTACATGTTGAAATAAGCAAAATGTAAAACTTCACTAGCATAATGCCTGCGGGTGATAGCCTTTTTGCCTTGCATTTTCGTTGATGCAGGTTACCTTTTGGGTTTATTGTAGCCGCCTCTTTCTTTGCCTTGTGTAATGGGCGCTTCTTGGGTTTCCTAATTGGGGTGTGTTTGGTCTGAAAGTATAAAAACATACTATCACAATGGTCTCCTTTTGCGCTTATTAGGCTACTATGTTGTTGCTAACGGAGGAGGTTGGACGTGTATGAAACTACACATATAAAACACTAAAATAATGCATACACTGGTTCATCAACTGAAAGATATTTAGAGATCCAGCCTGACTCTCATTAAATTGAAGTTTAGCACAAGTGTATTATGGACAGCATTTTGAACAGGAAATCCTCTCCTGTCGGAAAATTATATACACAAAACAAACAGCCTTACAAATCCCATAAGCACTGCTTCCTGCATTGTAGGGAGAGTGCTCAGTTTTTACTCATCAGGTGAGCAAGTTCTGAGGAGCATAATTTGGTCCAAGCGTTCACAATGTTCTAGCGTTGGCGTACATACTATTTATCGACGGGGTTTCCGTTAGGAGACTTGTCACTTCTGTATCAGGTAGTCGCTTCTTCCCCCATTGGATGTTTGACAACAGTTTAGAATGCCTCTTCGCAATTAAGACATTTATGCGGCATTTTTCTAGAATGACTGCCAGAATGGCGAATGACTTTTTACATTTATTACACGCATACATTATTTGCACCTGCAGGATGTATGTGTGTGTATGGGAGGGATTGATATTGCACCAATTATTGTCTTACTGCTTCTGTGACACATATAGTTATTGCCCTCGGTATGAATAATCACTGTGTAGAGAGCGGTGCTGACCTAAACTCTGACCACAATCTGGTTGTTATGAAATGCACATCAAAGTTGAAGAAACTGAAGAAAAATCACAAGACAAAATATGGGGCAATAGACAAGACTAAATGAGAAGGGTGTGAACGAAAGATTTAAGAAGAGTATTGCAGAGGAATGCGCACTTTTTAAGAATTAAATAACAAAATCCGCTGAAGAAAGCATTGTTAGGAATGAAAGAATAGGTAGAAAACCATGGATCACTCAGGATATACTAGAATTATTTGACGAATGTTGGGAGCACCAGAATGTAAGAGGTGAAAGGGGGGAATGCAGAATACATACGTCTGAGAAATGAGGTTAACAAGAAGAGCAAGGAACCTAAATAGTTGAATTGATGAATAGTTCATAGAGAAATTGTCTGGTATTAGGAAACGTAGACACAGCTTATCGAAGGACTAAGAGTACTTTTGGGGAAAAGAAGACTAAGTGCTGTAATATTAAGTACTCTAATGGAAAACCTCTAATAAATACGGAAGAAAAGATGAATGGAAAGATTACATAAAACATTTGTATAAGGGTAAGGGGATTGAGAATCACGTAATGGAAAGTAACAGGAAATTGATGACGATGAGAAAAGTGATTCAATATTGAGTTCAGAACTTGTTAGAGCACCGATAGACTTAAGCAGGTACAAAGCACCGGGCAAAGATGAGATACCGACTGAGTTGCTACGCTGCATGGCGATGAAGGTCTGATCAGGTTATTTCACTTCGTTTGTAGGATTTATGAGACCAGTGAGGTACTCTCTGATTTCAAAAAGAAGAATACCGAAGAAAGCAGGAGCTGACGTGGAGATTACCGTACAATCAGCTTGATTAGTCATGCATCAAAGATAATGACTAGAATAATTTACGAGAAGATGGATACAGAGGCAGATAGAAACACAGTTGGGCCATGACCCGTTAGGTTTCAGGAGAATTGTAGGAACAAGGGAAGCTGTACTAAGTTTTAGGCCCATCTTGGAAGTTAGAATAAGGAGAGACAAGGGAACGTTCACGGCATTTGTAGATTTAGAAAATGCTTTTGATAACGTTGATGGAGTAAATTGTTTGCCATTTTGAAAAGGATTGGAATAACGTATTGACCTACAATCGATCCAAATACCGGACGGCAGTTATTCGCAACGAAGGACATGAGAGTAGGGGAGCAGTGAGAGTTTAAACGCACAGCCTATTTTCCTGGGAACATTGCCGATATCTCTCGAACGCCTGGTGGGATTTTTACAAATGAGGAGTCGTTGAACTCGAGCTGACGGGGGCTTTGCTATGGACCACTCGCCATATTTTTGAAAATTTTTGTTTTTGAAAGTAGACGATAGTTTGAAAACCACACATGATAGAACGTTGTGCCATAGTTGAAACGAATGGTCTCTATGACCTTTATTTTTTATAATAAAACTTTTTAATTTTTTGAGATTTTTTGAAAACACTTACATTTTGAAATTTTTATATTTTGCAAACTAAAGAGTTTACAAAAAAATTTGTTTGACGTAAATGAATGGCCCTGACCCCCTCTATCCCCAAAATAAATTTCAAGTCTCTAGGACTAAAACTGTGCAGTAGTGTGGTACGGGGGTTCTGAGTCGCCCCCTACTTTCATATAAACTTTGGCCAATATCTCTCGAACGCGTGGTCGGATTTTAACGAACGAGGTATTGTTGGCGTTGGGATGACGTTCTCTTGGCTAAGCATGTGTGTTAGTATTAAAAAAATGATTTTTTTTGTTTTTTAGGATTGGCGCTATTTCGGAAACGGTGAATTGTGGAAAAACGTTTGTTTGACGTTAATGAAAGGTGGGTATGCCCTCTAGGCGGGCAGTAGGTTTCAAGGGTGTAGGAGGAAAACAAAATGATAGCCTACTTTCTCGCGAACATTGGTGATCATTGGCAAACGGATGGTCGGATGTTAACAAATGAGGTGTCATTGGACTCGAGCTGACGTTCTCTTTCCTATAGACCACTCGTTATATTTTTCATTTTTTTTGAAAAATTTTGTTTTTGAAAGTAGGCGATAATTTGAAAATCAAACATGATAGAATTTTGTGCCATAGTTCAAACCAATGGTCTCTATGACCTTTATTTTTTATAATAAAACTTTTTATATTTAGAGATTTTTGAAAACCCTTAAATTTTGAATTTTTACTATTTTGAAAACTAACATGTTGACAAAACATTTTTTTTGACATAAATGAAAGGTCCCTACCCCCTCTACCACGAAAATAAATGTCAAGGACAAAAAACTAGGCATTTTTTTATTTTATTTTATTTTTTTAAATAAAAGCGTGTCTGTAGACAGAGAGCCGGTAGTGCTTAACGTATGTTACAACGAAGCTATGGTTGGCCATGGTGGATTTGGGAAATGGCTATTTCGACGGGGGCGATGTATGGCAAAACGAGGGGTCGCTTTTCGATATTTTTTTTCCTATGACGAACGAATGAAGGCGAATATTTCGAAAATCCCTCATGACGATCTTTAAACATGTTGGTAAATACTGACCAGTAACCAGGCAAAATTCATAATGCTATGAGACGAATAAAAATAGTCGACAACAACAGAACTTGTTTTTCTATGTATGTCTAACTGGCAGCCAGAATGGGAAAACAGAATATCTGCTCGAGAGACCGGCTTGGAGCCTGGCTGGCTGGGTGACAGGATGTAACATGTTATCGCGATTCAGGAATGTAAGCGGACGGGACAACAGGCCAATGGAAAATTACTGTGACGTAGAGGTGAGTTGGAGGTCGAACAATATCGCAACGACGTCAGAGAAATAATGCAGTACGCGAGTTTAACTCCTCCCCCCACCATTGCCATAGCCAATTGCAGGGCAAGAGTGATGATAACAGCTGTGGTAAGAGGAACACAGGGCGAAGGGCTGGGGCGAGGAGAGGAGGGCAGGGGGTATTAGAGTGTTGATCATGATATGACACGCAGTCAGTCATTACTGTTTACTGTTTTAAACACTGCAGTGTAAACATAGGCTGTATCGTATGTGTATAAAAGTAATTGCATTCGTGTGCTCAACCCCAGTTGGTTACTATATTGGATACATTATATATTTGAGGTAAGTGTTGGAATAACACTGTTTAGTTTATTTTATGCTAATCAATGATTAAATGATTATTGGTTTACCATTTGATTGATGAATTGTTTTTTATTTTGTTTGTTTTAGATAACCTATATACTTGTTGTTGTGGACAAAGAGAGAGAGATACAGAGAGAGACAAACCATTTCACAGAAGCCTACAAGACAAGGCAGCAAAAGCAAGTTTTTTTTACAAAACCCAGGTAAGATTTTTTGAAATTATACAGGGTGCTTCAAAAAATGTATACACACTTTAAACTATCGTAGTTTTCCCGCTCTACAAGGCTATTGTTATATTTCTTCGCCAGGTGGCAGCATAATCGTCCCTCTATGTTATATTGTCAGTTGGAATTTGTAATATCAACATGGCGGATGTACGTTTGAGTTTTGAAGAACGTAAGCAGGTTATTAAGTGGTACTGGAAGTTTGAGAATGTAAATGAAGTGCAAAGACAGTGGAGAAGGGAGTATGATACAGAACCACCTACAAGATTAACAATTACACGCATAAAAGACAAATTCGAAGTTCATGGAACAGTGTGTGATGTGCATAAAGGTCATTCAAGTCGACCTCGAACAGCTACAAGTGATGCGTCATCAACGGCAGTCTTGGAACTGTTTCAACGCTCTCCTAACAAATCTTCAAGGCAAGGGGCACGTGAAAGTGATGTAAGTGCTAGCAGCGTGCTACGCATTCTGAAGAGAGGCAAGTATCTTGTTTACATTCCAAGGCTGGTGCAACAGCTAAGTGACGACGATCCAGATCGAAGGTTGCAATTTTGTGAATGGGTTCAGGAGATGGTGATACGAGAACCGGGATTTATGGGTAGCATCATTTGGTCGGATAAAGCCCAATTCAAACTTAATGGAACTGTCAATAGGCACAATTGTGTTTACTGGGGTGAAGAAAATCCTCACATTACAATTGAAAAAGCTGTAAATTTGCCTGGTGTAAATGTGTGGTGCGGTTTGCCTTCAAGGGGACTCATTGGACATTTTCGATTTGAAGGCACTGGACTGGTATAACTTACCTAACAATGCTTGCTGATTCCATATTTCCTGCCATTCGTGCATTATACGGTAATGATAATTTTTATTTTCAACAAGATGGTGCCCCGCCGCACTATCACAGGGACGTACGAGCTTACCTGGATCGAAATTTGCCGGGCCAGTGGATAGGACGCAGGGGGCCAATCGAGTTTCAAACACGCACTCCAGACCTTACACCACTGGATTTCTTCTTATGGGGCACAGTAAAAGATGAGGTGTACAAACGTAAACCACGTAACCTAGACATTCTTTGGAATGAGATTCAAGCCGTGTGTAGAGAAATCTCATTGGACGTTTTGATACGATGTAGGTACAGAATCAGTGGTGACTCGTACTCAGAATTGTATTGATGCTGCAGGTCGCCAATTTGAACAGTATAAACATTTGTTATTTATGTTTCATTTACATTGGACTTTCAGCTTTCTAATTTCCTGAAATTTAACTTTGTAGAACGGTAAATAAATTTTCCATGGAAGTTCAAAGTGTGTATACATTTTTTTGAAGCACCCTGTATATAAAACCTGTTTTTTATATTTTATTTTATTTATTTTTTTTGTTTATGAAAGATGCCATTGCGAATGGATATACTCATGGTGGTTTATTTTATTTCTTTTATAGAGTCTGAGCCTGACAATTGCTGTTGAGAACGTGTGTGTTTGGGGCCTTTGCTGAAAGGTCTACGGCTGAAAACTGTGGTGAGATTGTTTTTTTTTTATAAAAATTATGTCTTTTGCCACTGCTACCGATAGCTTAACTTGGGAACCCCTTGACTCTTATTTTCAAAAGCGTGTTTGCTCTGGCCGCGTAGTGAATGTTAGAGAGAGTTTAATCCCAAAAGACTTTGTCGAATCTTGTTTTGAAATTTTTTAAGAACAAATTTGTACAGCGCAAAGGTTGCATACGGCTTTAAAGGTCAATACACAATCCGTGTGCGATTTCATATATAAAAACAAGGACGGTGCGCATAAAAAACATTTTATATTGGCAGTAAAATGCAAGAGCTTTTGATAGCCAATAATCTGAACGAGTAGTATCAATCCCATGTGGTCAATGCATTGCTATCAAAATTTGATAAACTACAACAAGGACCAAGTGGTTTAGCGTTAGACAAAATCCATTACATGCAAATCAACATTTGTCATTTCAACCCGTTGAATGCTGGGTCTAGACACATTTCTTTACCATTAGCGATTGCCTGTCGGAGAGCGGTGGTAAATATTGAAAATAAAGATGGTAAATGTTTCCTCTGGTGTGTGGCTGGATATTTTCAGCCAGCACAACGTGACAGTTGTCGACCAGGAATGTACAAGGCCAAGTTTGATGAATTGAAACAAACATTAAATTTAACTAGAGTATCGTTCCCTATGGACTTAACGGAAATCCAAAGGTTTGAACAAGACAACCAGGACTTTTCGTTCATGGTGTATGGCCTTGATGGTAATGAGATTGTGGGTCCTCTTTATGCCACAAAAGAACCGAAACGACACCACATTCATCTTTTATATCTGTCTTACGGAGAAGTGAATCACTATTGCCCCATTAAAAGCCTCAGTAGATTGCCAAGCAGTCAAGCGTCCAAGCATAATGGTAAGAAGTACATTTGCGACCGTTGTCTGCAATATTTTACAACCCCTACACTTTTGGAACGTCATAGGGTAGATTGTGTTTCTCAGGAAGCGGTGAGACTGATATTGCCACAAGGGAAAAAGGCTATGTTAACGTTTAAGGACATTCATAAGTGTGACACTGTTCCCTATGTGGTGTACGCATATTTTGAAGCTCTCAGCACACCCATGGCAGGATGTGAACCAGATCCCACCATAAGCTCAAGCACACCCATTCAAAATCATGAATCTTTTGCCATAGGATTTAATGTGGTGTGTGCCTATGCCCGCACACAATCCGTTTACAAATACCGTGTGGGTCCAGATTGTGCCAGATGGTTTTGGATGAACTTGCTAAGTTGGCCGACCATGTACAGGGATTACTGGACCACCCAGTACCCATGAGCCTAACGCCACAACAGCAACAGCAGTATGAGCATTCCACGACATGCCATATTTGCGAAAAGCCACTGATCAGTGTTGAAGACACCGTTCGTGATCACTCACACTTTACGGGAGAGTTTCGTGGAGCTGCACATAGTAAATGCAATTTGAACTTTTCAGCTCCTCGTTTCATCAGTGTCTTTTTCCACAATCTGGCAAATTATGACAATCAGTTTTTGATTCGTGAATTGGGTCTTGTCAACAAGGGCTCGTTTACCATTATCCCCCAAAACCATGAGCGTTTTCAAGCCCTGACATGGTGGTTGAGCAACTTTAGCATTCGATTTTTGGATTCCTTTAAGTTTGTGGCATCCTCGCTAGACAGTCTTGTGAATGGCTTGGATGAAGAGGAATTAAAAATACTAGAATGCATTTTAATGATCCCAAGCAATTTCAATTGTGCATTCGGAAAGGTATATTCCCGTATGATTTCTGCAACAGCTGGGACGTGTTAAAGCAAACAAAACTCCCACCACAACAGAAATTTTACTCAAAACTAACACGCAGTACCGTTTCCGATGAAGACTATGCATATGCATGTCAAGTTTGGCGAGTGTTTGCCATTAAGACGCTAAGTGAATATGCTATGCATTACCTAAAACTGGATGTATTGCTGCTCACTGATGTGTTTGAAAAATTTCGTGAGTTGTGTCAGTACATTTATGGTCTTCACCCGGCTCACTATTACACGTGTCCTGGGCTCTCATTTGATGCCGCTTTAAAATACACTCAAGTGGAGTTGGATTTACTCACTGATGTAGACATGGTTCTATTCTTTGAAAAGGGCATTCGCGGTGGCTTTGTGTCGCTTAACCAGCGCCATGCCGAAGCGAACAATGTCTACATGCCTGATTATTCACCAGACAAACCAGAATCGTACTTAATGTACTATGACGTGAATAATTTTTATGGTTATGCCATGAGTCATCCTTTGCCCTATGGCAAGTTTGCTTGGCTGACAGACAAACAAGTGTTAGAATTTGATGTGATCAAGGCTAGCCAAGGAACAGGCCGTGGATATGTCTTAGAAGTAGATATTGAATATCCCTCATCCTTGTATGATCAACATGCCGATTTCCCATTCTGCCTTGAGCAAATGGTTCCCCCTGACAGTAAAGTGAAAATTGAAAAACTTATGGGCACACTTTACAACAAAAATCGGTATGTGCTACATATCCAAATGTTGGTGCAATGTCTCGCCCAAAACTTGGTGTTGAAGAAAATATATAGGGGTATTTCCTTTGCCCAAGAACCATGGCTCAAGCCATACATACAACTCAACACAGAGCACCGACAAATGGCAACACAGCAGTTTGAAATTAATTTTTTCAAATTAATGAACAACTGCATCTATGGCAAGTCCATGGAGAATGTCCGCAAATACCGTGACATTAAATTGGTGAATGTCTGGGAAGGACGTTACGGTGCCCGGCGGTACATTGCCAAGCCAAATTTCAAATCGATCAACATTATCGATGAAGATTTGGCCACTATTGAATTGAGTAGGACCAGCGTGACCATGGATAAGCCCATTTACTTGGGCCAAGTCATTTTAGACTTTTCTAAATCGGTCAAGTATCGATTCCACTATGAGTTTGCCAAACGCCATTTTGAGGACGTCTCTCTTTTGTATATGGATACGGACTCATTCATTTACCACATTCACCACTGCAACCCCCATGACGTCATGGGGCAGCATAGTGACTGGTTCGACACCTCTTCGTATAGTGCTGACAACATGTTTCAGCTGCCCATAAAAAACAAGAAGGAAATGGGTGTTTTAAAAGATGAATGCGGTGATTCCATTATGACGGAATTCGTAGATTTGGCTTCGAAAATGTATGCTTATCGCACACTAGACTGTAAGGAAGCCAAAAGAGCAAAGGGTGTAGGTTGGGCAGTGGTAAAATCGCTACGTGTAGACGATTACTTAGCGGTTTTACGCACTGGCAAAGCTATGTCCCATACACAGTGCAGGATACAATCCAGCAACCATCATTTGTATCTTGTAGAACAGAGAAAAGGCACCCTCGCCTCCATGGATAACAAACGTGTGGGGGCTAATAACTTGCTCACGAGCCTGCCCTGGGGTTATGACCGCAAGGAGGAGGAGGTGTGATTTTTCTGTTTGTTCGTTTAGGGGCATGGCTTTTTGTAACTCGTTGATTTAGTATTTTGTATTTTGTAAATATTAGTTTTTGTCATTTTAAATAGTATTTTTTGCAAATAGTGGCAACCCACTTGAACCTTTTGCTCTTTAAAAAAAGTTCAATGCAACCTTATTTTTATTTTTATTTTAAATTTAACCGAGTTGGGAATTGGAAAATGGTATATAGTGTGATTCTTTTAAAGCTGTACAAAGTTGTAGTGCTTTTAAATATGAAATGAGTAATAGTATTTTTTAGTAACTTTAATGACTAGTAGTTACATTGTTTTTGTAATGTAAATCGTAAATGGAAAACTAAAAAAAGTTCTTTTGGGATGAGTGTGCATGTGGAGAATGTGCTTTTGGGAATAAATAAAGTGGTTGTGTTTGTTCCCAAAATGACAGGTAGGGTTGTGTGAGTAGAGAGAGAGCTGGTGTGTATGTATGACCAAAGCAAACACGGTGAGGTAGGGTGGGTGGGGAGGGGGAAATTTTCACTTATATACTCATTTTGTTTTGTCGATAGTTTTTTTTTCTTTGAAATGTAGCGGTGAATACACATTATTTTTGTAAAAACAGTCTTACCTGCAGTGGTCGTAGACCTCAATGTTTCTCAAAACACACATAAACACATTGCAGCATTATCATGGTCAAGCACTCGCATCAACATCATTGACAAATCTCAACTTTCGACATACACCAAATGGAAAAATGTGAAAACAGCAAAATGGGAAATCCATGTTTCAATAACACCAAAATTAAAAAAACCTAAAACAGTCATTTTAAAAACTGGAAATGGCCATGTGTGAAATATAAAAATTCAAAAACATAAAACGGACATTTTTAAAAAGTGTCAAAAACCAAATGGAAAATCCATATCATCAAAAACGTATAACTTGAAACAGACATTTTTTAAAAACTGTAAATTGCAAATTGGCAAATGACAATGTGTGAAAATTAGAAAATAAAAAATCAGCCGATCAACATCATGATATTTTTTACATTAAAATGAAACATTGTGTTCTGGTAAACCTTTGTTTTTTTATTTCATAACCATAGGGATTGACAAAAGGAAAAATAGAATACAAACACATCCCAATTCCTCACTCCTCAATTCCTTTTTTGTTCATGTCCATGCATCATCAACTTTCCTTTCATAGCACTCATCACAATCAGGGCTGCCATTCTTTCACCCACTGAGGCATCACAGGATGTGAAACGTTGTTTAGCTTTTTTCAATAACAATTTATCTGCCACATGTCTTAAACCAGGATGACTATGGCGATAAGATAGGTCATGTTCATTGCATGCTTGATCCAAAAGATTAATGGGTACATCAACACGCTGCAAACATTTTTCAAGATGAGTTCCAGGGCCACAAAAACGATAACTTGGAAGATGGATTTCGAAAGGTAAGTATTGAATCACTTTGTCAATGACGCCACTGCCAGTACAGGTCTGGCATATCCTTTTCCATTGATGGTGAAAAGGTTTAGTCTTCCTCTTCCTCTGTGGACGATGTTTGTGTTTGTTGTTGTTGCTTTTTCTCGCCATGACACCCGTGGAATGATTCAACAAAGTCTTTACACGGACTTTTATGACCGTGATACAGTTTCACTAGCTGACAAGTCGCACACTGACGCATAGACGGTATTTTTGCCATGGCCACTTGCTTATGGTGATCGTAATCGGTACAGGGTTGCAGTTCACTCAACACAGGGTCTTGAGTCCATGATTTTGGTACATGTTGCCAGATTTCTTTCACCGCGTTGGCGGCCACATAATAAATGAACGACTTGGGCAACGCTAAGAGTTCCTCTTTGGTAAAACTGTCTAGTATATTTTTGCACACAAAGAACTTACCGATGGCTTTGTCTGTAGCATTGCCTTTCTCCATGGTATCACGTGTTGTAGATGTTTACACGTCGCTTGTAGAAATCTCACTGGCGTCATTCACAGGTAAATCTTGAGTTATGATTTTGTTCAACAACTCCCAGCAGGCATGGGTGGTTAACCAATGAAAGAGATGCCACGCATGCGCTAGGGCTGTATGGATAATGTTGCCACAGGAACAAGTATCCATCAGCGTTTGCAGGGAGGGGCAGCCCAACTCCATGAGGTCGATACATTGACAGTAAGACGCCAAAAATGGTTGCAACCATTCACGTTTTTCTTTACTTTTCACAAATACCACATTGGCCGAGGACAAGTGTGCTTTCATGACCACGTCGAAATATTTATAGGAAATGGTTCCTTGATTCTAGTCTAGTTGCTTATGATTTTCAATCCACTGGGTTTGTTTGCGGTCTTTTTCACACAACAAATCAAAAGCATGGGGCGGTTTAAATAGCAAATGCGTAGCTTGCGATATCCAAAACGTGGTACAATCGATAATGGCCACTTGTTTAAATATAAATTTGTTGTCACCAATTTTAAACCCTTGGCAATCCACAATGAGTGTGCGCAACATGTTGCCGCTTGCCTGGACCAAGTTCAACTGACGACTGGCTAACAATTGGCCACTAAGGTGTGGTCATGACATGGACTTACCTACCATGCTAGTTTGAAAAAAAAATTGAGGTTAGGGTAGGACAGGGGGACATGAAAAAAATAAGAATTTAAGAATTACATCATTTTATTATCATAACACGTCTTACAGGCTTTTGTCATTTTGGGATAAGGACGATACCAACTGATACAACAATATAGTCTCATGTGTTCGTAACGTCCATAACACCGATGATGTCCCAATGTCTCTAAACCAGGCGTTTTCGATGGGGAGCTGCTTACTGAAGCACCATGGACACCATGCGGTCAACACGTATCGTAACTTGTTTTTTCATCACTCAGGGACACGAGTGAGGGATAACTTGAATGACAGGGTATATTTCCCACCTCCACTCTGCATAGGTAGGGGCAGGCAGGTGACCAGCGCTGATGTTCCTGCATGGGTTCATCGCCCTCCTGCCATTGGTCTATAATGATGGGACAAAAGGAACATTTCACTTCATCTCTTGTTTTTAAATAGTAGAATCCAGCGGCCGCCAAAGCTTGAGGGTTTATGAAAGGCACTGGCCATGTTGCAAAAGTCTTGAAACGTTGTTCCTCAGAGTTTAAATTCATGGATGTGACTTCTCTTCATGCTTTAAAGCAAAACATGACTGAGCGGCTTGACGTGGGTTGACCTGTTATTTATACACTCGTCACTTGGTTGGACAGTGGATAAAAGTTGACTTGTTTGTAGTGAATAATCAAACAGTAGGCTGTCGTATTGGCTGGTATATTGTCATGCGTTTCAAAATCTAGTCGAATGTCAATATTGGATGGCTTGAAAGACTCTTCCAGGTAAGAACAGTCAAAAACAATCAGTGGCGCCCTTGCCTTAAACGCTTGGGGCAGCAGCATGGGGCCGTTCTCTTTTTGATAATACGACCATCGAAATTTAGAAAACAAGTCGTACAGGGGGCCAAACTTATTTTTTGAAAAATCCAAATCTAGTCCTTCATAGGGAAACACAGCTCCGTTGAGGAAAAGACGTGCATTTCTCAATTGCAGGTTATCAAATTGCGTGGCATCTTTGGTTTGTTGATAGTTGCGATTCGTTTGAAAACCCACGATCATGTAGAGAGGTCTCTCTGTATAGCGAGCTGATTTACAGACCAACTGTGTGTGTTGGTGGTGGGCAATAGCGAGTACTCATGGAGTGTCCAGCTTCTAAATTACATTGGTAGAGGCATATCTCTCTTTACCATCTTGAGTATGTCCAGTTTTTTGCTATCGTCAAGGGTCACATGGGGCACTTTCCATAGCAAGCGTTGTAGTTGAATTTTTGAATCTATGGGGGCATTGTCAGCTCCCTTGAGTGCATTATTATCACTCCTGTCTCTCACCAGATAAAGCACTTGCCTTGCGTTGACCACAATTCGCTGGTGGTCTTCGGCAAAGCCTAAAATCAGCTTAAGTGGTAAATATCCAGTAAAGGTCCCATCGGTGTGTACCATCCAGTCATTGGTCTAGTCAGGGCACCAACCTGCCATGCAAAGTGTTTTACCTTCTTCCTCACTGTAAGAGGGATATAGTTTCATGACACTGGAAATACCCACATTTCGAGTGCTATCCACCTCGATATCGTTAATGACATAGCGTACTTCAGAAAACAGAAAGGCCAGACCATGGTTGGCCAACTTGGATGTGGTGGGTGTAGAGCCATCGGCTTTGGTGAGCCGACCTTCGATCTGAATGACACGTTCATGCGGTAGGGTGTAAATATCTTGGTTGTTGATAACAAATTGAATTTCATCATTGTGATTGAGTCCAGGTGTTTGAGCTTGATAGGAATGGAGATCAATTCTTACCACACCTGGTTGCTCCTCGATGTGGTTCGCTACCTCTAGGATAGAATTCATCATGGGGGTTGACGGGGTAATCCAAATGCTGTAAAATCTGCTTGTCCTGAGATATGAACGTGTATTCACGTGGCAAACAACTAACACCATTCGTAGACGGTGTTGTTGCTTTATATACAAACTTCATAGTGGCTTTAGCACCAACTTGTAAGTCACTGGTGTGGTAGAATCTAGATCAATAAGTTGTTGCTCTCTATTGATTAGTCTTAATGTTATATTACTAATACCATCGACAGCCACAGAATGAAAAAGCACCACTGGAGGGTTTTCACGAATAATATAGCCATTGGGCGATGTCACAATAAAGTCATAAAGCGAATGCGATGGTTCTTGATTGGTGTACACTTGGCTAATAATATTACACGTCACCGACACATGATGGTCCTCAATGAATTTCACTTCATGATCCGATTCATGTTTCTTGTTGGGCTCCAACACGCGTGGTTTAAATCCTAGTAATGGACCAATGGAATCGGAGCGTGTTTTAAAGTCAATTATGAATGTGGAGAAAATACTGCAGCGATGAGTGTTGGTATTTCCTACAAGTTCAAACTTGCGCGTTCCATCGATAAATGACTTTAAACCATATTCATTGATCAACACCACATAAATATGTTCATAAATGTCATCGATCATGTATCCACCAGAGTTCAGGGTGAGCACAGAATCATCATAGTAAAACTTGTTGTTCACATTTTCACGTATGTTGTATATTCGATTGTACGTTTCAAGAGAAACAAGTCCCAATCCATAGGGTTTTTCACTCAATTCGATAGGTGGGTAAAAGTCTAGGCTGACTTCAGGTCCACGTCCATGCAGTGTAAACGTTTTACTTTCTGCCGTCATACTGTTGACGTTTTTGCCTATGCTGCGTCTTATATAAAAAAATAAACATAAACGTCCACACTGTTGGCTGTTAAACGTTTGATCACGTTTCACATTATAATATATCTTTATCCTGTTTCCAAAATAGGTCACAAGTTCCATGGGCGGGGGCAAATTCCCAAAACTGTCAAAGTAACATATGGTGGATCCCTCTTTGACATAAGCTACATAATGCGTTCCTGGTCCTCGGTTATCATCCAAATTGACAAAAGCACATTCCTGTTTCCAGGGTCGTGGGGGTAATTGTTTCGCATAAACAAACCTCGAAAATGAGAAAGCTTTAGTTGTTTAGCATAGCTTTCCACTAATTGATGCGTCAGGGCATGTCTTGCTATGGCTGAGGTTAATTTTTTATATATATTTCGAAATGGTGAAATCCCAAATCCTTGTTGATAAAAGGCTGGCTTTAAATTGGCATTTCTAGCCCCCATTGCAATCGCTTCCATCGTTTCATCGTGTCGCTGACTTTCTTTGAGTTGTTGCATGCCACTTACTGCACTGGCACCGCCCAAAAGTGCACCCAGAGCAGCCAGATCGGCAAATAAAGCAGGTAAAAATCCCGCTCGTTTGGGGACGGGAATCACTCGTCCTTGTTTTGAACCCTGTCGCCGACGTTTTGGAATAACATGTCTCTGTGCTGCTCGAAGGGCTTTCCTTATGTTCAATACATTATTTTTTCTTTTTTTCTTTCGCAACGGCTTGTCCACGAATGTCGTAAGCCCAGGCTTTGCCAAGGACAAAGTCCTTTTTTTAGTTTTTCTCACCACATACCTTTGTTTCACCATGTTCATAATGACCAACAACCTTTCACAAGAAAGTTTAAATCACAACTAACGTCAGATTGTTATTTCATGGCTGTATATCCCAATTCCACATATAGTGGGAAACCGTTTATGGTTTTTCCCGCTTGCTTTTCATCCCATGTCAACATGAGATGAAAGGATAATTCGTCACCTGCATTGACCATTTCATGGTTATGGACCAACATCCTATAATCGTTTATCTGTATTTGTAAATGGTTCTCATCAGGTATGGCGTATTTGATGTGAATGGTTCCATCATAGTGTAATCGATAGTGGCTTAAACCCGAAGCAAGCACATAGGTCAAGTGCTGATCATGGACTAGCGGTAAATGGTTTCTGTCATTCACAGGTTTTTCATTTGTCAGATACACTAAAAATACAGATGGGATAAATTTGTAAAGCCTTTTCATTTCATAGGTCATGTAACGCTTGGTACAAACATCGTCTTCATCTTGTGGGTCTTCCACGTGAATAATCCGATGGTGATTAGCGCTATAGCCATTCACCGTAAGCTGAGGCACGTTGTCATAAAACTCATACACTTTGTCATCCACATACTTTTTTGTAGTAACATCTGTAGACACTTGAGGATGTTTTACATGGGTTAACCGCTTTCCCTTAAAGTCGTAATCTCCCTGTTTAGTGCGTGGCACTACTGACCTATCCACATAGTGTTTATTAGCAGGATCTGTTTCTTGTTTAGGATCATGTAAGGGGACAGACCTAGCTTTGGCCATCAACGCACGTCCAAAGACATCCATCGTCAACCTGTAGTAGGAGTCTACTGTTTCTATGACAAGGCTCGGTCTCCTGTATATAGACAGCCTGCTAGCCTGGCTAAGCCTCAGTTGATATGAAGATTATTAAGCAGCAAGAGTCATTCCCCGTGGGGGACATGGTTTCCCATCTCTGTCCCACATCACGTGAACGACGCCATGGTTCACTGTTTCCATCTTCCATTCGCTGCATCATTGTGGGACCTTCCGGCTGTGGAAAGACCAATCTTTTGCTAACGCTCATCACAGCGCCCAATGGTCTGCGTTTTCAAAATATTTATATTTTTGCAAAATCTCTCTACCAACCCCTCTACGTGTTTCTGGATCAAGTCATGTCTGGATTACAAAAAGAGAATATAGGTGATTTTACATTTTCCTCGTAAGGAAATGTTATTTCACCGGATGAGGTAAAGCCCGATTCACTCATGATTTTCGATGATGTATACACTGAACGTCAAGGCATCATTCAAAGCTATTTCAGCATGGGTCGACACAAACATATCGATTGCTTTTATCTTGGACAAACGTATTCTAAAATGTCCAAACAGTTGATTCGTGACAATGCCAATGTCATTGTTTTATTTCGCCAGGACGAGAGGAACAGTCGTTACATTTATAATGAACATGTGAATCCGGATATGACCTTTCAAATGTTTACTGAATTGTGTGGCAAGTGCTGGAACACTCAACGTCATGCCTGTTTAGTGATTGACAAACAAAGTGAACTCAACCAAGGAAGATATCGCTTAGGGTTTGATAATTTTATTGCTATTTAAGGCACTGACCCATTCCCTGTCAAGTCATTTGTCAAGACACCGTGGCGTTAGCAGCGAGTCAAATGAAAAAGCATATTATTAGAGCAAAAAATACTATTCGCCAAAAGTTTCGTCAATTGAAACGATCACGTGCAGATCATGCTTTGTTTATTCAACATCATTTAGCACCTCCGCTAAAAGCCATGTTGAAATCTTCTTTCAAGCCATCTGAAACGCTACCCACCGTTTCACAATCCACGCAGACGCTGCACGAGGACCCTGAGGACGAGGAAGAGGAACATGAACAGGAAGATTTGACTAGTGTTAGCGAAGTTGAGGATAACGAGGAACAAGTGTTTACGCCTCAAAAAAAGACCGCACCCCTTGCAGAGTTTTTGAGAAAAAAGAAATCCTTGGCCACGGTCGAAACACCTTGCTCCTCCAGATCGTCTCCGTTTTCACAAGTCTTGGCCACTCCTCAAAATAAAACTCAACTGAAAAACATTTTAATAAAATATTATGGATCAACACTAGAACCCTATCTCACTGATCTATTTATTGGAAACACAGATACAACGTATGGTGTTTGCTATGAGAATGATAGTTTTAAAATTGGGGATTCATCCATTAAATTTGCTCGTACTAAAGCTGTCATTAAGATCATCAACTATAAATTGACGCCAGGACTGTTAAAGCTGCTCTTTTCTCGAACACCCTCATTCCATGATTAAACGTCAGAGGACCTTGGCAAATATATATCCATTTTATTGGAAACACATGCCCACAAAAGACAGTATGATCCAGCTCAACAAGTGAATGCGAATATATCTCAAAAATATAAAACCATCATTGCAGAAATGTTTCCCACCAGTCAAAGTACTCGTCGTAAAGTGTCCGCTTCGGGAGTGACATTTAATCATTAAAACCCCTTGTGGATGTTACCTACTGGCACAATCCCAATAAGCTCGTCCAGCGGCTACAGTTGTTGCATGCTTCACGTCAAGCCGGCCATACCGGTCACGATTGGGAAATTCAAGAAATTGAACAAGAACTTCGAAATGCCAAAATTATTGTTTAAGCCCTCGCCCATTAAAATGGGTATTGCTCACGAGTTGCATCGCCCAGCTAGGCGTCACTATCCGCGACTCAAGGTGATTTCACGGGGTGTGGATGAACATTGGCAGGCTGACTTGGTTGAAATGATACCCTATGCTGGCGTTAACGACGGTGTACGCTATATGTTGACCGTCATTGATGTCTATTCCAAAATGGCATTTGTTGAACCTGTGCGTCGCAAGTCTGGTCTACTGGTCACCAAGGCCTTTCAAGATATTATTCAACACTCCAAACGTCAACCTCAGTTGCTACAAACCGACCAGGGGAAAGAATTTTTCAACAAGGATTTCTCCAGTTTTCTCAAATCTAAGGATATTCACCATTACACCACATACAGCAATCTCAAAGCCAGCGTGGTCGAACGGTTTAACCGAACATTGAAAACCCATATGTGGAAAGCGTTTACCGCTCAGGGCACTTAGCGCTGGTTGGACATGTTACCTGAGCTGGTGGTACGTTACAATGACAGCAAACATAGAACCATTGGGACCAAGCCACGTCTCGTAACCAAAAATATTCAGCGACTGGATAAACTGTTTAACCCCTTAAAAACAGCAGATACTAAACGTCACCGACTGAAAATTGGGGATTTTGTTCGTGTGAGCAAATTTAAGTCTGCCTTCAATAAGGGCTACACGCCTCAGTGGGGGACTGAACTATTTCGAATTCGTCAAGTCAACTTGGACAGTCCAGTCACCTATTTACTCCAAGACCTCAACCATCAACCCATAAAAGGTAGATTTTATCTCCAAGAACTTCAAAAAACAGCATTTCCGAAACATTACCTCGTGGAAAAAGAGTTGAAACAAAAAGGAAATAAACTATATGTCAAATGGTTAGGATTTAACTCAACGTTTAATTCTTGGATCAATAAATTACATGTTGTATGAACCTGTGCACTTTTTTTATTGAATCGTGTTGTACGAGAGCTCTGTGTACGGCGCTCCACGCTTCATGCATGTCCATACATGTTTCTCTTTCTCTCTCCGCACCCGCGTCTCACTCCTTCACTCCATGATGACATACAACTCGTTCAGCTATTGGCTCTCATGGGTTCTCCCCCCCCCCCCCCTCACCTCTCCTCCGGCTCTCTGGCCCCGCCCCCCTCACCACTCTGCAGTGGTCACGTGATTTCCTGTTCTCTCTTTGTGTTCTCCCTTCCCTCTTTCCCCTTTCCTCTCTGCGGGGCCCCTACCTGCTGCTGCTGCTCGCCTGGCTAGCCTTTATCACCTTTTTACAGAGTTGCCACATGGTACCAACCTGTTATCATTTTACACCAATGTTGTCAGCTCTCATCCACATTCCATTCTCTTAGCCATCTAGCCAGGCTCCAAGCTGGCCTCTCGAGCAGATATTCTGTTTTCCCATTCTGGCTGCCAGTCAGACAAAGAAAAAAACAAGTTCTGTTGTTAACAACTTCCCCTCATACCATTATGAATTTTGTCTGGTTACTGGTCAGTGTTTACCAACATGTTTAAAGATCGTCATGAGGTATTTTCGAAATATTCGCCTTCATTCGTTGGTCATAGGAAAAAAAAAGAATATATATATATATATATATCAAAAAGCGACCCCTCGATTTGCCATACATCGCCCCCGTCGAAATAGTCATTTCCCATATCCACCATGGCCAATCATAGCCTCGTTGTAACATACGTCAAGCGCTACCGGCTCTCTGTCTACAAACACGCTTTTATTTTTAAAAAATAATATTAAAATGCCTAGTTTTTTGTCCTAGAGACTTGACATTTATTTTCGTGTTAGAGGGGGTAGGGACCTTTCATTTATGTCAAACAATTTTTTTTGTCAACATGTTAGTTTTCAAAATAGTAAAAATTCAAAATTTAAGAGTTTTCAAAAAATCTCTAAATATAAAAAGTTTCATTATAAAAATAAAGGTCATAGAGACCATTGGTTTGAACTATGGCACAACATTCTATCATGTTTGGTCTTCAAACTATCGCCTACTTTCAAAAACAAAATTTTTCAAAAAAAATGAAAAATATAACGAGTGGTCCATAGGAAAGAGAACGTCAGCTCGAGTCCAATGACACCTCATTTGTTAAAATCCGACCATCCGTTCGCCAATGATCACCAATGTTCGCGAGAAAGTAGGCTATCATTTTGTTTTTCCTCCTACACCCTTGAAACTTGCTGCCCGCCTAGGGCGCATACCCACCTTTCATTAACGTCAAACAAACGTTTTTCCACAATTCACCGTTTCCAAAATAGCGCCAATCCTAAAAAACAAAAAAATCTTTTTTTTTTTAAATACTAACACATATGCTTAGCCAAGAGAACGTCATCCCAACGCCAACAATACCTCGCTCGTTAAAATCCGACCACGCGTTCGAGAAATATCGGCCAACGTTTATATGAAAGTAGGGGGCGACTCAGAACCCCCCGTACCACACTATTGCACAGTTTTAGTCCTAGAGACGTGAAATTTATTTTGGGGGTAGAGGGGGTCAGGGCCATTCATTTACGTCAAACAAAATATTTTGTGAACTCTTTAGTTTCCAAAATATAAAAATTTCAAAATTTAAGTGTTTTCAAAGAATCTCAAAAAAATTTTATTATAAAAGTTTTATTATAAAAAATAAAGGTCATAGAGACCATTCGTTTCAACTATGGCACAACGTTCTATCATGTTTGGTTTTCAAACTATCGCCTACTTTCAAAAACAAAAATTTTCAAAAATATGGCGAGTGGTCCATAGCAAAGCCCCCGTCAGCTCGAGTTCAACGACACCACTCGTAAAGCTGCCCCCTGGCTATCAAGTGACATTAAATCCGCAATGGCCGAACGTGACGCACTTCACAGACGTTATAAGCAGACCTTATCAAGTGACAATTTTGAAAAATATCGTGTGCTTAGAAATCGAGTTAAACAAATGATTCGAAATAAAAAGTATGCCTACTTCCAACAGCTAGCCGGCAACTTGAATGCTAGGAGCACCTGGCAGCAACTCAGGTCGGTAGGTATTGGGAGACGCACTAATAACACAAATAAGCAGGATATTAATCCCAATGAATTAAATGCTCACTTTGCTCGAGAAATAATTAGTACTGATCCCCAAATAATACAAACAACAATAAATTCACTGCATTGTGTCCCACTACCTCACCGACCGTTATTCAAGTTTCGTAAAATAGATGATACTGTCGTAAGAAAAAAAAATATCTATCAAATCACAAGCAGTCGGAATAGATGACATCCCAATTTCCTTTATCGTTAACCTGATAGAAGTATTACTGCCAATCATTACGCACATTTGTAACACATGTCTTTTAGAAGGTTTCTTCCCAACAATATGGAAAGATGCTTTAGTTATTCCAGTTCCGAAAAATTCTCTTGCAAATTCTCCATCCGACTATCGACCTGTAAGCATACTTTCCTCAATTTCCAAAATACTAGAAAAACTAATGCATGAACAACTTCTTCAGTACTTGACGCAATACTCACTACTTGATCCGTTACAATCTGGATTTAAGAAAGGACACAGCACATCTACTGCACTCATTAAGATCACTGATGACGTAAGACGAGCAATGGATGAGCGTAAAGTGACTATACTCATTCTTCTAGACTTCAGCAGTGCATTCGACACCATTAACACGGACATACTTATGGCTAAATTGCAATCCTTCCATCTTAGCCCCGTTGCTCTCAAATTATTCGCCTCCTATCTTCATAACCGAAGACAACGTGTACTCCTTAATGAAAACAGAACTGAGTGGAAGTTCAAAATAAATGGAGTACCTCAGGGTTCAATTCTCGGCCCCCTTATATTCATTCTATATCTGAACGACATCTCTTCGAAACTGGAAAACTGCAACTACCATCTATATGCTGATGACCTTCAGATATATTGCCACACAAAAGTAAACGACATAGATGCGGCAATTGAAAATATGAATCTAAATCTAAAGAGGATCAGCCGCTATGCAACTGAAAATTCTCTTGCCATCAACCCAATTAAAACACAAGCTATCATAATAGGGCAGACTAAATTGCTTTTCCATTTACACAGTAGACCGCTATCTTTAATTCAACTTAATGGTGTTGCTATCCCGTACTCTAAATCGGTAAAAAGTCTTGGAGTCACACTGAATGAAACTTTGAATTGGGATGGACACGTTACTAATACATGCAGGAAAGTTCACTTGTCACTTCATCCACTTAAGATTCACCAGTCCGTTCTACCCCGTAACTTGAAAATAAAACTCGTCCAAACCTTGATACTTCCTATATTTAACTACTGTGATGTTGTATTAGTAGATGCTACCGGTGAACAAAACAAGAAACTTCAGAGAGCTTTAAATTCCTGCATTAGGTTTATTTTCTCCTTGAAATTTTCCTCACACGTGTCTCCTTTTTATGATCTACTTTCCTGGCTAAAAGTAGAACAACTAAGAAACCTGCACATATGTACCCACATCTATCGACTTCTCAATGAAAGTACTCCTCACTATCTCTCTTGTAATTTTCGTTTTCTTTCTTCCTTTCATGATCGTCACACGCGATCTGGATCTATAATTGCAATTCCTCTACATCATTCAACTGCCTTCAGTAACTCTTTCCTCGTGTCGGGAACTAGAATTTGGAATAACTGTCCTCGTGACGTCAGAAATTGTACATCCCTAACAACTTTCATACGTGCATGTAAAGATTTCCTCTTGAATTCGTAGGCCAACTAGAACAATTTGTGTATGAATGTGTGAGTGAATGACCATAGTATAATTTTGTTAAAAATGTATGTCATTTAAATTATATAGCTTAGTTAATATCACGCAGTCGCCAATTTAATTTTATTTCATTTAATTTAATTTTTATTCTATTTTATTTTATTTTATTTTATTCTAGTATTTAAGGTTTTCCTAGTATTTAAGTTTGGTAGGTTAAGAATAACATATGTGAGTATTCATGTAAGTTGCACTGTGTGTGGTTAAGTGTAAGAGAGGGCCTAGAGCCCTAACTTCGCCACAATAAAGGCACCAATAAATAAATAAATAAAAATCCCACCAGGCGTTCGAGAGATATCGGCAATGTTTCCAGGAAAGTAGGCTGTGCGTTTAAACTCTCACTGCTCCCCTACTCATGAGAGCTGGTATTCAGTACTGTGTAAGGCAAGGCTGCAACTTATCATCCATACTTTTCGATGTAAACATTGAACAAGCAATGAAGGAAATTGGAGAAAATGCATAGTAGGAATAAAGATCCATGGAGAATTAATTTAAACTCTGAGATTTGCTGAAGACATCGTCACTTTAGCCGACACACCAGAGGATTTGAATGAGTTTCTAAATGGTATGGATTCTGTCTTGAGGAAAAAATTCATAATGAAAATTAATAAATGTAAAACAAAAATAATGGAATGCAGCCGAAATAAATCAGAAACCCCTAAGGACGTCGAATCGGCACGTGAAAAGCTAAAGGAAGTATGATAGGTCTGTTACTTAGGAAGCAAAATAACCAGTGATGGACGAAGCATTGAGGATATAAAAAGTAGGTTAGCACAGGCAAAAAAGAACTTTTACAGCAAAGGAGTCTGTTGACATCGAATGTACAAGAGATTTAGGTATTAGGAAAGCCTCTCTCTGGAGCGTGGCACTCTATGGATGTCAAATTTGGACTGTTGGTGAAGCAAAAAAAAAAGAGAATAGTCGAAGCGTCTAAAATGTGGTGTTACAGGAGAATGATAAAGATCAGATGGGTAGATAGGGCTACTAATGAAGAGTTATGAAGACCATTGGGAGAGGAGAGATGTTTGTAGCGACTGCTAATCAAGAGAAGAGATAGGTTGGTAGGACACTTGCTGAGACACCCAGGAATATCAAAGTAAGCTATGGAAGGAAGGGTCGAAAACAAGAAATGTAGGGATAAACCGAAGAACTGTAGGGATAAACGAAGGCTATAATATGTAAAACAGATTGTCTCGGATGTGAGGTGTGGTAGCTATGTAGAGGTGAAACGATTAGCTCAGGACAGGGACGCATGGAGATCTGCATCAAACCTGTCAAAAGACTGGATACTCTAACAACAAACAACAGAGAGAGGTATATAGTATGTAAGTATTTCTTAGTCACATCTGCGTACTTAAATCGATTCTTTCTAAATGAGCACTCTATCTAGATGCATAGCTGATAGCGATTTAGAGGTCATTTTACGCGAGTTTTCCTTAAGTCTCAACTTTGGTGTTATTGACCATTGCTTTCGTCCCCATCTTGCCGAAAAAGTCCGCCCATCGGGTTCTTTGTCTTCCCACGTTTCGTCTTCTTATTCTCGGGTCGAAGAATTACCAGTAATTAATCACTCCAAGTATACATTTGTTCTATCACTATTTCTAGTGTCCATGTGTTACATGATCAAAATTCGAATTGCCAACTCTCTGAGAGTTCAACTATCGGCGCTATAACCCCTGCTAGGGAGGCACCTCATTTCATTAATTTTATAAATGAAGCATAGATTAGCTGTTTCGCACACTCATCCATTCATTCATTTCTATTTGAGACCGTTTTGCTCTCCAGTGTCCAGTCTACCTTGCAAGCATCTGTTAGCAAACGAGTCACTTCCATTAACCCCTTATGCTTCTGTATTTGTATAGAACAAGACATCAATTATAAGAAATCATACAGCAGCGTAATTTATTCCAGACTAAATTAAATATAAGCCAAACCTTCATTAAATTCACTCTTCTTTTGAAAGAAGGAAAAATACGTAGACCTATTGTAAAAATAACTAGCTTTGAATGTAATGAACATGAGCGCATGAATTTGGCTATGTATAGCACTCATACCATTTTGTTCTGTTGGAGATGATTAAAATTGCATTTTTCTGTCAATAGGAAAATACACTAGACATAACTTAGTCGTGTACAAGATAAATAAGCAGTCACAATGAATTTTCAAACAAAAAGAATATTGGAATTTATTTGCAGTATATAAAATGTTGACAACTAAATAAATTCACCAAAACTTACCTAACCCTTCATCCTCAAATTCAAAGCCAAGATTGCGAAATATATATCGTATAATCGAACTGCAAAACAAGACCATCCTTCGACCATCTCTGTAAGTTTCTTCGTCAACTACCGATGATTTTTCAGACGGTGTGTTGGGCTCTTCAGCTTCCTCAGATTTGAGTTCCTCAACTGAAAATAAATATGGCCTAATTAAATTATTTGAAATACCAGCTAAGAAATATAATTTCTATTTTATCTTAAATTACCATCTGCATCAGAAGATAGGGTTCCAAGCACATTCTTAAAAACGTCCTCGTCACTTTCGACTTCGTAATCAGATCCTAAACTCGAATGAATTTTAGGAATGTTTGGTAGGTATTGGCCCAGCTGATTATTCCTCAGCCATCTATGCCATTCATCCTCCTTCTCTTCTGAATCGTAAGTTTCTGTAACATAAGAAATTCATTATTAATTTAAAAGAGCCAGTAAAATAATTCACACATCAAACTCTCCGTTATAATCTCTAGGACCACTTCGTGGTGTAGTGACTAGCATCGTTGGCTGTCGCGCTGGAGGTCCGGGTTCGATTCCCGGTCCAGTTAAGAAATTTTAATCGTGGTGTGAGGGCTGGAACAGGGAAAACTCAGCCTCGCGAGGCAAAACTGAGTAGAAGAGGGTTTGATTCCCTCCTCAGCCATCCTGGAAATGGTTTTTCGTGCTTTCCCACTTCTACTATATGCAAATGCTGGGATTCATTCATTCATTTACTTGCAATTGGGGGTGTATCCCCCAGTGGGAAATCGGTTATACATAACAAATAATCAATTATACATAACAATAACAATAATACATAGCAATCCAACAACAATTAAACAGGATTATTTACACAAATCGCCAGTCTTTTCGTATACACACGTATGTGTTTGGGGAAAAGCTCTAAGACCGAGGCAGGTAAGGAGTTCCAGTCATCAATGGTACGGTATATGAAAGAATATTTACCATAATTTGTACGCTGTGGTCGGACCATAACTTTGTAAGAATGATCACTCCTATTCATGTAAGTGGGCTTTCCCATACGTTTGCTAAGCTCACCCCATGCTGGTGGATTTGTACACGTGTTGTACATAGTGCAGAGTATAGATTTCATCCTCCTAGCCTCAAGTGATTCCCACCCAAGTTTCTTTAACCTACGGGTCACACTGCTCCTGGGATTAAAGTCACTGAGCACAAATCAGCGGCCTTTCTTTGAACCATTTCCAACTCATTGATGAGCCCTACTTGATATATATAGATCCCAAACCAGGGAGGCGTACTCATGAATAGGTCTTACAAGTGACAAATACCCTAATTCTTTAGCAGAGGTACTACTTCTTTCCAATACCCTCATTACAAATTGCAGAGATTTGTAAGCTTTGGAAAATACACATCCTACAAAACTACTACATTTCATATCATTCCTTACGTGATCGCCCAAATATTTGCAAGAATCTTCTACAAGCTTTTCCGAGACAATATTACATTACAAATCTTGTTTTCGCCTTTTCTCTTTTATTATGAGACTACATTTTGTTGTATTTATTTTCATTTTATTTACAATCACCTACTTATAGACCAGATTCTGGTCATCTTGAAGTACTGCGTTATCTTGTGAGCCATGTATCTTTGGATACCTATATTACACAATCCTCCGCAAACAATCGACAGTCACTCTGAATTCCATTTGATGAGTCATTTATAAATGCCAAAAATTCAATGTTCCGATCACGCTACCCTGAGGGATACCCGACTCGACGTTACGGTAATTTCATCCAAGATCAGGCCTTCGACTTTCACTTTCTAGGAACGACCGGTCAAAAAAATCTTGGATCCATAATATTACTCTTCTATCAATCTTCGTTGAAGGTAAATTATGGAGTAGCATGTCATGCGACACGACATCAAACGCCTTCGCAATTCTATAACTACGGCGTCGACTAAAACTCTATTGTCTAACGATTCGCAAATATCTTGAAAAAGTCATAGCATCTGACTCTCGCATGAGTGACCTTGCCGAAATCCATGTTTTCTATCATTAAATTTCCTCACTCTTCCCACAAGTAGTCGCAAATGAGATGCTCCATCTGTTGACAAAAGATGGACGTAATGCTAAACGGCCTGTAGATGCCCAATTGAAGTCTGCTCCCTTCCTTAAATATTGGGACTACCGTAGCTCTTTTCCAGTCATCTAGGATTTGCGCATTGTTTATGGATACATTAAGCATCACCTCAAAGTATCGTGCCACGGCCCTACCTCCTGGATTAAGTACCTCACTGACAATATTATCAGGACCCTTCGATATATTGTAACGTAAATTTTTAATAAGTTTTACAATTTCTACCTGGTTTATTTGGAAAAGGGGAACCCCTAATTCATCGTTAAGGTCCAAAACACAGCTCTTGGATTTATTGAACTCACTACCGTAAAAGACATTTAAATCATTAGCAATGGCCTGTTTCTCAGAAATGAAATTAGCCTACAGTCACTGGATATTATCATCGACAAATTATTTGAATTTCCCTTTCTTCTCCCATCATATCTGTACAACTTTTTCCACCCATCGCCTCCCGAACCAAGTAAACTTTGCATGTATTTGTTTTTACACGGCCTCTCGTGAAATGACTTGAATTTCAACATATGGTTGTAACTAACATATCTTTTATTGTATATTTCTTAATTTTCCGTTTTAGAATCCTGATTTCTCGTGTGTAATACTCAGGATCTGGGTTTAGTTTCACTAATTCGCATGGGACAAATTTATCAATAGCACTATTTAAAATTTTCAGAAAGTTAGTCCACAGTATATTAATTCGGGCTGGTACAGTACTTTTAATTGATTAATCGAAACAGAATAAATCGATTAATTGTCACAAATAACGGTTAATTGGTTTTTCGATTAATTGTTTTGTAGATTAATCAATGTATTTCGCATTTTAACTACGCTCTCACAGAATATACAAACTATGACACAACTTGGTATTTCTTAATGCAATCACTCGACATTGTTGGCCTGGGCAGTCCCATGACGGGTGATGTTATTGTTGATTCTTTTAGGCGCTTTACAAAATTGTAGTCATGTAGCCCCGTGTACTTGGATGTGTTTTAAGACTTGTCTGATAACATGTGTCACTGCGATGTCAGTACCCGTGTGTATTTGTAATTCAGGTAGGATTTGGGTAGGAACCGACCGTGGCCTTAAATTAGGTACCATCCCAGCATTTGCCTGAAGTAGAAGTGGGAAACCACGGAAAACCACTCCCAGGGTGGCTGAGGTAGAAATCAAACCCACTTATTATCAGCTGTACCTCACGAGGCTGAGTATAGCCCGTTTCAGCCCTCGGACCAGAATTAAATTTCTTGGCAGAGCCGGGAATCGAACCCAGGCCTCTGTGGTGACAGTCAAGAATGCTAGCCACGGCTCAACGCCCGCTTTGAGGTTTCATTTAACTTCACTCCAAGGATTATCGTGTTCCACTTGGATGACCTGTTTCGATCGTCAAATGATCATCTGATCCTTTACACTTAGGCTATTAAATCTACTGTAAGTCTAAAAGTACGGGTAATGATATTTACAATATACTACATACACCTATTTAGATGCAGTAGCAATTAAACTAGCACAACTAGTCAAAGATATATGCTTTTTGTTGAGATGCTAATAGTGGTGGTTGACCTTCAAGTTTACTTGCTTATTATGAATATGTGATTGTTATTAAATGGTCAGGTTTGGTCCGTTTTCTTGCAGCTGCTACCTCCCGCTGATACAATAACCTGGCCATTTAACAACAATCATATAATCACACTAAGCAAGCAAACTTGCAGCGCTGAAGAAGTATTTTCAATTGCAGGACACATTGTGACCGCAAAGCGGAGCTACCTCGCCCCAGAAAATGTTTACTTGCTAGTATTTTTTACACCAAACCATACCTTTAATTAATTACAATATATCAATGTCTCAACAAAAATCACATATACATTGACTAGTTGTGCTAGATTAATTACTACTGCAACTAAATGAGTGTATATATTATAAATATACTTGTAGACATAGATTAATAGCCTAAGTGTAAAGGATCTGATGATAACTTGACGATCAAAACTGGTCATCCAAGTGTATTAATTAATCTCATGTAAAAGGAAATCAGGAATAGGGAATCATCCATTAGGCAATTAGGTACAACCGTGTTGATCGTCTGAAAAACATTCAATTTCGACTCTTAAGTCACAAATGTGACGTCTTACGAACGAAGGTATGTCTAAAGCCAACTTTTAGGCATGTTCGATAAGAACTCAATGTTCTCATGATAGGGCAATTATATAAAGCGCTTTAAAAATAGGAAATCTTCTAGATGTATCGTAAATATGATAAACATAGCGAAATACGAGCTGGACGCCTATCTTGGGAATTCACCGACTGACTTGCATACTCATCCTTTTTCACTGGTGGAAAATGAATCAAACAATACATCCAAGGCCCGCTAAAATGGCGAAAAAATACTTGATCATCTCCTCGACCACCTGCAGCGCTGAAGGAGTATTTTCAATTCCAGCAAACATTGTTACTGCAAAGCGGAGCTGCCTCACCCCAGAAAATGTTTACTTCCTAGTATTTTTGCACCAAACCAGTCCTTTTATTAATTCAAATATATTGTAACATGTATTTTTAAATAATGCATCTTCCTTGAGGACTGTTGAAGCCATTCTTTCAGTGTTGCCTATACAAACTGTCAGTTGTAACTCTTCAGTCGGTCAACACGAATTTGTCCAATGACTGTGCGGGGTACAATGTATATATGATATGAGTAATAAGTAAATAAACTCCTTGAAATAAATACATATATTACTTATGATCACAATGACCCCGGCGGGAGTAGGCAGGTGGTAGCGTAACAACAGTACGACCAACGGCTCCGCGGAGATATGTAACTATATAAATAATAGAATTCAAGTGCATGCTCTAATTTTATTTTATTAATTATATGGAGTTATTCTAATTTGTATAGGCCTACACGTTCATAATACTCATACGTAATTCACAAACCCTTATTAATCAAACTAAGCTTATACAGTGCCCATATAAAGTTTTGCATATTGCGATTTAGTGACTTGTTTATTTTGCTATGTGTATGTAATCATATTATACACAATACAGGGTACATACAAAGAAAAACAACACACAGTCTGCTCTGCAAATGAGACAGAAACTCACAACGAATAACTAATGTGGTAATGTGGTGTTGAGCACACAAACGTCCTATTCGTGTTGGGGATTATCAATACCATGTATGGCCACCACGAGCTCTTAGGCATGCTTGCAGACGACGAGGCATACTAAGCACCAACGAATCCAACGTGGTTTGGGCCAGATTATCCCACTCTCGGATAGAAGCTTCAATCAGTTGCTGTTTGTTTGATGGAGTATTGGGACGATGCAAAATTGTTCTCTTGAGCACTTTCCATGGATTTTTAATACAGTTCATGTCCACAGAATAGGCAGACAACTCCATTATCTATATGACATGCAACTGAAGGAACTGATTGACCACCCTTGATCGATGGGCACAAGCATTATCGTCCACTAGTGTAAAGCCCTCACCCATTGTGGCAACAAATCCTGCAACGACAGGTTCAAGGATAATGTCTCTGTACATGTTACCAGTCATGTTACCGTGCATAGTAATTAGAGGCGTACGTCGACCAAACATGACTGAACCTCCTTGCTGTTGGAAGCCTTTCTAGATGAGAGGCTCTTGAAATCTCTCATCCACTCGGAGCAGCCGACATAATAGTGATAGTGATTGTAATAGTGATCTACACATGTAATGGTTCCAGGAGAGTTATTTACTTATACTTAATATATTTTATAGGCCTACATTGTACAACACCCAGTCATTAGGCAAATTCAAGTTGACCAACTGAAGATTTACAACTGACAGTTCTTTGTGGAAGCTAGGCTAAAACCGAATAAAACATAAATTGTCATGTCCTAAATTGTAAACAGCCTTCCCGAAAAAAATCAAATAAGACTGAAAATATTTCGTTTCTTTTTTCTGAAACCCTTCCCAATTTGATTGAAGTGTATCCCTCCACAGTCACTGACTCTTATTTGGTTATTGGTAACATAAACAAGGTAGGACATGTATCTTTACGCAAAATATAACCTTTATAGATTTCTATACATCAATCCGTAAATAAGCGTAACTCAACTTAAAGCACTGACCTCTCATTTACACCATTTTTAGACTATTTTCATTTTATGAAAGAAATAGGCTTATGAGATCACCTTTTGCCCGTGTGTGCGTGTGTATGTGGGTGTGTGTGTGTTCCCCCTAATAACTTCTGAACGCCTGGAGCGATTTCAATGAAACTCTGTAACGACATAGAACTATTTAGGCCAACTCCGACCATGCCCTTCAAATTTTATTACGTCGCACCAATCCAACATGGCGGCTGTGCGAAATATTTCACCAGCATTCTATATCTCCGAAACTATTACCGATATCACGCTGAAATTGTGTACCACCACTGAAAGGGTACCACTAGAGTTCACCTATGAGATTTTCAAAAACCTGTCAACTACAAAACCAACATGGCGGCCAAGCGAGGTTGAAACTTTAAAATAGATTTTTCTTGCGATTTAACTATCCAAACGCAATGAAACTTGGTACATCAAATGTATATACATATTGTAATGCAATGGCATATAATTTAGTTCAATTGCTTACATAACCTCAAGATGGCGGCTGTGAGAAATATTTCACTGGCATTCTATATATCCGAATCTATTACTGATACCACCCTGAAAGCTTGCACGGTGATAAAAGGCACCACTAAAAGTTTACCTATGTAACTTTCTAAAACCTGTAAAGTACAGAACGAACATGGTGGCCAAGCGAAGTTGAAACATTTTAAAAGACGTTTCTCGCGATTTGACCAGCTGAGCGCAGTAAAATATGGTACAGTAAATGTTTATACACATTTCAATGCACTGGCATCAAATTTAGTTCTATTGTTTTCATACTCTCAAGATGGCGGCTGTAGAAATTTTAAAATTTTGTGTCGTAATCATGCGATCGAAGTGAAATTTTGAATAATGAACACACGCAACAATCTTCATTTAATGGTACATAACTCTATGGCCTTTACATATAACAATCCAACATAGCGACCATCCGAAGTGTTTAGACGGATCTCAATATCTACGAATCTATTACAGAAAACAAACGGAATTTTTATTGTTTATAGAGGCTATGAATACAAGTTCACCTATGGGACTTTCAATAACCTGGTGAGCAAAAATCCAACATGGCGGCGACGCGTAGTATAAATATTTAAATGGACGTTTCTCGCGTTTTAACCATCCGATTGCAGTGAAACATGGTACGGTAAATGCTTATACAAGTATTAATCCACTGGCATCTAATTTATTTCAATTGTTTTCATAACCACTGGATGGCAGCTGTGCGAAATTTTAAAAACTCGATTTTATTTCTTGTGTCCTGATCATGCGAGTGAAGTTTGAATACTTCTCCTACACATTAATTCTCATGTAATAGTATATTAATCTTAGACCTACATTTATAAAAATGCAACATGGCGACCATCCGAAATATTGAGCCGGTTCTCAATATCTACGAATGTATTACAGCAATCAAACTGAAATTTGGTATGTTGATAGAGGCAATTAACATAAGTAGGATATATGAAAATAGGCTTTAGTTCTTCACGGAACTACTTTTTAAAACTTATTTTCTTATCTCGTATCTACTAATCAATTAATAGCTTTTTCGGTGAATCGATTATTCGATTAATCGATTGTAGGGTTAGTCGATTAATCGTTTCCTATTAATTTCAAATGAATCGATTAATTGAACATCGATTATTACCAGCTCTAATATCAATGTGATTTCCTTCCGATGCCCATTCTAAAATAGCTCATTCAAATACCCCTGATCGGAGTCTAGTTTTGTAATATCACCGTACCTAACATTTAATTCAACACCAAAATGGTTGCTAATTCCCGGTTCTTTGAGACCAGTAGCGTAGCGTGAAGAAAATGAATTGGGTAGACACAAATATATAAAAAGAAAACCTGCAGTAACACATTTTAAAGAAAATGTTAAAAGTTTTAACTACCGTGCAATATGAAGAATTTTCATAATCTTACATACCTATTAAAACATCTTATTGTAAATAAGCTCGGTTCGACGTGACTTCATATGAGCAAATAAATCAATCACTCGTTCCTTGAAGCCAGGATCTTTGCTGCACAAATTACATAGATCTGCTTCAATTGAAAGTATTGCCAGGTTTGACAGCCGGGTATTGATCATTGAATTACGAAGGTAAGTCTTAATTCTCTTAAGAGTACTCATAGAACGTTCAGAAGATGTAGATGTGACTGGAATGGTTAACACTAGCTTAATTAACATCAATGTTTCCTCATAAACATATTCCAGTTGATTTTCAGTTATGAAAGTCAAGAGTTGAGTGACACGAAGATTTTTATCGTCACTATTGTAAATGTTAATTAGTTCATTTTTTAAGGTATTTATCACGAACCTATTTGGAAACAAAGATGTAAGTTTCTTGAGTTTTTCGTCAGGAAATTCTTTCTTATATTCATTAAAGTTAACTTCATTAAGAAGCTCAACAAACATAGATCACCAAAGTCACTGAATCTCCTATCCAATTGTACACCAAGAGAATCTATTATTTCAAATGCAAGCCTCTTTTGAGCTGAACTTAAAGAAGCGCCCTGCCCAACTTCAGGATTTATTTTATGAGATTCTTCCAGACATGATTCCAAAACTTCATCTGAACGCAGACACGATATATTTTCTTTCTTTCGTTTGTCGAATCTCATTTCAGCACAAATTTACATCACTCGTTGTTTTGACTTGCAAAATGCAGAAGAGGTGCTCAGTAAATATAAAGATCCAATTATACAAACATAGCAAGAAGAGAAATGACGGGGATTTCAAAATATTTTGTAGACCAATTGCAGCATTTACAGAATGTGGGTCCCAATCATCAGAATCAATAATATAAGGCATAACATTTCGGAGTTCTTGGTAATGCTCTTTAATAGTTTCTACAGCCCGGGAGTTATAGTTTCATCTTGTTGCAACAGAATGAGGCAATTTAAATCCTTTTTCTCTTAATAGCTCTGAACGAGATGATGATCGACTGAAAAAGGCATGAAAGTCTGTGATGTTGCAAATAAAAAGTTTAACTTCTTTGATGTTCTTGGCTCCATGTAAAAGAAATAAGTTTAATTGATTCGCGTAACAATGTACAAATAATGCCATGGGACAATGCTGTCTGATAATTGCTTGAAGACCATTGTTGCGACCCGACATTACAGTAGCTCCATCATACGTCTGACACACAATTTTCTTATCTATTTTATATTCTTCCAGAACGGAAATTATGTGTGTTGCCAAACCCTGTGCACTTTTATCTGAGGATACATCAAAGAAACCTACAAATCTTTCCTCAACTCTCGAGTTACAGACATATCGCACAATTACACTTAATTGTGCCTTGACGGACACGTCAGTAGTCTCATCTGCCCGAATGGCCACAAATTCACATGACGAAAGCTCTTCTGCAATCTTTTCCTTTACTTCATTAGTGACAGATTGGATTAAATCATTTTGTATGTCTGGAGACGTACCTTTAAAATAGAGTTGCCTTCAAGGTGATTTTTCATAAATGATTCTTCTATGGCCAGCAAATCGAGGGTTTCTAAATAATTGCCCTTATTAAGGGATTCGTGGTCTTCTCTGTGGCCTCTAAAGGCAAGTTCTTGCCGCCCGAGATGACACACTACATCTATTAGGCGACCCACTATTCGTCTATTTCGAGTTACACTTTCATTATGTTTCACAGCTACTAATCGCGTTGTTTCCGCTAAACAATGGTCAATTCTGTTTCTTCCTAGCATGTGAAACATCTCTGCATTTTTAATGTGTGTTTTGGTCCCTGAATGTTTTAGAGATTTTGCCTCAATTTTTTTTAGCCTACTTTTCACATTTTGCAAAAATGAGGAAAAAGTAGTCTTATGAGATCGATCCGGGAAAATGTGTGTCTGTCTGTCTGTCTGTCCTTATGTCTGTCTGTCTGGCTGTGTGTGTGTGTCCCCTATCAACTCCTAAACGGCTGGAGAAATCGAAATAAAATTTGGTAGGAGTAAAGATCTATACCTGAATATCTCACGGCCATATTTGAAAATGATGTCAGTGCTAACAACTGCTGAAAAATCGCAATTGAAATTTGAGCTCCATGTTGGATATCTTTGAAGGTATGAATGGGAGCTATTTCAAAATCGGCACACATATAGATAATAATATTGCAGTTTAATTTCCAGAAGGCCATACATGGCAGTGTTGCCAAAATGATTATAAGCCTACTGATAGGTCCAATATTTAAATGCATATAACTTCTACACTATCAACTGGAATTCAACCAAATTTCGTATGTTGTATGTGTACATAACCAGATATGACTGATCGTATTCTTATGAACCACCAGTGCTGCCAACTGTTAAAAAATGCTCTTAATTTCTTTTTATCCAAATACCAATATATATGAGAAAGTATGCAAGCCGACAGCTTTAAACTATGCACACGTATAGTACCTGACATTCTATATTAATTTGGAGTAACTTATATACGTCAGTGCTACCAACATGATTCTAAGCCTGCTGAGAGGTCCAACTTTAAATACATGTAACTTCCATACTATCATTTGGATTTCAACCAAATTTCGTATGTGCTATGTGTACCATAACAGATATGACTATGCGTATTCTTAAGAGCAACCAGGGCTGCCAACTGTTAATAAATACTGTCTCTATTTTTGTTACCCTAATATCAATATATCAGAAAGAATGCAAGCCAATAGCTCTAAACATTGCACACGTATAGTACCTGGCATTCTAGATTACTTTGGAGTAACTAATATACGTCAGTGCTGCCAACATGATTCTAAGCCTGCAGATAAGGCCAATTTTAAAATGCATGTAACTTCTATATAAACTAATGGATTTCATTCAAAATTGGCACAACAATAGATCCTATTATTTCAGATTATTTCTGACCAATACATGCATGACACTGTTGCCAACATGATTTTACGCGCGCTGTTAGATCCAATGTTTAACTGCATGTAACGTCCATGCTATTCATTGGACTCCAACCAAATTTTGTATTCTGTACCTTAAGAGATGGAACTAAGAATATATTCAGTCACCAGGGCTGCCAACTGTAGTGCTCTATTAGGCTACATTATGCCAGGTATACAGTATTTCGAACTAATTAGAAATTTCGATATTACCAACTTAATTTCGTCATTATTCTAGATAGATCCATATCGATTAATCATTGGCATGTATCTTAAATTTTAAGAAAAGTAGGCTCTTAAGTTCGTCACGGAACTTCTTGTTTATTGTTGTGATACCCATACGAGACCATGGTTCTTCGCCCCCAAACATCAAACAGTAATAACAATGTAGTGATTTCGTGTGCTGAGAACCACATAACCATCTATATTTCGAATACCAACTGCTTTGAAATTTTCTTGTAACTTTGCCATCTTTTGGCACAAATCCAACTGAGGGCGATTAATTTTAGATTTTAGTTTTAACTTTTGTTCAAATGTTAATGATGATAGTGAATTACTATGAAGAAGACTAACAGAATCAAAAGTTACACTCTCCATGTCAACTAATAGCTCATCACTTTCCATTGTTAATATAACTAGAATCTAAGGCACAGTAAATACAGACACACGAAACGTCCCGCGTCACCAAAGAAAAGACATGACTATTCTAGTCTCGGTAGGCAGCGAGCTGGAGCATTGGCGAAGCGTGGAGAGGGGAAGGGGATAGTGGCGCGCGCAGGACTCGCATGCTTTAACAAGAAGCGAGGAGAGACATTTCTGGAGGTGTCTATTTTCCTCGTTGGAACGCAGTAACTTACTGCATGTAGGAAGCGCTGAATCTTTTAAGTCATGAAAATTACTATTATGGCTTAAGAACTCTGAAAAAAAAACACATTACAATAAATTATAATATAAACTGTCATTTGTTTCGTAAATTTGGATAGACAGTGTCTATCTTGTCTACCCTGACGCTACGCTACTGTTTCAGACAGTTAATATACGACTCTACGAGCCTTATGAGATAAACATCTAAGGAATTATTGTTTCTAGTAAGGAAGTCAATTACTTGGGAAAATCCCCCCTCCCTTATGAATTTGTTTGCAGCGCTTTGAGCTTGACCACAGCTAGTTGACTCACCAGACCAGTCTACTCTGGGGAGGTTTAAATCGCCGGCAATTATCATGCTCTTCTTCGTAGCATTACCCGTACAAGGTTTATCATAAAGGGTGTCGAGGAGCGAAACGTTATTTTCGGTGCTCTATGCGCCCCTTTCACCTGAAGGGGGATTTTTTTTACTTTATCCAAGATTTGTACACATAACATTTCATAATCCATATCAGCCCACTTAAACTAGCCATATTTTTGCACACACAAATAAATAGCCCGCCTCCTAGCTTCCCCCGATCCCTACTGTACATTTTTAGGTCTCTTGGAACTTTTTCGTTTTTCCTCATATAACCAAGATTCAGTGGCAATGGCAATGTCCGGAGGATACGTCTCTACAAGATTCCCAAATTCAATTAATTTGTTCCTTAAACTCTGATAATTAACCTGAAGAAATCTTAGAGTCTTACCTCCGCAGCCAATATCCCGATATAGCTCCTTCTCATCCCGTCGGCTGGCAACCTCTAGACCTGCTCCTCCTCACGAAAGTCAGTACGAACTGATGACCCTGTCATGTAAGTTTCCTAGGTTGAAAGCGCCCCGTCGATTTAAATGCAGCTCGTCACGGGTGAAGTCACGGCCACCAATCCAGCAGTCTGCGTCTACGTAAACTAATCCCAGCTGCGTACATATCCAGTCCATGCAGTCATTCACAGTCTTAACTCGCCTTAATGGAACATCTCCCCGTCGAACAACGCCACTCATGATAATTTTTGCATTCCAAAACTTACATTTAGCTTTTCTGCTCCCCCATGATGTAATCAGCCGTAACCCTCTTCTTTAAATCGTCCGTCCCAACATGGAGACATAGTACTTTAACTTTAACTTTCTAACTGAAGGCCATGGCCGCCTCCTAACCAATCCCCACCTGAATAACAAATACACACACTAGTACAGCCATCACAATAACACCGGTCATCACACAAATTCTGCATACACCCCAAATACAAGGGTCTATGACCACGATGTCGCAGCCCCTTAAATAAGCAACAACATTCATAATCTCTAGAATGAGTTCACATGATCTCCTATTTATGTGCAGGTGTGACAGCTTAACTTCTAACAAACTCAATATCCGTGGTGATTCATCAAGAAAAATACTGTTGTGTGGCCAAAATATGGCTTGGATGGTAACGCGTTACAGTTTAGTGACTTTGCGACATCGTGGTCATGTAGCCCCGTGTACTTGAATGTGTGTAGAATTTGTCTGATAACCTGCGTCACTGTGCTGTCTCTACTTGTGTGTGTATTTGTAATTGAGGTAGGATTTGGTTAGGAAACGGCCATGGCCTTAAGTTAGGTACTGTACCCGTATATTCGAGAGGCGGTCTGTCAGATATCCGAAGCAAAGCTGGATTTGTAGACACTGACTGCCCCGGCTTAAATACTAGTCAAGAACCCACTCCAACATGACCCTCAAGAGAATGACGTATATACACTTAGCTCAAAGTAGAGCTCGTACCTTGTGTTCTCGGGATCTCGTAGTCAGTTTCAAGACCTATAAAGGGGGTTTCACAGTGTCATCTCTCTATATCTAAAATAACTCCAACCGACGCGGCGTCTAACAAAGAACTAAACAATTTAATAACAACTAAACATTCATACAATTAATAAAATACACACACACATTCTCGCCTCTTCACATCTACGCCACTGAAAAACCGTGTTCCTGGAACACCGGGATAAAATTTTGGGGTTGGCCGAAGCCTTTACAACAAGCTAAAACAATTAACAGAAACTGGCGTGCTTCACATTCCCTTGCCACGCTTATGGCGTGCGCCTGCACCCTGCAGCGCGTGTCTGAGTCACGTGATGGGTTATATAACCAGACCCGTTACATCTCTGCCCTACCAGCTGATTCATTCATTGATACAATGCTGGTGACAACAAGATTTTTTCATTTGTGGCCATGCCTCGGCCTTGAACGGAAACGAGTTCCCAAATAGAACTTCGCTCGACAGCACTCGTCCATAAAATACACACTTCTGTCGCCTATCAGACAACTTTGAAAAAATCTCATTTATTCTTAACAAAACGCATATTATTCATACACCCTTCATTCGAAATAATTGAAACTTCTGAACACCATTCCTTTCATTCTCTCGCGTCGTGATATCCCAACGGAGTTATTACCATACACACTGAACAAGAAGTAAACCGCATTCAAAACACATTGACTCTCATACTCAAAACTCTTTGCAAAAACATTGAATAAATTCCTAATACTAACACGTTATTCCCTTGATTGAATATTAATAATGAAAGTTTATAACAATATGAATTTAAATTACACTTAATAGCATGAGCTATTATCAGAATAAAATGTGATCTCTATTAACAAAAGAGCGTCTGCTCTGATCTCGCATTAATGCCAATCGCAATTTAATGGGATCCTCACAATCTTCCATCACTTCAGAAATACTACTGCAAAATCTCAATTCTGGTTTGAAGTCAAAATAAGTCGGATATGTTCAACCATCTAAGGCAAAACATACGCTTTTACACATTTGGGCTTAATAAAGGTTAATAAAAGTAATACATAACAGACTTCAATATCCGACTTCTCGTTTAAATTTCGGCTACAACCCTACCATCCTCACTTATCCAAAGTCGTGTATGAAGTAAAAGAAGTTCTACTAACTCATATCCTATGCCATGCCAAATAGTCTTGCCAATGCAACGACTGTATTACAATGCGGAAACTCCTTCGCTAAACGACTCCTCGTATGCCAACTGCACACGGAATAACAAACATTTTAACAAATATATAAAGGTTATCATCTTCTCTTTCATAAAACTGGCATTCATTAAAAAGGACATAATCCTCAGCGTTGCCAAACCAACCGCTGGTATAACAAACAATAACATCAGTTGTTAATCCACTATATTTACACATGCCAACGACCTTTGGACTAAGCGTGAAAGACCTCCTTGCAATTACTTTAAAAACGATACTGGGATATCTCCAAACTGTTGCGTATACATTTAATAAAAATACTGTACTGTCTCTCCTTGCTTCTGGTTTCACTTGCACAGATGAAGGAATATCATGTCTACAATATGACATTATATTACCCATCTATATATATAAAAATCAATGTAACGTGATAGTTCGTCTGTGGGTATTGTACCCGTTCGTCCTGGGGATGCGATGACCCATCTGCTATTACATCGCATTCCTGGAGTTCCAGGACAGAGCGGAGTTAAATGAACCTCTAGTCAAATAAGGAATGTGTCGGAAATTCAGCTGAGTTATCGAAAAAGCAGTGGGTAACACGAGACAAAGTATCTCTAGGGTCGTTACGGGCTTGAGTTTAATAAAAAAAAAATGCAAATATAAATGGGCGCCATCAACTGAATTCCTAGCAAACCACCTCCTTTCCTGGTTAAGCCTTACTCAAGACAAGGAAAGAAAAAGGAAAATCACACCATCATCAGATCACCACTAAGATAAAAACAAATTTATTTCACTTTGATAGTCAGACAGACATTTTAAATATTCCTCCTACCTGAGAGTATGGTCGAATGCCAACGTTAAATTGTCATTGTCCAAAAATTGAACCATCTCTTTTCTAATCAAAAATATTTCATCCACATAGAACAAGAAAAATCTCTAAAGTTCTCTTGGGTTCTCAGGATCACTGTAGCACTATGTCTTTCGTCACTGACATTTGTGATACCTGAGACCTAATTTCTCTTTAATTTAACATCATAAATGTGGATTTGAAAAAGTTATTAATCTGTCTAAACATACACATATTATAATCACATATTTTAAACATCAAGTAATTTATGGCTTGCATGGCATAATTTAAATGTTGAACACGTTAGTAAAATGCTCCTAAACATCGAATAATTAATTTACACTATTTACATTGTCATTCATAATTACTTGTTTGTGAATTACAGAAAATTCACGGCTCATTGGTCATCATTATCATCATCATCAAAATTAAATATTTCTCACATTAATTCTCATTTCAAAATTCAACATATTCCTGTCAGAATCATTAATTCATCACCATTAAATCATTTAAATGAAAATTATAATCACCACTTCATTATACTTTCTAACTATTCACACATTCTTATTTTATCATCTTCTTCAAATTAAATCATCTTAAATCAGCAATATAAATTGTTTAATTCCTCAACTCAAGTTGCAATTCCTCAAATTATATCTCAATTAAATTTATTTAATTCCATATAAATTCGTTAATCATCAGCTTCTTTAATTAATTATCGCCTTCTAATTCAGTTATTCATCATCTATCCAATCATCTATTAATTTATTTAAATCAGTTTATTTATCCAATCTTTAATTCATCCATTTATTTAATTCATTGATTTATTCCAAAATTTAATTTATCAACTTATTTAAATTTTACTCTTCTGGTTATTTAGATTTTCATTATTTCTTCTAGTCATTCTGATTTTTATTTTTTTAGGTCAAATCATTAATATGCTTAATTTTCAGATTATTATTTCATTAATTATTATTCGCAGAAAATCTTGTATTATCAACTTTATTTATTTGTTTAATTTCCTAACAAATTGTTTAATATGGGTTATAGAACGTTGTCTTACAGTTTTATCACTTCCAAGTTATATCTCGTATTAAATTTTCATGCCAAAAATATTATTGCCTTCACGACATCACGTTGGATCTGACTATCCACAACGACATTATATATCCTCAATTCTTCAAATATCACATTTGAATACAACAATTATTCCACAAAACTCCATAAATATTCAGCACATACAGCATGAATCTCAACAATTACGCTAGACTGGGTTCGACAACCTCATGTCTGCTTCAAAATGCATTAGCAACATTTCAACTATCACTTGGCAACTTCCACAAAATGCCTATCACAAAATTCACTTAACCATGTTGCATGATCTACAAAAAACATATAACTGGCTTCAAATTATCAACGCACACAATCTCCAATAACTGTAATTACTCTGATCACATCTAGACAACTTCTTAAACAATTGGAAAAAATATTACCTCAGTAATTCAAGATCTGCTTTCAAATAGCATAAATTCTCTTACAATTCTCATAATTCACATCACAGAAAAAACACCAATGTGCTATAATCTCTCATATCAAAATCTGCAATACTGATCTGCCTTAAAATAAATCTGACCATTAATGATTCATCTTACAAGATTCAATTACTTTAAATCCTTCTCAAAGGTATCAAACACAATTATAAAAATCATCAAAAGCATCAGCTGTACCAGCTGTTAAACTGAAAGTACTCTCAAAAGAGTATAGCAACAAAATATTGGATTGGCAAACAAGAATTACAAATGTAACCCTGCTAACATTTATCTTTACTTTATTTAACAAAATTTCGACTGATATGTGACTAGTAGTTCCTTGTTTGATTCTCTTACAATCTCATGTACACTCGGATGATAAAAATGAGTCCCTCAATGGCAAGTAAGATGAGTAACCACCGTACAATCGTATAAATACGAAAGACCTCGCCCCGTCGACTAAAATGATAGTGCCCTAAACGATGGGTAAGATGAGTAACCACCATACAATCGTATAAATACGAAAGACCCCATCTCGAAGACTATATGAGTGAATGTACCAGATAGGAATCAACAAGTCTCTAGTTGTCATATAAAAGCGATATTCATTCACTAAAGTGAATAACATCTTAATATCTCCAAACAATCCAATGGAAAAAATCCCTACTGATGAATAATACACACTCGCTAGTATGCAATGAACTGACGATGTAATTTAGATAATCAATTGCAGATCACGAGTTCGAAATACTCGTCACACAAAAAAACTATTTATGAAAAAAATCCCTACTGGAAAAATGTCTAAAAGACCTAACATCTGCTTAATAAAGCCAACCAATGGTGAGAATATCGTATAATGATGCCTGCCATATCATATGGTCACGCCATATTCTAGCAAAATTTCGAAGCATATCAAGTCAAAGCCATGTCTTAAACAATCGTATCACTCCTATTAGAAAAATATACATGTGTGCCCAGTATTCATGACAATAATCGTATCAGAAAGTTATAACTCTTACAGTACCTTCTCATAATCAGCTGTTATTAAATTTCAAAGATCGTCGATTTTCCCTATGTAATGAATTCTCGAAAGATCGGCGTGAATATCATTCCAACCATGCAATGACGATTGCCTTCGAATCCCAAGTGAATCAGCTGGTGGACCTCCTCCTCGTCAGGAATCGAATCCATCGCTCTGTGGTGCCATCGCGTCTCTGTCTGCGTTTACTCCGACATGATGAACTTCTGGTTATCCATAGCGGATATTGTCCAAATCCTCACGAAAAAGTTCATAGAAACAGCGGACCCCCTATTCCTCTTCTACGTTACGCCACTGTTCTATACAATGTTCAGTTTGAGTGTTGAAAGTTCAATTTCCACAGCGGTTTAGTTTTACTTGTAGAAAATAAAATTGTTTTATCAGAGTGTCTAAGTTTATGAAACACCCTGTAGCTGTGTTCATACTCGGTAATTCATAACACTGCATAAGAAATAATTGCATTAATGCACGTGCTAATGTTCAGAAGTGCATATGCTTACAACATTCCGTTTGCCTGAAATTGTTAATGTTACTTGGAATGCGTTATGAAATGCATAGTCGTAATGTCACTAAGAAAAACTACGTTCATTCGAAGTTCAAAGTTGCAGTATCTCGTAACTATCTGCTTTTATAATTCAAATGCTGAATAAACGTTCTAACTCAATGTAGTAATGAAGTTCAGCTTCTGTCATAATGCTTGCGTATATAATGGGAAATAACCCGCTCGGTTTTACTGCAATGCTATAATCATCTCCGCCTAAAGCTGGCCTCGCCATGTCGCTCTACTATGCCGTTCTGCGTTGAAATGCAGCTTGGAATAAAGTTCTCCAACTACTCGCAATGCTGTTTTAAAAACCCCGGCCTCCTATGCTTGTTTGCTGCGGATGTCCGACCGGCTCACTGACCTACTTGCCGTTCGCTGCTCGGAGAAGTTGAAACTGTCGCCTTCACTTTCCGTGACAGTTTCTGTTCGCTGCGCGACCTTGTACCATGCGCTAGGCGTGTGCTACTCAGCTCGACTCTCTTGCTTGGCTCACAGAGCTAGACTGCCTGTCTCTGCACTGACTTGACCCTTGCCTGCCTGGTGCGGTCACGTGACGTCCTCCCCACCACTGTGGTCTTGCGTCACAAATATAATCTCGAACCCCCATCATCTCGGCTATTAAGTTATAAAATAACTTAAGGGTTATCTGACTTCCTTCAAATTATTACCATATATAATGCATGTTATATCTCCTCTTCTAAGATGTTTAAATACCATGTTCCATATAGATCTTAATAAAGCTTCATAATTCCATCCATAATTCCATCTGCTTGACTGCGGTCAGCGCCTTCTTGATCCTAGACCTACTACGTCATCTTGACATTCCTCTTGACTCGATCTGAGCGCTATCTTTTCTTAACTCTTCCCAAAACCTCAACTACGGCTTAATGTCTGCTGGCGTAGCCGATAGCCACAACTAGGTATCGGGTACAGTATGTATGTCTCCTATGCGTTCATATACCATTCGTCCGATTGCGATGAAACTTGGGTGAGATGTTGAGTACACTCCAAGGAAGGTTTCTGACTTAGTAAATCCATTTTACACTAGGTAGCGCACGCGTAGATTCAACAAATGAGCGACGATGCGCGAAGCATTTCAACAAAGTCCCGTATGTGTTCATATACCATTCGTCCGATAGCGATGAAACGTGGGTGAGATGTTGTGTACACTTACGTGAAGGTTTCAAAATTAGTGAATACATTTCACAGTAGATAGCGCACAAGTAGATTCAATAAATGAGCGACGATACGCAATGCGTTTCAACAAAGTCCCGTAAGCATTCATATACCATTCGTCCGATAGCTATGAAACTTGCGTAAAATGTTGTGTACACTGCAGGGAAATTTTCTGGCTTCGTACATCCACTTTACAATAGGCAGCGCACGAGTAGATTCAACAAATGAGCTACGACGCGCGAAGCATTTCAACAAAGTCACGTTTGCGTTCATATACCATTCGTCCGATAGCGATGAAACTAGGCTGAGATTATGTGTGCACTCCATGGAAGGTTTCTAGCTTAGTAAATCCCTTTAAAAATAGGTAGAGCACGAGTAGAATCAACACATAAGCAACGGCGCGCGAAGCGTTTCAACAAAGTCCCATATAATTTCATATACCATTCATCCGATAGCGATGAAACTTGGGTGAGATGTTGTGTACACTCCAGGGAAGGTTTCTGGCTTAGTACATACATTTTACAATAGGTATCGCACCAGTAGATTCAACAAATGAGCGATGACACGCGAAGCGTTTCAACAAAGTCCCGTATAAAGTCATATACCAGTCGTCTGATAGTGATAAATGTTTGGTGAATTGTTGTGTACACTCCAGGAAAGGTTTCTGGCTAAGTAAATCCATTTTACAATACGAAGCGCACGTTTATATTCAACAAATGAGTGACTACGCGCGAAGCGTTTCGACAACGTCCCGTATACGTTCACATACCATTCATCCGATTGCGATGAAACTTGGGTGAGATGTTGTGTACACTCTAGGGAAGGTTTCTGGCTGAGTACATCCATATTACAATATGTAGCGCAAGAGTAGAATCAACAAATGAGCGACGACACGCGAAGCGTTTCAACCATGTCCCGTATGCATTCATGTACCATTCGTCCGTAGCTATGAAACTTGGATGAGATGTTGTGTACACGTCATGGAAAATTTCTGGCTTAGTAAATCCACTATACAATATGCCGCGCACAAGTTGATTCAACAAATGAGGGATGACGCGCGAAGTGTTTCAACAAAGTCCCGTATAAGGTCATATACCATTCTGCCGTTAGCAGTGAAACTTGGGTGAAATATGGTGGACACTCCAAGGAAGGTTTCTGGCTTAGTAAATACATTTCACAGTAGGTAGCACACGAGTAGATTCGACAAATGAGTGACGGAGCGCGAATCGTTTAAACAAAATCAGGTATGCGTTCATATACTATTCATCCGATTGCGATGAAACATTGATCAGTTATTGTGTACCCGCCAGGGAAGGGGACTTAGTAAATCCATTTCACAATAAGTAGCGCAAGAGTAGATGCAACAAATGGGTGACGACGCGTGAAGCGTTTCAACAAAACCCCTATTGCGTTCATATAACATTCTTCGATTGCGATGAAACCTTGATGAGTTATTGTGTACACGCCAGGGAAGGGCTTCGACTTAGTAATACATTTCTCAATAGGTAGCGCACGAGTAGATTCAACAAATGAGTGAAAGCGCACGAATCGTTTAAACAAAACCCCGTATACGTGCATATACAATTCATCCGATTGCGATGAATCATTGATGAGTTATTGTGTACACGCCAGGGAAGGGTTTCGACTTAGTAAATCCATTTCACAACAGGTAGCGTACGAATAGATTCAACAAATGAGTGACAGCGATGAAACTTTTGAAAGTTGTTGTGCACGCTTCCACGAATGGTTCTAAATTAGAAAATCCATTTTACGATAGCTTAGAGGCAGTTAACATGTTGTGTATCCAAAAGCACTTCAAGAAACAGAATTTCAACGCCAACACTTTCTTTGATTGGCATTGCAACGCATGCCGGGTACAGCTTGTCGTGAATAAATAACTACAAGTGTTATTTCTGTAGGTCCGATAAATATCAATCTCGACGCGGTAATCTAGCTAGAACTTCCCTCACGTCGGATGATAATAATCTTCCAAGAAGATTCTATTCTCAAATTATTTTAACTGACTGGTGGATCATAGCTTTCTCCAATAAAATATACAGTTAGTCAGATTCGTATTATCTCCATTCTAAACGAATGTCTATGACTTTCATCGTTTCAAAGTTAAATGTTTCTTTCCAATACGATGCTAAGTTCATAACAGTGCTGTGATATTTCACAATATATCACTATTTCTTTCTTCTTTCTTGATGTTGCTTCTCGACGGATAAGAAACCCAAATTAAACTAATGAAATAATTTAATTGGTAATATAGACGAAAATGTCTATCACCTGAATTCAAAATGAATTCATAAAAGTCGAAAATAAATTTACTGTTCCTTAATGGAAATTACAGGAATACTAGTTCCTTAACCCTTTTGCTTTCAAGCTCTCAGCTGATGTATGTGTCAAAACTGACAGCCATATTTACCACACTATGCACACACTTCTTTTAAAATTACATGGAAGGCACACCAATGAATATATCATCATGAAAGATGGTAAACTTATAGAGTATATATCAATTATTATTACCGTGAGTAAGTCATGTCTCTAAACTAAAAGGGTTTAATGTTAAAAAAAATAGGAAATGTGAAATCAAAATTACAAGTTTCAGATTTTGAAAGTTTGGAAGTAATTCTAGAAAATGGTATTTACAGCCCATGTTTGTTATTCATGTCAGTAGGAAGGCTATAATATTGTTTACTAGCATAGTAAATATCAAGATTCTATGTGCATTAATTTATCCTTGGATCTAATGCACATAGAATCTTGATATTTACTATGCTAGTAAACAATATTATAGCCTTCCTACTGACATGAATAACAAACATGGGCTGTAAATACCATTTTCTAGAATTACTTCCAAACTTTCAAAATCTGAAACTTGTAATTTTGATTTCACATTTCCTATTTTTTTAACATTAAACCCTTTTAGTTTAGAGACATGACTTACTCACGGTAATAATAATTGATATATACTCTATAAGTTTACCATCTTTCATGATGATATATTCATTGGTGTGCCTTCCATGTAATTTTAAAAGAAGTGTGTGCATAGTGTGGTAAATATGGCTGTCAGTTTTGACACATACATCAGCTGAGAGCTTGAAAGCAAAAGGGTTAAGGAACTAGTATTCCCCTTCATTTAGCTGAAAAATGTCAGCGATTTTTGCATAAAACACAAATTTCTTATAAATAATATGTAGCACTCACCTATGAAGATATTGCTGGATCATGATTATCCTCTACACTTTCCGATTCGGACAGAGTAACATCATCATCACTTGAATAATGATCAAGATATTCAGTGATATCATCTTCAGCTAAATGAAGTCTTTCCGCAATGTCACACACGGCAAATAACTAGGCCTAATCTAACTGAACTATATCTACCATTTCACTATCACTATGCACCTAATTACCTAAGAAAACTATTTAAATAATGAACTAACACGTTAAATAAATTCCTGTAAATAAATATATTGCCTACGATATAACTTAATTTTACTATATAATCACGTACGAAAACACAAAAGAAATGAACGGAAGTTTGCCGGCGACCATGATGTAAATAAGATTCGGAACTCCAGTGAGCACATGCTTCAGACTCTAAGATGATCGATAAATACGGATAGCCGGAAGTTCCCGTGGAGTATAACGTGATATACAACTATACACTTCTTATTCCGTGCAAAAATGCTGCTATCTGGCGCGAAAATAATGAACTAATAATAAAAAGATGGGTAACGATGCATCGTTACCCTGTCAGTTTTCGCAGGACCCGTGGGTACCGATAGATCGTTACCTTGAAAGCCAAAGCGTTAAACAAGTTAAGTATCTCAGATTAGAAACTGGATTGCAGACAAACAAGACTAAAGACGTCCATAGACGATCCCTACAAATGATCTCGAAGAATAAAATGTCTATACATGGAATACATAATGGTTGTGTCGAAATATGGATAAAGGAATTGCTCTAGAATGTCACTAATAATGCTCTAACTACAATTTAATGAACACAGCTACCTTGACTGGAGCTCTGGAAGTTCAAGTTGAGTATTGGACAATACTCAGATGTTACATTCTTCATGGACCTAGGCTGGGTCCTAGTTCGTCTCCAAGAACTCACGACGTCAGGCGAGGAACGTATCCCTCTTCCGGAAAACATCAAGCTCCAACCGGGATCGAACTGCGGACTCCCGTCCTTCCTCTTCATTGTTGCCGGGAGTAGTGGTTTTGTGGCGGTTCAAAACCCTCCACCTCCACACCCTCCACACAAGATGGCGGTGGTGCGATATCTCTCAAACTTATGGTTGGATTTTAACAAATGAGGTGTCATTGAAGTCGGGCTGACACCCCCTTTCCAATGGACAACATATTTCAAACCAAAAATAAAACCTACCCCTACTAGGGGGTGAATTTTTTTTTTTTTTTTTGAGAATCTCTCTTTCCAATTGCAATATGTGAGAGTTTGAATGCTAATATGGAATGAAACGTTGTTCTACACAAGAGACATGTGTGCGGTGGAAAGCCACTATGAATTAGCATGCCCACTCATGGCTTTTGAAGAGGGTGGGGGAGCGGTTCCTTGTTGACGAGTCCCTGTGGACGGGTCATTGTTGACGAGTCATAGTTGACGGGTCCTTGTTGACGAGTCCTTGTGGACAAGTCCTTGTGGACGAGTCCTTGTCCCTTTGGACTGATCCCTTTGGACGGGTCCCTTTGGCCTGGTTCCTACGGACTAGCCCATGAATTTATTTAAATTATATTAAAGGGCCTAACTACATTTGTGTGTGTGTGTTGAATTGACGTTGTTCACAAATCCCCCACTACTATAATGGGATAACGATATGAAAGGGACGAAATACATGTGAACACGTGTGAAATGACCTTATTACCGTCCTCCTTGTGAAACAAGTCACATCCTGTTTTGCTTCATACGTGAGAAAATGCAAGTTCATGTGTAATATGATCTAACACACAGGTGTTCACCTGTACACGTGCACGATAAGAGCTAACAAGTCACAACCTGTTTTGACAGTGGTGGGAGGTGAAGGGGGGAGAGTTAGTGTAAGAGAGAACACAGGTGAAGAGAGAAAGAAATATGTATTGCTCATAATACATGTATAGCTGAGGACTGTACATAGGACTGTAGGTTAAGTACAACAAGAGTAAATAAATAAATACAAGACACACAGGTTCACACAACATGTAATTTATTAATCCAAGAATTAAAGGCTGAGCTAAATCCCAACCATTTTACATATAGTTTATTTCCTTTTTGTTTCAACACTTTTTCCACAAGGTAATGTTTAGGAAACGCTGTCTTTTGAAGTTCTTGAAGATAAAACCTGCCTTTTATGGGTTGATGGTTGAGGTCCTCGAGTAAATAGGTGACTGGACTGTTCAGGTTGACTTGACGAATTCGAAATAGTTCAGTCCCCCAATTTGGTGTGTAGCCCTTGTCGAAGACGGACTTGAATTTGCTCACACGAACATGGTCCCCAATGTTAAGGCGATGACGTTTAGGGTCTGCTGTTTTTATGGGGTTAAACAGTTTATCCAGTTGTGGAATATTTTTAGTTACAAGTCGTGGCTTGGTCCCAATGGTTCTGTGTTTGGTGTCGTTGTAACATGACACTAACTCAGCTAACAAGTCCAACCAGCGATAAGTGCCCTGAGCGGTAAACGCTTTCCACATATGGGTTTTCAATGTTCGGTTGAACCGCTCGACCACGCTGGCTTTGAGATTGCTGTACGTGGTGTAATGGTGAATATCCTTAGATTTGAGAAAACTGGAGAAATCTTTGTTGAAAAATTCTTTTCCCTGGTCGGTTTGTAGCAGCTGAGGTTGACGTTTGGATTGTTGAATAATATGTTGAAAGGCTTTGGTAACTAGTGGACTAGACTTGCGACGCACAGGTTCAACAAACGCCATTTTGGAATAAACATCAATGACCGTCAACATATAGCGTACACCATCGTTAACGCTAGCATAGGGAATCATTTCAACTAAGTCTGCTTGCCAAAGTTCATCCACACCCGTGAAATCACCTTGAGTCGCTGATAGTGACGTCTAGCTGGACGATGCAACTCGTGAGCAATACCCATTTTAATGGGCGAGGGCTTAAACAATAATTTTGGCATTTCGAAGTTCTTCCTCAATTTCTTGAAATTCCCAATCGTGACCAGTATGGCCGGCTTGACGTGAAGCATGCAACAGCTGTAGTCGCTGGACGAGTTTATTTGGATTGTGCCAGTAGGTAACATCCACAAGGGGTTTTAATGGTTTAAATGTCACCCCTGAAGCGGACACTTTACGACGACCACTTTGACTAGTGGGGAACATTTTTGCAATGATGGTTTTATATTTTTGGGATATATTAGCATTCACTTGTTGAGTGGGATCATACTGTCTTTTGTGAGCATGGGTATCCAATAAAATGGATTTATATTTACTAAGGTCCTCTGACGTATAATCTTGAGGTGAGGGAGTCCTAGAGAATAGTAGCTTTAACAGTCCTGGTGTTAATGTATAGTTGATCTTTTTAATGACAGCTTTAGTACGACTAAATTTAATCGATGAATCACCAATTTTAAAACTATCATTCTCATAGCGAACGCCATATGTGGTATCTGTGTTTCCAACAAATAGATTGGTGAAATAGGGTTCCAGTGTTGATCCATAATATTTTATTAAAATGTTTTTCAGTTGAGCTTTATGTTGAGGAGTGGCCAAGATTTGTGAAAATGGAGACGATCTGGAAGGGCAAGGGGTTTCGACCATGGCCAAGGATTTCCTTTTTCTTAAAAACTCTGCAAGGGGTGATGCCTTTTTTTTGAGGCGTAAACACTTGTTCCTCATTATCCTCAACTTCGCTAACACTAGTTAAATCTTCCTGTTCCTCTTCATCTTCCTCTTTCTCTTCCTCAGAGTCCTCGTGGTGCGTCTGACTGGCTTGTGAAACGGTAGGTAGCGTTTCAGATGGCTTGATAGAGGGTTTCAACATAGCTTTTAGCGGAGGTGCTAAATGTTGTTGAATTAACAAAGCATGATCCGCACGCGATCGTTTCAATTGACGAAACTTTTGGCGAATAGTTTTTTTGCTCTAATAATATGCTTTTTCAATTGACTCTCTGCTAACGCCATGATGTCGCGACAAATGACTTGAGAGGGAATGATACAGTGCCTTAAATAGCAATAAAATGATCAAACCCTAAGCGATACCGTCCTTGGTTGAGTTCACTTTGTTTGTCAATCACTAAACAGGCATGACGTTGTGTGTTCCAGCACTTGCCACACAATTCTGTAAACATTTGAAAGGTCATATCCGGATTCACATGTTCATTATAAATGTAACGACTGTTCCTCTCGTCCTGGCGAAATAAAACAATGACATTGGCATTGTCACGAATCAACTGTTTGGACATTTTAGAATACGTTTGTCCAAGATAGAAGCAATCAATATGTTTGTGTCGACCCATGCTGAAATAGCTTTGAATGATACCTTGTCGTTCAGTGGATACATCATCGAAAATCATGAGTGAATCAGGCTTTACCTCATCCGGTGAAATAACATTTTCTTGCGTGGAAAATGTAAAATACCCCATATTCTCATTTTTTAATCCAGACATGACTTGATCCAGAAACACGTAGAGGGGTTGGTAGAGAGATTTTGCGAAAATATAAATATTTTGAAAACACAGACCATTGGGCGCTGTAATAAGTGTCAGCAAATGATTGGTCTTTCCACAGCCGGAAGGTCCCACAATGATGCAGCGAATGGAAGATGGAAACAGTGAACCATGGCGTTGTTCACGTGATGTGGGGTAGAGATGGGAAACCATGTCCCTCACAGGGAATGACTCTTGCTGCTTAATTAGCTTCATTTCAACTAAGGCTTAGAGAGGCTAGCAGGCTGTCTATATACATTGCACCGAGCCACGTCGTAGAAACAGTAGACTCGTATTACAGGTTGACGATGGATGTCTTTGGACGTGCGTTGATGGTCAAAGCTAGGTCTGTTCCCATACATGATCCTAAACAAGAAACAGATCCTGCTAATAAACACTATGTGGATAGGTCAGTAGTGCCACGCACAAAACAAGGAGATTATGACTTTAAAGGAAAGCGGTTAACTCATGTAAAACATCCTCAAGTGTCTACAGACGTTACTACAAAAAAGTATGTGGATAACAAGGTGTATGAGTTTTATGATAAAGTGCCTCAGCTTACGGTGAATGGCTATAGCGCTAATCATCACCGCATTATTCACGTGGAAGACCCACAAGAAGATAATGATGTCTGTACCAAACGATACGTGACCTATGAAATGAAAAGGCTTTATAAATTTATCCCATCTGTATTTTTAGTGCATTTGACAAATGTAAAACCTGTGAATGAGAGAAACCATATACCGCTAGTTCATGACCAGCACTTGACCTATGTGCTTGCTTCGGGTTTAAGCCACTATCGACTACACTATAATGGAACCATTCACATCAAATATGCCATACCTGATGAGAACCATTTACAAATAGAGATAAATGGTCATAGGATGTTGGTCCATAACCATGAAATGGTCAATGCAGGAGACGAATTATCCTTTCATCTCCTGTTGACATGGAATGAAAAGCAAGCTGGAAAAACCATAAATGATTTCCCACTTTATGTAGAATTGGAATATACAGCCATGAAATAACAATCTAATGTTAGTTGTGACTTAAACTTTCTTGTGAAAGGTTGTTGGTCATCATCATCATCATGGTGAAACAAAGATATGTGGTGAGAAAGACAAAAAATATGAGCCTGTCCTTGGCAAAGCCTGGGCTTATGACATTCGTGGACAAGCCCTTACGAAAGAAAAAAAGAAAAAATAATGTGTTGACCATAAGGAAAGCTCTTCGAGTAGCACAGAGACATGTCATTCCAAAACGTCAGCGACAGGGTTCAAAACAAGGGCGAGTGATCCCCGTCCCCAAAAGAGCGGGATTTTTACCTGCATTATTCGCCGGTCTGGCTGCTCTAGGTTCACTTTTAGGCGGCGCCAGTGCAGTGGCAAAAACCATTAAAGCCGTGCAACAGGGCAAGCAACAACTCAATGAAAGTCAGCGACACAATGAAACAATGGAGGCCATTGCTATGGGGGCTAGAAATGTCAATTTGAAGCCAGCCTTTTATCAACAAGGATTTGGAATTTCACCTTTTCGAAATAAAATAAAAACATCTTTAACCTCAACCATAGCAAGACATGCCCTCACGCATCAGCAAGTGGAAAGCTATGCTAAACAACTGAAGCTTTCTCATTTTCGAGGTGTGTTTATGCGAAACCAATTACCCTCACAACCCGGGAAACATGAATGTGCTGTTATCAATTTGGATGATCACCGAGGACCTGGAACACATTATGTAGCTTATGTCAAAGAGGGATCTACTGTATGGTACTTTGACAGTTTTGGGAATTTGCCCCCGCCCATGGAACTAGTGGCCTATTTTGGAAACAGGATCAAAATATATTATAATGTGAAACGTGAGCAAACGTTTAACAGCCAACAGTGTGGACGTTTGTGTTTAATTTTTGTATATAAGACGCAACATAAGCAAAAACGTCAACAGTATGTCGGCGGAAAGTAAGACGTTTACACTGCATGGACGTGGACCTGAAGTGAGTCTAGACTTTTACCCACCTATCGAATTGAGTGAAAAACCTTATGGTTTAGGACTTGTTTCTCTTGAAACGTACAATCGAATATACAACATACGTGAAAATGTGAACAACAAGTTTTACTATGATGATTCTGTGCTCACCCTGAACTCTGGTGGATATACGATAGATGACATTTATGAACACATTTATGTGGTGTTGATCAATGAATATGGTTTAAAGTCATTTCTCGATGGAACGCGCAAGTTTGAACTTGTAGGAAATACCAACACTCATCACTGCAGTATTTTTTCTACATTCAAAATTGACTTTAAAACTCACCCCGATTCCATTGGTCCATTACTAGGATTTAAACCACGTGTGTTAGAGCCCAACAAAAAACATGAATCAGACCATGAAGTGAAATTCATTGAGGACCATCATGTGTCGGTGACGTGTAATATTATTAGTCAAGTGTACACCAATCAAGAACCGTCGCATTCGCTTTATGACTTTATTATAACATCGCCCAATGGTTATATTATTCGTGAAATCCCTCCAGTGGTGCTTTTTCACTCTGTGGCTGTCGATGGTATTAGTAATATAACATTAAGACTGATCAATAGAGAGCAACAACTCATTGATCTAGATTCTACCACACCAGTGACTTACAAGTTGGTGCTAAAACCACTATGAAGTTTGTATATAAAGCAACAGCACCGTCTAGGAATGGTGTTAGTTGTTTACCACGTGAATACACGTTAACATCTCAGAACAAGCAGATTTTACAGCATTTGGGTTACCACATTAACCCCAGCGATGAATTCTATTCTAGAGGTAGCGAACCACATCGAGGAGCAACCAGGAGTGGTAAGAATTGATCTGCATTCTTATCAAGCTCAAACACCTGGACTCAATAACAATGATGAAATTCAATTTGTTATCAACAACCAAGATATTTACACCCTACCGCATGAAAGTGTTATTCAGATTGAAGGTCGACTCACCAAAGCCGATGGTTCTACACCCACTACATCCAAGTTAGCCAACCATGCTTTTGCCTTCCTGTTTTCTGAAGTACGATATGTCATTAACGATATCGTGGTGGATAGCACTCGAAATGTGGGTATTTCCAGTGTCATGAAACTATATCCCTCTTATAGTGAGGAAGAAGCTAAAACACTTTGCATGGCGGGTTGGTGCCCTGACTCGACCAATGACTGGATGGTACACACCGATGGCACCTTCACTGGATATTTACCTCTTAAACTGATTTTAGGCTTTGCTGAAGATCACCAGCGCATTGTGGTCAACGCAAGACAAGTGCTTTATCTAGTGAGAGACAGGAGTGATAATAATGCACTCAAGGGAGTCGACAATGCCCCCATTGATTCAAAAATTCAACTACAACGCCTGATATGGAAAGTGCCTCATGTGACCCTTAACGATAGCAAAAAACTGGACATACTCAAAATGGTAAAGAGAGATATACCTCTACCCATGGAATTTAGAAGCTGGGCACTCCATGAGTACCCGTTATTGCCCACCACCAACACACACAGTTGGTCTATAAAAACAGCCCGCTATACAGAGAGACCTCTCTACATGATTGTGGGTTTTCAAACGAATCGCAAGTATCAACAAACCAAAGATGTCGCGCAATTTGATCACCTGCAATTGAGAAATGCACGTCTTTTCCTCAACGGTGCTGTGTTTCCCTATGAAGGGCTGGATTTAGATTTTTCAAAAAATAAGTTTGCCCCCCTGTACGACTTGTTTTCTAAATTTAGATGGTCGTATTATCAAAAAGAGAATTGTCCAATGTTGTCACCCCAAGCTCTTAAGACAAGGGCGCCACTGATTGTCTTTGACTGTTCCTACTTGGAAGAGTCTGTCAAACCATCCAATATTGACATTCGACTAGATTTTGAAACGCATGACAATGTTCCAGCCAATACCACGGCCTACTGTTTGATTATTCATCACAAACAAGTCAACTATTATCCACTGTCCAACCAAGTGACAAGTGTATAAATAGCAGGTCAACACACATCAAACCACTCAGTCATGTCTTGCTTTCAAGCCTCAAGAGAAGTTACATCCATGAATTTAAAATCTGAGGAACAACGTTTCAAGACCTTTGCGACGTGGCCGGTGCCTTTTATAAACCCTCAAGCCTTAGCAGCCGCTGGATTCTACTATTTAAAAAGAAGAGATGAAGTGAAATGTGTGTTTTGTCCCATCATCTTAGACCAATGGCAAGAGAGTGATGAACCCATGCAGGAACATCAGCGCTGGTCACCTGCCTGCCCCTACCTGTGCAGAATGGAGGTGGGTAATATACCCTGTCATTCAAGTTACCCCTCACTCATGCCTCTGAGTGATGAAAAAAGGTTATGATACGTGTGTACTTTATGGTGCCGGCAGTGCTTCAGTGAGCAGCTCACAGTCAAAAACATCCAGTTTAGAGACATTGGGATATCATCGGTGTTATGGACACTATAAACACAAAATACTTTTTTGTTGTATGAGATGGTACCGCCTCTATCCTAGAATGAAAAAAGAATGTAAAACTTGTTATGCTAATAAAATAATGAAATAAAAAAAATGGTTGTTGTTGTTGTTATATTATTATTTCTTATGCCCCCCTGTCATATCCTAACCTCTATAGTGACTACTCGATGTTTTTCTTTTCTTTTACTAGAATGGAATGTAAGTAAATGACATGGGTACACCTTACTGAACAATTGTCAGTCTGTAGTCAGTTGGACTTGATCCAGACAAGAGTGAACATGTTGCGTACACTGATTGTCGACTGTCAAGGGTTTAAAATTGGAGATAACAAATTTATATTTAAAGAAGTGGCCATCATCGATTGTTCCACTTTTTGGATATCACAAGCTACTCATTTGGTGTTTAAACCACCTTATGCGTTTGATTTGTTGTGTGATAAAGACCGTAAACAAACCCAGTGGATTGAAACTCATATGCAACTAGACTGGAAGCGAGGAACCATTTCATATAAGCACCTGGACATGGTCATGAAAGCCCACTTGTCTTCTGCCCATGTAATATTTGTGAAAGGTAGTGAAAAACGTCAATGGCTACAACCATTTTTAGCGTCTTACTGTCAATGTATCGATTTAATGGACATGGGCTGTCCATCGCTGCAAACACTCATGGATCGCTGCCCCTGTGACAATATTACCCATAAAGCCTTGGCACAGGTGTGGCAATTGTTTCATTGGCTATCCACCAATGCCTGCTGGGAGTTGTTAAATAAAATTAAAACTAAAGGTTTACCTGTGAATGACACCAGTGAGATTTCCACAAGCGACGTGTAAACATCAACGTGATACCATGGAGAAAGGGGATGCTACCGATAAAGCGATTGGAAAGTTCTTTGTGTGTAAAAAGAAACTAGACAGTTTTACTAAAGAAGAATTATTGGCTCTTCCAAAATCATTCATTTATTATGTCGCAGCAAATGCAGTGAAAGAAATCTGGCAACATGTACCAAAATCATGGACTCAAGACCCTGTGTTAAGTGAATTGCAACCATGTACAGATTATGATCACCATAAGCAAGTGGCTATGGCAAAAATATCCTCTATGCGACAGTGTGCTACTTGTCAGCTAGTCAAACTGTATCATGGTCATAAAAGTCAGTGTAAAGACTTTGTTTCCTCATACCACGGGAGTAATGAAGAAAAAAAGCAACAACAACAAACATCATCCACAGAAGAGGAGGAAGATCAAACCTTTTTACTATCGATGGAAAAGGATATGCCAGACCTGTACTGGCAATGGCATCATTAACAAAGTAATTCAATACTTGACTTTCGAAATCTACCTACCTGGTTATTATTTGTGTAGTCCTGGAACTTGTCTTGAAGAACCTTTGCAGCATAGTGATATACCTATTAATCCTTTGGATCAAGCATGCACCTTTCTTATCACCACAGTCATTCTGCATTAAGACGTGTAGCGGATAAAGTATCGTTGAAAAGCTAAACAACTTTTGACATTCTGTGATGTCTCAGTGGGAGAGAGGTTGGCAGTCGTCATTGTGATCAGTGTTATAAAAGGAAAGTTGATAATGAGTGGACATGGACATTGAAAAGGATTGAGGAATTGGTATTTTCTTTGTATTCTATTTTTGTAAAGCTCTATTTGTTGTGAAATAAAAACAAGGTTTACAAGATCACAATGTCTTTTATTTTAAAAAATGGTGATAGCCATTTCATTTTTTTCACACATGAATATTTACAATTTCCACTTTACATTTTTTTACATTCCCCTTGTTTAGTTTAAACATTCTGTACATTTTTGTTGTTGTGAAATAAAAAACAAGGTTTACCAGATCACAATGTCTTTTAATTCTAAAAATGGTGATAGTCATTTCTTCATTTTCATTTTTTCACACATGAATATTTACAATTTCCACTTTACATTTTTTTACATTCCCCTTGTTTAGTTCACACATTCTGTACATTTTTTGTGAAATATAAATAAGGTTCACTGAATCACTATATCTTTTAATTTTTAAAAATGGTGATAGCCATTTCATTTTTCACACATGAATATTTACAATTTCCACTTTTCATTTTTTACATTCCCTTGTTTGGTTTACACATTCTATACATTTTAGTTGTTGTGAAATAAAAAACAAGGTTTACCAGATTACAATGTCTTTTTAATTTTAAAATGGTGATAGCCATTTCACTTTTTCACACATGGATATTTACAATTTCCACTTTACATTTTTTACATTCCCCTTGTTTAGTTCACACATTCAGTAAATTTTTTAAAATCATTTTTGTAATATACAAAAGCAAAACATTTTACACTAAAATGTATTACTTATCTTATTTTTACTAAACTACTGTAGCCTAACATTATACATTCTACTTACAGTTTTTACAAAAAAAATATTACAATATAAAACACACTACAAATATTACAATATAGTGATCATTAGACTTAAGTAAAGTAATAGTCGTCAATACGACTGTTTCCCCAAGCAAGAGTATTAAATGTGTTGGGTATAATGAATCGTTTGTTGTCTTCATTACTTAAAGCAACTTTGTTCAACAAATTGGTATGTAGCTGATGATTTTTACTTCTAAATACACACATTTTCTTATATAATACAGGTGGGTTACTAACTATACAGTTCTTATAATCACTTATATCTAACTCTTTACTAACAACATTCTTTTTCACTCCTTTTAATTTTTTTACTACTACATCATCAATTGTCATATAGCTGTATGATTTAGATTTTGTGCCTACAAAGGTGTCTATAATAACACCAGCACATTCATCCTTAAATTTCCCAAGAACCTTTTTGTTTACTAGAGGTAAATGGTAAATATTATCCTCTGGATAGTCACTTGTATCAAACCTATTTAGCTCAGTTTTGATATCATCATAAAAATCATCAGTTTTAAACTCATAAATAAAAGAATCTGTGTCTGTGTAGAGTAATTTAGCATTATCAAGATAGTTTTTCTTTACATAATCATAGTGAAATTCATACATAAGTGTTTTTGACAATTCCAGAATGGTGTATCCCACATATATGGGTTTGTTGTAAGTTACTTTAAGACGATTCATTTGTATTACAACTAAATCCTCATGAATAATTGAACAGCTATGAAAGTTAGGCTTGCTTATTAAGTTGCTCGCACCATACCTTTTACCATCATTCTCCCACTTTGTTATCAGCTTTACATCAACTCGTTTATCAACATTCTCCATAGTCTTTCCAAAAACACTATTATTCATGAGTTTATAAAAATCCTTTTCAAACGCGTTTGTTGACTGTGTTCTTAAATTATTGTTTAGATCAATATACGGTTTGAGCCATGCTGACTGTTGAAATTGCAATACGCGATGAATTTTAGTTAATTTTAATCCATGCTGTAGACACTGTTTCAAGTTTTGATAATGTATTACATATTTACATTTATCATTTACATTAGCAATTAACATTTTTGTTCGTGATGAAATGTATGGAGATTTCATATTCTCAGGACAAAATGGTAAATCATTATGATCATCATGTAACTCTTTAGGGTACTCAAGATTTACCTCTAAAATATATCCTTTATCATCGTTATCATTAAGAGTGTCAACATGTAAGACATCAATTTCAGGTTGTGTCAGCCAGCGAAAATCTTTCAGTGGTAGATATTGACTCATAGCCCAACCTTATTGGTTATTTGCATCGAGGTAGACAATATACTTTGACTCTTCACAAGGGTTGTAGCTAGGCATGTATTTATTATTCGCTTTAGAGTACCGTCCACTACATTGGCTTAATCCACCTCGAATTGATGATTTTATAAAATTGATCATGTCTATATCAGTCATTAATTCTAAATTTACTTTCGTTTTTTTCAACATTGAACTGAAACTTAACCCAGGAGCAGTGAAATACTGACAAGGATCAAGGTCATAAGTTTTCATACAAACATTTCGAAAATTTTCAAAAACATCTGCTAATAATAACACATCTGTCTTCAAATATATGTCTGAAAATTCTCCTAAAGTTTGAATGTGGAACTGTGTCCATACACGTTGTGCATGTAAATATTCCTGATCACTGATATGACTTGTGTTTAAGGAACTGTAAAATGCATCTTTCGGTGGTAAACAACACTCCTCAAGACGTTCCACACAGTTAATATATTCATAAGGGAATATACCCTTTTGACGAATCAAATTAAAATCATCTTCTTTAGGAAAGACACGATGAATTTCATGAAACTGATCTGATTTTAAATTACTAGCCAGCTTATCAAGACTACTCGGCATAAAGCGGAATGAATCTAAAAATCGCAGTTTAATGGTTTTGTTATTGCTAGTTTTGATGTATTTTGTGAACGATATGTATTGTTCCTTATTATTCGCAATCACATCAATTTTCACATCTGAAGCTCCAAATTCTTTAACGATAAAGTGGTTATCGTATTTGCTACCGTTGTGTAGAATGACCGGAATGAATTTACTTACTCTATAATTTAAATTACATTCTTGGTGAGCAGCACCACGATATTTTCCTGTTAAATGGTCATGATCGCGAACCCTGTCTGAATATAAACATTCACCACATATAAAACAATTAGTTTCAGTTTCAAAATTCATTTGCTCTGAGGAAGTTAGTGACTCCATTGGAATGATCGTATTTAAAATAGAGGATATACGAATGGCATCTTTCTCAAGCCTTTCCATAAAAACTTTAGGTGCATCAGGTCCTCTATAGAGCTCAAACTTATTTAAAAAGTCATCATAACTACATTTAATATAATATGCAAAGCTAAAAGGTTCATGAATGTGAGTTGTGTTGGTGAAAGGTTGGGCTGGATTTGATGAACATGTATTAAATGGTTGTAGCAAAGCCTCGAAGTCAGCATATATAACAAATGGTACTCGAAGCTGTTTCTCATAATCCTTAAATTTTAGAATGTTATTTTTAGGAGTCGGTAATACCGTACGAACATGATTACACCCCCATTTTTGATGTTGAGTTAGTTGGTCCTCTTTTCTGAAATAGAGCAAACAGCCATCACACAACCACTTCTTAGATTCATGTTTTGATACTTGACTACCAACAAGTCTACTTAAATGTTTTATCCAACAATAGTGGGCGTTTTCACCTTCAGTTATGTATAGTAAATTTACATGAGCATCCTTTTTTTCCTGAGTATAATATAGAGGGCCTACTATACTCTTATTTTCAATTTCATAAACATTAATACTTACATTGTTCAGCTCTTCAAAACGTTGAATGTCTTTTATCGCCATAGGAAATTCTATTTCTTTTAAATCTAACACTGAAGAATAGTGAGGATAAGATGACGTTCTCTCCAAATGTCCCACTGCTGGATGGAGAGCTGAGGTTACAGCCCATGCAAAGCATGCGTCATCATTATTCATAACGTTTACACAAGCGTGCTTACGTTTGATCCATCCTGGCAAATCAACGTATGATGATGCACGAAGGGGATTATATTTATTCATGTTGGTTTCTAAATAAAGTACTTCAACTAACTCCCAGCCTGACTCCCTTTCCTGGAACTCTTCACTCTTCACAATGATAGCACTTGAAATATTTTGGTATATATCACTAATATTAGTTGATTCGCTAACAATTATGTTTTTTGTATTAAAGGATTTGATATCTGTAATTTCACCTTCGCTCCCAGTTTTTACATAGAGGCCAAAAAGTTCAAAATTCATTTTAATTGTTTTATGCTCTAATAAAACATTTTCTACTAAGCCAAACACAGTAGGTTGAACATTTTTTAAAAATGATTCAATACTTTGAGTTTTTTCTTCACTATGAAGTCTATAACTAGCAATTCGACTTTTAAATGCACTACCAATTTGTTGAACATTTCCAGAATTTCTTTCATGGCAAGTGTTATTTTTATGTTGAATACTGCGTAAATGTTCATGAATGATTGAAGAAGGTATATCAATATTACATACATCACAATGTGTTATTGAAGGTTCACCATTCTTTTTTCTTTTTGTTGCACAACTATTTTCACAATCTTGAGAACGTTTACGCTTTTGAGCATCACATTCATTTAAAGGTTCCGTGCTAGTTGATGGTTTTACATATTTCAATTCCTGTTGTTCTCCATGCACTTCAACCTTGTGGGATTGATATCGCTTTACATCAGAAAAACCAAGTTCGCAAACTGAACACGAAAATGGTGCTGAACTGGCATGCATTAAATTTACATGTCGTGTAAGACTATCTTGCCTGTTAAATGTGGTAGCACAATGACTGCACACAAACATTTTCTGATTATGTTTTGTACTTGCATGACGTTGAAGGTTGTCAGGTCTTGAGAACTGTTTCTTACAGTCACCACACTTGAACATGATGATTACTTTCCAAGTTATCTATAAAAGAAAGAAATAATCAATGTTAGTAAAAGATAAAACAAAATTTACAATATAAATAGTTTAATTATATTCCAGTCAATGGTTATAGCAGGGTATTTAAATCGATCATCTGTGAACACCTAGCAAGTCTAACTTCATGTAGTTCTAACTGGGGGTTACTATATACCACTGTCACTGACACCTAGCGGTGAAAATTGGAACATGATAGAGTGATAGAAACCAGTGATCACCAGTTAAGTGAGCTAAGTGTGACGTCATAACCAATCTTAAAACAAGTCTAAACTTGTAGAACATGTCACGTGATAGAAACCAGCGATCACTAGTTAAGTGAGCTAAGTGTGACGTCATAGTCAGTCTTAAAACAAGTCTAAGCTTGTAGAACATGTCAAATATTGGAAACCAGCGATCGCCAGTTAAGTGATCTAAGTGTGACGTCATAGTCAGTCTTAAAACAAGTTTAAACTTGTAAAACATGTCACATGACAAGGTTAAGTTAGGTAAAGTTAAGTGAACTGAGGTTAAGACTTTAAATATTCCCTCTGTCACTGACACCTAGCAATGAACATTCGAACTTAATAGAGTGGTAATCAAAATCTAACCTACAAAATTAGCTTTACACATCATGGTCAAGTAGTTCCAACGTTTGACTGCCAAATATACCATTTTCACTGACATGTAGTGGTGAACATTGGAAAATATCACTCTAACTGTTTAAAAGTTATTAGAGGGGCGCTTACCTTTTTATAATTGATCAACTGATGCCACTGAATGAACAGATTGTAGGAATCTGGTATCCTACAAGTACCCAATTATCTGCAAACAAATCAATCAATAAATACATTCCAATCAATAACTTCAACATCAATTAGTAATAAAAGACTACAATCCATTAATAATAAGTACTTACTTTGCAAAATAATTTAATGATTTTCTACCAAAACGGCTTTACAACTCTTGAGCAGTAATAGAGCACTGTTCACTCAAAGCGAGTAATAAAGACTGATAGTAGGGAGATATATGACACCCCTCATATATAAACTCTCATCGCTCGTGTCAGCAGTTTTTTGCAGATCATTGCAATTCCTTTCCCAATACAGTTGAGAGTCCAAAGTACGCTAGGAACACCTGTGTGGTATTCAATGACTGCTGACTTTGCATGATCATCACCCATTGTCTTAATCAACATATGGGGTTTCAAATTACTGCAGCGTCAGTCATAGCAACAGCAGTGTGCGCTCTCTGGTATGTCAGCAACATGACACCGGAAGTAACACCTGTGTAATATCCAATAACTGCTAACTTTGCATGATCATCATCCATTGTCTTAATGAACACTTGCGGTTTCAAATTACTGCAGTGTTAGTCATAGCAACAGATCTGCACGCTCTCTGTCATGTCTGTAATATGACACAGGAAGTAACAAGACGTCTTACTGCACGTGTCATCTCCTCAGTTTTAACATCTTAAGAACATGTATTATTCTCTTTCAACTACAAATGACTTGTTAGAACACATCCATCCACCAAGTTAGATCCCTTGTATGTTCACATGTATTTCGTCCCTTTCATATCGTTATCCCATTATAGTAGTGGGGGATTTGTGAACAACGTCAATTCAACACACACACACAAATGTAGTTAGGCCCTTTAATATAATTTAAATAAATTCATGGGCTAGTCCGTAGGAACCAGGCCAAAGGGACCCGTCCAAAGGGATCAGTCCAAAGGGACAAGGACTCGTCCACAAGGACTTGTCCACAAGGACTCGTCAACAAGGACCCGTCATCAATGACTCGTCAACAATGACCCGTCCACAGGGACTCGTCAACAAGGAACCGCTCCCCCACCCTCTTCAAAAGCCATGATTGGGCATGCTAATTCATAGTGGCTTTCCACCGCACACATGTCTCTTGTGTAGAACAACGTTTCATTCCATATTAGCATTCAAACTCTCACATATTGCAATTGGAAAGAGAGATTCTCAAAAAAAATACAATTTCACCCCCTAGTAGGGGTATGTTTTATTTTTGGGTTGAAATATGTTGTCCATTGGAAAGTGGGTGTCAGCCCGAGTTCAATGACACCTCATTTGTTAAAATCCAACCATAAGTTTGAGAGATATCGCACCACCGCCATCTTGTGTGGAGGATGTGGAGGTGGAGGGTTTTGAACCGCCACAAAACCACTACTGCCGGGAAAACCCTGGACATCTTGAAAATCTTCTTGTCTCTTCTTTCTCCGTCATGGTATCGATTCATCGTAATAACGAGAAGTGTAGAAAGCTCAGCTTCATATTCCGAAATAAATTCGAAATTGAAGTCATGGACCTCAGTCGTATACAGAATATTCATTGAGATGGACTATGAATATTGTTATGTAGTCACTGGTGTTAAGTTCGAGCTCATGTCTGACGATAATGCACTAGAATGTGGTTGTACATAACGTCTCATGTTTGCTCGTAAAATAGACAGCCATAAACAATCTCCTTAACGAAGCTCCATCGTTGAATATACTACTCCGTTCTGCTTGTATTCCTGACGCACATACTTGTTTAGTCCATAATTGCAATCATATTACAATTCTTAATAATGTTCATCCGTTGAAAATACACCGTAATCATACCGATGTTATAATAATGTTCCTCAACAGTAATGCTATCAATCACTGTTACTCACGTGAATCTGTGCATTCGCTGTAGTCTGTCTCGAACAAAATGCTTTTCAGCGCTGAATTCTGGCACTTTTCTATCGCATTACAAAAATGCCTGTATTTCATAAAATCTTCCCTCAAATTCGGTGAAAGTTTGTAATACACATCTACGTGGTCTACACTATAGATTGTAGTTGAAATAATGTTCCTATTGTCGAGTAGTTAGAAGTTATTGCGGCATTTGCACTCTTCGCAACTTCACTCCTGTTACAAGCGCGGCGATCTCCGCCATCTAGCCTCGCTATACTGTGTTTCCAAGAGTCAACCTTCACGGACTCGGCTGATACACTCGGGACTATAACTCGTCCGGCAAAACACGTCTGATCGCTTCCAACTTCTGAGGAACAAGATCCTCGATGCCTTGCATCTCCCCTCCAAGACACCAGATGCCATTTTTCGTTCCCTCAAAAATTTTAGCGGGCACTAGGAAATTGCTTAATTCGACGTATTCCAACTTGCTGTCGGCTTATAAAACATCTCCAATATTTTATTATAATTTTCTTCACTTTACCAATTCATAATTCACTCTCTTGGGGCTTAAATGTGATAATTTTCCATAAAATGTTGTTGCTGAAACTCCCGTCTCCTCTAAGACTTCTCCTTATTGGCTGTGGGCTCATATCCAATCGTATAATTTATAACAATATTTAAACAATTCCTGGGATTATTCGCTGTTGCTAAGCCGGTTCTAAGTTTCCAGAACCTTCGATTGCGCAATAGAATCACGTGACGGAGTCTCCCTCATGCTCAACGTAGCCACACGACTGGTTTGTGCCAAGTTCCAGCCTCGAAATTGCTTGTTTAATTTTATCATCGGGCTCCAAAAATATTCCCATTTTCATCCCAAATAATTCATTTTACGGGGGCAGTACCAGCCCGGCATTTGGCTGGAGTAGAAGTAGGAAACCACGGAAAACCACTTCCAGGTTGGCTAAGGTAGGAATCAAACCTGTCTCTTCTCAGTTTTGCTTCACGAGGATGAGTGTACACCGTTCCAGCCCTCAGACCTGAATTACATTAAGAGCCGGGAATCGGATCTAGACCTCCGCTATGGTAGCCAAGAATGCTAGCCACTTAGCATCGAGGCGAACTACAAACGTGTTGCAAGCAACATCGTTATTTATGTAAGCTATTGTCAAAAAGAAATAAGCGGTAACGCCATTATTTATTATGTTATTTAACTAACTCCGAAAGCGAGCGGAGTAAGTACCCGAGTTTAGGCACAAGGCCATGGGGCCAAGGTATCTGTGGACATAGAAGACGAGTGAGTTTAAATCGGTCGTCCTTAAATAATTTCCGTGGTTTCCAATTTTTAACTCAAGGCAAATGTCGAGCTGCTTCTGGATGTGTGTAAGGTTTGTCTGATTACGTGAGTTATTCTGGTGGTTGTACTATTGTGGCATCTCGTCCTGTTTCAGTCACCTTTATTAAGTTCATCTCTCATCACACTCCTCTGATGAGGTGACGACAGGAAGAACATCTTGATGTAAGTATGCACCTACTACAAACTCATCTCACTCCGTAGAAACAGGAATAATAAATAGATATAAACGCACAACTGTGCGAAAATCTACTTACTTTCCTCTTTAACCCTTGAGTGCATAAGCCTTCTTTTTGTACAGATTTAATAAGCCGGGACTGCCAGGTACAGGTATGGACTATAGAGGAAATACTGGTGTGAGGTCAATATTTATAAGACGAATGAAATATGAATATTTCACTGCGTTCATTTAAGTTCTAAAATGGAAATTTAACATCAAAATGAGGAAATGATTGAATCAAATGTGAATATATATATACGAAGGTGTGATTTTAAAACACCATCACACAGCATGAAACCATGACGTCCTCGCATAAAGTTATCACAGCCGCTATAGTTTTTACCAAGTTTTCTGTCAACATCCACACATCATGTACCATAAAATGAATAAGTAACTGAATTATTTTAAAACATGAGACGGAAAGGTCCGGCTCATGTAAATGTGTGGTATATTACAATAAAGCTACATTGTTACTCAACTATAAGCAATAATGGTTCATTGGTTCTATTACTGCTTTTCTCCTTAACTGTGAGAAGAACATTGGGAACTTCGCACTAGAGGTCCGATTACATTTACCATAAATTATTTATTAATAAATCACACCCCGGGCCTCGGAGGCCCGGCTTATGCACTCAAGGGTTAACCGTAAGCCATAGCAATCAATACTGCTATTTTCGTATTTTCATTCTTAACTCGAATATATTTTCTCTGTCGCACACAGAGGGAATACAGACTGAAATATCCACTGAACTATATTTGGCAACGCTCTTGCTTAATTTAGTGTACAGAAAGATGAGTGATCTCCACTCCATGATATGAAGGCTGTTAAAAGGCAGATGAGTATTCCATAATTTTATTTATTATAATTTATTATTGACTGTAACAGTGAAAGAATAAGGTAGCGACAATGATTATACGACAATATTGTGAGCATTGATAGCAGGCAGATGATAATGAATGTGCTACCAGGTTATTTGTCATATGAATTTAGTGAAAGATATGTGTTACTTATTCAAGCTAGGAAAGCTATTGTAAATATGTTATCTCGTTTTCTCAAATTATATAAAGACATCATGTAAATAATAAAATAAGGATGAATAGATACTGCCTGTCGCATATTGTTGAGAAATGATAACTTACAGAGAAATGATTGAGTAATGGAAAGATTGATTAATATATCACGTGGATAGATATAAAATAAATACACACATGAAAATAGTTTTGCATATTGCTATAGAGCACAGTGGGGACGGACTGATTTATTAAGCAGTGTTCACTCCTGCTCTAAACAATTTAGATCGGGAGCATAGGCAGGCCATTCCATTTTGTGAATACCATTCCCCTGAAGAATGGCATTGACAATGTCCCTGTGAGGGCGAGTGTTATCGTCCACGAAAGTGAAATTTGGGCCGAAATTGTAAGCATAGCCTTTCACTACAGGTGCCAGGATAGTATCCCTGTAACTTATACTTGTCATACGCTCTGGGATGTACACGGAGGGTTCGGTGACCATATATGATGCCACCCCAATACATTGCACCACCTTCTCTCTGTTGGTATCGGTTTTGGATGTATTGGTCGTGCATACGTTCACCGGGTCGTCTCCACACTCGACCATACCTATTCTCATTGACACATGCGAGTGTACACAGCCGATATACACGCACGCAAGAACGACTAATTGGTTTGAGACCTCTATGATTCTTGGCCAGCAATATGCAAAACTTGTTTTGATGTGTGTAATTCATCATGTAGCTTAGATGTACGATACGTGTTATTGAATAACATGATCGATTTTGTGGAGCACCTTCAGGACATTACAATGATAAAATAGACAGTCCAAGTTGGTTTATATTTAAGACTGCTATTGATGTTCAGCCACTGAATGATGAAATGTCATCTTTAATGAGTCTTATGACATGATAATATAATATATAATGACAGTCATTAGATATTTCTTGTATATTATGTAACGGCTGATACTGCGCCGCAATCTTATGACTGCGTTGAGAATAAGTGACTTCTTTGTTTGCGATACAGGGTGTTTGTAGAGCACGCCTGTGATATATTGTTTCGATGTCTACGTTACGGGATAACAGCGGGGTACGCCCAAATGAATTGATACAGAAGGGCTAATGCCTCCACGTTTACGTGTAACGTGAGAATTTAAAGAGTCAACTGGTCTCTTACACCCAAGTAAGGAGTTAACTGGTCTCCTATGTTGTATTATGTTGCCGTCGTTGTTACGGTTCAACTTTATTATTATTATTATTATTATTATTATTATTATTATTATTATTATTATTTATTAAATCGTTACAAATACACACATTTTACAAAATTCATAATATCTGTACAAATTTTATGAATTTCCTTACACTTCCTACTCATAGTTTAACCTGTAAATTTACAATTATTAAATTATATTGTTACAATATGATAAATACAGGTCGAAATAGGATATCAAATTCATACAGAGCTGGAAGAGATATCACATATGCCACTAAAAGGTGCAACCTTGTGTGTGGCATGCATATCGTTGATTACTATTTCTAAAAATTGTATAATGGCTTAGCCGAATAACACGTTCTATGTAAATGATGTATACACAAAAAAATAATGAATAAGAAGGAAAATTGAATTTGTGTTTTATAAACTTGTAGGCTCAACTAATTCTATTTTCAATTTTAATTTTGTTTTCTCTGAGAAAATGTTTTATTTGCATCTTCAGGTTTGCATGATTTCCTTTAAATTCTTTTAATTTAATTGGGAGAATGTTATATAATTTTGGTGAGAAATACAGAAAGTTACGTTTGGCTATACCTAACTTAGGTTGATATAAAATAGAGTGATTCTCTGCAATACTTCTGGTTTCATACCCGTGGCTAACAACTTGAATTCTATTTCTATCTTTAAAAATGTATTTATATATTTCAAAAGCATACAATTGTTTAATGTTGAAGACCATTGTCTCAGCATACAGTCTCATAGTCGGATATAATCTATCTTTCTTCAACATTATTCGTAATATGAGATTCTGCACTATCTGAACACTTTTAAGTACATTTTCATAGGCGCCTCTCCAGGCAAGAATACCATATGTAAGAACGGACTGGACTAGAGCATGGTAGATGTCTCTTATTAATTTGTAATTGACAATATGTTTTAAATTGTGAAATATAAAGATTGTTCTTCTTATTTTACTTGTAAGGTGTTTGCATTGGCTTTTCCATTTCATGTCACTATCTATAAATATTCCCAGATATTTAACTGTATCCACTTTAGCTATTTTAGGACAGTCACAGTTCTGATTACAGTTCAAAGTGTGTATTTTTAGTTCATTAAAATTATCTTCAACTGCTTTTAAACTGAATCTTACGAACTTTGATTTATTTATATTTAAAAATAGTTCGTTACCATCTAACCATACCTTTAACAATTTCAATGCCGCAGTTGCAATTTGCTTTACATTTCCCCATGTTCTACCTTCAACACAAACTACCGTATCATCTGCGTATGATATGACATTAACATTTTCAATTCCATGTATAGATGATTCAATATCGTTGATAAAAATCAAAAATAATAATGGACCCAGCACTGTGCCTTGTGGTATTCCTCTTTTCACTCTTAAAGTTAGACTTGTAGTTCCATTTATTCTAACGTATTGAATCCTTTCAGTCAAATAGCTTTCTATCAATATCAGTGCTATGCCTCTGATGCCATATCTTTCCATCTTCTGAAGGAGAATATGGTGAGGTATGGTGTCAAAAGCCTTCTCTAAGTCGAGAAATATGCCCACGGTCGGTTTCATACTGTTCATATTTTCATAAATTCGCCTAGTTAATTCCCCAATAGCATCAGTGGTGCTGACATTTTTTATAAAGCCAAATTGTCTAGTTGATAGTAGATTGTGTTTCTTCAAAAACTGATAAATATGATTTTTTATACATTTTTCAAATAATTTTGATATGACTGTCGTTAACGATATCGGTCGATAGTTCTTTAGTTTTGAAGGATTGCCTGCTTTATGTAGTGGTTTTACAATTGTAATTTTTAATTGCTTTGGGAAGTATCCAACTGAAAGTGACTCGTTTATTATTGTTAGTAAAGGACTCTTTAAAGAATTAAAATTCTGCTTAATAATTTGAGCTGAGATGTTATCTATTCCCATTGCTTTAGTGTCGCTTATTTCGTGTAGGTACTTATGTAAATCCGCTTCGGTAATCGGAATAAAAAAAACAGGAATATGTGTTTCTGTTGATTTTCAAGGAAAAATCTGGATTGTTCTTAATATTTTTAGACATGTCAGTAGTTTTGTTAATAAAATAATCATTGAATGTATTAGCTATAGTGAAATCATCATCGTAAACATGATTTTGAGATCTTATTTTTGTTATTTTTTCTTTATGACTTATTCTTTGTGTTATTTCATTGTCAATGCCCCATACTTTTCTTGGATTATTAGAATTGGAATTTATTAATTGTTTATAGTGGTCAGTTTTAGCTTTATTAAGCAATTCGTTTAATTTATTTCTATACCGCTTATATTTCTCCTTCATGGCATTGTTCTCTTTATTTGCTATATATTCCTGATACAACCTATCTCTGGTGTGAATGGACTTAATTAGCGCGTGCGTGATCCACTCCTTTCTCTTTCGTTGCTTTGAATTTAATTGTATTGAAGAATTTTTTATTATAAATTTATCTACTTTAGAATCCAAGTGGTTGTTCTCTAATACTGTGTCCCAATTAATATTGCTCAATTTATTTTTAAGTATCTCACTATCTAACTTAAATCTATGTTCACGTATGTTGCACTGAGCTGCTTCTAAGTCACGGCCATTTTCAAGATTTATACTACCGGTAATATAGGATAGTGATCTGTAATTCTGCTCTAGTAACTTACGTGTAAATAACCGAATCGGGGTCGATCGACACGTAATTTAAGATCACATAATTTATGATCGTTGGAATTCCCTTGTGGCTTATGCGTTTATGTGAACAAAAGGTTGTATAATGGGCTATTGTGTTGAGGCTGAAGATAATCATCTAGGGATGAATCACGTAATTGCTGTCCCTCATATGAATGAAGGCTGCCAAGTTTTTGAGCTGAACTTATTTGATAGATGGATGAATCTCTGGGAATGGTCGCAGATATGTGGTGGTGGATTGAATCATGCATAATGCGCTCATATATCAGAATAGAATGACAGAGTGATATAAGTGATAATCCATGATATATTAATCTAATCCCTCGATAACTGATAAATGTTGATGTGATGATTGAATTACCTTGTTGATATTGTCACGTGGGTGATGATTAATGATGTCGATACTTGAAGTTAATGATAAATGTTGTTCATGTTGATCTATAAAGGTTACAGTTAGTACTAATTTCAATTATCTATACAAATATAATAAAGCTGAAGAGTTTGTGTGTTTGTTTGTGTGTTTTTGTGTTTAAACGCCTCTGGAACTACCAGTCGGATACGAAAAATTCTTTTTTATATGATAGCCAGATTCAAGAGGAATAGTTTAGACCACCCATTCCCTGCATTTAGGCCCTTTGGCACAAATTTACACCGTTTCACCGATCTGAACCAAAATTTGTATACTTACCCTTTGGAACCCTACGAGGAACACTGTCTGCATGAAATTTCGGACAGACCACTCCATTCCCTGCATTTAGGCCCTTTGGCACAAATCTACACCGTTTCACCGATGTGGACCAAAATTTGTATACTTACCCTTTGGAACCCTGCGAGTAACACTGTCAGCATGAAATTTCGGACAGATCACTCCATTCCCTGCATTTATTCCCTTTGGCACAAATCTACACCGTTTCACCGATCTGAACCAAATTTCACATACTTACATTTCAGAACCCTGACGAGTAACATTGTCTGCTTGAAATTTCGGACAGACCACTCCATTCCCTGCATTTAGGTCCATTGGCACAAATCTACACCGTTTCACCGATCTGAACCACATTTTGTACACTCACTCTTTGGAACCCTGCGGGTGACACTGTCCACTTTAAATTTCGGACAGGCCACTCCATTCCCTGCATTTAGGCCCTTTATCACAAATCTACACCGTTCCTCCTAATTGTACTAAATTATACATACACTTTGAAACCTATGCCTGGCTGCGTGGCTCAGGGGTAACGTTCTCGCTTGCTGAGCCCAAGGTTGCAGGTTCGAAACCTGGCGCAGTCAGCTGGCATTTGAGGGTCCGCAAATGTGAGGGAGCCGTGTCAGTACATTTACTGGCACGTTAAAGATCCCCTTCGGGGCAAAATTCCGGCACCCCGGCGTCTCTAAAAGCCGGGGTAGTTAAAAGGGACGTAAAACCAATAACATTATTACACTTTGAAACCCTGCTGGTAACACTGTCCACTTGATATTTTGGACAACGCTCTCCATTCCCTACATTTAGAATAACAAACAAACTGAACTTGAAAACCCTGTATTAATGCCCTAGAATCATTCATGTCCGTAGTAGTGTAACTGTACGAGTATTTTAATAAGTCTATTGTAGACTGGCAATTCGGGCTGCATCACGTCACCCCTACCAGTGTTCTGGTGCAGAATTGCGAAAATAGTTAAATCTTGCGCTGCTTATAAATTGCAGTCACGGGGAGTAATTAGAGCAAAAAGATTTCTTTCGCCCCTTAAAACAGTTATCATCATGAACATATTACGCATTTGTATAAGTGCAATGGTGTTGGTGCAATACATTGCGGTTATCAGCTGCAATAAGCGTTGGTGCCTTCAAATTTACCTTAATTTATTCCGAAACTTATCGTTGAGCGCTATGTGGCCATAAATTATACTATTGTTACCTTAGGAGCTCGGTACAGCGGAAGTTTTCCAAAGTGTTCTGATTATTTTCCTACGGCGCTATGCGACAAACGACGACCCTATTGGTCTCTACATTTCAAACAGACAATGAGATATAGGCCCTAGGCAGTGTCTTTTATTTCACTTACTCCTCTTTCTAATCATTTTTAGAAATTTGTTTGTAAATTACATGTGTCAGTGCTGTAGTTAGTAGCTAAATAGCCGTTTCCCTATTCATTATTATTATTATCATTACGGGAAAATGACCTAAATGTTACGTCCATTACACTGCACTGCTTATCACCCTCACTACAACCACCACCACCATCACCACAAAAAGTTATATTTAATTATTTTTTTCTGGTAGCTTATGTATCATGTGCCAATTCTGTATTAGTATGCATTATCATCCATAAAACAAATAAATTCACCGGGCGAAGCCTGGCACTACAGCTAGTAATTGATATGATGTTGAGTTTAATTTATGGAAGATTATGCTCACCCTGAACAATGGATGACTACGTTAAAAATGTTAAAGACATTGTAATTTATATTCGACCTTCATTTAATTAATAATTTTTAAATAATTAACTGTATTAAATTATAATCTTGCATAATGGTTCTTATATGACTTATTATTATTAAGCCATTATTTTGAGACATTTGAACCGTATTGACCTCTTAAGTCAATACAGGCTATACGTTTTCATGAATCATACCTGAGAATGAAGGTGATTTATCTGATACAGCCAAATTAATTGCCTCAAGAGAACTTCTGGGAAGATCAGTTTTATACACAAGTGGCAACGTCTGGGTAGAGTCTACTTGTATCTCAGCTTGTTCTGCTTTCCCGCCTTTCCTGGACTCTGGTTCACCACACAAATTTTAGCACGGAAAATATAGTCCTGTGTCGGGTACCATACGGCTCGTACATGCACACCACCATGTTGTGGGAACACCTTCACGCTGATAAGAGTCCACGTCGGGTGGTAGCGGAGACGTAGCATGCACAACGTTGGAAATTATTGTCATTAGAAAATTCAGGGCAATATAGGATGTTGACAACAACCATGTTGCGAAGTGACCGGTGTAGACGGCGTGCGTACATGTGCTGTAACCGTCACATGGACTATCACAGTTTGGTTACAACGTGAGCGCCTGTCAGGCAGAGGATGTGGGTTCGCTCCCGTCACCCATGTACAATGCCCGTCGCGGTATGTTTCAATGGCCCTGACTGTAGTAGTCCCTCTCGATGAGTCCAACGTTGGAATATACATGTATTTGTATATTATTTGTAGTCTTCAGAATGACTTACATGGATGAATTTAGAACGATATCCGATCACCGTGATGCGATCGTACCTCCGGCGAGGAACGGACACTGTCAACAACCGGAAATATGCCTCATTCTCCGCGCCGATTATCCCACATGTCCAACATTAGTTCCCATAACTGGTCTAGTGGCCGTGGAGCATCCCTTGCACTTATTGTCAAGATGGACGTTCCTACGGGTAAATTTACTTCATTTCCCTCCAAGAGTGTCTCAGTTTTGAGATATGGTGCTGATGATGATTGTTGTTTTAAGGGTTGGAACGACGAGGTTATCTGCCTTCAAGATTTGAAAGACATAAATACGATTGAGTTTTGAAAAGAGATTTGATTGTTTCATTCAGCGGCATTGACTGAAGTGGTTTGTGCAAAGAAAGAAGGTAGGATTTTATAATCGTAGTCAGCAAGTAACATAAAATAAGTAGTTCCGTGGAGAACTAAATAGCCTATTTGCATACAGGGTGTATTTGATATGATGGAAGTCCGTTACACTGGTGATAGAAGAGACTATTCTAAGCTTCCTAGGTAAGAAATTTGTCACCTATCTTGAAATTGATAATTAATCATTAAAAAGTCAATGTTTTTAGTTATTTCAGAAACTAATCAGGCAGAAAGTGGTGCGGCAGGCTGGGGAAACGAGGCGGAGCCCGATGTGACGACGCGCGAAGGGGAAGTTGTTACGTAATCGGAGCATTGACCTTACCGGTTGACTTGAGGGGTGGTAGGCTATCAGCTGTTTGAGCTCTACCGTCTCGTAAGAAAATGTGCATTGCCGTTGTTCTTGTTGTTGTTGTTGACAACGCACGCAATGGCTTGGGACGTCAGGACCGGTAGTATTGTGTAGCCTACTTTGTAAGTGTGGAATTCATTGATTGATGTTCATGTATAAAATAATTTCGATACTCAGCCCTGATGTATCATTGGCGTCCGTGTCGGACCTTCTGTTGACTAGTTTCTGAAAATACTAAAAACATTCTCTTAATGAAATGCAGTGTGACAAAATTCCGACATCCCGCAGTCTGTTCAGAACTAGGCATTTAGGACGGAAGTAAAAAACTTGATGTTTTGTTTGAGAGGCTTGGCGATTTTGGTCATTTAGCCCCATGTAGCTGGGTGTGGGTAGAATTTGTGTGATAACCTGTGTTTTGTGGTTTCTGTAGTAATGTGGGTATTTGTAATTCAGGTGAGGATTCGGAAGAAGGCGCCGGCCCTGTGGTGTTGGGGCAGTGCAACTGCCTCTCACCTGGAGGCCCTGGGTTCGATTCCTGGCTCCATCAGGGATATTAGAAACTGACGTGAGGGCTGTAACGCAGTGCACTAAGCCTCGTGAGGGCAATTAAGTAGCTGTCTGACAGTGAGGCAGTGCCCGAGTCAGGAAAATCAAGATTAATGGCCGAGGGGACCCGATGCACTGACCACGCGTCACCCTAATATCTGCAGGCCAAATGGCTGGACAGCGGTCGCTTGGTAGGCCTAGGCCCTTCATGGGCTGCACTGCCAGCGGTTATGATTATTGAGAAGAAGGCGGCCGTGGCCTTAAGTTAGGAACAATCCCGACATTTGCCTGGGGTAGAAGTGGGAACCCATGGAAACCTACTTCCAAGATTTAATACTAGTATGGTACCACATGTTCAAATTGTGAATTGTCCCATCCCATCTCCAGCCCTCGGGTGGCCATTAACTGGAGAGGGGGGGGGGGGGGGAGGATTGATTTATTGGTCCATCAACAATGTAAATACATATGAAAATATACGAAAATGAAAATAAAATACAAATACATTGTTATAATACAGTGTTATAATAATAATAATAATAATAATAATAATAGTCTAATAATAATAATAATAAGAGTCAGCATGTGTAGTTCTGGTGGTAGAGTGCTAACCATCCCGAGGGTGCGATCTACGTTCAGTCATGTAGTAAATGAATGGGATCTAATAAGATCATCTCCATGGATTTCATGGCACATACAAGAAATCCTACGTACATTAAAGTCTGGCAACTCGACATACCAAAAAGAAACATAAAAGAAGTTAGTGTGTCTAAAAGCCTACTATTACTATTATTAGTATTATTAATAAGTTTATTACAGTTGTTGCACTATCTTCACACAAAGATAGACCAACAGTTCCTTAAATTAATTTACTAAATCTTTAGGATTTCTATTTTCTATGCATAGTTCATGAAGCTGGAAAAATCCTAGACAGATCCACCATCACTAGTCATGTAGCCACTCCCAATGAAGGTGTGAATCAGCTGTTCATAGGCTCGGTTTGTGTATTTCAATGTCATTGGCAGACAAGGCGAGGAGGTCACTCAACTGCAGACTCTGGTCAACATTCCTCAGCGTAGGAGGGGAGGGAGACGGGGAGAAGTCAGCTCTGCTGCTGAGGGGAACGAAGTGAAAGCCCGTTTCCAAGATATTGACCGACGATTTTTGTGATTTAATTCCACCTACACTAATTAAGATCCGACTTAATTTCATGAAGATATTTGCTTAGAATACCATCTTCTATCACCAGTGTAAAGGACTTCCATCATATCAAATACACCCTGTATATCCCACCGGTCTTTTCCATTAAAACTCTCCTCTCTATTACAAAGGATTTTTCTTGAGATGTACTGAATAGTTTTGGTTCACGACCAATGTTTCACCAACACAATTATTGGAAAGTTATGTGCTAGTATATATAGCTTTCAATATCGGTGATTAAGACTCCCGCGAGATGACATCTTTCTGTAGCGAGCCACAGGAATTAATTATTAGAAAAGTCAAATGCACGGCTTCAATGATTTACGAAAAGTATGCTAAAGAATTTTGTGCCATTGGATAATGATTGTTATCATAGCCCATCATACGAACCATGTTTTCAATCGCCTGAATGAGATATGAGCAATAAAATACAAGGTTTTAAAATTTCCAACTGATGCACCTTGAATTTTTGAAAACGATTGAACGTCATTAGGTATCTCTATACTAAGCTCTGAATAAAGAGTCAGTGTGTCGAGTGTCATTGCACTCAAATGATTAGATCGCCAGAAAAATTATTTGCAATATTTGAAAGTCACTTGGCCGCCATGATGTTTCTGTTTTTCTCAAGATTTGGAAATTTACATATTTGTCGTTACTTAACAGCCCTCTCACACCTCACAAAATATCAGTCTAATTGCTTAAAGAGTTTCCGAGATACTGAGAACCTCTGAAATGTATTGCATGGACGCCATGTTGGATTGTTTTAAATATATGCTATGCAACGGTATGCCAGAAGATTAATATTAAAACCGTGGCTCATTATACCAGCCTGTAATAGATTCGTAGATATTGAGAACGATCGAAATATATCGGATGATCGTCATGTTGGATTGTTCTACATGTAGGTCATAGAGTTATGTACCATTAGAGGAAGATTATTGCGCAGGTTCATTATTCATTCACTTCGATCATAAGAAATAAAAACGAAATTTAAAAAAATCGCACAACCACCATCTTGCTTTTATGAAAAGAATTGAATTGAATTTAATACCACTAATTATATTTTATGTAGACATGTAGGGTGTTTGGTTTCACTGCGGCCGGATGATTCAATCTCGAGAAAATTACACTAAAATAATTTTCATTTGCTTGGCCGCCATATTGGTTTTGTACTTAACATGTAGGTAAACGTAGCTTGGCATTTTCTATCCCATACACAATTTCAGGGTGATATCGGTAATAGGTTCGGAAATACAGTATAGAATGCTGCTAACATAATTCACGCAGCCGCCATATTGGATTGGTGAAAGGTGATTGACTTTAAAGTTCACGACCAGAGCCGGTCTAAATAGTAGTACGCCCTTATCGAATTTTATTTAAATCGTTCCAGCCGTTTAGGTTTTATTACGTGGTCACGCACACACACGGACAAATAGGCTTACGAGCTCACCTTTTGCCCGTGTGTGTGTCCCCGTAATAAGATCTAAACGGCCAAAGCGATTTCAATGAAACGCTGTAAGTTCATACTACTAGCTCGACAGACCGCGACCGTACCTTTCAAGCTTTAATACGTTTCACCAATCCAAAATGGCGGCCGCGCGAAATATTTCACTGGCATTCTATCATATATATCCAGCGTAGTAACAGATATCACTCTGACATATTGTACGATGAAAAAGAGTACTACTAAAAGTTCACTTATGTGACTTTCCAAAACCTGTTCAGTACAAAACCAACATGGCTGCCAAGCGATGTTAAAACATTTAAATTGTATTTTCTCGTGATGTAAGTATCCGAACGCAGTGAAACTTGGTATGGTAAAGGTTTATTCAATATTTATTCTACTGGAATATCATTAATTTCAATTGTTCTCAAAACCCCAAGATGGCAGCTGTGCGAAATTTTGAAATAAGGTTTCTGTTTCATGTGTCCTAATCATGCGATCGAATTGAACGTTTCAATACCAAACCTACGAAATAATCTTCATCTAATGGTACATAACTCTATGGCCTACATACGTAACAATTCAGCAGGGCGACCATCCGTAATATTTAGACGGTTCTCATTATCTACGAATCTAGCAAAGCATCAAACTGAAATGGTGTAGGTCAATTGAGCCTATAAACATAAGGTCACCTATGGGATTTTCAATAAACTGGTGAGCACAAAACCAGCATGGCGGCGACGCAAAATTTAAATATTTAAATGGATTTTTTTCGCGATTTTTCATCCGAGCGCTGTGGAGTTTGGCACGGTATATCTTCATACAAGCCTTAGTATACTAACGTCTGTTTTAATAGCATTTTCGGAGCTTAAGATGGCGACTGTGCATTTTTTAAATATCTCGTTCATAATTCTCGTGTCCTAATCAAGCAATAGAAATGTAGCTTGGTGTAATGAACTACCATTAGAATATTCATCTGCTGGCATATAGATCTATAGCCTATATACGGAACAATTCAACACGGCGTCCATAAAACTGGTTCACAATATCTCCGAAATGTTTAAGCAATCAAACTGAATGCTTTTACGGTTATAAAGAACTATTAGCTAAGTACATGCATGCAACTTCCCAAATCCTGAGAAAAACAAAAACAAAATGGCGGCCAAATGATTTTCAAATATTTCTAATGATATTTTTCTAGCGATCTAATCGCCTGAGAGCAGCGATGCTATGGACAGCGAATCTTCATTTTGAGCTTAGTATAGCGGCATCACATGTTCAATTATTTTCAAAAATTCAGGATGGCATTAGTTTGAAATCTTAAAAACCTTCTTTTTTTTTTCATTTCACGTAACTTATTCAAGCGAATGAGGATTCGTGCGTTAAATTATTATCATAATCATAATCTAATGGCACTAAATTCTGTTGTTTACTTTTCGTAAATCATGGAAGCCGCGCATTGACTTCATGTGACGCGTTACAGAAAGATGCTAGCTCACGGTAGGAGTGTTATTCACCAATACTGAAAGTTATATATTCTAGCACATACTTTCTCAACGCAATGGTGTTGCCGGAGACATAGATCGTGTATTAAAAGCTATCCAGTATACATTACATCGAAAATCCTTTTAATATCCGGGATCGGCTGCATGGATCAGCGGTAACGCACTTGCCTACTGAGACATGGAGAGCGGGATCGAGTCCCGGCGCAGTCAGTTGGCATTTGAGGTTCTTTAAATGTGAGAGAGCCGTGTCAGTAGATTTACTGGCACGTTAAAGATCCCCCTCGGGGCGAAATTCCGGCACCCCGCCGTCTCTAAAAGCCGCAGTAGTTCAGAGGGACGTTAGTAGTAACAAAAGGATGGGTCTGGCTGGTGGCTGTTGTGCAACTTTTAGAGGGGAAATGCCGTATTTTGGGCTATTTCTATATCATAGAAAATTGTACTTTAAGGGGACAAGGTAGCATTTTAGTTATATATTGGCTACTGTGCAACTTCTGTCTCATGGCTGTGTGACTGGGGCAATGAACGGAGGAGTTGTATTTTTTTCGGCCAAGTGTGTAATATTAAGGTTTTGTGAGGCTCGGTCCATGAACACTGTAGTGCATCTGCAGTTCCAGTTTATTTGCAGCTTTGTACTTTTGGGGGCAAGCCAGCATTTTATTTTACAGTTTGCACAGTATTTTAAGATTTTTTCTCCGGGATTAGGTCTCCTTCAGTTTTATCATAGTGGCCTATTGGTGATTCGCGACAGGTAGAGTACTCAATCCTCATGCCGCCATTTTGTTTTGTGGGCTATTTTGTATGTTCTATATCATGGTGCCTCGTACTTTTTGCATTTTAATTTTCCAGATTGCAGCTTGGTTGAGAGGCCCCGGGTTCGATTCTTGGTGCTTTGTACTTTTCTCTACATTTTTGTTACAAGCGATCAATGCTATTATAGGGACTTTTGTTTTTGGAGTCAAGCGATCAATGCTATTGCTCTGTGTTCTATTATGGGGACTTGTGCTTTTGGAGTCAAGCTATCAATGCTATTACTCTGTGTTCTATTATAGGAGCTTGTGTTTTTGGAGGCAAGAGAGCAATGCTAATAAACTAAGTTCTATTATAGGGACTTGTGTTTTTGCAGCAAGCGAGCAATGCTAATAAACTAAGTTATATTATAGGGACTAGTGTTTTTGCAGCAAGCGAGCAATGCTAATAAACTAAGTTATATTATAGGGACTTGTGTTTTTGCAGCAAGCGAGCAATGCTAATAAACTAAGTTCTATCATAGGGACTTGTACTTTTTTTACAAGCGCAATGAAAACAAAACATCCAAAAGTCAAAAGTTAGTATGTATACGGAACAAGCTGTCTCAAGTTTTGCTGCGCAAGAAACAAAATGTCGAAAGTTAATATTTATACAGAACAAGCTGCCTTATACTCGCTGCTATGTGGTCATTTTGTCTCAAGTTTTGCTGCCCAAGTAACAAAAAGTCGAAAGTTAATATTTATACAGAACAAGCTGTCTTGTACTCGCTGCTATGTGGTCATTTTGTCTCAAGTTTTGCTGCGCAAGTAACAAAAAGTTGAAAGTTAATATTTATACAGAACAAGCTGCCTTATACTCGCTGCTATGTGGTCATTTTGTCTCAAGTTTTGCTGCGCAAGTAACAAAAAGTCAAAGGTTAGTACAGGTATGTATACAGAACAAGCTGTACTCGCTGCTATGTGGTCATTTTGCCTTAAATTTTGCTGCGCAAGTAACAAAAAGTCAAAGGTTAGTACAGGTATGTATACAGAACAAGCTGTACTCGCTGCTATGTGGTCATTTTGCCTTAAATTTTGCTGCGCAAGTAACAAAAAGTCGAAGGTTAGTAGGGGCCTACAGGTATGTCTACAGAACAAGCTGTACTCGCTGCTATGTGGTCATTTTGCCTTAAATTTTGCTGCGCAAGTAACAAAAAGTCGAAGGTTAGTACAGGTATGTATACAGAACAAGCTGTACTCGCTGCTATGTGGTCATTTTGTCTTAAGTATGGCTGCGCAATTTACAAAAAGTCTTAAGTTAGTATTTATACAGAACAAGCTGTCTTGTACTCGCTGCTATGTGGTCATTTTGTCTTACGTATTGCTGAGCAAGTTACAAAAAGTCAAAAGTTTGGTTGTATACAGAACAAGCTGTCTTTCACTCGCTGCTATGTGGTCATTTTGTCTTAAGTATGGCTGCGCAAGTTACAAAAAGTCTTAAGTTAGTATTTATACAGAACAAGCTGTCTTGTATTCGCTGATATGTGGTAAATTTTGTCTTAAGTATTATTGTGCAAGTTACAGAAAGTCAAGTTACTATGTATACAGAACAAGCTGTCTTGAATGTCAATTCTATTCGTTATTTTGTCATTTATATGTTACAATGTAATGTATCGATTATAACACTTGAAAATTACACATTGCCTCCATATTGAAATTAGCAGTCAAGAAATGTGTAACTTGGGTGTCTGACTCCAAGTAATTAAGATTACAATAAGTAGGAATCCCATGATTGGTTCAGCCGGTAACTGACTTGGGCAGTAACAGTTCAGGTGGCCGCCATTTATTTCTGCTAAGATGGCGTCAATATGAAAACAGAAAGATAGACACACTGACAGACACAAAAAAAATGATCCTGAACTGTCTCATAAGCCTATTTCACTTTTATGAAAGTATGCTAAACAAGATGTTCCGCAAAGATCAGTTAGCTCATTTTTATTTTATTTTTTTATTATATTTTTAAGTTACTTTCTTTAAGATGAAAGATGAACTAGGACTATATCACCCAGGATCAATTTGTTAGTGTGTCTGTGTATCCGTCTGTTTGTATGTCCCCCATTAACAAAATTAAAACGCCTAAACCGAATTGAATAATATTTTGTACAGTAGTAGCCCTCCTTCCGTGCTCCTCAAATGCCCTTTTCATTTTGTCACCATGTTAACGAAAAATGAATTTGTAAGTTGGCAACCTGCTAAAAGAATCATGAGGTAGGCTACTTCATAAATTCGACCGAAATTCCATCTTATAAGTGGAGTCAAATGCTGAAATAACAAATTTATCGGCTAATTTGTTTCAATGAGGCGGTTGGGTGTAATTTTCAAGTAATACAGTATAATCGATAAGTTGCTTCTAGAAGCTTCACATGATCATCATAAGTTACCGTAGTTATAACGTAATTGTGAGGAATAATACGCACGTCTACACTCTTGAATACATAAGAGGGAATATAAGCATTTATTATCCATCTAATACAATTAGATTTACGAAACTTTGCAAAAGAAAGGCGGTATTGTATAGATAATGTACTCAGCTGAAACAGGGTCATAAAGGTCATACATTAAAAAATGTGGCCAAGAGTATTATTAAAACATTAATAAGAGAAAAAATAGGATTAATTACGCAAATGTTACGAAACTTGGTGAAAAAGGAGCCGATATTGAGAGACCTCAGTCACATAAACCGTAAGACTGCCACACTGAAAAACACGTGCGACCGCCATCTTTTTTTTATATATAGCCTATATAATTTTATTCATGCAGCCAATGGCCATGTACTTTTCTTTTCAGGACGGGTCAGGGAAGGGATATTGGAAGGAAATCGTCCGTGGACCTATTGAAAGGAACCGTCCCGGCATTTTCCTGGTGGTGAAAATGGGAAACCACGAAAACCATTTTTAGGACGCCCGAGATGGGATTCGAAACCACGCTCTCCCGATACCAGCGAGGCACGAGGTAGCGCGTTAGCGCTCTCGGCCACCGCGACCGTGTAATCGCCATCTTGAATACGGTATATAAAATTATAAAACTGATTATTGACCATCTAATAAGTTTATAATTCCGAAACATGGTAAAAAGCTAGTGTTGTAGGGAAACTTTACAGTTCTGAGGGTACATATTCATATATATCATGAATTCATACATTCATGGGTACTGTTAAAGCATGAAGATCGATTAATTAGGATGCAGTTTAGCAATCATCTCAGAATTTGCTGAAAATGGCATTGTATTACAGACCTCACTTGCACAAGTTACAGCGCTACCACGCTGTCTACAAACACCCAGGTACACGGAACTAAATGACCACAACGTCGCTAAGTCCCTAAATGAATTAACAACAAACCTACAGTGCTGAAACTTTATAAGACGTTAAAGTCTTAATGAACATTCATTATGGATACGGAACAAATTTGTAGACTTAAACGTACGGTAGCATTAAGACATTAATGTCGTTAACTCAGAATACACGGTAAGTGAGAAAGTTTCACGAAACTAGACAATAAGAGAAAACGCTTTTCTAAGCCACACGACTGTTAATATGAGCTCTAGGCTCACGCAGAGCTGTCATCTACTGGAGAATATATGCATGTCTACCACTTATTATTCCCGTTCTCAACGGAGCCGGGGATAAGATGCGATGAAATGCTTTTGGCGGGTGGTTTAACTGGACGGATGCTCTTCCTAACACCAACCTAATGAGATGAAATGAATGATGAATGAGACTTGGCAAGGAGATGGAAGGAAGCGGCCGCAGTCCCAGCGTTTGCCTGGAGTTGAAAATAGGAAACCACGGAAAACCATTTCAAGGACGCCTGACGGTGGGGTTCGAACCCACGTCTACCCAGTTCGCAGATAGTTTGTCCCATGGCTTAGCGCTGAGCGTTAGCGAGCGTTGCTACTGCTGTCGGAATCTAAAGTAGAAAATATAAAATATTAAAATCGATTACTCAGCATCTAATAAAGTTACGAGTGCTAACACTGACAAGACAGTAGGTTTGTTAAAGAAGCTCGTCTAAGTTGCATATTAGGCCTACTTTTCCCAGCGTGATGCTGGCGTATGAGGCAGAAATTTGACCACCGAATTTCACTGCACAATAACCAAAAAAGATAGAAATTAAATCATAAATTTCAAAGAAAGTAGGTAGGCTCAGTGTTCCTTAAGGAACATTTAGTGTAATTAATAAGGTTTACAAGTAGTGTAGGGATAGCGCACCTGCCTCGGACTCGAAGGCCCCGGATTCGATTCCGGCTCTGTCAGGGATTTTAGAATCTGTCGTGAGGGCTGGAACGGGGTGCACTCAGCTTCGTGAGGTCAATTGAGTAGTTGTCTAACAGTGAGGCAGCGCCCCGGTCACGGGGACCAAGATTAACGGCCGAGGGGATCTGACGAGCTGACCACGCACCACCCCACAATCTGCAGGTCAAATGGCTGGGTAGTGGTCGTTTGGTAAGCCTAGGTCGTTCATAGGCAGTAGCGCCACAGGGGTTTTGCGAGAAATATATTCCTGCAATATTATTCCCCCTTTGTGGGTATCGAAGGTTTATTTGAAACAGCTTTTCATGTAGAGCCAGACCCTCTTAACTGGCATTCTGGGTGTTCAATGGATGGAGCTCTCTGTATTCAGATCAGTTATCTGCCACGTTTGTTTTAAATAAAATGGATAAACATTTACTCACCCTTTTCTTAAGATATGTATGCTACATGAAAATGCCGACAAGGGTCCGGACAGCTACTTCCCCTAAAGCAACTCAAGTACCCTTTATACATCCGCAGTTCCTGAGAGTTTGGTTACGTCCCTGATTCGCTCCTAATTAACGTAGATAAACAGCCAAAAGCCCCTAGGCATAGGGACATTTACCTACAGTCGGCACATAGCCAGCTCAATCCCACCCCCTACCCCGGCTGCTAAAAGCTAGGGAACGCATTCGACCTGGCAGTGCATTTCCCACACTTATTCGCGGGGGGTCGCAGAACCCAATGCGCATGCTGACTGCCCTGCTCTCAATAGAGCTGTACACCTGTGGCGAACTTGGAAAACATGACGCTGACGTTGCTGGGGTTATACATCTGGTACTGAAAGGGATAAACAATTATTTTCAACAGCCCATAAAAAATCTGATTAATTTATAATAATGGATTGATGGGTGTAAATTATCAAGGGCCAATAATTTTCTTTTGTAACAAAATATTTCTTCAAAAACACTATTAGTTTTGTAATTAATACACCCGCATGTAGCTGGTATTCACCAGCGGTATACTGTGCCCTTATAAGACGCAACTGACTGATAATTTGACTGTCTCTTAACGTCAACCCAATGCTTGATATTTATGAACTGGAATTATGACAAATTTATGGACTAGAATTATGTCAAACTGTGAAGTGATTGTAAGCGACCATAGGAACTTATTCAATGTCATATTAACCGGGCGAGTTAGCCGTGGTCGTTACGGCATGACTGCTGGCAGTCGTTCACATCCTGGAGGCGAGGAGGTTCGAATCCCCCCGCCGGCAACCTTGAAGATGGTCTTCTGTGGTTTCCCATCTTCCTTCCAGGCAAATGCCGGGGTTGGTCCCTAACTATAGGCCACAGCCGCTACCTTCCAACTCCTCATCCTTACATTCCAACATTCCTCCCCAACGGTACTAGTAGCTCACCCATTGGGTGTCCGTCTCGAAGCAGCTACAAAACTGGCGAGCCGAACATGTCCTCGGACACTCCCGGCACTATAAGCCATACGCTAAGGAAAAGAAGAAGAAGAAGAAGAAGAATGTCATATTGTGGAAAACGTCGTGCTTGAAACAGAACGGGCATATCTGAGATGTTATATCACATGGATAGTATTATTATTATCAAGCCACGTAATATTTCACTGATAATAATTGAGAGAGTCAGAATAATTGGTTATTCAAAAACTGTGGACTACAATATCGAAATGCCGAGTGTGCGTTTGTGAAGGAGTCCAGGACGACCCCATAGGATTATGACGTCACGACCCAACTGTTCCAACATGATGGTCAGCTAGAATAGGCACTAGGTGAGGCGAGCGATACCAGGATTGCTGGATTGGGTACCAGAAGCGATGCCTGTTATGGGCATATTCCTGTGGATGTGAAGGCAGCATGAGGTAAATGCTGGCATACGACTCTTCCTTAGGGTGGAGCCATATCGGATCCGTGGTGCCAGCGTCTGACCCGCACCGAGGGATGATCCTCCGCCACAGAAGCCTTCCGACTTATGTGAATCTTATTATTGAGCCATGAATTTCCATAATTTCCGTTATAATCCGTTAACTTCCCTAGTCGTCATTAATATTCGTTATATTATATTGGTTGCATATTATGCCAGGCGAATACTTTGATTTATTGCTTAGACTTGTAGGTGAGGTGGATCCTCAAAATTTCATTCTTTAATAATAATAATAATAATACGGGATGTCCTACCCCATTTGCATAAAAGGCAGCAGGATTATGACACATTGAAAGCATTTACACTATTTTTGAACACGTCTTGATGATCATAAAATATTTTCTAATTCCATTATAATAATAATAAAATCTCTACAAATTTATGTTGGAGGAAAACTGAATTTCAATAAATAATAATGAGTGTAATATTCTATGAGGAAAATGATAATTGATAAATGATCAAAAATGATAAATTATTTTATGATTATAAAAACAATTGTTTAATGGTTTAAGAGTATGGGATCTCATGATCTTTAGATACTCGTAGTATTGGACATTCTTGAAACGAAGCCTAATGATTCTACTTCTAAGTGGAATAGTGTTGGTATTGGGATACATGATTTATTCCCCGATTCACTTATGTGTTTTCTGAGTTTAGCTCAGGTGGTTTGAGGTTTTGGACCTCTGATAAAATGGGATTTATGCGGGAGTGATATCCTGTCCCCTAATTGTATTAATTGCTTCGAATGTCAGTCCAATAACATAGAATTCCCATAAGATAAATGAATGTTGGCCATTGGTTTGTTTAAGAATATAATAACGTCACCTCAAATGTTATGCCGATTCTTGAGACCGCTTGTGTATAATTAGTTTTCAGTGTTATCTATCTTCTAATTAAATCATGTAATTATGAAAAGTACAACCAGATAGTGCAGGCCACAATCATTAGGTGAAGTCTACAGAATATTATTATTATTATTGTCACATTAAAATAATTTTAGTATAAATCATTTGGTGATGTCAAGTGTAAAGTTTATGCAATCTGATATGCTGTGCCGTTAAGTGCTATTCTAAATGGTGTATTCCAAACCCGCAATTATTACGTCATAAAAAACAGTGAAATGCGTGTGTGAAATATCGTCGAAATCTTGTAAATAATAAATGTAAATAATATACTTGAGGGTAGGACAATTATGAACTGCATCATTTAAGTCAGGTTTAGATATTTTTGTGTGTGGTATGGGAGGTTATGCAATCTCGCTTGTATAGGGTAAAAATGATTGTTATAAATCAACCATAGTCAAACCCATGAACTATATCGAAGTGTGACATTGCTTTTTCTAGTTTGAGAAGCATAATCGAAGGCTAATTGCTGACACCGCTGTGCAGTTATTTCGTCATCAAGGGAAGTGATGATTTTTTTTATCTTGTTGCCATCAGGCAGTTTCTTTTGAAATAAGAATTTGGTGAATTGGTTTTATCTTAATATATGTGTTTCCACTTTATGTTGTATTGTGTGTCTTTCCTCATCCTTTACGCGGAGCATGGGTGCAGTGTGTAGTAAATACCTTGCCCAGCCCAGGACGCCCTGAGATCAGATCTCGTGCTCAACACTGTGCTCATGTTGCCTCGCATGTGGTCGCCTGTCCATCCCAGGTGGACAGACGGACACAATATACCTTGACTGTCGTAGTGTTAAATAAGAAAATTAGTACTGTACCCGAAATTCACATAGCCACCACCTATTATCTGACGGATGGAAAGGATCACAAGGGCTGTTGATACCCAGCTAGATAAACCAAGAAATCCCCGCTAGATGGTTAACTAGGATTCTCCCGGTGCATGATATTTACTAAAACACGATAGTACTACTACCTAGCTACGTACAAAAACTCCTACGATAAAGTATGGTAGGACGAGATTCTCGGAATCTCGAGGGTGAACGGTTTAATATGTGGGCGCCAGTACCTAACTCATTCCACCAGCGCAATTAATTATTCAATGAAGAGATCGTCAAGTTCTATAAAAAGGAACAGGCAAACTAAATAGTGTCTGCAAGCGTTTATTCAGGACAACACATATTAACAATGTCCAATAACACATAATCAGATCACACGTTGAAAATAAAATAAATATGGACTTCTTCTGGAAGTAAGATATACCGTGAATTTCGGTGTCAGGACTTCTCTCTGTCCTCATTAAGTCAAAATTAAAATATCTAAAATAGACGTCACGTCTATAGAATGTTTAAAAATATCAACCACTTGTTGATCACACTGTAGTTCGAGAAATGATTATATCTCGTACAAAAATACGCCGTTTTATACATAATTCCACCCTACATGATACATAAACTCCTTAATATGTCATTCCTATAAAAACTGCATTCATAATAGAATATTTTAAAATTTCAAATTATTATTATTATTAACATTTATACTATGTTCAAATTTATCGTGACCCGCACGATATTTCTACCTTCTCTCCGATCTTTCTAGATAACAATGTCTATTTCTTTACTTCTTTCTCATTGTAAGATTCACAACTATCCAGTTTACTATCACTATATTCGTCACATCAATATGAGCATATGTAGCGAGCAATGAAGCTTATTACTGTTCAGGATTAGTCTTAATAATTAACAAAAACGATAGAATAATGAAATATACGACAGACGATCATCGTGGTTATTGCTTATTCGATAATAGTGCTTTGCGGTACTAGACATTACATTTTACACATCGCATTGTCCATATGTCATTTCACATTGACAACATTGTCGCTTATACATTTAACAGATCGCTATACACACGTCGTCAACATTTGAAATATTCACACACACCGCTTTTACTGAACAAGTTCCTCAGTTTGCGTTAGCTATACGCATACATTTCAACAATAACATGTCTTCACATCGCAACTTAATAACAGCATGGAATTCCAATAATTAAAATAAAAAAACCATTTCTACACACCTCTGGGATGCATGAAATTCAGTAAGTCTACTAGCTATGCACGACTGCGTGATATAACTTTCAACTTACAAACCTCTAATGATTATACATTTCTCCTCGTGCTTTAAATACTGTTAACTTGTCCCAACCTCTAAGCATTATCATTTCATTTCAAAACATTTCATCTCATTATAAATGGTAGCGTTTCATTAGCGATATTACCTTGCCAACTTCACTTATTAAAATCCACGTTCATTTAACCATTACATTTTAAGATCCATCTCCGCATAATCATTGAATTTAAATAAATAATTCTATCCTCACATTTCTTAATATATTTACTGAACAACTGGTCATTCCAACATTATCAAACCTCACATAGAAATGCGTCGATGTCTTTCATTACATTCTCATTACTTTATATTTTCACCGCTACCTTAGCGTTGTTATATTTCCACTCTTACAATTGAGCTATTAATTCCTCTTTCAAATATATTATAGTCAACAACTTGTTGCTATCTTCCTAGTAAAATGCAATGACATTCAATATTGAATTCAGTTAGTTGTATTTAGAAATCCTCAGATTTAAATAACTTGTAATTATGAACAACTTCATAACAATACTGATATATTCATTAAATTCGTCAAATACAATACAATGAAGTATTTATAATATTCTTATGCTTCCCAAAGCATTGTATAATTTTATCGTTGAATAATTGATATATTATGCTGAAGCATAATCATGAAACATTCCTAAAATATATTGAAATATTATGATGAAGTATAATGATGAAGCATTCCACACTTTATAAAACGGATTCGAATACAACAACAAAAATATTCGCTATCAAAATTCGCAACGGAGAATAAAAATTAATTTTACGTAACGTCAAAAACGATACACGCTGACGTTTAAAAGTATTAACATGAAATTGCAATTTAAAAATGAATTACCAAAGCCAAATAAACATGAAAATACGATGGTCACCTAACTACAAAAATATTGGTCATTCTAGATATCACAAATAAGGCAATCAACTACTAAATATATCAAAAACACTGTATCTACCTTCGGCCCGTATAAATCTTCTGATAACCTGGGTTATTGATGAAGAAGACGCCTGCATTCCTTGATAACATTCCAGGGATTGTTGAAAGTCAAGCGGGATTGCCTGGATGCTAGGAGTTCGAAATAGCTGAGCTGGGCCGCTCCACAGCGATATCTCTCCGCTGGCCTGGGGTCGGACCAACGGTGCCATCGCTCGTTCCTCGGGTCTCGAACCTGGATCGCCCGTACGCATTCGAACCAGATGGTTCTGTCGTATATTCTCTTCAAACGTCTCCTCTCTCGGAGATCATCCGTGAATTTATAGTATATCGAGGTTGTATATTGAGATTTCCGAGTTGATGTTGGAAACTCATGTATTTGCATATTTGTTAGTGACTTATGTGGACTGCTGATGATAGTGCAATTCCACATTCTCATGTAAATTCCGTCGTTGCTATTAGGCCACCTCTGAAATCCACATAACTGTGTTTTGGTTAGTTCCCTTCCATGTATTTAGTAGCTCATGTCTCCACGTGTAGTATTCATGTTAAAGTATCCTCGCCGACTCAAATTCAAAAGCATGTAGAATATTTTGAAATGATGGATAAAATATTCTAAGTCGCAGGTATTTCTTTGTATATTCGTTGTAGAATTCTTGTGGATTAATTACATCGTATATGCTTCTTCTGTATATCTTATATATGTCGACTTCCCTATAAAAGTAGAACAACGAATTCACTTCTTTAATAGCTGTAGATATTTCAAGTAGTCCTTCTCTTGTATAATAGAATTTCAGCGAAGCTGCCTCACGTTGCTTGACCGATGAAGGTATCGTCCTTCCCGTCAATTTTGACATTCTCTGGGGACCTCGGTTCAGTGTGTTTCTCGGAGCTCGAAAATTATACGTCTTGCCTCAACTAGACTTCAAAGTGGAATAATTTCTCTGTCGCTATGCGGCTCCCCTCCTTGATTTTGAAAATGGCGTCTTTCGGCGCGAACAATGATTGTTCCCTTCATGATTAAATATTGCCTAACTGGGCTTTCAACTTAAAATGTTATACAATCGAATGTGTTTTATTTTCAAGTAGCTCCATATTTTTGTCGAGTAATTACTTATAATTGTCTTAAATAGTAATTATAATAATTAGCTGTGTATTATACTGTATTAATTATTTCATTGGTTTAGGCGGTGTCACATAACTTCTCATCGACGCGTCTGAGAGAGGGGGCCCGTGCAGTACACGCGTTTGCATAGTCCCGTGTGCATAAAGTCGCGCGCCATAAACATTCTCCCCCCTCTCTCACTCGCTTGACGAAAATTGGTGTCTCCTCGCGAAGCCTCTCAAGGACTTGTCGACTAACGGCCTACTATAAATCTCATTTAACCAATGCTAATACTATTCTTCAATAAAAACATCGTATTTCTCTGCTCATTTTATCATTTTATACAGCTACGCAGCGAAGTCTCTGCTCTTGGTTGCGTTTAAATGCACCCCTGTAATGCAAATAGTATACTCGTTCCCTTTAAATGGAAACATACAAATTGTTACGTAAAACAGGTTCTATCCTCGCCTCACGTCTTTCATTGGACTCCTTTATATATGGGTTCTGTACCGTATTTATATTGATGGCTTAAGTCATGAAATGTATAATTTTTGAAATGCCCTTACGTGCCTGTACGTTGGGCAAATAAGTAAATAATCATAATGTGAATATGTGTTGAGGGGAAGGAGCTCCAACTACATTAATTGGTTGCGGTGTATTAGGAGCATGTCTGATTGGAATCCAATTTTCTATATAAATATTAAATCAGATTCTTAAATATGAGTACGATTACCATTTTATCGTAAAAACAATCTAAATAAAGCTACCTCAAATTAAACATGAGCAATAGTGCGTCAGTTTGAGGAACATCCATATCAATTTCCTTAACTTCAATTTCCCTGTCATATAGATTACAATAAATAACGACAATTGAATAATCTCACGATCAAATAAGAATTAAACTATGCTGTCGCCTAAACATTGTGACCCTAGGCTCGTGTCTATTTTGTATAAAAACCTAAATCCTGCCTTGCATATGTAAGTGATTTAACTGGGGCATAGTTTCTTGATTATAGGCTCTGATGCCGTATGCCGTGTCTTAGTGGTTTTCCTACATTCGCACTCAGAGCGTCCGCAGGATATTTTCAGCAAGTAGAGGGAATTTGACAGGAATACCTCGAGGATAACAAATCGTTCGTACGTCTGATCTGACAGGGCACTAAATAGAGAAAGAGAAGAGCAATTAACTTTCATTAAATTTCTCCCAATTAAATCATATTAGGTATCCGCGAATCAACTGTACTGCGGGTTATTCCATAAACCCGATCTGCACCACTTTCAATTTTGTTTCAATTGTGGAATAACAAGCTGTACCACAAAATATTATCATTATTATTCTGTGTGGGTTACAGCCGGACAACAGACCTCTCATTAGACAGAAGACTACACAATATTGAAGATATCCGATTTACTAGTCTGCAGAGAAAATATTATTCATCCTCGTTTCTAGTGTCATGTCTCGTATATCCACTTGATTATGCGACACAGCAAATGTCGGGATAGTACTTCATTTCAAGTCCCAGGGCGCCTACCCCAATCCGAGAATTATTACAATTGCACACAAATTTACCATCACCGCAGACACGATTATATGGCAAATTCAATACGCACCCATGTACACGTGGCCGATGGCTAAGATGACCCAAACCCTTAAAATGAATTAACAAAAAACAATAACAAGCTACTGCAAGATCATGCATTTTTATTTATATATGGCACGTATCCTCCAGAGAGTCCTGGTGAACGTCTTTCTTGTTGACTCCCGTGATCCACTCAAATATAAAGCCATAATTGAATGTTATGTACGTACAATTCTTTGTCATGTTTTATATTGAGGTGGCACTGGTCATTAATCATTAACCCTACGTTTATTGAGAAAAATATGTAGCACCATTGCCTTTTTTTGATGTGTAACATCTTTCCACTAGGTTGCTGGATATTTTTGTGAGAGTGATTTTGAAAAATGAGACGGAAGTGGATCGGACGGAAGTGTGTAAGACGCACTGCCAGCTGGATCATATCCTCCCCGGCTGCTGTGGAATGTATATCTCATACGGATTACGTCAAGGTTTGAAGGCGCCATTACAAGTATTCCTACAATAAATCATCTTCAAGTTGTCGTTCTTTGGTGTAAAAATATTCATTATATCATATTATCTGATAACAATTATGATTTATTAAGGGTATGTTTTTCAATCTTTGGATAAAAGTGATCAACACTGTCATTCTGACTGTAAACGCTCATGCGAACTCTGGTGTCAACTAATTGAACACAAAGAACATGTCACATGGTCGAAGTCTTCGTATCAGTATTTAAATGATTATATGCTTTAATATGACACATTGTAAGCAGTCGGCAATTCCGGTATTATGTTTCTGCACAATGGCTATTCAAATATTAACCCACATAACGGTAATGCAGTCATCAATATAATATATATCGTGTTTATGCGGGAATTAGACAAGCCTTCATGAACTATTACTGAACACAGTCTCTTTACTTACAGGGGGGCCTATTCATAAGGCATTTTAAACTCAATTTCACGCAGAAACATTATCGAAACAAGCAAAATATAAATGAAACTTAATTCCGTAATGCAGTATTATCGGAACGTGAAAATAAGTCACCATCTTGGTCGAAATAGCCGTGCTGTTAGCACCTTTGACTGTCAATCTAGAGATCTTGGGTTCAAATCCCGGACGGGATATATATCTTTGCTACCAGATTATCATTGTAAACGATATTTATCATATCAATATGACTCATTTTAACAGAATCCATGTGGAATTACGTGTTGGTCTGGGAATCAAGAGGTCCGGGAACTGGGCAAACTTTTCATGATCTACTGCTGTGCGCACTGCATTTACTCGCAAGTTGGCCTATTTATAAGGAATTTAAAGTTATGAGCGGTGTCGCGTCTATTAATCTAGTTGATCCATATCGTATTCCTTATTTAGGCTAGTGCTGGTGGAAGCTACAAATCATCTAAGAAAATAAGTTCCGTATTATAAACTACAATATATGTAAAACACTCCCTTTTACATTAGGTTAATATTTGTACCAATAATATTAGAAAATATCGGTGTATCAAAAATTTCACGTGAGGTTTCTTCTATGTCAGATGTTACACATCATATGCGACTATTGTAAGGCTCGTAATATTTTTATATTTTGAGTTTGTAGGCCACTTATTTGGGCTATTTAAATGTATACAGGGCGTAACAAAAAGGTACGGCACTAAATGCAGGACACATTCCTCACACGTAGACGAAGAAATTATTTTATATGAACATGGGTCCGGAAACGCTTCGTTTCCATGTTATACCCCCTTGTCTCCAATGCATAAATCATGAAAAACACACAAGAACAGAACGTTCGAATCCTGGGGATCATGCACTGTTACTTCTGGTTACCTTGTCATTACCGTAGGTGCACCGCCAGTGTTTTGTTTAACATGGCCGTGTTGTCATGCGACTTACGGCGGTAACATCAACTATTCTTGTGATCAGTACGACCTTGGCAAGCACACGGGTTACTACGGCCAGTTCATCACAGACTTGGCTCGTGCAATGGCAGTGTACACAAATGCAGAGATGGCAGATGCCCATTTGATGTATGGATTAGCAGACGGCAATGGCGCTCACGCTCAACGTTTGTACAGATTTCCAGGACGAAGGTGCCCAGACAGGAAATCGTTCCTAGCCATTGATCGTCGGCTGAGGGAATATGGCGCACTTCAGCCTGATCCGCACGACTGGCGGTGGCATAGAAGGACGAGGACACCGCAACGGCAGGCGGCAATTCTTCATGCATTAGACGACGACCCTAGTGCCAGTACAAGGCAAGTAGCTGCAACATGACTGTGTCACACGAGGACCAGCTGTATCCATACCATTTACAGCGTGTGCAGGCACTATCAGCAGCTGATTTTCCTGCACGGGTACTCTTCTGCAAATGGTTTATTCAACAAAGTGTCAACCCTAATTTTAGTGCAACGGTGCTGTTCACATATGAGGCGTCGTTTCAACGCGATGAGATTGTGAATTTTCACAATCGGCATGTATGGGCTGACGTCAATCCGCACGCAACTGTAGAAGCAAGTCATCAACAAAGATTTTCAGTCTATGTTTGGGGTGGCTTTGTTGGTAACTGTTGGGTAGGGCCTCACGTTCTTCCACCACGACTCAACGGAGAGGGTTACCATAATTTCGTGGAGAATGTTCTGCCTGATCTGTTAGCAGATGTGCCTCTAGCTGTGCGACAAAACATGTACTTTATGCACGATGGAGCACCACCCCATTTTAGTGTTAATGTCCGTCGGCTTCTAAATAACAGATTCGGTGACAGATGGATAGGTAGAGGTGGACCAATTGCCTGGCCTCCACGCTCTCTGGACCGAAACCCACTGGCCTTTTATTTGTGGGGACATTTGAAAGCTCTTGTGTATCGAACCCTTGTACCAGATGTTCAGAGTCTGCGTGCCCGTATTATGAAGGCTGCGAAACCATACGTAATACTCCAGGGATACGTCAGCGCATCCAAGTTTCACTAGGACGGCGGGTTGATGCATGTATCAATGCACACGGAAGGCACATTGAACATCTCCTGTGACAAAGAGCTGCATGTGGAATGCTGGTATGTTCTATTCTTGTGTGTTTTTCAAGATTTATGAGTTGGAGACAATGAGGTATAACATGGAAACGAAGCGTTTCCGGACCCATGTTCATATAACAGAATTTCTTCGTCTACGTGTGAGGAATGCGTCCTGCATTTTGAGCAGTACCTTTTTGTTACACCCTGTATACAGAGAATGTTAAGATAATACAATGAAGTCAGTTTGATTACCTGGTTGGTAATAACATAACCTTTGAGAAAATGAACAGATCAATTAACCACAAGTAGAAATGATTAAACCAAAGATTTTGTTTAATTAGGGAAATATATTGTAGATTAACTTTGATACATGCTAGATTATGATTGAATATTAAAACAGAGGATTGAAAAATGAAAGAATTGAATTTTATGAAGAGGAAGCTTGAAGTTCACTGATCTAAGGTCAGGACACAGTGACGCTGGTGGCCTCTATGACTCAAAATATGAATTTGATGTAACAGACCTTGCAATCAATACAGCAATGATGTGTGAGTAAGCACAAAGACGCTGGGGTATAGTACAAGTTTCGTATGGGAATGAGTCGGGCTTTAGAAATAAGAAGGAAATAAATAAGAATAGATGAATATTCAAATAAAAATTAAAATATCATGGTCTAAATTAAAGAATTATTGCCTACATAATTCATTGATAGACGAAACAATTAATAAATGTTGATAAAATGTATCATTGAAATTAAACTTACGTTAGGAATTGTTTTGTGATTAATGAAACTGCGAATGTTATTACAAATTCTGATGGTTATGGTGCAAGCAAGGTGTCACGTCGAAAGATCAAACTAATCCGAGGATATCGCATCTGCTCTGAATAAGTTTTACCCACTCCAAACGTTTCTTGTGGCCTCCGAAGAGGCCGAGTGCAGGTCTTTCTAGTCGACGCCCGTGGGCGACCTGCGCGTCGGAATGAGAGATGAGATGAAAGTGGACAAGGATGTGAACAGAAGCGGCCGTGGCCTGTCAGAATGTATAGTCCCAGCATTTGCTTGGTGTTGAAAATGGGGAAACCACGGAAAACCATTTCAAGGACGACCGACGGTGGTGCTCGAACCCACGCGTCTACCGAGTCAGCAGAGAGCTTGGCTCCAAGACCTAACGCTGTGCTTTAGCGAGCGTAGCCACCACTGTCAGTACTCTAATAAGTGATTATGCCAATGGTAGAGGGGTGTGTAGGGTGTCCTTTCCCTGAATGTCTGCCCTAGATAATCTGAGATTTGGGTAGGCATATCTTCCTAATTCAACAGGCAATGGCTATCCTACCAATACTCGGGTAACTGAATTCAGTACCGGGTGAGTTAGCCGTGGTCGTTACGGCATGACTACTGGCAGTCGCTCAGATCCGGGAGGCGAGGAGGTTCGAATCCCCCCACCGGCAACCTTGAAGATGGTCTTCTGTGCTTTCCCATCTTCCTTCCAGGCAAATGCCGGCGTTGGTCCCTAATGTTTTAGATCCCTTAGTTGGGGGGGGGGGGGGGGTAGTTAGAGCTAAAATATTAGTGTCACTGTGCTAATTTGGTAGGTTGTTTCTAAATGATGGCAGCTTCCCGTAGCTGGGAGGGCTTACCAGTGTAGCGTGTTGTTTGATGTTCAAATGCTAGGGGGTGTTCTAAGATGCAAGAGCCTACTAGGGGATGAACCTCTGAGTGCAGGCTAATATGCCGGCCTGCCAGCTGGACGGAGTGAGTGATATAACAGCCGTGCTTATGTCAGCGGCTCGCTGCTATGCGGTCGCGTGCGGGAAACACAATGAAACCTGAGCAAGCAATTACTGGCTACTAGTCACGGTCAATCGTGACGAGAGTCAGGAAGGGTATGAGGATGTGAAGAGGCGTGTAATTACCAAGACAAGTGTAGTTTACTGACCAAGTGTTTATTGGTCAGTGAGTGTGAAATTGTAAGTCCCTTTTAGGGGAATGTAAGCGATGATACAAGTTAAGTGTACAAGATTGTGGATGGGTGTTACAAAGTAAAGGATATCTGAACACTTGCTGAGTCTCACCTGATGATGGTAGCTGGAGCAGGGCCTTCGGCGACACACACTGTATGACAGATAATGCTCCCAAAAGGCCTCTCTTCTTATAGGTCCTGCCGTTGCTTAGTCAGCATTCCATTGACGTAGCTGCCCCAGTTAGTTGTAGTGTTAATGTTTATGAATGTGTTGCAAGTGGTTGGCTAACCTCCGGAGTTGGGTGGCCGCCTCTTGCCGTGTAAAAGTGATGTTCTGGTCTTATGATGTTTGCCAGTTGGGGGTGGTTTTTAGTAGATGATGGGGGGTGGCTCTCAGGGGGTACAGCCCCCCGGGCCTGTACAAGTCTTCTTCTTCAATTAGTTCGCGTCCCCGCGAACGGGAACGGAACGTGGAGTGGGGGTGTTGATGTGATGGACCGTTTTGGATTCCTCCTTGTACTTCTTCTTCTTTTCTTCTGTGTTGATGTCGTGTAGGGGTAAAGATGTCGTGTTGATGCGAGATCAGCTTGTGTTCAGAGGGGTAGGTTTTGGGATATACATATGATAATTTAAAACAGTTCGTTTAAAAAGTTAACATTTGAAATATTAGAAAGTACAACAACAAAAAATTGCGTAATTTTGACACTATATATGTGTTGGTATTGTGCAGGGAGGAAAAAACCCAGGGCTGGACGGGTGGTTGTGCCGTCCGGCGCTGTATTGGGGAAAAAATTGCTCCCTGTAATGTTTTAGTGTGAAAGATGGAAGAAAATAGAGAAAAATAGTTGTCCCAGGGTATAAGTTAAAGGAATATGTAAAAAATAGTTTATTGCGTTGGGGTAAAACGGGACACCTTCACAAATTTTAAGTTAGAAGGGTAGAAAGGAAAGTCAATGTGTACATGTGTGTGATAAATAAAAATATGTGGCATCATTGGTAACAAATTTTGTGTGAGGTGCCTCTTAACAGTATTACATTATTTTCTTTTACATTAGTCACTTATATCTATCTTAATTATTTTATACCTAGACGGCCGTGTCTACTGTACCTTGCGTGTACGCTACCCTTTGTATTCATGTGCCGTCTCATGGCTAATCCTGTCCGGCCGTTTTCGGTGCAGTTTAGTGGTCGTGCTGCTGATATACCCCTATCCTGTGGATCATTCTCAGTGGGCGAATGCCTCCACACTTGACAGTAAGAGTCGCCGCCACAAATCGGTTGCGCCCTTAGTGTCGTATGTTACGTCACATCTTTGACGCTATTTTCTTTATCTGTCAGTAGGCCTGATACCCCACAGGTATCAACCCTGCTGTTCAGATTTCTGTGTTCTGGAGTGTGGCTGTGAAAGAATGATAGTGAGTGTGTTGCATTATGTTAGAATGTGTACAAATTAGTGAGAAAAACTGGTGCATAATAATAGCATGGCACAAAAACATGTTGCTGCTGTATGGCAGTGAAATCATCGTCACCAGTGTCATGTATCTGGTGTCGCCGTCTGTAAAGTGGAGAAGTAAAAAAAATAAAAACATGTAATCATTAGCGTAATCTCCATATCGCCTCTTGTGTCGGCGTGTGTACTTTCTGAAATCAAAATTACATGTATTATAATCTGTCAATACACTCGTGTCGTCCGTCTTGTTCTTTGTCTGGCGCCTTCTTATCTTACCTTACTCTATACCTTCTTATGCCGGCTATGACTTTGTGTGTATTGTTATGTCTTCTCAGTGTATCCCAATGTATGAGTGTGTGCTTGTTCGGTGGTCCACCTTACCTTATACCATGATCATTTTTGGGTTCCACTCCTTGGTGCAGTGTTGTAGTTCTTTGCTGAAATATAAAATATGTTAGCAATATCCTTGGCCAAATATATATATATTGCGCACCTATCGCGCAGCGCCGTTTAAGGGTAGGGTTGCGGTGCTACCGCCCCTGAGACTTCTTCGGCGTCTCGTGTATTATCTAGGTCGGTCAGCTCCAGTGGCTGTACCGTTTACCTCGCTGGTGGGTCGGACGGCTTCAGTGCCTCCACCCTGTAATGTTTTTATCGGTAATTTATCGATTTATCGGACTTATCCTGGCAACGTCTAGCCGCCAGGTGCCGAAATATTTTGCCTTAATCTTACTTATCTTAATGTATTATATCCTATTGTGTTATCGGGCTTACCCTGGCAACGGATTTGAGTCGCCAGGTGCCGAGTTATGTAGTCTAAATTATGATAAATGAAGAAAAAAAATTGATATCTATAAGCCGAATGGTTTTGCCTTAATCTATTGCCGAAATATGCTGTGCTATTATTGAGCAACAGCGGTTAATAAATTTGCTTAATTCTAAGTTGCGTGTCAAATGCAACTGTCTTACATGCAAAAATTTTGACCAGAGCGATCGCCTGAGGCAATTTACTTTCTCAGATCACCACCCGCACGTATTCTAGAAACACCGGTTGTCTCTAGAACCGACGGATTCCGCTCCCTTAATATTAGTTGTCGACATTTATGCTAATGATTAATACTAGTAATTAATAAAGTCGCAGTCGACTGCGGTGCCACAAAGCAAAACGCCTCGCCGTTGTACTTGCCTGTGTTATCATTTTTGGGCCTGCCCACTAAAACCCCTGTGAGGGCTCGCTGTGCTCCTCATTTAGGATCTCTGGCTGCCCGCTGCGTCACCATTTATGTGGGCATTGGACATTGTTCGGGAAAAATCGTCCGATAAAATAGTGTCATCCGGGAATTTTAGCGTCCGGGATCCTCTTCGCCCATATTGGCAGTATTAATAACATCCGGGAATTTTAGCTTCCGGGCTCCTCTTCGCCGATATTGGCATTGTTGGGTTGGCCCACATGAACCCCTTTAGACAGCTCGCCGCATGCCTATTTAGTATCTCTGGCTGCCCGCTGCGTCACCATTTAATGTCTCTGGTGACCCGTTGTCAGCCATTTATGTGGACGCGGGATCGAATGACCGCCTTCATTCCATATATATTATTGATTATTTGTTAATTCATTCTTCATTTGTTTGGTTGTCTTCACCTGTGCTACGCGGGGCAAGGACTTGTCGGATCTAGGGTTGATCCCGCTGAACCCTAAGATCCTGCTTCACTCCTGCGAGTAGGAGACTACTTCCCGCCATGGAAGTTCTACTTACTTACATGCTAAACTAGTAGTCTAGTCGTAATTTGGTCGTCCCTTGGTTCCTCTCCTGAGTCCGGTGCGGAGTTGGCTATTTCTCCCCCCGTTCGTCAAAAGTCTCCCCAGCAGGTCTGGCTTCGATGCCCGTAGCACATAGTGGGTGTAACATCTCTTCGTCCTGGGGACAGGCTAGGTACACCTAGGATTCCGAAGTTTGCCCGTGCTAGGTCATCGGCGCTTCGACCTTACGTAATTCGTCCTTTTGGTCTGGGTTTGTTAAGCCAACTGGGGTAGGGCTCATCATCGCCTTCCCCAACTCTGCTCCTGTGTGGTGCCTCTGTCCTTCTGCTTACGCTGTCATCACCATTCAGCGTGTCATCAGATTCCTTTTGTGTTAATAAAAAAAATAGTGTGCTCTGTAAATAATTTACTGTGTAAATAATGTAAAATTTTCAAGTGTTCTGGGGTTGTAGAATCTTCTAAATGCATGGACTACTTTAGGTCTGTAGTCGCCATGTCAGATGTCTAGCGTTGATGCCTTGTGGAATTTCCTGGAGGCGTTAGTAGGTTTCCATGTCGTTGGGTACCTTGTTATTAGGATCCGGGGGGTGTTATTTATTGAATAGGCTTAAAGCATGGTAGGATAGGGTTGCGCATCTTTGGACTCCATGTTAATGGTGGCCTGGAGCCGGTGATGCTATCAGGATGTCTTTACAGTGAGTGGACGGGGGTAGGTATTTCCCAGGTTTGCAAAAATTTTCAGAAATTGCCATGCAGGTTCAATAATAATAACCCAGGTGTGTGGGTAGGATATTTCATGCGTGCGGATGGATATGAGGCGTATCCGCTCTCATTTAAGGATAGGTGTAGGTCGAGATATGATAATACTATGTCCCTTGCATGCGGGATTATTTAATAAGAAAATATTTGTTAGTTTAAGTTTGGCCGCATCTCTTTATTTTGAGATGTGCATTGCGATTGCTATTCTTTCTGACACACCCCTAAGACTCGGGTGTTAGCATTGAGAGCCAGGGCGTAGTGAGCCCTCTCATTAAACGCATGAAGTCTATCAACCCCGATGTATATTTTGGCATGTAGTTTAGCTGTATTTATGTGTTTATGTGTTTGTGTTGGCTAATGTTGTGAGTGACAAGGTTATGGAAGGAGGAAGGTGGTATAATGGTAGCCCGTAGGTGGTGTCTTGGCCATCGTGTTGGCACCATCCATCTCTGCTCCTGTCATCCTCACTTGGTCAATATCCGCTTTCTATCCGCTCTTTGGGATGGTTAAATGCGGTGACGCTGTGACGTCACGGCCTAATCTGGTCTCTCATCTGATGATGTTAAAGTAGCAAGTGAATTTGTAATGTGACTGGTCATGTCCTGATCGCCTATGATGGTTTTGGGATTAAAAAGTAAAAAGAGAAGTAGTTATTGGGGGGGGGTTGTTCCTTCAGAGCACCTGTCTGTATTCGCCCCTGATTAGTGAGCGCGTGTGGGAAAGACTTGGTCGTAATTGTGATTAGCGCAGCTGCGTGTGTGTGGCTATGTTCCGCTACAGCATGCGGGCGGGTGGTCTGTTATCGCCTAAGTCCTATCGTGTGTCGCGTGGCTGAGTGTCAGGTGGGGCGTGTGTTTTGTCATCATCTTTGTAAACATGCTCCTATGGTCCTAAGATAATATGGCCCACAGTATCTGCATATTGCCAAATGCCAGGCCTATTGTAACACTGCTGAATTCTGTGCCAATATTCATGTGTACTGTATGTTAGTGTTGGTATAGTTTTTGTTTTTGTATGCTAGTGTCATCATATTTGTGTGCCATCAGCACGTCTGGGTGCTCTAGGAATGTCTACCGGCAACAATGTTGAAATGCGCGAGAATTTGCAACGCAGTGGTGTTGTGTTTATGTTTTCATATGCTTGTATACGGGTAGTCTTTGATGTTACGTATGTCGGCTGCCGGAACGTGATTTTTGCCAATGTCTGAGTGTTGTCACTGTTTGGGATTCCGGGCGGGCCAATGTGTCAATCCGTCCTGTTTTTGCTAGCAACGTTGTATGGACACTTATTCCATAAGACCTTTGCCTTGTGAAATTGCTATACTTGTGTTTGGGAAATCTATTTCCTATGTTTGGTGTAATCGAAATTTTGCATGGTGTTTGGCCGGAGAAAATGTGGTGTTGCCTGTTTATGTACTTGTATGGGGCCAACTTCCGTCTGAATGGGATTCTGAATTTTTGTTTTCCCTAGCGTCCGATTTTTACTGGGCATTCGGACCCGCGATCCCGTGTAATTCTCCGTGTTTCATGTCTGCGTTGTCTGTTGGGATTTTTGCCTTTCTAGTGTGGTTTCTGATTGTGTTTTTCGCGCCAAAAATACCGTTGGTTAGTTTGTTTTTGGCACGACTGTGTTGTGTGATCGTGGGTTCGCACCCGCCTTGGTTTAAGGTCCTGGTGTTACGGTTTTTTGTACTGTATGTCCCATGGCACGTGTATCGTGAGTTTGAGACACGCAGATGAAAATACGCTTTGGCGTGAAAAATTTGGGTCTTTTGGAATGCCCCTCGTATTCTAATTTTGAGAGTTATAGGGTTTTGAAACTCCCGTAAATGAATGTGTATGTTCCAGCCAGGCCTGGAGTACGCTTAGTTTGTCCGTAGCTAGTGAAGGTCGCGCACTCACGGGTGTGTTATCGCTGACCCAGCGATAGTATTGGATTACAGTATTACAAGGAACTGTTTTGCCGGCTAGCTGTCTGGCCCAAGTGCCAGGCCAGTGTGTGTATGCTTGCCAGCACGTTTTCGTACTATCTGCATATACAGCGTGTCTTGGGTCCCTCGCAACGTAAAAGAACCTTCCTTTAACTACATGTTGTGGTCCCAAATGTTATGTTATTGTAGGCGTGGGATGAATATATTCTTGTTAGTGGTACCAGATGTCATTATGCATGTGTGTCACTGGGCCGCTAGTTGCGTGATTGGTGACTAGGTGTCGGAGGTGATTTTATTGTTTTATGCGTATATATATGTGTTAGTGGAACTGTCCTTTATTATTCTATCCTCCCATTGGATAGTTACCCGACCTTGCACTCCTGGTATCCAGAAGGTTGCGGGTTCGAGAGCGTCTTTGTCCAGGATAATTATTCCTGGTGCCTTTGAGGCTCGTGTCTCCGGGACAGTTTTGCTAGTGTATTAACTGTTATGTGGCAATGTGAGTTGACTGTGTGCCTTCCAGAAATATGTGGGTTTTCCCAAAGTCTGGGATTTTCACCCTATGGTGTGTATGTTTAGTTTGCGCGCTGTTATGGGGGACGAGAAAAATTCATGTTATAGGCAGTGTAATATATAACGTGTACCTTAGGATCAGATATATGCAGTTCAACTTGGATAATTCGCCTTTCACGGGGAAAAATATTGCGTTATCCAAAATTCGGATTAGGAAAGGAAGAGTAGAGAAAATATATTATGTGACATTGACATAATGCTTCATGCTTACCATAGCAGGTTGCCAGACGGCGGTAATTTGTAAAGATTGTATCGTGTCAGGGAAATCTACTATTTTTGAAAAATACTGTGAGATTCTTGACTGTTTCTCACGATTAGGGCTCTCGGCCATCCCAAAAGAATCTATCAAACTGTAGGAATGGAAAATATAACAAGATAGTCATTTCTACTTGGAAAGACCCGCCTAAGCTCCATGCTGTGGTTTGTTGCTTAGGCTGTATTCGGGACCGTTCTTGCCGACCCTGAGCCGCGTGGCCCAGCTGATTGGCTTCCGCTTGGCTTTGCATATTAAAAACTTTGAATTGTCCACAATATGTCCTGAATTAACCACGATTATAATCCCTTGATGGCCTAAAAAAAAATGCTAGGGGCCATGAAAATATTAGGACAAATTTCAAACTACATAATTTTGAGTTGGCCACGTTTTGCTGTATATACGTGTGAAATCTACCGTTTACAGGGGTGGAATCTGCCCTTTGTGTATCCATTATCGTGTTTCTCACGTGTAAAAGAACCTGCCCGTATATATATTTGTGATTCAGATGACAGTGTGTGTTATACTCATGGTGAAAGTCGTTATCCTCGTTCGAGCGTCATTGCTCGGGAAGGTGGATACTGTCGCCCTGTCACTAGGGCATAGGCCCCTGAAACCCATTGAGGTGCTTCTTTGCTATTTTCTGGAGGAATTTGTAGCAAAGTAAGCCTGGGCCTACTTTCACCGTAGTGCCTGGATGTTGGTCTGAGTGTGTTTGTGTCTGAGGGGCTGATTGTGCTCCACGCTAACCTAGCAGTGTTTATAGGGGTGTGTGTATCCCTGACTGCCCGGCCTCGTGGGGTAGGTAATAAGACCTTTCTTATACCCCGTGTACTGTGTGTTTGCGCCTGGTCAGAGTGCGCGGATGTGTGTTGTGCACCCATGAGGGCCTGAAGGCAACACCCTCTCATGCCTTCGCACCTGGGGTACACATGCTGGTGCCCGCTTCCATTCTGGCAAACTTGCCCTTTGAACTAGCGGTAAAGGCCGTTTAATTGCCTGTGATTGCCCTAGCGATGTATTGGCGTGTAGTCTAATCGATTTCTGGCCTATGGCCACGGTAGACTCCTGTCCTTGTGTTTTCCTATGTGTGTAGATTTGTGTGGGCTTAATCTGCTGTAGGGTGGGCTCTACGTTCTCAGCCCATGACATGTTTACCTCGCGTTTTCCCCCTGTGTTATTACGTGTGCCCGAGAGTCCTGGCGTCAACTCCCTCTCGTTCGTCCGTTTTGAGGGGGTTGGCCTAGGTTCTGCTCCTCGGTTTGGCAAAATTGCCTTCCGAACCGGAGCTGAGGGACGTGTGTTGATGTGACCTTGGCCCTGTGATGTGTTGGAGCCTAGCCTGGCCGTCTTCTGGACTGTGGCCACGGTGAACTCCTTCCCTTGTGTTGTGTAAGTGTCTGAGAGGGACATGCTCGCAAATTGCTGCGTTAGCGTGTCTACGCTTATGTCCTCTCTAGACTGGGCTTGTGGCCCTACCATGAACTCAAAAATGGCCTTGTTAGCCTGGAGCTCGCGATAGTCATCCCAAATTTGGGCATACTGCCTATTGAGGCTCATGGCCTGTTCAACGACTTTTGTGCCACTAGTCCCTATCCGGTGGTGTTCCCTGATGAGTGTTTCCCATTGCTGGAACATAAATTCGTGTCGGCAGTGTAATTGCCAGTGTGCCTTAATGATTTTTGTACGGAGGGTGGAGATTTTCGCTCGAATCTTGCGATTCATAGCGCTGCGGAGTGGCCGGAGAAGTGTCCTTATAATCCGCATATACTGGGCGTGCAGGAGCTGTTGGAACCTTATGAGGTAGTCCTGTCTTGTCTCAAAGACCTTGTGCCAGGCAATTAACTCCTGGTACTCCCCAATGCTCCTCAGCACAGCTAGGCGGTATAGAGGGGCCATGTTGAATCAAGTGTATGTATATAACAAATAAAACTGTGTATGCTCGGCAATGTATTATATCTCTGATTCTTTCGGGGGGGGGGGGGTTTGGTTTGAGGGAAAAAATTCCCTTGTGTAGCTAGTGTGAAGGAAAAAAATAATGCCTTCTAAAAAAATTCTTTTCAACATTTTCGCTTGGCTGCGTGCGGTAGGGGTCGTTTCTACTACGAGGGCTCGTTGTATGAGTCCTACCCTTACTGTGCGTAGTAGCCGCGTCTCCACCAATATGTTTTAGATCCCTTAGTTGGGGGGGTAGTTAGAGCTAAAATATTAGTGTCACTGTGCTAATTTGGTAGGTTGTTTCTAAATGATGGCAGCTTCCCGTAGCTGGGAGGGCTTACCAGTGTAGCGTGTTGTTTGATGTTCAAATGCTAGGGTGTGTTCTAAGATGCAAGAGCCTACTAGGGGATGAACCTCTGAGTGTAGGCTAATATGCCGGCCTGCCAGCTGAACGGAGTGAGTGATATAACAGCCGTGCTTATGTCAGCGGCTCGCTGCTATGCGGTCGCGTGCGGGAAACACAATGAAACCTGAGCAAGCAATTACTGGCTACTAGTCACGGTCAATCGTGACGAGAGTCAGGAAGGGTATGAGGATGTGAAGAGGCGTGTAATTACCAAGACAAGTGTAGCTTACTGACCAAGTGTTTATTGGTCAGTGAGTGTGAAATTGTAAGTCCCTTTTAGGGGAATGTAAGCGATGATACAAGTTAAGTGTACAAGATTGTGGATGGGTGTTACAAAGTAAAGGATATCTGAACACTTGCTGAGTCTCACCTGATGATGGTAGCTGGAGCAGGGCCCTCGGCGACACACACTGTATGACAGATAATGCTCCCAAAAGGCCTCTCTTCTTATAGGTCCTGCCGTTGCTTAGTCAGCATTCCATTGACGTAGCTGCCCCAGTTAGTTGTAGTGTTAATGTTTATGAATGTGTTGCAAGTGGTTGGCTAACCTCCCGAGTTGGGTGGCCGCCTCTTGCCATGTAAAAGCGATGTTCTGGTCTTATGATGTTTGCCAGTTGGGGGTGGTTTTTAGTAGATGATGGGGGGTGGCTCTCAGGGGGTACAGCCCCCCGGGCCTGTACACTAACTATAGGCCACAGCCGCTACCTTCCTACTCCTCGTCCTTACATTCCAACTTCCCTCCCCAACGGTACTTGTGCCTCACCCATTGAGTGTCCGTCTCGAAGCAGCTACAAAACTGGCGAGCCGAACATGTCCTCGGACACTCCCGGCACTAAAAGCCATACGCTAAAAAAACTGAATTCAGTGGTTGTCCACTAGGCGATGGGGCTGCCACATTTCAACGTCAGAAACTACACTAATGGAACAAGTAATTCCATGAAGAACAAAATAGCCTATTTCTATATTGTCCCACGTGTCTTTTCCATTAAAACTCTCTTGTCTATTAAAGGGATATTCCATGTGATATCCTAATAACTTTTGGTTCACGACCTAGTCTTCGCCAATACCATTAAAATGAGAAGTTATGAGATAGAATACCTGTATATAGCTTTCAAAATCAGTGATTAAGTCCCCTCCCGCTAGATAGCATCTTTCTGTAACGAAACATGGAGTTAATCTTAAGGAAAGTTTAAAGTGCGGCTTCTATGATTTACGAAAAGTAAGCTACATAATTTAGTGCCATTTGATTATGATTATCATATTTCACCATACGAAACATTTTTTCAATCACCTGAATAAGATACGAGAAATAAAAATAAAGTTTTAAAACTCCGAACTGATGTCTTGAATTTTTGAAAACAATTGAACATCACTAGATATAGCTCTGTATAAAAATTCGCTTTGCCAAGTTTCATTACTCTATTGAAATTTTTGAAAATCAGAAACCCCTATGAGGTCAAGTTGGCAAGTGACAAGCTAAAGAAAGTAGCAGGTTTCTGCTACCTAGGAAGGAAAATAACCAGTGATGGACGAAGCAAAGAGAATATTATTATAATTGAATTGCAGCCAACGGCCATAGCGGGGTATTTTAATTGAATGCCCATTTGTTCCCCATTAAGTTCAATTTCAAGTACAGTAGTTCCAACTTTGGCCACAAGAGATGCCACTGCCACTGACACCTAGCGGCGAACGTTGGACTTTGATAGAGCGTTTCTAACCAAAAAAAACTACAAATTTAGAAACACACTACCAATTGCAGTGGTAGGTTCTTTTACATGCCAGAAATCTATTACATGGGCCCGCCGGCTTTACTTCCCCTCCGAAGGTAGGCATGCTGAAGGATTTTAACACTCTTAAAAATCCGACGACTTTGGCTGGGGTTGAACCCACGATCTTGGGCATAGCAGTTCACCATGCTACCGACTACGCCACTGAAGCAACACAGAGAATAAAAATATAGGTCAGCTCAGGCAAGGAAAGAATTTCTACAGAAAAGAAATCTTGTGGTGTTTGAAGCCATATTTTCAGTGTTGCCTTAGTAAACAAGAGTTTAGTGCTTTCCAGTCGGTCAACACGAATGTACCCAAAAGAGATGGGTTATTAATATTAATATTAATCTCATGTAATTTATTTCAGGATTAGGGTATAACCCATCTCTTTTGGGTACATTCGTGTTGACCGACTGAAAAGCACTAAACTCTTGAAAAGAAATCTGTTGAAATCAAATATACAGTATATATCTACTTAGTATAAAACAAAGTCCCCGATTCTTGGATTTCACGGGTAATCTCGAGAACATCTCGATGGATTTTGATGCGGTTTTCACCATTCTGTAAAGGATATCTCGAGGATGATTTCTGAACAAAATAATTTATTTATCATCAAAGGAAGCCGAGCAGTAACAATTTCAGTGAAAAAGTCGAAAGAAAACCTGGCGTCCGAGTGCTTTGTAAGCTTACGCTGGGCAAACCGATAAAAATATTTAAATACTGATTGTAAAAGAATTGTTTAGAATGAAAAGTTCTACAAAAAAAGTCCGGGAGAGCATATCTCTATCTTCAATACATCGCCCACTATACGTGCTTTTACGTTTTTATTTCTTCCAACCATGTCCATTCAAATACCGAGGCGACGGTTTACGAGCTAGCTAAGGGCGAGTCTATCACCCCTGTTACAGCCTAACTAGCGGGCGACCCTATTACCCCAGATACAGCCAGCAGCAATCCGTCGAGTCGTATTGAGTTAAGACCTTTAATGTTCTGTGGTTAAGACTTCAGAGAAGGGTGGTTGTGTTAGGAGATTCCCTGGAAGTGCAACTCGGCTTTTCTTCATTTCGCCTCTGAACTTTCCGTTCCGTGAAATACACAGTCAAGTTAAGATTGGACGGAAGTGGTATTTGTGTTTCATGCACCTCGCCATTCCCTGGAAGTGCAAGATACAGCCAGCAGCAAACCGTCGATTCGTGTTTAGTTAAGACCTATAGTTTTCTGTGGTTAAGACTTCAGAGAAGGGTGGATGTGTTTGGAGTTTCACTGGAAGTGCAAGTTGGCTTTTCTTCATTTCGCCTGTGAACTTTTCGTTCCGCAAAATACACAGTCAAGTTAAGATTGGACGGAAGGGAGATTTGTATTTCATGCACCTCGCCATTCCCTGGAAGTGCAACTCGGCTTTTCTTCATTTCACCCGTGAACTTTTCGTTCCGCAAAATACACAGTCAAGTTAAGATTGGACGGAAGGGAGATTTGTGTTTCATGCACCTCGCCATTCCCTGGAAGTGCAACTCTTCATTTCGCCTGTGAACTCTCCGTTCCGCAAAATACACACCTAAGTTAAGATTGGACGGAAGGATGATTTGTGTTTCATGCACCTCGCCATTCCCCTGGAAGTTCAACTCGGCTTTTCTTCATTTCGCCTGTGAACTTTTCGTTCCGCAAAATACACAGTCAATTTAAGATTGGACGGAAGGGGATTTGTGTTTCATGCACCTCGCCATTCTTAAATTACGTCTGACAAGAATCTCTATTTAGTATAAAACAAAGTCCCCGATTCTTGGATGTCACGGGTCATCTCGAGAACCGCCGGATGGAATTTGATGCGGTTTTCACCATTCTGTAGAGGATATCTCGAGGTAGGTTTCTGTAGGAAATACTTTATTTATGATCAAAGGAAGCCAAGCAGTAACGATTTCAGTGAAAAAGTCGAAAAAAGAGCCTAGCGTCCGTGCGCTCTTTAAGCTTACGCTGGGCTAACCGTTAAAAATATCGGTATACTATGAGTGTAAGAATGTTTCAGCATGAACGTTTCTACAAAACAGTCTGTGAGAGCATATCTCTATCTTCAATAGATCGCCCACTATAAGTGTCTTGAGATTGGACCGAAGGGGGATTTGTGTTTCATGCACCTATTAACTTAACTTATTCCCTTTCGCTCGGTGCGGAGCATAGGGCATCCAAGAATGATTTCCATCGGGCTCTGTTTGTTGCCAAGTTTTTGACTTCCCCCCAAGCCTCTCCAACTTTTCTGGCCTCCTCTTCAGTGGTGATTTTCCGTGTCTTCTTTGGTCTTCCTCGTCTCCGAGCCCCTTGAGGATTCCAGTCCAGAGCTCCCCTTTCTACTGCATCATTCTGTTTCCGCAGAGTATGCCCAATCCAGCCCTATTCCCTCCGTTTAATTTGGACTTATATAGGTTGTTGGTTAGCTCTTTGCCACAGCTCTTCGTTTGGGATTATATCTGTCCATCGTATTCGACGAAGACAACGATTGATGAATACTTGAAGTTGGTGGCTGATAGGATTGGAAACTTTCCATGTTTGACATGCATACAGCAGGACAGCTTTCACATTGGTATTGAAAAGTCTGATTTTCGTCTTCCTGGACGTTACGGTTTGTCCAGACTGAATAGAGCTGTACAAAAGTCCCATTTGCCTTTCGTATTCTGCTCTGAACGTCCTCCTCAGCCCCTCCACTTCTCGTATATATATATTTATATATTTCGTACGGCATGAAGATGCAACATACAATTATTTACAAATACAGTATTTACAAGTAAATATAAACAGTTTGAGATCTTGATCTGCAAGTAGCTTTAGTGTTGCTAGAGCTGGATGCCCAATTTCTCTAACCACTCTACAGCTTTATCACTAGCTTGATGAATCTTCTTCATTGTACCATTGAACCTTCGGAGTGGGCAATCCATAGCGATGTGACTGATGGTCTGAGGCACATCTGCACAGTTGCAGATAGGATTCTCGGCAATTTTCCATTTGTGCTTCCAGAACTGACATCTACCGTGTTGAGTTCTTATACGATTCAGCGACGTCCAGCTTTTCCTAGTCTGGCTGCGTGGCTCAGGGGTAACGTTCTCGCTTGCTGAGCCCAAGGTTGCAGGTTCGAAACCTGGCGCAGTCAGCTGGCATTTGAGGGTGCGCAAATGCGAGGGAGCCGTGTCAGTACATTTACTGGCACGTTAAAGATCCCCTTCGGGGCAAAATTCCGGCACCCCGGCGTCTCTAAAAGCCAGGGTAGTTAAAAGGGACGTAAAACCAATAACATTATTATTATTATTATACTTTTCCTAGGAAGGAAACAGGATCCGAGATAAGACCTAATCTGTCTGGATTTGAAGTCAGACACTTGTTGCGCCAAGCTTTATTGACTTGAAACTGCTCTTGGACCAACTTCCTTCCTTGTCTCCAAGAAGGATTCCGGGATTTCAGCCTGAGATCATTAGGTGAGCAGTCCAGATGTATTGGCAGGAGAGGGTTGTCACAACATTTAAACCATTCTCTCTTCAGTGCCATTTGTCTTCGAAGATGAGGAGGCGGGAAGTTGTAGAATATTGGTAACCATTCCAAAGGTGTAGATTGGATGGTTCCTGATACAGTCCTCCTTGAGTCGTTCAGCTGTACGTCTATCTTCTTTGCATGGGGACTGTTAAGCCACACTGGGCTGCAATATTCTGCTACTGGATACACTAGGGCAAGTGCTGTAGTTCTGCGGGTGGATGCTGTTGGGCCCCAGCCCGTTCCTGTGAGTTTGTGCAGGATGTTGTTGCAGGTTTTGTTCTTAGCAGATGTTTTGCCTAGATGTTCACTGCAAGTCAAGGATCGATTCAACATGACGCCTAAATATTTAGGATGAGGATTGAATTTCAGTGGATGACCACGGTATTGAACCCTAGGAATGTAGTTGGCCTGACTGTTGCTCAGATAAAAGCAGCTGACCTCTGTTTTTGCTATATTTGGTTTTAGTCTCCAGGTTTTGAAGAACGTGTCGATTCTGTAGAGATCTTCCATAAGTACGGTTTCTGATGTTCCAAAGTCATTGGACTGAACTGTCAATGCAAGGTCGTCAGCGTATATGAACTTACTAGCACTAGTAGGAGGTAAGTCTGCGGCGTAAATATTGAACAGCAATGGGGGAAGGACCGATCCTTGTGGTAATCCATCATTCAGTTTGTGAAATCTGCTTACGTTGCCATTTAGGTGCACTTCAATCACTCTGTTAACCAGCATATTATTCAGGAGGATGGCAAGTGTCTTGCAAGGGATTATTTTCAGGAATTTGAGGATCATTCCTTTTCACCAAACTGTATCGTATGCTGCCGTCAGATCCACAAACACAGATACGGTCTTCTTTCGATCTTGAAATCCTCTCTCTATGTGAGTGGTCGGTACAACTGCGCTTTGGTCTGAAGCCAGCTTGCTCTATTGGAATGTGCTCAAGTACTGTAAATGAGATTCTATTATATATTATTCTTTCCAGCAGCTTGTAACAGACGCTCAGGAGGGCAATAGGGCTATAATCTTCTGCATTATCTCCACTTTTCCCAGGTTTGAATACAGCAACTACTTTAGTTCTTTTGAGTGCTGGTGGAAGTTGTCCATCGCGTAAGATGTTGCTATAAAATTTAGCAAGCCATTCAATTGTTCAAGGACCACAACGTAGTAGGAATTCTGGATAACCCTGATTTTACTTCTTTTAGCGCAGTTGAAACTTTAGCAGCCGTGATATCAGCTGTAAACTGGGATGTTGTTTCTGCGTGGAACATCTTAGATTTTAGTTCTAACTGAATTCTTTTTGCCTCTTTCTTGTCAGTATCGGCAGATTCTCTTGTCATACTAACTAATCTGCTTGCTATCGCATCTGGCTTTACCTTGGAGCATTTGGAACTGAATTTTGGAGTGCTGGACCTAAAGCTACGCTTTCAGGATATCCCAGCAATTAGAAGATAAGTTACAGCAATAAATATACAGTAGATTTAGATATTAGGAAGTCATATTTGAAAGCCTTTGTGTGGGACATGGCACTCTATGGAAGTAAAACTGGGACCGTTTGAAATGTGGTATTACAGGAGAAAGATAGGAGAAGAGAGTAACATATAAAGAGGAATTAAGACCAATGGGAGAGATTTATCTGGCGACTACCAACGAAAGGAAGAACACATACTAAGACACCCAGCGATTACAAATTTAGTTATGGAAGGAAAGGTCGATGACGGGAACTGTAGAGGTAGATCAAGGTTAGAATCCGAGTATGTTAAACTGATTGTAAGGTGTGGTAGCTATGTAAAGATGAAACGATTAGCTCAGGACAGGGAGGCATGGAGATCTGCAACAAACCACTCAAAGCAACAGCAAGTTTATTAAATAGGATATTGATCATGTGTAAATACTGTTGTATAAACTGAGAAATCATTGTAGAATTGGAAGCCGTGAGGAATATAACAAGTAGACACGCTTGAAAATAGTATCATTTCGCTAGTTCCGAGTTAGCGGTGAGCTGAAAAATGTGATGTTTTATATTTACTGTATAAGGGCGATTGTACGAGCTTGTATCCTCATTGCCCTCATTGTTAATTCAATGTGTTCCTTTTATATATCAATGCCCACAAAGTAATCGTATTTGTATAATATATTCATCAAGGGTCCTAACATTCTATTCTATTTATTGGGCATGATATTTAGATCTACCAACCGTGTATATTGTGAAATTATGTCGCCCTGAAATCAACTTTATTCAGTTTGGTATTCCAAGCCTTTGTCGCAAGATTTGTCTCCGTTTTCAAATGACTCAACGCAACAATCTTGGTCGCTTGACTTGTTCGATTGAATTTGAATTTGAGTGAAATGTGAGTTGACTTGCGGGGGATGTTTTTCGTCACACATGTTTCATCTGGCCCGCCTGGGCTATGAACCCGGGACATAACCGTCGCATTCCCTGGATGCTACATATCCTCGCTTGAACCTGAACCTTGATCCTTGGACAACCCTGGAGCGCGTCGTTTGGCTTCCCTGCAAGCGCCAATCATATTAACTGCGTAATATAAATCTTTATGGAAGCTTCTAAGCCATACCTGGCAACAGCGGTCAGTTTCTCAAATGCGCAATTACCTTCCTTCTAGAAAGTTCTATATGGCAACGCCGAACAGTGACATGAAATACCAAAAGTGTCAACTTATATCTATTGTGACCCATTTGTTTTGGCTCTTTTCTTTAGGTCAGGTTGGCTAACCTGCATGAGTCTGTTTGGCTGGCAACTAGGTCAGCTGAGAGATTTGAATCTCGCATTCTTTTTTTCTGGACTGCTACGAGCTGGCCGTGTAACTGCCTCCCTCAGAACCCGTATGGTTCTGAAGGAGGGAAATTTAAGGTACTGTTTCTGATTTTATTTTGGGCAAAATGGACTCCCCGTCTGAAGAAACATATAATTTGTGCGTTTTGTCGGTTGTAGTGGCTTTTAAAGTGATTATCTTTTTTTCCCCACCATATGAGGTGATTGTTGATTTGTGTCTTATAAGGGCAATCAGGGGGCTGGATGGCTTGGGTTTGTATTTTCTTTTGTAAATTAGGTTGGCCATGTTGCCTGTGGTTTTGGTTTATTTATTTTCCTTGTAATTTGTGGTGAGTCACCCCATCCCCGGGCCACTAGGCTACACTGTTATCCACCTTTCAAAGGCACCATCCTAATGTAAAATTGGCCTACTTAGGCCCCATTCAAGTAATTGGCAGTTCATTTCTAAGTGTATATGGTTATTGATTTCTTTTGGTGGGGAACATTTTCATATCTTGCCCTTTTAATATTTTGGGGGGTGGGGGGATGTTTTGGATTTAACTTCTTTCGGCCTGGCGGCCATTATTAAGCTCGTCTTCTTGGCCTGTCGTCTGTTTTGGTCAGTCACATGTAGCGGCTCCTGCTATTTTATTTAATTCTTATCAAATATCATGACTGGTTGCTTTTCAGTCTGATTTATTTTTGTATTCCTTTTAATAATGTTGACCGGACAATATTGTTAATTTCTCCTTTAATTTTTCTTTGGAGTAATTTGGATTGTGTTGTGCAATTTTGGCCACGCGGGTGGTTGGTACTTTAGTACAGTAACTTGTTTCCTGATGGGTGTTCGTTTTGTCCTGCTTTCGGGGATATTTTCTGGTTTGCCTTCAGGCGGGTGATTTTATTTAGTGGGGGCTACATGACCGCTTTGTCGCAGCCCCTAAACTGAGGAACCATTTTATTTAGTGATTTTCTTAATCTTCCACCAGGGATTTTATTGACAGGAAGTGTGTGTCTTTCTAATACATTTATGTTAACGTGTTTGTAAGTTGTACCATATTTGTTTCTAATTATAATGGTTTTGGGAACCCCTGTGTTTTATTAGGTTTAAATAAGTCAGCATATAATGAAGGACTCTCCGTCTCTCAGTCCTGAAGTCTTCGTTTCCTTGGCTTAAATTAGTTAGTAGTGTTTTCTATTTCTTGGAAACGAAGCACTGTTCGATCGGGGTCATTTAGTGAACGCTAGAGGGCACGAATCGCTACAGTAAGTTGTTAGCTAGATCGTGGTTTATGGTTTCGCCACTGCTGACTGCTGTATTATATCATCATTTGTTAAATTCTGGGTTCCTCCACTTCTTTACTTGTTGGTAGGTACATGTTTGGGATAGTGTTTAATTTTTTGTTTCAGTTTTCTTTTTCATGAACTACCTGTAACAATTGCCCACGTTATACGGTTGGTGAAATACCTAACCGATGATGAAGTCGCGTATGAACAAGTCATTCGGGACGTATGTGAGCCAAGGTACCCTAAGGTTGCACGTCAGATACTGTGGTGTGCTGCTCATCTCCCTGTTTCAAGCTCGGCGCTTTCCAGTGCAGTATTCAGCCAGGGTGAGTCACTTATATGCAATTCTCAGTGGCGTACCCCCCCCCCCCCCCCGAGACATTAGTTTACATGACTCCTTATACTGTCCCATCTATCACCTGGAAAATGTTTTGAATTGCTGCCAGTGAGGCTTCTTTAGGCTACTCGTTTGAAATATATTTTTAATGTGAACACGTTCTTCACGTGGTAAATGACCTCCACTCAACTCGCAACGAGACTTCTCCAGCTTTGGCGCTAGCTACTGGTTATGGCCTGGGGTAAACACCCTTAAACTACATGTTAAACGGAGCAAGAGGGGCAGATGACCTCGCTGTTCTTCCACTTAAAGCAATAATAACTAACTACACTAGGCGAAATATCAAAATTGTCGTTTTACTGTTAAAGTACGCGATTGGTAACTATCGTAACGCAGCTTCGTGCTGCTTTAAACGTGCATATCTGTGAACTGCCAGATCGCGAGTCGCACTTTTTTCCGAGTTTATTTGTAATGCGTAATGGATCAATTTATTATTAAGAAACCAAGAGTAGATGTTACATGCAACACTGCCATTGCAAGTAGTTCATCTTTAAGAATTGAAAATGAACTTGAAGAATTATCGGCTACTACCAAGCCGGCTACCGACCAAATACATCGAACAGACTTAGGAGGTTATGCTGGCCAACAGGTGTGTTTACAATATGATTCATGATAATCGCTATTTCTGTAACTGATTTGCATTTCGATGCCTTACCTATTATGTTATACCGGTATTTGTATGGCGTTGGCCTACGTATGTGTCGGTACATGTTAATTATTTCAATGTTGTGATTTACTTTTTTCTTAAGATTGATGATTATCTGAAAAATGAACTGTTGGAAAATGCCTGGACACCTGGAAGCAATTTTAATTTCCCTTTATCGGGTCCAAGGAATCTGAAATTTCAGTTGAACTGGTTATCAGAGTGGAAATGGCTAGTTTATTCTCCTTCAAAGAACGGAGCCTTTTGTAAATATTGTTCGTTGTTTTGCACCGTTGTTGGGAAACAATCTTCATCACCAGGTAAACTAGTAAAATTTCCTTACATGAACTGGAAAAATGCGAAGGAGGATTTCAAAAAACACTAAGAAACCAAGTATCATATGGCATGTACGGAAAAGGCTGGGAACTTTCTCGCCATATACAAAGGTACAAAACCTGCTGTTGGCGTAAGCTTGGATAGGGGTGTTCAATCCATCATATTATGCAACAGGGAGAAACTCATACCAATAATTAAATCTGTGATTTTCCTTGCTCCAATGGGCATTGCTTTCCGTGGTCACAGGGATTCGGTACCTGTAAATTTAGATGAGCCTCTCAAGAAAGGGGAGGGAAATTTCAGGTCTCTTCTCAAGTTTCGAGCAGAAGCTGGTGATACAATACTAAAGGAACATTTGATGACAGCATCCTCAAATGCAACATACGTAAGCCCACGGATTCAGAATGAAATTATTTCATCTTTGAATGACATTATATTGAAAAGGTTAGTCAATCAGATGAAAAAAGCTAAATACTTTTCTGTTCTTGCTGACGAGACCACAGACATCAGCGGTGTGCAGCAAATGTCACTATGTGTCCGTTTCGTTCAGGATAATTCCGTATATGAGGAGTTTCTGCAATTTATTGCTATCAATGATACTTCTGGGTTAGGCCTTGCGAATAGCATATTGTCTGGTTTGAAAAGTGTGGGACTGGATGCAGAATATCTCGTAGGCCAAGGTTATGATGGAGCTAGTGCCATGAGTGGATCCTACAGAGGTGCTCAGGCCATTGTACGAAAATAGTTTCCCAAAGCCCAGTATGTTCACTGTAGTGCTCACTGTTTAAACCTGGCCATTTCTGTAGGGTGTAGTGTTGCAGAGATTAGGAACTGTATGGGTATAATTGAAAGAGCTTATGCCTTTTTTAGTACTTCACCAAAGAGGCAGGCTGTGTTGACAAATGAAGTTGAAAGTATGGAAGAGAAACCCCGAGTGAGTAAACTCAAGAAGTTATGTGCAACGAGATGGATTGAAAAGCACAAGTCTGTTCGTTCATTCATTGAACTTCTGAAACCGTTATTGTTGGCATTAGAAAAAATAGCAGCATGGGTTGATAAGAAGGCAGCTACAGATGCGCAACTCCTTCTGTGCGCTATCAGCAAATTTGAGTTCTTGATAAGTGTATTTGTCATTCATGAAGCATTTCAAATCACACTTCCTCTCAGCAAATACCTTCAAACTGAAAATTTGGATCTCAGTCAAGCAATCAACGCCTCCATGAATGTTAAGAGGTCTCTTGAAGAAATGAGGGCAGATGCAGACGCAAGGTTTTTGTGTGCAGATAATTCGGTTTTAGAGTTCTGCAAAGAATTTGGAGTGCCTGTAGTTCGGCCTCGAACTATTGTTCGACAAACGATGAGGAACAACGTTTCATCTAACGATCCGGAAGAATATTATAGGCGGGTTATTTTCATCCCATTTCTTGAAGAAACTATTTCATCACTTGATGATAAATTTGTCTCCCATAAAGAAACTCTTCAGCCATTGCAAACGCTAGTTACCACAACTGAAGACGAACTATCCAACCAAAGCATAGCTGAAGTAGAAAATGTAGATGAATTTTATGGACTTCCCCTTAATATTAGAGGCGAGCTACTTGTCTGGAAACAAACTCTGAAATCTATTGAAAAGAAGCCAAAGAGTGCTATAGATGCTTTGTCAATATGCAATAAGAACATGTTTCCAGTTGTGTATAACCTGCTTGTCATCATGGCTACCTTACCTGTCACAACCTGCTCGTGTGAAAGATCGTTTTCGTCCTTAAAATTCTTGAAGAACTATTTAAGGAATTCAACTAGTGAAGAACGCCGTAATGGATTAGCTTTGATGTTCATTCATGATACTGTTGATGTTTCAATTGAGGAAGTACTGAATGACTTGTCTGTCAAACCTGGAAGGCTTGATATACGATTCAAGTAGACTTGTCTAAGTCCTTCAACAAATTCCATGGCAAATATCTACTTAATCAGATTCTTTGGTTTAGACCGATTGACAATTTAGACATTTCTTTTTGTCCGTTTGTATCTAGTGCAATATCTATATTGGGCTAAACTCTTTTCCGTATTTTGTATTAATCTTTTATGTTTTCAATTGTGTTTGTAATATTGTTTAATGTGCTGAAAAATCTAGTTAAAATAGTTTTCATGCAAAGAGAATCATCATATATATATTCTTTCATTAGTATAGATCCCTCCTGTGGCGCTCACAAGAGACCGATCGTGCCAAATGAGCATTCAAATGAAAGAGAATAGGCATTAGCAGTGACGAATTGCACTCTAATTTCATAAATATCAATAATTTCTTTAAAAAATTACTTTTAAAAAAATGTACGAAGTGTGAGATTTGTCAATACTGTTGCTGTAGGAAAATATGCTCCGTAATTGCTGTCCACTTCACATTTTGGACGCTGTGACGCCTGTTTCATGTCATTTTAACATTATGAGGTCTTTTCTTTATCATTTTGCATGGATTTCAGAAACAGTAAGTCAAAGGAATGAGTACTCAAATCGTATAATTTCAAAAATATCGAATAACTGGTGAGTGTTACAGCTAAGATAAATCAATGGACTCAGCACACAAATGACATTAGCAGTGACGAATTCCATTCTAATTTCATAAATATCAATTTTTGTTAGAAGTGTGCGATTTGCAAATACTGGAGCTCTAACATGCTGCAATTAATTCTCTCGTTATAAACCTATCGGGGAAGGGTGGTTTATGAACATGCGAGATTTCTCGCTTGGGTCCGGTAGTGTTTATTTAACTGAGTTGTTGCTTTTTATGAATTATATTCGAATTATCATTTTTATTATAGGACATTACTATGAATGAAACCCCACCAGAAGGAAATCCTGCGTACGCCACTGGCAATTCTGTGAGGGTTTTGGCGGAGGTTGTTAATTTCGGTTAGTCTGTTGTTTCTTGTAGTCCTGTTCAAATGCATAGGTTACGGGCTCGTATTTCTTATTTGTATATTAGTTGTTCCGACATCTTAAATGCTTCTGTTCTGAGGCCGGCTCAACGTTTGCCACGTATTTTGGTTGCCCAGAGCAGGCTGGTAATTTGTGACCTTAAGTTAAGTGCTATTTTTAAATTACATAAGGTGCTGCCTAGTATCGAGTCACCATCTTGGTCATTTCCCCCGTCTAGTCCTGTAACTTCTGCAAGTTTATATGCTTTTTGCGCCGCGAGTGAATTGTCGGCGCCTCCCGCAGTTTGGTGTACGGTACTAACTTAGTTTTCTCATTCGCGGAGGAGTGTCACGTGACCGAGGACCAGCTGGTCTAGCGTGACACCAGTGTTGCTGATATTTCTGTAGTTTAGTGTGTTGGTAATGTTGTGAGTGAATCTGGTGTGTGTCTTGTCAATTCCCTTTATGGAATGACAAATGTTAATTTTAAATCTTATTCGTCTCTCTGTAATTTAAATGGTGATGATAGGTGTTGTATGACTTGGGTTCATACTGATAGGATAGGCTACTCAGTGTACGCCCATATTAAATATGTAGTCTAATGTAATATTTGTAATGCCCTTTTGGTGAGATGCTTTGTGGCAAACACAGCCGAATGTACGGGGAGTAGCGTGATGTGCTTGTTTGTGTGATAGTGTGGGTTATGTGTGTGAATTATTGTGACTTGTCAGCTGGCTTTTTTTTTTTTTTTTGTAAAATTTTGTAATCGTTGTTAGTGGAGCTGATGATAGAGATACACTGGTCAAAACAATTAGGGGATCAGTTGAGATATCTAGGTTCTGACGTATTGTTATCGGCAGAACGACCTAAAATGGTTCGACGTCTTTCTGTCGGCTCTACGGAGTGGAGACAACAACATTACGGCATCCGAAATAGTGGTACTAACAGAAAGTTTCTGCAGAGGGGGTTGGTGTGGACGTGTGTTTACTCTACCAAATGAATGACACAAGCAGTTGGGTTCAGATGGTGTAGTGAGCAGGTAGTGCAATGCAATAACAACGTGACTTACCCGAAGGTATTGCATGGAGAGCCATAGGAAGGTTGGAAGCGGGACAGACACAGAGGGAGGTGGCTGCCGCTATTGGAGTGACCCAAAGTGTAATTTCCAGGACCTGGACGCGTTTTCAGACAACAGGAACCGTTGAATGAAGGTCAGGCCAAGGTCGTCCACGGGTAACATCGACAAAAGATGACCGTTATCTCCGGTTAACAGCCCGTCGAGACGGGAGGCTGAATGCAACTCAGCTGCAACGCACCCTCCAGGCGGCAACAGGGCGCCCCATATCAACACAAACAGTCCTAAATCGCCTTCGGGAAAGTGGCCTCTACGCACGGAGACCTATGGTGTGTGTCCCATTAAGACTACGCCACCGTTTAGCCCGCAGAAACTGGGCGGAGGAACATCAGGATTGGCGTCATAACGAATGGCGCCGGGTTCTGTTCACAGATGAGTCAAGATGTTGTGTTCAGCCGGACAATCGTTGTTCCCTCATCTGGAGAGAACGTGGAACGCGGAACAATCCTGCTTATGTGCAGGAAACAGCACCATGTTATGGTGGTGGATGAATGGTGTGGGCAGGAGTCAGTATTGGCGGACGTACGGTTCTCTATGTCGATCAGAATGGCGCTTTGACTGCTCAGAGGTATCGAGACGAGATCCTTCGACCGTTTGGTTACCCTATGCCGGTGCCATAGGCGATGGGTTCATTCTGGCGGACGATAGAGCACGTCCCCACGGAGCTGCACTGGTGGACTACATGCTTGATGACGAGGGCATTGAACGAATGGAGTGGCCAGCTTGTTCACCGGACTTAAACCCGATTGAGCATGTCTGGGATGCACTTGGCAGACGCATTCCAGTCAGTCCAACACCTCCCACAATGGTTGCTGAGCTGGATATTGCACTCATTGAAGAATGGCCAAATATCCCCCAAGAGCTGATTGATAACCTCATACTGTCCATGCCACGCAGGTTTGCAACTGTCCTGGCCGTTCGAGGTGATCACACACCATATTAGAGGGCAACGAGAATGACATTTCCACTATTATGGTAGCCCCATGGTGCCTCGCTCTAAGTCAACGCCAAGTAAACCTCCAGTAAAGAGTTGAGACAGCACCTGATCCCCTAATTGTTTTGACCTGTGTATATTGTCGTGTTATGTGATCAGCTGTTTAGGCTACTTGGTGAACGTGAATTCAAGTGCCGGCACGAGTGAGTGTTTTGGTCAATTATCAGCTGTTCAGTTGCTTTAAAGTATTTATTTTTTGTGTTGCTGCTGGTAATGTTTGGTGACAATGTTGTCACGTTGTTAGTTCAGCTGTTCGGTTAGATAGTGTGTGTGTGTTAAAATTTTATATTTTCCTATTTATTTAACGTGAAATTATGTTCGGCGTGATCGAGTGTTGCTATTAATATGTGCGTCGTGTAACTGTTCCTTGAAAGTTGTGGAGTGTTGGTTTGTGTATTTGCTAATTCAGTTTTATGGCCAGGTGAGTTGTTGTGTATGGTTAGTTGATGTGTGGAGTGTAGTTTAGGTTTGTTTAGTTAATGGGAAGGGAAATGCATTGTTGTTGTCTTGGGATTTTAAGGTTAGGATATCATCTAAATTTGTCAAGAAATTCTTGTTGTTTTAAAATATCAGTATGATAGTGTGTGTTACGTAGGGACACCTACTAGTTGGTGTTGTTCGGGATGATTAGATTATGGGAACTGTCTTTCGTTCGGTGCTCGCCTAGGGTGCAAATAGGGTCATCACGATTCGTGTGTCTTCAGTAAGGGATGGAGATATTTCACGTTGACTTGTCAACTGAAGGGTTTGATATTTTGTGTATTTTGTAGCTGCAACCTGTGTGTTGATTTCGTGCTCATTAGGGCTTTCTTGTGTCTTGTCTTGTCTTGTGGTGTCTCGACGTCTCCTTTTAACATCCTGGTTGTAATTAGGGGAATTTGGTGTTGTGCAGGGGGGAGAGTAAATGTTGTTGTAGTCGTTGTTGGTTGATTGTCATGTAAGGTATGTGTGGGTGTTGGTGCGATTTGGATGGTGTTCTAGCATTGTGGACATGAGTCAGTTGTTCCGCTGATGTCATATCTGTTTATTAAATCTTTTGGAATCCTAATGAATAAGTTTCTCTGCTTCTGCTGTTTGGGTACTAGCTTGTCGTGTCTCTATGGGGTGTGTTCTTGGTCGTTAATTTTCTAGTTGGTGTGCCTGTTTTGGTTTGTGCGGATGGCAAATTGTAAAATTTCTGGGTTGGTAGGACTGGTATTCGTAAAATGTTATCAAGGTGATGCTACGTTGGTGAGCTGTACTGTTTGGTCTGTCGTGTCAGCTGTTTGAAATTGTTCGAGTTTGGTTTTGACTAACCTGCGGATCTGCAATTGTTTTAGGTTGGGAGTGTATCAGGTTATGATTGTGAGTTGGTTATTTATAATCTGCAGCTTGTTCTGTTATACTGCCTGTGTTCGATTATGGTCGCAACTTGGAGAAATTGCAGTGTCCATGTAAAATCGTGTGTATGCCCACGTTGAGTTTGGGGTGTTTGGTAATAGGGAATCGGCTATTTTGGCTGGTGACTTGGCTGAGGTGTTAGTCAGCTGTTCATTGCACTGAGGTTGTCTCGTCTTGAAATTTTCCTAGGATTTAAATTCAATTTGGTGTATTATGCTGTTCTGGTGGGAGACTTCTCGCGTTAAGAGTTGGATGTGTTCTGTTTTCAGGCCATTAATTGCCTAGTTAATCTATGGCATTGAGCTCATATTGAACAACCTGACAAATAGAGACCTATTGATCCTCGAATGTGTTAAAGCAAGATACCTAAAGAGAATTTTAGGTATATCAAAATACACTCCTTCAAGACTGGCTTATGAGCTAGCAAAAACGTACTTCCTCATAGAAGACATGAGGTTCCGACAACAGCTGCCAGCGACCAAACAACTTCGGGACGGACAAAGCAAGAGATCGGACATCTGGCTCGATTTCTATACAACAGATGCGATGCTGGATAGGAACTGGACGGGAGCAAACAAGAACCTAAGGAGCGCCATAACTAGGCTCTCAGTGCACGGTTTCCATCACAAAATATGCACGAGAAACAGTTTTCACAATCCCTCTTCAGTGTGTGTATGCAGCCTCTGCGGGAAGTCTTGTAAGTGCTACCATTTCACTGTGTGCCAAAAGCGCACAAAATCACTAAAGGAATATAGCAAAGAACGATGATATTTACATGCACATGTAATCTAAACTGTTATATTCTATGGTCGTTCGAATGCAATAAAGTTTATATAATTGCCTAGTTCATCCTTGAAATGTATCATTTGTCACCTCTGTGATTCTGTAGTTCTGTGTATTTCATTATGCTATGGCATTTTGAAAAGATTGTGAGTTGGAAGGTGTCGGAGTTGTATTTTAGGGATATTAATCCACTTTGAAATGTGTCATGTGTCACCTGTTGGTGTTCCTGGTAGTTCTGTTTTATTTTTCTGCAGGTTAGGAATATGGAGTTGAAGTTGTGATATTTTGTGTGTGAGTGTTTTGTTTGGATTGTGGATTTGTTAGGGTGGAGCATGTTAACATGGGTGTGTTGAGGTTTTGTGTTTGTATGAAGTTGGTGCTGTAGTTGTTCTGTCATTATTGTTGTGTTTTGTTAATGTGTTGGTGTTGTTACTTCAAGTTCTTCTAGGTTGCCTGTCTTTTGGTCGAAGAGTTTGAACGTCCCCTCCTGGGGCTCCATCTGAGTTCTAACTAGGAGGCTCAGCCTGTGTACAGGGCTAAATTTCTACCTTATTCCTGCATGATCTATTTTGTTTCGTGTGTGGCAGCTAGGGAGTTCTAACAAGAGGGCTTAGCATGTATTGTATGCCAGATATTCATTTCTCTAAGCCTGGATTAGGAGCCTTTGAGTGGCCCGTTGATGAACATCACCTTTCCATTGCTCACTTTGAGTTGTTCTGAAGGGTTCAGCCTGTTGTTTGTGACAGTGCTATTCTTTTCGTATGGTGTTTTGATGTATTTTTGGATTTTATAGGGTTGTTTCTTGTTCACTTTGTTTTCTGACCGGAGCTGAGTGTTTTTAGTGTCTAGAGTGCAAATGTCCCCCTTCAGTACTCCTCGTGGGTAACTACAGGGCTAATACTGCTTGTCAGAGCTATTTTGGAGGAGAGATTTTCTTGTGGGCTTTTCCGGGGCCAGTTCCTCGGCGATGTTTATGTTTTTCGTTGATAGAGTGTTTTTGGTGTAATTTTGTGCAATGTTGTTATTTCCCACTCGTGTTACTCCCCAATATAGTGTGAATCTGTTCTCTAGTGCCTGACCCCTGACTTGTATCTCTTCTCTGGGGCCTGTCCCCAGGCTTGTGTGTGTACCTTGTGCTTCCGGGTCTAGTTCTCGTCCCTGAATTCAAGATGTGTTGGTTATGTTTTGGTGTAAGTTTGAATAATGTATGAGTTTGTAACGTGGTCCCCAATTGTTCACGCTCTCTGTATGTATTTTGGTGGTGTGTGGTTGCTGTTTCTTCTGTCCTCGCGTGGCCAGCGTGGGCGGGTAGGAGCAGTAGACAATGACATTGAGCAAGTCAAACCTTATTAATGTAACTGTAAATGTGTGTGTGTCAGTGTTGCATATGGGACGTACCTGAGTTCCAATCCATCGGTAAGGTATTGTTTGGTCATTTATGTAAATTGTAGGTTTTGTTTTCGTGTCTAGTGCAGCACTTGGTTCCTCTGGCAGAGAACTTGGGGTCATTGAGGAAATTCAACCTAAAAATTTTGCGATGTTTAACTGTTTTGGAAGAGTAACTGGTAGGTCCCCTATTGCTTGTAAATTCCCTTGTGGGTTCCCATGTTTTATTGTAATTTTGGTGTGCTTGTTTTGCTTTTGGGTTATGTAATAATGTTACTGCCATTTTAAATTGAATTTTTAATGTTAACCTTCTGTAATTGGTGCGTGTCCATTAGCCCGTTGCGTGTGAATTTCCCCGTTCGTGGACAACTAAGCCCGAAAACGACTTAACTTTCTAGCGTAGGTTATTCTCTGTGGCCTCAAATGTACCTGAACTTGTCTGGAATCTCCGGAAATGACACTAGCTTTAGTCTAGCTTGCTAGACTGGAGTAATTGTTCCCTGCAAGGTAACCTTATCTGCGTATGGCTGAAAGGTGGTGATGTGTGACGTGCTCGTCCCTACGTGGAGGTGTCCTGTGTCTAGCTGCTTGACTTTGTTACGTGTTACAGCTGGTTAACCTGACTGTGGGGTACTGACGGCCTAGGTCGGAGGTACCATTCCATCTCCTGAGGTATCCATATTGAGGGCACATCATCACGTTGCTGCTGGCGGTATTTGGCAATGTCGCTTTCACCGCCATGGGACCCAGCTGTCCACCATATCAGGGGTCGGCTCCCTCCAGTCCTGGACCCATGGTCTTCGTTGGACAGGGGGAGACTGTAACGACAGGATCGTCACACATGTTTCATCTGGCCCACCCGGGCTATGAACCCAGCACATCGCCGTGGCATTCCCTGGATGCTACATATCCTCGATTCAACCTGAAGGCGTACGTTGGACAACCCTGGAGCGCGTCGTTTGGCTTCCCTGCAAGCGCCAATCATATTAACTACGGTACGTAATATAAATCTTTCTGGAAGTTTCTATGCCATACCTGGCAACAGCGGTCAGTTTATCAAATGCGCAATTACCTTCCTTCTAGAAAGTCCTATGCTATGTATGGCAACCTCGAACAGTGACAAGGACTAACAAAAGTGTGAACGAGAAAGTTATGTATATTGTGACCCATTGCATGTGGTTCTTTTCCTCATGTCAGGTTGGCTAACCTGCATGAGTCCATTTGGCTGGCAACTAGCTCAGCGGAGAGATTTGAGTCTCGCATTCTGTTTTTCTGGACTGCTACGATCAGGACGTGTAACTGCCTCCCTCAAACCCGGCATGGTTCTGAGGGAGGGAAATTCAAGGTACTGTTTCTGATTTTATTTTGAGGCAAAACAGACTCTCCATCTGAAGAAACTCTTCATTTGTGCGTTTTGTCGGTTATAGTGACTTTTTTTTTCACCATACGAGGTGATTGTTGATTTGTGCCCCCATAGACTATGAATAAGGGCTATCAGGGTGCTGGTTGGTTTGAGGTTGTAATTTCTTTTGTAAATTAAGTTGGCCGAGTTGCCTGTGGTTTTGGTTTATGTTATTTTACTTGTCATTTGGGGTGAGTCACCCCATTCCCGGGCCGCGAGGCTACACTGATATCCACCTTTCAAAGGCACCATCGTAATGTTAAATTGACCTACTTAGCCCCATTCAAGTAATTGGCAGTTCATTTCTAATTGTATATGGTTATTGATTTCTCCTGGTGGGGAAAATCGTCGTATTTTGCCCTTTTAATATTTTGGGGGGTGTGGGAATTATTTGGATTTAGTTTCTTTCGGCCCGGCGGCCATTATTAAGATCGTCTTCTTGGCCTATCGTCCGTGCTGGTCAGTCGACTTTAGCGGCTCCTGCAATTTTATTTTATTCTTATCTTATTTATTGACTGGTTGATTTTCTGACAGATTTATTTTTGTACTTCTTTTAATATTGTTGACGGGTCAATATTGTTAATATCCCCTTTAATTTTTCCTTTGTGTAATTTGGATTGTGTTGTGCTAATTTGGCGACGCGGGTAGTTTCATGAATACTGTAACTTGTATCATGATGGGTGTTCGTTTTGCCCTGCTTTCGAGGGCGTGGTTTTATTTAGTGCTTTTCTTAATCATCCTCCTGGGATTTTATTGACAGGAAGTGTGTGTTTTTCTAATACCTTTATGTTAACGTGATTGTAAGTTGTACCATATCTGTTTTTAATTATAATTGTTTTAGGAACCCCTGTGTTTTATTTAGTTTAAATTAGTCAGCATGTAATAACAGACTCTCCTTCTGCCCAGCCTTCCACACAACAGGCTGAGTCCCGAAGTCTTCGTTTCCTTAGTTTAAATTAGGAAGCAGCCTTTTCTATTTCTTGTAAACGAAGCGCTGTTCGATCAGGGTACTTTTTAGTGAATGCTAGAGGCCCCGGATCGCTACAGTTCTGACCGATAAGCACTTTTCTGATGGAACGTCTGGATGTCAGACTTAGTTCGGCGGAACTCGTCAGGCGGACTTCATATGTAGTTAGGAATTTAGGTGAGAATTTCAAAGATTGTACTCGTAATAAAGTGTCGGTGGGACAGTGTTATGATATAGATTAAGAATGGTTCAAAGAAGCAGTTGGATTGAAACTAGGTCAGTGGACCAAACAAATGAGCAATGGCCAATAAACCTTCATCCAATGAGATCTTCGACGAACGGGAATTTTGAAACTTTTCACTAATTTCGAGTCAAGTACCATTCTTATCATTAAGGAACCCATCAACTGTGTTCATAGGCAAGGCTGACTATGGTATCATCTAACTCAGCACAATGGCATTTCCATATTTAAGATTAGGATTTATGTAAAGCTACTAACAGTAAACATTCATAATTGTGGGTTGCAAATCAATTTCATTATACCAGGGAGGTCAATATTTTATTTTTGTTATACGTTTGTTATATCACGAATTCCTAAAGATGTGATAGACTATGTATTACGTATCATTTAGAATTTGTGTATTTCATCAACGTTATGCAGTAGTTTAATTCTTTCCTTCCAGGCCAGGTGGTAATTAGAAAATTTACGTTTAAGTGAAATCAAAAGATTCCAGCAGCCCATGCTCGACAAACCGAGATACCTATGAACTCATTTAACTAGCCGACACTGACACAAATCATGCGTAAGCTCGCCATTAGTTCGTCAAGGATTGCGGAAATCCCCTGGGCGACGTCAAGCATGCGGACGACTTACACAAAATACGGAGTGGAGAAATCCCGAAAGAAAGTGAGAGGTGTTCGAGGGTGCGGGGTATCCTCCCAGAGTTGGAAGCGGAGACGTGATGGGAGAATTCATCTCTATTAAGGGCGAGTTAAACCTTTCGCATGACAATTTCTACTGAGTTAAAAAAATATCTGATAAACTATATGTTTCAAAGATATAAAACATGGCAAGATTATTAAAAACAGATCATTTATTTTTAGACACAAATCACATATTATAAAATGCTTGCAGTGATGCATTATTATACCACCAAACTTTCAATTGATTTTTGTACTTTTGGACAGCGTTTACGTGTTAGTATCCCACAATTTAAAATATTTAGATGAATGTTCTTTAGAGCTGTTAGTAACATTCACGGCTAAAGCATACACCAAAATAATTCATATACATATTCAGGAATTTTTTTTTCATATTCTTACTCTAAATGTATATTATTTTACTTTTTTCTGTAAAAAATATTGTCTTAATTGGAAAGTATGCATTATACACAACATATTTTGGTGTATGTGTTTCATATTAGTACAATACACAGTCATACAAAATTCCATTGAGATATCGAGAACAGTATTTGAGTTATCAGTAGAGGAGAGGTAGGAATTCTAACGAGTGACACTAGGCGCTCGGCTACGCTGACCTCCTCACGTAATATTTTCAATATCTCGCGAACCAATAATCGGAGATGGACATGTGAAGTGTCATATGACTCGGGACGAGTTATATTTTTCAATAAAAAATGTATTTGGAAAGTAAGCTATATGTTTTAAACTATTCATTGCTGAACGTTGTGTAATGGCTTAAACGAAAGATCTCTATGTCCTTGATCGTTAGAACAATATATCGTATTTAAAATTTTCCCCAAAAAAGTTCAATTTGAAAAGTAGGCTATTTCTCCAAAACCATGAATTCTAGAAAGTTGTATGCTTGACTTAAACGAAAGGTTTTTATCCCCTCTAACCCCGAAAGCAAGTACAATATCCCTAGGGCAAACATTTGTAGTAGAGAGATGGTTCCAATCCTGCCACTTGTAGCCGTGAGCGTTAAAGCATGCACCGCGAATGCATGTTGCAGCCCGGCAACCCGATATCTCGCGAACCTATAATGCTAGAGACTTTTGTAACGACACTTTTTAATGCTATTTATGCTCATATTTACCGCGGGCCACTTAGTTTTGTCGATATTTACCAGAAAACATAACTTTTAGGTCATTGACGTTATTATTGATATTTTGTGAACCCATAATCAGAGAAACCTATGTGACGGCTTATTATACTCGGGAAGAAGCCTTCTATTTTATGGATTGAAGATTTACCCAAATACCCTAAAACTGCAAGGTCATCGATTTTTGCCCCCTCCCCCCGATATAGAAAGTATTCATTGAATGATTAATTGGTGACGATGGCTATGTTGGCAGATATAGATTCCCATGGCGGGAAGAATGGCGAGAGAAATATTTGTAATGCGATAGATTTAGGATGAAACTGCGCTTTGAATTGTTAAATAAATGTAAGATGTTCATATATTCCAGCCGGTAGCCAGCGGCAGACCTGGTCTGTTTAAAGCAGCCGCTAGGACTACCTTTGCTGGCAGGTCCACCACCACGACCTGATAATTCTCTGTTGTGGTGCAACATAATGAAAGCTAGCAAGTTTAACCCTCGCACTGCACACTGGGGTCCCACAGACCCAGCAGAAATTTTAACTGCGAAAGTTGTCGTTATTTGTTACTGAATTATAATCTTTCTCATTTCTAAACTCAGTTGGCACCCCTGTGCCACACTAGCCTAGGTATGCCAAGGTCACTGAACATTAGGGCGGGAGTGAAAGGTGTTGGAAGTTGCGTGCGGTTAAGCCAGACCCCAGTGTGCAGTCCGTGTTTCAATATTTTACTTCTCGTGATTTCAGTAACTGTTAGTTGTTCTCTACAGACTTACTGCAGTACTTTTCAAGTGTGTTCGTCTTGTGCTAAGGATATATGCTAAATAGTGCTAACCCAGTATGGCTTCAACATCTCAAATTTTAACGACAGAACAGGAAATATGTGATGCTCTAAACAGTGTGCTATTAGATGAAAATACAGACAGAGTGTATTTTGATGAAGATGAAGGAGAGGAGGAAGAAGATGACAATGTTGAGACTCATGAAGAATGTGACAGTGAACAAAGTGCTGAGGAGGAGGAGGAGGGGCAAGGGAAAGAGGAGGATAGTCACGATGCTGTAAGGTGGAACATTCGAACTCTAAAAGGGAAGAATGGTTACGTTTGGAGTACCGTTCCTCGCAAACGAACTGGGAGAACCTCTGCTCGAGACCTGGTCAAACGCTTCCCTGGACCTATAGGACCGGCTAAAACAGCTCACACTCCATTGGAATCTTGGAGTCTTCTCGTAAATACCAAGATTATTGACACTGTCGTTCAATATACTAATGAGAAGATTGGGAGAAGGCGTTCTGAATGTCGACAGCCACTTAGCCACCACACCAATTACTAGTTCTGATGAAATTAGGGCCTGCATTGGACTGCTATATCTTGGCGGTGTTCAAAAGTCAGCCCACTTACGCCCAGAAGAGTTATGGTCAGACAAGTTCGGACACTCTCTGTTTGGAGCGACTATGCCCATGCGCCGTTTTCAGTTTTTGCTATCGTGTCTTCGGTTTGATGACAAAAGAACTCGCGACGAAAGACGAGAATCTGATAAGTTTGCACCCATCAGAGACATCTGGGAGATTTTTATTAGTAACTCCAAGGCATTGTATACCCCCTTTGAATACTGTACCATAGATGAGCAGCTGCTCACCTTCAGAGGAAAGTGCCCATTCCGTGTTTATATTGCATCAAAGCCTGGGAAATACGGTATAAAATTAATCATGATGAATGATTCAAAAACTTTTTATATGGTCAATGCAATTCCATATGTAGGGAAAGTACAAATAGAAAGAAAGGAAAGTGTTCCATCTTACTATGTGAGGAAACTATCTGAACCAATTCACGAAACAGGAAGGAATATAAGTGTGGATAATTGGTTTTCATCCATACCATTGTTTGACACAATGACTCGGGATTTTAAATTGACGATGCTGGGTACCTTGAGAAAAAACAAGCCTGAGATACCACCCAGGTTCCTGATAGGGAAAACTGTAGGAGAATCCCTGTTTGTGTACGACCACAACAAAACTCTAGTGTCCTTTACACCAAAAAGGACGAAGGTAGTTCTCGTCTTGTCAACAATGCACGATTCGGACACCCTAGACGACATCACGGAAAAACCCGAAATGATTATGGATTACAACAATACTAAAGGAGGTACAGATACATTCGATCAACTATGTGGAAATTACAGTACGGCCCGAGCAACAAGAAGATGGCCTCTGAGAGTATTATTTGGGATGCTTGATCAGTCATGTGTAAATGGTATGGTACTCTTCTTCCTCGCTAACCCACACTTGAAAATGCCTCGGCGAAACTTCATCCACGAGCTAGCATGGGGTCTCATTGAACCGCACCTCCAAACGAGAGTGGAAATTCCAACACTGAGAAGACATTTGAAAGTCGCGCTCCAAGCCTTACTGGGGACCGAACCGAGACCACAACCACAGGAAGGACTTTTGAGGAAACAGAGATGTTCATTTTGCCCAAGAAGTATGGACAGAAAAACAAAATTGACCTGCCGTTCCTGCAATAGACCAATGTGTGATGAACACCGTGCACTGACCTGCGAGGAGTGTGTGTGAAAAAGTGACAAATTCAGAGTGCTGTATAAGATGAAATACTGCGATTTTCATGTCCATATTTGTTCTCGACTTCAATCGAAGCTAATTATACTAAATTTTATATCTTAACAAATACACTACTTATTACATGAATATTTGCTAAAACAAATACTTTTCTTGTGTGTTTTCATCTGAAAAATGTTACTATATTAGTTTTCATGTGTTAATAAACCTTGATTAAATGCAAACTCTTCTTTTGGATATCATTCCTAAATTAGAATCTTTAAAAAGATAATTAGTGGGTAAAAGCAGAAAATCATATCAAATATACATACATATTTTAATGTTTTTGAATTGGATCCAGTGTGCAGTCCGCGTCACAATATTATATGTGTGCACTGGGAGGGTTAATCTTGTATTGTACGTGAGAAAATGCAAGTTTAGGTGAAATAGGACACCTATCAGGTGTTCCCATTGGACTCCCGACTTGCACGTGCATGATAACAGAATTGCGAAGCGAGGGATACTGCTGATGTGACATAACATATAAAGACTTGTGTGTTAAATAGTATGACACCTACTGGTCTAGCGAATAGACATATACTGCCGAGCTCTGTGCTGTGTTGTGAAGTGAACTTCGGAATAAAATCTTTTCGGTTATGGTAAGTACTTATTAATGGTTATTTTAATGATGCATTGCTAATTAACCTTAAAGTTTTTATTTACTATTATTTATTGATTGATTTTATTTATTTGTTTGCAGATATTGTTGACGACTGGTACATTGATGTACCTGGTGTAGTTAGTGGCGTGATACTGTTTATATTTTCGATGTAAGTTTATTATTAATGGTTTCTGGTGTTTTAATGGTAATTATTGTTTAAATTATTGATTGTTTGGAATTTATTGATGGTTTGTTGTAGTTTTTTGTTTTAGATAATTTTTGTCTACGATACCCTGTTCTGTGGGAGAAAGAGGGAGAGAGACCATTACCACATTAGCCCACGAGAAGGGAATAAAGCAGGCTTTACGAGCTGATGTAGGATTTTAATTTTTAAACTGTTTGAATTTGTAGAATATTGTTTTAAGGAATGCATATATTAATTTGAATTCATGTATTTATGATGGTTGAATTTATTTCTTTTTATATTTTTTGGAAAAGACGTAACTTTGTTGCTGATAAAAACCGGGAGGTTTACAAGTGGCACGTGTGCTATTAACACTTGGAAACATCAGTGTTTTTTCGGCGTGTATATGGTGACATCTTTTCGCGCAGAACACACAGTGTAAAGATAACTTGCAATTATGACCATGTACTATCGCCACGGATAATAGTTTAATGTGGGAGCCCCTTGAAGCTCTTTCTAAACCCCTTGTTTTTTTTTCAGGTCAATTTTTGGAACTTGTTTTTCGATTTTTCCTGAGCAAATTTGTACAGCCCTAAGGTTGCACAGGGCTTTTAAAGGTTAATATGGAACTAGTCTGCGATTTCGTCTATAAGAAGAATGACGTGGAACACAAAGAAAATTCTTATTTGTGAAGCAAAATGCAAGAGCTATTCATAGCCCACAATTTGGAATAGTGTTACGAAACACATGCTGTGAATTCCTTGCTCGCTAAATTCGATAAACTGCAAGATGGAGCCAGCGGCCTTGCCTTAGACAAAATTCATCACCTGCAAATTAATATTCTTAAATTCAACACTTTTAAAGCCGGGTCTAGTTATATGCCCACACCACGAGCGATATCGTTGAAAAAGGCCGTGGTGAACATACAAAATCAAGATGATGACTGCTTTCTGTGGTCGGTGGCTGCCTATTTGCAGCCAGTACAACGAGATGGTTGTTGGCCAGGAATGTACAGTGATACATTTGACCAATTGAAACAACGTTTAAATTTAACTCGCGTGTAGTTCCCAATGGGCCTAACCAAGATCCACTGGTATGAACAGGATAATCCCGACTATTCTTTTATGGTTTACGGCCTACAAGGTGATGAAATTACTGGTCCTTTATACGCCACGAAAGAGCAGAAGCGACATCACATTCATCTTTATATTTATCTCTGAGAGATGTGAATCACTATTGCCTCATTAAGAATTTATGTAGATTAATAGGCAGTCAACTGTCCAGAGCCCATGATAAGAAGCAGATTTGTGATTGTTTTCTCCAATACCTTTTGATCCCTACTCGTTTGGAACGGCATAGGGATGATTGTAATACACAGGAGGCAGTGAGACTGGTATTGCCAAATGGAGACGATGTTGTGTTGAAATTTAGGAACATACACAAGCGAGATACGGTCCCCTTTGAGGTTTATGCCGATTTTGAGGCTCTCACTGTACCCATGCCGGGATGTGAACCAGATTCCAGCATGATCTCAACCACACCAATTCAGAAACTTGAACCCTTTGCCATAGTATTTAACGTAGTGTGTGCATATGACCATACAAAATCCTATTTTAAATCATATCTGGGTACAGATTGTGCTAAATTGTTTCTTAATGAACTTATCGAGTTGGCTGACCATGTAACTTGACAATCGACTGCCTATGAGCCTAACTCGAGAACAGTAGGAACAGTATGAGCATGCCACGTCATGTCATATTTGTGAAAAGCCACTGGTAAGTGCCGAGGATAAGGTCGCACTTTACTGGTGAATTTCACGAAGCTGCTCACCGAGTGTGTAATGTTAATTAATCACCTCCTCGATTTATAAGTGTGTCATTCCATAATCTAGTGAGGTACGATATGCAGTTCCTGATTCGTGAACTGGGTCATTTCGGCAAGGGAACATTTTCCATTATTCTCCAAAACCATGAGCGTATCACAGCATTGGCATGATGGTTGGGCAAATTTTGTATTAGATTCCTTCACTCGTTAAAGTTGATGGCCTCATCCCTAGACAGCCTAGTCAACGGCTTGGATGAAAAGGAATTGAAATACACTAGGATGCATTTTGAGAATCACAAACACTTTATATTGTGCGTTTGGAAAGGTATTTTCCCATATTATTTCTGCAATGGATGGGACGTGTTTAAGCTGAAAGCTCTGTACCGCAAGAAAAATTTTACTCTATGCCTACACGTAGTACCGTTTCCGATGAAGACTATGCACATGCTTGCAATGTTTGGCAACTACTCTAGGGGACTATGCTTGCATTACCTAAAACTCGATGTATTGCTGCTCACGGATGTGTTTGAAAAGTTTCGTGAGTTGTGTCAGCACATCTATGGACTTGACCCGGCTCACTATTTTACGAGCCCGGGTCTCTCGTTTGATGCTGCTTTGAAATACATGCAAGTGGAATTAGATTTACTGACCGATGTAGACCTGGTGTTATTCATTGAGAAAGGCATTCGTGGCGGGATTGTGTCGCTTAACCAGCGCCATGCCGAAACGAATTAAATATACATGTCCTCTTATTCACAAAACAAACCAGAATCGTATTCGATGTACTATGAAGTGAATAATTTTTATGGTTATGCTATTAGCCAGCCTTTACCCTGTACGGATTTTGCCTGGCTCTCCGAGGAGGAGGTCACACATTTTGATGTGAACACGGCCAGCCTCTAAACGTGTCGCGGATATGTTTTAGAGGTCGATCTTGAATATCCCTCATCCGTGTATGACCAACATGCCAATTTTCCATTTTGCTTAGAGCGAATGGTTGCACCTGAGAGTAAAGCGAATATTGAAAAACTCATTGGCACACTTTACAACAAGAATCGGTATGTGTTACATATCCTAATGTTGGTCAATGCCTAGCCCAAGGCCTAGAATTAAAAAAGTCCATAGAGGTATTCCCTTTGCCCAAAAAGCATGGCTCAAGCCTTACATGGATTTAAATATTTAGCACCAATAAATGGCGTTACAGCAGTTTGAAATCATTTTTAAATTGATGAACAACTGCATTTATGGCAATTCTATGGAAAATGTGAGAAAATACCCGGACACTAAATTGGTGAATGGCTGGAATGGTAAGTGTGGTGCTCAGAGCTACATTGCCAAGCCAAATTTTGAAACGATTAACATTATTGGCGAAGGCCTGGTAACCAAATGAGCAAAACACACGTGACCATGAAAAAAAAACATCTACTTGGGCCAAGTCATTTTAGATTTTTCCAAATTGGTCATGTACTAATTCCACTACGAGTTTGCCAAACAGCATTTTGGAGATGTCTCTCTTTTATATATGGACACAGATTCATTCATATACCACATTCTCACTGTGAACCCTATGTCGTGATGAGGCAACATGGTGAATGGTGCGACACCTCTTCCTACAATGCTGATAATGTGTTTCAGCCATCCATTAAAAACGAGAAGAAAATGGGCGTCTTAAAAGATGAATGCGGTGATTCCATCATGACCGTGTTCGTTGGACTGGCGTCTAAAATGTATGCCTATCGCACACTAGACCATAAAGAATCTATAAGAGCCAAGCGAGTGGATAAGGCAGTCGTAAAATCGCTACGTGTCGATGGCTACCTACGAAAATATTAGATTCAGATTTTTTTTTCTTAATGATAGAAATTGTAATTTGTAAATATGGGATTTTGATATTTGTTTCTTACAATAATGGGAATTGTAATTTGTAAATGGTAATTCGTAAATATAAAGAAATTGTAACTATGAGAAATCTGCTACGCCCTTTGTTCTTTAAAGCCCTTTACAACTTTGATATATTTTTCTTAATATTATTTTATATTTTGACCATGTTTGAAATTGAAAATTGTAAATTGTAAATAATTTTTATTACAAGGCTGTAAAAATTTGTTACTTGTCTTTTTGTATATTAATGGTTTAGGATTTATTATTTGGTCATTGTAAATGGTAAATTGTAAATTTATAACTGAAAGTTCTTTGGGTTAGCATGCATGTGAATGATGTTGTTTGGGAATGAATATGGTGGTTGTGTTAGTTTCCAAATACATGTAAGTGAGGATGTATGACTGGAGAGAGCATGTGACCGAAAGAGAGTATGAGAGAGTGAGTGAGAGAATACAAGTGAGAAAGATAGATAACACGAGTACGTAACATTAGTCGTTGGACCATAGCAAACACGGTGAGGAAGGGTGGGGGTAATTATAGCTTATAGAAAATTTAATTTTAATGTTGGTTATAAAGTTTTCTTTGAATGTGAAGGTAGATATGCTTTATTTCTAAGACAGTCTTACCTGTAGTGTGTATGCAACATGAATCAGCCACTACGTTACTGGAAAAAGATAGAGACTGCATCACTGTTATAGCCAAGCACTCACATCAAGAAATTTTTAAAACTTAAAATGTTGAAACGTGTTCTAGGAAAATGAATAATGAACTCTTCAAATATGCAAGATGGAAATGTGTTAACAGCAAAATGAGAAATGAACTTTCCAATATCTACAATTTGCGAAATTCAAAACTTAGAAATGAACTTTCTTCAAATGCAAAGTGAAAATGAGAATTTTAAATATACAATGTGAGAAATATGAAATTGATAAATGCTTGGCAACATTTTTGAAATAAAAACAAATCATACTATGGTAATACTGTTTTTAATTCACAACGAATAGGGTATTACAAATAAACAGAAAAAGTCATCAATCCTTTTCTTTTGTTAATGTTTATGTCCACTCATCATTAACTTTCTTTTCATAGCACTAATCATAATCAGGGCTGCCAACCTCTCCCTCACGGGCTATGAAACATTGTTTAGCTTTTTTCAATAATACTTTATCAGCCACATGTCTTAATTGAGGCTGATTATGGCGATAAAAAATGTCATGTCTTTGCAAGCTTGATCCAGAAGATTAATAGATGCATCACCACGCTGCAAACGTTAATCGAGCCTTGTTCCAGGACCACAGTATCGGTAGTAGGTAACTGCATTTATTACAAATGAATGAATTTGTCAATGACGCAACGACCAGTACAGGCCCGGCATATCTTTTTCAGTTGGTGGCGAATAGTTTTGATCTTTCCCCTCCGCTGAGGATGTTGTTGCTTTTTTCTCGCCATGACAACCGTGGAATGAGGAAACAAAGTCTTTGTACAAGGTTTTACATCCGTGATACAGTTTGGCAAGCTGAGATATTCGACACTGTTGTACCGAAGGAATTTGGGTGATGGCCACTTGCTTATGGTGATCGTAATCGGTGCACGGTTGCAATTCAAATAACACAAGGTGTTGAGTCTATGATTTCAAAACATGTTGCCAAATTTCTTTTACTGCATTTGATGCTACATAATAAAAGATTTTGGTAACGCATTTAATTCCTTTTTCGTGAAACTGTCCAGTTTCTTTTTGCACAGGAAATGTTTCCCGAAGGCTTGCTCGGTAGCGTCATTCTCACACTCCAACATTGTGGACACAGACATGATGCTTGGTAGACGGTTTATCAATCACTAGTGATATTCCCACTGCCGCTAGGAACAAATAATATCTTGTCCATGACGTCACGACATGCATTTCTCGTTAGCCAATCAAACAGATTCCATACATCAAAAACGGCTTGAGGTTTTTTCATTAAAAGTCCGTTTTCTTGAAAAAGCGTATTCAGTGGAGGACAGTCCAAATCCATAAGATCCACAGATTCACACGTGGGAGGCAGAAACGGGCCAAGCCATCCGCGTTTTTCAGTTCCTGTCACAAATACAATATTAGCCATGGATAGATGAGAGTTTAATATCATGACTAGATATGTATAAGGAATGGTTCCCTCCAAGATGGGTTTGTATCCAATGGGTCTGCCTTAGGTCTTTAACAGACTGAAACTCTAGCGGTAATGGTGGTTTAGGCCTAAACATAAAATGAAACAGTTTTGGTGACCAGTGTGTTGTGCAATCAATAATGGCCACCTCTTCAAATATATACTTGTTGTCATTGATCTTAAAGTCTTGAGTATCCACCACCAGTGTACGTGACATGATTACGCTTGCCTGGACCAAGACCAACTAACTACTCACTATTCGGGGTTAGAAAATACATTTACTCAAATCACATTCTAGTAAAAGAAAATCGCGCCCACTATAATCGCCCCCCACTTCAAATCGCGTCCACTATAATCACACCCAATAAAAATCGCACTCACTTCAGATCACGCCCAATAAAAAGCATAGCCACTACAAATTATTTCCACTATAAATTGTAATGAGGTTTAGAAATAACAACAACATAATTTTTATTATCCCATTTTATTTGCATAGAAATTATAACAAGCTTTACATATTTTGACAATCTGGGGTAGGGACGGTACCAACACATACAACATAGTCTTTTGTGTAAGCAGGGTGTAACAAAAAGGTACGGCACAAATTCAGGACACAGGACACGTTGTTCCTCAGATTTTAAATTTATTTGAGGCTTTGAGGCAATCCATGACAGCTGCTCGAATTTCGTTTGCCTTTTATTTATACACTAGTCACTTGCTTTGGCAGCGGATATTAGTTTACTTGTTTGTGATGAATAAAAATACAATAGGCCGTGGTGCTTGGCGGGACATTGTCATGTGTTCTAAAATCTGGTCGGATGTCAATATTGGATGTCTTAAATGACTCTTCCAAGCAGGAACAATCAAAGACCACCAGTGACGCCCTTGCCTTAAAATCTTGGGGTGTCAACATGGGGCAATTCTCTTTTTGAAAATACGACAACCTAAATTTAGAAAATATGTCATATAGTGGGCCAAACGTATTTGTTGAAAAATCTAAATCCAATCCTTCATAGTGAAAGAAATATCCCCGTTCAAGAAAAGACGTATATTTCTCAACTGTAAGTGATAAAATTGAGTAACATCTTTCGTTTGTTGATACTTGCGATTCGTTTGAAAACCCAAAATAATTAGAGGGGCCTCCCGGTGTAGTGTGTTGTTTTCACAGACCAACTGTGTGTGTTGGTCGTTGGCAATAGTGGATACTCTTGTAGCGCCCAACTTCTAAATTCCCACAATTTTTTTCCCACAATCTTGAGCATCTCCAGTTTTTTGCTATCCGTAAGGGTAACGTGTGATACTTTCCATAGAATACTTTGTAGTTGAATTTTCGAGTCGATGGCTTCATTATCGGGTCCCTTGAGCGTATTATTATCACTTCTGTCTCTGACGAGATAAAGTACTTGGCTTACGTTTACCACAATACGTCGATGATGATCTTCAGCAAAGCCTGAAATTATTTTAAGAGGTAAAAGTTCTGTAAAGATTCCATCCGTGTGAACCATCCAGTCGTTGGTCGTGTCGGTGCACCAACCAGCCATGCAAAGTGTTTTACATTCTTCAACACTATAAGAGGGGAACAGTTTCATGAGACTTCAAATACCCACATTTCGGGTGCTATCCACTACAATATCATTAATCACATAGCGCACCTCGGAGAAAAGAAAGGCGAAAGCATGGTTGGCTAACTTAGATGTCGTGGGTGTAGAGCCATTAACTTTTGTGAGCCGACCTTCAATCTGAATGACACTTGATGCGGTAGGGTGTAAATATCTTGGCTATTAATAACAAATTGAATGTCGTCATTGCCATTTAACCCTGGAGTTTGGGCTTCATAGGAATACGGATCAATTCTTAGAATGCCTTCTGGCACCTTGATGCGGTCCATCACCTCTAGAATTCATCATGTATATGTACGTTGTAACCCAGGTGTTGAAACCTCTGCTTGTCTTTGCTTGTTAACTTGTGTTCAAGAGGAAAACTACTAACACCATTCCTAGACGGTGTTGTTGCTTTATACACCAACTTCGTAGTGGCTTTAAAACCAATTTATAGGTCACAGGTGTGCGAGAATCTAGTGGAATCAGTTTTTGTTTTCTATTTACCAGTCTTAAGGTACTATTACTAATATTGTCAACACCCACAGAATGAAAAAGAACCAGTGGAGGGTTTTCACGAATAATATAACCATTGGGTAATGTCACAATAAAATCGCAGAGCGAATGGGATGGCTCTTGATCCGTGTACACGTTGCTAATAATATTACACGTCACAGGTACGTGATGGTCCTCGATTCATTTCACTTCGTGATCCGAATAGTGTATTTCGTTTGGTTCAAGAACTTGTGGTAGAAACCTCAATAAAGGGCCGATCGAATCTGGTTGTGTTTTAAAATCAATCTGAAACGAGGATAAAATACTACAGCTATTAGTTATGGTGTGGTCTACAAGTTCAAACTTGTGTTTCCATCAAGAAATGTCTTTAAACCGTATTGCTTCACCAGCACCACGTAAATGTGTTCATAAATATCGTCTATGGTATATCCACCAGGAGGCAGAGCTAACATGGAATCATCATAGTAAATCTTGTCGTTGATATTTTCAAGTACGTTGTAAATTCTATTTTAAGTTTCAAGGGAAACAAGCCCCAGGACGTAGGGTCTTTCACTCAATTCGATAGGAGGGTAAAAGTCTAGGCTGACATCAGGTCCACTTCCTTGCAGTGTAAATATCTTATTTTCTGCTGTCATACTGTTTATGTTTATGTTCACGCTGTGTATTCTATAGAAACTTTAGGCTCACGCGCCCGCACTCTTGTGTGTTGAACTTTTGTTGACGTTTCACATTAGAGTATATCTTTGTCCTGTTTCCAAAATACTTACATAGTTCCATGGGTGGAGGGAGATTGCTAAAACTGTCAAATTACCACACGGTATAAACATGTTTTACATAGGCCACATAATGTGTTCCTGGACCACGGCTGTCATCTAGATTTAATCATTGCACGTTCCAGTTTCCATGGCCTGGGCGGTAATTGGTTGCGCATAAACATACCTCGAAAATGTGGAATCATTAACCGTTAAGCATAGCTGATGACTTGATCATGGGCCAGGGCATGTCTTGGTATAACCGTTGTATTTATTTATTTATTTTTTGTGAGAGGGAAATACCGAGGCCTTGTTGTAGGTTGCTAGTTTCATGTTTGCGTTTCTCGTGCCTATGGCAATGGCTTCCATAGTCTCATTGTGTCGTTTACATTCACCCAATTGTTGCTTGGCTTCCTGAGTCGACTTTATGGATCTGGCAACGGCACTGGCACCGCCGAGAAGCGAACCCACAGCCACGAGCCCAGCAAACAAAGCCGGTAAAATCCCAACTCGTTTCGGGACAGGAATCACTCGACCATGTTGTTAAAACCGTCGTTTACTTTTCGGATTCGCATACAATCTTGCTGCTTAGGGTTCTTTTTTAATAGCCAACACTTTATTTTTTCATCTCGTGAGGCCTTGTGAGCTGCATGAAGAATAGTTTTAAAGCCACTCTTTTGCGATGACTTGGTCTTTCATTACTCGTTTTCACCACGAATCCTTGTTTCACCATTATGGACAACCTTTCACGAGAACGTTTGAGTGACAACTAACCCTTTTCTAGGGAGAAAACCTATTGATATTCAATTTCCAGAGGCTGTTTATTCGAGTTCTACATAAAGCGGGAAATCGTTTATTGTGTTTCCTGCTTGTTTTTCCTCTAATGTTGGAATCAAATGAAACGATAATTTATCACCCACTCTCACATCATGATCACTAAGGAGTGATATGGCATAATTGTTTAATCGTATCGATAAATGTCGTATACCTGGAGTATAGCCCATAATACGAATACTTCCATTATACCGTAAGTTGTAACTCGTTGAGCCTGAAGGTAAAACATAGGTAAGGTTTTGACTGTCTTTCACAGGCCATAGGTTGGCCATGTAAACGAGAAATGCATGGGGTGATGGTTTAATCACCGAGGATACATAGTCTTCCACAAATTGTTTGGTTGTGGTCTCATGAGGCTCTATTGGATATAAAACGTCTGCAAGTCGTCTTCGCTTCATGTGTAAAATCTTCTCTTAAATTTCACACACGTTGTCCATTTCTGAGGCTAAAAAATGTTTGGTACAGTTATCTTGCGGGTCCACAGGGTCAGCCACGTGGATAATGCGGTTATTATTAGCGGTATAGCCATTTGCAATTAAGCTTGGGACTATGCCATATAACCCGTTTACCTTGTTATCCACATCCGTTTTTTAGAGGCATCAGTACAAACTTGAGGATGATTCACGTGGGTTAACCACTTTCCATTAATGTCATAATCTCCATGTTAAGCAGTGTCTGTCTCTTGTTTGGGATCATTTAATGGGGTGGTCTTGGCCTTAGCCATTAAAGCACGTCCAAAGACGTCCATCGTAATACTGTTCCTGTCACAAGGCTTGGTTCTGTGTATGTAGACAGCCTACTAGCATCTTTTATAATTAGTTAATATGCAGATTATTAAGGAGCAAGGGTCATTCCCTGAGGGAGACATGGCTTCCCATCTCCTACCTACATCACGTGAACGAAGTCACGGTTCACTGTTTCCGTCTTCCATTCGCTGCCTCATTGTGACACCGTCAGGATGTGGAAAGACCAATCTTTTGCTCACACTCATCACGGCTCCAAATGGTCTGCGTTTTAAAAATATCTATATTTTTGAAAAATCCCTGTACGAACCACTCTATGTACTCCTGGATCAGGTCAGGTCTGAACTACGGACCAAAAATATGGGTTATTTCACGCGTTCAATGCAAGAAAATGTTATTGCCCCGGATGCAGTAAGGCCTGATTCGCTTATGATTTTCGATGATATCTCTACCGAACGACAGTCTATTATTCAGACCTATTTAAGCATGCGTCGTCACAAACATATTTACTGCTTTTATCTTGGACAAACGTATTCCAAAATGTCCAAACAGCTCATGTTTCAACCATCTTCCAAGCCATCAGAAAAGCCTATAACAGTTTCAAAAGCAACGCAGACTATGCAGGAGGTCCCTGTGGAAAAGGAACTTGATAGTTCTAGTGATGAGGCTTTTTCACCGGCAAAACCAGAGAATGAGGTGTTTACTCCAGTAAAACCATCACCACTTCCTCACTTTCTGAAAATATCAGTGATTGCCGAAACACCTACAACTTCCAAACAGCCTACTTTGTCAGAAATCTTGTCTACACCCGAGTATAAAGCTCAGTTGAAAAGCATTCTGGTAAAAAATTACGGTGCTTTAGTGTCATCCTCCCTCAAAAATTTGTTTACTATAAAGACAGATACTACCTATGGTGTTTACTATAAAGGTGATTGTTTCCGGATTGGTGATTCCAATCAGTCCGCATGTGGTTATCATTAAAAATGTTACCTATAAATTAACAATGGGTCTTTTAGAGCTGATATTTTCACGTACTCCGCTTTCCGAAAACTATACCCATAATAATCTCATAACATATTGATACGTGCTACCCCCAGTTGCAAGTTCGTTAATTGGATCAAAGTAGGTAAAACACAACAAAAATGGTCCTTTAAAAATGTATTGGCTTTATTGCAGGTCAGAAAGTTACTCCACACAATAGGCAAATAGAAACAATTACCTGTCTTTCATCGTGTTTGCTCCCTTATGGAGGACACTCACCCTTTCACTTGCTCGCGCAGTTAATCCCTCGCTAATGAGATCGGTGGCCTCAGTAGAAATACCTGCAATACTTCCTTGAGTTCAGAAGCCCCAGGCTGTCGATCACTGTTCTTGAATACACACTGTTTCGCAATTCGCACGTCACTGTAACACCTCTATCGCACTGAAAAACACACTCCCAAAACACACAGTCCCTCGATGGCCAGGTCGCTTTAAATAGCGGGGCTGAGGACTGACAGATGTTTCTAGAGTAGACCAGTGTTCACACCTTCTCGACAGTTCCAACACTATCTGGACCACGAACTTTCGAGACGGTCACTTTGTTACAGCCTGTCTTCTTGTTGCGCAAATCGCTGGTTAACACAGAGGCAGGGGATAGCTCGAGGCGAGCTGTGAATCATGCAGCGAGGTGATGACCTAACCGCGCTAGCCTAGGACCTAACTTCCAAATTAGAGGACAGCCAGAAGAAGATGGAAGACGGTCAGAATAACTTAGCCGAGGACCTGACTACCAAATTTCTGGATGGCCAGAGAAATTTGGAAGACTGTCTGCTGACTAAATTCGAGGAAAGTCAAACGAAATTAGAACAGGGTCTGCGGGAGGAAGTCAACACCGTCTGCCAGGGCCTACGTGAGGAAGTCACGGCAGTGGAAATGAACTTCGACGCCTTACAAGAAGAAGTTGCCGAGCTGCGCCGACGCCCGCTGACGGGGGTGGAAGAGAAATTCAACGCTCTACAAAAGGAATTTGCCGAGCTGCGCCGACGCCCGCCGACGGGGATGAAAGAGAGATTCAACGCCCTACAAGAAGAAGTTGCCAAGCTGCGCCGACGCCAGTTACACCGGGAACGTCAGGGATGGCACAGAGCAGAGTGACGCCCCCAACCTTCGACGGAAAGGTCCCGTGGAGCACTTATTTACGTCAGTTCGAGGCAGCCTGTTCCTTAAACAACTGGAACACGGAAAAGGATACAGCTCTCGGTAGCGCTGAGAGGGGACGCCCTTAATGTCCTTCAGGACATCCCGACAGAATTTCAGGACTACGCTTCACTAATCGCCCATATGGAGTCCCGATATGGAGATAGCCATCTTCAGCAGGCTTACCAGATGCAACTCCGGACCCGGGTACAAAAGAACGCGGAAACCCTGTAGGAGTTCGAGACGGACATCGCACGTCTCGTAAGGCTCTCCTATCCAACAGCGCCGGCCGACTTTTTGGAGCAGATTGCGACGCATATGAAGCCATAAATGAAATATTTTGTAAATTGCGCATCAAAGGAAGATTCAGGAACATATCCATATTGTCAGTGTATGCACCAACTGAAGAGAAAGATGAGGATGAGAAGGAAGAGTTCTATGAACTATTAGAACAGATATGCGGTGAGATACAGAGATACGATACATTGATAATAATGGGTGACTTTAACGCAAAGATTGGGAAAGATCCATTGATGAGATGTGCAGGGGAACATACACTACATGATGTTAGTAACCAAAATGGCACACTACTTGGGCATTTTGTCATCAGGAACAATATGGTTATCAAAAGCACACGTTTCCCACATAAACGAATACATCTAGGTACTTGGAAGGCTCCTGATTCTACAACCGTGAATCAAATAGACCATGCGTTAATCAATGCAAGATACTTTTCGTCAATTATAGATGTGCGGAGTTGTAGAGGACCAAATTGTGATTCAGATCACTATCTAGTCAAAGCAGTACTTAGAGAAAAGCTGGCTAAAACGGAAACGAAATCTGAAACCTGGAAGAACAGTATAAACGTTGAAAGACTAGGAGATGAACGAATTAAAAGGAATATCAGAGAGAAATACATAAGAAATTAGAAGAAGAAAAAGAGAGAGATGATCTCAATGAAGAGTGTAAGAAAATAGAGGAAGTAGTTAAACTAGCTGCAGAAGAAATAATCGGAAAGAGGCAGCAAACCCGGAATGAATGGTTTGATCAAAAGTGTAGGGAAGCAACAGAAGAGAAGAACAGAGCGAGAGAAAAGATGATCTTGAGAGAAACAAGAAGCAACTGTGAACATTATAGGCAACTGAGGTTGATTGTCAAAAAAGTTTGTAGAAGAAAGAAAAAAGAACACATAAAGAAGCAATTTATAGAAATAGAAGAATTAAACCAGGGAAGTGAAGTAAGAAAATTCTATGCGGCAATTGGTAAAATGGGGAAAGGTTTCCAACCGAGGGAAAGAAGATGCAAAGATAGACAAGGGATGATACTGAATGATGAGAACAAAGTGTTAGATAGATGGTCTGAACACTTTAAGGAACTTCGAAGTGAAAGTGTAGAGACAGAAATTGAACAACATATGCAAAAAAATGAGAGACAAGAAGTAATTAGATCAGAATCAGAGAATGAGAATGCAAGTATTATGAGTCCTACAAGATTTGAAGTGGCAAATGTAATGAAGAAAATGAAAAACAACAAATCACCAGGGGAAGACAGTATAGTAGCAGAAATGATAAAATATGGAGGAGCGGCATTGGAAGATAGAATACATAAACTATTGGAAAGAATATGGGAAGAAGAGAACAGATGGTTGGAGGGAAGGAATAATATGTCCTAGGAGATAAACTAGCATGTGAGAATTACAGAGGATTCACTCTATTGAATGTTATTTACAAGATCCTATCAGGTATCTTGAAAGAAATAATGAAGATATTTTCAGAAGAAATTCTGAGAGAATATCAGTGTGGATTTAGACCCAAACGGAGTACAACGGATCAAATCGTTGTAATTAGGCAGATGATGGAAAAGTTTTATGAACATGATATTGACCTCCACATGCTCTTTATAGATTTTAAACAAGCTTTCGATAGTGTATGTAGAGAAAGACTATATGAATTACTAGGAGAAATGAGGATACCTGGAAAGATAATCCGGCTGATAAGGATGACACTAGATAACTCATGGACAAGCGTGAAAAATGGAAATAAGTTGAGTAAAGCCTTTACAATTAATATGGGTGTAAAACAAGGAGATGGATTGTCTGCAGTACTCTTTAACCTTGCGCTACATAAAGCAATTAGTAAAGTAGACCAAGGGGACACTATTTTTAACAAATCAAGTCAGATCTGTACTTATGCAGATGATGTAGTGATCATAGCAAGAGAGAAGCTTACACTGAAAAGAGTATATTTAGAATTAGAGAAAGAAGCTACAAATATTGGGTTATTAGTGAATGAGAGTAAAACTAAGAACATGGTAATGTCTACATCTAACACAAGAAGAGCCTCGCAGGATATTACAATAGGCGATAAGACATTTGAGGGTGTGACACAATTTAAGTATCTAGGAGTACTTATTAACAACCGGTGTGATATGACAAACTGTATTAAAGATCGATTACAGGCTGGAAACAGAGCATACTATGCAAATATCAAGATGCTCAGGAATCAACTTATATCACGAACAACCAAAATGAAGATATATAAGACAATGATAAGACCAGTAGTGACCTATGGCTCTGAAGCTTGGACATTATCTGTGGATGATAAGAATACTGTGAAGTGTTTTGAAAGGCAAATACTGCGAAGAATATATGGCGCTGTTAGAGAGGAAGATGGATGGTGAATACGATATAACCATGAACTAAACGAATTGATTGGAAAATAAGACATCGTAAAGTTTATAAAGACACAGAGAATCCAATGGTTGGGACATATAGAGATGATGCCGGAAAGCCAGATGCCCAAGAGAATGTTGAAAGGGAGGTTATTCTCCAGGAGGAGGAAAGGACGTCCTAAGAAGAGATGAATTTGAATTTGAATTTATTGTTTCTCTTATACAGGCCACTGAGGCTACAAAGCCTCTTTATGCAGCTCTCTTCATTCAGAGGGCGGTTAAATACAATAGAATAAATGAAGAAAGAAAAAAACTTAACCTATACATACAGTTGACAATAGAAGTTCTTGTTAATACATCCGTTCACCTTGAACATGATAATTGTATAGCTGATAGATTACAATGAAGGGAGTGTTTTATCGCTCTGATAGAAAGTCCTGAATACTGGTGCAATTTATATTTATTCCAGAGAATACTAGCTGAAATACGGAATGAACCTTTGCATTTTTCGGTTCTGTGATGAGGTATCTGGAGCATTTGTGCAGTGTGTCTATTCGCACGGTTATGCACTGATTGCATGGGAGTTAGTGTGCAGTAAATATAAGACGGAATTTTGAATTTTAGAATTTTTATCACAGTCAGAGCCATGGCATACTGTCTTCGTTCCTTTAACTTAAGCCATCCAATCTGGACGTAAAATGGAGTTATATGCGACTCTCTTGGTACATTGAGAACAAACCGCAAGCAAGCATTTTGCATTCTTTGCAATTTTGTATTGAGGACCTCTCCCATATCATGGTAAATTATAGATCCATAGTCAAATATTGGTAATATCAAACTCTGTATCAGTATCTTTCGTACATTTTGAGGCAAATAGAAGCAAGTTCGCCTAATTTGATATAATGACGATGCAACCCTTTTCAGAATCATGTTTGTGTGATCCTGCCACGATAATCGAGAGTCAAAAATAACTCCCAGATTTCTTACTGCTGACTGGTACGGAACTGTTTGGGATGCAAGCTGTAAAGGTGGTACTGGGTCAGGTAGGGAACTGAGTAATTTGGTATAGCCGATGATGATCGGTTGCGTTTTTTCGAAGTTAAGTATTAGATTATGATCGAGTGCGTACTGAGATAGGCTTTGAATGTCACTGTTAATTAGAGCTACGTTCAAATGAATGGATTTCAGATCCGCGTGTAGATATAGCTGAAGGTCATCTGCGTACATATGATGTTGACAGAATTTAAGGACAGATGGAAGGTCATTTATATACACGGAGAACAGGAGTGGACCAAGGACCGAACCCTGCGGCACACCTGTTGTTACTTCACACCATTCTGAAACATTGTCATCTGCTAGGACTACTCTCTGGCATCTGCCTGTTAGGTAAGACCTAAACCAGTTCGTTACTGACTTTGAAAGGCCTAGATTTCTTAATTTAACTAGTAGGATCTCATGGTGAACTCTGTCAAAAGCTTTGCTGAAATCGAATAGAGATAATATAGTTATTTCCTTCCGGTCCATTGCTAGACGAATGTCGTCTGTGACTTTGATAAGGGCTGTCAGAGTGCTATGTTTTGATTTATATCCAGATTGGTTCGGGTTTAGGATATTGTTGGAATTTATATATTCATAAAACTGATCAAAAACAATCCTTTCTAACGCTTTCCCAATTGCACACAATATACTTATTGGTCTAAAGTCACTACAGTTTATGGCGTTCGTGAATTTTGGTATTGCTTTGATGTTGGCTTTTTTCCATTGTGTCGGATAAATACCCATTTGCAGGCTATAGTTAAATATATGCAATAAAACTGGCATGAGGAGGTCCATATTCCTTTTCAATAGCGTAATAGATATACGATCAGGTCCTATGGCTTTTGAAGTTATCCTAAATATGGCTAAATGAATGTCCTCAGGATATATATAGCCAAAATGAAATTCTTCCCGTCGGTCAGTAAATTTTTCCCTGTAGTTAGCAACAGTTGACAAAACTCTATTGCTGTCTACAACGGTTGATACGTTTAAATAATGCTTATTAAGCTCATCAGCGCTCATTGTTGGGTTATTGCTTTTGTGTCTGGATTTTCCAACACCGAGAGTTTTTGTAGCTCTCCACAAAGCCGAAGAGTTTTTAGCTGAATTAATTAGCGAATAAGTGTAACGTATCTTTGTATTACGAATAACTTGCTGGGTTCTGTTGCGTAAGCTTTTGTATTCTACAATGTCCTCGGGTTTCTGTGTTCTGTTGCACTTCTTTCTGGCTCTATTTCGAGATCTTATTAGATCTTTTATTTCTGTGTTGATCCAGGCAGCTGGTGCGTGCCTCGCGTTAGCTGAGCGCACTGGGGCATGGCGATCATATAAATCAATTAAAAATGTGTTGAATGTTTCTACCTTCTCATCTATAGTTTGCTGCTCGAAAACAGTGTGCCATGGAACTGAGATGGCATCGGCCTTAAACCTTTCATAATTAAACCTGCTGAAGTCTCGAAAAGTTCGAATACTGGGCTTATATTTTGGAGTTGACAGGGTATATACTGCGTATAAGAGATCATGTGCTGAGAAGCCAGAAGCAGCTGTTTGGCCAAACTCAATCACGTGCTCATTGCAGTTGGATGCTATTAGATCCAGAGTAGAAGAGGAGGTTGCAGTGTGATGTGTATCTTGATACGGGAGCCACGACAGATTGCAAGTATTTAGAGTTTCTACTATGTTTTTCGTTTCAAATGTAGCCGACCCAAAATGGGCATTCAAATCACCGGCTAATATTACATATTTATAACTAAAAATGTGTGAAAGCATGTCATTTAATAGTAGTTCCATAAAACCGACTTTGGGTGCTCTATAAACACAAATAAATAATACTTTAGTATCTTTCAGGCAAATCTCTACGAATAGGTACTCAGGTCTGAAATTCTCATTATTTGGGGATTTGCAGATAACCCGGCACTTAATGTGCTGTCGAACATACACTGCTACTCCACCCCCTTCTCTACGTTGTCTGTCATTGCGGTAGATATTATATCCTGGCAAGGTTACAGATGAATCAGTAATGGACTTATTGAACCATGTTTCACTAACAGCGATTACATCAATACCGGAGTTAACAAATGTGTATTCAAATTCTGCGAAATGTTCTAGCATTTTAAGTGACTGCGTGTTCAGGTGAGTTACTTTAAAATCATTGGGTAATCTATCAGCTATATCACAAAGATAGGCATGCGTATCATACTCATTGGTACTAATATCCATGCAAAAGATAATTGAAAGTTATTGTAAAATTGTTAAACAAGAAATATCAAAAATTACAAAATCTAAGCTATTTTCTAAATATTAATCAATAATATCGGCTTGTATTTTGGCTAGACACTGTAGTTAAAGTTCCACCAGTAACCATATTACATGTTTGTGCTTACACTTGTAACTTTGATCAGTTGAGCCCCTTCACACTGGCACGTATGAGGGTCCTTTACGTACGAGGAGCGGGAAACTTTTTCTTCAAAATGTCCAATTCTCGGAGTGTTTTCACACGATGCCTCGTGTCATCAATGCGGATCAGAACAACGCCATCTGCAGTCCAGACACCGTGTAACCCAAAGTGGCTTACTGCTTGTTTTACAATATCAGTCCGGGTTTTCGTCAGATCTTCTCTTACAGTTATGCCGGTATTCCTTAAGTATTTCTTCGACCTGAAGAGTGCTGCTCGATCTGCATAGGACACGAACCGCACTATTATTGGCCGCTTCTTTCCAGCATCCCGGAGTCCTACACGATGAGATCGGTCTATTCTTTGGGGATCGATTGTCACATTCAACTTGGCAGCAACATCCATTACACACCTGTTGGTGTCCTCGCCTTGAGTTTCTGGAATACCAAAAATTCTCAAGTTATTTCGACGCTGGTACTGCTCAAGTTCATCAGTGCGGTCATTCAGTTGCAGCTCAAGTTGATTTATAGTGTCGTCTCGCCTGGCAAGTTCCTGTCTGAGTTCATTGATGACCTGGGTGTTAAAATCTATTGTTTCTTTTAGTTTATCAATCACCTTATTAGCAACTCGATCCACGAGCTCCTCGATTAGGTTCGTATTACTCAGCAGGCTTAAAATGTCAGCTGAGTCTCGGCGCACATCCTGCGTAGCATTGCGACAACCCCCACCCTGACTGCGATCCACGGTCTTCAATTGTTCTCCCGAGCTGCTACCTGCTCCGTTCCTCTCTAGGGCGCTAGGGTCGTCTGCTTTCACTTGCTTGCGCTGTCCACCCTTCGTTTGTTCACGAACTCCGCGCTCCCCACTGCGGTTAACTGCCTTCTTTTGTTTGTCTTTGCCCGTCATTTTGTTGTTTTCAACTCTAACCTCTCACACACTTTAATACTTGTTTGTCAAAATAACAGCAATATTTCAACTTACTGCGTTTATCACCGAACGTTCTGCTGTTGATTTACTTCTCACTGATCACTCTTGCGATGCACTGCTTCTATTTTGTCACCTTCTATAAGCAATTCTGGCTAGGAACTATCACTCACGTTTATGCCGCCATATGGTTGGTTGGATAGTGTGAATGCAGACCTCGTCGCAATGAGACTGAGGGGATGGAGGAGCAAGGCGATGGATAGATCAATATGGAGAGCAGTTGTTCAAGAGGCCAAAACCCACCCCGGGTTGTAGCGCCATGGAGCAGCAGCAGCAGATTGCGACGCAGACCTTCACTGAATGGCTACGAGACTCGGACACTCAACTGGCACTGCGACTCGCGCGCAATAAGACCCTTGCAGATGCGCTGAAACACACACTTGAGTTTGAGACGGCAAAGCAGGTATCTAGATGCACGAGAGGGTGCGTCAAGTGGACGTCGACAAACCAGCCAAAGTCAACGAGATCAAGCCCCTGGCCGATGAATTGATATATGCGCTAGGCCGGTTCTTCGATAGTCGCAGCATCACCAACAACGACGTAGCCGAAAGACACCCGGAGAGGCCCGGAAGAGGACTACCGACATGCTGGACCTGCCGTAAGAAGGGCCACCTGAGCAAGGACAGAGCTGATCGCCACCGCCGAGAGTTTCCGTCGGGAAAATCAGTCATCCTGAAACCGCGCGGCCCAGGGAAACGAATATCAGACAGCCTTAGGGGGCAAGGGTTGACTTGCGACAGTCATCAAGCCCCGGCAGTTCAAGTCCGTGTGACGATGCTACGGAGGGTCAATAGCAGCCTGCTGGTCGACGGAGTCGTCAACGGAGTGAGCTGGCCTATGCTGATCGACACGGGAGCATTGAGGACCATCGTCAATCCCACCGAGATCCCGAAGTGGAGAGTGCAACCCACTCAAAGGAACCTCCAAATAATAACCGCGACTGTAGAAACCGCACCGGTACATGGCGAAGCATCACTGGAGTTCGTCATTGGTCGAAGGGCGGTGAAGCATCCAGTTCTCGTGACTGATGTATCAAACGAAGTGATCATCGGACAGGACTTCCTGGGCCAGAACAACATCATATTGGACCTGAGTACCAACCCTCTCCACTACGGAGGTGAAGAACTTGCTTTGTAACCTGCATACGAGGCCATCACCACGCGACGAGTAAGGCTGAGAGAGGACGTCATCGTTCCCGCCAGGACGGATGTCAGCGCTGCCGTAATTGTCGACGGAACTGCTGAGGGAGTGGCGGCAGTCATTGAGCCAAAATATGAGGACATCTAGACAAAAGGATTGCTAATTGCCAAGACCCTCATCAACACGACGTCTCGGCCGTATGGCCGCCTGTCCAACCTGAACGACTACGACATTACGGTTCACCGGGACACCACCCTAGGAGTCTGCGAGCCCGTTACCTGGATTGCCCGCATCACAGACACGACGGACGGACCCCTCCAGACGGACATCCGAAGAAGACGCGCCCTGCCAGAAGAACTACAGAAGCTGTACCAAGGATCCCAGACCATCTAGACGAGGAGCAATCACGCCAACTTCGGTACCTGCTACGCGAATTCCAGGACGTCTTCTCCGTAGGGAGCAATGACTTCGGCACGACAAGCCTGGTGCAGCACAGAATCGACGTTGGGGACAGCACACCGATTAGGGCCCCTTTCCGACGTGTCCCGGTCGCCAAGCAAGCTGAAGTCGACCGGATGGTGGAAGAAATGAAGGAGCACGGGGTGATCGAGCCATCACATAGTCCTTGGAGCTCTCCGGTCGTTCTAGTGAAGAAGAAGGACGGCTCCACCAGGTTCTGCGTGGATTACAGGCGGGTGAATGACGTCACGAAGAAGGACAGCTACCTTCTACCCCAGATCGACAACACCCTGGACACCATATCAGGGTCAAGATGGTTCTCCACCTTAGATTTGAAGAGTGGCTACTGGCAGGTGGAGGTCCACCCTAAGGACCGCGAGAAAACGGCGTTCTCTGTGGCCAGCGGGCTCTGGCAGTTCACCGTCATGCCATTCGGTCTGTGCAACGCCCCTGCGACCTTCGAAAGACTAATGGAGTCCATTCTGAGGGACTAGACTGAAAGACCTGCCTGGTCTACCTAGACGACGTCATCGTCCTGGGGAGAAGCTTCGAGGAGCACTACAGAAACCTGAAGGAGATCTTGATGAAGCTACGGGCTGCCCAGCTGAAGTTGAGCCCCAAGAAGTGTCAGCTCTTCCAGAAGCAGGTCCAGTACCTTGGGCATATCGTCTCCGAGAAAGGGGTGTGCACCGACCCAGAGAAGACTGCAGCTGTGAGAGAGTGGCCAGTTCCGAAGGACAAGTCCCAAATATGAAGCTTCCTGGGACTCTTCAAATATTACCGTCACTTCGTGAGAGGATTCGCCGACATCGCCAATCCACTGCATCGACTGACCGAGAAGGACCAACTCTTCACGTGGACAGCAGAATGCCACAATGCCTTCGAACAACTCAAGCAGGCTCTGTGCACCGCACCTATTCTGGCCTACCCCTCACCTGGAACAAGGTTCATCGTCGATACCGATGCCAGCGATTTTGGTATAGGGGGAGTCCCGTCGCAAGTAGTGGACGGCGAGGAGAGAGTAGTGGCCTACTTCAGCAAGGCCTTGTCAAAGCCAGAGAGGAACTACTGCATCACCAGTAAGGAAATGCTCGCCATCGTAAAGACCATTGAACACTTCCACAAGTACCTGTACGGGCAAGAATTTCTCATCAGGATCGAACATGCATCCCTGCGGTGGTTCCTGAACTTCAAGCAGCCCGAGGGACAACTCGCGCGGTGGTTATAGAGGCTCCAACAGTACAATTTTGAGATCCAACACAGGAAAGGCCAACTGCATTCTAACGCCGACGCCCTGTCACGAAGACCCTGCCCCGAAGATTGCACCTTCTGTTCCAGTAGGAAGGAAAACACCGGAATACAGTGCCGAAGGACTACCGTGGAACTTCAAGGGAGCTGGAGCCGCGGATCTTTCACGCGAGCACAAGCGGAAGATGATGACCTGGGTCTGATAGCCGAATGGAAGAGGGCCTGTGTTCCCAGACCCGAGTGGAACATTGTGAGCGACTGCAGCCCAAAGTTTAAGTCCTACTGGGCGCAGTGGGACTCGCTGGTTGCATGGGATGGCCTCATCTGCCGTACGTGGGAGAGTACTGACGGGAAGACATCTCGGGAACAAGTCGTGGTTCCAAAGGCTATGACGGAGGAAATCCTGAAGAAAGTCTATGGAGGATCGTCTGGTGGACATCTGGGGATAAAGAAGACCCTGGAGAAACTGACAGAGTGGTTCAACTCGTTTGGATGCCGAGCAGACGTGGAAAACTACTGCGCGAGGTGCCACGATTGCGCAGCCAGCAAGGGCCCAGGGCGAAGACGAAGGGTCCCAATGAAGACCTACAACGTGGGCGGCCCCATGGAGAGAGTGGCCTTCGATGTTGCTGGGCCTTTCCCGTTGAGCAAGGCAGGGAACCGTTACATATTGGTCGTCAGCGACTACTTCACCAAATGGCCAGAGGCGTATGCACTCCCTAACCAAGAGGCCGCGACGATCGCAGAGACCCTGCTGAAGGAATTCGTCAGCCGGTACAGAGTACCCTTGGAGCTGCACTCCGACCAAGGGAGGAATTTCGAGTGCAGGTATTTGAGTGAGGACAAGGGTCCTAATTAGTGGAGGATTAACTGTATGAGCAAGTGAGAGGGCGAGTGCTCTCTACAAGAGGAAACCTGAGCGAGATTACTAATGGTCTCTGTGTTCTTATTGTGTGGTGTAACTTTCTAGACCTGCAATAAAGCTAATATTTCTTTAAAGGACCATTTGTGTTGTGCTTTTACCCACTGTAATCCAATTAACGAAAGTGCCACTAGCACGTATCATTATAAAACCATCTTAATGAAACGAGTGCTCACATAAGAGGGTATACGTGATCTGAACCAGTCAATGGCAATAAAAATGTCAGGTATAAAACCATTCTTTCAAAATTATTTGAAAACTCAGACAGTATTTGTCGTGGACCGTCAGCTTCGGGAGTTACATTTAAACCATTAAAACTCCTCGTTAATGCCACCTTCTGGCACAATCCCAGTAAGCTTAGCCAACGGTTACAGCTCTTGCATGCTTCACGACAAGCTGGTCATACTGGTCACGATTGGGAAATCGAAGAAATTAAACAAGAACATCGAAATGCCAAAATTATTGTCTAAACCATCACCAATCAAAGTGGAAACAGCTCGAAGGTTGCACACCCCTGCCAGGCATAACTATCAGTGACTCAAAGTTATTTCACGTGGTGTGGATGAGCTTTGGTAGGCTGATTTATTGGAAATGAATCCCTATGCTAGCGTTAACGATGGTGTACGCTATATGCTTACCGTCATCGACGTTTATTTATAAAATGGCATTTGTTCAACCTGTGAGTTGTAAGTCAGGCTGCATTCAAGAGTATTATTCAGCAATCCAAACGTCAACCCAAGCTTCTACAATAGACCAGGGAAAATAATTTTTCAACAAGGATTTCTCCAGTTTTCTATCATCATTGGATATTCATCATTACACCACATATAGCAATCTAAAAGCTAGTGTGGTACGGCGTTTTAATCGCACACTTAAAAAAGTATGCTACCGGTGGATAGGCTAAATATATGAGCTAGTGTCACGTCACAATGATACTAATCACAGAACTATTGGGACAAAGCCACAACATGTGACAAAAAAATATCCCACGGCTGGATACACTCTTTAATCCCATCAAAACAGCCGATCCCCAACGCCATCGACTTAAACTAGACGATTATGTCCGTGTCAGCAAGTTCAAGTCTGTTTTCGTCAAAGGATACACGTCGAATTGGGGTACAGAAATATTTCGTATTCATCAAGTAAACCTCGACAGCCAAGCAACTTAATTACTGCAATACCTCAACAATCAGCCCATAAAAGGACGGTTTTATCTCCAAGTACTTCAAAAAACACAGTTTCCAAAACATTAACTTGTCGAAAAAGTGTTAAAACAAATGGAAACAAATTGTATGTCAAATGGCTGGGATTTAGCCCGGCCTTCAATTCTTGGATCAAAACATCTAATTTAGTGTATACCGTTTGTTATTTTATTAACCAATAAGCCCAAAAACAAATAGTCAAATGGTCAAAGACTTGCTAACGTAAATAATTCTTTCTGTCTCTCAGTAACACATCACTCTCGGTAAACAAGACATGACCGGTCTGTAAACTTACACCCCTTTGCTCGGCTTGCTAAATTCTTATCTCGTCAACTTAAACAAGGCCTAACAAGTCCACATGCGTTATCAGCAGTTTCCAATGCTTCTCAATTCTGTTATCTTGCACGTGCAAGTCTAGAGTCCAATGGGAAGACAAACATACAACTTTCAAGAAATCAAAGTTTATGAGATATAGCATACTTTCCAAATTAAACTTTTTGGGAAACAATGTAAAAATGCAGTGTTTTGTTCTAACGATAAAGGACATAGAGATCTTTCGTTAAAGCCAATGCACAACGTTCTGAAATGAATAGTTTTAAAGATATAGCCTACTTTCCAAATGCATTTAATTAATGTGAAAATATATAACGAGTAGTGCATAGGAAAGGGGGTTTCATCCCGAATCACATGACACCTCACATGTCCATCTCCGATTATTGGTTCGGGAGATATCGAAAATATTACACACGTGAGGGGGGTCAGCGAAGCCGAGCGCCAAAGTCACTCGTTAAAATTCCTACCTCTCCTCTTCTGTTATCATATCAACGCTCTTTGAAAATAAAGTTTTGGGGAAAAGGGCTTCAAAACCTAAGGGTGGAATTTAAAGAGACAACTTAAGCGACAGCAGCTAACATTTAGGAGCATATCTCCGGAAGTATTGAGGATATTTTTATTTTGTGTTCACCAAATGAGAGATAAAAGATTACTCATTGAAATATTTTATTTTAAAAAAATTTAAATTTTTTGATCCTGAAAGGTGTACCTTCCTCTTTAAATTGGTCACACTAGGAGTGTGACGTCATCAGGCTGGCAGCACTGAAATTCGTATTCTTGCTGACATGCAACATGCATTCCCTTATCCCTTATTATTCCGGTTTGTCAATGAGGTCGGGGATGAGATGCGATGGATTTCTTTGTAGCGTAGGGTTTCTAGGGCTGAATGCTCTTTCTGACGCAAACCTCATGAGAGGAGATTTTGATAGAAAGAAGGAAATGATTGAAACTGGGCAAGGAGATGGAAGGAAGCGCCTTGGCCTATTAGAAGGTACCGTCCCGTGATTTGCCTAGAGTTGCAAATGGGAAACCACAGGAAACATGGAACAGAACTTCAAGGACAGCTGTCGGTGGAGTTCGAACCCAAGTGTACCGAGCCCACAGGAAGATTGGCCCCATGGCCTAGAGCTGCGCGTTAGCGAGCGTATCTACTACTCTGTGTTGCATTTCTGTTCACTCGAGTCAAATAAAATCCGCAATGAATTATAGGGCATCATACCTACCTATTTGATCCTAATACTGAATTATAGCTGCCAGTTCCTAATCCTTGGCTACTGTGAATTTATGATATATTAATAATAATAATGTTATTGGTCTTACGTGCCTATTAACTACTGTGTAATGTGAATTGATGATGTGACCCTCCATATACCCTAAAGTGTCCATCAGGCAGGAAGAAACAGAATAATCATTCATTTGAATCCAATGTAACTGGTATAAAATACTTGATTCCTAATAGCTCACCTGCACCGTCTTGTAGCTTTCCTTCTTCTCCCTTTTGGTCTTCAGCAGTTATTAGCGTCTCAAAGATAATGCCTATCTTTTTCTTCGGTACAATGGCAAGTTCTTCACCTGTGAATGAAACAGATATTATTAAAGAACAGGATTGGGAACAGTAACTCTATGCTAGAGTTTTTAGACAATCCATAGCAATTACAACAAGTAGTTCCGTTAAGAACTAAATAGCGAATTTTCTTATAACCTACTAATATAAATTGCCTCTATCAACATACAAATTTTCAGTTTGATTGCTGAAATAGATTCGTAGAAATTGAGAACCGTCTAAATATTTCGGATGGCCACCATGTTGGATTTTTATATATATAGGCCTAAGGGATATGTATTATTACATGAAAAGTATTGTGTAGGTGTTTTATTCAAAATTCAATCACATGATTAGGACACAAGAAATAAAAACGCGATTTTAAAATTTCGCTCAGCCGCCATCTTGTGGTTGTGAAAAAAAATTAAATGAATTAAATGCCAGTAGCTTAAAATGTATATAAGCATATACCGTACCAAGTTTCACTGCGCTCGGATGGTTAAATCGCGAGAAACGTCGATTTAAATATTTAAATTTCGCGTCGCGCCATGTTGTATTTGTACGTTCTTTATTCAAACGTTGATTTCGATCGCATGATTAGAACACGAGAAATGAAAACTTAATTTTAAAATTTTGCACAGCCACCATCTCTAGGTTATGTAAACAATTGAACTAAATTAGATGTCAGTGCATTGCAATTTGTATAGAAATTTGCTGTACCAAGTTTCACTGCGTTCGGATGGTTAAATCGCGAGAAAAATCTATTTAAATGTTTCAACTTCACTTGGCCGCCATGTTCGTCTTGTAGTTAAACAAGGCTAGTAAACTACAGAGGTTGCCTCAATATGGAGCTCTTAGGCGAGGGGATCGCGGAGGGAAGAGTTAGGACGTGACGTCACACGTTTCCTCGTAGCGCGCGAGGAGAGAGATATGCAAGGAAATTCAACTTTCCCACACATTATATTGTATGGATTGCAGGGGTTTAAACGCGTGTTTTAAGCCATTTTTTTTATAATCATGCCAGGCCAAAGATGTGCTGTGGCAGTTTGTCACAGTTATTATAAAGTTGGAAATGACGTGTCGTTTTTCACGATGCCAAAAGACGCATGCCTTCGCAATCAGTGGATTGCTGCATGTAAGCGAAAAGGTCATTGCAACCCTCAAACAAGTAGGATATGTTCCCTCCACTTTAAAAGTGAAGACTTCGAATTAGACTACAGGGCCGAATTGCTTAATATAAAGCCAAGATTTCCAAGGAATCTAAAACCAAATGGTAAGTGAGCCTAGCTGGCCTACTCTTAAGTTTTGATGACCTGCTAGGATGATTTTAAAGCTGTTAATATTTTTGACATATTTCGTACATGGTATCAGGGGCGTATATGCAATTTTTTCGATGGGGGGGGGGGAGGGGCTGACTATCGTGGAAAATTGTGAGTACTTAATGAATTTTCTATTATAGCCTATGGAGTATGAATGGAAACTGTGAAATACATTGTATGTTGTACCCAATTTGGCTCTTTTCGGGGGGGATCTGGAGCTCCCTCAGCCCCCCCCCCCTTATATACGCCCATGCATGGTATTTTGATTTTGGACAAGATGGAAAATTTCAGGAGTAATTCTCTTTGCATTGGTAAAAGTTCTTTGCAAATATTCCAGAAAGCAGTCATCATTTCAATAAAATCCCTTCGACTTCTGTACCAAGATATGACCCGTAGGCATAATACAAAGTACATTCTCACACATGGCTAAATCAAGATGTACCGGTACTGGAAAAACCTCTTTTCACAATTGCGAACTCGTGGTGGCTTTTACGATCATCCTTCTCCCCTTGACTGCATTTACAGACTGATGGGGATGATTAATTTAGGGAAAAAATCCAGGAGTTGTTCAAAAGCTAACAGACACTGCTGATCCAGAATCAGATGATTATGTAGTTGCTAAAGCACTAAACAAAGCTGGCATAGTGTCTGAATCAAGTAAGTGCTTCCAGAACCAACCTTAGGGAGCAATGTGCAACCAGAGTCCTTCATTGCCAATATCATGGAACAAAGTGAGGAAGATGGCAAGGCTTATGTTGCAGGTTATGTAGCCCACAAGTTCCAAGATAAATTTCCACAACTTGGGAACTTAATCTATGGAATGCAAACTCAACACGATTATGCATTACCAACCAGGATTAAACACTTGTCATACGGTGGTATGACCGGTCGCTCACAAACTTGGCTTAACCAGTTCCGGCACATTTCAGCAAAATTCGTCACATTTCACGGAAAATACGGATTTCAACTAGGCAAGAACGTTCTAAGACGAACGACAGAGTTTGTGTCTAGAGAAGTTCCTGACGTACCGTCTGGTGGGGTTGAGGCAGCTGTGATAACAATTTTCTTCATCAGATTGAAACATTCCAATTCTATCTTGCATATGAAGTGGTTATTGGAAGTCACTAACACCCACGATATTGCTACCGAGTCTAGGCGAATTTCCAAGAAATTCAAGAAGATCACAACATAAAATGTAAGTAGGCTACATTCAGTTATTTTATCACCCATTTACCAATAATTTCATGAGAATAAACTGTTCTTTGCGTACTCAACAGCTGATGTTGACAGTTTCGTTACGTTCCCCACATGGCGCGTTTGGTATCTTGTGACGTCATCCGCCTTGTGAGAGCTGATTGGTGAGTGAAAATTGAGGCAACCTCTGTAGTTTATAAGCCTTGGTAGTTAACTGGTTTTTGAAAGTCACATACGTGAACATCTATTAGTTCCGTTTATCACCGTACAAAAGTTCAGGGTGATATGAATAATAGTTTCGGAGATATAGAATGCCAGTGAAATATTTCGCACAGCCACCATGTTGGAATGGTGAGACATAATAAAATATGAAGAGCATGGTGGGGTCGGCCGATATAGTACTATGACCTTACCGAGTTTCATTGAAATCGCTCCAGCCGTGTAGACGTTTTTAGAGGGAGACACACACACGGACGCACATACGTACACACACACTCACACACACTTGGACGAAAGGTGATCTCATAAGCCTATCTTTTTTTTTTCATAAATGAAAATAGGCTAAAATAAATGTATCAATCCATTCTTGGGATTTATGTTGCGACTGCGGTCCCAAAGATGAAGGGTTTGATTCCCGGCGCTGCCAAGCTATTTAATTCTGCTCTGAGGTTTGGAACGGGGTACATTCAGCCTTGCCAGGCAAAACATACAAGATATAGTTACTGCCCCTCAGCCACCTTAGACGTGGTTTTCCATGGATTCTCACTTCTGCACCAGGGATATGCCGGGATGGGTCCCAAAATATGATCACGGGCGCTTCCTTCTCCTGCCTAGCCTCAATTGCAAATACTCAAAATACTACAGCCACCACACTGGCTTAGGTTCTCAGACAAATTATTCACACAATCAAGCACGCCGACCTGGTGACCAAGATGGATCCTACATTAAGGCCTCGGACATACCCTTCCCAATCCACATCTGATTTACAGCTACACACACTAATACAGCCATCACAATAACACAGGCTATCAGATAGATTCCACTCCCTCAAGTACATGGGACTACATGACCACCATGTCGCAAAGACCCTAAATGAATTAACAACAACAAAGACCATAACCCCATCACTGCTTCACGCAGCAAACCAGATTATAGTTTTAGGAATGGGTTCCTCTGCATCTGGTATAACAAATCGTAATAGGCCTATAATGTTATTGGCTTTACGTCACGTTTAACTACTGCGGCTTTTAGAGACAAAACATAACAAATTGGTAGGATTAGAAACAATTATCATCAAATAGTAAGACGTCACTGTAAATACAAATGCTGTTCTGTCAGTTGTAGCTCTTCAGTCGGTCAACACTAAAAATTGCACCCTTATAATAGTGATCGCAACAATTAGAAGCAATTTTTTCAGTAGTGTTATTTACTTATTGTTCATATATTAAATACATTGTACCCCACCCAGTCTTTGGGTAAATTAATGTTGACCGACTGAAGAGCTACAACTGACAGTTTGTATAGGCAACACTGAAAAAAATTACTTCAAAACTTTACGGTACATCACTCCCTCCTTCCCAAATTAATGTATGAGGAGAAGTGATATATGTCACCACAAAACTGAAGGCATGCAAAATTTGGAAAAAACTAATTTTCAATATCGATACAGTCATTTTGTTAGTACAATGACATTTCACCCGTACACAATCGTTGTTTGTTGTGCTGCATATAAAGTTAGCGATACGCTGCGTGTATTCATCCCAAATATCCTGTAGTATGGAGGCGAGTAAGACTGGAAAGAGTAGCGAAGTGAAGTTTCAACTTATTGATGGATTCTTTGAACAAAACATCTTTTTGTTATGTAAATTTAATTTAATGGCTTCGGACATCGTGTTCATCTTTCCCGTGCACTTGAACGTGTGTTCAATTTGGCTTATAACCAGTGGTTTTTGGGGGCTGTAATAGTGTGTAACTGTAATTATTAGGGTCAAAATATCGTAGCTGTCCCGGTCCTTCAAATAATGTACGAGTGCAGATCGGAAAGTAACGCACAATCATTTCTTTCTACCCTGGCATTGCACTTTGAATATTGACATTTCACGACGATATATATTGAAGTTTGCGCTACAGAGGGTAATTTGTTTTCATGTGCAGTTCTAGCTAGAGAAGCCTGAACTACGAAACAAACACGGCGCTCATGTTAGGGCCGCCAACTTGTGAAGAGCAAGGAAAGAGCAAAGATGCAAAGTTGAAACTGAGTGAAATTCATATTCGTGGCGTCTATGGGGACTACTGTATAGAAGGTAGCAATGTTTCCAGTAATCGTCACTGGTGATGAGTCGTGGGCATACCACTACACGCTCGAAATTAATCAGGCCTCTATGGAGGGGAAACATTCTGGTTCCCCAGTACGAAAAAAATTCCAAGTGACTCAATCTGCTAGCAAAGTGCTAGTGGGAGTGTTCTGGGACATGTGGGGTGTATTATACTGTAGGTGGACAATGCTCAAGACGGGACCACTGTGAATGTTGCAGCCTACATTGAAACTTTGAGTAAGTTGTGTCGTGCCCTTCGAGACAAACGGCACAACATTAATGCTGGCGGTGTCAAACTTCTTCATGACAATGCCCGTCGCCATGTTCCTGCTTGTGAGAAAATCGCCCAATTTTGGTGGGAAGTGCTCATGCATCCACCATACAGTCCGGACCTGACACCGTCGGACTTTCATCTGTTTGGACCAATGAAGAAATTCCTGGCTGGCCAAAACTTTGCGACAAACGAGGAAGTGAAATCAGCAGTCCGAAGATGGCTATACTCCAACCAAAAGGACTTTTACGATCAGGGCACATTGAAACTGGTTCCGCGATGACAGAAATGTGTTGGGAAAGTTGGAGACTATTTAGAAAAGTAGGCCAAGGATGTAAGTCCATTTGTGATTATTTTGGTTTTATTACCTATTAAACGTTTAGGAAAAATAAATCATTGTGCGTTACTTTCCGATCTGCCCTCGTACTATTCCGATATTTGTCTGAAATAAGTGTGGAAAAATCTGGTCAAAACCTCAGGATAGCAATAGTACGAGAAACCTACCGTTGCATGCATGGCGTACACCGAATGCGTTATTGCTCACTGCCCAACGGGCTTCATGGTATGGCTTGAAAATACCCTACAGTCCTACTCTTTACTCATAAGATATTAGAAATTTTAGCAACCTGAAATGGCATCCTTGGGCGTCGTTTGGCAACGGTTAACAAACATCTAGTGTCTCCTATATACAGTATAAACTCTTGTGGAGATTACCTTTGAGAAGTATGCAATGATGTAAATTCATTTCAGGAGCTTGAGATATCTTGGTAATCACACTTGGGTGTGTGTTGAACCTACCTGATAGCCTACGTTTCTGTGATGACTGTAATAGTTTTCGTCACAGCCTGGAATTGAACACTAGAGTATGAGGTGATCTTGTAACTAGAACTGTACAATTCCAGAAATGTTACCTGATGTGCCTCCGGCAGGTAGAAAAAGCGTCTCTGGCTTCCCGACATCAGCATTAAGAGGTACAGTGAGCTCATACAAGTAAGCTAGCCTTTTGGCTTGCTTCACAGATTTTTCTCCAGCTCTCTTCTCTTCTTCCTTCTCGTCTTCTTGTGCATCGAGAATATTTACAATGACAAGCATGTGCACAGTACCCAAATGTTAGTTTTATGACAATACCAATATTGTAAGAGAAACAATGTTACTGTAAAGACTGAATGCCAAAACTAATCATTAGTTTCTTCATTAAGTAGGAGATTTATTTTTCATTTCACCAGGAGGAAAAATATTTCAAAATGACACCTCTCATCACATAGACTCTCTTCAACAAAGGCTTGGTTGAACACTGGAATTATGGATAATTCTACTCGCATCATTTCACTACAGATTTTCCCATGAAGAATATATATATCATATATTAGAGTATACTTTTACGACCATGCCAACCGCATTTGCTAGAGGAACTTTAAATATTTAGATATTAACTATGTGGTGCAGAGGAGCTATGACTACAGCTGCGGGTGTATTATCCCGTGTTAATACTAAACGGTTGCTGTGCGGGGGATGAAAGTGGCAACTTGACATATATAGCAACACGTAGTTCCATGACGAAAGGCCTACTTTTCTTGAAATACATGATAGCAATGGTTGATCTACGCGTTTATAGACTTCCCCAGCATAATAAATTTTACTACAGAGTTAAGTTGATAATACTGGTATTTATTGTTTGCTCGACTGTAACCTACCTGAAATATTATAGCACGATATAGTACTATAGTTTATTTCAAATAGTTTCCTTCCATGGAATTTGAAATTCTAAGAATCTATGGCTCAAATGTTCAGAGAGAGTTACAAGGACTGCTACCTCATAAAAGCGCACAACTAAATCCCCGACGGCATATATTGTATATGAATCCAACATTTGAAAAAGGAGACGAGTCCATTACAATTAACTTTTCAGGAATGAAGAAAAACTGTATAAAGTGATTCATTCTAGTTCTTCTGCTTTCAAAACTAACTGAAACTGTAAAGGGTTGATTGGGCATTACGTCACACATTTTACTATTTAAACAGTTAACGTAACTCCAGTGGTCAAAATATATCATGGACTTGTCACGTTTTTCAAATGATCTATTAATTTTAAATGATATTATCAAGCAGCTTGATTAAATAATCGTAAATATAACTCAGAATAATTTATTTAGCGTGCTTAGCTGCCACCCCGGTGGTCCGCGGTTCGATTCACGGCTCTGCCACGAAATTTGAAAAGTGGTATGAGGACTATAACGGGGTCTACTCATTCTCGGGTGGTCCTCAGCCATCCTCGAAGTGGTTTTCCGTAGTTTCGTCTCCGGGCACATGCCGGGATGGTACCTACCATTAGGCCACGGCCGCCTCCTTCCCTCTTCCTAGTCTATCCCTCCCATTCTTACCATCCCGTCCCATCCCTCATGATGCCCCCTGTTCGCTTTGCAGGTGAGGACGCCTGGGCGAGGTGCTAGTCCCAACTCCCCAGTTGTATCCCCCGACCCAATGTCAAGCTCCATGACACCGCCCGTAGAGGCGATAAAGGTGGGATCCTTCGCTGAGTCCGTGGGAAAAGCCTACCTGGAGGGTAAACTGACCACGAACGAAGAAATGTATTTAGTTACAAATACCATATAAGCGTATTATGCAAGTACATTAAACGGTTTTCTGATTTTCATGTATTCATCGATTTCTTCTTCGCCCTCAGTGGTTGGCCATAGCAATATTTTTTCATAGAAACCCAAACAGTGGTAAGGAATGTATTTTATCATTTTTCTGATGTCTTCTACTTTCTTTCTATTTAATGGTACTGTACCCGTAAATTCGGGAAGTTGCCTGTCGGAAATCCATAGCAGAGCTGGATTGCTTATTTCTAAAAAGGCTCCGGCTAAAAATCCATCAGAAATCGCTCCAACAAGTTCTTCGGGAATTTACACAGTATTGATCAATGATATCGTGGATATACAACAAACTACACTGGGCTCAGTTGAACACCTACCTTTATTTCTCGGGGTCTATAAAGGGACTTAGCTCCATCTTGAAAATGGATCCACGATACCACAGTTTCTAATTATATCTAAAATAAATCACTCGAAAGACGATATAGGAAAACGAACTAAGTAAATTTATTTAACAAGTGTAAACTATAACTAAAATTTAAACAAGTAATAACAATTCCTAATTAATAAATTAATTAATACATTCATACGCTCTCCACTAATACAACACACACACTACAGAAGTTACTAGAATGTCAGTAATAAATAAATAAATTTTGAAAGGTGTAAGCCTATTTGAACCAATAAAACGTTTAACAAAAATTCCAGCGACCCTAGCATTCTTATGACGCTATTAAAGCTGGTACGTGCCTTACTATGCACATCTGCTTTCTAGACCCATTCATATATTGACACACATACAATCAGGCCGTAAGCTGTTTTCATTCATAACGCCGTGACCTTCAATAACTCTCTCCATTACTTTGTAATATAGTGGCCTTGAGTTTAAAAACGGGATTCGTTTCTCCCTTCGCATTCGTTGCGAACGCGATGCTTGCGTACAGAAGCCTTGCCTCAAAAAGTTACATTTATTCTTTATAAAACTGGCCATATCTCTTTCAATTCTCTAGCAAACACACTCAAATTTTAATACAATCATCCATGCACTCTCTCGTATTGTGCATGACCAATAGAGTTGTTCAATCACACTTAATAACTTAAAAACATTCGTTCCAAAACATTCATTCTAAAATACACTACATTTCAAAAAAATCTGATCGAATAATTATTATAAATAATTTCTCTAATTAAATAATTGTGAAAAATATTTACATACACTGTATTCATTATGTTTAACGTTATGTAACGATAACCATACATTATATAATACAGTCTTAGCTCTCTCTCAAAGTATACATTTCTAACAAGTATATAAATATGTGATCCTCACATAAAATTTCCTTATCACTCACCAATGTTAATATACTGCAACACCCTGTCATAATTGGGTTTATAGTCAATATCGGTCAAATGCGTTCAACCAACAAATGTTAAATGCACGTAGATACTCAAATTCGTGTTTTAATAAAATGTTTAATAAGAGTATTAGTTAACATAAGTAGACAACATCTTTCCCAAATTATTTTCCGCTTATTCACTCTCATGTCATCACTGCTAAGTCGTAAATTAACATATATCGGAGTTATCAACACAATGACTCCATTGCTATTAATGCCACGTTCTTACCAAAAGAACTATACTTCTGTAATTTCCCTCAAATGCGGAACATCCTCGCATGAGCACAAACATTTCTTCACGTAGCCTCATATCACCCTGTATACGGTATTAAAACTCACATCCACTATGTTGAACAATTTCATAACACATATTAATTGTTACCAACATCTCTTCTGTAGAACTTCCATTTAAATTACTGGCATATTCATCAGCGCTGAAACATTCAACCGCTGGTATACTGAACACTTCCTTCTGTTCTTAAAAGAAACTTCCACTAATAAAAGATGACCTTAGACATGTCGTGTATGACCTCCATACGTTTACTTTATAAAATGTTACTTAATTGTCCACAAACTGTTAAATATACATTTAATAGAAATACTATTACGTCCACCATTCTTATCTAGCTTTAAATTACACGTCTTTGCAATGTCATGTCCACAATATGACGTGACACCGCACATAGTGTATAAATAACCACACAAGTTATTTATTATGTCCAATAGAATTCAATCTTGACTGGGGTAAAGTAGCTTTGAATTCCCTGTCGTGAGATAAAATTATCTTCTATAAAAATATATATCCTAAAAAAATTGAATGATTAAAGCTCTTAGCTTTCTCAAATAAAGTAAGGATTGTCAATTCCGAAATGTGTTTTCAATCTATACAAAGAATGTATAAGAGTATATGACTTCCATCATATCATGATGAATATTTCTTGTCAGATCGACGTAAAGTTCATAGTAATTATCATAATATAACAATATATCATTCGTAGTTTCTTCTGTTCTTGAAGCTTTTCCTTACAATAAGATGCCCAAATTAAATTACTTAAAAGGAATTTAATTGGCATTCATGACTAACTGTCTGCTGCCTTAATTCAAAATAAATTGAAAACGTCGACAGTTAAAATGACTGGTCTTAAATAAGCTGATTCCTTAAACTAATAAACATGTTAGTTCAGAAACTGATTCGTAGAATATAAATGTGAAAATGATGAAAGACGATCATCTCAAATGATCTTGTAGAATAACATCTTGTTACACACATGAAGTATAAATATATGTCGAAACATCGAAATGCAGAAAATATGGAGTAAAACATTGGCTCTGAATGTCACTATTAAGCTCTAAATACAAAAGTAAATAACACAGCTAACTTATCATACGATATCTAGAAGATCTGGTTAAGTGTTTGGAAAATTCTTAAGTGTTTCCTCAATCCAAGATACTGAGTTGGACCCATGTCCGTTTCCTCGAACTAGCGACCACGGATAAGGAAGTAACTTCCTCTCCGGTAATCATCAACCTCCGACTGGAATCGAACAGCATGCTCCCTGACATAATTCTTCTGGGTTGCCGGGTCCTCCCTGGCATATTGACAAATCTTCTTATGATGAATCTTCATTCTCCGTCGTAGATAGAGTTCAGTGTCATTGTCGAGTAATATTGTAGAAATATTCATATTGATGGTTAATGAAATACCTCTATAGCTCGTAGATGTTATATAAAAGTTCGTGAAATGACGTTAATGCACGAGATGTAAGTGTACATAAAGTCTACATTCAGAAGTATTCTGGTTAACGAAGTTCCGTGTTGCATCTATATCTCTGCCTCAAATATGTCCCTGGCGCATAAATTCTTAGTTCATCATCGCAACAATGTGATAAATATCGAATAACAATTCTCGATGAACATTAGCAGTCATAATGAAAAATGTTTCTATGCTGCTCCAATGTGAAAGTTAAACACTGTTACTCACTTGGACTGTGTTCACTGCTGTCTCGTTCCAACTAAAAATGCTTTACAGCTTCTGCGTCCGTCACTTTTCTAATACACTTTTAACAAGAGATATCTTCTAAAATATTCTATTTGTGACGCTTAAATTTCAACAAATAATAGTATTCACTCTATACTATATAACTGTTCAATTGGCTGAAGTCTATTCTCAACTATTAATGAGCAAACGCAATATTAAGTATCTTGCGAACTTCGCCTAGTTTATAAGCACGGGGATCTCCACTATCTACCCTGCGATCGCGCTGTCTCCACGAATAGTCTCAATACCGTACTCGGACAAAGCCTTCGGGACCTCGGTTACCCCGGTATAAGCCTCTACACTCTTCAAAGTGTGTAGGGTAAAGAACCTCGATGCTTGGCTTTCCCTCGCCAAGTCGTAAATTAGGCGGCCATTTCTGTTTCCCACCAGAAATTTTGCGCGCATTTTAGTAATGCTTATTACTGCGTAATTCGTCCTTTCGGCGACTTTCAAAGTATCTGTAATATCTTCCTTTAATTTTCTTCTCATTACCAATGAATAAAATATCCTTCTTGAGGCCTAAATGTCTAAATTCTCCATATAATATAGTATGAAGGTATTCCCGTCTTCAATAAAACCTCTCCTCATTGGCTGGGGGCTTATGTCCAATAACATAAATTATAACATTATTTATAATATTCCGTAGCTAATTCACTGTTGCTATGTCGAGTTCAAGCTTCTAGAAGCTTCTATTGCGCAACATATCACGTGATCGGAATCTCCCTGCCTTCTCGAGCTACTAACATGACTGGTTTGTATCAAGTTCCAAGATTTATATTACAATGTTAAACTGTATCATGGGCTCGGAAAATATTCTCATTTAAGTCCCAAATAATTCATTTTTCGGGAGCAGTACGTGACCACGAGGGTGTGCTGCAATTAGGTTTATTCTGGGATTTGGAATGACACGTGCCAGGAGGTACTATTCACATGAGCAAAACACTTGATCTTGGAAATCCTGAATTTATTTATCTCGTATTCATCTGTATTACGAACACCACTCTTCATATTGTTTGGTGAAGGCAATGTATCCTGCTTATCCAAACGCTCCATCTTTACTGGCCACAGGAGATTTGTTTGTGAATAGAAAAAGATTGAAATGAACACGTAAACAAATGACAACTGCAAAGCACAACCTCCTGTCATTGGAAGAAGGTTAAAAGTCCATGTTCACTAATGGACTTGCAACTTTTTTCAAATGAAACATAATTTTATATGCCTAAATTAAGCTTTTACATTAATGGGAATGGTCTCCTTGTTACAAAGATGATGAGGATTGAGTCATAGCTTATGAAACTGTCGTTATCTCATTTTTTTTTAAATGTGATTTGTCTCCATTTTCAAATGAAGGATTCATAAAAATGTGTTAGTGATACATTAAATATTATGGAAGTTACATGCAGTTAAACAATGAAACTACAGTATAACCACGCGTAGAATCATGCTGGCATCACTACCGCGTGAGTTTCATCAAAATGAACTTGCAAGATTGTGGTCTATACATGTGCCAAGTTTGAACTGCTAGTCTAACATTCTGATATACAGTGTTGAGACAGGTTAAAAATTATGGTGAGCATTTATCAACAGTTCGCAGCCCAGGCGACTCCAGAAACATGCCGAGTTATAGCTCCTGTGACATACATTATTCATACGATATTTGGTTGAAATCCCTCTGCTAGTATGGACGTTACATGTAGTTGTTTATTGGAGCTATACGCTTGCATAAAAATAAGTTATTAGCATTAACTCCGACGATTTACTTTAAATATGTCTGGCACATCTTGAACTTTCAGTATGCTTAATTTGACGTGTATTACATGCACGTATTCTGAGCTACAAATTCAGGAAAATTCTTTCTCGCTTTGCGGGTCTGTGGTTTTTATAACAGAACATTTTAATGTTAGAATTTTGAAGATTTTAGATGAGAAGGCCCATAGCCACCCTACTCTGGTTATTATTTCTTGTGCAACGACTAGTACTTCAATGTTCTCTCAGCCTTCAAATCATTTAAATATTTCTCTCCCAGACAATGGGGAATGTAATCAGGATAATTGTAAGAGGTTTGCTTGGGCACTGCAAGGAAAAATACCTCTATTGAGAATGTGGAATTTCAGTCGGTGTATACGAAATTAACTTGTTCCTGCTGCTGAGAGTGAATATCATAAATAACATAATCCTTTTGTTTACGAGCGTCAATATTCCTTTTTGTTCATGAACTGAAGAAGTCATGGCAGAGTTGGCATTTATTTTTGAATGTACAAAACAAGATTCCTCATTTGAAAATTCTCATCAACAAATATTTCACTTCAGTTATACTCCTTCGACAAGCAATTTACAGTATATATGAAATTTATTCAGGCTGCGAAGCAGGCAATTTCCGCATTCTACCAGACTTCATTCCCTCTTTGTTATTATTATCCATATCTTAAACGCCATTTTCAAGTCATACGACCGGATAGATAGCTGACTGAATATATGAAGAGTCGAGAAGTACTGTCCCCGTTTACCCGGATAGTAGGCTGTCAGATATCCGCCCCCTCAATCGGATTGCCAACAATCAATCGCACCAGCTCAGCTACATCAATGAAAATGGCACTGACAGATACTACCGAGGTTTGAACACAGAAGTTACCAAGAAAAATTATTGTGGAACACACCAAAATAGACGGGGTTACATACTTACTCTTACTTACCTCTTATAAATATCTCGGGGATTGGGTTGACAACAAGATCATTAAAGTATGCTCTCACAATAACCTTCACCATGACATTTAAAAAAATGAACCAGACCGAAGACGAGAACTTTGAACTGTACAAGAGCTTTATTTTCACATAAAGAGTATGATTTTCACAACTCAACAAAATAAACGTGGCTATCAGTAGCCCATGTCAATCTGACTACGTCCTCCTAAAGGACTTGCAAATTTATCAAACAATCTGTTAGCTCCCATGAGCTCAAAATAACGTAACATTTTATAACACATTTGGATTGGATGAGGAAGTCAGGGTACGACATATATAGAGCATTTGGTTTCCTTTAATAAACATTGCACTTGTATAAATAGGCACAAGGCCGGAGTATCGACCTCGCCTGCTTGTAACCAGATGTCGAGCCGGCTGGTCTACTCTTTAACCTGGCTCACACCTGTCAAATGGGGCGCACTCCTCTCCCCACACTTGCGTAAGAATTCAGCTCCTTTTAAAGCTTTAAATGTCTACAAGACAACTCATACATATTGACGCAAATTTTTCAAATGCTTAACTTCCATCCCACTGGATTATTTTAACTATCCTTAAACTTGTTAAGTTATCATCCAAATGTTTAATCAGCATAGTTTAGAGTATCAAACACACTCTTAAATGTTTATAACAAAATCACATAAATTATTTATAACAATTGGAAATTGTTTATAATATTGTCGAAAATAATTACAAAAATTTTAAACACGCCTTTAACATTACTTTCGTTCCACATTATTGTCAAAGATATTTACATTTATTATTTACACTATCAACATTTAAATTATTTAAATTATTAATTTAAGAAATACATTGAACCACATGTTTTATCCGGTTGGTAAATTCAAAATCGTGTTTAATATAATCGACCAATGAAGGTTAGTTATACATGTAAATGTCACAATCTGGTTTAATAAAGGTTGTCATAATTTTAATTATTTGTGACGGCAATCTTCATTCAAAATCTTATCTCAAATTCTTTCAAACTCTTGTTAATTATAACAGTAAATTCACTTGATTGATTTTCAACGAACTATGACAATACACTCTAGCGGAAAATACTTCGCTTACAAAATAATGCACAAACTGCATTCAAAATAGCCCAAAATTCATCATATATTAATCTATATGGCATTAAAATCATCCACAGCATTTACAAAAACCTCCCCTAATACAATCTTTATCATCATTAATTACTGTGGGAATCTCCTTCATTTATTTAAGGGCATTATACGTCAGCGACTTTCAACATGTCCGCTGCACTATCGATTATACATTCATAGTTCCACTTAAAAATTCTTATATCAATAATTGTTTCAAAACTGTTGTCATTTAAACTTCGTGGATTTCATTCATGAATCGAAATGAAATAAAAATTTGCCAATCACAAACAAATTTAATAGTGAATACGCTTATATACGCCTGTCTGGTCTATCAAAATTTAAGATTAACATCTTCAAAGAATTGTAGTATAAAAATACTATCATCAAACAAAGTGCGACTAACTGCTAAATGGTCGAATAGAATCCAACTAGACTGGGGAATGCAAACATCATTATATAAATCTCTATATGAGAAAAAACCTAACACAAGTTTCACGAATTTAATGCATTCAATAATTCATAATTAATGTTCATCTTTCACAAAATAGCCTGTGATGCAATGGTCGTTCATGACTGACGATAAATGTCTGTGTTGCAATCAATTCAAATAACGACTAGTATTTCCAAGATCGTCGACAACGTACTGGATTTTAACGCTCTAAAATCATTTAAATGTTCTTCCTTCTTGATGATGACAGAAAATTGGTCAAAGTAATTAAACTGGGGTAGAATTACTTTAATAAAGTGACACGCTGTCTGAATTTAAATCTGCCATAAAAATCATTAACTTACAGTCATATCGAGACTACAAAAATAAGCAAATTACTGAAAAATCTAAATATCAGTCTCAACTGATCCAAAATTATTTAACTGTGCCCATGACATAACAATGTCTTAATAAAACGTCGAAAAAGGCATTACTCATCAAGGTGTACTGAGAATAGGAATCTCAAACAAGAATATCGGGCAAAAATACATGAGGACAAAAATATGGGAAAAATAGTTGCTCAAATATTGCTAAGAAACTCAAATACAATAAACATTCACGACTACCTTATCTGCCGATTGACGTTCCAGAGGAAAATTCCCCAAAGAAGACTGTTGATGGATCCATTTCACCAAGTTAAAGCTGAGCTCCATCCTCGAAACCAGAAACAGCACCATCGAAGAATCGAACTGCTTCACGAAGACGAACGACATCCTTCCGGCAATAATCTTCTTTGTGAGTCGGGACAACCCTGACCTCTCTTGAAAAATCCCTGAAGTTCCAGTTGAAAATCGCCATGAAGTTTTTGTATAAATTTCCGAAGAAATATTCATATTCAGAAAGTATGAAATCATTTCTATTGCTGTTTGATAATATTCAGCCTTTAATCACGAAACATGGGTGTAGATGGTTATTTACCACATGTTCGCTTGTATGGAATAGCAATTAGCGAAGTTCCATGTTGCTATTTTACTCCGTTGAAATATGTCCCAATTGCATTAAGTCCTTTAGCCTTCCATTTGCTCTTCGGTTGAAGTATTAGAAGAACAAACTGCCTTATTAAATTGCTCCATTATATTGTAGCGTTGTGTTACAAAAGCAATCTGAAGTCTCCCTATTTCACTAGCCCTGTCAGCCGTAGCGTTGAGTCTGGCTATACAAAGTGTTTCTTCTGTGGCGAGAAAATCACTTTTGTCAGTCGTCTAATTTCGTCAATAACTTCCAAAATACTTCTTCTAAATTGTTCAGCTTTTCTACAGTCCTTACTGTAGTAATGCACAAGAGAATTAGCTAATAGGCGACCGCTAACTGTTCACAGCTAATCTTGTAGAAGCGTTATAAGTGTCGTTTCAACTTCACCTAGATTTACTTCACAGTAAACCTGCACTGCTTGTATGTTCGACTAGTGGCTTCGCCACGCGTTACAAAGACGACTTTTTCACTAATAATCTCACTCGACGTTTCACTGAAATGCTTATTTGAAATCTGACGATTGATTTATAATCTGAGAATGAGGAATGAGGCTCCTCTCTTCTGCGCAAGGCCTTTTATGAACTTCATGAGGGGCGTATCTATCCCTTCCATCGCGTGTTACTGCGTCATCGCTAGAAGTTCCAACTTCGTCAATACATGACGGATTTTCATAATTCAAAAACTGAAAATAAATTTCACCAAAATTCCAGATCAATGCCTCTACTGCAAATGGATTTCCACAATTCTGCATTCCAAAAAGTAATAGAAATACCATAGTTTCAGCAATCTCCGTCTTCCTTTAGACTATCGTTCATTGGTTTAAGTCTCCCCTCCAATAGCATAATTTCTTCCTCAGCAGAATTCCACGTTTCTCGCGACTGCGTCGTAGATCTCGGATCCTTCTCGAATAAATGCTGACGTCACTGAGAATCTCAGCTCAAGTAGCCTGCCGGCATAACGTCTGCGTCATCCGTGCTTACGTCATGACTACCCACGTCATAACTATGACAGCCATAACTTTCGCTATAATTTCCAAAATAGCCACCGTGGTCTCTATATAATTCAATTACGGGGGCAGTACGTTTAAGTTTTCTTAAAAGATAGTTCTGTGCTACAGATTATGCTGTTAAGATGGAAACCCATGATCTACCAGCAAAGGCTTTTATGGATTCTAGTAGTGTTCGCTCGTTAGTCAGCGGAACACTTTACCAATCATTGCGAGCCTTCAAGTCTATCAAAATTTTTCCGGAAGCTACTTGTTTTGTTTTGGGTAATTGGTTAATTGTCCTTCGCTGCAGGTATCGAGATCAATATTATTTAAATTTCGCAATGAGGGCTTTCTTGGAAATTTCTCATTGGTATTGCATGTAACTTCCACTGTCCTCATGCTTTAAGGTTAGATTAAAATGCGTCAGTTCTACTTACCTGATGATGTTTTTCTTTAAATGAAATATGCTCCATCTAGCAAATTTTACATTTGACGATAATATTAATGGTAATCCCTGCTTCCAATATCTGGTTTTAAACACGACGCTAGTATTCAGGATAAGTGAAATCTTCTTGAAACCCAAACTCACATCATCCAAGAGCCATGTCCCCGATTTCCTGATGTGTTATTGAATGCACTTCGTGTTACTGATGTCTTCAGTACCACATCGACGATACTAATGAAGGACCGGTTCATTCCCCATCTTATATGATTTTGTCTCCTAAAATGAATATCCAGAGGGAGATTGCTGACAAGCTGCTGAAGGAAAATATTGTTTGTCCATCTATTTCTCATTTTCAGTGCCAAAACCGGACGAGGATTTAAATCTAGTTGTTGGCCACCGAGTCATAATGTTGAAATATTTCTGCAAGTGGTACCCCAACCAACCTGGATCTTGGGTATGAAAGCCAGGCTCTGCCTCTCACAAGTAAGGACCAATGGCAAGTGATGGAGGAGTGACACCTCTCAAAAATACCTTGGGTCGCCTGCCCCATGCGATACTACCATGTAAGGGGCCCTAGCCAGAGTGACGGTGAAGACTCCAACGGCAGCGAAAGCGGAAATAAAGTTTATTGGTACGGCAGAGCTGGCAGAAGGGGCAACCTGCTTACTGAGGTTAACAGTAGGAACCTACTGCCTTGTAAGAAGAGGAGGGATCCTTAACACTCCAGTGGGCGCGCGGTTTGCCGTAACGCGAGTGGGCGCGTGGAGGACAGGTGTCCTCCACTTGGTTTTGCCATTTTACCCTATGAAATATATATTTAGCGATCATGATTTTTTTGTTTTGGGTTAGGTAGGAATATATGTGGAGGACAGGTGTCCTCCACTTGGTTTTGCCATTTTACCCTATGAAGTATATATTTAGTGATCATGATTTTTTGTTTTGGGTTAGGTAGGAATATATTAAACACATTTTTCATAAAAAGTGTTTTCTACGAAATATTAAGTAGGAAATATACAATTATGATAAATCTGACAAAAACGTTTATAAGTTTGGTAAGTTATGTTATAAATGTTACAAAAACGTGTATAAGTATATACGTTTCATGTTATAAATAAACAAATATAAATGATGTTATTACTTTCTAGTTTGGAAAGAAAATAATCATGGGTGTCTGCTAATGACCTGCATCTGGATCGATTGCCATGTTTTCATGCATAGTCGATATTGTCAACACAGCCTTGTTCTTCTTCGGTACGTAAGATAAAATGTACAGCTCTTTTGAAAGGCAAACAAACTGCTTTGGACTTCTCTTAACTTATCAGGTAGAAAATTTGGGGGAACTGTTGCTTTGTTCTTTCTCAGAGAAGCAATCATAGTTACTTTTTCTTCTTCCCGTAGCTTCGTTTCCAAGGGCACAGATGCGATCCAATTGGCACAGATAATATTCCTATTGGTTCCTGAAATAGGCTGCATCAAACTCAAAACTAAGTCTGATGTGTTGTTCCTTCTTCTGAAAGGGCCGTTTGGTTGCTTCTCTACATTCTCTTCAAGGTTTGTAGCATAAAATGTTGTTGTGGACACCATAGTAAAGATCTTTACCCCATACTTCGCATGTTTACTATGCATAGGCCTATACACCCGGAAACGACAGTTTCCTCTAAATGCAACTAGCTGTTCATCAATGAGGTTGGTTTGTATGCATTCTTGCAATTGAGCACGAACATCTCCAAGATTTCTCTAAAAGCATCTAGTTTGTCAACAGATTTTCTTTGATCTCTGTTGTGTACGTTATCGAATCTTAGACAACGTAAAAGAAATCGAAATATTTTTCCGCTCATGGTTACATAAACAGCCTCTACTCCCGTGCCGTGTGAATTATCCCACATTCCAAAAACATTTCTTCTTCTAGCCTTCAAAGCTCGAGCATGATATAATATACCAATCAATGCACGAATTTCCCGGGAATCAGTGGGCCTGGCATCACTTTCTTGAACAAACTGACGGTGAATTTTAATTACCGGTATGTAAATGTTAGTTAGTACTGTACCCGTTCGTCCTGGGGATGCGATGACCCATCTGCTATAACATCGCATTCCTGGAGTTCCGGGACAGAGCGGAGTTAAATGAACCTCTAGTCAAATAAGGAATGTGTCGGAAATTCAGCTGAGTTATCGAAAAAGCAGTGGGTATCACGAGACAAAGTATCTCTAGGGTCGTTACGGGCATAAGTTTAATAGAAATAATGCAAATATAAATGGGCGCCATCAACTGAATTCCTAGCAAACCACTTCCTTTCCGGATAAGCCTTACTCAAGACAAGGAAAGAAAAAGGAACATCACACCATCATCAGATCACAACTAAGATAAAAACAAATTTATTTTACTTTGATAGTCAGACAGACATTTTAAATACAACTCCTACCTAAGAGTATGGTCGAATGCCAAAGTTAAATAGTCATTGTCCAAAAATCGAACCATCTCCTTTCTATTCCAAAATTATTTTTATCCACATAACAAGAAAAATGTATAAAGTTCTCTTGGGTTCTCAGGATCACTGTAGCACTATGTCTTTCGTCACTGACATTTGTGAAAACTGAGACCTAATTTCTCTTTAATTTAACATCAATGTGGATTTAATAAAGTTATTAATCTGTCTAAACATACACATATAATAATCACACATATTAAATATCACGTAAATTTATGGTTTGCATGGCATAATTTGAATGTTGAACATGTTAATCAAATGTTCCTAAACATTGAATAATTAATTTACATTATTTACATCGTCATTAACAATCACTTATCTGTGAATTACAGAAAATTCAAATCTTGTTGAAAATCATTATCGTCATCATCAAAATTAAATATTTCTTACAATAATTCTCACTTCAAAATTCTAAATATTCCTGTCAGAATCCTTAATTCATCACCATTACATCATTCAAATTCTCAATTCAAGTTGCAATTCCTTCAATTTATCTCTCAATTAAATTTATTTAATTCCATGTAAATTCATTAATCATCAGCTTCTTTAGTTAATTATCACCTTCTAATTCAGTTATTCATCATCATTACAATCGTCTATTAATTTATTTCAATCAGTTTAATTTATCCAATCTTTAATTCATCCATTTATTTAATTCATTGATTTATTCCAAAATTTAATTTATCAACTTATTTAAATTTCAATCATCTGGTTATTTAGTTTTTATTATTTCATCTAGTCATTCTGATTTTTATTTCATTAGGTCAGATCGTTAATATGCTTAAATCTCAGATTATTATTTCGTTAATTATTATTTCAGAAAATCTTGTATTATCAACTTTATTTATTTATTTAATTTACTAACAAATTGTTTAATATGGTTTATAGAACGTTGTCTTACAGTATTATCACTTCCAAGTTATATCTCGTATTTAATTTATCATGCCAAAAAATATTATTGTCTCCACGACATCACGTTGGATCAAACTATCCACAACGATATTACATTTCTTCAATACTTCAAATATCACATTTGAATACAAGAATTATTCCACAAAACTCCATAAATATTCAGCACATACAGCATGAATCTCAACAATAACGCTAGACTGGGTACGACGACCTCATGTCTGCTTCAAAATACATTATCAACGTTGCAACTATCACATGGCAAATTCCACAAAATGCCTATCATAAACTCCACTTAACCATGTTGCATGATCTACAAAAAATATATAACTGGCTTCAAATTATCAACGCACACTATCTCCAATAACTGTAATTACTCTGATCACATCTAGACAAATTCTTAAACAATTGGAAAAATATTACTTCAGTAATTTAAGATCTGCTTTCAAATAGCATAAATTCTCTTACAATTTTCATAATTCACATCGCAGAAAAACACCAATGTGCTATAATCTCTCACATCAAAATCTGCAATACTGATCTGCCTTAAAATAATTATGACCATTAATGATTAATCTTACAAGATTCAATTACTTTAAATCCTTCTCAAAGGTATCAAACACAATTATAAAAATCATCAAAAGCATCAGCTGTAACAGCTGTTAAACTGAAATTACTCTCAAAAGAGTATAGCAACAAAATATTGGATTGGCAAACAAGAATTACTAAATGCAATCCTGTTGACATTTATCGTTACTTTATTTAACAAAATTTCGACTGATATGTGACTAGTAGTTCCTTGTTTGATTCACTTACATCTCGTGTACATTCGGATGATAAAAATGAGTCCCTCAATGGCAAGTAAGATGTGTAACCACCGTACAGTCGTATAAATACGAAAGACCTCGCCCCGTCGGCTTGGATGATAGTTCCCTAAACGATGGGTAAGGTGAGTAGCCACCATACAATCGTATAAATACGAAGGACCCCATCTCGTAGACTGTATGAGTGAATGTACCAGATAGGAATCAACAAGTTTCTAGTTGTCATATAAAAGCGATGTTCATTCACTAAAGTGAATAACTTCTTAATATCTCCAAACAATCCAATGGAAAAAATCCCTACTGATGAATAATACACACTCGCTAGTATGCAATGAACTGACGAAGTAATTTCAGATACTCAATTGCAGATCACGAGTTCGAAATACTCGTTACACAAAAAAAAACTATTCATGAAAAATATCCTAGCTGGAAAAATGTCTAAAAGACCAAACATCTGCTTAATAAAGCCAAACAACGGTGAGAATATCGAATAATGATGCCTGCCATATCATATGGTCACTCCATATTCTAGCAAATTCGAAGTATATAAATTCAAACCATGTCTTAATAATCAAATCACTCCTATTAGAAAAATATACATGTGTGCCCAGTATTCATGAAAATAATCGTATCAGGTAGTTAGAACTCTTACAATACCTTTCATTATCAGTTGTAATATAATTTCCAAGATCGTCGATTTTCCCTACCTAAAGAATTTCTCGTAAGATCGGCGTGAATATCATTTCATCCATGAAATGACGATTTCCTTCGAAATCCCAAGCGAATCAGCTGTTGGACTCCTCTCGTCAGGAATCGAATCCATCGCTCTGTGGTGCCATCTTGTCTCTATTCACGTTTCCTCGGTCGTGTTGAACCTCGGATTACCCATAGCGGATATTGTCCAACTCCTTCTCGAAAAGTTCATGGAAACAGCGGACCCCCTACTCCTCTTCTAAGATACGCCACTGTTCCTTTAAATGTTGAGTTTGAGTATTACAAGTCCAATCTCAACTTACTGCAAAGTTCCACTTGAGTAAAATAAAATTTTACTTGATAGAGTTCAAGATTACGATACACCCTGTATCTGTTCGTAATAGGTAACTCATGAAAATTGTATAAGATATAAATCTTATAAATGCACGATATAATGTTCATCAGAGCCTATGCTAAACATTCAGTTTACTTGGAATAGTAAAAGTCGCTTTGAATGTGTTATATAACAGCATGGTTATAAGGTTATTCGTAAAAGCCTGTGTTTGAACAGCGTCGAAATGAAGCTTGAAATAAAGTCTTCAAATACGAGCAGTGTGGTTTTGAAATACCCCGGCTGTCTACAATTGTCTCCTCGGCCAGCCCGCCTGGATCAACGACCCGCTCGGCCTTGGCTGCTCGGCGATGCGAGAAATGTCGCCTACACTTATGCCGTGACGGTTTCCGTACGTTGCGTGACCTTCAATGTCCGTCTCGCTGTGCTATAGAGCTGCTCTGAACTGCCCGTCTCCCTGGGCTCAACTGAACTTGCTAGCGCTGTGTTCTGGCTTATGTGCTCCGCGCGGCACGTGGCTTGTTCCCCCACCACTGTGCTCCCACGTCATGAACATAGTCTCGAACCCGAATCCTCTCGGCTGTTCTGTTATAAAATACTTATTTCCATAAAATCATTTCCACATATAATGCATGTTATATATCCTCTTCTAAGTTGTTTTAATTGTTATAATTCCATATATGTTTCAATAAAGCTTCACATCTCCATTCATAATTCTATCTTCTCACAGATATCAATGCCTCCTCGATTCTAGACCTCCTACGTCATCTTCACATTCTTCTTGACGCGATCGGTGCGCTATCTTTTCCTATTGCTCTCCAAAACCTCAACTACAGCTTAATGTCTGCTGGCGTAGCCGATAGCCTAAACTAGGTATCGGGTACAGTACAATCAACTATTTTTTCACCATTTCATCATCAATAATACACTGTAAAGCAGCGTCTGGAGAGATAGCATTTTTCGTAGACCCTTAAGGTCCTGTGCGATGAAAAACTGGCATAATATTATGTCTGGGTATATGAGAAGTCTGGGCACCTTGAAGTTCTAAGTACCACCTTTATGTGCGATCTTTTCCCCCAATAAAACTCTGGGTTGACGAAAGGGACAGGAGGGACTGCTTCTTCAACCACTTCCATTTACCCAGAGTCGTCAGGAATATCAGCCAGGCCTTCTTATGCATTGATTTCATTTTCACTACTCTCTGTGTGGTATTTCAGGTAGTCTTCCTCTCCTTCATCTTCATCCTCTACCCCCAGAACACTCTGGATATCCTCAGTCTCATCTAGCCAACGGCGTACCTGTTCACGGTCACTTTGACTTGTCATTATTGTTTTCACGCATAAACTATTTCAATTAAATCGTTATGCCGTTCAAAACTATGAAACAAAAGAAAAAATACCTCAGCAATATCCGAGAAAACTGTAACGCCAGTGGGCGCGCGGAGGACAGATGTCCTCCACTACTGCACAGCGCAAATAAACACGCGGTGACGGCGACAACTATGGAGCATAAAATCTGACAATGCAATGATGGGTAGAGGGTGAGTAGGGAGAAAGGTATATGGTCACTCAAGGTCACGAGTGTTGCCGACCCTTGTAGTCACGCAAAACAAAATCACTGGAGGACACCTGAACTCCGCGCGCCCACTGGAGTGTTAAAGGCCAAGGGACCATCCCTGACAGAAAAGGCAGCCATCCAACAGGCTGTGAAGGTGCAGGGTTGTAGTGCGCAGGGGTGCCTTCCAGGCCACATAACAAAGTTTCTAGTCACGAAAATGTCGAACACATGTGAAAACCAGACGGCCTTAACGATGACGACCAAGCAACGGATCAAGACTGATCTAGTAATGGCTACTTGGAATGTACCGAGCCTCAATAGGGCAGGGACATTCAGGAACCTAGAGGACCAACTGAGAAAGTACAAAATAGGAATAGCAGCTGTGCAGGAGATTAGGTGGAAGTAAACATGTATGATGGACTCTGGCGGTTACACATTGTTTTGCAGTAGTAGTGTGACAGCCAGTTTTCGAACTGGATTCCTTGTACACAGGGCATACAAGTCGGCGATACTTAATTTTAAACCAATAAACAGCAGGATATGCACAATGCGAGTTAAAATGAAATTCTTCAACATGACGCCGATTTGTGCTCATGCCCCAACAGAGGAAGTGAAAGACGAGGATAAGGACTCAATTTATGAACAGCTTGAAGACACATAAGATGCTGCAGCAGATAATGATGTGAAAGTGATTCTAGGGGATACGAACGCTAAGATTGAAAGGGAAGTCGCATTTCGACGAAATGTGTGAATGTACAGCCTACATGAAGAGTGTAATAAAAACGGATTAAGGCTGGTTGATTTTGCTGTAAACAAAATCCTCATAATAAGTGGCACCATATTCCCACATAAGAACATCCACTAAGGGACTTGGAAATCTCCGGATGGGGACACAGCCAATCAGATAGTAAAATGTGCTTATTCAGAGAAGGCATTGATCAGACATGAGGGATATCAGGGTGTGTAGGGGGGGGAGATACAGATTCGAAGCAACATAGACAGAGAGTATCAACAACAACCGATTACTATGTAGTAAGGGATAGGAAGTATAACTTGGACTCAATAATCACCAATGAGAAGGTAAGAGTGGAATTCCAAAATGAAATGGATGAAGCGAAGAGACCGATGACTATAGATGATGAAGCTAACTCTGAAATATATTGGCAAGGAATGGGAAGGACAATACGACAGACGATGGAATCCAAGCTGGAACTGGACAACAGAGTTAGGCGAAGTGAGTGGTATGATGATGACTGCGAGAAGGCTATTGAAGAACAGAATACTGCAAGGAGGATAATGCTCCAGCGAGAAGTACAGACCACTAGACAAATTTATCAAGGAAAGGGGCATGAAGCAAAAACAGTTTGCAGCAGTAAAAGGAGGGAATTCGAGAAATAGAGACTGAAAGAACTTGATGAATGCAGAAACGATAAGGATGTTAAATGAATGTTTAAGGGAATTAAGGGGATAAAACAAGGATGGCAGCCTCGTACAACGTTTCTTGGAGATACAGAAAGGAATCTGATTGGAGACGAAAACAGAATTCTAGAAAGATGGGAAGAATATTCAAAAGAAGTATTGAAATCGGGGGAAATCCAGGAAACAGAGGAAGAGGAACAGGAAGAACAATCTGACAGCAATGATGACGAAGAGGAACCAACTATGAAAAAAGTGACTGAAGCAATTAAGGAGATGAGAAACTATAGAGCTTAGGGGGAATATAGGATACCAAATGAAATATTTAGGCATGGGGGTGTAGAGCTTGCAAAGTAAATGCACAGATTGATTCAGGAAATTTGGAGAAGTATAGAAATGCCCAAAAATTTGAACACATCCATTTTAGCACCAATACATAGGAAGGGCGATAGAACAATTTGCGACAATCATAGAGGAATATCATTGGTTAATGTTGCCTACAAAATCCCTGTTAAGATATTGAACAAGAGAGTACGACCATTTGCTGAAAGCACTATAGGGGAATACCAGTGCGGGTTCAGAGAAGAACGAGCTACTACGGATCAGATATTCACTCTTAGAGTAATAATGGAAAAGTTATATGAGTAAAATGTAACGGTACATCAGCTGTATGTGGACTTCAAAGCAGCTTATGAGAGTGTGCATAGAAACTGTTTCTTCAAGGCGTTACAGGAGCTGGGGGAACCTTCAAAGGTTATAATGAGCCGTGAATAGGCTCATCCCTTAAAGAAAAAAGAAGAATTTAATAAGGGACTGTCATTTTCTGAGCTAACTTGTATATTTGAAACTGGCGCACTCATCAAAGACTAGAGGCTCGGGTTCCTCTTTTGTCCGACAGATGGCAGTAGCATGCAGTGCTGTGTGTGTGTGTGGAGTGCTTTGGATTTGAAAAATAAAATATGACGTACAACTAACATTTGAAAGAAACCTTATTGCCCGCGTAACTGTGTGTCGTGGTGTAGTGTGCACCACTTCCATTGCGCATTGTTACTAATCGCGGCAAGTTTCCTAATTGGACATTTTTTAAATTTAGTGCTGAGTGCACATTCATTCGTCTTTTGTCTGTCAGCCATTTTTGGCTACAGGAGTCCTACTTTGGTGCTTGGCTAAGAAAGTCGTGTTTGAAACGCCTCTCTGATTTTCCTTTTCAGACTTTTTGTTTGTTCTTTAAATGCAGGACACTATTAGTTTATATATATATATATATATATATATAAGTTTATTTTCGTTATTAGTTAAACAATTTATTTTAGTTTACTGAGCCGAGCTAAGAATTTCTATTAGTATTAATTGTAAAATTTATTTCCCCTTGTTTATTTAAAATCTATTATTTCTTTAGTGTCCGAAACGCTTCTCCGTCGCGCTAGGCTTTGCTTTAAAATAATTGAGGGGTTTGAAGCCATTTTTCAGTGTTGCCTTAGTAAACAAAAATGTAGTGCTTTTCTGTCGGTCAACACGAATGTACCCAAAAGAGCTGGGTTATGCCCTAATCCTGAAATTAATTAATCTCATGTAATTTATTTCAGGATTAGGGCATAACCCAGCTCTTTTGGGTACATTCATGTTGACCGACTGAAAAGCACTAAACTTTTGTTTAAAATAATTGTTGTTAGAAATAGTTTTATTGGAAGAGATATTGTTCGTTGACGGACTCCAAATAGCATTTCATTTGTTTTCCCCGCCTTCTATTATTTTTTGATGTGATTATTGGTAAGGACGACGGTGTCTATGGTTGTCAGTGAATAGGATAACACGTGCATATTTGTGGAGGCCGTGCTCTTACAAACATTTGTTGGGAATGTTTACATTTGTGTTGATGAATTATTATTTACATATTATTCCGTAAAGAAAGTAATACTTTACCTAACGTATTCTTTGTGCTGACTTCCTTTGTCCTAAGTAACGTAAATTGTTTCTTGGATTTGGGATCCATTTGTCACGTCGTTTCATTTCTATTATGGGTGTCGTTACATAGGTAGTGATTTTATTTTTCTCGTTATTTTAACGTTTTGTTTTATTTTGGTTTTGGAATAATGTTGGTTCCTGATTAGGCTATGCTTTCTTTAATAAGATTTGTCATGTACTACTCCATGCTAGTATGATTTTGCCATCAGCTCTGGTGTTTGCCTAGCGAGATCGTAGGTAAATTACCTATAGGCCTAGATTGTCTTAATTTCGTTTTGATTTCTTAAGTAGAAGCACACCTCATTATCATATTTTTATTTATGTTAAGCAAACGTTAGGGTCATTTAAAATAAATCCGTATTATTTTAAATCCACCCGTGTTACTCTTCATTGGCTAGTTTAATCAGGGCACGGAGGGTACCAGTTGCAGATTGTATGAGTATCCTCCTGGTCCCCGCATTCCTTCCAGGGGATGTAACATCTTTTTCAGGATTGGCATACTAGCAATACCACATAGTGGACCTCTGATACCAGGTAGCAGTGTCCAGCACGTATGTCCAAGTGGGGAGAAGTCCTCTGGGAAGGGTGAGTATGGGGTGGTGAGTTTCTGGTTGGAGGCTGCCCTCCTGACGTCCAATTGTTTTCATCGTCTTTGCATTAATCTTCTCGAGTGTAAGCTTGCAAGTCATTATCAATTTCGTGATCTCCTACCCCCTCCCCCCGGTGGCGCAATAAGACTCGTGGAAATGACTTTAAGCAACAACAAATGCAAAATAAAAGCTACTGCGACATATTCAAATGTTTTCCAGATCCATCAAGGACTTAAACAAGGAGATTATTTGTCACCTACATTATTCAATTTGGCTCTGGAGGCCGTCATGAGAAAATTGCCGAGTCAATAGGAAGGTACTATTTTCAACAGAACGAACCAGAATACGGCATTTGCGGATGATATAGCTATGCTTGGGAGGAATAGAGGATATCTGTTAGAGAAGTATGCAGTTCAGGAAAGAGAAGCAGCCGTCTTCGGCTTGATCATAAATGAAGAAAAAAGGAAATATATGATCAACACGAGAAACAAAACTAGGTGGAGAGGTACGGAGCAGTTTGAAGGGTATTAAAGAGTAAACCAGTTTAGGTACAGTATTTGGGAGAATGATCACTGAAGATAAATGGTGCCAACAGAGATAAAGGCAAGAATAGCTGCAGGCAACAGGTGTAATTACAGCTCACTTAACATGCTGCGCTCCTCAAACGTCTCAAGGCAGCTGAAGTTGACAGTGTACAAAACGGTTATAAAACCTATTGTAATGTGTGACTTTGAAACATGGACGTTAACACAGCAACTTAGTAATATCTTGGGTAAATGGGAATATAAAGTGCTGAGGAAGATGTAAGGGGCATTATGTGAACATGGCATGTGGAGAATCCGAACAAATGCAGAACTGTTTGAACTCTACAAGGGCCCATCAATCACTACGAATATTGTGGAAAGGGGGTTGCACCGGTTGGGACATGTACAGCGAATGGATGACCAGAGAGTACCAAAGAAGGTGTTAGGTACAAAACCAGAGGGCAGTCGGTCAGTGGGACGACCAAGATTAAGATGGCTGGATGACATAGAGGCGGACTTGAGAAGATTAGGAGTGCGGAATTGGAAAAGGCTGGCAAAATCGGGACACGACTGGAGAAGACAGGTGGTCAACAAGGCCCGGGCCCCACATGGGCTGTAGCACCGGTTAAGTAAGTTAGATACCCCTTCCGGGCATTTACACCAGTTTATCATGGTTAGGTAGGGCGAAGTATTTTAAACCTTAGACCAAAGAAAGCATACCACCAAATTTCCAGACATCGAAACATATAAAAACTTTCGTCAATGATTGGATTTATTTAAATTTAATAAGTTCCTCTCTGGCCTACCTATTTCAGTAGCTTTGCTCACACGCTTGTGAGATTTGTTTAATTTTTTCTACTCCCAGTATCATTATTTGAACGATACTGTCATTTACAATGAGTTATTTAATGATCACCTTCTACATATTAAGGAGTTTTTGACCAGAATCCATCAAGCTGGATTGGATTGACAGTCAAAATTGCTAAGGTCAAGTTCCCACCCCACTGTTTCCTTTTTTTCGGACAATTGGTTTCCTCTGATGGTGTCACCATTGATCAGTCGAGATTTCAATCTTCGGGGGATATTCCTCCTCCCAATGATGCTAACAGCAAAATTTATTGGAACTCATTCTGACTTTTGCCCTTCGTCCCACTTTTTTAATGCTCTTCAGCGTAAAGGCGCCAAATTGGAATGGCCAGCTTCCCAGCCTTCGATGCCTTGATGTCAGCTCCTTCTTACGCTCCTATATTAAATACCCCGTTTTTTTTCTCACAAAACTCATCCTTCAAATGGATGCGACAGACCCGACCGTCACTGCTCTACATCTTCAAAAAGGTGAAATAGGCAAGCGTCTTATCGCCAACACTCCTTGGACAGTATCTGCGTAAGAACTGAATAATTCCATCTATGAATTCGATAGGTTAGCAGTTATCTTCGCATTTTCAAGTTATATATTGAACATGTTCCATTCTCCTTAGAGACTGATAATAAGGCTCTACGAGTGTGTTGGATGTTAGCGCGTCTCCGTATAACGGGAATATTAGCTCGCTGGACTGTTAAGATTTATTCCTTCAAGTTTGATAAATAATATACCCTTGAGTCCGATTTGTTTGCCGATTGTTCAGGTCGCATGTTCGTTTCCGCACCTCAGAATATTGTAAGCTATGATGAAGTTCTTCTCCTTTTGATTTGGTAATTCAGGATCAACTACTAGGGTGTGCAACCTTATTGTCCGATTCCCAAAACGTTGTTTCAGGTTAGAAGAAAACTTCAGGCGGAAGATTGCTACCTGACTAAAATAATCAACAAGATATCTAATGGTCTATTGTTCGCCCATATTTATTGAATGGCGGTGTCCTTTTGCTATGGAATGATTTATCCATTAGCTTTACGTAGCCAACGATGTTGGTCCCTGAATTGTTCGAATATTGCCACGAATCTCCCGTGAATTGTCATCTGGGAGATTTTAAGACTTTTCGTAAGATTCATCAATATTTTAATCTGGAGGAGCCTTGTTAAACTTGACAATTAATTAAATATTCCTTGAAAACAAATCTTGGGTAGTTGTTTACCCAAGCAAATCGTCCTATGGAGCGTTTATTTACTGGTTTTGTCAAGCCATTGCTCTAAACAAGGATATCAGTGTATCCTTGTAAGTGTATATGAGCCCTCTCACTTTAGCTGTTTGATTCCAACAAGAACCACGACATTCAAGACGATTATCAAAACTTTAATTGACTATATATCTTCCCTTCATTCTCTCTCTGTCATATTTAGAATATGACAATGTCAAGTATTTTTCTTCACTCTTGTTCAAGAAGTTTTGTTTTGACTATTGTACCCGAATACCCCATTTGCTGAAAGAGTTGATCGTAATGTCAGAGCTGCCATTATTGGGAATCACCACGGAGATAATTTTTCGTAGAATATTTCTCCATTGAATACCATAGATTTTAATACTGTGGTTCATGAAGCTCATGAACTGCTCCCTCGTTCCTAACTCACCACTTTCTAATTTGTGGTCGATTAATAAATTGATGATGTTGCCTGTGATTTATCCCAGAGAAATAGTTTAACTGTGGAAGCGTGTCATGTCAAATTTAACATAGTATCATCCAAACACCAAGAAATCGTACAATGAGATTCGCAAGCCCAGTTCGGCATCCTTTGGTGGTGCCGTTTACTGTAGAAATCATCCCTCAAGTTCAGCTGTGGGTCGCTTTGCAAATACTGTACGTTATCTCCGCAATATGAAGGTTCTTTTGCCGTGTTACGTCTTACTTGTCCAGTGTCCTGCCTGTTAAGGGGTCCTACCGCGGTAAGGGATTTACGACCTCAAATGTCTCAACTTAAACCTGGACTTGTAAGAGATAACTGGGTCTCGGATGATATCTAATGATATCTAATTCTATATTTTTCTTACGTAAATTTGGCCCATTCTTTTCAGGTGTTCAAACATGAACCTGAGTTGTTTCACTCTGTAATTTCAATTGGTTAATCTAATTTTACTAGTCTGTTTAAGCCTTGTCATAAAATAATTTTAAGTTTTAGTTTTGTGTGTTCTTTTATTTTCTCTGCACCCTTCGTCAGTACTAGTTGTGAAGGTTCTTTTATATATGGTGAATCCAATCTCACTGGTGACTTTCATTGCGCTTGAACTCAAGCAAGGTTCTGTTCATTCATTCATTCATCTACAATTGGGGATATGTCCCCCGGTGGCAAATTGTGTATACATAACAAATAAACAATTATGCATAACAATTCAATAACAATTAAACTGGAGTATTTACACAAATCAACAGTCTTTTCTTAAACACACCTATATGTTTGGGGAAAGACTCTAAAACTGCGGCAGGTAGAGAATGGCACGGTTTAAGAAAGAATATGTTCTATAATTTGTACGCTGTGATCGGAACTTTACTTTGAAACAATAATCACTCCTGCTCATGTAAGTGGGCTTTCCCATACGTTTGCTAAGCTCACCCCATTCCGGTTGATTTGTATACGTGTTGTACATAGCGCACAGTCTAGATTTCATCCTCCTTGCCTCAAGTGATTCCCACCCAAGTTTCTTTAACATACAGGTCACACTGCTCCTGGGATTAAAGCCATTGAGCGCATATCTAGCGGCCTTTCTTTGTACCACTTCCAACTCATTGATGAGCCCTACCTGATATGGATCCCAAACCCTCTAGGCGTATTCCAGAATAGGTCTTACAAGTGACAAATATACAAATTCCTTACCCTCATTACAAAGTGCAGAGATTTGTAAGCTTTAGAAACTACATATCCTACATATCCTTACGTGAACGCCAAAATATTTGCAAGAATCTTCTTCTTCAAGTGTTTCCGAGCCAATGTTCTATTGAAACTCTTGCCTTCGTCCTTTCCCTATTTTTATAAGACTACATTTTCTTGTATTTATTTTCATTTTATTTTCAATCACCCACTTAAAGACCAGGCTCATGTTTTCTTGAAGTAATGCGTTGTCTTGTGAGTCATGTATCTTTCGATATATTACACAATCATCCGCAAACAATCGACAGTCACTGCGAATCCCATTTGGGAAGTCATTTATAAACGCCAAAAATAACAAAGTTCCGATTACGCTGCCCTGAGGGATACCCGCCATTACGGTAATTTCATCCGAGCAGAGGCCTTCGACCTTCACTTCCTAGGAACGACCCGTCAAAATTCTTGGATCCATAAAAGACTCCTCTATCAATCTTTGTTGAAGCTAATTTATGGAGTGGCATGTCATGCGGCACAACATCAAATGCCTTCAGAAAATTTATAACTACGGCGTCGACTGAAACTCCATTGTCTAATGATTCGCTAATATCTCGCATGGGTAACCTTTCCGAAATTCATGTTGCCTATCATTAAACCATGCTAATGTTTCCCACTGCTCCCTGAAGTAGTCGCAAATGAGATCCTCCATCTGTTTACAAACGATGGACGTAAGGCTGACCGGCCTTTAGTTGCCCAATTGAAGACTGCTCCCTCCCTTAAATATTGAGACTACCGTAGCTCTTTTCCAGTCATCTGGTATTTGCGCATTGTTTATGGATACATTAAACATAATCTCCAAGTATCGTGCCACGGCCCTATCTCCTAGTTTAAGTACTCCACTAACAATACAGTATCATCAGGACCTCTCGATACTTGACTGGTCTATTTGAAAAAGGGAGGCCTGTGATCATCGTTTAGGTCCAACACACAGCTATAGGATATATTGAGCACACTACCGGAAAAGACATTTAATGCATTAGCAACGACCTCTTTCTAAGTAATTAATTTACCGTCATCGGACATAATCATCGGCAAATTATTTGAATTTCCCTTTCTTCTCCCAACATAACCTTATTTTTTTTCACCCATCGCCACCCGAACCAAGTAAACCATGCATATAATTGTCATGAGCAGCCCTCTTTTTTAAGATGAACTCTCTTGATGTGGACTTAAATTTTAACATATATTTGGGTCATTATCACTAAATCAAACAATGGCCAAGCAGGGGTTGGTCTCATATTAAGTAGGAATCTTGGACAACGGGTGGAATATTATGAGCAATATAGTGAACGGATTATTGTAGCAAAAATAAATACAAAACCTACGTGCACCACAGTGGTACAAGTCTATATGCCTACCAGTCAAGCTGATGATTAAGATGTTGAAAAGGTCTACGAAGAAATAGATGAAATTCTGAGGTATATCAAGGGTGATGAAAATGTTATAGTAATGGGAGATTGGAATGCTGTGGTAGGAAAAGGAAGAGAAGGGACTATAGTAGGAGATTTCGGATTAGGTGAAAGGAATGATCAAGGAAGCAGGCTGATGGAATTCTACACCGAACATGAGTTGGTCATAGCTAAACCTTATTCAATAACAACAATAGAATAATATACACATGGATGAGACCAGGAGATACAGGGCGTTACCAAATCGACTTCATTATGGTCAAACAGAGGTTTCGAAACCAGATTTTGGATTGTAAAACATATCCCGGTACGGACATAAACTCTGACCACAATCTGCTTGTTATGAAATGCAGATTAAAGTTGAAGAAATTGAAGAAAAGTCAAAAGCCAAAAAGGTGGGCAATAGACAGACTGAAAGAGAAGGATGTAAATGAAAGATTCAAGGAGAGTATAAAGGAAGGACTAACCAAAATTCCCAAACAAAATTTAAATTGCAGAAGAATGGGCACTTTTAAAGAATGAAATAACAAAATCCACAGAACAAAACATTGGTAGGAAAGAAAGAATAGGTAGAAGACCGTGGAACACTCACGATATACTACAATTGATGGACGAAAGGCGGAAACACAAGAACGTAAGAGATGAAAAGGGGAAAGCAGAATACAGACGTCTGAGAAATGAGGTTAACAAGAAGTGCAAGGAAACGAAAGAAGTATGGTTGAAAGAGAAATTTGCAGGTATAGAAAATTGTCTGAAATTAGGAAAAGTAGACACAGCTTATCGAAGGATTAAGAATACTTTTGGGGAAAAGAAGACTAAGTGCTGTAATATCAAGGACACAAATGGAAAGCCTCCAACAGATAAGGAATAAAAGGTTGAGTGATGGAAAGCTTACATAGGGTGTTTATATAAGGGAAAGGAGATTGAGAATCATGTAATGGAAAGGGAGGAGGAAATTGATGAGGTTGCGAAAGGAGATTTAATATTGAGAACAGAATTTGACAGAGCATTAGAAGACTTAAGCAGGAACAAAGCACCAGGCTTAGATGATATACCGATTGAGTTGCTATGCTGCATAGGAGATGAAGGTCTGATCAGGTTATATCACTTGGTATGTAGGATTTATGAGACAGGTGAGGTACCCTCTGATTTCAAGAAGAATGTTATCATTCCTATACCGAAGAAAGTGGGAGCTGACAGATGTGAAGATTACCGTACAATCAGCTTAATTACTCATGCTTCAAAGATCTTGTCTAGAATAATTTACAAGAGGATGGAAAGCCAGATAGAAACGGAGTTGGGTGAAGACCAGTTTGGTTTTAGGAGAAATGCAGGAAGAAGTGAAGCTGTACTAAGTCTCAGGCTGATTTTGGAAGGTAGACTAAGGAAAGATAAGAGAACGTTCATGGCATTTGGAGACTTAGAAAAGGCTTTTGGTAACGTTGATTGGACTAAATTGTTTGGCATTTTGAAAACGATTGGAATAAAGTACAGGGATAGAAACCAGACAGCAGTCATTCGAGCTGAAGGACATGAGAGAGAAGCTGGTATTCAGAAAGGTGTAAGGCAAGGCTGCAACTTATCACCCATACTATTCAATCATTACATTGAGCAAGTAATGAAGGAAATTGGAGAAAAGTTTAAAGTGGGAGTGAAGATTCAAGGAGAAATAATTTCAACTCTGAGATTTGCCGATGACATAGTCATCTTGGCCGACACGCCTGAGGATTTGAATGAGTTTTTGAATGGTATGGACTCCGTCTTGAGGAAAGAACTCATGATGAAAATTAATAATGTAAAACAAAAATACTGGAATGCAGCCGAAATAAATCAGAAACCTCTATGGACATCAAATTGGCAGGTGAAAAACTAAAGGAAGTAGGAGACTTCTGTTACTTAGGAAGCAAAATAACCAGTGATGGATGAAGCAAAGCGGATATAAAAAGTAGGTTAACTCAGGGAAGGAAAGCATTTCTACAGAAAAGGAATCTGTTGACATCGAATATAGATTTAGGTATTAGGAAGTCATTTTTGAAGGCCTTTGTCTGGAGCGTGGCACTATATGGAATTGAAACTTGGATTATTGGTGCAGCAGAAAAGAGGAGAATTGGAGCATTTGAAATGTGGTGTTACAGGAGAATGATGAAGATTAGATGGGTAGATAGGGTTACACACGAAGAGGTATTAAGACCAGTGGGAGAGGAGAGATGTTTCTGGCGACTGCTAATGAAGAGAAGAGATAGGTTGGTAGGACACATACTAAGACACCCAGGAATAGCAAGCTTAGTTATGGAAGGAAGGGTCGAGGGCAACAACTGTAGGGGTAGATCATGGTTAGAATATGTTAAACAGATTGCCTCAGATGTAGGGTGTGGTAGCTATGTAGAGATTAAACGATTAGCTCAGGACAGGGAGGAATGGAGGGCTGCATCAAACCAGTCAGAAGACTGAAGACTCAAACAACATATTCGTAACTATCATATCTTTTATTGTATAATTTCCTAATTTTCCGTTTTAAACGCCTGATTTCTCATGTGTATTACTCAGCGTCTAAATATGTTTCAGTAATTTAAATGGGACACATTTATTAATAGCGCTATTAACAATTTTCAAAAAGTTAGCCCACAGGATAGTAATGTGATTTCCTTCCGATGCCCATCTTACAATTAGCTCATTCTAATATCCCTGAAATTTGCCCTGATCCGCCCTGCGATATCAGAGTCTAATTTTGTAATGTCACCGTATCTAATATTTAATTCAACCCCAGAATGGTCACTAATTCTCGGTACTTTCCGTCAGTTAATATACAGCTCTATACACATTACGAGATAAACATCTAAGATATTATTGTCTCTAGTAGGGAAGTCAACTACTTGGAAAAATCCCCCTCTCCCTTAAGAATTAGTTTGCAGCGCTCTGATGTTGATCACAGCTAGTTGACTCACCAGACCAGTCTACTTTGGGGAGGTTTAAATCTCCAGCAATTATTTTCCTCTCTTTCATCGCATTACCCGTACAAGTTTTACCATACAGTGTGTCGAGGAGCGAAAAGTTATCTTTCGGTGCTCTATACGCCCCTATTACCTGAAGAAGAAATTTATTTCCTTTATCCTAGATCTGTACATAATTTCATAATCCGTATCAGCCCAATTTTAGCTATATTTTTGCGCACACAAATAAATAGCCCACCACCTCTCTTCCACCGATTCCTTCTGTAAATTTCGTAGATCCCTTGAATTATTCCGTTACTATTGATATCCTAATATAACCAAGATTCGGTAGCAATTACAATTTTTGGAGAATACGTCTCTACAAGATTCCAAAATTCAATTAATTTATTTCCTAAACTCTGACAAATAACCTGCAGTAATCTTAGAGTCATACCTCCACAGCAAATATCCCAAAATACATCCTTCTGTTCCCGTCGGCTGGCAACCTCTGGACCTGCTACTCCTCACAAAAGTCGGCAGTAACCGATGACTCTGTCATGTAGGCTTCCTAGGTTGAAAGCGCTCCGTCGTTTTATATGCAGCCCGTCTCGGGCGAAGTCTCGGCCACCAATCCAGCAGTCTGCATCTACGTACACATTGTGCACATTCCCAGTCCTTGCGGTCAATTACAGTCTTAACTCGCCTTTACGGAACATCTCCCCGTCGCACAATGGCACTCATCATAATTTTTGCATTCTTAAACTTGCTTCTATCTTTTCTTTCTAGTTGGTAGAGCTCCCCCATGATGTGATCATCTGTAGCCCTCTTCTTTAAATCGTTCGTCCCAACATGCAGCAACAACACTTTAACTTTTTCACAGCCCTCTAAATTTGCTTCTTCCACTTGATGGGCAAGCTGGTCAATTTTAATCCCCGGATAACACCGGACTTTCGTACCTGATTTCCTCGAGATGATCGCACTCCACCGTATCATAGAATCACCCATTATGATAACGTCATCCTGAGTTCCCACAGCCTGGTTTGCAGCTTCATCCCCTGGAATACACTCCGTCAGATCCTTTAACGTCTCCTCCGAATCGTTAAGCTTTGCCTTTAAATCCTGTATAATAAGTTCCCTGGACTTAACTTACTGTCTCAAAAGTTCCAGATTGTAACAGATTTTACAGAACCAGTTACCTGGCTCAAATTCGTATTTCATCACCCGAACACAGCCAAAGTGAAACCATGTCTCGCACAAACCGCACATAACGCCGTTTTTTCAAAACTTTGCTACACGTAGAACACTTTATAGACACTTTTTCACACACCTGGGTAACACTAGAAGTAGCAGGACCTGGATTTACTTCTACTCAACGAATAACTAATGACGCCGCTATAACTAGGGCGACGATCAACAATTTACTCGGACCCGATGTTGCACACCTGCATCGGGAGACCCGGTTCCACTTAACCATCCTGGCATTCCACGACCCGATCCACGCGCGATAAGACCTCACTGAGCAGCCCATTATTATCAACTACCGGAAAGCACGTCCGTTACTTCAACTGACCGCAACTGACATGTTTGAGTGCTTCGCTTACGCTATTCCTTCAAGTGCAAGATACCCGTATCGACCCACGCGGAGTCTGAATACCTTCGTAATCTTCAAACTTCCATGTACTACTCTTGTATACCTTCCGCCTGACATTGTTGTGCCTTGATGTGGTGTACCCCCTCCTTTTTGCTTGTTAGAAAAATCACAGCCATCCCCGATTTTCTAATTTATAGAGGGAGTCTGTGTATTCTCGTTCCCTTACTTTCCCCTTGCGTGCTTCCCTGTTCGGTGCCCTTTATAAGCCTCCTAGTCATCTACAAACACGCATGGTCCTACGTGCTTCGTGTCCGCCTGCAATTCGTCCTCTTATCTGCAAATAGAAGAACCCGGCTATCTTCTTGGTATCTCTCAGGTCTCACGTCAGTTAATTTTCCTTTGGATTTCAGCGAACAACTAGCATTCTATGTCCACAACTGTCTGCAAGTTTCTGATTCTCCACCTGCCACTGTGCGAAAGATGAACTCTTCTCAGCTAGGTCGCTGACCGTTATATGTCAATAAAGAAAAGAATCAAAGGGAGCCTCCTAACTTGGGACTTTGGGCTATAATTCACTCCAGTGCTTTCCACTCCCAAATTTCCCCAGTTTCTTACCTTTCTTAGGAACTCTACAATTACAAGAAGTCTTACCTGTTATTGCCCTAGGCTTCATATCACGGTATAAATCAGCGATAATGCCCTCATGAAGCACTGTCACCGGAAAAGTCATCTTAGTGCGTTCCATTGCCTTGCACTTTACTTCCTGTGTTGCTAGTTTTCTCGTCGCAATCACTGCAACAAAACATATATATATATATATATATATATATATATTTATATTTAAAATACTGTAATTATAAAATCAGCATACATTGTTGACGAAAAAGAAAAAGCTGTAAATAAATGTGCGTGATATGCAAAGGCGCCAGTTGAATGGTACTGGGTAAACACAAGTCCTCGGCTGTATAGGGCCATGTCGTCTCTGGACTCGGTAGACGAGTGGGTTCTAGTACCATCGCTAGCCATCCTAGAAATAATTTCCATGGTTTCCCAGTACCGGGACGGTACTGAGCCCTAATTCACCCCAGCCCAAGTTATGGACGGAGACGAGGATCGAACCGACCTGACAATTTTTCGAGTATTATGTGGAAATTGGAAATGAAAATTTATTTCATTGAAGTAAATATTTTAGGAAGAGTTTGGAACCATTTAGAAACGTTTTTGGAGAATTTTGGATGATTTTGGATTATTTGGATTTATAAGTTTTGATGTGAATGTAAATTTAACCAAGGAAGTGTCGGAGCAAAGGAAGCTGGAAATTGTCATAAGCTTCAAGTTAGCACTCTCAAGACCGGTTTTTGTCAGCCAGGTCGACACAAACAAATTTTGCACACGAATTTGTGATAAGAGTCTAGGACAGGTAGAGTTTTGATAATAAACCTGCAGCCAATGAGGATTCAGCACATAATTTGTGTGGTAAACGCTATTTAATCACATTTGCTTTATTAAGAGAGATTAGCATTCCCAGAGGTCAAGAAGAATATATTACATTGATTATGAAGAAGAGAATTATATAAATTTGGCCCAGAGAAGAGTAATTAGCATAATTCTATTATACTGGACCGATTGCGAGGCTACTTTGTCCGCGCGCGCGAACCACGGAAACACAGCAGAGACTCTTTCTGATACCGTCGAGGAGAGCAGACCTGTCGTGCAGCGCTCCGCAAATTTAACAATGAGTATCGACAAGCAGCTTAATATATCAAGAAGCAAGCTAATGAAACAGTGAATAGAGAAGAAGATTGCTATATAATCTACAACATTCAACAGAAGCAAGCAATTTCGTTTTTTAAACGAATCTACACATCGCAGCATTATAACTGCAGAATTTGAGAAGCATATTACCTGACATTTTCAACATGCTAAAATCTACGAGTCGAGGGGGATATTCTTATTCTGCACCCTCTAAGATGATCGGAATGATTCACTAAAAAATGGTAGGAGGATAATCTACACTATGACACGGGAAGATACAGAGTGGATTCCGAAGTCCTGAGATCGACGTCACCACCACCGCGATTCCACCATGCAGTTTGCTGAATTTCAAAAGCTACGTTCAAATGCCCATAAAGAACTTGGAGAGATGTTAACTACGGACTCTCAAAGCTACTATTCTGACGCGGGGGAGAAGAGAGAAGAAGATGGTAAGCGGTGTTCATTGTTCCTGGTACGAGCATCTAGACTTGCAAGTGTCGTGAATCCAGAAGATTGCTGTCCGCATAGCACGAGTTCACTGAGGCCAGGTGGGCACCAGTCAAGCAGGCTCGGGGAGATCAGCTGCGAGGCGAGCGGCCGGCCCAGAGCACGTGTGGAATGCGACCGACACGCGCCAAATTTGGAGCGGAACATCGAGACCATCGTTCGAGGTATTTTCATCGCAGACTGTCAGAAAGGTACAGAATTGACAGCTCTAAGATCTCAGTAGTTCGTTGTAGTCTCTTGAGGATGTAGCAGGGTGACCTATTCATTATGTAGAAATTCTTTCTTATAACTCATGTTATTGTATGTCTATTTAGAAATTGTTAGTTAACTTTTTGCACGTCACCGTGTGTCGTTCAGACGTGATTTTATTAGCATTTGGAATTTAGATTACCGTTTTGGGCAGGTTTTATCCAGCGTCGTTTTAACCTTCTCATTTTAACGAAAACTGTTCAATATAAGGAGAATGCTTCGATCATAACACATACGTTTTCAAACCATGTTATGCGTTTAGATTGCTATAGTACATTATTGCTCACAATAAGATTTATGATGAGGCACTATGATACTGTGAATGACAAGTTTAACATGTATAAATATTCAGTAACAAATTTTAAATGTTATGAACAATAACATTAACCGAATATTATTCTAATTGAAGAATACATTATTATGTGACGATAAGTAAGTCACGGATAATTTATGTAACCACTATTATGACAACAAAGGATCACTACCGTGACAATTGAAGTCAGGTGAGGCCTATTAATAGCAACAATTATTTGTTATAACATTGGCAATGCGAAATGAAGATAAGAAGACTTGTATGTCTATGGAAAGTCAGTAACATGTTTAAGCAAGTTGGTAAATGAAGATTTTGCTCATTCTTGTTTTGTAACAGAAAAACGAAAGTATTATTATTATTATTATTATTAACCTTTCAGACGAGCGGACTACAACCATTTTAAAGTTTACACTCAAGTAAACGTGGTATTGTTGTACAATGCAATGGTTTATCAATAGATTGCATTATGATCAGTTTGAGGAATGTCAAACGAGAGATATTGTTGTAGACAAATGTATTGTCGAAGGTAATGAGCACGATGATTTTAAAATTAGAGAAGGAGGAGGTTAGCAGTGTTTCATGAACTGTATACACAGTAGTGTTGCATAGTAGGATCACTAATTCTGTTACAGGTTTGTAGACAGATGGGTTTGTTTTGAAGCATTCCGTGCAGTATTTTACGAGAGTTATTGTGACAAGAGTAAGGGGAATTTATGTTGTATTTGGAAGCGCAGGAGACGCTATAAGTATGTGACGTTCTCGTTTTGGTAACGAATTGAGTATTGCCATGAGAGCAATTTACTACTACAGGGTGTTAAGAAAGTCACTGACGTTTATGAGTGTTTGTTTGTATTGTTTTGTCAGTTAGCGTTAATGCTATAGCCACGTCATCGTCGTATTAAGTTGGTGTAGTTCCGTCTCGATCTTTAAAGTCATTATTATTCTTATGTAATAGATTTGTCTATACAGAGCTTTAACTAACATCATTGGTCGTTAATATAGTTCATTTATTTTGACTTATAACCAGAAGCTTATAGAAGCTATCGTTTTGTGAACAAGTGTTTGTCTAGAAGTGAACTTTGTAACAGGAGAGCTCATTAGGTTGACATATCACGTCAATTCTAGTCCAGATTCGAATACCGCGTTGGACGCGTGTAATTCAACATTGTATATAATTGTTAGTTATACATTCCATTGTTATTTTAGATTTGCTCACGTTTGTAAATAGCTGTATATCGTAGGGTATTTCATGATTGTTATTATTATGAGTCGAACAGCTGATCGTAGATCAAGCTCACGAGTAACCAGTCACAGGATGACTAACAAGTTTTACTATTCGATCTTATTCGAAGATTTAGGAGGTGGATATTGCATCTACAAGTGTAATTGTTTGTTTTGCAAGTTTCATGTTTTATTATGGATGACGGGGATATTTCTTGTATATATTTATTTTTGGGAATAAATCCCAGGCACATGTCGATTGCCTGTTTTGTTTTATAGAAACTGATCATCTTTTCATTTCGCAATCGCCATGCGATAATACTAGCAGTTAGTTACTAGAACTCACTTAGTCTCAACTTAACCGTTCACGTCCGAGATCCGAGATTCTCGTACTACCAAGTTATTTTGGAATTAGATTTGCTAGTAAATGTGTAACTAATTGCAGTGTTATTGTATGTCCGTATGCGTCAAGGGTTTCCTAGTCATTTATCCAGTGGGGATGCGTTGACGTATCTAGCTGGGTGTCAACGTCCCTACAATCCTTACCATCTCAGCGGATATGGGTGATGGCTAATGTGAGATTCGGGCGCAGTACCTTATACAGTATGCAAGAACCAGGTTCTCCTAACTTCTTTACCAGTTTCATTTAAGTTAATTCATGTCATCTCTCATGCCAGGAACGGCATCCGATCATATGAAAACATCCACCACTTAGAAAGTTTTCTTATCTCATCTTCGACCCCATATATACGGGATTAATAAGGGGTGGACATGCATTACATCACAAGTAATAAGCTTGTGAGGTCTCTCACGTGCATATGCTGGATACTCCAACCAAACATTGTAAATGAAACAAAACGGCAGTGCTCAAAGCGTGGAATTTCACAATCGCTCAAATGATGAGGAAACGGCAACAATAAATAGATATAAACCCTGGGAGTTCTGAAAACCCGAACGGACTCCCACAATCAGCCATCTGGAACGAAACAAGGTGCGAAAATGCTCGATGTATCAATGAAAATGGACAGAGTATTTGATATTTTACTTACAGACGTGGAGCCTGTAATCACGAGGACAATGAGCAGAAGAACGTACATGAAATGTGTATTCCATACGGCGTAGTGTTTGAATTTAAGTAGTGAGAGTAAGAAGATAGTCAGATCGTTAATAATGGAACATTGCTGAGGGATTGTACAGAATATTGAAAAGGTGGGCTATCGGTAGCACTTTAATCCTTGAAGGCGTTCCGCCAGTGACACAACAGGCGAGGATTAAGTGCTCCTTTTAAAAACACCAAATATATTCGACCGTTGCAGTTACAGCTCATATCAGCCGTCTCGTCCTAATACCCATTGTCGAATATTGAAGGATATGTGTCTGCAAATGCGATCGAAAACATAGTGGAATAGAGAGTTGCAGCAACAACCAGAATAAATCATCCAACGAAAGATGTCGTGGGTAGAATAAGGTGGAATAAGGTGGAAATCAAACAAAATTGCAACAAATGCAAACGTATGTACACCGGCAATTCAAGCCCGCACGCCGGAAAAGGCAAGTCTGTGCTCTACTGGCACATTCAGACGGACGGGAATTTCAAAGTTAATAACAATAACGTTATTGGTTTAACGACCCTTTTAACCACTGAGGCTTTTAGAGACGCGGACACAGCAGGCGGGAACGTTACCGCTGCACCAAGCAACCAGTCAATTTCAAAACTTCTTCATTTGTGGATTGATTTTAGGCCAGTTTACAATAACAACACTCTTGTTGTTATTCATTTCAGGAGCTTGGCTGTGTTGGACGTATGTTGAACGTTTCGCAGAAGCTGTATTCCTGTGATGACTGTATTAGTTCAGCAAAATTCATAACAAGGTATGAAATTAAAGAGGAGGCCCTTCGGAAAAGTGCTGAAGACTTTATCCAGGAGATGCCTACATTACTGTTACTAATGTTGAGCAGAATATGGTATCCAACACCAACCAGCCCCGATTTCAGTATGGAATGATTGGAAACAGAAACTTAACCCAAACGGAAGAGTAATCCACAGCTTTCACTACGCACGCATATGCATCGCCAATACTGTCACCATTGGATGGATAATTTTTTAGAAATGATTCATGTACGAGGGTTGGGGCAAAAGGCATTGCAGCCATTTTCTTCCCTGCAGATACCAGCCCGCTTGAACAATGCGACATATACAGATACATTCCTACCCACTAATCTGCTGTACGGTATGGGAGGGCATTATTCCCAACGGCTTTTTCCAACTCACTGTGACACTTTCTCGCATTTCTCCCCCCGGAAAACAGCTGTTATGATATAGGCGCGCTACTCAACATGGGTTGCACCCATCTCGCTTGACGCTCACCACACAACTAATTTAACAGCACTCGCTGTGCTCCTACCAGGAATCACAGAGTCATCTGTTGTTGTGAATACACACTGTGCCTTCATAGCTTCCACACGACAAGGTACGGTGTGTCAACCACTCACATATATGCAAAACATAAATAGTTGCAATGACTTTTGCCCCAACCCAAGGGCATAGAGTTTATTCACAACAAGAGATGGCTCTGTGATTGCTGGTAGGAGCACAGCGAACGCTATGAAAGCACTTGTGTGGCGAGCATTGTGCAAGATGGAAGTAACCCGTGTTGAGCAGCACGCCTGTATCAACATAGCCTTATTTCGGGGGAGAAATGCGGGAGAGTGTCACAGTGAATTGGTGGAAGCCGTTGGGAATAATGCCCTCCCATACCGTACAGTAGCATGGTGGGTAGAAACGTTTCAGCAAGAATGTGTAGCGACCGGTGATCAGCAGTGCTCGGGACGATCTGTCAGTGTGCGGACCGACGTGGCACGTGCCGTCACCGAGCAGCTTCTGGAAGATGACTGACGATGGACGCTACTGGAGTTAGAGAGGGAAAATGGCATCGAGAAACGCTCTATCCACATTATATTGCGGACAAAGCTGCAACTGCGCAAAAAAGCATCGCGGTGGGTACCACATGCACTGACGGAAGTTCAACGGTGGATACTATTATGCAATATGCAACTGTCTAGCACGCTGCGCGCTGGCAACGGGGCGGTGAACACCATCTGTCACGAATAGTCGCAATCGATGAATTTTGGGCCAGAACATACGAACCAGAACTCAACGTCAGTCCGCGGAGTGGCGCCATGCAGGATCACCGAGACGGCAGAAGTTCCGTCAGAATCCGTCCCCCGTAAAATTAATAGTGATCGTCACGTATGACGTCAGGGGTGTCATCGTCTACCACTGCGTCCTGCTTGGCAGTACAGTAAACGCAGAGTACCACAGGAACGTCCTGGTGCAATAGGTACGACGTGGCGTTCGGGAGAAACGTCCGGGGTTTGTGGACAGTGCAGTGCAGCACGACAACTCACGACCACATAATGAAAAGTGTGTACGGCGGCAACTGCGAAGAAGGGGATGGGAAGAATTGGAGCACACTCCGTACTCTCCTGAAATTTCAACCTGTGACTTCCATCTCATACCAAAGGTAAAGGAACCATTACTTCGTCAGTGGTTTGCGACACGTGAGGACATTGCCAATGCTATGCGACAACAGATGACCAGCTTTATACATGGGGCGGCAAATGGTGACGCAGATAGAATTCCGCGCCTCCCACATCGTTGGTAGCGTGTGGTGGACGTTGCAAGGGACTACTTTGAGGGCCTTTAGACCCAGTGTTGTTATGACAACTGTATGTGTGCTGTGCTGGATTGTACGTGGTGTGCTTGGCTGTGAGTCGTTAGTTCGTTAGTTAGTAACTAGTTTGCACCATGCAACCAGTTTTGTCCTGTACATTACAGTAATAAATATGTGAAACACAATCTTTACGTGTTCATCAATGTCCACACATGTAGTTCCCATCTCGTCCTGGCATCTGTATATGTAACATTGTCCAACCGGGCTGGTATCTGCAGGAAAGAAAATTATTGCAATGACATATGCCCCAACCCACAGGCCATGGATTTTAATTTGTGCATTGTTGAACTACCATTTTACGGTTCATCACTCACGCCAAAATTATTCACGAGCCATCTTGGACATTGCCTAAAAGAGCGTCTGTTAGTGCCACTTGCTTGTGTGTGATCCACACATTCTAGCAAGTCTTGCTTATTTGGCGTTCTTAATTAACCCAGCCCTTGTCAGTCGACATATACTTCATTTAATTATTAACTTTACTTTATTTTTTGCTACATGGGGAAACCCAATTTCTAATAATAGTGTGTGACCTCACAGTAGGAATCGTACGTGTCTGTCGTGATGAAGATGTCACAAACATCCAGTTCAAGAGACACAGGAATAAACCAGAATAATTTTAATTGCCACGATCAGGGAATCGTACCCATGACCTTTCGCTCGAACTTCTTAGCCATAAAGCCAAAAGCCAAAACTATAGCCTCATTGTTAAGTAAATTGAATTTTATGTACATCACCTATTCAGGATTTTTCGTGAATAACGAACTTTGTTGTCGGAGTCGGCCCCTGAAAATAATTTCTGACTACGGTTTTGTAAAGACTACCTCCTGTGCCCGTTAACTACCCGTATGCCATGGCAAGCCACTTGGCACCGATGAGTTACCATACACATATGTGAAATTTGAGAACAATGCGAGAACGAGATGGACCTCGGTGTCATCCTGGGGGTAAAATCGAGACAATGCAATATTGTCCTCAATTTCCACGCGAGGCAAGGGAAGAAGGATATTAATAACATATTAGGGCAGAGATGTTGATAAAATATTACAGCTGAACATTTATTTTTAAAGAAATTGTAGCAATTTAGTCAATAGTGAATGATTTGTGGATGTTAAAGAAAGTGTATAGGTATCTGCATCCAAAATACAGTAGCTGATAAAACTCCACCGGTAATGTTTTGTATTGCATTAAAACTTCTATTTGAAACGGTTCAATGTAGATTTGACTGAAGAGTGAGGACTTGGCAGATTCTGTCATTGTTCAAGTGCTTTGACAGGGTAAGATGTGCACTTAGTGGCAATGGGAAGCTCCCAGATATTGGTTGATGGTTATTATGAGTTTCATAATACTAATGGATATTTGAGGCCTTGATACCTGTATCGCCAGACTCAGATATGAACGAATATCTTTCTATTTAACAGATAGTTGTAGCGAATGTTATACCAGCGTAATATAATTTACTTTATATTTAATCAGCTACACATCTTTATAGAAGGCCCAATCAGAAAGAATGACCCCGAATGCTCCTCAGGACTTGCTCACCTGATGAGTTAAAACTGAGCAATTCCCTGCAAAGCAGGAGGCCATAGCCCTTATGGGATTTGTAAGGCTATTTATTATTATTATTATTATTATTATTATTATTATTATTATTATTGATGTGTAAAATCTTTCCGCTCGGTTGCTGGATAGTTTTGTGGGAGTGATTTTGAAATTTGGGGACGGAAGTGGATCGGAACGATCGAGCTGGCAGTGGTGGATCGAACGGAAGTATGCACTGCCCGCTCGATCGATCGAACGGAAGTGTACTAGCCGGTAGTGGTGGAAAACGGAAGTATGCACTGCCCGCTCGATCAATCGAACGGAAGTGTACTAGCTGGCAGTGGTGGAAAACGGAAGTATGCACTGCCCACTCGATCGATCGATCCAGCGAGCAGTGGTAAGACCCAGCTGGCAGTGGCACGAGAAACAATGAAATTGATACCATAAACTACTCTCGGCCATGTGGAATGTATATGACATACTGAACGGAAAACGCTCATGCGAACTCTGGTGTCAAGTGATTGAAACAAATGACCTGGTACATGTTCGAAGTCTTCGTATCAGTATTTAAATGGTAAAATACCTTAATATCAAACATTGTAAGTAGTCGGCATTGCCGGTATTATGTTTCTGCACAATGGCTATTCAAATATTAACCCACATAACGGTAATGCAGTCATCAATATAATATAATCGTTGTGGTTATACGAGAATTGAGCAAGCCTTCATGAACTATTACTGAATACATTCTCTTTACTCACAAGAGGGCCTATTCATAAGGCATTTTAAACTCAATTTCACGCAGGAACTTAATCGAAACAAGCAAAATATGAATGAAACTGAATTCCATAATGCAGTATTATTGGAACGTGGAAATAAGTCACCATCTTGTGCACAAAATTTGGGTAGTCGAAATAACCGTGGGGTTAGTGCTTACGACTGTGAATCTAGAGAGCTTGGGTTCGAATCCCGGACGGGGTAGAGATTTTTGCTACCGGATTATCATTTTAAACGATATTTATCCAATCAATATGACTCATTTTAACAGGATCCATATGAAATTACGTGTTGGACTGTGAATGAAGAGGACATGTTTATAAGGAATTTAAGGTTATGAGCGGTGTCGCGTCTATTACCAGTAATCTAGTTGATCCATATCGTATTCTTTATTTAGGCTAGTGCTGGTGGAAGCTACAAATCATCTAATAAAATGAGTTCCGTATTATAAACTACAATATCTGTAAAACACTCCCTTTTAAAATAGATTAATATTTGTGCCAATAATAGTAGAAAATACCGGTGTATTAACAATTTCACATGGTGTTTCTTCTATGTCAGATGTTACAAATCATATGCGACTACTGTAAGGCTGGTAATTTTTATAGTCAACAAATCCTCCTACGACTGGTATGGGAAAAGAAATCGAAATAAAAATACACTCCAGTGGAGAAAAGCATCCTATGAGTTAACCCCTACAGTCGACCTATTCTAGTCTGTTCGATGTTTTAATAAAATAATAAATCTTTTAAAACAAATGGCTGTTTCGAAATAAACAATTCACGTTGAACATGGACAAGTCACGGTTCAAATTAACTTGTTACCTCAATGCAATAATTATTGCATGAACTGCTCTATCAAGTGAGATCTCCTCACTTACATGACGTCACGAAGATGACGAATTTCTCAAAAAATAATTAATTAATTAATTGCGCTTCGAAAAATTTGAAATGCGCTAGAAAGTCAAAGCTGCGCCAAAAGAAAAATGAAATGCGCTAAATGAAGTAATCCTGACTAGCTACAAGCTTTAAAAAAAAATTGCAAAATAAATTATAAATTTCCTTCGAGTTGGTCATTATTATTATTAAATATTATAATATTTACATCAGATTCTACAAACTTCTATCACTTTGGCAATATTTTATGTCTCAACTGAGCATTCTTAATCGTTCATAATCGATATGACAAAAAAAAAGTAACTTCACTGTCACCAAGTTCAATAGGGATTGGTATAATGCAACTGGTTGCATGGATTTCGTCTACTTAGGTCTGATGGCTTTTAAATCTCAGGCATAATCCTGTCTCTTTTAGCACATTACTTGTCTCACATTTTAACACGACGGCTTTTACACAAATTCATAAATAAACAATTTATGAAATCACAAATTAATTCAGCTTAGACTATCATCTCTCCCATACAGTTAAATTCTTAGTGTGGAAAATAATTAACTAAATAGCTTGGATGGTATTGTGCCTACGGATCTACTACACACTGTAAATTATTATTATTATTATTATTATTATTATTATTATTATTATTATCATTATTAATCACTTTACATCATATATACTCACTGGATAATCATCGCACACATCGCGGACATATATTCTTGGAAACACAACTACCTCATTACACAACCCAATTCAATACGGGGATCAGAGACTTTTCCACTCTCCCCCAAGACTGAAGATAATTAATATTCTTGACGCCTTTTACAATTAATCTTCAAGAATTATTATACCAGTCTGAGCTCAAACTCCTACTTTCATTAACAAATTATTATTATTATTATTATTATTATTATTACTATTATTATTATTATTATTATTATTATTATTACAGTGTTAAACAATTCCTTCCCGATCCTGGCAACAATTACCTCCTCTATTTAAAACATATAATTTATTATAAACAAATAACCATTTAATTATTTAACTCATGTCGAATAAAATACAAAACAAGCTGCTTGTTCCTGCAATTGCTGAAATACGACAAGCGGTCGTTTAAAAAATGAATTCATTACGTCAAAACATGCCGTCTAAAAATATTAGGCGAAAAACCTAAGAAAATAGCTCATTCTAACCATCAATCAGATTCTAGAGACGAAGAGCCAAACTAAAAGTCTGCGTAACCAGGTAAATGAAACACTCCTGCATTGAAAATCCTGGCCTATTCATCTCCTACCAACTTCCTTACGGCGAAGTGTAATCTCCTCATTGTGAATTGCGTGACGTGTTTCCAGATATAAACTTCTTCTTCTTCTCCTTCTTCAATTCCCTTTTGCCTTAAAGCGTCGGGGTAGGCTCGTTTGAGCCATTTCTACCAACCCCCTCTATTTCTGCACATTCTCTTCATTTTCACAACAGTTTTGCCTCGTGTTCCGTTTCACTCCGGTCGTCGTTTATAAGTCTCAAATCCGAGGCTACTTGTAGTTCTCTGAATCACTTTACCTCCACATGGGTGATTAGCCCAACGGAGAGTGGTTTGTTGGGTTACCTTCCCATCCTCCATATTTATCGGCTGGAGACAGGGTGCCCCAGATGGTCAGGGTTAGGGCAGGCATTTCCTCCTTACCCACTTAGGTATGGTTTTCCCGCAAATATTCGGGTGGCTGATTGCAGTGGTTTCTCACTGGGCGATGCGATGGGGCCGCCACATCCCTACGCCGAACCAGATATAAACACGCAGCGAAATAGTGGTTACGAAAAAATGCAAAAATTAATAACTACACTGACTACATGAACTGTTCCCAATGCTATTTCTACATAATGCAAGTTTTGTGTCAGACCTTCATTTTGTAAGCTGCGGCAGGAGCATCTCGTGGCCTATGGTCCCTTAGTGAAGCAAGAAGTATCACCATCTTCCCAAGTTGTTTACTCCAACAAACTCCGGCTGACTTGACTCCGCTTGCATTTCTAGTCCCATCATCCAGGATGATGATTCCTCATCAGCATTATCCATTTTGCAGCTGGGCAAAACAGATCTCCTCCGGCGGTTTGCCAAGGTTGTCTTCATGTGTTTACTGTTGCTAAGTTCATCTTCTCATCTGCCAATCCACGTCCTTTTTACTATTCCAATGTAAAGCACATGTTACCAGGTGTTGAAATAATTAATTGTTGTAGATCTATGGATATCATTGTGGTGTTGATAATAAGCATTTCACGGTCGCGGCTAGGGATTGCTTATGAAGAAAATCAATAATGTAGAACTTATATTTCTCAGTGCCGGTATGTCAAATTTTTGCTATTATGCACACTTACATATCGTTGTAACGATGATTAAATTCAAATATTTGTAAAACTTGAAGTATGTGGTTTTCAACTCGTAGACTATGCTTATCTGAAGAATTTATACTTTCACGAAGTTCTTGACTGAATATACGAGTAACTGCGTCCATGATTTGCGCCTCGGGTAACATGTACCGAGCGAGCACTATCCCACCTCGTACAGCGTAACTGTTGTAGGTCTCACCTTGAAGGCTAGTTTCGAGTGACTTGTCACCTCGAAGGCTAATTTGCGGGTTATTCTTCCTTGTTGCTGCCTCCCCTTATATAAGTTTGCGGGGCATTGACGTCATGGGATTTGCTAATGTAGCTGCACGGATCCCGTTCTAATACGTCGAATATCTTCTAATCGGCCTAATCAATCAATTTCAAACACATAATAGGCATTCCTTACCCTTACTATAATTATTCGCTGTACTCGAAAATTCCAAAAACTTATTCCTCTGGCTGGAATTCACTAATTTGTCTCCTATTCTTTCAGTGATTGGTTAAAATTTCCCATGCCATGTCCACCACCAAAATACATGTTCCAAAATATATTATTACCATATATGGCTGTCGGGTACACTACCAAATATGGACACACTATTTATAAAGAAAGAATTCAACTTTGAAGAAAAATATAATCATATACAAACCTTGAACAATGTGGTCAGGGGAATAGAAAGGTGGTGGAGCTCTTTGCTTTTGAAAATATATAAGCACTTTTTCTTCCATATGTGCCCTTTCTAAGGACCTGAAACAAACAATAAAAGAAATAATTGAAACAAACGTAAAGGAGAATGTTGAAACAAACAATAAAAGGGAATATATTACATAATTAGATATATTTATTATCTGAAAACTCGCAGTTCTACTTAATTCTACCGTGCTCACAAAAGTACGGAACACAAGAATGCAATTTTGGTGAAGCGATACGTCCCCAGCGCAAGTGCCACGGTATACGTTGGAACCGCGTCGCGCTGATTCATCTAGACCAGCATCGTCCAAAGCACTTCACACTGTGCAAAAAAAGCACAGCTGCCACACCAGTGAATGTTCAGTGCAGAATCGTGGTAGGCGTGGTGCCTGGTCAGTTGACAACGGTGCGCGCGCATTATGGGAGGTACGTATCCTGCAATGCTACTCGTTGTGAACGCTAAGTTTGAAAATTACGTATGTGTTCCCAAAGACGTGAAAGAGCAATTTGTAAACAGATTTCAAGAACATTCAGCTTTGTTTCCTGTGATTCAATGCTTTGCAAGTCCATTATCTATCTCAGTGAATGGCGCACCAACTAACTTACAATTGGAATTAATTGATTTACAGTGCAATGCGTGGTTGACGGACGTGTTCTTTGCTGCAAGAAACTTGACCGAATTCTACGAGAACTTTCTCCATAGTGAATTTCCTCACCTTCATCACGAGACCGCCAAACCTTTGAGTACGTTCGGTTCTACCTGAGTATGTGAAAGATTTTTTCCATATTAAAAAGCAACAAACCGAGGTTCCGAGCGGGCATTTCAGATGAGAATTTGAGAAGTTGTTTACGCTTGTCTGTAACACATTCATTTGCGCCTAATTGTAACAAGATTGTTAACGCACACAAACAAGGTGTACTGTAAATGAGAACAGCAATAAACATTATGTGTATCAACCAACATGTACGGTACTAGTTTTTAATTGGTATGTGAAATTAGTTGTACGTTTGCCATGGTAGAAACATTATATAGAGGAGAGTCGGTCAAAACAGGGTACTTAATAATCAAAGTGGCATATCTCATGAACTTATTATACTAATGTGTTAAAATTTTAATGACTAGTTGTATAATATATTGAGCCCGCTAATGGCTCATGTCTTCAATATTTCTTCGAGCGCATGATTATTCTTTGAGTCCACATGTGCTGAGCACACTCCGATAACTTCTCTGTATTTCGATGCTAATTTGACTTGGCTGAGGACAGCTCATTTATTTCCTGGAGATATTTTATACAATATTCTTCTTCAGCATATCTCAGGAAATCAATATATGTAATTCTGCATTATTTACCATATTATTATGCCTTTGATTTGGTAAATTTCAATATACGGTAAAGGTATTAACACCGTAGATACGCGGAGCTTATGAAGGTAGTCAGTCAACGACTTGTAATTTCCATTGAACTAGGAAGCAGTTCCTGTGTGCCACACACGTTTTTGAGAGTCCATTGTGACAGGACGTATTCTTCCGACAGTCCGTCTTTTGACGAGGAACACGTTTATGCTTTATGCATGGTGAAAGTGTTGTGTGAACTTTATCAACGGCCATCGAGCCGAGTGTACTGCATTTATCCACGTAAGTATTATTTTTGTCCCAAGTGAGGCTTGTGCTTCGTGATTTCTGAAGGGAAAATTTATTACCGTGTGAAAGCACCATTTTCATCTTTCACCACGAGGAAACTTCGTGCAAGTGACCACGCTATGTATGAGCTGGTTCACGATATTTCACAACAAGCTCAAAAATATTGAGAATACACATTATCACTACAGCCTATTTGATGGCGCATTCAACATAATCACCAGTCAAGTCACGATTCATGTTAAATTTCACGTGATGGCTGTGATTAGTGGAGATTTTTCAGTGTTTGAAAGTGATAACTTCTGTGAGAAGATATCACATGAATATCTATGAATTCAGTGGCAGGAATAATAGTGAAAGGCCATTTTTTGATAAACCCTGCACATGTGTAACGTCAGTGTTGCTTTTTACACAGTTTAATGTGTATAACTTCTGTGATTTTTCAACTTATGTCCGACATAATGTCGTGTGTTAATAACCACGTGTACGACGACTTCTATTTTTCACACGTGATGGCTATAATGGTGTAAGTTCCGATGTGAGGGAACCACCGATGGAGTAACTGACCATGGAGATGGAGGAAGACCCAGCAGACGTGTCATGGGCGAACCATGCCATGGAGAATGGGAGGAGGACCTCTTGGAGATGGTATTGGATGTACGAGATGGACAGGCAAGGAACCAAATCCTTATTCATGGAGCCTGGAAAACCCTTCACAGGAGTGAAGATGCGTTACCCCTCTCAGGCAAGAGTTAGAGATGTGAACAACTATCTTGTACGGTACCGTAAGACCCTATAATCTCTGTTGTAAAGGTTTGTTCAGGTAGTAGTTAATTCCACATAGTTTCAACCGAAACTAGATATAGACCAGCAGGCAGGGTTTTGTTACTTTGTATATAATTTTCACTCTGGTAACTGGGACAATCTTCGTTAGTCACCCTGTACCGCCAAAACTATGCGCGGTGGTGCACATGTATAGTTCAATATATTTTAGTGTCATATCAGCGAGGTTAATGCTGAGATTTTGTTGTGTCAGACAACTGACATCTTAAACATGGAGACCATGACCTTCATAACTTGGTAAACATACTGTAGGAGAGCCTACAAGATTCACAAATACCCTCAATTATGATTTGATGACAGTTAATTAGCGTATCGGTTGACAGTCGAGTGTTACTGTCCAATTTTTGTACTGTTTATTTGAACATTTTCGTCAGTACAATTTACTGCATTTAGTTCCAAGCAGGAACGAACCCAGGTCATTCAAGACTTGTTGGTTATGAAGCCAAGACCATTTGTATGGAAACGTATCATTTCAAACGGCACGATTGGAGATAGGTGTTGTTAAGTTATTATTTTAGTGCCAAGCATAGCCAGCAGAACGACATGTTTATAGTAGCAGGAAATGACATATCTTCAGAGTTCCAATGCAGTTAACCACGAAGTGTAAATACTGTAATTTAGATGTATTTGACTTCATGCTACAATTATATATTTATAAACGGTAGGAAATGTCTATGAAAACTTGTAAGGAAATAACAGTCAATGTTATTACTATCTGCAGAGCAAGGCAGGACTTTGATACGTGTTTTCTCTCAGTTAAAGTGCACCGTTTTGAAACGTAATAGTGGACGGACGCGCCACACAGTAAGAAAGTGACATTTATATTTGACACGCTAGGCATCAGGCCGAGCGCCAAACTGGTTTATTCCCATGATTCAAAGTGAGACAACTGATGGATTAATCGAAGGACTTTTGACGTCACTCACAGACGCGATGGTATGCGAAGGTCAAGGACTAACTGTATTGTATAAGCTTTGGAGACAGCTTGAGAGCTGTAAACATCTGATTTCGTACCACTAACTTTGAGCGAGGAAGCTTCCGTGATTGAAGTGATCTTTTCAGCTGGTGACATGGAACACCTAGCGACTTGTATTAGGGGTTTAAATGATTGTAAATTGACCCAGTTTTTATTATATTCAGGCTAGTAACACATGTTATTGTCGTGTCAGAGGACAAAAATGTTACGGTAAGGCAGGACGGATTAATATCCCCTTTTCTTTGGTATTCCGGCGAATGATGGAGCCACAAGGCCAGTTCGACCGAGGTGAGGCGTGCTATTGGTGTAAGACGCGCACACTTATTGTTGTTGTTGTTGTTGTTGAGTACTTTGGTAACTCCAACCTGTGTTATTGTTGACTATTGGAGTCATATTATGAGTGTATCTTTGAGGAGATGACCTGTAGCCTGCGACTGGCGTGTTAGTTAATCATCTTACTTTTACATAAACCTGAACCATAAATCACTGATCTAACTATTCTAAATCGACGTGATTAATTAATTGATTGATTTGAGCATCTTAAATTTGGATCCATTGCTTGTTTAATATCGTTGACGCCTTCTACTCTTCGATCACATCCATTGGGAATGAATTTAATACAGTTGACACTTGTTTTTTTCGACGACTCGAATCGTGGATCAGGAGGTACGTAACTCATGTCCCGCGTGATTCAAAAGCAGCGTAAGTCGCAGTGATGATTGCGCGATTACCATCCTAACACACATTCTGTAGATGACGGTTGGGAGCAAAGAGCTTTCCTGATCTGTGGAGGAAGGGCTGTGTTTATTGAATTTTTCTCTGACTTGTTTTTTTTATGGATAGTCACTGGTCTACTATCGTAGCTTTTGCATTAACCTGTTTTGGTTACGACGCATCTCGTCAATAACATTTTGTATTAATTTCAGGATTTAGACAGAATTTAAATGTAAATGTAAATTTGATCGTGGTGCCATACTAACACTAGGGATTGTATTGCACCGCTGTTAAATATAAATTACACCGAGTCATTTGTTTGTAACTTGCTTCGCGATAGTATCCATTTGTGCCACGAGCCTAGTATTGTTGTTGCTTTTCTTTCTTGTAATGAGGACTGTCGCGAGGGTCGTTAACGTAAACGTAGGGTGCTTTTTACTCAACAATGTAACTAGATTAGCGGATTAGCCGATTTGACCCTCCGAAGTAGGATAGGGTCAGATTGTTGAATAAATATTTCACGAATCTTTACGTAAGACTGGATTCCTGTATTTATTAGCTTGTGTTTTGTGGATGTAATTCTTTGGGGTGTCTATGACATTTATTACGTGCAAATGGACCAGATCTCTGGAACCAAGACTCTCGTGCTACACATTCCCATTGAGAAATGCATCCGATCCTCTCAGGTTTGGGTTCGAAGGAAGGGGTCATTTGGAATACTGTTCTTTCGGCGAGAGGTACCCGAATAATCTCCTTTAACGGGCTCAATATCTACATACAAATGGCAATGAAGAAAATAATGTTATCAAATTGCCTAACCATAAATTGTTTATTTATATAAATGTTGGTCCATTACCCCGTTTTATCAGACGAGTTAGATAAAACAGGGTACTAGATTATAGCGAATATTAGAAAATAGAAATACATTTTACAAACATTGAATTTCACTTTATGTACAACAAGTAGAAGAACTAAAGCCTATTTTCATATATCCTACTTATGTTAATTGCCGCTATGAGGATACGAAATTTCAGTTTGATTGCTGTAATAGATTCGTAGATATTGAGAAGCGACTAATATTTCGGATGGTCGCCATGTTGGATTATTATATGTGTAGGTCTTAGAGTTATGCACTATTACACGATGATCATTGTGTAGGTGTAGCATTAAAACTTCAATCGCATGATTAGAACACAAGAAGTAAAAACGAGATTTTTAAATTTCGCACAGCTGCCATCTTCTGATTATGAAAACAATGGAAATAAATTATAGGACAGTGGATTAGCATTTCTATGATCTAAGCATTTACCTACCGAGTTTCACTGCACTCGGATGGTTAAATCGCGAGAAACGTCCTTTAAAATATTTATACTTCGCGTCGCCGCCATGTTGGATTAGTGCTCACCAGGTTATTGAAAGTCCTATAGGTGAACTTATGTTCACAGCCTCTATGAAGATAAAGAATTTCAGTTTGTTTGCTATAAGGATTCGTAGATATTGAGAACAATCTAAATATTTCGGATGGTCGCCATGTTGGATTCTTATATGTATAGGCCATAGAGTTATCCTCCATTAAAGGAAAATTATTGCGTAGGTTCATTATTCAAACTTTCACTTCCATCGCATGATCACGACACACTATAATAAATAAAAACTTAATTTTAAAATTTCGCACAGCTGCCATCTTGAGGTTATGTTAACAATTGAACTAAAATAGATGCCAGTTCATCACTATATGTATATACATATGATGTAAGTAGGGAATATAAGCCGAAGCTGGCGCAGGGGCTAATGGGCAAGATGGCCGCCGCGCGCAACCAGCCCTATGTTATTCTTATGAAGAGGTTAGTCAGAGCTGGCGCAGTGGCTAATGGGCAAGATGGCCGCCGCGCCCTGAGACCGTGGATGACGTCACAGGGAGAGGTCGGCCGTGTAGTTGCTAAATGGAATATTTATTATTATTATTAGGTAATTATTGATTTAGCATGTGCTACCCAGACCAGCTTTATATTGTCAACCACTTGGTGTAGTGGCTAGAATTCTTGGCTGTCACTGCGAAGGCCCGGGTTCGTTTCCTGGCTCTGCCAAGAAATTTAATTTCTGGTCTCAGGAGTGGAACGGGGTACACTCAGTCTTGTAAGGCAAAAGTGAGAAAAGGCGGGTTTTAATTCGTACCTCTGCCATTCATCCTAACCCAACTTCTTTTAACATCACCTAACCAAACCTAACTTCACCCAACCTAACCTAACTTCAAAGTGAGAGTAAATGTGAGAGCAAAAAGTGAGAGCATTAAGTGCGAGCAAAAAAGTGCGAGCAAATATGAAAGCAAAATGTGAGAGCAAATGTAACAGCACAAATAATAAATTTAGTTAGAACCTAACCTAACCTAACCTAACCTAACTTCACCTAACCTAACCTAACCTAATTTCAAAGTCAGAGAAAATATGAGAGCAAATGTGAGAGCACATGTAATAAACTAAGTTATAACCTAACCTAACCTAACCTAACCTAACTTCACCTAACATAACCTAACCTAACCCACAGAAACCTCATTTAAAGATTTTAGATTTTACATTTTAACATTTTACATTTCAACATTTTAGATTTTTGATTTTTCATTTTACATTTTTTAGATTTTACATTTTTTTTTGCATTTTCAACTTTAGTTTTTTAGATTTTACATTTTAAATTTAAGTTTTTTATTTTAGATTTTACATTTTACATTTTCCGAAGAGAGAAAACTACAAGGTCACATACCTAACCTCACCAAAACTAACTTTACCAAACCTAACTTAAGCTAATCCAAATGCTAATGCACATACACAGAGTATATACGGGCACATGCAACTATCCTTATGCTAGTCTTATAGGCTACTGTACAACATGATCACTACCCCAACTGGGTATTTTTTTCATTTTGTTGTTTACACATTTGTCAATTTTCCAATTTCCCATTTTCAGTTTTTTATGTCAGTTATAAGTGTTTCAATTTCATAATATGGAAAAATGGATTTTGCTTTTTGTTGTTTACACATTTGTCAATTTTCCAATTTCCCATTTTCAGTTTTTCTTAATGTCAGTTTTAAGTTTTTCAATTTCATAATATGGAAACATGGATTTTGCATTTTGTTGTTTACACATTTATCAATTTCCCAATTTCCCATTTACAGTTTTTAAAATGTCAGTTTAAAGTTTTTCAATTTCATGATATAGAAACATGGATTTCCCAATTTGTTGTTTACACATTTGTCAATTTACCAAATTCCCATTTACAGTTTTTAAAATTTCAGTTTAATGTTGTTTCTATTTTATCAATATGGAAACATGGATTTTCCAATTTGTGTTTTACATGTCCATATTGCATTAGAAGTGGAGAGAGGTGGGTAGTAATTAAAAATGTACAAGCAGTGTCCATACAATATTTTTTTTATTTTAAATACATGTACACTATTTACACTTAATACATTTTATACATATTATTTTTTGTTATAAATTGTACAGTTGTTTTTATTTTGTTTTCTATTTTATTTATTTTTTTATTATGAATACCATTTTTTTCTTTTTGTGTTTTTCTATTTTTGTAGTGCTCTTTGTTTTAATTTTATAAATTGATTTGTTTTATGTATTTGCTAGACTCATGCAGAGGATTTTGGTATTCAAAACTCAACACTTTAAGCATGGTCAATGATTGAGTAATGACCATAGGCATATGTACCTATACCATTAGCATCAATCACTCTTTTATCATCACCAGGACACAAAGCAATTTTGTTTAGTCTTATAGATGATATGTCATGTTGTTTAGAAGCGATAATGTTCATTGGTATTCTTTTACATTGTTGTTCATGACACAATCCTTATAATCCTGAAAGCTTATACAATTTTTGACAGCACCTCTGTTAATACCGTTAATCTTTTTGATTTCTTTACCATTTATGTCTAAAGCGTACATTTTAGCTCTAAGTCCAACAAATGCTTTTATAATTTGTCCACAAGCCTCGTCTTTAAATTTCCCCAACGTTTTCTTGTTTGATGTAGAGTAACATATGTGATTAGTAGGATAATCTGATGTGTCCAGGTGTTCTAGGAAATCCAACTTGTCTTGATATACATCTTGGGTGTTAACCAAATAAATGAACGAGTCGGTATCCATATACATGAGTTTAAGATTGTTCATTCCATAATAGGGTAGCAGGACATCATACTGGTGGGAATACATTAGAGTTTTTGAAATACCCAGTATACACATTCCAATATATATAGTATAGGCTTATTGAATACAATGTTACTTTTAGCCATGTGGAAAGCAGCTAGGTTAGGACCATAAATTGTTATGTCAATAAATGTCGGCTTTGCTATTAGCTTTTCTGCCTTTTTGCTGTCAGTCACAAGCCGTATGTCTATTCTTTTGCGGATATTTTCCATTGTTTTTCCAAAAATGGCATTGTTGAATAATTTGTACAGATTTTTCTCTAAATCATTTTTGGCTTGTTTTCGAAGGTTGTTATTAAAATCAACGTATGTCTTTAACCAAGGTCTTTGCTTTAACTTTAACACACGATGAATATTTATCAATTTTATTCCTTGGTCTAAAGCCTGTTTTAATGCCATGTAGTGAACAACATATCGCCTTCGATTTCCAAGATGAGGAATTCGTTTCTTCAGAGACGAATCCTTAGGTTGTGTACACTCTGGTAGGAAAGGTAAATCGTTGTGTAGATCATGAAGGTCAGATGGGTAATCAACATCAACGTCTAGAATGTATCCCACAGGATCGTCTTCCTTTAGTTTTTCTAGATCAACGGTATCTGGAGAAACCCACTGAAATCCGCCATAAGGAAGAGAGTGGCACATAGCAAAAAGCACTGCAGTAGGGGAGTAGTGATGGTTCTAAATAGTGACACGAGCCGCTCGGCTACGCTGAAGTCTAACCGGATATCTTGCGAACCCATACTCGAGAGGGCGTCAGCCTGAGTGATTTGACATGTCGCATACCAAAATCGGACCATGGGTTCGCAAGATATCCACATGAGAGTTCAGCGTAGCCGAAAGCTACTCCCCTACTGCAGTTTTCGTCCTAGAGACTTGAAATTTATTTTGGTGGTAGAGGGGGTCTGGGCCATTCATTTAGGTCAAACAAAATTTTTGTAGACCCTTCAGTTTGCAAAATATAAAAATTTCAAAATTGAACTTTTTTCAAAAAAATGTAAAAAATAAAAAAGTTTTATTATAAAAATAAAGGACATAGAGGCCATTCTTTTAAGCCCATAGAACAGTTTTTAGAATGTTTGGTTTCATGAAAAATCGCATACTTTCCCAATTGACCTTTTTTCATTTCTGTCCTGTAGAGCTGGGACTTGGTTTACAGGTAGAGGGGATAGAGACCTTTCATTTATGTTAAACAAACATTTTTGTAGAATTCCTAGTTTCCAAAATAGTGACCATTTTTAAAAATAATTTTCCTTTGCCCTAGAAACTTGAAATTTGGTATGGTGCTAGAGGAGGTAAGGACCATTGATTTAGGTTAAACAAACTTTTTTGTAAACACCTAGTTTCCAAAATAGTGACCATTTTTCAAAATTCATTTTCTTTTGTCCTAGAAACTTGAAATTTGGTATGGTGCTAGAGGAGGTAAATACCATTTGATTTATGTCAAACAAACTTTTTGGTAGAATTCCTAATTTTGGAAATATAGCTTATTTTCAAAATTAATTTTGTTTTGTCCTAGAGACTTGAAACGTAGTATGGGGGTAGAAGGGGTCAAGACCATTGATTTACGTCAGACAAACATTTTTGTAAAATTCCTAATTTTGGAAATTTAGCCAATTTTAAAAATTTTATTTTTGTTGTAATAGAGACTTGAGACTTAGTGTGGGGGTAGAGGGGATAAAGACCATTGATTTACGTCAAACAAACATTTTTGAAAAGTTTTTAATTTTGGAAATATAACCCATTTTGGAAATATGTTTATGGAAAATTTGAGAAATACACTATTTTTGGTCTGAGAGTGGTATAGAGGTAGGTGTTGGAGTTGACATACGTCTTTTTAGGATTTTTTAGTTTAATGATATAGCCTACTTTCCAAATATTTTTTGAAAAACTTGGAAAATACACAATTTTTTGACTAGACATGGGATAGATGTAAGTGTAAGAGTTGAGAGTCATTGATAAACCTTGGAGTACTTTGGATTTTTTTTGGAAGTTTGTGTGTTGTTGTTGTTGTTGCTGTTGCTTACAAACATGGCTGTAAGCATTATGCAGCCATAAAAAGGACTGACATACTTTCCAAGACCAAATAAGCCTCAACAAGCAAGAGCAAATATGAGAGAGCTAATACAAAAGCCAACAAAAAAGTCAACACAAGCCAACAAAAGCCAATAAAAGCCAACAAAAGCCAACAAAAAAGCCAACAAAAATCTTTAAAAAAAACATGTAGCATGCTGACAGTTGAGTGAGTTGTCATATTGACCGATAGGTAGCAGGCTGGTAGTTGAGGAGTATTGATATCGACCGCTAGATAGCATGCTGGTCGTTCAGTGAGTGAGTGTTGAAATGGAGCGCTAGGTAGAATGCTGGTCGTTCAAGTAGTTCTCATAATCACCGCTAGATAGCAGAAACATACTTTGCGAGTCGCATGCAGCTGTTTAACAAAGTGTTACTTCATGAAAGACGTGCTTGTATAAGCTTTGTATAAAAATTGAATATACAATTAACTACTAAGTGTTCAGAACTAACATGTATAGCCTTGTGTAGGGAATATTGGGGTCCTTAGCAAGAAAGAGTGCCTAACACACATGAGTGTACAGCCTTTTGATATGCAGTAAGTACCTGATAACCTTGAGTAGGGTATAAGAATATTTTCAGTTGACTACTACCTGTCACAGTGTTTACATTGTGAAAGACCGTTGAAACAACCAGTCTTTAGTCTTGTCATATGCAGCAAGCAGCTGTTACCCTTAACTAGGGGTATATTAGAGGACCCTTAACAAGAATATCACCAGTTGACTATTATCTCTCATGGTGTTCACATGGTGAAAGACCGTCGAAACAACCATTGTAAAGCCTTGTATTACACAGTAAGTAGCTGTTGGTCTTGACTATGATATATTAGAGAACCATTAGCAAGAATATAATCAGTTGACTACTATCTTTTACAGTGTTCACATCGTGAAAGACCGTCTCACTGTCCAGTCTACAGCCTTGGCATACGCCGTAAAGAGCTGTTGGTCTAGACTTGGGTATATTAGAGGACCCTTAACAAGAATATCACCAGTTGACTACTACCTCTCACGGTGTTCACATCGTGAAAGACCGTCTCACCGACAAACCTCTAGCCCTGTGATACGAAGTAAGCAGCTGTTTGCAGAAATCAACATTCATAATGGAAGAACCCATTCCTAGCTATATGTGTAAAGAGTGTGGAAAGACTTTTCTTCGAGACTATCATAGGAAGCGACATGAAGTATTGTGTGGTGAATTCCATGAGTGCAAGACCTGTGGTAGTACATTCAACAATGTGTACAACGGACGTCGGCATGAAGAATGTTGTAATGTTGTGTCGGCAGCTAAAAGACAAAAAGCGGAGCCTACAAAACATTATCTACTGTCATTGGTCCCTGACAAAAATGGACGTATTGAATATGAGACATCTTTTGAAGGTCGACTTAAATCCTATTTCATACGTTGTGATACGTGTAGGGATTTACATTCATACCTTAAAGAGTCCAAACAGCAAATAATACATGCTATAGAGAAAGAACTAGCAATGCACAAGTCGATCCAGGTTAATCTTGTGGCTGAATGTAGATTCATTCATACGTCCACCAACGAAATTACAGATCGTGCTTTTAAAACACGAAATCAGGCCCTATTTTTGGAAACGGACTTAAGTAGTTTCTTGGAAACACAATTTAAAAAGTTAACTAAGGAAATGGAGGAATCTGAGCTAAAAGGCAGTAATTGGGCTTTGTTAGCAGTGGGAGGAGTGCGATTGAAAATAAATAAGTACAATCCCTTGCGTGGTAGCACATATATTCCATTACCAGTAGCTATACAAGCAAGAAAAGCCTGCATTAATCCTGAAAATTTGAAAGATGAAAAGTGTTTTATGTATGCCATTTTAGCAAAACTGGTTAAAAAGGATGCTCAACGCATTAGTAAATACAAGAACCTGGAAAACAAGTATGATTTTTCTGTAATATCATTTCCTACATTACTAGCTGACATTCCCAAATTTGAAAAAGCCAACGATATATCCATTAATGTATTTGGATTGGAACAAGACAACAAATTGTTCCCTCTGAAGGTTGTGGATCAAGAGCTGCAAGACTATCGCGACCTCCTTTTGCTAAGTTCATCATCCGGACCGAACCACTACGTCTTTATCAAAGATTTTGATAAACTAGTAAGACATCAGATTATTCACCATGAACATAAGATATATACGTGTAAGTGATGTTTTACTCACTTTGATAATCAAAATGGTCAACAAGGAATGGAAAAATTGAAGGAACATAGAGCTTTGTGTGTCCAGCATGACATTGCTAGGGTTGAAATGCCTATTAAAAACCCCATTGTCAAATTCTTAAATGTTGAAAAAATGCTGAGAATACCTTACGTTATCTATGCAGATTTTGAAAGTATACTGTTATCCTATCAAACATATCTACCTAATCCTGAGGCAAGTTATAGAGTGCCATACCAGAGTCATGTTACTATGAGCTTTGGTATATACGTTAAACCCTCACCGGCTGTGGAACACATAAAGACAAACCTTCCAAGCCAACCTGTTACTTATCGTGGACCTGATGCTGCAGAAACGTTTATGGACTGTTTGATCTCAATAGCTAATGAAATCGATCGCCTTTACCGCTTAAATATTCCAAAGGCCCTAACTCAGGATCAAGAAGCAGAGTTCCAATGTTCTGAAACTTGTTATTTGTGTCAAAAACCATTTACCAAAGAGGACTGGAAAGTTAGAGACCATTGCCATATTACAGGGGAATACCGTGGAAGTGCTCACAATAACTGTAATTTGAGGTGTAAAACACATAACCCCGTTCCTGTGTTTCTACATAATATGAGTGGCTACGACGCAAATTTCATTGTAAAGCAATTAGGATGTACTACTGAGAGAGTGGATGTTATCGGAAACTCCAAAGAAAAGTAAATTTCCTTTACCAAATATGTAGGAAATGCTATGCTTAGATTTGTGCACACGTTTCGGTTAATGCCTAGTAGTTTGGAAAACTTAGTTTCCAAATTTACACCATACCCTGAAGCAGACAAGTACTTTGGAAAAGAAAATGACTCGTAAAGGGGTATTTTGTTATGACTACATTGACTCATGGGAAAAGTCAAGTGAAACGTGTTTATCTCCAAAAGAGGTATTCTTTAACAAATTAAGTCAAGAAGATGTTAGTCAAGAAGACTATGAACATGCCAAAAATGTCTGGAATCAGTTCAACATTAAAACTCTAGGGGAATATAGTGACCTCAACCTAACTTCAGATGTACTCCTTCTTGCAGACAGCCTTGAAACGTTTAGAAACAAAACACTAGAAACACACCGAGTGGATGCTGCACACTTTTTTACATCGCCTGGTTTAAGTTTCGAGGCAATGCTCCTTTACACAGGAATTGAACTGGAATTGATAGAGGATTACGATCAGATTCTTCTAATCGAGTCTGGAATACGCGGAGGCATATGCCAGGTGTCTCATCGGTATGCTGAAGCTACCAATAAATACATGGAAACCTATGATTCTGAGAAACCATCGCAATTTATTACCTATGATGATGCCAAAACCATACGGGTGGGCTATGTGCCACCCTCATCCTTATGGCGGATTTCAGTGGGTTTCTCCAGATACCGTTGATCTAGAAAAACTAAAGGAAGACGATCCTGTGGGATACATTCTAGACGTTGATGTTGATTACCCATCTGACCTTCATGATCTACACAACGATTTACCTTTCCTACCAGAGTGTACTCAACCTAAGGATTCGTCTCTGAAGAAACGAATTCCTCATCTTGGAAATCGAAGGCGATATGTTGTTCACTACATGGCATTAAAACAGGCTTTAGATCTTGGAATAAAATTGATAAAAATTCATCGTGTGTTAAAGTTTAAGCAAAGACCTTGGTTAAAGGCATACGTTGATTTTAATAACAACCTTCGAAAACAAGCCAAAAATGATTTAGAGAAAAATCTGTACAAATTATTCAACAATGCCATTTTTGGAAAAACAATGGAAAATATCCGCAAAAGAATAGACATACGGATTGTGACTGACAGCAAAAAGGCAGAAAATCTAATAGCAAAGCCGACATTTATTGACAGAACAATTTATGGTCCTAACCTAGCTGCTTTCCACATGGCTAAACGTAACATTATATTCAATAAGCCTATACTATATATATTGGAATGTGTATACTGGATATTTCAAAAACTCTAATGTATTCCCACCAGTATGATGTCCTGCTACCCTATTATGGAATGAACAATCTTAAACTCATGTATATGGATACCGACTCGTTCATTTATTTGGTTAACACCCAAGATGTATATCAAGACAAGTTGGATTTCCTAGAACACCTGGACACATCAGATTATCCTACTTATCACATATGTTACTCTACATCAAACAAGAAACCGTTGGGGAAATTTAAAGACGAGGCTTGTGGACAAATTATAAAAGCATTTGTTGGACTTTGAGCTAAAATGTATGCTTTAGACATAAATGGTAAAGAAATCAAAAAGATTAAAGGTATTAACAGAGGTGTTGTCAAAAATTGTATAAGCTTTCAAGATTATAAGGATTGTGTCATGAACAACAATGTAAAAAGAATACCAATGAACATTATCGCTTCTAAACAACATGACATATCATCTATAAGACTAAACAAAATTGCTTCGTGTCCTGGTGATGATAAAAGAGTGATTGATGCTAATGGTATAGGTACATATGCCTATGGTCATTACTCAATCATTGACCATGCTTAAAGAGTTAAGTTTTGAATATCAAAATCCTCTGCATGAGTCTAGCAAATACATAAAACAAATCAATTTAAAAATTAAAACAAATAGCACTACAAAAATAGAAAAACACAAAAAAAATGGTATTCATAATCAAAAAATAAATAAAATAGAAAACCAAATATAAACAAGTGTACAATTTATAACAAAAAAGAATATATATAAAGATGTATTAAGTGTAAATAGTGTACATGTATTTAAAATTAAAAATATTGTATGGACACTGCTTGTACATTTTTAATTACTACCCACCTCTCTCCACTTCTAATGCAAAATGAACACGTAAAACACAAATTGGAAAATCCATGTTTCCATATTGATAAAATAGAAAAAACATTAAACTGAATTTTTAAAAACTGTAAATGGGAATTTGGTAAATTGACAAATGTGTAAACAACAAATTGGGAAATCCATGTTTCTATATCATGAAATTGAAAAACTTTAAACTGACATTTTAAAAAACTGAAAATGGGAAATTGGAAAATTGACAAATGTGTAAACAACAAAATGAAAAAAAAACCGGTTGGGGTAGTGATCATGTTGTACAGTAGCCTATAAGACTAGCATAAGGATAGTTGTATGTGCCCTTATATACTTTGTGTATGTGCATTAGCCTTTGGATTAGCTTAAGTTAGGTTTGGTAAAGTTAGTTTTGGTGAGGTTAGGTATGTGACCTTGTAGTTTTCTCTTTTCGGAAAATGTAAAATGTAAAATCTAAAATAAAAAACTTTAATTTAAAATGAAAAATCTTAAAAACTAAAATTGAAAATACAAAAAAATCAAAAATATAAAATTTAAAAAATGTAAAATGAAAAATCTAAAATCTAAAATGTTAAAATGTAAAATGTTAAAATGTAAAATATAATATCTTTAAATGCGGTTTCTGTGGGTTAGGTTAGGTTAGGTTATGTTAGGTGAAGTTAGGTTAGGTTAGGTTATAACTTAGTTTATTATGTGTGCTCTCACATTTGCTCTCATATTTGCTCTGACTTTGAAATTAGGTTAGGTTAGGTTAGGTGAATTAAGGTTAGGTTAGGTTAGGTTCTAACTAAATTTATTATTTGTGCTGTTACATTTGCTCTCACATTTTGCTTTCATATTTGCTCGCACTTTTTTGCTCGCACTTTATGCTCTCACTTTTTGCTCTCACATTTGCTGTCACTTTGAAGTTAGGTTAGGTTACGAGAAGTTAGGTTTGGTTAGGTGATGTTAAATGAAGTTGGGTTAGGATGAATGGCAGAGGTACGAATTAAAACCCGCCTTTTCTCACTTTTGCCTTACAAGACTGAGTGCACCCCGTTCCACTCCTGAGACCAGAAATTAAATTTCTTGGCAGAGCCAGGAAACGAACCCGGGCCTTCGCAGTGACAGCCAAGAATTCTAGCCACTACACCAAGTGGTTGACAATATAAAGCTGGTCTGGGTAGCACATGATAAATCAATAATTACCTAATAATAATAATAAATATTCCATTTAGCAACTACACGGCCGACCTCTCCCTGTGACGTCATCCACGGTCTCAGGGCGCGGCGGCCATCTTGCCCATTAGCCACTGCGCCAGCTCTGACTAACCTCTTCATAAGAATAACATAGGGCTGGTTGCGCGCGGCGGCCATCTTGTCCATTAGCCCCTGCGCCAGCTTCGGCTTATATTCCCTACTAATGTACCATATTTCACTCCGCTCAGATGGTTAAATCGCGAGAAAAGTCTATTAAAATGTTTCAACTTCGCTTTGCCGCCATGTTCGTTTTGTACGCGACAGGTTTTTGAAACTTACATAAACTTGTAGTAGTGCCCTGTATCACCGTACACAATTTCAGCGTGAAATCAGAAATAGTTTCGCAGATATAGAATGCCGGTAAAATATTTCGCACAGCCGTCATCTTGAGGTTATGTAACCATTTGAACAAAATTAGATGTCAGTGCATTACAATGTTTATAAACTTTTGCTGAACCAAGTTTCATAACGTTTGGATGGTTAAATCGCGAGAAAAGTCTATTTAATTGTCTCAAATTCGCCTGGCCGCCATGTTGGTTTGGTAGTTACCAGGTTTTTTAAGTCTCATAGGTGAACTTGTAGTAGTGCCCTTTATCATCGTACAAAATTTCAGGGTGATATTTGAAATAGTTTTGGAGATATTGAATGCTGGTGACATATTTCGCCCAGCCGCCATGTTGGATTGGTGAGACATAATAAAATTTGAAGGCAACGGTCGGAATCGGCCAAGATTGTGCTATGACCTTACCTACTTTCATTGAAATCGCCTCAGCGGTTCAAAAGTTATGAGGGGGGCACACACAGACCGACACACACACACACACACACGGACAAAAGGTGATCTCATAAGCCTATTTGTTCATAAAATGAAAATAGGCTAAAAATCACATTTATACGGTTCATTATCTTCATCATCAATGCCGGCACACTGTTCATGAGCCCATTCACCGCACTTATAACACTTGACCCAGCCTTCTTCAGACTTCGAATTAGTGAATAGTTCATTACAATAAATAATGCAAGCTGCGTTATTATTTTCTCCTACCTCTTCTGACGAGGTGTTATACTCCTGCACTTTTCTAAATTTCTTCGATTTCTGCTTTACGACATTTGTGACTTCAGAAGGCCTAAATCTGGGAGATTGTGACTCCATTTGAAGTTTCCTATTGGGAGTCTTCCCCTTTTTCACAGATGAAGTTAACTTTTCCTCTTATGGGGAACTTGTCAGAATAGCTGTCTTTCCTCTTCGTCTATTGGCTATTCCTTCCTTTCTTTCAGCTCTCGGCAGTGCCTTTATGTCTTTCGGAGAGACTTGGAAAGCTGAAGTCCAAGGCTTAGGCCTAACTGACTAAGAAGACCGTGATGTGGATAGAACAGGTCTATCTGACTGGTAAAACCGTGATGTGGTTAGAGCAGATAATGTTCCGTTTGATGGCTCAGATAGAGATCCCAAAGGCAGGATATAACCTTTCTTCAATGGTGGGTCTCATAAAACGGGGTACTACCCTGTTCTATCCAACTTAGTGGTACCCTGTTTTATCCAACAACACCATATTAGAAGCAAGTGGAATTCTACAGCACTTAAACCGATCATTCATTTTGAAACAACTACAATTATGTAGTGCAAACAATGTTTAATTTAAATCATCCTTACCTTACAGTCTTCAGAATAGGGTCTTGGATATACAAGCACACAATTTACAAGCGGATATTATAACACAACACTGTTAAAATAGATTTTACCCCTGTGAGAACGCACGCTTGCACCCTACAGATTGCAACTTCTCTAAGAATGAAGGTCATCAAGTGAGAAAGAGGTTACTATGTTCACCGGAAGATATCTTCACATACCAGACGAGAGAACTATGGTACCCCGTTTCATCAGACTACCCTGTTTTATCAGACTGTTCCCTATTTTGTCTTTCAGTAAAGTTGTTATTGTGTGATATTTGAAACTGCGAAAATATGTTATATTTTTCCCCTTTACATAGGAAGGTACACATGTACATGAATGATTATACTTTTTGTGCGTGAAACAGTCCAGAGTTAACGTGAACATAATTTTGAAAGAAAACGTTCCGCCGCTCTTTCCTAGCCCCTCCCTTCATATGACAAGCTTATTTCATTAATGCAAAATAATATTTCGTGAACAATACGTTCGGTGTTAATGCTACGTTGCCTGCAAAATACATTCATCCCCTACTAATTGACCTCTGCACGTTTCTTGAACGATGACGCTCCCCACCGCGCGGAGTGGAGAGGAAGTATGGTATGGGAGGGAATGCACACCTGTTACTCTGAAACACACACTGTCTGCACCGTGCGGTTTGACCTTGGACGGTGCTGATCTATAGACACACACCCCTTACAGCTGCGATACTGTGAACTACAGTATTTCATGTTTAGCCTACTTTCCAATTTTTGTAAAAAAAATGAAACTACACTGATAAGATCTATATGGGGCTCGTGTGTCTGTCTGTGTATGTATGTGTATATGAATTGTGCCCTTCAACCCGAAGGCCAACGATCACATCTGCGTGAACCTCGAGAACAGATTTAGCACGATACAGTAACACTCTGGGCAAACTGGGTTGTTAAGATAATAAAATGTGCTCGAGACCCACACGCGAACAGGAAGGAATAAATAACACATCAACAAAAATACCATCCTAAATATTCCCATCGGATGTTTAACCAACATATTGACAGCTGGAATACTTGGCAATATAAAATATTTGTAAAAAAAAACTATTTCATTGTGTTTGAAATATAGCACCAAAACGTCACCTGAATCAATCATAAGTTAAGGCAAAATTTCCAATATACGTACAGTAAGTAAAAACAGTGAATCCGACTTCTCCTGTCAAACTGGTTGGTCATTAATTTTGAAGACTATGCCATTCACTTTCATAAATTACTTAACCTATTCTTGATGATTATTATTATTACTATTATTACATATTCAAAATAATTTTCATTCATATACCTGAGAATAGGCTATTACAATAAATTGACTCATTAGGCTACACCTATTTTCAACTGACATTTTCAAACATGATCATAATGAAGCTTTTCAAAATTATTATTCAATATATTTTTGTAGACATATTTAATATAAATGTTGTATTATCCATAACTCTAACTGATGAGTTGTCATAGTATGCATTATCTTGAATTCTACTGATGACTTGGTCGCTCATTCAAAAAAGGCTGAATTTATTTCCACTTCTCTAACCCAATAATGATTATTATTACTCTATTATTTTTAACAATTATTCACTGTAATTGCATTCATATATAACTCAGCAATTTTTCTAGATTTATGCCGTGTCTTGTGTGGGATTTCGCCTAGGAACACCAAGCTGGCTCATCAGCGGGCTCTAGGTGTTCGTGTCCGGGCCCCCACAAGATTAGCGAACAGTGCACTACTTCCCTTCTTATGAAGCGCACAAGCTGAGTTTTAGTTCTTTGGCCGTGAAAGCCAAAATACCACCTGTTTGCATTTATTTAATTCACATATTCATATCATAAGCGGCAGTGCCTCATACACTCATTTATAATACACTACGTGTCCCTACGTGTATTTAATTTGTAATATATTATATCATCCTCACATCACTTACATATTCTACACAGTTTCTTCTATACATCATGTTATAGTTAAACGTCGGCTGTGCATGTGGTCAAGATTAATGTTGATGATAATAAACACTCATTTAATTCATAACCAGAATTTCTACTCTTCTCTATTTGTTCTATTACACACGCTGATATCCTACTACATTAGGTTAAATTAACCCTCATGGTAAAAGCCTCCTTTCAACTCAACTCAACTCAACTGCTTGAGGTACATAATTCTTATTTAATTTGAAGCCTATTGACACATAATATTATTCTTAATAATAATTCTTATATTTATTCCGAACTACTTTTGGAGTCGATAAATAAGTGTCAAATTGATCACTCAAATCAATATAGCCTTGAAAATGATTGACGAGATCATTTCAATTCTTATATCATGAAGAAGCATAAAAAGCACTGCTAGGCAGGTCAAATAAGACCATGAAGAATTGATTATGCGAAAGTAAAGAAAAATCCGATGTACTCATAGTCATACTAAAATGACAGGATTAAATATACTCGTAGAAAATACTCGCGATTGCTTGAAGAAAATGCAAACTGAATTTAATTGCTTAGCTGTTCTACAACATTCTACTCATACATGGTTTTCGTGCTAAGTGGTCGATGAACGAGGAGCTGCTACCCAACCTCATTCCCCATGGTATCCATGGCATCCATGACTGCCTGGAAGGCCCATCTCAGCATTCATGGTGTAGAATGCCCATCTCCGCATTACAATACTTGTAGCAACGATATGTGGCTCACATGACCATAGATAAGGTTTCGAAACTGAACAAACAAGCTGACCTCTACTGTCATGAAGACTAGCTTCCGCGGCACTGCCGGCGAAGATGAAGCTCACTTGCCTTGCCACTGACCCCTCTGTCCACGTCACAACTACCTACGTCAGCCGGGTTGCGCGAACTAAGTGTACTTATATCTCAAAAACTATTATTTCTAGAGACATAATTTCTTCACCCATTTATCCAGAATATTGTAAGCAATTTTCGAGGAATATGTGATGGATATATCATCTCTAACCCCTGGCACTACAGCCCATGAATGGCCCAAGCCTACCAAGCGACAGCTGCCCAGCCATTTGGCTTGCAGATATTGGGGTGACGCGTGGTCAGCGCATCGGGTCCCGTCGGTCATTATTCTTGGTTTTCGTGACAGGGGCGCTGCCTCACTGTCAGACAGCTACTCAATTGTCCTCACCACGTCAGTTTCTAAAATCCCTGACGGAGCCGGGAATCGAACCCGGGGCCTCAAGACGAGAGGCAGGCGCCCTACCCCAACACCACGGAGCCGGCGATATATCATCTCTAATTAAGCTATTAGAAACAAGCTTCTAGTACTTTCCATGGCTACCTATGCTTGTAGTTTCACGCTCTCGTTTACATTGGGGCAGCATGAGTTGGCGCGTTTTTCGGTTTAAGCAACATGCCCCGCTCTCTTCCCGGGTACAGTATGTGTGCGTGTATATGAGTCATCCGCTATTAACTTAAGGATAAAACCGAAATGAAACAAATTTCGTACACAGATAGCAGTAGCAAAGAACACCTCAGTATCTTGCTTTATATCGCGGCAATCTCAACGAAAATAAAATGGCGGCCAACCAAATGTTCAAAGCTTATTAATTACGACTTAACTAATAATTCGAGCCCTACCAAATTTTGGAGAAGCATATCTTAATGTAGGGACCGTTCGGCTCCCAATTTATAAGGTCATCTGACAAATAATGTCAACATGGCAGCCGTGCGAAACATGCAAACCTTATAATTACCCTACTTTCGATTTTTACAAAAAATGAAAGTAGACTTATGAGATCTACACAGTGCCAATACGTGTGTGTCTGTCTGTCTGTGAGTGTGTGTGTGTGTGTGTGTGTGTGTGTATGTGTGTGTACTCTGTATGTCTCCCCCCCCCCCTATAAATTAAAACACGGTGAAACCGAATGGAACGAAATTTGGTACTGTACCCGTATCCACGTGGTCATACCTGTTGAAATCCCATGGAAGAACCGGATCGTAGAATCTGGAAGTACCCGGCTGAAATAAACCCCAAATTTCTACCAACTAGGATCAACCAGCGATAAGGGTAGCTCAATATAAAAGAATGCAATAAGAAGATGCCAGTGGTTTAAGAAACAAAATAAAAATTAGCTCAAAATAAACTCAAAAGACTCTTAAAAAATTTAAATTAATATCGGGCGTTAGGCTAAGCATTCCATATAACAAGCAACTGGTCCTCCTAGCACATTCTGGTTCTAATATAAATCCCAAGTCATCTGTAAAATTTAAAATTAAATCATCAGTTTATTAACTGAAAAACTGAAGTGTTGTGGAATTCTATCCACTAAGCAAAAAGATATGTTCTTCCAACGAAGCACATGTTAATGGAATATGCAGATTGCCTCAGATTTGGCTGAATTATGCTGTACGCAATTGCAGCATTAAATGTCGTTCAAATGGTGAACGTTCTTAGCATCAACAATAATTTTCCAAGTCATTACACGTAAAAATAACCCTGATAAATTTATATACATAATTACAAAATGTACAATTTAATTCGTGGATCGAATTACGCCGCTGTTATCCATAATTCCAATTGACAAGTATTTTAAGTATTTCTTATGGACTCAATCGGTCATATTCGACAATAAATGAAGATAATTGAACGTATTATCAAATTAGGTAATGTTTCAATCAACTTAAATTTCTCAGATACTGTAAATGCTTTCAATATAATCAACAAATCTTTCACTTATTGTCTCAACACTTTGTAAATTATTTCAAGTCTTTCAGAATGTAGCTATTCACAGAAACATGAATGTCATTGTTAGCAATTCATTTTAGATATATTGTTACAATGTTAGAATTATATTTTTAAATGTGGGTTCTTTAAACTACTAGCTTTCTAGGAAATATATTCGTGACTGTAATTCACGTTCAATAACACCTCATCAATATAATCAGCAATAGCTCAACAGCTTAATTAATACCGACATATCGTAATAAATTCTGTAAATCTTTCACAAGTGATTCCTACACTTCACCTTAATTCATAATTGATCATCTACCGATGTCAAATATCTGCTTCAAAAATACTTCACTTCAGAAAATTATTAAATTACCAAAAACGTATATTAGCTCTCAATAGCTCTCAATTATTTACCACACATTATCACAAATTCATTAGCTTTTACACAAATATCGTCAAATACTAAGTTTCACAATGGATAAAAATGTCGAAGTGTTGTAGTCTACTTCTATCAAAACTCTATTAATATTGTTGTAATTACATGCTTGAATAATTGCATTCATAAATTTTAATATTGTTATTTTGTTCTCTGACGAAAATATTTTATACACATGTGAGCTCTGTATTACAATTATGCTTCACTTCATTCTATTCTTATACTTCACAAATATATGTTTCTTTCAATGTATTATAAATCGATCACTGTTAAAGAAACGATCCAGTTTCGCCTAAACAAATTCGAAATTGGAGTCCTCTTCTAAGGAAGTTCGCATGACACTACACCATGAAAAAGAGCCTATCTTCAGAAGGTACAAATAATCCATTAGAATCATACGTGGATCCAAGTAGGAGTATTCCAAAATGAATTAAAAATGTTGAAGACTCAACGAAATGCAAAACAGTAAAAATGTCTATAATCAACAAGAAATGTGAAAGTATGCTGCAAATGCCTAATTCAAAAAATCGCATTCCACATCGAATAGTTCCTAATTTTCCATATCATTAATAAACTCGACGGAAAATAGACTCCCTTTTCAATCTGAAGAATGTTGAATGGAATGTCGAAAAATATTCTGTTTCGTTGTTCGAAGTATCACAAAATTTATTCAAAAAAATACATGTATCGAGGTAGGGCATCTTCTTCCTAGCAATTATTCTTATGCAATATTACCGTCGTCTTGGTCCTATCTCTTCTCGTATTATGCATCTTCACAACTATTTATAATGCTCGGTTTACTTCCAAAAATTTAGAAACGGAAAAGTAATGCTCTAAAACTAACATCACATTAAAGTTAACTACAGAATAAATTACATCCTTGGACAGAAATTACAAAAATATCATATCTAGTCCTTGAAGGCATTTTCTAGCTACAGAATAAAAATTGGTGAAAGAGGGACATTCTAAAATATGACTAATTCATACTGTCTACTGATATAGAAAGGTTTCCAGCTACCTTGCTTGAAGTCATCTCGATGAGTATGAAAAGAATGTTGGAACATACTGCCCCCGAAAAGTGAATTATTTTGGGACAAAATGAGAGTATTTTCCGTCCCCATAATAAAATTTAACCAGCAAATATAAATCCTGGAAGTGTGACACAAGAGACTCGCGTTACAAGCTCGAGGCAGTGGGAGAGCCCGATTACGTGATATATTGCACAATAGACGCTTCTAGAAGCTTGAAATCGTAATAGCAACAGTGAGTTAGCTCATAAATATAATACATATTGTTATAAATTATGCTATTGGATCCCAGCCCAGAGCCAATGAGCAGAGGTCTTATTGAAGACGGGATTAACTTCAACTACATAATTTGGTGAAGTTATGCATTTAGGTCCTTAGAAGAAGATTTTCTTAATTGGTAATGAAGAGAAAATTAAAAGAAAATATGTCTGATACTTTAAAAACCGCAGATCAGTTAATCTACGCAGTAATAAGCATTAGTAATCCACGCGCTAAAATTATGGTGGCAGATTGATATGGCCGCCAAAATTTCGACTTGGAGAGGGAGATCCAAGGATCGAGTTTCTTATTCCAGCAGTCTTTGAAGAGTGCGGAAGTGTTTTTATTGGATTAACGGAGATCCCAAAGCTTTGTCTGAGTGCGGCGATTGTCGACTCGTGGAGACGCTAGGTTAGCAGGGTAGAACATTGGAGATTACCGTACTAGCATTATAAGCGAAGTTGAGAGGAATATTGTAAGTAGAATATCTCATACATATTTGAGACTAGACTTCAGCCAAGTGAATATATAGAAAGTACAGATCGAATACTGTATTTTATTGAAAGTCGGGCGGTGTAAGTCACACCATTTCGACGAAATAAGCCTGTTAAGACAGTTTCTCAAAAGTGTTGGAAATAAAAGCTGAATATCATTTTAGTTGCAACGTGAAGTTGGCGAACGCAGTTCAAGTGAACAGTAGAGCAGAGAACTTAACATTGGCGCAGCAAACAAACATTATCATAATGACTATTATTATTCTTCGATTAGTTTCATTCGACATAATTAACATTGTTGAAATGATGAACTAAATAGTCATGCGCCAGAGACATATTTAATGCAGAGTTAAGATACAACAATGGAGCTTCGATAGACAACGTATTGCAGAATACAGACGTAGTGTACGTTCCACCTTGTACATTTTCGTCAGTCTACGAACACTAATGTAACATCAATTAGCAATAGAAATAATTCATTCACCATCTACATGAATATTTCTATACATTATTATTCAACGATGAGGCTGATATATTCGCGACGGAGAATGAAGATTCTTCAGAAGGTGATTGTCAAGATGCTAGAGTATCCCAGCAACAACAGATGAATTTGCCAGAAGGATGTCGTTCGATCCCAGACGGAGGCTAGTGAATACCGGAGAGGGAACGTTTTCCTATCTCTGAGGTCGCAGGTCCGAGGTTCGAATGGAGATTCATCTCAGTATCTTGAACTGAGGAAACACCTAAAGTATTGTGTAAATACTTACCCAGATCTTCAAGATATCGTCCAAATAAGGTAGCAGTGTCATTTACTTATAGTATAGAGCTTGATTAGTGACATTCTGAGCCGACGTTCTTACTCCATATTTCATATCTTTTGTATTTCAGTGTTTTCATGTATTTTACACTTCAGATGTGTGTTAAGATTTTTATGCTTCAATATTATTAGAGATGATTGCCTTTCGTCTATTTTTCAATTTTATTCTACGGATCGGTTGTTGAACTGACATTAAAAATTTTGTTTGAGGAATCATATTGCCTCATATAAGACGAGTCGTTTCGACTATAGAATTTTAATAATTCTATTTGAACCAAGAATTCAGACATTGTGTCATAGTTGCAAATTAAATTCTTTTAAATTTAATATGAGCACTTTAATGTAACAACTTCAACTTCAAGAGCAGAAGAAACATCGAATGATATTGTCATATCATTATTGTATATAAACTTTCGGCGATCTAGGAAATACTAGTCGTTTGATAAGACCGAAGTCTTAATCCATATAGACATTCTATGTGTAGAGTGGAAAGACATTACGAAATTGACAAACATTTTCATTGTTTGTAAAGCTGAAAGCTTTGTTCATTTAAATACTAGGGGAAATATCTCTTGATAGATGATTATTCAAATCTTTGGCCAGGAATTCAATGCTAGTTTATCCCGGTCAAGATTGAATTCTATTTGACACTATAAATAACATGTGTGTTATTTTACACTATTTGTGTAATATCACGTCATAATGTATACCTGATATTGCAACGATATGCAATTATAGCTTGATAAGTGAGGTGAGACAGAAGTTATTATTTTTATTACATGTATTTGTGACAGACGAGTTAAGAGTTAATTATCTTTTTGTGTAGTAAACTTTAGACGGTCATTCACGACAGTCTAATACCGTTAATTATTATTGGAAGTTTCGTTTGAAGACCTTAAGGATGTATAATAGTAGATCAGTAGTCATGTGAACGACACTGAGGGTCATGCCGTTATTTGAGAGAACTTCCTACAGCAGAAATGTTAATAACAATTAATCCGCTTTTGGTTATTGTTCAACATAGTGGATGATAATTGTTTATGCCATATATACTGTTATATGAGGATTTTAGAACTATGGTGAGCTCGTACGAAGGAGGTTCCGCATTTTAAGGGAAGTCAATGAAATTATTGATCTTTGATAAGAAAAGGCATGGATCATGATAACAGTCGTTGTATACAAGAAGTCCAGTTCATGGAAGTAACGTCTTAGCTGTGATGACAGAAGGGTTTAAGCGGAAAGCAATATTAGAGAACGATTTTCTACTCATGTCATTGATACTATTATTAAACTTTAATTAATCCCGGAGGTGTGTAAATACGTACAGTTAACCTTTGTCAGTCGACTGTATTAGATCGACAATGTAATGAAACCTATACAAGACGATGTGTGAGCAGTATATGAAAGCTAAAGAGGGCTAGAAAATGTTTATGTGGAGAACATTGTAAATAACTAATTGCAGGTTGTATAGTAAAAGAGAATCCAGAATCTCGAAGGTAACGTGTTAACAACGTTAAATATTGTATATTATTATGAACAAATTTCTTGTAAATGTTTTTCGGAAATGATTTAATTATTTAAATAATTTTTAATAGGATTAATTAACAGAATATTTTTGAAATAGAGTGTTTTTGTGAGCGAATGTTTTTGTATGGATGACTGTTCAACCTAGTCGGTCTAGAACGATTACGGAGTATGAATGAAAGTGTGTACTTAAATTTCAGTATGATTGATAGAGAATTGTTTAAGGTATGAGCGTTTTTATACTGGCAGAATGTAACTTTTATTCGAGGCTTTTAGACATGAGCCAGACAGCAATGATACAAGCAAATGTGGACAGAATGATGAACCGTTAGCAGTCGAGGTCATATTGTTATATAATGTGAAGCCAGATGGTCAGCCACTGCCTTGTAAATGGAACAGTTTTATAGCGTACCACTTTGCTAGCGTTCATTGATTAATCAGGCCAATGCAGGTGCATTTCTAGACGCGTGGCGGAAGAGGTAACCAGTTGTAAGGAATGTTATGAATGCAGGAAGGAGCCTCTGTTAAACGTTTTCTTCACGTAGAGTAGGCCTAGTTATTTCAACATTTTTATGCTTGTAATTTATAACACAGTAATTGCAGTAAGATGTGTAGTGGAAGAGAAGTATGTATTTTTTTCCTATAATCAATGACTCAGTGCCATGCGGGCGCCGCATAACGGCAAAGTGCGTGGCGGAAGACAGGATCGCGCCACGGGCGAGCGGGCAAGCGAGGGTCTCCGTTACATACAAACTAAACTCTCTGTATTTGAAGTAGTTTGATACCCTCAGAGCACACCATTTCCCCATGTTTCGTTGAACTTAATGTATTTTGAAAGTGAATTAGATCTTGATGTTCGTCTACGCAGATATTTTGAGGGATGATTTTCTTTCACCATTTCAAACTACGACTTCGACTTAAGAGTTTTCGAAGTGGAATTTTGGAATTTTAAAATTTTGGAATTACGTTTCCGAGATTTAAAAATGTTTCTTAAATCATTTTTCTTCGTTTTGATTTATATTTCTGAATGCTTCAGATTGCTTTCGTCAATATCAATTTCAACCTTCGTTTGGAATAAGAATTTGGGAATCTTATTTATTTTGTAAGAAGATGTAGATAGAGAGAAGATAACCTCGATTAATATGGAATTGAACATAATTGTGTTGTTTTATGAACGCAATTACGACGATCTTTGCAAGGGCATCTACGTCACATTAATGCTACGTTATTCTAATGCAATGAAGACTTTGAAATGGAATAGCGTTCATATTTTTGAGATGATGAATGTATTATTTTAATTCTTTCGTTAATTTAATTAAATTCCGGAATATTTCTTCTTGGAAGATATTAATAATTTATATTTGAGATTTAGGGAATTTCTAAATCCAGTGGGAATTTTGATATATTGGGCACTGAATAAAATTATTGTTATTAAATCTTATTGCAACATTATGTAGTGTTGTTGACATAATATGGCAATCTAGCAATTTCTGAAGAACAATCAGTATGGAGTGTCGCATTAAGTATTATTATTATTAAATATTAATAACACTTGTTATAAGTATAGTAGCTATACAAAGTAAACCATCGGAGGTCTTACATTTAAATACAAAAAGGAAGGAAGGAAGCTTGTAGTTTAACGTGACCGTTAATCTCGAGATCATGAGCCACGGGACCTCCTTTTTACGTGGAATCCGAACCACAGGACATGGCATTTCACTTCGAAAATCTCACATGCAATGACCGGGAATCGACATTTAAATACAAGTATCACTATTGGAAGGAGTATTGAAATAACAACGTGAATGTTTTGGTAGAAAGAATAATGCAAGTCTTATATGAAGAAATATGTGGAAAGAGAAGGGAATATATCACGTGAATTTATTGTTCGATATACGAGGAATTGTAATGCAGTTTATAAGTAATATTAAAGAAGGATCTGCGATGAAATATTTGAGTTCTAATACGAGTTGGTTTACGTATTATAGAGAAATGCATTATTGTGTTAAGAATTAGGTTAATGCTTGTTGAAGCAATGTTGGCATGTGGAGATGGGCTATTTATTTTAACTCAGTCTTATTAAATATTTTCGAATGTTATCTTGGAAGTTTTTTTTTTGTCGTGTGGCCTCCTCAGAGGCCGAGTGCAGGTCTTTCTATTCGACGCCCGTGGGCGACCTGCGCGTCGGGATGAGAGATGGAGATGAAGATGAATGAAACTGGACAAGGATGTGGAAGGAAGCGGCCGTGGCCTATCAGAAGGTACCGTCCCAGCATTTGCCTGGTGTTGAAAATGGGGAAACCACGGAAAACCATTTCAGGGACGGCCGACGGTGGGGTTCGAACCCACGCGTCTACCGAGTCAGCAGAGAGCTTGGCCCCATGACCTAACGCTGCGCTTTAACCAGCGTAGCCACTGCTGTCGGTATCTTGGAAGTATGACAAGTAGGGTTTTGGCGGTAAAGCGTAAGCGAGGTGGTTATTAACTATTGTTTGTTAATTTTTATTAACCTAATTATCAAGGACTATCAGTAGTTCCCGGCTACGCCCGGTGGATTTATTTGTTTTATGGATGAAAATGAATACTACTACAGAACTGGCACTTGATACTTAAACTAACAGAAAAAAATATTTTAAAAATATAACTTTTTGTGGTGGTGGTTGTAGTGGGGGTGATAAGTAGTACAGTATAATGGACGTAACATTCAAGTCATTTTCCCGTAATTATAATAATAATAATGAATAGGGAAACGGCTATTTACTAACTACAGCACTGACACATGTAATTTACAAACGAATTAAAAAAATGATTAGAAAGAGGAGAAAGTGAAATAAAAGACACTACCTAGGGCCTATATCTCATTGTCTGTTAGAAATATAGAGACCAATAGTGCAGTCTTTTGTCGCATAGCGCCGTAGGAAAATAATCAGAACACTTTGGAAAACTTCGGCTATCCCGAACTCCTGAGGTAGCAATAATATAATTTACCGCCACATAGCGCTCACCGATAAAGTTCGGAATAAATGAAGGTAAATTTGAAAGCATTAACGCTCATTGCAGCTGGTAACCTCAGTGTACTGCACCAACACCATTGCACTTATACAGAGGCATAATATTTCCATGATGATAACTGCCTTAAGGGGCCTAAGAAATCTTTTTGCGCTAATTAATTCCCCTGACTGCAATTTATAAGCTGCGCAAGAATTAGCTATTTTCGCAATTCTGCAAAAGAACACTGGTAGGGGCGACGTGAAGCAGCCCGAATTGCCTGTCAACAATAGACTTATTAAAATACTCTTACAGTTACACTACTACGGAAATGAATGGTTCTAGGGACTTAATACGTGGTTTTAAGTTCATTTTGTCTGTTATTTTAAATGCAGGGAATGCAGAGCATTGTCCAAAATATCAAGTGGACAGTGTTACCAGCAGGGTTTCAAAGTGTATGTAAAATGTGGTGCAATTATGAAAAACGGTGTAGATTTGTGATAAAGCGTCTAAATGCAGGGAATGGAGTGGTCTGTCCGAAAATTAAAGTGGACAGTGTTACCCGCAGGGTTACAAAGGGTAAGTATACAAAATGTGTTCAGATCGGTGAAACAGTGTAGATTTGTGCCAAAGGACCTAAATGCAGGGAATGGAGTGGTCTGTCCAAAATTTCAAGCAGACAGTGTTAATCGTCGGGTTCCAAAGGGTAAGTATGTAAAATTTGGTTCAGATCGGTGAAACGGTGTAGATTTGTGCCAAAAGGCCTATATGCAGGGAATGGAGTGATCTGTCTGAAATTGCATGCAGTCAGTGTTACTCGCAGGGTCCCAAAGGCTAAGTATACACATTTTGGTTCAGATCGGTGAAACGGTGTAGATTTGTGCCAAAGGGCCTAAATGCAGGGAATGGAGTGGTCTGTCCGAAATGTCATGTAAACAGTGTTACTCGCAGGGTTCCAAAGGGTAAGTACACAAATTTTGGTCCAGATCGGATAAAAGGTCTTGATTTGTGCCAAAGGGCCTAAATGCAGGGAATGGAGTGGTCTGTCCGAAATGTCATGCAGTGTTACTCGCAGGGTTCCAAAGGGTAAGTATACACATTTTGGTTCAGATCCGTGAAACGGTGTAGATTTGCACCAAAGGGCCTAAATGCAGAGAATGGATTGGTCGGTCATAAATTTCATGTAGACAGTGGTACTTGCAGGGTTCCAAAGGGTAAGTATATAAATTTTGGTTCAGATCGGTGAAATGGTGTAGATTTGTGCCAAAGGGCCTAAATGCAGGGGAGGTGTAGCCTGATGCTACATAGCCTAAACTATTCCTCTGGAATCTGGCTATCCTATACAAAAATAATTTTTCGATTCCGACTGGTAGTTCCAGAGATTAGCGTGTTTAAACACACAAACAAACTCTTCAGCTTTATTATATTAGTATAGATTTGACTATAATTAAATATGAGCTGAACTTAATTGCGTGGCCATATAAACCAGAATTTAACAATTAACCATAATTTACGACGACGGTAAAGTAAAATAAATTATATTATATTAATATCAAAAATATTAATAATAATAATGAACGGTTACGGAAGTTAATAAACATTTAAGCTTGGGTTGATAATTATGAATAAATACCTTAATAAATATTTAAACATTATTAACCATTATTTCAGTGTCATTTAAACAATTATTAATAATAATAAATTAATATTAGAAAGGTTGTAAATATGTATATAAATCTTAAACTTTGGTTTATGAGAGGAAGGTTTTGAGAAGAGGAAGGGTATGGGAGTGTTTTACGACTTGTCATGTTTGATAAATGGCATTTAAAGGGATTATAATACGGAAGTGTAGTGGATAAGGTTATGCTTCTTGAAAGTTAGGTTTTTGATGTGGAATTAAGATTATTTTAACGTGTAGGAGAAGGAAGAATGTTATTAGATTTCTTGTTCATGTAAATGCGTGTAAAATGTTGAGGTCAACGTCCGATCATGGATATTATTGTGGATGAGAATGGAACATCTGAGCGGTGATGGTTGACTTGAATGAATAGCTGATTCAGATGCTGGTAGTATAGAGCTGTTATGACTGGTTCTTCAGTGTCAATAATGGAGTTAATGATGTAAGTTAAAGAATACTATTGTTAATTTGAGGATTTCGCGTATTGAGAATATTAACAGTTTATACTAATTAAACTGGATGTTTATTTTGAAAACTCCGGAACAGCTGATCAGGCATGAAAATGTACAGTGATGCTGTTGATGGAAATTCATGTGAGACTTACAGTAAGTATAATTTTATTTGGTGGCAAGCGAGTAATAATGTATTAGTTTTATTTAAATTAATTGGAGAATTTATTTTTAATAAATTGTCAATTTTCTTTTTAATAAATTTTCTTTCATTATTTTTATGCGTATAGTTACGTGACTTATTTTAACTATAGAGATATATTGTTATGGAAATGGATCAGGTATACCACAGTACATTAGTTCATAACACAATCGCAGGACTGCTGTATCATCATGTAGTGCTTGTCGGTAGGATTTTCAGGATTTTATAGCCCGGGACCTTCGAGAATCTACAATCCAGTTGATCTTCGGATAACGACAAGTGCATTCTCATGATTATTCGGGTACAGTACTCTACCCGAATATCATGTACATACTTGTCGAATCCGATGGAACACCTGGATCGTAGAACCCTGAAGTCTCCGGCTAGAAAAATTCCAAAATCCCACCGACAAGTATGATATGAACTGGGAACACACAGAACCTAACATGATTGTGTTAAGGAAACACCAATAGAAAAACAAATGAACTAGGTCAGACAGAATACGAGACACAGAAACTCAAAAATCTCGTAGTCGTAGAAATAAATTGGGAAAACATCTATAACTGGCCGGTCCTAACACAGTCTTACATCATTCCTATAAATCACCACGTCAAAATGTGCTGAAAACGAATTGTGTAGTTTATTAAATTGAAGGCGATACACACATATTAAATTAAGTGAAACAAAAATCATCACGTAGATAATCGTGACAATGATGCCTCCTTGCATCAAAGTAAGAAATATTATTCTCAGAAAATTCATAAATCAATAAACCTGTCTTCAAGATCATATATCAATTACCCTATTTTATACATCCATTAGCGTGATTTAGGATTAATCATTCCCTTTATATCACGTAGAAATAATCCTAATTATATACATTTATGTACATGTTCACATTTGTTATCGCCTCATAATTCATCACACTAATTATCGTCTTCGGGCTATACTTGAAAATCGCTCATGTATCAATCTGTATGTCTTGTACTCATATGCTGGCTTATTCAACCGAGCAATTAAGCTTAGAAAATGTCTAGTTTCAAACCGTGACAAATATTTAATATAAATAACGAAGAATATCATAATGAGCTTCGCTCTTGATTCATTCAAATTCAACATGATTCATAACATTCAATAATTCATTCCATCATAACATAATTATAATTCCGATACTCTTTCTCATAGTATAAAAAAATGTTCGCGTAAATTCTCATTAATAACACCCATATTCAATTACGACAAATCTTTTTCATCCAGAATATCATAATCTATTTCCATTAAACTCTTTAAACAACTCATTAAATTCTCCACCAACAAATTCATTAATTCTTCAGCTTTCGGGCCGATAACCTAGATGTGAGGCCCCTTAAAACAACAATTACCATCATCATCTTCAGTATTTCACACGACTTCATACAGTTTTAACAAGTTTAACATCATTCGACGATAACATATTACCCCATTAGTAATCAATATTACTCTATAATGCTTCATCATATTTCCCCATATATAAACCTAGCAAAATCTTAAACTCCTCAGGCGAACATATAATATCGCATCAAAATTCCAATTATTATTAAATACATGTTTCATGATTATTGCGTCGAATTCTAGTAGCTACACCTATTCATAACATTCTTCATGATATATAAAGAGAAATATATTTAGAAATTCAAAATCAGAAATTTATGTTCACTGAATAATTATCAACAAACTTTAAATCCTCAGCTTCAAAATTGTACCCTCTTTCGTCAGATTTCAATCGTTTCTACACCATGGAAATCATGTCAATAAATTGCTCAAATAATAACCATTAGAATTGATTGAATCAACAAAGAAATGGCAACGATCCTGGCTGAAGAAAAATCAAATAGACTGCAATACAATCTATACTATGAAAATCACGTCAATATTACTTCTCAATGTTCATGATCCCTTCAATTAAAAATTCTAAATGTGTCTGACAAAAAAAATTCATCCATTATGTTCTTCTTCATAACATTGCTGCTCATATTATCAAAATCGTAGAAAAGGTTTATATATTTCAAGTATACTGTTCATCCAATCCTAATTATACATTCTAAATTCTTCTTAAGATCGCAATTCTTCTTCCTAACGCAAATCTTCTTAACGATAAAAATCTTCATTATAATTGCCAAAGTGATATTATACAAAAATCCTAAATATGGTTTAAATCCAAACATCGACATTAGAAAAATTTAGGATGCATTCGGAATCGAATCAAAATCCTTACTGAAAATGTGGCAAAATATGAAAGGACATCATATCTGCACCACAGTTCAATTTTTTCCTATAAAATGTGGCGAAAAGGATGATTCCATGATACCCCCAATTTACTACCTACTGTACATTATGAAAGACTTCTCACTGCCTTATGCTGACTTCAGGTAGAACGTGCATCTCCAGGAATACGCAACAATCCATCTCCAACGATACTGCGATTCCAAGCGACCATCCACTCTACTGGCATCGAACTGGAATAACGAACACCTGTTCGTCCTCTCGTCCTCCCCCCCCTCTCCCTCTGTATTGTACACTGCATATCTTATAAAAACCGGGTTCTCGTTCAATCCCGATTGTTTTTTGAAGATCAACTCATATATTATGTAGTAGCATTCCGTCTCAGAGTGATATCGTGGTTCGACCTCGCTTACTTCATGAATTTGTAGTACGTAATTCACATACTTGTGAACGTAGTTGGATACTCGTGATATTCTCTTCGACTCTGCATGTTATATTCCTTCGTCAGATTTAGCAACTCATGCTAGTAGATTTTGATAACTGTTGAAACATTCCTCCTGACTTCACTTTCGAAAACATCGTGAATACTTGTAGTATAATATATGTGTCGAAATGCTTTTCCATCAATAATGTATTTGAAGTTTCACTGTAGTGAATGTTGCTTGCGAGTTCTCAGATTTAGAAATTGTAGTACATCTCCAATATATATGTTAATTGTACCGTTCTGTTTCACACTCTAAGTTCACGTAGTTTCACTTTATCGTAGACAACTATTAATCTGCTGTGGATTTGTCACTGGTCAAAGCCGTAAAACAATCTAATGTGATCTGATTTCCTTCTTCGCTCGCTGGCTGTCAACTCAGCACTTGTTACCCCCACTCTGCTGTTCATATATCGATGTATATCGAAGTTAAACAAAAAAATCACACTCCAAGCAAATTACAGAATTGAATTCTGTGAAAACTCAATAGAATCTGATTCTCATAAATACGTGTTAATTTATTGTACGCAACAATATACAAAATCCATCCCATATTCTTCGTAATCTCTAAAAGATCGCATTCAGCGTGTTTATATCGATGTAAATCTAAGTCTGTCAATAACTTAAATGACCTCGCTTCACCTCGCAGCGTGTCGTCCGTGACATTAACCTCGAAATACGTCACCTGGAAGTCGTGCAGGGCTGCCTGTACTGTGGGAGAATACAGCTGGAACTTATTTACGTAACAAAATGTTGCGTAAATAATCTCGTAACTTGACGTGTATGAATTCAAACAAATCCGCTGCTATTAAGCCAGGAAAGTACTGGTACATCACATACCGTCAGGCCACGGTCGTCTCTTTCCCTCTTCCTTGTCTTTCCCTCCCATTCTTCCCATCTCGTCCCATCTCTCAGAAGGCCCCCTGTTCGCTTTGCAGGTGGGGCCGCCTGAGCGAGGCGCTAGTTCCGCCTCCCCAGTTGTATCCCCGACTCGATGTCAAGTTCCAGGACACTGCTCGTAGAGGCAGTAAAGGTGGGATCCCTCGCTGATTCCGTGGGAAAAGCCTACCTGGAGGGTAAACTGACTACGAAAAAAAGCCGGGAATGCTATTCACTGCTATTTCTACGAGTAAAAACTTGGTGAACGAGTTACAGTACGAGGACTAGGAAAATTACATTATAATGTTATTATTAATAAATATTTCGCCTCCGTAGCGTAGCGGTCAGCATGGTTAGCTGACGCCCCGGAGGTCCTGGGTTCGATTCCCGGCTCTGCCACGAAATTTGAATCGTGGTCTGAGGACTGGAACGGGGTCTACTCAGCCTCGGGTGTTCCAAATGAGTAGAGGGGGTTCGATTCCCACCTCAGCCATCCTCGAAGTGGTTGTCCGTGGTTTCCCACTTTGTCTTCGGGCAAATTCCGGGATGGTACTGCCCCCGTAAATTGAATTATACTGAGACCACGGTGGCTGTATTGGCACATGTGAATAAAGTTATGGCCGTCATAGTTGTGACGTGTATATTCTTGACGTAGGCGTGGATGACGCAACGCTCGAGCAAGTAGGCTGGCTGAGCTTAGATTCTTGCTGACGTCACGATTTTGTTCGAGAAGGATCTTAGATTTACGACGCAGTCGCAGGGAAGCAATTAAACGTGCTGAGGAAGAAGTTACGCTATTGGAGGAGTGGCTCGAACCAATGAATGATAGCTTGAAGGGAGACGGAGATTACTGAAACTACCATATTTAATAACTTTTGGCATGCAGAATTGTGGAAAACTATTTTCAGTTATGGCATTGATAAGGAATTTTGAAGAAATTATTTATATGTTTTTGAAATCTGAAAATCCGTCAAGAATAGCCAAAGTTGGAACTTCGAGTAATGATGTAAGAAGAAGCTATGGTAGGGATGGATACGCCCCTTCAAAGTTGATAAAAGGCCTTGCACAGCAGAGAGGAGCTTCTCACTTCGTGGTTTTATTCTGACTTGATAGTCTGACTTGGTGTTCTGATAGAACATGCATATCGTCATAAGCAAGCGTGACTGAGCCCACAGCATCGAACAGTATTGGGTATCCAGCAGTGCAATTTTACTGTCACTAAAACTAGGCGAAGTTGGAGCGCACACATTAACGATTCTACAAGTTTATCTATCAAGAATTAGCTACTGCATTTATACTAATTCAATAGTGCATTACAATATTGAGGCGTGTGCGAAACTTGAACATTTTCATTATAATACTTCAGAAGATATTCGCATTTAAAGACTGCAGAGAAAAGTGTTTTTCTCGAATCCTGAGAAGCACTTTTAATACCACATTCTACGCTACGGCAGACACGTGTATTGCAACCGTGATACTGAAGATTACATTTGGTGATACAACGCTACATTCTACAATGGAACTATACAATCTGGCAGTACTTTCGACTAACATTATAATGGAAGTGGAGATGGAAGACTAAAACTTTAATGCAATTGGGACATACATCAGTAGTGTGAAGTAGCAACATGGAGCTTCGATAATCGTCATTCTACAAAGACGAGCATGTAGTGAACATTCAGCTACACTCATGCATCGTAATCCATCGCTGAATTACATCAAATGGCAGTGGAAATAAATTCATACTTCACAATTATGAACATTTCTGCGGAAATATTTGCAATGAACTTCATGGCTGATTTCTACAAGAACTTCAGGGAACTTTCAAGAGGGGCAAGGGTTTTTCCCAGCACACAAAGAAGAGTTTTGCCAGAAGGATGTCTGTCGTCTACACGGAGCAGTGCGATTTCCGGAGGAGGAAGCTGTTCTATTCTCCGAGGGCGCAGGTTCCAGGTTCGAGGTCGGTGCACATCTATCCTGTGGTGAATTGGAACCAGCAGCAGTCTTCTTTGAAATTTTCTTCTAGAACTTCAATCCAACAGATAAGGTAGCCGTGAATGTTTCTTGATTTATTTGAGCCTTTTTAGTGAGATCTGAGCAACTATCTTTCCCATATTTTCTGTCATATATTTGATTGCCCCATATTCTTTTGCTAGATGTTTCTGTACTCTGTACACTTTGCAGCTTTATGCCATTTTCTTCGATTTATTGAGACATTATTATGTCATTTGCATATTTAAACATTTTGGATCAGTTTATATTGAAGTTAAATATTCTTTCGAGAATTTGAATTTTTCTTGTAGTCACGATTTGACTGTAAAGTTAACGATTTTCTATGGCAAGTTTGAATTCAGACAGCGTGTCGTTTTATTAAAGTAATTCTTTCCAGTAAATTACTTTGACCAATTTTCTGTCATCCTCAAGAATGAAGAATGATTAAAAGATTTTAGAGCGTTAAAATCTACTACTTTATCGACGATCTTGGAAATACTAGTCGTTTTTATGAACATGATTGAAACACAGACATTTTAGTCAATTCTGAAATACCATTGCATTATAGACAATTTTATGAAATATGAACTTTGAATACGATTTATTCAGTACACTATAGTAATGAACATTTGATAGGAGATTTTCTCAATTCTAGATTGAAACAATTATGTTTGCATTTTCTGGTCTATTTGCATTCTATTCGACTATTTCTGCAGTTAAATGAATTTTGCTTGAATATAGTATTTTTATACTGCGATAATTATGATGAGATTAATTCATTTTGATAGACCAGGGAGGCGTGTCTAATCGTATTTGCTATTAAATTTATTTGTGACTAGCAAATTTTTACTTCATATCGCTTCATGAATGAAACCCACGAAGGTTAAATATAATAACAGTTTTCGATACAATTGATGAATATAAGAATTTTTAAAGAGGAACTATGGATGTGTAATCGTTAGTTCAGTGGACGTGTAAAAGTCGCTGATGAATAATGCCCTTTAATAAGTGAAGGAGGTTCCCACAATAATATTGATGATGATGATGAATTTATAAGTGGAGGTTTTTTGTGTGTATTGTGGAAGATTTTGATGCCATATATAATGAGATATATGATGAATTATGGGCCAATTTTGTGCGTTTGTGCGAGGTATGTTTCCGCTGAGTTGTATTGTTCAGGTCCATTGAAAATTATTAATGTGAAGTTACTGTTAAAATTAACAAGAGTGATAAATTGATTGAGTTATAGATTTTGAATGGAGGTTACCGTCACAAATAATAATTATTAAATCTTATTAAACCTGAATCTAAAATTTTAATATAAGTAACCTTCATCGGTCGATTATATTACCACGATTTAAGAAAATATCAACCGGATAAACGTGTGGTTAATGTATTTCAAATATAAATAAAATATAAATAATGTATATAAATATGTAAATATCTATAATAATAATTTGAAACAAACGGGATTAATAGAGGCGTGTAAAAATTTTTCAATTGTCGTTTGACTAAGTTATGAACAATCTTAATGTTATAAATAATTATTGAACACTATGATATAACATTATGCGTTTTGCTATTAACATTTAAACAACGCTAGTTCGATAATTGGAATAAACATTTAAATAATATTTGAGATTAACAGAGTAATCCATTGCAATGTGAACGGAACTTGTATAAATTTTGCGTGATAATATTTGAGTTGAGATGTGAGCATTTAAATTGTTTTGAATGAGAGCTAGACTCTGCGTTGGCCAGCATATGGTGACACTGGTTAGGCAGCTGCGTCCATTTGACGAAGCAAGCATGCAACACTGCTTAGGGTGTATTGCAGGTGGCCAGATAACTGAATGGTGGAGGTCAAGGTCAACTACTTAGCGGCCTTGCGGTTATTAATAAATGTGTGTCAATGAACTAAATTATGAAGTTCATGAACAAGGGAACAAATGCTATATGTCTCGTCCCAGCTCCCTTATCCATTCCTATGTGCATTGTTGTTATTATTACGTTCTTTTGAGCTAGAGAAAGCTGTATTTTTGTATGTGAAGTCGACAGTCCTACAGGAGGACATGGTTGCATTGACAATGGCTTCAGACAGCCATAACTATTTTGTTGTTAAATTTTGTTAAATTTTTTTTCTTTATGTGAAATAAATTATTGTGCAGTTTAAATTTTCTGGTCTTCGACTTGGTTCATTTTAAATATCGTGGTGGAGGTTATTGTGAGGGCATACTATTAAGTGATCCAGTTGAAAACCCAGACCCGAGATTAAATTGAATAGGTAAGTAAAAGGTAAGTATGAACCCCCGTATATTTTGGTGTGTTCCACAATAATTTCATGTTAACTACTGTGCTCTAATCTCGGTAGTATCTGTCAGTGCCATTTTCATTGATGTAGCTGTGCCGGTGCAGTCGATTATTGGCAATCCGATTGAGGGGGGGCGGATTTCTGACAGCCTACTATCCGGATTATCGGGGACAGTACCTTCTTCAAGGCCACGGCCGCCTCCTTCCCTCTCCCTTGCCTATCCATCCTGCCCATCCCTTACCTTCCCTCATGAGGCCCCTGTTCGCTTTACAGGTGCGGCCGCCTGGGCGAGGTGCCAATCACACCTCACCTGTTGTATCCACTCAGATTAGATGTTCCCAGCTCTAGGACACTGCCCGTAGAGGCGGTAGTGGTGAGTTCCCTCGCTGAGTCCGTGGGTTCCACCAACCTGGAGGGTGAACGACTAAGAAAAAAAAAAGAAAAAGAATAATTATGATGAAATGAATGAAGATGACGTTCCAAACAACCTCTGCCCGATAAAAGAAAATTGAAACATACGATGTAAAAAAGTGAGCAAAAAGTGGGGTTCGATACCTGGTCCTCTCGTACAGCAGTCGAGCGCTCTACACACTCCTCCAGATAGACTCTTAATTAGCCTACTATATTTGGTTACATATTTTACCTACCGGTTAAGATAAAGTGCTTATTTACACTCTCTTGTAATAAGTGAAATTTACGAATTGTAATACAAATATTATAACATAATATACACTACCGTTCACGCCAAAATTGCTGCAATAGTTTCAGAGATATTGAGAACTGGTATAATATTTCGGGTGGGAATCCATATTAGATTGGCCAAAATGGGGATTTGTACCAGTAAATAAATATCATTATGGTGGTTCATTACGCGAACTTGCAAATTCGACCGCTTGAATAAGGCACTAGAAATAAAAAAAATATTTTTAAAATGTTCAACTCCAAAATCTCAAATTTAAAAAAAATAGCTAACAATAAAGATACATGCTCACTGGGCTTCAATGATCAGTTCACCAGGAAGTTAATTTAAAATATTTGAAATCCACGTGCCCACCATGTTTTTTGTTCATATCAGGTTTTGAATGGAGCATATACAAGGTCATTCACCTAAGACGTTACGCCCGAATAACATCCAGTCTGTTGAAGATATCGATGTTTTGTTTACGGCTTCTCAAATGCTATTAAGGTGCCTCAAAAACAATGAGCTAGCTTTTACCTGGGATTTTTAATGATATATTTATTGCAGCCAAATGGCCATCTCATTTATATACATTAATTTAGCCTTTCTGTTTTGCGAATTCACTTATTGATTTTGTCCCTTACTGTCGACCAAAGTTTTATGTGTACACGAGTTTGAAGGTTGTTTGTTAAGTAACCAATAGACGTACATAAAATCCAATACCGTCAACATTTTCGTCGTTCTATTTTATGTTAGTTCATGTAGGTTTGGATTTTTTAATTTATATTTTAATATTTTTTATCGCAGTTGGAACACAAAAGGTGCACGTTTATAAGCGTGTTTCAACTATGCGTCACATTTAAGAATTATTATCTCAAAAACCCGTCATCAGATCGAATCCAAATTTTAACACAATATACATTGGAACGATGTATAATTGGTTTATTAATTTCACAATTTTGTGTGTCCAAGAAACAAAGTTGTTATCATTGTTGTAAGGTAACTTTTTCTCGGCTCGGGGTGGTTGGAAAATGTAGTTCTTGGTTGCGTTGTATTCGTTATTCATCACAAAGTTATGCTGTGTGACTGTGAAATACGTAAATTAATTCACTTATTTTACATCGGTTTGTATTTGTACGAGGAAATAACACACGGTTCACTAGCTAGCCGCTCCTGGGAAAGCTGTACAGCGTTGCCGAAATGATGCCCACACGCATCATGGCGCGTCTCGCTCGGAAGTGATGGGCTCCATCTCAGCAACGCTGTACAGCTTTCCCAGGAGCGGCTAGCTAGTGAACCGTGTGTTATTTCCTCGTACAAATACAAACCGATATAAAATAAGTGAATTAATTTACGTATTTCACAATCATACAGCATAACTTTGTGATGAATAACGATTACAACGCAACCAAGAACTTCATTTTCTAACCACCCCGAGCCGAGAAAAAGTTACCTTACAAAAATGATAACAACTTTGTTTCTTGGACACACACAATTTTGAAATTAATAAACCAGTTATACAACATTCCAATGTATATTGTGTTAAAATTTGGACTCGATCTGATGACGGGTTTGTGAGATAATAATTCTTAAATGTGACGCATGGTTGAAACACGCTTAAAAACGTGCACTTTTTGTGTTCCAACTGCGATAAAAAATATTAAAATATAAATTAAAAATTCCAAACCTACATGACCTAACGTAAAATAGAACGACAAAAATGATGATGTTATTGGATTTTATGTAGGTATATTGGTTACTTTAAAAACAACCTTCAAACTCGAGTGCACATAATACTTTGGTCGACAGTAGTTCTATGTGGTAGCGTTCACACTTTTTGTTGCACAGTGAACATTCACACGATTCATTTGGTTCGTGGCATAACGTGTTTTTTTTTTGTTTTTTTTTTTTCTTTTTTCAGATAAGATGGTGAAACCCATGAACTGCCAGTCTGGTCGTAGTTCCAAATTCTCCTTTGTCCATTCTCGATCTACAATATCATGGCTCCTGTGCCGTAAACTTGGGGTTTTTAGTAACGGAGATATCGATACCAACGTTGTTTTTGTAAATAGTACTCTACTACTTTCTGCCATAGCAGAATGGTTCAAATTATTACAATTCCAGACAAATATTATATTCAAACATAGGATAATTACTTCTTGAAATATCAATAACTAGCTCCACCCGGCATGCGTTGCAATGCCAATCAAAGAAAGTGTTGGCGTTGTAACTTTGTTAGTAGTAGTGCTTTAAGATACACAATATTTGTTTTCCTTTTCCGTTAACTGACTCTAAACTAAAATGGATGTATTATCTCAGAAGCAGTTATGGGAGCGTGCTCAACAACTCACCAAAGTTTCATCGCAGTCGGATGAATGGTATATGAACGCATACGGGACTTTGTTTAAACGATTCGCGCGCCGTCACCCATTTGTTGAATCTACTCGTTTCATTGTAAGGGTCATTGTAACATGGATTAACTAAGTCAGAAATATTTGCACGAGTGTAAACAACAACTCACCAAAGCGTAATCGCAATCGTATGAATGGTTCATGAACTCATACGGGACATTGGTGAAAAAAATATCCCGCACTGTCACCCATTTGTTGAATCTACTCGTGCGCTACCTATTGTAATATGGATTTACGAAGTCAGAAGCCTTCGCAGGAGTGTACACAACAACTCACCAAAGTTTCATTGCAATCGGATGAATGGTATATGAACGCGTACGGGAGTTTTTTGAAACTATTCGCACGCTGTCACTCATCTGTTGAATTTACTCGTGCGCTACCAAATGTGAAATGTATTTACTAAGTCAGAATTCTTAACGGGAGTGCACACAATATCTCATTACAGTTTAATCGCAATCGGATGAATTGTGATGGTCCCAATTTGTGACCAGAACGAAATAATTTTTTATATATTATTATTATTATTATTATTATTATCAATATTTTTTAAGTTTACATTTTACCTTTTATTAGTTATTATGTTAACTAATATATTTATATCTATTATTTTGCGGTAATGTAGAATATTATGGCAATTGAAAGGATTTGGAGCGATACACATTATATTTGAAATAAGTTTGACGCTTGACTGAATATTATTTCTGAAGAAAATTCGAACAAGAGAAGAAGGAGGGTGTTCACAGAAGGCGGCTTATTCACGGCTTCTCGGAAATGACATAAATATACACTTATGTCTGTCACATCAAGTATTCTACCAATATACAAATCATACTAAGAAAGGATTCTAAGAAGACTTACCACTAACAATGCTGGGCCGATGAATGAGTCCTTTGCAACTTTATACTAAAGGTGGGCTGGACCTCCTGAGAATTGCTACAATGAAGTATTGTCATTGTTGATATATGAAAGGCGGGCTTATATCGCCTAGCGACTTCTGAAGAGGGGTCATACACGTGCTTTACCTGGGAACGTTATATATATGACAGCCGCCCAAATGGAATTATTATTATTGAATTGCTGGAGGAGAGGGAAGGATGCTGAGTGGAGCAGAGGAATTTGTAGCGAGATAGAGTCTATAACGCAGTTCTAAACTAGACAGTTGACTATTAAGCATGTGAATTTGATAAGACATTCTGTCTCATCAAACTGTGACATGGTTGTGTACGAGGCTATTGTCACAGGGATGATTTTTGGAATTTATTCCGTCATCCACATATAAATTAATTACTTTGAGGATGATCAGGGCCATCTGGAACTCTCTACGCAACAATCCAACTACAAAGATCTTCAATGCGGTGAGCGATGTAAACAGTTATACTCCAGTCAAATCAGAAGGCTATCATGCTTATTAAATTCAATATATTCTATTCAATTAACTCAGTATACTCCAATTTCCAATCAAGAACCATAATACAAGTAAATTCAGTAGATTCTTTAATTTAAATTTATTATTATTATTATTATCTTTAGTATTTTATATTATTTTTGCACTTGTTGTTTTTATATATTAAATTCATTTTAAATTCAAATATTTGACTGGTTTCCTTTAGTAGCTAGAAATTACTATAAGGCAACACCATACTCCTGAACTAATTATCGTAAGGTTAGATTACGTAAGTTTCACTACGGCTGGAGATAGGAATTTCGATGCTCTACCTCTGTTTAACCGAGGTTTAATATATTATTTTGATCATGATATATATAAATGATCTGGCGCCCTGGCAACACATATATTACACATTATGTACTTTTTTAGTGAAGCTGACAACAATACAGATACACTATTAGATTAATACACAATTAAATGTTTCATTTTGATCACCCAAATGTGGGCGATTATTTAAATATTAACCTTTTTTTTTTACTTTATTCTTATTAACAGTAATCAAGTTTAAATATTTTAACAACCCATTACAAATGACGCCCAACTAGCGGAGCGCTTTTGTTATTATTAATTGAACCATAATAAATATCTCTATAAACCATTACAAATGGCTGCCTCAACGAGGGACATTAATATCCTATCAACCCATTACAAATGGCCCCCAACTATGTGGCACGGAAACCTAACGATATTTACGGAAGGAGTGAGTGTTAATTCAGTGCAAATTGTCAGTGATTTTGGGGGAAAGTGAAGTGAATTAGTGTATTATTAGTGATTGATTTTTGGGGAAAGTGAGGTGAATTTTGGAACGATAAACTTTATACGGTGTACTTCGAGATGGCGGATGAGGAACAAAGGAAATTGAGGAGTAGGGGTAAAGGCGAGAAAGCTAATTATACGAAAGTTGATAGTGGTACTGAGGCTGAGAGTGTAGAGGATTATACCAAGATGTCGGAGGTAAATCTTGAGGATAATCCCGAGGTTAACCCTGAGACGAATATAGAGGTACATCCTGAAATAAATCCTGAGACTAGTGGAGGGAAGGAGAAACAAAAGCCTTTGGATATTTCGGAAAACAAATTAGATGAGATCATGGGAATGTTTCTGGAGATGAGTAGGGAGATGAGAGAGGAAATAAGTAAGCAAAATCAGGAGATAAGTAAGGTGATAGACAAGAAGCTAGAAGATAGCAATAAAAATAATCAGGAGATGAGTAGGGAGATGAGAGAGGAGATGAGTAAGCAAAATCAGGAGATAAGTAAGCAAAATCAGGAGATGAGTAGGGAGATAAGAGAAGCGATATGTAAAAATAATAAAGAAATTAATCAGAAACTAGATAATATGGTCAAGGAGAATGAGGAATGAAATAGAAAGTATGGGACGCTGCAGGAGAGTATTCAGGGGGCAAAACAGGAGATCAGATGTGAAATTAAGGATGTGTTAGAAGAAAAGGCTAAAAATATTATAGAGGAAGTAGATCTGAAATTAGTAGAAGTGGAAGGGAAAATTCAGGAAAAGTTAGTCAATCAAAGAGAGAATCTCCAGAAAATAGTACAGATGGAAACTAGACAAGTAAGAACAGAATTGGGAGGAGAGATAAAGAAAGTGCAGTCAGAATTTCATAAGAAAGTAGAGGATAGTCACCTGACAATTGAAGAAAATTATCAGGAGATTCAGGAAAAACAGAAGATATTAAGAAATGAATTGATAGAAAAAGAGAATAATTTGAAAGAAAGAGTGGAAAAGGTAGAAAAAGTGGCGGATAAAAAGATAGCAGAAATTGAGACTAAGTTAAGAAAGCAATTAAGGCAGGAGGGAATACAGGGTAGAGTTATTGTATCAGGAGGTGGAATGAAGGAAACTGAACTAGTTAAGTTCTCTAACGAGCAGGGATGTCCTATGGAATTCATAACTATAGTAGAAAATAAATTCAAGGAAAGGCTACTAGAAGGACAGATAGAGTGGAATATGGTAGTGGAGATATTAGATCAGGCTTTTGTGGGGGAAACAAAAAGCTGGTTTTCTGTTTATAAAAACACTTTAGTGGACTTTAATGATTTTAAAAATAAATTTTGTGAAAAATATTGGAATGATGAAATACAGGCCCAAAAAAGGGAAAGTATTATTTGTGGGATATATCCGCCTGAAAGTACTTGCAGTATGACTGAATATTTTCTGAATAAGGTTATCATCTGCAAATATTTAGATGGCATGACACAAGACAGCGATATAGTCAGGCAAATGATAAAGCATTTCCCATTCCGAATAAGAGAGGCTGCATGCATGCAACGCACTTCGACTATCACAGAGTTAGAAAGATTATTAGGGAGATTTGATGCTCTAGAGAATAGTGTTGGTGAAACACCGGCAGGACAGCAGAATAGTCGATATATGAATGAGAATAGGAATCAAAATAATAATGGCAGGCAACAACACCAGAATTTTCAAGGCAACAATAGGGGGCGTAATTTTGAAAATTCATATGCTCAAAATAACAGGGGGCAATTTCAAGGTAGAGATGGTTATCAGAATAACCGTGGCCAGTATCATGGCAATAGGAGAAACCATGATAATAATGGTAATCAGGATAATAATGCAGGTCCTAACAATGGGCAGCGTTATTACAATCAAAGAAATAATGCAGGAAATTCGGGGAGGCAGAGAGAAGAAAATCAAAGTAATGGCAGCAACCCTCGTCAGAACCACAACAAAAATAACGGGGAGACACAAAACCAAGATAATGATACCGATACTTTAAATGTGAACCAGACTGTGACGTAAGGTCAAGTTGTCAGTCTGACTCTTTTCCAGCTTACACCATTTTGAGCGAACCGTATGACCTAAATATCCGTAATGATTTATTAAGTGAATTTATGGATGTATCTAAAGAATCTACCGTTATTAATTTTAACTCAGTGTTAAAATTACAAGTGTTAGGGGCGTGTATCGATACACTTTTTGACAGTGGCTGTCAGGTTTCTTGTATCAGTGCAGCATTTTATAATAATAGGAAGGAAAATGGTATTAAAATTGAGGAAATTCCAATTAGAACTACTTTCGTGTTAACTGCGGTGGGCAAGAAATCTCACATAATTTCTAAACAAGTGGTTGTAGAAATTTTAATAGGAGGTAAGATTGGAACTCATGTTTGTTTAGTGATTCCAAATCTTGTTTACTCACTGATTATGGGTTCGGACTGGATGTCGCAACATTCTGCACAGTTATGCTATAAGGAGGGTAATGTTAAATTCAGATGGATGAATGAAAATGTGATCATGTCATTTAATAATTCGAGTAAGTTTTATGGTGGTTCTAAGAATATATGTACTCTTGAGGAGATATTAACGACTAAAGGAGTCGATATTTGCAGTAAGGTTAGTGGTGAGATGGTCGGGGTATCTATTGAAAAGGAACCTCATTTTTTACATTTTTTAGGCAGTATGATGACGAAGGATTCTCTAGAGGATACCTTGCGTAAAGCTGCATTACAGAGTGAGTTAGAGAGTAATCAAATGGATGAATTGTTAGAGGTGTTGATAGAGAATAAGTATATATTTGAGGACCGTATTGGATTAGCTAATTGCTACGAACATTCATTAAATGTACTTGATCGCAGTATTTTTGTAGGTCATCGCTACGCCGTGCCTTACAAATTCCAGGAAGCTGTGAGAAGGCAGATTGAAAGCATGTTGCAGGATAAAATTATAGAACCCTCGATTAGCCCATATATTAATTCATAAATTGTTGTTCCCAAGTCTGACGGAAAAGTAAGACTTTGTTTAGATGCACGAAATTTGAACAACCATATATCTGTGGATCAGCTTAGATCTCAATCAATTGAGGAATTAGTTCAGGGATTTCCAGGTAAACAATGGTTTACATGTGTTGACTTAAGTTCAAGTTTTTGGCAAGTTTCGCTAAAAAAGGAAGATAGGCCTTTAACCGCTTTTTCCTTTCAAAATCATCTGTATCAATTCTGTCGAGTAGCTTTTGGCCTGAAGAGTAGTTCTGCAGCACTGATTAGAGCTCTAGGGATCGCTTTAGGAAGCGACATGGACAAATTTGTAACTATATATAGACGATTTGGTGATTAGTTTTGAAACGTTCAGTGAGCACTTAAGGCACCTGGACCGGGTTTTTAAGAAATTAGCGAGAGCTGGTTTCACTCTCAAACTCAGTAAGTCATCTTTTTGTCGTAAGGAAATTACTTTTCTTGGTCATACGGTGTCTGCGGAAGGTGTGAAGCCTGAGGAAAGCAGGGTAGGTAAGATTTTAGATGCTAAATCACCTAGGAATGTGAAAGAACTGAAAACATATCTGGGCATGTGCAATTATTTTCGTCGATGTATTATGAGGTATGCTTGTATGGTGGAACCATTCCGTGAGTTATTAAAATCAGGTAATAAATGGTGTTGGACAGAAATGCACGAGGGAGCATTTAAGGCTCTCAAAATTGGATTTGAGAAGGCCGTAGTGTTAAAGTACCCTTTAAAGGACAGACCATATGTGCTGATGACTGATGCTTCCCACATTGGCATTTCCGGTGTACTATGCCAGAAAGATGAGGAGGGCAATTTGAGGATTGTGTCCCTGGCCTCACGTGGTCTTTCTGCCGCTGAAAAGCGCTACACTATAACGGAGTTGGAATTACTAGGCATTGTGTACAGCCTAAGTAAATTCAGAATGTATGTCCTTGGCGGGAAATTTGAAATCTTCACAGATCACCACGCCCTAGCATTTATTAACACATGTAAACTGAGTAGTAACCGCGTTAGCAGATGGATTCTTGCACTGCAGGAATATGATTTCGACATACATCATATTAAAGGTAAGGATAACATTTTGGCAGACATGTTATCTAGAGACGTCAATTTAAATCACAGTGAGTCAGTTGTTAAGGCGAACCAAGGGGTGTTGATATGCGCGTGCTTGGATCCTACCAATAAAGAATCTTTAAAGGTGTTAAGAAATCTATTGGTAAGTCAGAGAGAAGATAAGATATTAAAAGAACCTTTGTCATTGTTAGAAGGAAGTGATTTAGAGTGTGTGGAATCTGGGAGATTCATATACAAAATGTTGGACGGATTTCTAGCACGGAAATGTGGGGAAGAAAAATGGGCTATTTGTGTGCCTAAATCTTTAACGGAGGAACTTACTTGGTTTATCCATAAGGAATTAGGGCATTTTGGAGCCAATAAAGTGCTCTATGAACTCCAACAAAACTTCATTTGGTGTAGAATGGGGAGAGAAATTAGGACTATTCTTGCAAAGTGTGACCTGTCAGAAATCTAAATTTCCAAATAGATATTTAACGGGCGAAATGCAGGCCGTTCTCACAAGTAAACCCGGAGAGTTACTATGTGCGGACCTATTTGGGCCTATAGTGAAAGGTCAATTTGGCTATGAATACATTTTTGTAATAGTTGACTCATTCAGTAAATATGTCAAACTATATGCTTTAAGGAAGGCCACCGGGAAAGCTTGTAGCAAATTGATCATAGAGAAATATATACCTGAGTTCGGTCTTCCACTCAAAATATTAACTGATAGCGGCCCGCAATTCACATCAAAACACTGGAAAACCAAGATGCGTGAAGCCGGGATATCACATGTCCATTCATCAGTTCGCTATCCACAAGGGAATATTTGTGAACGAAATATGAAGGAACTTGGTCGCTTGTTACGAGCTCTCGTGTATGACAAACACTCTTCTTGGGTATCGCAACTTAGCAGAGTTGAAACTTGGTTGAATGCTGTCCAACACGAAAGCACGAAAATGACACCGCATGAAGTGCATTTTGGCAGTAAGCCACAAAATGAGTTAGCAAGAATATTGGGATTAACAGTGGGAAAAGAACCAGGATTGGATGTCATTATCCAGATGGCAAAAAAGAATTTAGGTAAAGCAGCTGAACGCAGAATTCGCCAACAAAAAGGTAAAAAGCTGGATCAATTTGAGGTCGGTGACAAAGTCTTGTTGCGTGTTCCAAGGCAATCCAGTATTCTTCAGAAAGTTATAATGAAGTTCTTCCTTATTTTTGAAGGCCCCTATACTGTGCAGAAGAGGATAGGTAAATCCGCATATGTCCTAGAAGACGCAGGAAAACGATTATATGGCACTACAATGTGAGATCCTTAAGGAAATATGTGTCATGAGTAATAGAAGTGAAGATGATGGTAAGTAAGAAAAGTCGCTGAATAATAAGTGAATGATTGTGGTCTGAACGAGCAGGAAATGGCGAGGGTTTGCATCAACCTATGATATTCTGTGTCTTGAAGAGCACAGAGGAAATATAAAGCGTATTTTGTCGGCTATAAGCTTGTGTATTTGAGTGTGATATATATACATATGTGGGGTAATTTAGCGCACTGCATTTGCACTGAACGATGTTGCCTTAGATAATACAAGCTAATAAAGTTTCATTTTTTCTATAATATGCCTGTGTTACTAGATAAATATAATTCCTGAGAGACTGGAGTAGATCTGGTGATTCGCATCACATACCAAGTGTTGTGAAGTGATAAAGTGAATTAATCAGTTGGCAGTCCCACCAACTAGCCATAGTGTATTCAGTTCGACACCAGGCTGAAAATTGAATTCTACGTCCTCAAGATATAAAGCAAAGGTGTATGCCACCCAAATATACATAAGTGCAACGATGACTTATGTCCAAAACAAGAATATAAAAGTGAAGGGTATTTTGATGTACATTGTTTACAGGTCGCTTTAATTATGTAAAGAAGAAAGAAAAAGACATTATGAACAGTGAAAGACTGAAATGATGAAATTTAAAAAAATATATATATATTAAACTTGAAGGGTATATTTTTTTTTGTATGTTGGTAATTGCTTTGAAGAGTATAATATTGTCGATGTTGGTAATTTCTTTGTAGGGTATAATATTTCATATTTGTACAAGTGTTGAAGAGAAGTATGGTGATATGATTGTTGACATATACCATAATTCTCTGGGGCGAATATGTGATGGTCCCAATTTGTGACCAGAACGAAATAATTTTTTATATATTATTATTATTATTATTATTATCAATATTTTTTAAGTTTACATTTTACCTTTTATTAGTTATTATGTTAACTAATATATTTATATCTATTATTTTGCGGTAATGTAGAATATTATGGCAATTGAAAGGATTTGGAGCGATACACATTATATTTGAAATAAGTTTGACGCTTGACTGAATATTATTTCTGAAGAAAATTCGAACAAGAGAAGAAGGAGGGTGTTCACAGAAGGCGGCTTATTCACGGCTTCTCGGAAATGACATAAATATACACTTATGTCTGTCACATCAAGTATTCTACCAATATACAAATCATACTAAGAAAGGATTCTAAGAAGACTTACCACTAACAATGCTGGGCCGATGAATGAGTCCTTTGCAACTTTATACTAAAGGTGGGCTGGACCTCCTGAGAATTGCTACAATGAAGTATTGTCATTGTTGATATATGAAAGGCGGGCTTATATCGCCTAGCGACTTCTGAAGAGGGGTCATACACGTGCTTTACCTGGGAACGTTATATATATGACAGCCGCCCAAATGGAATTATTATTATTGAATTGCTGGAGGAGAGGGAAGGATGCTGAGTGGAGCAGAGGAATTTGTAGCGAGATAGAGTCTATAACGCAGTTCTAAACTAGACAGTTGACTATTAAGCATGTGAATTTGATAAGACATTCTGTCTCATCAAACTGTGACATGGTTGTGTACGAGGCTATTGTCACAGGGATGATTTTTGTGATTTATTCCGTCATCCACATATAAATTAATTACTTTGAGGATGATCAGGGCCATCTGGAACTCTCTACGCAACAATCCAACTACAAAGATCTTCAATGCGGTGAGCGATGTAAACAGTTATACTCCAGTCAAATCAGAAGGCTATCATGCTTATTAAATTCAATATATTCTATTCAATTAACTCAGTATACTCCAATTTCCAATCAAGAACCATAATACAAGTAAATTCAGTAGATTCTTTAATTTAAATTTATTATTATTATTATTATCTTTAGTATTTTATATTTTTTTTGCACTTGTTGTTTTTATATATTAAATTCATTTTAAATTCAAATATTTGACTGGTTTCCTTTAGTAGCTAGAAATTACTATAAGGCAACACCATACTCCTGAACTAATTATCGTAAGGTTAGATTACGTAAGTTTCACTACGGCTGGAGATAGGAATTTCGATGCTCTACCTCTGTTTAACCGAGGTTTAATATATTATTTTGATCATGATATATATAAATGATCTGGCGCCCTGGCAACACATATATTACACATTATGTACTTTTTTAGTGAAGCTGACAACAATACAGATACACTATTAGATTAATACACAATTAAATGTTTCATTTTGATCACCCAAATGTGGGCGATTATTTAAATATTAACCTTTTTTTTACTTTATTCTTATTAACAGTAATCAAGTTTAAATATTTTAACAACCCATTACAAATGACGCCCAACTAGCGGAGCGCTTTTGTTATTATTAATTGAACCATAATAAATATCTCTATAAACCATTACAAATGGCTGCCTCAACGAGGGACATTAATATCCTATCAACCCATTACAGAATGGAATGTTGAAACGATTCGCGTGCCGTCACTCATTTGTTGAAACTGCTTGTACGCTACCGGATGCTAAATGGCTAAGTCGGAAACATTCACAATGGGCTATCAGTCTCGTGCGGGAGCTAGTCTGAGGACGCACCCGATCCTCTCAGTGTGTGGGTTCGGAGGATAAGGAAGACAGTAAGGTCATCAGTGGCGACCTTGTCTGGCGTGCACAGTAGTCTATAATTGATTTGGTTCCAATAACCTCTCATGTATATCAGTGAAGTTCTTTATGCTTTGAGAATGAGTTTGCAACAGATCACCCCATGCTAGCACAGAAGTCCAATAAACATTTCCCATTGGTGTTCACATCCCTATCCTTACCCACGTAACCAATACCTTCTCATACCCCTGAGTTCTATTTACTATCCTGGAATTGAAATCTCCCATCAATACTACACTATCCTTATTGTTAACTCTGACTATCACATCAATCAGTGCCTCATAAAATCTGTCTACTTCGTCCTGATCGGTCCCTTCACATGGAACGTACGCTGATTCAATCCTGACCCGTCTTCCTGACATTTTCAAATCTATATATATTAATCGTTCATTTACGCACCTCACAGAAACTATGTCACGCTCTAATGTTCTCTTGACATACAGCCCTACTCACCACTTTTCCCTGCCTCTTTTTACACCTGACAGGTAGGCTATACCTTGTAATCTCCTCCTACCTCATCTCTGTCTCCCTTTATCTGAACTTCATTAATCCCTAGAATATCCTACTTGCTGACTCAGCTAGCTCTACTTTATTCCTTCCATAGCCACCCTTGATATTAATTGCACCCCATCGAATACCAGTTCGATTGCCTGTTCGCTTCCAAGGAGTCCCTGATCTGTAAGACGGGAGTGGGACTCCATCAATCCCATAGGTTCGAGGCTTGCTCATGACATTTTTAGCAGGTTTAAGGGGTAAAAGCGAAGAAGGTTGCTAGCCTTACTTAGATCGGGAGTTTCACCTCAGGGAACAAAGAAGAGTGTTGCGTAGACCTAACCACCTGAGTACAAGGGCCATGACTTAGAATATGTCCAAGATGTCCACTCCCTTTCGAAAGTAACTGGTATCCCGACTGACAGGGCCATTTACTAGGCTACTCAGCCGTTGCCCATGGTTCACGAACTAGGACGTGACTACACCATGAACCATTCGTTTGAATATGCCAAGTTAAAGAAATATAAGGTTTTACCATTTCGAACTGATGCCATCATGAATTTTTGACACTAATTAAACATGAGATGTCCATGTACTGAGCTCTGAACAAGGATTTGCGGTTCTTAGCATTAATGGTCTTGGGCGATTCGATCGCCAGAAAAATCATTTGAAATATTTGAAAATCACTTGGCCGCCATAATGTGTTTGTATTTCTCAGGATGTGGAAAGTCACAAATATGTACTTAGTTAATATTTATCACCACACAAAAGTTCAGTTTGATTGCTTAAACAGTTTCGGAGATATTGTGAACCGGTAAAATATATTGTATGGACGCCATGTAGGAGTGTTTCATATATAGTCTACAGAATTATATTCCACCAAATGAATATTCTAATGATGATGTCAGCTACATTTCTATTGCTTTATTATCACACCAGAAAGCATTTGCAGAGCCACCATTTTTCAGTTTTCATAAAATTCAATTAAATTAGATGTCAATCAATATATTAAGGCTTGTATGAACATTTACCGTGCCAAGTTTCACAGCGCTCGGATGAAAAGTCGCGAGAAAATTCCATTTAAATACATAAAAATCGTGTCACCGCTCATAAGGTTATTGAAAAACCATAGGTGAACGTATGTTAAAAGCCTCTATCAACATAGATAATTTCAGTTTGATTGCTGTAATAGATTCGTAGACATTGAGAACCATCTAAATATTGCTGATGGCTACCATGTTGGAATGTTTTATATGTAGGCCATAGAGCTATGTAAAATTAGATGACGATTATTGAGTAGGTTAATTATTCAAACGTTGAATTCTATCGCATAATTAGTACACAAGAACCGAAAACGTAATGTTAAAATTCCGCACAACCGCCTTCTTGGGGTTATGAGAAATATTACAATAAATTAGATTTCGTTAGAGTACAATGTGCATAAGCATTTACCGTACCAAGGTTCACTGCGCTCGATAGTTTAAACCGTAAGAAAAGTCCATTCAAGTATTTAAATTTCGCGTTGCCGCCATGTTAGTTTTGTGATCATCAGGTTATTGAAAGTATCATAGGAGAACTTATGCTAAGATACTTTATCAATACACAAAATTTATGTTTGATAGCTGTGATAGATTCGTAGATATTGAGAATCATCTAAATATTCGGATAGCCACCATATTGAATTTTTATATACGAAGTACGTCCAAAAAGTAAGTTCCGTTTGGTAATAACATTAAATTGTGTACAGATACAGAAAAATTATTTATTGCACAAAATTCTACAACCCTTAAACTACTTTTCCACGTAACTGCCAAAATGTTGCAGGCATTTGTCGTAGCGTGGCACGAGTTTTTGTATACCTTCTTCATAGACGTGTGCCGCCTGTGTCTTCAACTAGTTGTACGTTCCACTGCAGCGCAGTTCCGGATATGCGCGGTAGACGCTCTGTATCAAGGAGAAAAAAAGTGCGCCATTTGGAGAGCGCTGTCAGCCACGTACGCGTTGTTGTGCATGTTTACTCGTACAATGTCGGTGTTGATTGAAAATCCCGCCGCTTGTGAAATCAGAACTGTTATTCGTTTTCTGAATGCTAGGAAAGTGAAACCAATTGAAATTTATCGGCAAATTTGCGAAGTGTATGGACAAAATGCGATGATTGATTCAATGGTGAGAAGATGGGTCCGACAGTTCAATGAAGTACGTAGTGAAGTGCACGATGAAGAACGAAGTGGGCGTCCATCTTTGGTTACAGAAGAACTGGTTCACGCGATTGATGACAAGATCCGGGAAAACCGCAGGTTTACAATTAGTGCTCTCGCTATGGAATTTCCCCAAATCTCACGATCACTAATTCATGAAATTGTTACCGATAAACTGAACTTTCGTAAACTTTGCCGACGTTGGGTACCAAAGATTCTTACGGAGCAACACAAAATGAATCGGATGGGTAGTGCACTTCAGTTTTTGACCCGTTACAATGAAGGCGGCGAAGAATTTCTGACACAGATAGTCACAGGAGATGAAACTTGGGTTTCTTACGACACCCCTCAAAGTAAGCGGCAATCAATGGAATGGAGGCACACTTCATCCCCAGCAAAGGTTAAGCCGAAACAAATCTTGACATCTCGGAAAATGATGTGCAGAGTGTTCTGGGACTGGAAAGGCATCTTACTCATTGATTTCTTACCGCGTGGTCAAACAATCAACGCAGATGCTTACTGCGAGACACTTAGGAAATTGCGCCGCGCATTACAGAATAAGCGCCGAGGGCTGCTGTCAAAAGGTGTTGTTTTTCTTCACGACAACGCACGACCACACACTGCAAATGTGACGAAAAACCTCCTACAGGGATTTGGCTGGGACGTGTTTGACCACCATCCGTACAGCCCTGACCTCGCTCATAGCGACTTTCATCTGTTCACGCATCTCTAGTCTTTCCTTGGCGGTCAACACTTCAACAATGACGACGAGCTGAAAGAAGATGTTTCCAACTGGTTGAAGACACAGGCGGCAAACTTCTATGAAGAAGGTATCCAAAAACTTGTGCCACGCTATGACAAATGCCGGCAAGAGTTCGGCAGTTATGTGGAAAAGTAGTTTAAGAGGTGTAGAATGTTGTGCAATAAATAATGTTTCATTATCTGTACACAATTTAATTTTATTACCAAACGGAACTTACTTTCTGGACGTGCCTCGTATGTAGGCTATAGAGTTATGTGCTATTAGATGAAGATTATTGCGTTGGTTCATTATTCAAACGTTGACTTGGATGATTAGGATACAAGATTTTAAAAACTTAATTTCAAAATTGCGCACAGCCGTTATCTTGAGGTTATGAATACGACTGAATGAAATTAGATGCCAGAAAATTAAATCTATATAAATATTTACCTTACCAAGTTTCACAGAGCTCGGATGATTGAATCGCGAGAAAATTCAATTTAAATGTGTTAACTTTGCTTGGCCGCCATGTTAGTTTTGTACTTAACAGGTTCTTGAAAGTCACATGGAGGAATTTATAGTAGTGCCCTTCATTACCGTACAAAATTTCAGTTTGATATATGTTACTGCTGCGGAAATATAGAATGCCAGTGAAATAATTCGCACGGCCGCCATGTTGGATTGGTGAAACTTTTTAAAATTTGATCGACACGGTTGAGGTCGGACAAGGTAGAAGCATGAAGTTACCGAGTTTCATTGAAGTCGCTTTGGCCGTTTAGATTTTATTAGGGGGGGGACTCACATATAGGCCTATACACAAACACACCCACGGACATAAGGTGACCACATAAGACTATTTCAAATAATGAAAATAGGTCGATAATGGCATCAAACACAATAATAAATACTTAGCTCATTTGTTTTTTGAATTTTGGACCTAATTATGTATGCGTGATCTCTCCTACCCATATTATCTGGCTCATGCATTCTGTTTCGTCATATTCCAGGCTGGCTCCCCTGTGTAAGCCTTGTATATCTCTTGGAATCTTCTTTTATGCTTTTTGTTGACAAAACCAAACTTAGTATGATTCCAAAACAAGTGCATTAACAAGTAACAACAGTGCATTGTTTTTGTAATTTTATTTCAAGGATGTATAATTTTAACTTACAGTCGGTGTTCCTCAAATTGTTATAATTATAGAAATGTATTATGTGATCTGCTAAACTAGACAGTGGCATGTAAGTGTCATCTGAAGTGCAACAAAGGCATAAATAAATATTTTCTGCCTCACAAGAATTGATCAAAAAGTATTTGATTTCACGACTTCCAGTGAAAAAAGGAGAACATAATCACATGACGTAAATACTTCATTAAGGTTGAATAAAGGTTAAAATAAATTGGTAAAATAAAAGTTAATTCTATTAATTGGCCACGTCCGTATATACAGTATATGTTTTTTAGAATAAAATATCCTATCATGTAGAAAGTGGTTTTCAACAGCTATGTTTGTAGCTACAGCCTATGATTTGCGATTGGTGGTTTCACAGATATCAATTTTGAAATTTAAGGATGGTTTTTCCTTACGCACTGCTTCTTGTCAAAAACGACGTATTTTAGGAGAAATTATAGTTCAATGTCTATTTTGCGTGTGTCATATGTATACAGCATAAGGTTAAACGATTGAAATGTAGGCCTACTATCGCGATAAATATAGGGTTAGTTATGTATAGAGTTATAGGCGATAATTTTAGGATTCTTTTTAGTTTAGAGACATCGATGTTTTCAGTTTAGGAGTGGTTTTCATCCAGGCTGTTTTACCAGTATACCTAATTGAATCTCATCACTCCACTAACCCAGCAAAATGTTGGTCCATCCTACCGCCTTTTAGTCGATGACCATAGGTACGTTATTAACTTTAAAAAAAACATCGGGAAACCGGAAAGGTGGGGGGTTATCTTGCAGACTGTCTTAACGTGACGTCATACGCAGTCTCGCATGAATCAACTTGTTTGTGATTTTACGTGGGCTCCTATGAACGGAGCCCTCGTCATCCCACGCGACCGGTACCATGTGTCTGACCACCACACGACCACTCTGGGCATGCGTTGTCACCATGGAAACCCATTTTGTTTACTTAGGAAGCCATGGAATCTAAATTCAAATCTAGGGGAATTTGGAGGGGAATCTGTGAGAATTTCACCACTCACAGGTGGGACCACCTGAATTTTCACAATGATGACGATCATGACGACCCGTTTTGTTTTGGCACCTAAGTTCAAATCTCGCGCTGATATTTAATTCTTAGGGGATTCAGGTGAAATCTAGGGGAATTTAGGTATATTTCACACTCACAGTATGGCAACTCTGATTATCCATTATGGCCGCCACGCACATGCGTGGTCACTATGTCAACCCACTTTGTTCACAGAGTCGGGCATTTAAGGCCAAAAACGAAATCTAGGGGAATTTTGGGGAAATCTGGCAGAAAACAGGGGAATTTCCCACCCACATGCAACCTTTATCGGAATTCTCGCATGACGTCACGTTAACACACATGGCCACCATTTTTTTAATTAGCACTTGCGCTAGAGACCAGACTCAGCTCCGTGGACTGGAGGTGGGCCAGAGTCGACTTAGAGGCCCTACTACTTGAGTCAAAACTCTCCCGAGCCAGTACACGCCCAGGCCCTCTATTCTTAACGGTGCTTGACCACAAGCAATCGGCTAGTACAGGCCACGCCAACGCAAGCACTTAGTGCTCGCGCCCCAATGCCGCACCGAGTAGCACCGATGCTTTTCCCCTCCGTCCCCTCCTGCTACCCCGTGTAGTGGTGGTAGCACAGACAGACTTGGATGATGAGCAATGGATCGCTGACCTCGCTTTCATGAAAGACATCACGGGGTATTTAAATGATTTAAAAAAGAAGGAAGATTGTAGTTTTACGTGACCGTTAATCGCGAGATCATAAGCCACGGGACCTCTTTTTTACGTAGAATCCGAACCACAGGACATGGCATTTCACTGTGAAAATCTCACATGCATTGACCGGGAATCGAACCCGGTCTGCCGTGGTGAGAGGCCAACAGCTTGACCGCTGCGCCACCACGCCCCCTAAATGATTTAAATGCCGGTATCTCGTTGGAAGGCAAAAATAAATTTATCAGTACTATGTGTGACCGTATTGAAAGTTTCAAACTGTAGCTTCAGCTTTTTAAAAGTCAGCTTCAAAAAGGAAATTGGGATAATTTTTCCTCTTTCATATCTTTCAATTTAAGTATTCATGATCACATCAGTGAGTAGACAAAAGCACTACAGTCATTGCATAAAGAATTTGAAGATAGGTTTGAAGAAATAAAACAAGTGAAACCGGCACTAAAAGTTTTTCTGGCGCCTTTTTCAGTGCGCCAAGACGATGCCCTATCAAGTCTCCAAGTCGAACTGATAAAACTACAGTGCGATTCAATTTTAACCGACCGCTTTACCATTACAATGGTAATTTGATTTCATTTTATAAAAGCGTTGAGGAACAAGAATTCCCGAGGATGCATGTCCTTGCCCTGAAATTTGATGCTATGTTCGAAACCACGTTTGTTTGTGAACAAATGTTTTCAATTATAAATATTAACAAAACCAAAACAAGGTCAAGTTTTTCTGATGCTTCCTTGGAAGCTATACTTCGCATTGCAACTGCCAAAACGATTGTTCCAAATATCGGAAAAGTAGTGGCTTCAAATCGATGCCAAAGATAAAGAAAGAATGTTGAAAATTAGTGAAAAACCAGGAGCGGAATAAAAGTAATATTTCTGTCTGTACACAAAAATGGTATTATTATTATTATTATTATTATTATTATTATTATTATTATTCGTTTTCATACCGGTACGCCGCCTGACGCGCACTGATGACCCAGCCCCATTCACCAAACAACAACAACAACAACAACACGACTCTCGCCTCGCTAAGCACTGCCACTACACGTGGTAGAGCACCTGTGCTTTTGCCGGTGCCGGCCAGTGCTCGCGAAGCACCTGAGTTGGCGTAGCCTGGGCTAGTACATTGTGCTGTATATACAGTATCATGAAAAATCGATGTACACAATTTTGAAACAATAGGATCTCCCAGTATAAAAAAAAAAGAGTGATAGTCAGTCTGAAAGACTAGACTTTATATCATTTTAAATGCTACAAATGCTGAAAAATGCTGGGTGAGAGCCTCATGATCATGCAGCGAACTGCGTGAACTCTAAATTCATTAGCAAGTGCAAACCAAGGTCAAAGGAGGTAGCTGGCTGTATGACGTCACGCTCACCGGAGCGCGTGGGGAAAGGAGGAAGCTCAAGCGGTACTGTGACGTCTCACCCCTCAGTGCATTCTCGATACTTTTCGTCCCGTCGCCGTAACGTAACGGCAGACCTCAGCGTAACGACGAAGTCGAGAAGGTCATTTAAAATTATAATATATCAAATTACTTTTTCCAGTTTAATAGTCAAAGTGTCACAAAATACAATGAACATTTCATTATTACCGAACTTATCAATTTAGAACAGAGCCAACATCATTAGACATCGCGTTAAAAAATTACTTAATAGGAGGACTACATACCGGTGTAGTGGCTAGTAAGCTTGGCTGTCACCCCTGAGATCTGGGTTCTCTTTACAGATCATTTATAAATTTACTATCGTCATGATTTGAGGGCCGAATCGAGGTACGTTCAGCCCCATGAGGCAGAACTGAGAAGGTGGGTTTGATTCCCATCTCACCCACCCTGAACGTCGTTCCCGATGGTTTTACAGTTTCATCCTTGCTAAATGCCGAAATGGCACCTAATGTAAGGCCGCGGCCACCTTCTGTTCAATATAATCCCAAAGTGCAAATGCGCACACTAGTGCAATGGCAAAGGTAATAATCAAACAGATTCTACACACATTAATGTACACGGGTTAACATGACAACGATGTCGCAAAGCCCCTAAATAAATCATCAACAACTACAGCACTTATCACCATCAGGCACACTAAACGAAAATGAAAAAGAACCTGTAATATCACTTAGGCCAACGGCCTAGCCGTGTTGAAACACCGGATCCCATGAGAACTCCGCAGTTAAGCAACATTGGGCGCAGTCAGAACTTGGATGGTATGCCGGTTCTAGGCACTGCGCGCTGTTGGCCAACATAAGGAGGAGCGGAAAGGCCCTGGCCACCCTACCGCAAGTAAACTCCGGCCGGGGGTAGCCTCTTCGGAGGCTCGGACCTGCCTTCGGGCAGAATACCAATTAATTTAATTTAATATCACTTACCCAATGACGGTGCTAACAAGGTTTCCGGAATGTCCCAAAGTATAAACGCAGTAATTTGCCGGATCAATAATGGCCTTTTTAATTCCACCTTCCTTCCAATGGTGCGGAATGAAGACTGTGTCAATGCGGTCATCCACAGGATGTTTACATACTTCTGAGGCGTAAACCTTATATTGACGCAGAGTCTGGGATTCATGTGAGGACGGACGTAGCTTTTCAACTTTAACACTGTGCATACATAGTTCCTCTCCTTCAGGGCCAGGAACTAAACAGTATTTACCCCTGTGTGGACCATGCCTTTCACACTCCTCGCCTTTTGAGTGCGTATTGTACTTTTGTTGGAGGTCAATAAACAGGTAGCCATCATCTCCAAAGCTGACTAGATGATCATTTCTGAGAACGTGGGCAGTAAGTACAGTGAATCCAGGCAAGCAATGTGAAGTTTCGTATCCATTTCCGTAGTCCAGCTCCTAAAATGTCATGCATAAGTTCAGTATTACAGTATAATAATGTGTACACAATTAAAATAAATGGATACTGCATTAATAAGTGGTTTAATATGTGGCTGTTCATAATTCTGCAAATATGTTTACACATTTTTGGGACGTAAACCTTATATTGACGCAGAGTGCTGGCGTTTTGTGAGGACAGACGTAGTTTCTTTACCTTAAAAAGAATTTCAGTATAGAACATATGTCATAGATTTTTCATACATCCATCGGTATAGTTGTATCTCGTTACCTTAACATGCAGTATAATGTCGTACAATTAGGTCGGTCAGCTATTTAAGTGAAAGACAGCGCACTGAATCAAGTAACACCAAACTTTATGGTCTGTATCGGCAAAATAGTAAGGATTGGAAATGTTTCCATGTCAAATAAAAACACTTATATAGTGACACCTTACATAAGTGAATTCACTGATTTTATACAGTGAAAACGTCTCACATAAATCCACCACAAAGATAAGTGTCACTGTATCCTCCTCACCAATTTATCATTTTGTATTCTCCACGTGGCGCTTGCACAAAGAATCAACTTGGTTTCATGCGACTAACACTATAATTTCATCGTATTGAAACGTGTCACCGCTAGCCAGACAGGCAGTTCTCGAGGGAGGGGCCGTGCGACGTATCTACCAACGAAAGAGACCGTCCTCAGGTACGCACCCCTCTTAGTTCCTCCCAAGGCCGCCACAAATACAAAGTGTAACATGTCACTGAGGGCCGGACAGGCAGCTCCCGGGGGGAGGGGGCAATGCGGCGTATCTACCAACGGGAGAGACAGTTCGCAGGCACGCACTCCCCTTAGCCCCACACTAGTTCACTACAATACTATAGCCCGAGTCCGGTAGACTATTGGCGCAAGGCTACCAGACTGTTCTGTTTCTTGAAACTACTGGGTGCGACAGGAAGGTCCCGAACATTGGTGGGAGGGGCTGGATAGTTCTGGAAACCAACCACGAGAACAGACTCGACGTTACTGGAAGTGGCAACACCGAGAAGATTCTAGGCCAGGGGCTGACTGCATACATACGAGCGAGCTGAGGCGAGCAGACAGTCAGACTGAGTCAGACTGAGTGGAGTTGAAGCAGTTTGCAGTGCATAGCGCGATGAGCGAAAATAAATGTGAAGAACTGTAAATAGTGAAGACAGTAGTGTGAAAATAAATGTGGATATAAATAACGTAGACAATGACTGTGAAAGATAAATAGTGACAGTAAGCGATACTTCTTTGCAGTGAACATTGTAAATATATAGTGACTTGTAGCTGTATAAAGTGAGAATCTGTGTGTGTATGCAAGTGAGTAGGCATAATTTGTTTTAGTGTTAATTTGTGTAAATAATATTAGTGTAAATAAAGATTTAGTGCATTTTAGCCTGACCAGTTAGTTATTAACGAACCCCAAAAACGTTACAGTATATAATACTCTTGGCAAACTACTCCATGTTTCGTTGTAATTCCTCTATTTATCCCATTATATGATTTTAACATATCCATAGTACGCGCAACCAGAATGTGAATAAATGGAGTCATTGATATTTCATCTTTTGCAGAGAAAGCCTTTTATTTGAGCCTATCAATCTGCTGTGTTTCATTATTCTTGCTCTAATATATGCGGGTTATCAATTTTAATGAGTTATAATTTGAGAAGGCGGCTGCTTTCTATATTGTAATAGTATTGTGGCTAATACCTGGAGGTCTTGTATATCATACTCCTCTCTGCCCAAGTTTCGTGTTAATTGCACAATATACATCCCTAATTATTGATTTTAATGTGGTAATAAAACGCTCTGTCACCATTTTGAATGTATAAATTCGCTAATCATTTTTCTTTGGTGCATAGATAGCCACATACATGGTCCTAGCATATTGCCTATTTTTGTCATGGTGGCTCTAGGATATAGTGGGTAATCGATTTTCATGACCTATTCTGAAACTTGCCAAATACGTATTTATCGAAATAAATGAACATTGAGAATGTGAGCATAAAATTAAGAGTGGCGTTTAACTAAAAAATAACACCTTCATATACAAGGTGAATCAGCTGCCCCTAATTATTTATTTATTTATTTATTTATTTATTTAGCGTATGGCTTTTAGTGCTGGGACAGTCCAAGGACATGTTCGACTCTCCACAGGCTGTAGCTGCTTCTAGCGGACACCCATGGAGTGAGCTACAAATTCCGTTCAATTTCAAGTAGTTCTAACTTTCGCTGCCAGATGTCACTGACACCTAGTGGTGAACGTTGGAACTTTGATGCAGCGTTTCAACGAAATCTAACCTAGAAATTTAGCTTCATACAAGTTTAGCTAGTGGATGGATCCTTTGCATGCCATAAATCTATAACAAGGGACCGCCGGCTTTACTTCCCCTCCGAAGGAAGACACACTGAAGGATTTTAACGCTCTTAAAAAATCCGACGATTTAGGCCGGGTTTGAACCCGCGATCTTGGGCACAGCAATTCAGCATGCTACCAACTACGCCACCGTAGCCACCCCTAATGATATTGTATTATGCAGCCCAGATGGCGTTGTTATCAAGAACAGCGATATTTCTCTGTTTGCATCTCGTATGGTACTAATTTACAGCAAGCATATCCCGCAAACGATACTGGACACTACTATTTTTGCCTTGATCTGACTACAGACAAATAAGAGGGAAAATAATAGTGTTCAGTATCGTTTGCAGGATATGCTTGCAGTGGATTAGTATCGTACGGGATGCAAGTAGAGAAATATCGACATTCCTGACAACACGCGTTAGTTGGGCTGCATAAAACAATATTATTAGGGGCAGCTGATTCATCTGGAATGTTTTCACACATCACCTACAGTGAGTCCTCTCGTTCGCAGCACCCCAATTAAAATAAGAAGATCATCAAGAATCCCCTATCCGCCTGAACAATGTGTGGAATATAGATCACAGATTAGCTTGCCTGTCGCCTGATCGATGTCTGGTGACTGTTGGTCGTTCAATCGCTCCTTGAATGAAGTCCACAACAACCTCTCCTCAGGAGCAGTGGCAGTCCGTTAAGGGGAGCTGCAAGGCTGCAGCCCCCCAGGGTATTTGACAATATCAATTTACACTTTGAAAGTAACGGGGTAACGGTATAATTATATGGATCTCTGCTGGGCCATTTACATTTTTCGCAAGTATAGGCTGGCTTGTAAATCCGCTTCCCCCCCACGGCTGCTGCATTCTCGGCAACACATTAAGAACTCAAATCGCACATCCTGAATCCACTTGCCCCATTGCCAAGCCTCTTTGGGTGCTGCAATCCATGCAACAACGCTACGAAGTGCCAACACATATTTAGAAACAATCGGGTATACAGTTTACAAACAGCTCAAATATTGTACTGGCAGCGGTTAACAGCTCCTAATTCGTATTCAGAAAATTTGCGACTAATATTCTAATGCAATAAATTATAGATAGAATCATAATACTATTGCAAGCATATGTAATGGGAGCGGCATTTGCTGTAACATGGCTAGGTTTGTAGCACTGAATGCAAATAAGAATCATAAGTAGAAGCAGGAAGTAGGCGTTCAGGCCACCGGTAGGTTCTAGAAGAACCAAGTACATCTCCATCCCTTAGCTAGTGAAAGCAAGGAGGGAGGCATTCAACCATCTCCATAACTTGGGCTATTTTCTTCAAGCACTTGTACTATCAGTCTTGCCAACGTGTTAATTATAGACAAAGATTCTAATGTAGTACGCTTGCGTGATATATACTTGCATATTATTTCGCAGTATATTTCGCGCGATTTTAATGATACCAAGCAATCTTCCTTGTTCTTACAAAACCGATTTATTTCAGACCAGTTTTAGAGTATGTTTCCGTTACTCCAGAGCTCTACACAAGCTGTGGAAGTTACCTCCTTGTCAAAAACCGTAGTACGTGTTGTTGTAGTTTGTGTACGGTTGTGTGATTAGCTTGTGATTGTGTTTCAAGTAAATAATGAGTAACACTGTGCAATTTTTACAGTCGCGTCATCTTAGTAGTTTAACGCTTCCCGAGAAATGTGATGTAAAAAGTAAGGGGAGACCAACTCCTGTGTTAGACATCAAACAGTGTTCGACTAGCAGGCAGAAGCAATACACTAGGAGCTTCAATCCCGACGTGTTTAAGAAATTTGATTGGCTGGTGGCCGCGAGGTAAAGAATGCTTTATTTTGCTTTCCGTGCATTTTGTTCGGTGGAGAACTTAGCTGGACTCAAAAGGGAATGACAGATCTTAGAAAACTGAGCAAAAAAATTAAGAAGCATGCATCTTCCAGAAGTCATTTTAATAACATGATAAATTTTGCAGTGTTAGGGAAAGGGGATGTACAGAAGAGCTTAAGTACGGCATATCAACAAACGGTTGAGCGTCATAACAATGAAGTAACTAGAAACAGCAAAATGCTTTCAAAGTTAATAAACTGTATTAAGTGCTGCGGCGCTATGCGGACAAGGTGAGAAGGCCTATTCAGACAACAAGGGCGTGTTTCTAAATTTAGTGCAATACACGAGTGAATTAGATTCCTGTCATTTAGAAAGCTGGACAGCATTCAAAGGAACATCGGAAAGCATACAAAATTATTTGCGTAGTTGCATGCTGGAAGTATGTCGGGAAAGAATCTTAGCTGAAATTGAGGATGCAGATTTAATTTCTCTTCTTGCCGATAAAACTACCGATATCACTGCGAAGTTGCAGTTTGTGATTGTATTACGATATTGCACTAATGAAGGCAAAGCAGAAGAAAGATTCTGGGGATTTTTTGAGCCAGCTGGTCAGGATGCAAGTTCGATATATGAATGCATTGTTTCTCAGCTACACATAACATTGAAAGACAACAAGGGAGAGTTAATCGGCCAGAGCTACGATGGAGCATCTGTGATGAGTGGCGCAATAAATAGCGTGCATAAGCGAATCAGGGACGAATACAAGAATGCCTTTTCATCCACTGTTACGCCCATCAGCTGAATCTGATTATGGAAAGAGCCACTAAGCAGAATACAAAAGCTAGAGTATTTTTTTTGCCAATTTGTCTGCTATTCCAGCATTCTTTTTGAGATCGTCGCACAGGACATTAGGTTTAGATTCGTGTGTGTCCATGAGAATACCGTCTGCGGGAGCAACCAGATGAAATCCTCGAGCTAGAACGGTGAACACTGTGTTTGAGAAAAAATAAGCACTGGAAGAATGTTTGACTGTGCTAGTCGAGTCGGATTGTTCGAGTGATATCACAGTTAACGAAGCTAGTTCTCTTTTTCGGACACTGGATGATCCAGAATTCAATTTCTGGCTTCGTTTCTTTCATTACATCATGCCTCGTGTGGACATTTGTACCAAAAATAACAGAGTCGTCAGATCGATGTAGGGAAAGTGCTTATCTGCGTTTCGGGTTTTGCTGAAACTGTCCAGAAAGTCCGAGACTCATTCCATTTGGATAATAACGCTGACGAGAGTGAACATCCTAGAAAAAGACGGAAGAACTGAGGAAGTCAAACGCGTATTGTTGCTGCAAGAGAAGTTTGTGACGTCATCAATAATCGAGTCACATCGCGATTTCAATTTCTTGACCATTTAGTACTTTCTTCACTTCTGCAAAACGAAAAATGTGAGACACATAAGAACTCATTTCTGGAAGGAGTCTTGCGAGCAACCGTGCGTGTCTTTCCGATGCTCGAGCCGGACATACTAAGGACCGAACTGACTATATTATATCAAAGAGAAGAATTTCAAAATATCGGTGGAGCTGTATAAATCTTGAGTTTCCTTCTCACTGAAAACTTAGGCCCGTCATTTACAGAGGTTGTTAAACTGTTACGTATCGCTATCATCCTGCCTATGACTACCGATGAATCAGAACGCTGCTTCTCGTGCCTCAAGAGGATCAAAACGTACCTCCGGAATGCAATGGGACAAGAAAGACTCACTGCACTTGGAATGCTGTCTATTGAGAAGGGTCTGATTAACAGAATACCGAATGTCAATAACCGCGTCATCGAAAAAATCGTCACGTTTAAGACTCGACGCCTGGAGCTGATCTACAAATAAGGTAAGTTAATGCATGGGCATGCAGCTCCCGCAACTACGATATGTGCGAGCCGCCCCTGCTCAGGAGCCAGACTACTGATCTCGTAAGATCTGCCAAATTATTTACATGACGATTATTAAGCTCAATACCAAAAGTTAATATCTGATCTTGTGACAGGCTCAAGGCCACACTCGCGAAACAGAAATAAACGTGTCCATACACATGCGTTAAGGTAAATTCTCAGGCTAAAAAGCCGTACTCGCCACAAAGCAATACACGCGTCGGTTCAGTACAGATAAGTTATCGCGCGCTCAAGATAAAGTCACGAGCACATACACAACCTTTATAAATATTTTCACTCTCGACACTACTTTCTGCTTGAGCGACTAACAGTCATGTGGCCAACCAATCATGGCTCCGAGTTTGAGTCCATGAACACCCACTATTCCCATATAATTCGTTTAATTTTTATTTAAAATACAAATTTCGTGGCCTTCGATCACCAAAGATTAGTAGAAGACAGATTACCTCGAAACTTGCCTGCCACTAGCAGCGGGGTGGGGACTAAGCGTTATCGGCCCTGCTGGGGCTCCTGTGTCCATTTGCCGAGTAGACCGAGTTGACAGAGGGGAATACGTAACTTATTTACTTGTTTATTAATACTTCCTTTGTTTAACGGATGGATTTTTGTTTTTTATAAACTTCGTGAATCAAAATTGCTCAGAGAATCTCTTTACTCAAATAAGACCAAGAGGAGGACTCCATGACCTACCTTCACCCATAAAGGCACCATCTACAGGTTAAGGATGATACTGCTAGACAAAAATCCCGGTATTGAACACAATATAAAAACGCTGAATGTAAGCTAAACATATAAGAAGTCCTTGTTAGCAAGTTTATGAATCAGTGCGGGAATAAACGAGCCTTAAATAAGTCGATACATCCCAGATCAAGAAAATGAAATTGTACAAATCCGCTCAACTTCCTTAAATGACGTAATGGAGCATGGTATGTCTTCTCAAGAATTCTGTTCGCAGAAAAATGGCCTGGATTACATCGCTGGTTCCTCGCAATGACTCATCGAGAAGAATTTCCCGATCTAGGCAAGCACACGCATAAGATGACTCACATTCCTACTGTGTACCGTCTAGGGTTAGAAGTTTATAAGTCTGTTGTATCAACGAACCTTTAGCAATTTGGTCCAAAACGTTAAAGGAATGGAGGAAATATATTAGATGTTCCGTGGAGATACATTCAAATTTCTAAAACGTATCATTGTATTAACAGCTGATACTCTTTCTAGGGAATTCGCGGAAATAAATAAAAGTTATGTATCCCTAAGCATATTGTACCCATCGTGGCAGGCGGACAGGGGAGCGATAATATTTGAATTGCAATAACACATTCTGCTGTAAATGAAAACTGACGATAGTTTGATATGAAATTGCATCAAAACCTACATTCCATACATTACTCGAAACTCGATTGGGGACAAGCACATCGGGGGCACAATATATTAAATTGCGTTATTACTTTGTGCATATATGAACTTAACTGATGATGTTAGGGAGATTAATGGAAATTTCGACAGCTGCTAATGTGCTGCTATTAGCGCCCTCTATGTATGGTCTACTTTTGTAAGTTCAGCTCACATCCAGTGGGCCGTGGTTTTAGATATTTCATAATGCTGCGCTGTCGGCAGTCAATTGTCAAAACAACCGTGGCATTGATAAGATACAAGGCAATAAGCAAAAAATAAGTCATTCTTATTAAAGAGGACAAACATTCATACCACCGCCAAAAGCAAACCCAAAGCATTAACAGAGGCGCCCAACAACGGAACTCGCGACACCTGTGAGTATCAAATAAATGATTATTGGAGATACATTCATAGATTAAAAATATACTTCGCAATCGACAACTGAAACTTAAACGCCTATGCAAGCAGCATCATACAAAATCCAAGAGGCATACTACCCAAACAAATAATAAAACATTGACCCATTCTTATCACTTCCCTTTCTTCCGTATTTTGAAATAACTAATATTGACTCCTGAAACTTTGAGCTACCGTACTTCAAATCCCATTGTACAAATTCATATAATTCATTGAAAATAATAGGCTATTTCTTTATTGCATTGATCACTTCACAGACCTACGCAACTTTATATTTAATCGCAATTCAGGATGCCACAATTCAAAAAGTTAAAACAAAGTCGCACACGAGTGAAGGGATTCGTGACTAGAACAGCCAACTCGATCTCAGAACACACCACACCAATCGAAAAAACGGTAAAATTAAAAAAAAAAACAGATGGCGTTTGGAAAGAATTTGACGACATTCAACAGGCTATTGAAGACCATATACCAAAAGATGGAACTGAAGCGGACGTATTTCTGGCAGAATGTGAGGGTGAACGCGCTGTATTTGAAACACAATTTTCAACACAGTCACTCAACTACACGCTTGCATCGATACAGCAAAGAACCTCAAATACCCAGAACCTTCAATTACAACAACGTCCTCAAACAACTCATACTAATGTATCAAAATTGCCAGAAATAAAACTCCCAGAATTCGATGACACTTACAAAGAGTGGCGATTTTTTCAAAAATATCTTTGACTCCACAATTCACAACAATACAAACCTATCAAATGTACTAAAGGGAGAGGCTTAAAGTGTTATCTAAGGATTCACCATAGGCGAAGAGACCTATACCAACGCTTGCAATCTTTTAAACGCTACATACGACAACAAAATGATGATAATACAAACCCACCTGGATGAGCTTTTCAAATTTCCAGAAATCGAGAAAGAGAACAAAGCCGACTCGATGCGAAAATTAATTGACACATCCAAACGAATATATTAGTGTTAAAATCACTTAATGAGCCTGTAGATCATTGGGATACCTTAATAATCTATTTAGTCGAGCAGAAACTAGATTATCTTGATCAGCGTGACTGACAAGAAAGAATCAAGAATCGCACACCAGAAAATATGCCAACTCTACAATAATTCACAATGTTTTTAGCTGAAAGATGCCAATCACTGATATTGTTGAAACATACCCTCAAACCAAAAACAGTTAACAAACAGAGTCTGGGAAACAAGTATACATAAAAGGAGAATAAACAGGACAAAAAGGTTTTAATGGTGAACACACCTTCATTCAATGCATCATATGTGAAGGAAACCACTTCATTTTTCAGTGTCAAACATTGCTGAAGCAAACGCCTGATGAGAGAAGACAGTTATTAATTAAAAGGAAACATTGTCTCAATTGCCTAAAATTTGGACATCTAGCTAGAGATTGTCGCGGAATATGATGCAAGCAATACAACTCACTGCATAACACATTACTGCACAAAGACAGTGCCACTTCAGAAAACCAAGTATAAGCCGCAACTTCTGAAGCAAATCGCATAATTCAGTTGCAATAATCTACAGTAGGCCAAGAGCCAAGCGTCAATTTAACAAGAAATCGAACATCACAAGTTCTTCTGTAAACTGCATTTGTGAATTTAGTGGACAATAAAGGAAAGCATAAAGGAGCATAAAGCATAAAGGACAGCATTATTAGATCCTGGTGCACAGATAAATTTGGTGACAACAAATTTTAGCTATAGGCTTAATTTACAATGCTTTCGCCAGAATCAAAAATTCAGCGGTGTTAGTGGTGCCCAGATTGAAGCAAAGGGAGTCAATCCTATAAAACTTTATTCCATGGATAGTCAATACAGCATAGATTTGGAATGCTACGTTGTTCCTCCCATCACAGGACGACTACCTCAATATAAGGTCAACATCAATGAGATAGCCATGCCAAAGATGTTCAACCTGCAGACGCTTCGTTCAACGAGCCAGGAGATGTTGAACTGCTGCTTGGAGCAAGCATTTACTGGAAAATCGTCGTTGGAAGACCAAAAAAACATAGCAGGTCAACCTGCTGTGCAAAACGCAAAATTAAGCTGGATTCTCGGTGGCGAAATACATTAAAATAAAGCTATGCAGGGAGACGTGCCAGTATATTTACTGGCACGTTAAAGATCCCCTTCGGGGCAAAATTCCGGCACCCCGGCGTCTCTAAAAGCCAGAGTAGTTAAAAGGGACGTAAAACCAAAAACATTATTATTCTAAAATAAAGCTGAAGGAAGGGCTACGTGTCTCACAATGACTAATGATACATTATCACAACAGCTCGAAAGGTTTTGACTACAAGAAAACATTCCAGAAACGCAGCACTATACAAAAGAAGAACAATTTTGCGAAGAAATATTCGCTGAAAAAAACACGTGAGACTCGTCTGGAAGATTCGTGGTTAGATTGCCAATACGACCAGAAGTTACTCTCGGCGAGTCCAATGAACAAGCGAAGAGAAGACTTGCCGGTTTGGAAAGAAAATTCAACAAACATGAAATTTGAAGCAGGTATTTGCGATTTTATGGACGAGTATTAAGCGCTTGGCCATATGTCATTCATTGAAGACACAGCTGAGGACGAATCAGACCAAGTTTACTTGATACCACACATGCGGTCTTACGTCCATAGAGCACAAGCACGAAATTGAGAGCGGTGTTTAATATATCCGCTAAAACTTCACAAGGAACATCACTAAATGACAAATTGTTTCAAGGTCCCAATTTACAAGCAGATTAATTTCACATCATTCTCAGATTTCGCATGCACCAGTATGTAATAACGGCCGACATTCAGAAAATGTTTAGGCAGATCATGATACACCGTGAAGATCGACCATCGCAACAAATGTTATGGAGAACGGACACACTGTTACCAATAAAAACATATCAGCTAAACACCGTCACTTACGGAACAGCATCAGCACCTTGCCACGCGATGAGATATCTTCGCGAACTTGCTAATATATATGACCCTCAATATCCAGTGGCAGCCAAAATTGTGAGACAAGACTTTTATATGGAGGATTGTATCTCCGGCGGCGATACTATAGATGCATCGTCAGCTTATGGAATTACTGCAAAATGGGCAAATGATGTTGCGGAAGTGGAGTTCCAACCATAAGGATATCATAAAACACTTGAATATCCAATCGAATGCAAGAGACTTGATAGTCCTAGGCAAAGAAAAAGCCAGTCAGACGTTAGGAATTGTTTGGGATTCGACAAGCGATACATTGCACTATCAGATTAATCTACCGTCAGAAGTAGTTAATACACAGCGTGAGATTTTATCAAAAATCTCGCAAGTATTTGATCCTCTTGGGCTGGTAAGTCCTGTTTTGATAAGAGGAAAAAACATAATGCAACAACTATGGACGAACAGGTTCGACTGGGACCAACCTGTTCCCACAGATAAGCTCTCCATTTGGAAGCAATATTATTCTTCATTGCCGCAGCTAAACCAGCTCAGAATCATAAGGAACGTCAATCCTGAAAATTACAATTCAAAATTTGATCTTTTGGGGTTTAGTAACGCCTCCGAAAAAGCATATGGAGCCTGTATATACGCAGTAAACAGAAATCAAGATAGAATATTCACATCTCATATAATCAGCGCAAAATCTAAAGTCGCTCCTCTAAAGACCATATCCCTGCCAAGACTAGAATTAGAAGCAGCACATTTACTCACAGTTTTAGTGAGAGAAACGAAGGTTGCTGCAGTAGACAAAATAAGAAATGTTTTTATTTTGGAGTGACAGCACCATTGTTTTAGGATAGATAAGCACAAAATCGCGATTGCTGAAAACATTTGTGGCTAACAGAGTCACAAAAATACAAGAAACAACTGAGATTGAAAAGTGGGGCCATGTACCTTCTCAGGAAAACCCTGCTAACCTCATATCGCAAGGGATTCTAACCATAGGTATTATTAACCATCATCTTTGGTGGTTTGAACCTCATTGGTCAGTCAAGGAAAATTCACAACCTCCGTCTACAATGCAACCTGACATCAGTCTGCCAGAGATGACGAGTTCAAAGGTTATGTTGACCATCGCAAGTACTTCCCAAACATTGCACAAATTTTCGTCATTTTCGAAGTTGCGTCGAGTCATTGCTAATTATCTTAGATTTGTCAATAATACCATAACCATGGTACAGCGCAAGAAATGGGTAAATATATCCAAAGGACTAAATACAAACCACATCACTCCTGAAGAAATAAAACGAACAGAAAATACTGTATTAAGGTGGATGCAAATAGAAGCCTTTTCATCATCACACAAATGTGTATCCAACAAGAAGTTCCGTGACGAACTAAAGAGCCTACTTTTCTTAAGATTTAAGATTCATGCCAATGATTAATCTACATGGATCCATCTAGAATAATGACGAAATTAAGTTGTTAATATCGAAATTTCTAATTAGTTCGAAGTACTGTATACCTGGCATAATGCAGCATAATAGAGAACTATAGTTGGCAGCCCTGGTGACTGAATATATTCTTAGTTCCATCTCTTAAGGTACAGAATACAAAATTTGGTTGTAGCATGGACGTTACATACAGTTAAACATTGGATCTAACAGCGCACGTAAAATCATGTTGGCAACAATGGCATACATGTATTGGTCAGAAATAATCTGAAATAATATGATCTATTGTTGTGTCAATTTTGAATGAAATCCATTAGTTAGTACAGAAGTTACATGCATTTTAAAATTGGACCTATCAGCAGGCTTAGAATCATGTTAGCAGCATTGGCGTAGGCCTATATTAGTTATTCCAAATTAATCTAGAATGCCAGGTACTATACGTGTGCAAAGTTTAGAGCTATTGGCTTGCATACTTTCTGATTTATTGATATTAGGGTAACAAAAATAGAGACAGTATTTATTAACAGTTGGCAGCCCTGGTTGCTCTTAAGAATAAGCATAGTCATATCTGTTATGGTACACACAGTACACACGAAATTTGGGTGAAATCCAAATGATAGTATAGAAGTTACATGTATTTAAAGTTTGACCTCTCAGCAGGCTTAGAATCATGTTGGTAGCACTGACGTATATAAGTTACTCCAAATTAAAATAGAATATCAGGTACTATACGTGTGCATAGTTTGAAGCTGTCGGCTTGCATACTTTCTGATATATGGGTATTTGGATTTAAAAAAATTGAGAGCATTTATTAACAGTTGGCAGCCCTGGTGGCTCTCAAGAATACGCTCAGTCATATCTGTTTATGTACACATAGCACATACGAAATTTGGTTGAAATCCAATTTGTTGAAGAACAGTGCTGAAGAACGGTGTTCAGTGTGGACTATGTGACAAAGGGTTTCACTTCGGCTGTATTAAAGTCAAGAAGGAGGATTGTGATGTCGGGAATTGGTTTTGTAAAGTATGTGATACGCCGGACTGTTTGAGGGTGCAAATCAAAGCAAGGGATCAAATAATACAGGAACTTAGAACAAAGCTTCGTGAATCAGAGGAAACGGTGAAGGATGTGACTGAACGTCTTTCTACTGGGATCAGTGGTGGAAGAGGGCGTGCAGGAGCAAACTGAGGATGACGTTATCATAATGGGAGATTCTATGATACGATGGAGTGCGAATATCTCGAGGAAATCAGGTGCGAAAGTGCGGTGTTATCCGGGGATTAAAATTGACCAGCTTGCCCAACAGGTGGAAGAAGCAAATGTAGAGGACTGTGACAAAGTTAAAGTGTTGTTGCTCCATGTTGGGACGAACGATTTGAAGAAGAGGGCTACAGCTGATTACATGATGGGGGAGCTCTGCGAACTAGGCAGAAAAGCTAAAAGCAAGTTTGGAAATGCAAAAATTATAATGAGTGGCATTGTTCGACGGGGAGATGTTCCGTTAAGGCGAGTTAAGACTGTAAATGACCGCATGGACGGGGTTTGTGCACAACTGGGATTAGTGTACGTAGATGCTGACTGCTGGATTGGTGGCCGTGACTTCGCCCGAGACGGGCTCCATTTAAATCGACGGTGTGCTTTCAACCTGGGGAGCCTACATGACAGGGTCGTCGGTTCGTGCCGGCCATTGTGAGGAGGAGCAGGTTCAGAGGTTGCCAGCCGACGGGAACAGAAGGTGCTACTTCGGGATATTTGCTGCGGAGGTAAGCCTCTAAGATTACTGTAGGTTAATTGTCAGAGTTTTGGAAATAAATTAATTGAATTTTGGAATCTTGTAGAGACGTATTCTCCGGACATTGTCATTGCTACTGAATCTTGGTTATATGAGGATATAAATAGTAATGAAATAATTCAAGGGACCTACGAAATGTACAGAAGGGATCGGGGGAAACGAGGTGGTGGGCTATTTATTTGTGTGCGCAAAAATATAGGTAGTTTCTTAAAGTGGGCTGATACGGATCATGAAATGTTATGTGTACAAATTTCGGATAAAGGAAATAAATTCCCTCTTCAGGTGATAGGGGCGTATAGAGCACCGAAAGATAACTTTTCGCTTCTCGACACACTGTATGATAAAACATGTACGGGTAATGCTATGAAAAAGACCACAATAATTGCCGGAGATTTAAACCTCCCCAAAGTAGACTGGTCTGGTGAGTCGACTAGCTGTGGTCAAGCTCAGAGCGCGGCAAACAAATTCTTAAGGGAGGGGGGATTTTCCCAAGTAGTTGACTTCCCAACTAGAGGCAATAATACCTTAGATGTATATCTTGTAAGGCCTGTAGAAATGTATATTAACTGTCTGAAAGTACCAGGAATTAGTGACCATTCTGGGGTTGAATTAAATATTAGATACGGTGACATTACAAAATTAGACTCTGATGTAGCAAATAAGATCATATTCTAGTATCGCAGGGCGGATCAGGGCAAATTTCAGGGGTATTTGAATGAGCTATTTGTAGGATGGACATCGGAAGGAAATCACATTAATATCCTGTGGACTAACATTCTGAAAATTTTAAATAGCGCTATTGATAAATTTGTTCCATTTAAATTACTGAAACAAAACCCTGATTACACACGGGAAATCAGGAGTCTTAAACGGAAAATTAGGAAATTATACAATAAAAGACATGATAATGACAAGTGTATGTTGAAATTTAAGTCCTTATCAAGAAAGCTCGTCTTTAAAAAGAGGGCTGCTCATGACAACTATATGCAAGGTTTACTTGGTTCGGGAGGCGGTGGGTGGAAAAAAAATATAGTTATGTTAGGAGAAGAAAGGGAAATTCACATAATTTGTCGATGATAATGTCCGGTGACGGTAAATTAATTACTGAGAAGCAGGCAATTGCTAATGAATTAAATGTCTTTTATGGTAGTGTGTTCAATAAATCCAATAGCTGTGTGTTGGACCTTAACGGTGAATCAGGGGCTCCACTTCTCCAAATAAACCAGTCAGCAATTGTAAAGCTAATACAAAAATTACGTTACAATATATCGAAGGGTCCTGATAATATTGATAGTGAAGTACTTAAACTAGGAGGTAGGGCAGTGGCACGATACTTAGAGGTGATGTTTAATGTGTCCATAAACAATGCGCAAATCCCGTATGACTGGAAAAGAGCTACGGTAGTCCCAATATTTAAGGGAGGGAGCAGACTTGAATTGGGCAACTACAGGCCGGTTAGTCTTACGTCCATCGTTTGTAAACAGATGGGACATCTCATTTGCGACTACTTGAGGGAACAGTGGGAAACATTATCGTGGTTTAATGATAGGCAACATGGATTTCGGAAAGGTTACTCATGCGAGAGTCAGATGCTATCACTTTTTCAAGATATTAGCGAATCGTTAGACGATGGAGTTTCAGTCGACGCCGTAGTTATAGATTTTGCGAAGGCATTTGATGTCGTGCCACATGACATGCTACTCCATAAATTAGCTTCGACGAAGATTGATGGAAGAGTAATTTTATGGATCCAAGAATTTTTGACGGGTCGTTCCCAGAAAGTGAAAGTTGAAGGCCGATTCTCGGATGAAATTACCGTAACGTCGAGTATCCCTCAGGGAAGCGTAATCGGAACTTTGTTATTTTTGGCGTTTATAAATGACTTACCAAATGGGATTCGCAGTGACTGTCGATTGTTTGCGGATGATTGTGTAATATATCGAAAGATTCATGACTCACAAGACAATGCAGTACTTCAAGATGACCTGAACCTGATCTATAAGTGGGCGATTGAAAATAAAATGAAAATAAACACAAGGAAATGTAGTCTAATAAAAATAGGGAAAGTGCGAAGGCAAGATTTTCAATATAACATTGGCTCGGAAATTCTTGTAGAAGAAGATTCTTGCAAATATTTGGGCGTTCACGTAAGAAATGATATGAAATGGAGTAGTCATATAGGATGTGTAGTTTCTAAAGCTTACAAATCCCTGCACTCTGTAATGAGGGTATTAAAAGGAAGTAGTACCTCTGCTAAAGAATTTGGATATTTGTCACTTGTAAGACCTATTCTGGAATACGCCTCGGCGGTTTGGGATCCATATCAAGTAGGGCTCATAAATGAGTTGGAAATGGTACAAAGAAAGGCCGCTAGATTTGTGCTCAGTGACTTTAATCCCAGGAGCAGTGTGAGCCGTATGTTAAAGAAACTTGGGTGGAAATCACTTGAGGCTAGGAGGATGAAATCTAGACTCTGGGCTATGTACAACACGTATACAAATCAACCAGCATGGGGTGAGCTTAGCAAACGTATGGAAAAGCCTACTTACATGGGTAGGAGCGATCACCCTTTCAAAGTTAAGGGCCGACCACAGCGAACAAATTATGGTAAATAGTCTTTCGTAAACCGTGCCATTGATAATTGGAACTCTCTACCTGCCGCAGTCTTAGAGCCTTTTCCCAAACATATAGGTGTGTTTAAGAAAAGACTGACTATTTGTGTAAATACTCCAGTTTAATTGTTAGTGAATTGTTATGTACAATTATGTATTTGTTATGTATATCTAATTTGCCACCGGGGGACACACCCCCAATTGCAAATAAACGAATGAATGAATGAATGAATGAATGAATTGATAGTGTAGAAGTTATATGCATTTAAAATTTGAACCTATCAGCATGCGTATAATCATTTTGGCAACACTGCCATACATGGCCTGCTGGAAATTAAACTGCAATATTATTATCTATACGTGTGCCAATTTTGAAATAGCTCCCATTCATACCTTCCACGATATCCAACATGGAGCTCAAATTTCAATTGCGATTTTTCAGCAGTTGGTAGCACTGACATAATTTTCAAATATCGCCGTGAGATATTCAGGTATAGATATTTACTCCTACCAAATTTTGTTTCGATTGCTCCAGCCATTTAGGAGTTGATAGGGGGGGGGACACACACACAGCCAGCCAGCCAGACAGACAGACAGACAGAAGGACAGATAGACAGACACACATTTGTCCGATCTCATAAGTCTACTTTTTCCTCATTTTTGTAAAATGTGAAAAGTAGGCTAAAAAGGAAACTCCACCTCGTGAAAGTCCTTTGAGATGCCTTGATCCATTCATTGATGAAGATCGGTTAATACGAGTTAGTGAAAGATTGAGACATTCTGCTCTCTCTGAAGAGCAAATGGATCGCATTCTTCTATCGGCAAATCATCTCAGAGCAACAGCTATTATGAGATACGAGCATGTGAGACTTGATCATTGCCCACCGGAGCAACTATTACATTCACCTCGCCAAATAAATTGGCCGATAAGTGGTCGAAGAGAAGCACAAAAGATCGTTCGAAAATGCGTCCAGTGTTATCGATTCAATCTAACAGTTCCAGAAGTCCACATGGGAGATTTACCCAAAGAGAGGGTTTCAAAAGTCACCAGGCCCTTCACCGTAACTGGTGTGGACTATGCGGGCCCTATTGAACTTCGAGAAAGTCGACGGAGAGGCAGATTACACATTTTAATGCATACATAGCCGTGTTCACTTGCTTTAGTACAAAGACCGTTCACCTAGAGCTTGTCTCAGAGCTCACAACTGAAGCCAATTTGGCAGCAATGCAACGGTTCACTGCTCGTCGAGGGATTTGGCATCAAATGTTCTCTGATAATGGAAGAACGTTTGTCGGTGCTGCAACTGCGCTGAAAGAATTACAGTCATTCTTGGCAAAAGAATCACCAAACATCACCTCTCACTTGGGAGAATAGCAAATTGCATGGCAATTCATTCCTCCCCGATCCCCACATTTTGGAGGGTTATGGGAAGCGGCCGTTAAAATAGCAATGAGACATTTATACACTTCATCTCAAGGAAGAGTACATACTTTTGAAGAGATGTATACTTCGCTGTGTGATAATGAAGCAATCCTAATTTCGCGGACTCTTACACCTCTCACAAGAGACCCAAAACCTCTGGATATTCTCACTCCCGCTCATTTTCTTATTTGTGATTCACTGGTCCAACCAGTACAGTCCAATCTTATTCAAGAAACAGATATTCGGCTATCTCGTTGGCAAAATTTGAAGAAACTTCGACAGGTGCTTTGGCAAAAGTGGCAACAAGAATATTTACTAGAATTGCAGAAAAGAAATAAATGGTGTGCCTCTAATCAGCGCATCCAGTTGAACACACTAGTTCTGCTCATTGAAGAACGGAGACCACCTCTAAGGTGGCCACGAGGTCGAATAATTCAAGTTCATCCGGGACCAGATGGCGAGATTCAAGTTGTCACAGTGAAAACAGCGGAAGCGAACTTTATGAGAAGTGTCAAGAAGCTGTGTTGCCTTCCGATGGAGAACTTCAACGAAGAATTCTCAACCTGATTAGAGTTTATGTTAGGTTATATGTTCTCATCAGATGTAGTTTTTGAAATTTACGTTCAAATGTTGTTTGCGTACTTAACATATCGTACTTACAGTACATGGCTTTGATTTTGAAAGCGCATCTTTCAAGGAGAGCCAGAAATGTTAGGGAGATTAATGGAAATTTCGACAGCTGCTAAGGTGCTGCTATTAACGCCCTCTATGTATGGACTACTTTTGTAGGCCTCTTAGACAGTGCAGATCACATCCAGTGGGCCGTGGTTTTAGATAGGTCATAACGTTGCGCTGTCGGTTGTCAAATATCAAAACAACCATGGCATTGATAAGATACAAGGCAATAAGCAAGATATAAAAGTCATTATATTTAGAGGATAAAAATTTATTCCACCACCAAAAGCAAAACCAACTCATTAACAGTTTATTTTACTACAAATTGTACTGAAATCTTGCTTCTGTTCAACAGACTAAAATTGATTGTCGGCAGACGCAACGGGGGCATATTTTATAATATATAATTATCTTGTTCAGTATATGAAAATTGCCAATAATTTAAGATGAAATAAACCAGTGAACAATATTTTAAAGTGTATTATTTCACTGTCATGAATGTGAAAACTGCTGATAAATTAACAAGAACATACATATTTTACCCGTATTGAGGATGGCCATATGAGATCATTTTTCGTTGAACGACAGCGAGACGCAAGTTTGAAGAGCGCGCTGGTCATCAGTTCACCGGGGAGCTCGTAGATCGCACGAGGGAGACACCAGTGGCGCAAACGCCGAAGTTGGAGAAATTCATTAATAGAAATGGTAATTTTACACGTTTGAGGTTTGGAATTGATGAAGAAATACTGGCTAGGTATTCTTGAAGCAGCCAGAAGAAGTTTCATGAAAATAGAACAAGGAACAACGAAGTTATGAGCATTTTTGTAAACCTACACTGAAGAGGAGTAAGAGGGAGTGAAGCCGGACGAAGGAACAGCGGGGGATGTTGTCTTAATAGAAGAGCGAGCGGTCTGAAACTTCAGCTCTGAATCATATATAAAGAGTCACCGCCGAGCGGTGAACAGGATAACAGTATAACAGTATATACCGGTACCACAGCCTCAGTGTTAGTCTTGTCAACGTTATTCTACGTCGGTCTACGTCAGTCAACACGTCAGAACTTAGTATTTTGTGACTCTGTTGCAATATATTACCATACTACGAATATGCAATGGACAACACTTGTAAAATTCTTGGAATACCAATTTGGAGTCGTTTGAAATACTTAGTCTACGACCTGGGACCGTCTGTTCTGAACGGATTCTGTAAGGGAATACCTTTTACCCAGTTTGGGAGAATTAGTGGGGCCGACCTGCTTTTGCGGGTCTGGTTAGAGCATCCTCTATTTCCCAAAATCAGGCTAGGCGGCGATATGGGACCAACATTGCATAGCGTGTTGCGTGGAATAATGTTCCTTTCTCATGTTACGTGAGCTTTACTACAGGAATCTACGACTTTGAACACTCCATGATAGCGTATGTCCTAAGAAAACAAGTTGTCGTGTCAAAACTGTCATAATGGTTAGAGACTGCTCTTTACAAGTTAATATAATTACATGTTTCGAAAATGTGGAGCGAGTGGATGAAACCACCATAATGTTTTTATAGCACAAGCTAATATGTCTGACATTCGCGAGAGTAATCGTGGACTTTACAAGCGTATTAATACGAACGCGAATATGAACTGCTAAATACCGAACGGGTAGCATGACGGTGGATTCAAGTACCGAAGAAGATGACGATCGAGCGAAATGCCATGCCATGCAAGAGGCACCTCAGGAGACCCATTGGACTATGATGTGCCACCGAGGACCCGTCACGTCATAAACATCGGAGCAATGTGAGCTAACTCCGAAGATGTATTATTAGTAGCTATCAGGATGCATTTGGAGATTTTAATTTCCTATATAATATCAACACTATCTATGCTTTGAATAATAGGTGAATATTTTCACAGTTTTATGTTCCGATTGGAATAATCATTCGATTTGTACAGTATAATCAGTTTATATGAATTTTCGTCAACGATAATTTTGATAGTTTGTCTTAATTTTTCACTTTAGACATGAATGCTTTTGCATCTCTATTAAATCGTGGGCTTTTCAAATAATTTACTAGAAGTCAAATGGTAGTAAAATCTTATTACGAGATGTTAATAATAAATGTTTGGTTTGATGTTATAAACAATTGTATAATATTTGCGATAAATTATTTAAACTTCAGTATCAAAACGTAATATATTTTCCACTATAAAACAATGTAGTTTGGAGACCTGATAAAATATTAAATAGAATTTGTCATTGAATTTGGCAGAAAGAATCAAATAGAAGTTATCCATTGAACATATTTAGGTGTTGCACATTTATGAAATGCACTTCCGAAAGAAAATAGGAACGGAAGGTATTCGAAATAAAATAGCGTGTATAAAATAGGGAAACCCTTGTCAGATAGCGAGATAAAAAGGGTTTCGACCAGATATTAATAAAACACTTATTTAGAAGAAATTGTTTCAACTATAACAACTATGTGGTTTGTTTTTTTTGTCGTATAGCCTCCTGAGAGGCCGAGTGCAGGTCTTTCTAGTCGACGCCCGTGGGCGACCTGCGCGTCGGGATGAGAGATGGAATGGATGAAGATGAATGAAACTGGGCAAGGATGTGGAAGGAAGCGGCCGTGGCCTGTCAGAAAGTACTGTCCCAGCATTTGCCTGGTGTTGAAAAATGGGAAACCAAGGAAAACCATTTCAAGGACAGCCGACGGTGGGGCTCGAACCCACGCGTCTACCGAGTCAGCAGAGAGCTTGGCCCCTTGACCTAGCGCAGCGCTTTAGCCCGCGTAGCCACTACTGTCGGTACAACTATGTGGTGCTTGGATAAAAGTATACGAAATTTGTCAGTGTGGCAAAAATATAACACTAGTGTGAAATACAAGATTGAATAATATGCAGCGTGGAGTGATGGCATAGAATTGTTGTTGCAAATTATGTTTTGTATGGAGGCGATGAGTCGTCCACTGGGAGATAGTGTCCCGAATTATTAATAACGTTGTTATGTGAAAATCGAAGATGCGGTTAGCATATGTTGTTGAAAAAGAAGGGTAGGACCAAATAGTCGCCCCATATTTTTGTCCTGTTCAAGAGCTATCAGTTGAATTCTGTTTGAAGATATCTGAGCCATCTTTCTTATTAACTATTCGAATGCACCTGTGGAGCGATGCATCAGCATAAATTAGATCTGATCGAAAATTAACGGATCCATTGAAAATATATATATATATATTGTTTCTTTTTTTTATTTTTTTTATTTTTTTTAGTCGTTTACCCTCCAGGTTGGTGGAACCCACGGACTCAGCGAGGGAAATCACCACTACCGCCTCTACGGGCAGTGTCCTAGAGCTGGGAACATCGAATCGGAAGGGATACAACTGGTGAGGTGGGATTGGCACCTCGCCCAGGCGGCCTCACCTGCAATGCGAACAGGGGCCTCATGAGGGAAGGTAAGGGATGGTTAGGATGGATAGACAATGAAGAGGGAAGGAGGCGGCCGTGGCCTTGAAGAAGGTACCATCCCGGCATTTGCCCGAAGACGAAGTGGGAAACCACGGAAAACCACTTCGAGGATGGCTGAGGGGGAATCGAACCCCATCTACTCATTTGGGCCACCCGAGGCTGAGTAGACCCCGTTCCAGTCCTCGTACCACTTTTCAAATTTCGTGGCAGAGCTGGGAATCGAACCCAGGACCTCCGGGACGGCAGCTAACCATGCTGACCGCTACGCTACGGAGGCGACTTGAAAATAATAAAATAAAATAAATTGTTGTAAGAAATAGAAATTCATGGAGTGTATTAAAATAAGATAGAGATTCATGTTTAATAAATTGGAGTGCATAAATATTGAGATGATAATGCCATAGTTTAATAAGAGGAATGTAAATTAATAATATGTTTAAATCTGCAGTGGAAAATTTTCAGAATTGTAAATATTGATGGAAAATAAAAGTAAAGAATACTGAATTCTAATAATAAATAATGTGATACTGAATTAAATAATTATAATTATTTTGGGAGTTTCATAATTAATTAAATCTTGATAAATTAAAACTAAATTCACATGTAAATAAATTGAATTATTATGACATTACTCTAATAATAATTAAAAATCCTTAGGATTGGATGAGTAAATTATTATTGTTTGAACAAATTAACGATCATGTTTGAAATTGTTTATACGGAATTTATAAAAGTATAAGATTAACTGGAACAGCTAATTGAAAAGATAATGTAGTAATGATAACTGATAAATAGTTCGTTGAATAAAATGAAATTATAGTTACATAATATTAAGATTTGATGTGTATGTTACTCAAATATTGATATTAGAATAAATAATCAAATGAGAGCTAGTTTACGAACAGGAATGATCCTGGTTATTTCTTAATAACAGACCATCAAATTTTTGTTGAAGCATAAAATATATGAAAAATATCTTAAAGAAAAAAATAGTAATTTCGGATTGGACAATATTTATCCAGTTGTGATGAAATAATATTTAATTATGATAGACAAGATAAGTCATGACTTGTTAAATTGAGCCATGCATTGAATGATCGACTTTGAAACAGTGATGTTGATTAACTATATTTTGTTCCTGAGAATGAACAGTGATTTAAAGTACAGTTTTTAATACAAGGGTCAGACGAACTGAACTTTTACTCTGAACCACCCGTTGTAAATAACAGTAGTCTATTAATAAGGACGATGCCAGAATGGACTATTAATTTTTTGGTTATCGAAAAGTGATAATTTGTGAATCTTCGAGTGTATAGTTAATATTGTTGAATGATACTACGTGGGAAATAGAATACTTCCTAAGTGTTGATATTTTATGTTTTATGATTTTTTGTGTGGGAGTTTATTGTTGTTTTTCGTGATTTAACTTTAGAATTTAATTTAAATTTTTAAAATGAAGTGAGATGCTTTTTAAGAAATTGTGCTATTTTCATTTCTCCTTCTTTCATCCTTGCTTGCATATTGTCGTAATCATTTAGTTTGCACCCAGATAGACCCTGAGATATTTGATCTCGTGCTGAACTGATTTCGAGAATTTGCAAATGTGGTCGTTAGACTTCGGTCTAAACGGGCGCAATAGATTTTCATTTGATAACTGTCCCAGGCAAAGTGTACACAGGCTTTGTAGAAAGAAGAGTTCTATCATTAGCCGAGAATAAGATGGATGACAACCAGTGTAGCTTTAGACCACAACGAGGATGTCAGGATCAAATTTTTAGTATGTGCCATGCTATTGAGAAATGCTACGAGAGGAATAAACAGTTGTGTTTGTCGTTTGTGTATATCTAGAGAAGACATATGATAGAGTACCCAGGGAGAATATCCTGAGCTTCCTGAGCGATTGTGGTATCCAGGGACGGCTGATACGTGCAATCAAAAGCATTTATGTTGATAATTAGGCTGCAGTGAGAGTTGATGGTAGGATGAGTTCTTGAGATGGAGTTGATTCTTACCCTACCGGCTATCCTTTGCTTTCTTTTATCCAAACAATCTAATCCACAAGTCAGCTCAATCAGTGTTCTTGTTTTTCGGCATGGATTGTGATGTTTAATATTTGAGCCATCCAATTCCACGTCGGTAACGGAGGCAGTATGTAGTCTTGTGTAGTTCGCGAACGAACTAGTTCGGAAGAGCGGGTCCCTCAGACGAACTACCGAACTAGTTCCCAGATCGCTCGCTTGTTAGTTCGTTCGCTCTTTTCCCGCTGACCGACTTGTAAGAGCGCAAGAGCGCGGGTCCGCCGTAGCTCGTCAGCTCGTCACATCACCACTCATTGCACAATCGCATGCGCTTTGTTTTGATGTCAGCTCAGTTGATTGAGTGTATCTATTGATAGTGGCAAGATTGTCAAGTTTTGGCGCGGCGATTGTTCAATGTTGGTTTATTATAATAACAGTATAACACACTACTAGTAGGCTTGCGCATAATAGTTCGCGGCTGGGAGAGATCAGTTTAGTTCGCAGCTCCTTGGCGAACTAACACGCTAATAGTAGTAACTACCTTATATGTGTAATGTAATACAGTGGCGGTTCATAAATATAAGTTTCTGATATTTAACTGATATAGATGTGGGGATAATTCCACAGTTTTATTTAACTTAGTCATTTTGGATTATTTGAAAATATGTCCAATTATTTAGAAAATCGGCGAACTGGATTAACATTACCATTTGAATGAACTAGTTGATATTTATTTTTCTCGATACATGGTGATACAACTACTTTTACCTGTTTTTAAGAAACGAACATTATGACGATGCTTCACAAAGAAAAGCGAACTTCTATGGACAAAAACTCTGAACTAAAAAACCCTATTCCTCCCATTCATGCCATAAAGATAATGTACCCAACGGTTTCAGAGCAGCCAAATAATGAATATCACGAAGCAAGTAAGAAATGAAAATTCCGGCGGGCGGGGGTACGTCTTATCATCACCTAGTGACAAGTAGGAAATGGAATCGGATGGTGACGCGCCGATACACGCGAAAAATGATGATGGTAATTGTTGTTTTAAGGGGCCTAACGTCTAGGTTATCGGCCCCACGCGAGAGAAAAAATAAAGAGAATAATAAGTGTATGCTTCTACGAACACATCGTCCATACTGTTATTCTTTTAGGTACGGTATCGGTATTTCACTAATGATTAACAGTGGCGGATCCAGACCTTGCGGAGCCCTGGGCGATATGATAAGGTGGGCCCACAACAATAGGAAATAAAAAAAATCAAATCAAATGGATACAGGGAAGGTGTGGTCCCAAGAGAGAAAAGAACAACACCGGAGACGAATGCGGAAACACTGGGCGGTAGTTAAAGCTCGGAAGAAGGGACAGTTGAACTGACGTGGTCCCTAGTTGGCCGAATCGAAGAAAGAAGAAGAAGAAAATAAAGAATAGTTACAATATTTTGAATACACTACAGTACATTTTTTTAATAATATGAAAGAAACCTTTAAGTCCCATTGAAGAAGATTATGTAAACTATGAAATATTAAAATATTACTTTGCGACTTTTTTCCCGGCTGAAATCTTCTATCATTTCACTGAAATCTAAACTTGCTACACGGGCACGGGAGGTCATAGCTGCACTGATAAAATAATATGAATTATAAATTAGTTCGAAAGTTTGAAAAGTACAAAAAATGAATCAATTAAATTTAAAACAATCCATGGCGCGGGGCCTCCCGGACCGCGGGGCCCTGGGCGGTCGCCCTCCTCGCTCTCCCCTAGATCCGCCCCTGATGATAAACAAATGACGACTTTTGGCTTTATAAGCAATAGAAAGAGAAGTTTTCTCAGAAGGAAAGACATGGACCCTAATTAAAAGGATGGCCAACAATAGAGTGAGATGGAAGAAGTTTGTAGCTACCCTATGTTCCTAAAAGGAATAAAAGGAAATAAGGAAGGAATAAGGAATTTCACTAATGTTTCAATACTCATATTTTTGTATTTTTTTTATCTTCGAATATCAAAATGTAAAACACATTACTACACACGCAACATGTCGCTATCTAATACACGAACTGCACAGTAACTGTTACAGTTGCCTACAGTATTGCTTGAAACGAGAGCAATGTGAATGCGCAATCACTGGTGACGAGTCATCAGTGGTGACAGACTGCTATAACAAACAAAGAGCGCGTGCAGTGTCAGCAGCACGGCGAGCGAACGATCTGTCTTACAGGGAATTCGAGATGGGACCTAACGAACTAAAAGAGCGAACTAGTTCGCTAAGGAGCTGCGAACTAAACTGATCGCTCCCAGCCGCGAACTATTATGCGCAAGCCTAGCAGTATGTATCCCGTCTCCGACGGTGTGAAGCGATTTTAGCCGGGTCGTCGCGCATCCGTTCGACACTGGAAACGCGCCCTTATGCTACTTATTATAATTGGCTCCCAGCCTTTGTTACCTAATGATTCTCATCGTTATCATCACGTAGTACCCATGTTGGAATATTTTACGTGACAATTTAACGTGTAAGGATTACGATTTACCTAGCGTCGACAGTCTGTCCTATTGGATAACATTGTATGGAAAGACACCCTTGTCTTTCGTTCTACGTTGGGTTAAGAGACATAACGTTGTTGGTGAATAAAAAGCGGTGACATTGAAACACATTTTTCTTTACAATGAGACTTAAAATTAAAATTGTAGATTGCGTAAAATTAAAAACAGTGACTATATAATGCTAAAATAAACTCAGCCAAATGTTAATATTTTTATTCGGACAGGGATTTAGAATTTATTATGACATTTGTATTTAAAACTAGTTAACTTTGGAATTAAAATTAACATAAATTATGATATTAATGAGTAACAAATCCAGATGGTAAATAGGATTGATGTTCTTGAATTGCTGCACTTTTGTGGTAATTTCATGGTTTATTAGATAATAACGGTTTACCCCATTAATTAAAGAGTTAATAGATTTTATATCCTTTATATGGCCACTCGATCAAATGAATTGAGTTGCATGTCCGTATATATCCCTAGTTTCCCCTTGTACTATTGTAAGTGATGGCGGGCCTGTAGGAAATGGAGACGCTTTTGCAAGTGACTCAAGCTTGAATGGCTGGCTTGACTACTGTCATGGAGAATTTGATGGACGAGACGAGAGTATGGTGTCCAGGCTAATGTTAATTGTCGTAAGGAGAATGCCCATATTAGCACAAATAATCTTAGGGATGAGATTAAATAAAACACACAGGTAAACGTTTCTAATTTAAGAGATGAAATTACAGAGAATATTCAGACCAGTGTTGGTAGACTCAAGGACAACACTGAAACCACTGTGAATGTAATGCACTTCGATGTTGAAAACAAAATTGTAGAGGAAGTCAGGGAAATCCAAATGGAGATTCGGGGCAATGTAAATAAGCTCGAGTGTAAATTGAACAACAATATAAAAGGTTTAGGACACGACCCTTTGAAATATGTCACAGAATTACAGAAAATTAATATACAACACAGAGGAAGTTAAAGAACATATTGTGTGTACAACTGAAGCATTACGTTCGGAGTTAGGTGCTAATAATGCACTTATGATGAGTAATAGCACCAAGGCCAAAATGAGGGGTGGTAACCAGATTAAAGAAGGACCTAGACGAGGGAATGGCCAGCCTCAGTAAGAGCATAGAAGAAGATGATGATAATTGTTTATGGTCATCGTCCCTAGCCATAGAAGAAGAAGTAACTAGTCTAAATAAGAGTGTACGAGCAGGGATAACTAGCTTAAGCAAGGGCGTAGGATAAATAGCGACTAGCCTTCAAAACAAGATAGAAAGAAAAGAATAACTATCATAGATATATATGGAAGAGTAATGGAACAAATGAGGACTAGGGTGGATAAACTTTCCATAGATAGATTTCTAGTAATTTCCGAATTGAGAATAAAAAATTAAACGAAAAGTTAGAAACGACATGAAATTCGCTACACGCGCAATAGAAGAAAAGATGCAACAATATCAGGGTCGATAGCGAACAAGGATTGGAAGAATAGAGGAAGAAATTTGGTCATATGCCAGGCTAGTAGTTTAGAGGACAAAAGCGCGACAAATAATCTATTGAACTTATGAGGAGTAGAACAACGGGACAACCCTTTCATGATACCTAATCGTACAAAGTTCTCTGGAACAGGACTACTGACCCCCATTGGATTCCTAAGGGATTTAGAGGACTACTGAGGTGAGAACAGGATTACTAAAAGTTCTCTTGAATTACCACTTTAAAAAGGCACCTTGCGTTCAGGTACTCGTTGCAGAATATAGAGTAGTTCTCCCAAGCCTTAATCAGACGTTTTTTGAGCCTCTAAAATCAACAGTACATTCAAGTCGAGGTATACTCAAAACGCTATTCAACGTCTGACCCTACCCGATACGCGGGGTACTTCGCATCTCAACTTACAAAGTTGCAATCTGTACAACCACTATTGCCTGAGGAGAAGCTAATCCAAGCGATACTAAGTTAATTCCCCGTACACGTACAGGCGATCTTAATCGCGGAAGGAGTAAACAGTCTATAATTGTGTGTCGATATTGTTAGACGAATGGATCACACATGCGCTCAAACACGTCAGAGGAACACCAAGCAAGAGAACAGAGAGGTTAACGCAGTGGTGGTAGATCAAATAGCACAGATGGAGGAATCCTATAAGACATGCCAATCAATGACCAGTAAGAAATTCGCACTTCCAAGGCAGACATTTTGAGCTTGAGTATCGAAGCGGGAGATACCAGTCCCAATGCCCCAATCAAAATAATAACTGAAATCAACAAGGAAACGTACCAAGAAGAAATTGACCTTACGGCAACAATGGCTATAGATACGACCGACGTAATCAGTATAAAATTAACAGTAACAACCGCAGGAATAACGAATAAGACAACAGAAGATAGTTTAACGAGCGTCAAAGAGAATCTCTAGAATTTCTGCAGAGGCTGAGGAGAGAAAATGAGAACGAAGAACATAGAGAGATGAACGCGAAACCGCAGCCAGAATCTAGCGGTTTACAGCGTGAAGCTAAAGGGGAAAAACGCCGATCACAAGGTGATAAATGTAAAGGAAGAAATTATACCATGATCTGATGACATACAAGAGTTGTATCAAGCAACTAATGACGATACATTATACGAACGTGAGGAGACAAGAAGTGTGAAACATAATGAGTTGACTGTTATCACGATTCACGGGAATAATATTATAAGAGATTCCGAAAATTATTAGACACTGGTGCAATGGGCAGTGCCATTTCGGAAGCCTGTCATATAGTGGAGATAATTAAGTTGTATGAGAACGATGCCAGCATCTAGCATTAATCTATTTTTAGAAGCTGTTCAGTCGGTCAACACGAGTGACCCCCAACTAGATTGGGCCGGGAATTACAAATAATTCCCTATCGCCTGAAATAATTTACATAAATTGTTTATACACTTAGTGAAACACTTCTCACAAATTAGGGGGATGAAATTATTGTATAACTAGTTTCGTTCATCACGCGAACATCAACAGATCCTGCTCACTTAGGCTTAATTTAGGTTCAGTGGAAATGTATGTAACACTAATGTACAACAGTATTTACAATTATTAAACTACAGAAGTTTTAATTAAGCTTTGTAGCGAGGCGGATTCTTTTAACCAATTATATTTGAGCCCGTTGGTCTATTACTCTTCTAAAGTGTATTGTTTATTGTTAGTACTTTTTATGTGTATAAGTGTAAAACTTATTTGAATCGTTAACTTCGAACGTTGCGATCTATTGAAGTGATTGCGTTCTAGACTGTTTTGCTTTTAAACATTACTTTTTAATTTATTATCTACTTGGTGAGCTTTCTTTAGTTAGTATGTTATGTTAACACTTGTGGTTTTGTAGACTTAGCTGATTTTCCTATGATGATGTCCACTTCACTAAACGTCTAACTCAACTCAACTCAATTTTTTCAGCATATGGTTCTCACAGTTCCCAAGACCGACACGCTGGCCATGAGCTGGGTTCGACAGGGACGAGTAATATGAACACAGACAGAGTAACTAGCATGAGAGACGAACGCAAGTTAGTAACACCAGTCAGCCTATAAGGCCTCTCGAACTGAGCAGACACACCAACACGGAAACATGTAACGTGTAGGATTTTGCTCATGTATAAAGGTTCCCTGGTTAGTCGAAGAGGGCAGGGCACAATGAAGGTGGTGTAGTTGGGTTCGAATCCCAACTGTGGTCTCATTCCAAGTATTACTGGACATTTAGGGGAGACTTGGTTAACTACGCAGTACGACTAACTCCGCAGTACTTGTAATATATATTTTATGTATAGATACTTCCGTGCAAGAGACGAGTTCATCTCACCAGTTGTTGTTGATAGTTTTAGGGGCTTTCCGACATCGTGAGCATGTAGTCCGGTGTATTCGGGTATGTGAAGAACTTGTCTGATAATGTGTGTCACTGTGATGTCTGTACTAGTGTGTGTACGTGTAATTTTGGTAGGAAATGGCCGAGCTTTAAGTTAGGTACCATCTCGACATTTGCCTAGACTAGTGGGAAACCACTGAGGTAGGAATCGAACCAACCTCTACTCATTTTTGCCACATGAGGTTGAGTGTACCACGTTCTAGCCCTCAGACCAGAATGAAATTCCTTGGCAGGGCCGGGAATCGAACCCAGGCCTCCTCGGTGACAGACAAGAATGCTTGCCACTACGCAACGAGGCGGACACACCAGTTCTGTTGAGTCAACTATTTAATTAAACTTTACTATGAATTTCGAAATAACAAATGCTACCACCTGGTGTTGAAATCGTGAATACCTGTGTTGTGTTTTGTTTGTGCAGTATTCATATAATCTCATGTATTTCGCTGATGAATTCTTACGGTAGTGGTATCAATGAAGAATATTATTAGACTCATCATATTGTACTTTTAGACAAGGTATTGTGGACTTAGCCCTAGTACTATTAGTATGGAAAACACTTATAAGTTACCAAATTCAAATTTCTTCCAAAGTGTTATTAATTGATGTGGAGAATACACACCAGATGGAATTTTAAGAACTGAATTTGTTAAAAGTAGGTTATGTAGTAATTTAATTTCTAGGTTAATTTTTTGAAAACCTTCCCCTTATTTATCCTTGTTTACCATCAACCTCTTAGCATTGCGTATTTAGCTGAGTCTCCCCAATAATTGCTCCGACGTGGGCTTTTTTCTGACATAATATCTGGAAGTAACGGATTTTGTCAGCGATAAGAAACAAATACAAATACAAGCTGAATTGCTGGGAAGGAAGGGAGGGGGTGATGCAGGTTGCCATTGCTCACCACCGATTTGTTTGCCTATATCTACATTCGAACATTTCACATAGACCCTCATTTATTTATTTATCGTATGGCGTATACATGAGCTACAGATCTATATATACACTATTTACATAGTTAATCGCTTGTGGCGTCCCCAGGAAAAATTCTCTTCTATCTCCGTCGAAACGGCTCAGTGGGCATTCTTGGGTGATGTGCTTCACAGTTTGCCTCTCAGCACCACAGTCGCAACAAGATGATGACTTTTTCCTCCATTTGTATAGCAGATCTGCACACACACCATGGTTAGTTCAGATCCGGTTTAGCTTGGACCATGCTTTCCGAGGTTGTTCAAAGCCAGGTACCTTCTGTGAGATGCATGGCATTTCCAAAGACTCTGCTGGGGCGAATTGTCTCCATTCATTAGACCATTTCTCAGTAAGGTTGAAATTACTCATTGCCAGGTTCTCCGCCGTGCAGATGGGTGGATGTCTTGACTTCAGTCTATCTATATGTAGATGGTGGATATCCTCATGAATGGGCAGTCTTTAATTAATCTGGATCTTCTTGTATTCATTCATCAAAGCATTGCATCTGCGGAGGTGGGGTGGGGGAATATGGCTTAATACAGGCAGCCACTGAATAGGAGTTGATCTGATCGTGCCTGTGAACATTCTCATTGTGTCATTTAATTTAACATCTATTCTCTTCACATGAGGGCTGTTTATCCAGACAGGGGCACAATACTCTGCAGTAGAGTAAACCAGGCCAAGAGCTGAGCAACGTAAAGTAGTTGCACTTGCACCCCAAGTAGTACCACATAGTTTTCGAATGATGTTGTTGCGTGTCTGAATCTTGGCAGCACTCTTTCTCAAGTGTTCTTGGAACGACAGCGTTCTATCGAGTGTAACACCCAGATATTTGGGGTGTCTATTGTGGCGGAGAAGGGTGTTATCGAAGTATACCTTGAGATCCCTTGAAGCCATTCGATTGTTCAGATGAAAACAAGAAACTTCTGTTTTACTCATGCTTGGTTGGAGTCTCCATTTTCGGAAGTAGTTTCCTAAAACAGCGAGATATTTTGTCAGCGTTTCCTCTATCTCCTCGAAGCATAGGTCGTTAGTGGCAAGTGCCCAATCATCTGCATAACCAAATTTCCTGGATTTTGTGGGGCAAGCACTGATCCTTGTGGAAGTCCATTGTTTAGTTTGCTGGATCTGCTGATTTCACTTCCCATGACTACGCAAAATGTTCTGTCACTCAGCATGTTGTTTATAAGGTGAGCCAGACTCCTGCATGGAATCACTTTAAGGAGTTTACTGATAACGCCTTCTCTCCACACTGTGTCGTAAGCTGCCTTTAGGTCTACAAATGCTACCGAAGTCTTTAGTCTTTGTTGGAATCCTGCTTCGATGAAGGTAGTTAATGACAGGACTTGATCGGCACAACTTCTTTGTGGTCTGAATCCTGCTTGTTCAATAGGGATCGTTTCGAACACCTTTGTAGCAATTCTATTCAAGATTAGTCTTTCTGGTAGTTTATAGCATGCACTGAGCAATGCTATTGGTCTATAGCTCTCTGGTGTTTCACTAGGCTTTCCTGGTTTTAGGATTGCAATGACTTTACTCATTTTCATTAAGCGAGGTAGGTTGCCTGTTCGAAGAATGTAAGTTAGAAACCTAGATAACCATAGTTTCGTATTTTCTCCACTATTAATCAGGAACTCGGGGTGAATCCCATCAAATCCCGGTGCTTTACCAGATTTCATATCTTCTAAAGCTTCATCGATATCGTGCACACTAAATGGTCTAGTGTATTCCGAATGAAGGGGGCTTGTGGCCTTGAGACTGGTTAATTGCTTTTTGATATTTCTTGTATGATTTCTGTCTCTCGGTGTCCTAGACAAAGCAACTATATGAGCAGCAATTTGGTTTGGAGTAACTGCTGGATTTTTACGAACAATGGGAGTGGCCCCACCAAGCTTCCGTAACAATGACCATGCCTTTCTGCTCGATTCTCTGAAATTCATAGATGTTACAGTTTCAATCCATCTTTCTCTTCGGGCATTATCAAGATTATGAAGCAGTTCATCCCCGATTTCTTGTTCGCCACTGGAAAGGAACTCTTGGTATAGCTTTTCATTGTCATCAGTCCATCCAGGAATGTATTCCTTTCTGTAACCTCTAGGAATGTGTCTTTTTGCTGTCGCAATTACAGCACCCACAAATCTCTCATAGTTGTTGCTTGTTGGCGGTATCCATCTGACACATTTATCAAGGTCACTCGAGAACGCTTTCCAGTCTGCTTTCCTGAAGTTCCATCGTGGGCGAGGATAAGAAGTTACCAGAGGTATCTGCATTCCAACCTCAAGACGCACAGGACGATGTTGACTACGTGGGAAATCTTGAAGTACTTTCCGTGCAGTAAACAGAGGTTGTTTATTTTGATCACTGGAAACAAAACATAGGTCTGGGTTGAACTCCTTTTTCCATGCGGCAGATCTAAATGTACCTCTATCTTTTGCATCAAATATAAGATGAATGTCATGTTCCTCGACCCAATTCATGAGAGTGTCTCCATTAGAATCGGTGGCACTATAATTCCATTCTACATGGTGACTGTTGAAATCTCCCACATAGATGGCTGGATGGTTTTGTACCTGAATCATCTGGGAGGGCCACGGAGAAACTGGAGGCTTGTAGATGTTTGTAATGATGAAATCTCCAACTTTGATGACAACAGTGTGAATGTCATATTTAGAGCTAGATGTGAGCAATGAAGCATTTTCAATGGTGCTGCGAACATATGTAGCAGTGCCATATGCATGGTGGTATGTCGCACCTACGATATCATATCCTGGTATTTGCCCTCTGGTTTGTAATTGATGTTCGTCCACCACATGTGTTTCCTGAATAGCAACCACATCGATGTTTTCATCTCGTAGGATTTTTGACAAGTAGTGGCATTTGGATTTACTTATGCCTTCTATATTTAGATGAAGAACTTTAAGCGTAGGCCCGAAGGTCTTTGCCTGTTGGTTCTGAAAAGAACCATTTGAATGATTTTTCATTTTCATGTACAATAGCCAGGAGATCGCTAAGATAGTCTGGCAGCCTGATCACTGTTGCTCGTTTAGCACCACCCAGGGAGCACGTGTAGGGTAATTTCAGGTTAAGGCCTACGGACGTGAGCAACTCCACTCACATAGACCCTCATTTCAGTGGTAGAATTAATACTGAAGCTATCACATCTCATCATGTACGCTTTATGTAGCCCATATCGATTATCACTGGGAATCAGTTTGCCTAACAAATCAGAATTCTTCCGCAATATCCTTTGAACTTTATAATCAGCCTTCAATTGATTGGTTGACGGATTTGAAACCTGTATTAAAATATGCATACTGGATTCAGACTTACCTCATTTACAATATCAAAAATGTAGAACATGTGTGAATTTGATGCCGTCAGGATCAATTGCATCTTACATATATTCATGCTGCAGGTTGACATAGGTTCTAGAAAGTCGTATGTTTTCACATGAATTAATTTCACGTTATAGTTTGTCGTAAATAAATCCAAAGCACCACATAATCTGCTTCCTTTTCAACTTTTTCCATTACGTACAGAAACAGTCTATCAGTTCCGCTATTAGTGAATAGTGCGTAATCAACAACTGGTAGTTTGAATATAGGGAGGTCTGTTACCCGAACGTCTTGGTGATCTCTCCTGAAACATCAAAAGTCAATTTCAGTTGTGAAAAACAACCTCGAAATACAAACCTGGAAATAAACACGAATGCAGTATACAAGCTGGAGGGAACATATTGCTACTACATCTTACAAGATTATTACTTCGCGGCTTGACTGCATCACGTTCGAAGATCAGTGGTTTGAATCCCGGCGCTGGCAGCGGCCATGCTGCGTGACGTTTTTCCAGTTCTTTTACACCCCTTCAAGCAAATACCGTGATGGTACCTTATTTGAAGTCCCGGAGCACCTGCCTCAATCCCCAATTCAATTATATAATTAGAGCAGGATATCACAAGACATATCCAACACAAACCAAAGCGCAAGGAGCTGATGACCAAGTTGTTCCAAGACCATACAATGAGTTTACAACAACAACAACAAACGTTATTAAGCTATATTGACTTTCCACAAATAGTTCGCTCCAGGAGGAAAGGTCAAAGGGAAATCCTCGGACTGCTTAACAAGGAGGGATCTCTCCGTGTGCACTGCGCTGTGCAATGCGCTTTGCCATCGCCGTCTATAATTCTCAAGCCGTGCTGTTGGTTGAATTGGAAACACAGGGACTAAGCTCTAAGATGTACAAACGCGTAAGCTCACGTGTTAAGTTTTATTCATAAATATCGTTTATTTTGAAAAGACAACATCTGCAGTTTTTATTAACTATTTCAACACCCGTGAAATTCCTCGTGGTAAATCAGACCTGCTGAAAGTAGTAGAAGTGAGTATTTCCCGTATTAAGTTGTATGTGTAACCAATGCCTGGTAGTAAAAGTAACCAACAAATTCTTCACTAATATTTCATTAAACTATTTCAGATGCCTAGGAAGTGTTGTGAGCCTGGCTGTTAGTCAAATTATGGCAGCACTATTAAAATAACTGGTTATATTACAACGTATTGATCACGTACAGCGAGGTGGACTTTCAGTGCCCAGTAATTCAGTTTTGGTATAAATGTATATCTTCATTTGGCCTCTATATTTCAGAACATTATGAACTGTACTCAGTTGGCAAGTGATCAGTGGAGCATTATTGTTAGACTGTCAACATTAAGCTTGGAGGCCTATTATGACTATGATGAGTGCATCTGTGGACAAAAAATAAAGGATTTCTTATCTAAGGCAGTCTCTAAGTTTGTTAGAACAGTTCTAAATATGAGCGCGTCAATGACGGCAGTGAGCATAGCAGCAAGAAAAGAAAACTTCACACATTGGGACATTGAGGTACAGTACAGAATTTTAGTATTTCCTTATCGGGAATTGACAGTACATAGCATGATAATATTTATCCTTTATTTGTGATATGTATGTGTAGATTTAGCGGACGTTATGTTCTGTTTTATTTTCGTAAATATTTCAGGTCAAAATCTATGTGTTTACTTAGTGTTAGCAATTACCATATGCTTGCGCTAAGCCTACCAGGTGACAGATAGGCGGAGTTGCCTAGCGTAATGGCACGCCTTGAGAATTATATAGACGGCGATGACTTTGCGCATAAATAATAACTGTCCTCCTGTGCCCGCCCACCTTCACTGACAACTGTAAGTTATACATAACAGCACAGGGTGTAAACTTACTGCGTTATATTTGACGCAATCTTAGCATACATTCTCCAAATATTTACTTATTTTAATCTGTTTTCGAAAATAATGCAGAACCTCCCTTAATCATTGTAATGTAACATCACCGGCCTTCACTTCAATTAACAGGACCCAGCGGCGTAGCCGTGCGTTTTAAATAACTCACCACGACCACGACGAAGAGCTGCAGGACGTCCTGATTGTGTTTTTGATGTGTAACATCTTTCCGCTCGGTAGCTGGATAGTTTTGTGGGAGTGATTTTGAAAATTGAGGACGAAAGTGGATCGGAACGATCGAGCTGGCAGTGGTGGATTGGACGGAAGTATGCACTGCCCGCTCGATCTATCAAACGGAAGTGTACTAGCAGGCAGTGGTGGAAAATGAAAGTATGCACTGCCCGCTCGATCGATCGGACGGAAGTATGCACTGCCCGCTCGATCGATCGACGGAAGTGTACTAGCTGGCAGTGGTGAAAAACGGAAGTATACTCTGCCTGCTCGATCGATCGATCCAAGCGCGCTCGGTGGTGGAGCTCGGTACAACTATATAAATATATATACAGGGTGTAATTGATATGATGGAAGTCCGTTACACTGGTGATAGAAGAGGCTATTCTAAGCTTCCTAGGTAAAAAATTGTCACCTATCTTGAAATTGATAATTAATCATTAAAAAGTCAATGTTTTTAGTTTTTTCAGAAACTAATCAGGCAGAAAGTGGTTCGGCCGGCTGGGGGAAACGAGGCGGAGCCAGATGTGACGACGCGCGAAGGGGAAGTTGTTACGTATTCGGAGCATTGACCTTACCGGTTGACTTGAGGGGTGGTAGGCTATCAGCTGTTATGAGGATAAGCGGTACCGTCTCGTAAGAAAATGTGCATTGCCGTTGTTCTTGTTGTTGACAACGCACGCAATGGCTTGGGACGTTAGGACCGGTAGTATTTTGTAGCCTACTTTGTAAGTGTGGAATTCATTGATTGATGTTCATGTACAAAATAATTTCGATACTCAGCCCTGGTTTATCACTGGCGTCCGTGTCGGACCTTCTGTTGACTAGTTTCTGAAAATACTAAAAACATTCACTTAATGAAATACAGTGTGACAGAATTCCGACATCCCGTAGTCTGTTCAGAACTAGGCATTTAAGACGGAAGCAAAATACTTGATGTTTTGTTTGAGAGGCTTGGCGATTTTGGTCATTTAGCCCTATGTAACTGGGTGTGGGTAGAATTTGTGTGATAACCTGTGTTTTTGTGGTTTCTGTAGTAATGTGGGTATTTGTAATTCAGGTGAGGATTCGAAAGAAGGCGCCGGCCCTGTGGTGTTGGGGCAGTTCAACTGTCTCTCACCCGGAGGCCCTGGGTTCGATTCTCTGCTCCATCAGGGATATTAGAAACTGACGTGAGGGCTGGAACGCGGTGCACTAAGCCTCGTGAGGGCAATTGAGTAGCTGTCTGACAGTGAGGCAGTGCCCCAGTCAGGAAAATCAAGATTAATGGCCGAGGTGACCCGATGCACTGACCACGCGTCACCCTAATATCTGCAGGCCAAATGGCTGGACAGCGGTCGTTTGGTAGGCCTAGGCCCTTCATGGGCTGCACTGCCAGCGGTTATGGTTATTCAGAAGAAGGCAGCCGTGGCCTTAAGTTAGGAACAATCCCGGCATTTGCCTGGGGGTAGAAGTGGGAACCCATGGAAAACTACTTCCAAGATTTAATACTAGTACGGTACCACATGTACATAATTGTGAATTGTCCCATCCCATCTCCAGCCCTGGGGTGGCCATAAACTGGAGAGGGGGGGGGGGGGTGTTGATTTATTGGTCAATCAACAATGTACATACATATGAAAATACACGAAAATGAAAATAAAATACAAATACATTGTTATAATACAGTGTTATAATTATAATAATAGGCTAATAATAATAATAGGCTGATAATAATAATAATAATAATAATAATAATAATAATAATAATAATAATAAGAGTCAGCATGTGTAGTTCTGGTGGTAGAATGCTCACCTTCCCGAGGGTGCGATCTACGTTCAGTCATGTAGTAAATGAATGGGATCTAATACGATCATGTCCATGGATTTCATGGCACATACAAGAAATCCTACGTACATTAAAGTCTGGCAACTCGACATACTAAAAAGAAACATAAAAGAAGTTAGTGTGTCTAAAAGCCTATTATTACTATTATTAGTATTATTAATATTTTTATTACAGTTGTGCACTATCTTCACACAAAGATAGACCAACAGTTCCTTAAATTAATTTACCAAATCTTTAGGATTTCTATTTTCTATGCATAGTCCATGAGGCTGGCAAAATCCTAGACAGATCCACCATCACTACTCATGTAGCCACTCCTCATGAAGGTGTGAATCAGCTGTTCATAGGCTCGGTTTGTGTATTTCAATGCCATTGGCAGACAAGGCGAGAAGGTCACTCGACTTCAGACTCTTGTCAACATTCCTCAGCGTAGGAGGGGAGGGCGACGGGGAGAATTCAGCTGTGCTACTGAGGGGAACGCAGCCTAAGACCTATTCTAAGACATTGACCGACGATTTTTGTGATTTAATTCCACCTACACTAATTAAGATACGACTAAATTTCATGAAGATATGTGCTTAGAATAGTCTCTTCTATCACCAGTGTAATGGACTTCCATCATATCAAATACACCCTGTATATATATATATATTGGGCCATTTCATTCCCACCCAGGAAAGGGCGGGCGGGCCCCTATAGATGGCCGCACCATCTTTTGGGCCAGAGGAGGGGAGTGTATTGGATGTTATAGAGTTATGGGAGAAGGGTGGTGGTGAATTGGATAAATTGGAGAAGGAGAAATGTTTTGACCTCTTGGCTAAGATTTAAGTTTGAAAGTTTTTTAAGTCAGGGAAAAATGCTCTTTTGTGTATTGTACTATTGTAAAATTTGAGTAGGGAGGCTTGAAGATTTGTGGTTCTTGAATTGATTGCTTTGTAAGTAAGAGAGTTGGAGAAAGTTTGAATTTATCTTGCGGAAGTTTGTGAAAGTAGGGTAGTTCGAAATTACTAGATTTTTATTTATTTATTTATTATCATTATTATTTTTTAGAAAAGGGTGATGATGTATTTTGAGAAGGGGTTGTTGGTGATTTTTGTGGGGATGAGAAAAGGTGCTGAGAGAAGAAGCAAGGGGAGAAAATATGTATGAGAAGGGGAAAAGTAAGTGGTTGTTTGAGTGTTGATTTGGATGAGGTGAGGGGATGATATGAGGGAGAGTGATTGTGTTCGTTTGTATGATTTTTTTATGAGATGGAGAATTGCGTTGGAGGTGGGGGTGATGGGTGGCATGGAGGATGTGCGTAGAGATGAAAATGAGAGTAGTGTTGGAGAAGAGATAGAATGAAGAAAAGAAAAGATATGTGAGATGAGATGAGTTGGTTTTTTTTTTAATATGGGGTGGAGGATTGCGTTGGAGTTGGGGGTGATGTGTGATGTGGAAGATGATCGTAGAGACGAGAAAGAGAGTAGTGTTGTAGAAGAGATAAAAAGAAAGAAAAAGAAAAAGAGTTGTGAGTTTAGATGAGGGTTGTTTTTTTAAAAGCCTGGAGTGGCGTTGGGGTTTCACGTTTTCAGTGAGAGGGGGCAGGATATTTAGTCGGGGGCTGGGATTAGGGATTTGAGGTGTGTGAGGCCGAGTTTGGTGCAGACGGAGGCTCGGACTGGGAGAGCCTCAAGCTGCTGCAGTATGGGGTTTTGGGTTCGACGAGCTCGTTGAAGATACCGAAGTTGGAGAAGGTGGATGTATGTGGTGATTGGTGGCAACGGCATTAGCCGGTATAAGTCTTCACTTGGATGTATCGGTGAAAGGCGCAGTGCGATACGTGAAATACGGCGTTCCATCGTAATGAGTGGGCGGAAACGACTGGCAGCGCAGCCGGCCCATACCACGTGACCGTAGGTGATGAATGAACGTATTAATGTCTTATAGGTGTAGAAGACAGTAGGTGGATGGAGACCCCAGGAGGTGCCAAGTAGGTGGGTGAGTAGCCGAGAGCGTTTCTGTGCTGAGGCCGTGAGAGCTCGGAGATGAGACCTGAAGGTGAAGTGCTGGTCAAACTCCACTCCAAGATAGCGAAGAGACGGACTAGTGCTAAGACGATGGTCATGGATTTGGAGGTTCAGTAGAGCGGGATTACGTGATGGTCCGTTGGCATGACGACGAGGACGAAAGAGTACGGCGTGAGTTTTGTCCGTGTTCAGAGTTAGATGCCAACGGTCACACCAGGCCGTGAAGGTGTCTAGGTACGGCTGAACGAGGCGGTTTATGGCGGTGACGGAGGGGCAGGGGGCGAGGATGGCGGTGTCGTCTGCAAATTGTAGGAGGTGAAGAGGAGCCGGAGGCTGGGGGATATCTCCGACAAACAGGATGTAGAGAAGGGGTGAGAGGACTGAACCTTGGGGGACACCTTGGTTCACGGGGAAGGAACGAGAGAGGGTGTGTTGGATGGAGATGCGAGCGGTGCGGGGACTGAGGAAATTGCGGATGAGACGGATGAAGTTAAGAGGGAGGTGGTAGTAGTGAAGCTTCAGGAGGAGGGCAGCGTGCCAGACGGTGTCAAAAGCGCTTTGAAAATCGAAGGTAAGGAGGAGGGTTGGGCGGAGTCGGTTTAGGTTATCGGCAGTGAGGGTGGTGAGACGTAGGAGCTGATCGTGGGTGGAAAGAACTGGTCGTAAACCGCATTGGGAAAGAGGGAGGAGGTTGTGGTTGGAAATGTGGCGGTGGGTGCGGCGGACGAGCATTTTCTCGAAGAGTTTCGAGAGAACGGCTGTTAAGCAGATGGGACGGTAGGATGTGATGTCGGAAGGTGGTTGGTGAGGTTTGGGGAAGAGTAACGTTGTTGCTGCGCGCCAAGTTGCAGGGTAGAAGCAGGTTTGGAGGAGGTAGTTATAGACTGTGGCTAGGAGCTGTAGGAAGACTGGGGGTGCTTCCTTGATGTGGCTGTATCGAATTTGGTCGGGGCCCGGAGCAGTGTTTTTCGTTTGTGTGAGGGAGATCTGGATGTCAATGGGCGTAATCATTTCGTTGATTGGGTGTTGAATAGGGGGATTCAGAGGGTGAGGTTGGTGATATGGACGTTGTGGAATTGAGTCGATCTCGTCGTCGTCGTCTATGTGGTGAATATTGAAGTTTCGGGCTGGGTTGAAAACTTTCTCGAATCGCCGGGCGAAGATTTCGAGCTTGGCAGGCAGATCTGGTGGGGCAGTGCCTCGATGGATGATGGGATAGGAGGTGGTAGGGGAGCGACCGGTTAGTGTGTTAAGCTTCTTCCAGTAGGAGGCCAGGTTGGATCTTCTCTGCTGTAGAGAGTTGCAAACAGTTACCCAGTTTCGACGGTGTGAGGCACGGAGGTACGATTGTACCTGACGTAATAGCCGTCTATGTAGAGTGAGGAATTGGCGGTCGCGGGAGCGTTTGTAATGCTCCAGTTACCTATGAGATTGGCGGAGAAGAGGAAGTGCTTTCGGGGGTAAAGGGGGTCGAGAGGGGGAGTATGGGGTCAGGGGGATGTGTGCACAGGCAGCGTTGGTAAGGGCGGATTCGAGTGTTTGGGCATATACGTCTACTGTGGCCGTGGATGTGAGGTTTGGAAGTGGCTGTTTTAGAGAGTCAGTGATTTGCTCACGATAAGCAGGCCAATTGGCTTTTTTATAGTTTTGCGTGAGTACTGGAGGGGTGGGAGTTACGAGAGAGGAACGAATAGGTATTGTGGCTAAGACCGGGAGGTGGTCACTGCCGATACTGAGTAGGACGTCGACGGTGATAAGGTGTGCTAGGCGATTGTGAGCGATTACGGCATCGAGGGTGGAGTTTGAAATGGGGCGAGTTGGTTTAGGGATGGTTATTAAAGTAGAGTCGACAGATTGCAGAAAAAGGTTGATATTTGTTATATCCGCCGCTGTGCGGGAGTGCATGATGAGATCAGCGAGTATGAGGAAGTGGGGAAAAGTAGCATGGAGATGGGTGAGAAAGTCCCGTGGGAATGGGTGGGTTGGACGTGTGTAAATAGTGGCGATATGTAGGACGCGAGAAGGGAAATAGAGGGCGGCAATGAGGCTTTCGGGGAAAGAGAGGGGAGGGGGAGGGACGTGGATACGGATGGGGATGCGTGGCTTGTGGAGGAGAGCAAATCCTCCGCGACCGATGTCACGGGGGAGGTCCGCACGATGCATGGTGTAGCCTGGTATATTGGCTGCTTGATGAGGACGGAGGAAGGTTTCGTTGAGGAGGACCGCGTCTGGGGAGTGTAGAGCAATGGTGTACTTGAGGAGAGCTCGCTTTAAATAGAAAGAGCAGACGTTGCTATAAAGGAGAGAGATAGTTCTTGGAGGCCCAGTGTGGTGGGGTTTATACGCCATGTTTTGGTACATTCAACGGGGAGAAGGTGAAGTGTTTCAGTGGCCCGGCGTAAGAGGGGTAGGAACGGAGATTGAAAATTTGCAACGCTGCTTGTTGCAGTTGGGTAAGGACTAAGGGGCGTTGGAAGGGCATTAAGTTTTGTAGGGAGATGGTAAGGAAGCGGAGGAGGTTTTCCACCGTCAGGGGGGGGGGGGGGGAATTGGGTGTTAGTGGTGGGGGTTGGGGGATCGATGGTCTTGATAGGGACGACAAGCTCTGCATGATCTGGGGGAGGTGCGGGTTTACCCTTACACTTGTAAGAGTGTGTAGGGTGTTGGCCCGAACACTGGTGGCATTTAGGAGGTTGGGCTAGGTTGGGGCACTGTTGTAGAGGGTGATCCGGCAGGGAGCAATGTGGACAGACACGGGGTCCCCGGCACTGTTCGGTGGAATGGAGATTGTATGCAAGGCACCGATTACATCGAAGTGCCATTGGCGCCGGTGCCTTCGACGGTTCGACTCGATGATGATACCGTAAGATATATACGCCGAGTTGAAGTAGGCGGTCGACCTCAGCCTGGGTGGCCAGAAGGATCCGCACCATCCAGGTGGGCCCGGTGGGGCATTTGATACGGAAGGCCTTTTTGACCTGGACCTGATCACGCTGAAGCTCGGAGATGACCACCTCCTCCGGTACCTCGGGGTCAACCCCCCGGATAACGCAGGAGAAGAGTGGTGAACGGGGAGGAGGGGGAGCGGTGGTGGGTGTTTGACGGGGGGTGAGGGGACCGATCGTCACTGCAGGTCCGAGACGGGCGGCTGATTGGGAGTCTTCAAGGGTAGTGGCGACGATATCGTCGTCAGTCTTCAGGATGACTCCGTTGGATACTGAGACGAGCAGGAATGGCAGTGAGAGGGTGGGGGGTGAGCGTCTCCAGGGCACCAGAAATTTCCTATCTGGAAAGGTGCTGGAGACCGGAGATGAGGAAGGAGTGTTTGGGTGGAGGCTGCGCAGCCTTGGTGGGGTAGGAGATGGAGGATGGGGGAGGGTGGAGGGGGTTGTCCCCTCCTGGAAGGGTAAAGTCCCCGAGGGGGGAGGGAGAGGCGGCATGTTGAGAAGGGAGGGTATGGGGTTGGAAAGTGCTGCGGCGTCCAGTGAGGAAATAGTGGAATGGCCCCCTTCTTCCATCCACTCATGGACACGTAATCGGGCATGTTGCGCAATGTCAGTTTCCGATGAATCAGAACCTTTGCGTTTAGCCGTGAGGGTGCTGGTTTGTGGGACGACTGGGGGGAGGTGAGGGTGGGTGCCTGAGGTGGAGGGTGTAGCGGTGGACGTGGTGGATTGTGCGGTTTTCAAATGTTTGCTGATTGCGCCTTGGGAATTAGGACGCGCTGAAGTCTCCTTGTTTGCACCCCTGTTGTTTCGCGGATCATGATTTGGTGACACACCACCTTTGCCACGACCCATTTCGAAAATGTGTAATGAAGGAACGTGGGAAGGATGGGGCTGATATTATCAAGGCGGGGGAATGCGAGTACAAGACCGCAAAAGGAATTTCAGGAAGAGGGCACTAAGCCCCTAAAAACGAGAAAGAGGAAAAGGGTTGTAAACGAAGAGTTATATGTTGATGAATGTGTATGAAATGGTTGAAATGATGTTTGAAATGGTTTGGAGAAAGATGAGTAGTATCGGAAGCAAACCAGATTGGGCACAGTAGGCCACTAAAAAGTAGGGCAGGTATCTAAGGACACCACAGTAATGTGGGATGAAATGGGGTATGGGAAGGAAATGGGTGTCAGACGGTTGAAATGGAGGTGAAGGTTGGGAAAGTAGCAGGCTCGGGACTGGTAACAGTGTATGAATACAATGGGCGAAGCCGAACTAAGCGACGTACGGGAAGTATTAGGGATGGAAGGTGAATTACGTGCTGCGCTGGTAGTGGGAGATGAATAAGTGAGATGATTTGAATGTGTGTTGTATGAGCAGTATGTTACTAGCTCACTATTGCTGGATGATAGTTAATGTATTATATGTATGCGAAGTGTGACAGGTGCTACGCACTCACTGGTGCTGGTGGATGAATGGATATGATGATTTTAATGTAAGTGCATAACGAATAGAATAAGAAGTGATATCATTGGCCTAGTACGCACGGTCCGCCGCAGCGCAGCGCTGGCTCCGATCTGTGATGTAAGTTAGCATTGGCGCTTACGAGACTTTTAAAACCTTGCGACCTGTTTTACATATTAAAACACCGCAAGAAATCCTCATAGGCGCTAATAAGTTCGACATCTCCACTTACTTTACTGTGCCCAATTAGAATTTAATAAGTCGTCTCCTGTAATGGTCCAGTTTCGACAATAAGCGAAGACAGAGAGCAAGTTCAAAATGCAATTAGTTTTGCCAGCTATCGGTAAATTTAAAAAAAGAACGGAAAAATTAACCTCGCTATCAGAAAGGATTTCTTCACATTGTTACACATTTTACATTCCCTTAACAGACTTGCAACACAGAAGAAAAAAAAGCCGTACGAACGCAACTTTCAACTTTACCGTAGATTACTATACAATTCAATAATAACCATAAATTTACTCCACAAACACCAAAATCAGTAAACTACCATCATTTCAGAAGAACTTAACATTAAACAGACATAGATGGCATAGTTATGACCCCTTCATAGAGTAGGCTATTGCCTAAAACTGATCACGGCTCCTTCAGCATTACGGTACATATATGTTTTTTAACTCATTGCCTTTTTATTCTCATCCCTTTCTTCACGGAAGTAGTCTTTAATGGCATCAAGAGATTTTTTATTTACACCATACCGGACAAATACTTAGGCAAATTAGGAAATATATGTGGAACAGAATAGTCTTTCAATCGCCAGTTGGTTCTTGGGAGAAGTACTACTTCCTTCCCTTCTATCACAAATTTGTCAAATTTAACAATTAAATCTTCTGAAAAATGAGCATCACAGATGTAGGACTTTTAAGTAAGTTCCCTATCCTTCCCTGGTATGGCCCCTTTGCACTTGATAAAACGTTCCTTATCTTTAGGAGGTTTGAAAAACCGTCTGACCTCTTGACAGTCCCCACAGCTAGATCTGCATCCTGGTACAATAGAGCAAGGCATCTTCACTACTCACATTAAGCACTCGTGAAAATGTAAGGGCTAAACTGCTGTTTACTTACATTAAATAACAATAAAATTAACACACGAAGATAACGTCAACACACGACAAGATAAATTCCATTTCAGTTAATGCTTCCTACAATAGCATTTCAGGTATTAATACTATGAATTAATAGTGTAAGCACTTGTATATCAATAAACGTTTGCACAGAACACCACCAAAACACTCCAATCGATTAAATACTTAATATATCGCACATAAACACGTAAACATATGTGGAAATCAACAATCTCAAATCGACTGTAGCGCTGCGTAGCGGCGAGTGCCAACCCGATCCGTATTCATTACATGCTATTGAGGGAGAAGAGATCACACTTTATATTCTATTCGTTATGGTAAGTGTATGAGCAAGCTGCGCGCCTGGCACCAATGAAAGAGGCTTGCAGCTGTTAGCTCGGCGGATGATATAGCGGGCGAGGTCACTGCTCGCTAGGGCTATGACGTAGGACGTAGATGATAATGCTTTATAGCAGTATGAATGTATGTACGTAGATGGACTGAAGTTTTGAAGAGCTGATTATAATGTTACGTTGGCGAAGAATGTAGCCACGTGCAGTTGGATGTAGCGGAGATGAGATTGTACAGTGAATGATTTGACGAGTAAGAAGCCACTAAGGGCAGATGATATGAACTTGAAGACTGCAATGGCGCTGGTTCCAACACGTGGCGAGGTCTCACTGCCAAGGACACGAAGTCAGGTGAGGTCGTGACGTCACGCCGGTGTAGAGGATGACAGTCGCTGCGTAGTGGATGGTCTTGAGGTTCAGATGGATTTTTATACGAAGTGCGAAGTACCAACACCACCTAGAGAGAAAGCCTTGCGATATGGAATTGACGAGTGAGTGACGTCACGGAGGACCGGCCATGAAAATTGAGACATAACATTCGAGTTATGGAGGTTATGGTGTCGTTTTCGCACGTTGTGTTTCGTGTTTACAGTTCCAGGTACTGATTTTCTGCGAATTCCTACCCGGTTATACATAATGGTTATCAGTGCAGTGTAAAGTTATGCCTTATAAGTGCAGTGCACCAAATTGTATATGCAATTATGCCAATGGACCGAAAGCAAACGTTTTCTCTTTCCCTAATGATGAAGGTAGAGACGAAATGGATTCGAGCCATTCACCGCATGGATTTTATTCCTACGAAATATTCCATGGTACGTGTTACATCAATTATGCTCCAATTCTCACAAGTTTAGTATAATGGGAGGAAGGAACCTTGTAACAAGTCTCTTTTCTTGTATGTGTGTGGGCTCCATTTCAAGTCACATGAGAGTGAATGGAGCACTAGTATGTATGATGAAAAGAATGCAAAGCTAGTTACTGCACCGTTGTATAAATCGAGACTTATTAAATGTTAGTAAGCAGATAGTCCTATCCTTAAATTTTCGCATAGGCTAGCTCCTCTGTTCGAAAATTCATTTAGATGTAGAAATCAGAATATTCTAACCTAATTTATGTGCTACAGGCTACTGTCATAGGTTAGGTTTATTTGTTTTATGGGGGCTATCAATTTCAAGTGGGAGGTGTAAGTGGGTGGTATTCTCATTTCTATTGGAGTTTAAATTGCAAGAACTGCACGAGGTTAGAGACCGATAACCTGTAGCAGGTCCTGATTAATTATTTTTATCTATTGCAGTAATCTCATTCATTAGATTTCTTATTGGGATGGGGAAAGTGGTGTGTGTGAGTCAGGTTGGTGATTGAATACATTTAGAATAAGTAGTGTAATTAATGTAATGCAAGGTGATAAAATGATTGTATCGCAACTTAAACGCCTTAAAAGTCCTCTTCAGGGACCAATAACGACCACCTCGCCTCATAGTTTTTAACAACAATTATTATACATCCGCCTTAGTCAATACATAAACGAAAGAAAATATAAGTTAATTAGATTTGCTCCTGGTATATGTTCCAGGGATTAATTGCTTTTATCCCCTTCATCAGCCAATATAAATACCTGAAGAAAATTATAAAATAGCGTAGCACTCAAAAAAACAAATGGCTATAGACTTAATATGGTGCACCATATAAGTAGGCCTAGGTCACAGAAAAATATTTTAAAGCATAGAGCAAAACTAAAAAAATATGAGACGGTGATGATATTCAGCCATCAAACACAAGCTAACATATACGAAGAGAACCAGTGGACAGTTCATTCACATATCCGCTCCAAAACACAAGGCAACTTGACTTGGCTAGATAGGTGGAAAACAATCGACGGTAGCAGTGAATTAAGGTAGAACGCGCGATAAAATTCTCCACAATACATGAATTTGCCAAAATACCTTATGAAACGCTAGGAAATAAACCAGGAAGCGATGTTTTAGTAGATATTCCCTCCTCCGATGTCTGTGACCCACCCAGCCATCCCAAATAGGTACACGTCTTACATAGCGAAAATTGCAGCTGTCAGCACCATTATTCTCATCGATCGTTATCCAAACAGTACCATGACAGTACTGCTAACCTCGCGCTTACGGTAGTATGAAAAACAAAGAAGGGCCCAATTCAGTCGCTAGTGCGCATCATTCGTGCGCACCACTCAATTCATAGTGCGCCCAATTGAATTGTTTATTGATCATGGATTGTGGAAATTGCCTCCCAAAGGCCACACCTGGCCCTGACCTTCTAACCTTCGTTTTGTCCAATCCAATGGTCTTTGACAATGGTTACAGCCTAGCGCGCCGAGATCAATGAGTTTTGAGTCAGCCGTGCCCCGCCAGCTGCGCGCGGTCACACCTACCCCCGACCTTCTAATCTTCGTTTTGTCCAATCCAATGGTTTTTGACAATGATTACAGCCTAACGCGCCCAGATCAATGAGTTTTGAGTCAACCGTGACACTACATCAGTGGTTATTGCTCGTATGTTTTTTAAAACTGAACTGTTTAGTCGGTGGTTGGCACACACTTGAACACTTTTACCAACCATGTTCAATAATATGTACTTACAGTGCTCATAGTCGATGATGAAAATGTCCTCCCTCTCTTGTAACACACATCTGGCATCTTCTGATGAAAGAATGGACAACAATCTCATCTAAAAAGATGGTATATGGGCTTTCACAGCCAATGAATTAAAACTCAGCAATTCTTCTAGGTTTGTGCCGTGTCTTGTGTGGTGTTTCGCCTAGGACACCAAGCTGGCTCATCAGCAGGCTCTTGGTGTCCCCGTTCTGTAAGAACACAACGTTGTCTGTTAAAATGCTTATTATTTACAGAGCCGGTTTTCTTGAATCGTTTAGTGAGCCTCCTAATTGTACTGGCATTAGGCACAGGTCTTCCTGGAAACTTGATTCGAAATTTTCATCTTGTTTCAGAACAAGACTTTCTGCTTTTCATTTAAGAATTATGGATATACACACTTTCGTGCAATGTGAATTGGTGTCTAGGCATGACCAACAATCACAGTAATCACAATACTAACGTCTAAACTTTGCAGATACACATCAATATGAATGACAAAACACGTGTGAACTAACGATATGAGTCAGCGGAGCGGGGTATTGCGAGGTCCACTCGCTCCGCACCTGACCAGCCAAATGACGCCACAGTTTGTCGCGATTTTCGGGGCGCACCAAGATAATGACCATGTAGTTCAATTAATATTGTGTTACTTGATCCAATTCTGTACATGGGTAATTACTAATCTATAAGTATAGCAGTGGCGGCTGGCGGATAATTGTTATGGGTTTTGTCCTTTTTTATTAGGGGGGGGAGGGGATAAAAGACTGCTTGATATCAAAGAAAACTGTATTCAATTGCGCGGTAAAACGGATGTACCTCATTCATCCCGAATGCCGCAGTTCAGAGAACATCACAGTGTCACTGGATCACCGGATTAAATAGTTAGGCTACATGAAAACCTTCACAAGAACAAAACAACATAAGTTATAATACGAGTGCGAGAAAGAACCGTGAGTGTCACAAGTATGCGCAACATTGCAAGACATAAGTTAGTATCGGCAGTTGACGGAGCATCTCAGATGTCTCCATCCACTCCTCGGCTCCCTTGTTGCAATCAGCGGAGAACGACCAGCCGAGTTAACTGTTGGGTTAGGACCTACTCGGTCTAGCATCTCATCCATACCCTTCACTATTGAGATCTGGTCGGTGCTCGGGCCTGGCTCCTAGCCGGTTGGCGCGTTTCGCTTTCTCAGACATTTCACAGTAACTTTCTATAAGATTTCCTGAATTTATTAAAGAACAGAATTATGAAATCCTATACATATAAAAGGAAACGTACAGCTTTTATTACTAAAAATATTATTACGGTATTAATTGTTTTTCTTGAATTAATCTGGTCGTTGTGCAATACTGCAACCTTATTACTGACCACCACTGAAGTATAGGAAGAATGTTGCACTGAACAAATTTTTATTTGTACAGATTTTTAACAATGGACTGAATGAAGTCTTGCAAGTTTCTTTAAGAATTTCACATCTAGTTTCATTGGATGAACGTTAATGTAGGCCTATTTTAAAAGTTTTAATCTAATGTAAAATGATACGTGCTAGAGAGTATTTTTAGAAATTGTTCGCATAAGGACTGTTGAAGGTGCATATGCCGAAAAATTTATCCACCCTGTAAATAATATAATATTAATTCTAAATGAAAGTAGAACGCGGTTTATACTCTTGCATCAGCATTGAAATGAGGAAACCTGGTCAATACTGCACTTCATATAAGTTAGGCTATGTGCTAAAGTACATAAATATGTGTTTTTATTTATTGCTCTTTTTATAAACGGTTGCTATGTTCTGACAGTGCTTGCGTCTCATTGAACTGTCAACAAGGCGTACCCGAGCGGCACACACTGTTGATAAAAAAAAAATCATCGGGACGTGTTATGCTGCAACCATTGTAAAAAACCATTGATCTGAATGCGTTAGGCTATAACCATTGTCAAAAAACATTGGATTAGACAAAAGGAAGGTTAGAATGGTCGGGTGTAGGTGCGGCCTAGGCGCACGCAGCTATCGGGGCATGGTCGATACAAAACCAATTGATCTGGGCGAGTTAGGCTGTAAACATTTTCAAAACCACAGTTATGCGGGGGAAAAAAACAAATTTATTACAGTTGATCATAGAACCGCCGATTGAAATTACAGATCGTTATGAGCCAATTTCAGCAATCTATGGTGAAAAAACGTTTCAATTCGGTACACGTTGTAATGAACTGAGTGGTGCGCACGAATGATGCGCACTAGAGACAACTGGGCGCTTCTTTGATTTTCATAGTACCATAAGGGCGAGGTTGGCAGAACTGTCATTTATTTATTGATTGGTGCCTTTATTGTGGCGAAGTTAGGGCTCTTACACTTAACCACACACAGTGCAACTTACATGAATACTCAAATATGATATACTTAACCTACCAAACTTAAATACTAGGAAAACTTAAATACTAGAATTAAATTAAATTAAATTGGTGACTGCGTGATATTAACTAAGCTATACAATTTAAATGACATACATTTTTAACAAAATTATACTATGGTCATTCACTCACACATTCATACACAAATTGTTCTAGTTGGCCTACGATTCAAGAGGAAATCTTTACATGCACGTTTTGAAAGTTGTTAGGGATGTACAATTTCTAACGTCACGAGGACACTTATTCCAAATTCTAGTTCCCGACATGAGGAAAGAGTTACTGAAGGCAGATGAATGATGTAGAGGAATTGCAATTATAGATCCAGATCGTGTGTGACGATCATGAAAGGAAGAAAGAAAACTAAAATTACAAGAGAGATAGTGAGGTGTACTTTCATTGAGAAGTCGATAGATGAGGGTACATATGCGCAGGTTTCTTTGTTGTTCTACTTTTAGCCAGGAAAGTAGATCATAAAAATGAGAAACGTGTGAGGAAAATTTCAAGGAGAAAATAAACCTAATGCAGGAATTTAAAGCTCTGTTTTGATGACGATTGATTTGAACAATAGCGCTGACAGCTGTAATTTTCGCTATATAAGTCGTGATCCTATTTGGGATGGCTGGGTGGATCACAGACAGTGGAGGAAGAAATATAAATTAAAACATCGCTCCCGGATTTATTTCTCATCGTTTCATAAGGTATTTTGGCAGATTCATGTATTGTAGAGAATTTCATCGTTCGTTCTATCTTCATTCAGAGCTACCGTTGATTTCAATTTGAATCGTCACTACTGAACCTCATATGCGTGCTCAAGTCCGTAAATATGTGTTTTTATTTATTGCTACTGTATTTTAAAAACGGCTGCCATGTTTCGACAGCGCTTGCATCTCGTTCAACTGTGATCAAGGCTAACTCTAGCGGCACGCACCGGGGTGCACATATTGTTCCCAACGTGTGAGATACAAAATCACTGTTGATAAAAAGAAGTGGGATACAATATCACTGTTGATCAAAACAAAATCATCGGGACGCGTTAAGCTGTAACCATTGTCAAAACTCATTGATCTGGGCGCGTTAGGCTGTAACCATTGTCAAAAAACATTGGATTGGACAAAACGAAGGTTAGAGTGGTCGCGTGCAGCTAGCGGGGCATGGTTCACACAAAACCATTGATCTGGGCGCGTTAGGCTGTAACCATTGTCAAAAAACCATTGGTTAGGTCAAAACGAAGGTTAGAATGGTCTGGGGGTAGGTGCGGCCTTGGCCGAGCGCAGCCAGTGGGGTACGGTTGACACAAAACCATTGGTCTGGGCGCGTTAGGCTGTAACCATTGTCTTGAACCATTGGATTGGACAAAACGAAGGTTTGAAGGTAGGGTGTAGGTGCGGCCTTGGCAGCGTGCGCTTCATACAAAACCATCGATCTGGACGCGTTAGGCTGTAACCCTTGTCAAAAACCAGTGGTTAGGACAAAACGAAGGTTAGAATGGTCGGGGGTAGGTGCGGCCTTGGCCGAGCGCAGGCAGTGGGGTACGGTTGACACATACCCATTCATCTGGACGCGTCAAAAAACATTGGATTGGATAAATCGAAGGGTGTTGGTGCGGCATTGTACCATAAGGGCGAGGTTGGCAATACCGGTTTGATGATTGATGTGGACAATGGTGGCCACAGCAGGAATTTTGCCTATATAAGTCGTGATCCTATTTGGGATGGCTGGGTGGCTCACAGACAGTGGAGGAGGAAACATCTTTTAAAACATAATTCCCTGATTTATTTCTCATCATTTGCTAAGGTATTTTGGCTAATTCATGTACTATAGAAAATGTTATCGCTCGTTCTACTTTCATTCAGTGCTACCAATATAATAGGGAATACAACAATTTTGTATTGAAAAGTGGAAAGGATCTTTTGAAAAGGCTATATTTATTTAACTAGTGAAGGATAGATATGGACATCTTTTAGTTTTTTTCTATTTTTATTTTTTACAAAACACCACAGTTTGTGTAACATAGAAAATATGAGAACAACATGTTTTTGCAGATGACTCACCGTATTCTGTTCAAAACAAACTGGGAATTAGCATGTTTTATGTATTGTCGGGTATGCCATGCCTGATATTGTAAATATTGCAATATGAAAACTACTCTAGGGTTACTCTATATCAAGTGTTTGTTTCTAAATTATTACCACATCATCATGCCCCTATATGAATCATCAACAACAACAAGTTTCCTCTTTTGTAGAGACTCATGACTGCTGCTCTGTTCCATTTCAGTAGGTAACCTTTTTTGTCATAGGCATGCCATTACTAGCCTGTTTTCTTATCACGGATGAAAACTTTCTGTGGCTAGTTGTTGTTGTTGTTGTTGTTTATTGTTGTTGTTGTTGTTTTGTTAGTGGGTTAGGACATCACTGTCATCATCCATGTGTACTTGGATATGGGTAGAATGTGTATGTGTGTATTGTTATGCTAGAATTGGGAAGGTTAGGTATTGTAGTTTTGAGGGTAGGAACTACGAGGTCATCTGCCCTTGGGAAGGAGGTGACCATGGTCTTCTGCTAGGAACAATCCCAGCATTTACCTGGAGGAGAAAGGAGAAATCGAACCCACTTCTTCTCAGTTCTGTTTTGACTCATGAGGCTGAGTGAATTTCATTTCATACTCAAATCAGAATTATATTTTTAGGGGCAGATTACCTCGTAATTGCGCCCCTTAAAACAACAATAATCAACAATAACTAACTAGAATTATATTTCTCGGCAGAGATGGGAATCAAACCTGGACCTTTGGACAGATATAATTGACTATACTGTAGATATTAATTTCTGTTTTAACTGTTACAGATTAATTGGTTATTTGTGTATGTGTCTTTTCTTCTCGTTGTGTAGTCGACATCTCGCGTTAAAATTGGTTGAATATTTTTCAAGTTTTCTATTGAATTCTTCTATATATCGCATTTATTGAGACATCAGTGTTTTCGGTCAATTTCACACTCGCAAGGTTCGAAATGCATACTTATCGATTATGATCGAAAACGTCGATTTATTAGATAGTGTAATGTATCGATCGCATCAACTTCTGACCATATGTTTCATTTATGGTTACGTTATTTATTTATTTATTTTCGTCTGTAGAACGTAATTTGATACATAAACACTCAGTCGCGTTTCCTCACAGCTTGTTCATAGCAGCAGCGCTGGGTAGCACGCTCGCTGACGGCCGGAAGGCTATGACGTCATCAATCGTATTGCAAGGCTTTCTCTCTAGGTGGTGTTGGAAGTACTCAGAGTTTGCTCGGAGAGCGATTTGTTCCCGAGTAACAATAAGAAGAGATGCTCGGTACAGCTACGTTCTGTAGGCTATGTGGCTATGTGGAATGTAAATCGCATACGATTTACCTCAAGGTTTGGATGCCCCATTACAAATATTCCTACAATAAATAATCGTCAAACTGCCGTTCTTTGGTGTGAAAATATTCATTATATTATATTTGCTGAAAACAATTACGATTTATTAAATCTTCATACTTTTGCTGTATTCTTATTAAATGTAAACACTCGATGTACTGTCGGCCATGCGGCTATGTAGAATCTATATCGCATCAACAAACACTCCAAACAACGTAGGAATTTAGTATATTAACACGGACTACTAACAATAATTGAAACTTCGTTGGTCTAAACGTATCACAGGGAGAAACGCCTTTAATATACCTACTGCAAACCTAATTTTTAATCGCGCCTATACATGGCAGTGCGCTCTATCGGCCAAAAAAATGCCATTTTCAATAACACCGCTTGCAAGGGTTCACTAACTGGCCGGTATAGAGCGCAACTCGCACCGCATACGGTTTCAGTATTTAAAATGCCTTAATATCAAACATTGATAGTAGTCGGCATTGCCGGTATTATGTTTCTGCACAATGGCTATTCAAATATTAACCCACATAACGGTAATGCAGTCATCAATATAATAATAATAAATGTTGAGGTTATACGAGAATTGAGCAAGCCTTCATGAAGTATTGCCAAGTGGAAATAAGTCACCATCTTGTGCATCTTATTTTCGTAGTCGAATAGAGGCGTGTGACTGTGAATCTAGAAATGTCGAGATCGAATCCCGGATTGAGTATATATTTTTGCTACCAGATTATCATTTTTAACGATATTTATCATATCAATATGACTCATTTTAACAGAATCCATATGAAATTACGTGTTGGTCTGTGAATCAAGAGGTCCTGTTTATAAGGAATTTAAGGTTATGAGCGGTGTCGCGTCTATTAATCTAGTTGATCCATATCGTATTCTTTATTTAGGCTAGTGCTGGTGGAAGCTACAAATCATCTAATAAAATGAGTTCCGTATTATAAACTACAATATCTGTAAAACACTCCCTTTTACAATAGATTAATATTTGTGCCAATAATAGTATAAAATACCGGTGTATCAACAACTTCACGTGAGGTTTCTTCTATATCAGATGTTACACATCATATGCGACTACTGTAAGGCTTGATTTTATTTTTATTTTATTTTTTTTCGTTTTTTGATGTGTAACATATTTCCGCTCGGTTGCTGGATAGTTTTGTGGGAGTGATTTTGAAAATTGGGGACGGAAGTGAATCGGGCGAAAGTGGATCGAACGGAAGTGGCTCGGACGGAAGTGAAGACGCACTGCCAGAAAAATGGGACCGAAGTGAATCGGGCGGAAGTGAATCGAACGGAAGTGGATCGGACGGAAGTGAAGACGCACTGCCAGCTGGATGTACAATTGAAAATGTGTGTATTGGAAACAAGGCAGTGTGTGCTCTGTAGCCCGAGAATGTTATGGCAATACAGTAGGCGGTGCATTTAGCAGGCACTGGATTGACGAGCACAGTGGCAAATGTTTCACCAACTTTCATTTGTCATTGAGCAGTTTATGAAGCTTCACGTTCAAGGTTGAATAGCACAAGGGGTAGGACAAAGACGACAAATGACATTCAAGTAAGCGGCATTATTGTCAAGCTGTGGGTGCGTAGTCAAATATTAAATGCATAAAAGAATGTTGTTATATGAGTGGAATAAAAGCTGTATTTTCATCATATCTGAGACTAGGTCATTTCATGATTGTAGGAAGCCATGTTTTGATTGTTTACGACGAACTGTATGAGAGCCTTGAGAATAATGAATGCTATAGTTACTGAGGAATGTGCTCACAGTATTTGAGAGTACTGTCGACGCTGTGTGTCACTTTGTTATTATGAATTATTAATGTAAAAGGAAGAAAGGAAGCTTGTAGTTTTGCGTGTCCGTTAATCTCACGATCATGATCCACGGTACCTCCCTTTTACGTGGAATGCGAACCACAGGACATGGCATTTCGATTCGAAAATCTCACATGTATTGACCGGGAATCAAACCCGGTCTACCTTGGTGAGAGACTAACAGCTTGACCGCTGCGCCACAAATGTGACAGTAGCATATCTCCAATTCAATCTATACATTCATCATAGTACCAGTATGAAAATGGAGTGTAAATTAACATTTTAAGAATGTCCAAGCTGTGTAGTATACGAGTAGGATAACATGTCAGATGTTACACATTATATGCCACTACTGTAAGGCTCGTATCTTTTTTTTCTGCATTCTCTCCATGCAAACGCCATGATAGTACCTTATTCAAGTCCTGTGGCACCTACCCCATCCCCCACCCTAATAATTGCAGCTATACTCACTACTACAGTCATCACAGACACACAGGTTATGAGACAAATTGAACACACACCCAAGTACATGGGGCTGCTGACAAAGATGACCCAAGACCCAAAAGCGAATTAACATCAAATCATTTTATATTCATGGCGTGTCATGCCAACAGCACTAAGCAGACTAACAGCATTATTCCATGCCACGGGTTCACATCGTGCCTTAGTGACTAGCATTCCTGGCTGTCACCTCGGAGGCCTGGATTCTATTCCCGACTCTGCTAAGAAATTTTATTCTGGTCTGAGGACTGGAACGGGGTTAGCCTCGTGTGGTAGAACTGAGAAGAGGTGGGTTCGATTTCTACCTCAGCTATCCTAGAAGTGGTTTTGGGTGGTTTCCCACTTCGCTACTTTAGGCAGATGCCAGGATGGTACCTAAATTAAGGCCACGGCTGCCTCTTAACAAACCCTAACCCCAATTACAAATGCACACGCCAGAATTTCTATTAAAATGGTACAGGTTATCAGACAGATACAGACTCCATACATACCAAAGCACACTGGCTACGTGACCACGATATTGCAAGGCCCATATATGAATCAATAAAAACAAAAACAACCTCTATGCCGCGGGGAGTCCATGTTACTTCACACATTGCACACGTTTGTGAAACTCTGCTATACTGTAGAGTAGGGGTTCTTAACCTTTTTACTATCACACCTCCCTTAAAAGTAAACTTAAAAATTAGGGGCAGATGACCTCGTAGTTCCGCCCCTTAAAACAACAATAACTAACTAACTAACTAACTAACTAAACTTAAAAATTCACCTCCCCGCCTCTTTCAGTAAGTACACTGACCGGCAAAAAAAGTGGAACAGTAATTTAAAAGGTATAAAATTAAGGAAAAAGGAAGATTGTAGTTTTACGTGACCGTGAATCTTGTGATTATGAGCCACGGGACCTCCTTTTTACGTGGAATCCGAACCACAGGACATGGCATTTCACTTCGAAAATCTCACATGCATTGACCGGGAAGGTATAAAATTAGCCATGATAAAGATGTAATCACATTTTAAAAGCTTTTCACGCATTAGGACACACATCTGAAACATCCGTGAAAAGAAATTGACATTTCTTAGGGTGGTTTATTACCACCAATTACCCCCAATCTTCGATGAGCCTAACAAGCTGTCATGGACGCTAAGGGTGGAAACACTCGTTTTAGTGACCAGTGTTCCCGTGCAGTGCAGTGCAAACATTAACACTGTTTTGTTTGGCAAAAAAAAACAGCCCAAAAGAACATTAGTAAAAAATAGAAAATTGTTAGATTTGTGAAATGTAACGAAATTTGTGAGTTAAAGCGTGTTGTAAAACATGTTTCAGTATTTTCTGTAGTCAACCATCTAACATTTACATGAATAATGCAAATATTGGAAAACCGATACATTTTAGTGGAATAAATTAAGAAATTACATAAAAAATTGAAGTGTTCCACTTTTTTTGCCGGTCAGTATATTTAATAAGGGATCAATATTATATACTGTACTGTAATTAACATTTTTTTTCTTTACCTTTTCGGATGGTTGCACAAACTGAACACAAGAACTGTTTCAACCATTTGAAGTGAATCAGGTCTCGTCAATAGCGTGGCTTTTTGTTCCTGGCTATAAGATAGGCCATTTTGTAGGAGGCTTCAAGCAGTGGCTTTTGGGACCATACAAAACCTAACTTCGGCAACGTACCTGATTATCGGTATTAGAATCGATCTCTCTTCTGTTTAAGTTACTCCAGCGACTCTCCAGAGCTCCTCGGGTGTACCTTACTGAAATGATCCTGGAGGCCTCATATTACCATTGCAAATAATTTTGGCACATAAGAAACACTGCGGTTTTTCAATTCCATCACGACCAAGGTTGCATGTGAACCCATATTTAACTTATTCATCACTGTACTTCCTTTTCTTTGACATTTTATTTTCTTAAGACACAGGACTGTAACTTACAGTTTTGGTAGTAGTGTAGATAATAATGAAACAACTTCCAACTTTAAGTAGTCAAGACAAACTGTTGTTGAGTAAATTTAACGAATTAAAAACAGTCTTGTAAAAATGCATTATTACACTCATTCAGATTGTGCATTTCAATAAAGAGAAATACTAAGCATTCTTACTTGAAGAAATCCATTGTTGTAGCAAATCAAACTATGTAGGCCTACTTATCTCATTAGATCTACTGTTGTGATCAGAATAGTTTGTATAAAGAAGAAACTCTTATAACTTGATGTTTTACGTTCAGACTGGTGTAAATTCTGGAAATAAATATGACAAAATAATATAGAAGGACAATCAAACCCAGGGCCGTGGAGAGCGGCGACGGGCCCTGGGGATGGAATCTCCCAGGCCCCCCTTTATAACCAAATTCTGTAAATTTAAATTATAATCCTCGTAAATTTGCACAAACTGTTTTTGCACAAAATGTTCATCATGAAATCAACTACAAGAACATAAAAATCAGCAAGCAATAATAATAATCATCATCATCTTCCTTTTCCGTCTCCAGGTTTCCGGGTGCGGTAGGCAAGCACTCGCCACTGCTTTCTGTCATTGTACAACTTCCGTTCTACAACTTCTTCCCATTTCAGCCCATTTTTCTCCACTTCTGATTTCACGGTCTCAATCCATCGTTTTCTGGGTCTTCGCCTCGCTCTCTTCCCTTTTAGTTCTCTATTGAAGTAATAATAATAAGAAGAAGAAGAATTGTAGCATGCTGAGCTGCTATGCCCAAGATCGCGGGTTTAAACCCGGCCGAAGTCGGCGGATTTTTAAAAGCGTTGAAATCCTTCATTATGCCTTTATTTGGAGAGGAAGTAAAGCCAGCGGGCCCATGTCATGCAGATTTATGGTATGTAAAAGAACCTACCACTTCAATTTGTAGTGTTGTAACGTGTTTTTCGAGGGGTTTTATGCAACTGGCATAAGTCAGTAGGAAGCCATTCTATATTTATTTACGCGGCAAATTGTTCAGCCAAGAGAACTTTTCATGTTAATTTATTATTATTATTATTAATTTATTATAATTATTATTTAGATATTTTCGGAGCATTTTATAAAAATTATTAGCATTCAGATAGGTTTTCTATGTATTAGAAAACGCTATCAAGCAAATTATTACGAACGACGATATCATAGAAAATTATCTGATTACGGAATTTTACGGTTTTTTGTCAGTTAGGGTATATCGAGAGACGTGACTCACTGGGATTTCAAATACAAGCTGATTCCTGTCGAGAAGCATGACGCAATCTTGGGTCGCAAGGTCTAGAAAAGGCGAATTGTCGAAACGGAACTCTCGCGCGCCGAGTATAATGAGGCAGAGGAGGGGAACTGGCGGCGTGCTCAGCCAATCAGCGGAGACAACGTAAGCTGGAAGTTGAGACTGGAGTGGGGGAACCGACAGGTGAATATATCGTTCGACGCGCCGTGAGACGAGGACAATCTGTGAAATAATTGACGAGTATGGGTGCGCGTGCGAGTGGCTCCGATGTTCGGTGGAGTTAAGGAGAATCTGTGTAGAACTTGCAGTGTACGGTCGCAAGTGCGTGTCGCTGCGATGTTCAGTGGAGTTAGCGACGAACTTTTGTAAAACGTAACCAGTGCGGTTTTACGAGAGTTTGGGTCCGATGTACGGACCATAGAATTATCTAATCTACCAGAATATCAACATATAACGAAGAAGATGGCGACGTCCAGGAGACTGTGGGAAGCACACAGCATCATCAAGAACGAGGGAAATGCTTTGGCAATTTCCAGGGGTAAGCGCTAATGACGCAGAAATACGCAATCTCTCATTTTTCTTTGTTTTATATTTCATAATTCAGTAACTTCATAGCTTGGAAATAAGAGTAAAATCAATTTATCAGACTCCGTTTTCACGTAATTTTCTATCGGTAATATTCAAATCACAACGCTCCAATTTAAATGTTAAACTTATTATTATTAATTTTGCTATACTTGTTTTATATAATAAATTCATTTCTTTTACAATGCAATCTTTGCTTTCAGTAGGTAGCATTAGATATAGACCAATTCCTTCTCCTGATACAATTGTTTGTTGGGTTAATGATCAAATCATACCACGATCTGAGTGAATAGAGTCTTGAATGTGTTCTGCCAGAGCTAGACGTTGTTAAATATAAATTTAGATTTCAACATTGCATTGAGGTCTTGGCGCCCATTAAAACAACATAGCTTAGGCAAAGGTAAACAGTTACATTTCTCACCCAACAGTGTGGGCTAGCAAAACCATTACATTTGTCGCTACCAACATGGGGCACTAATAACCATTACATTTGGCGCCCAACGTGGGGATGAAAACCTAATAACATTTGTGGAAGGAGAAGGGTATATATTTCTGTGCCTGTATTTTGGGGGTTATTTGTCTGTATCAGTGTATATCATTATGGGGGATGAGAAAGAAAGACAGATGAGGTTACGTAGTGGTCATCAACGGGAGAATGATGATACGAGCAGTATGTCGAGTGATGGTAGTACCGGGGTAGCGGAGGTAAATCCCGATACTGAAACAGGGAGTGTAGGGGGTCAACCAGAATTAAAAACTTTACTTCTCGAGTTCATGTATCAGAACAAAGTTAGTAGTGATGCCTTAAATGCAAAATTAGAACAAAACAGTAGGGAAAATAAAGAAAGTACAGATGCCTTAAATGCTAAATTAGAACAAAACAACGCAAAACTGGAACAAAACAACGCTAAATTAGAACAAAACAGTAAGGAAAATAGAGAGAGTACTGAAACTTTAAATGCTAAATTAGAACAAAACAGTAGGGAAATGAGTGACAAATTCGAACTGATTAGAGGCGAGATCAGGGGGGTGATGGAAGAAAAGGCTAAAGAGATTATTGCAGATGTAGACAGAAAATTAGGAAAAGTACAGGAGGAGTTGGAAATTAGAATCAGTACACAGGCTGAAAATTTAAAAGAACTAGTGCAACTGGAAACACAGCAGGTCAAAAAGCAATTGGGGGGAGAAATTGACAAAATTCAGGTAGCTACTAAAGAGGTTAAGGAACAGCTGGGGGGTAGAATTGAGAAAGTCCACTCGCAAATAGTTGCAGAAGTAAATGATTTAAGAGAGAGTAATAGAGAGAGCATTAGCAAGATTGAGGAGAAACAAGCAAAGCTATATGATAAAGTAGAAGAATCAGAAGGAAACATTAAATTAACAGTAAACAGTATTGAGAGGAAGGCTGAGGAGAAAATCGCAGAATTAGAATTAAAATTAAAAGCTAGGATCAGGCAAGAAAATAGTCAGAATAGGCCAGTTTTTGTGAATAGCACACACAGGGAGGTAGAATTGGGTAAGTTCAGCAATCGACAGGGGTGCCCAATGGAGTTCATGAACACTATAGAAAATAAATTCGGGGAGAGGTTGGAAAATGGTAGTATTGAGTGGTGCCAGGTAGTTGAAATTTTAGAACAAGTGTTTGTGGGGGAAACGAGGAATTGGTTTGCTGTCTACAGAGACAAGTTTACTGATATTAATGATTTTAAAATGAAATTCTGTGAAAAGTTCTGGAATGAGGTTATTCAGTCGCAGCATCGTGAGGGAGTAGTGTGTGGTAAATATAACCCTAAAGGAAGCTCCACCATGACCGAATACTTTTTAGGGCAGGTATTAGTGTGTAAATATCTGGATGGCTTGAAGGAGGAAAGTGATGTGGTAAGGTTGCTACTTAGGCACTTTCCCTATAGGATCAAGGAGGCTGCTTGTATCCAGAATGTAAAGACTATATCACAAGTAGAAAATTTGTTAAGCACATTTGATGCACTAGGGAGAGGGGGTTATGAGGACAATTTCAACCGGAACCAGGGTAATAATAATAATAGACCTAATGAAGCCAGGCATCAAGAAGTTCAAGGGAACGGTGGCGAAGGGGCCAACGCTCAAAATAGAAATAATAATAATCAGCTATATCAGAACAGAGGAAATGGCTATGGTAATCAGTATCAAGGGAGGAACAATGATTTCAGGGGAAATCAAGGGAGGAACAATGATTACAGGGGAAATCAAGGGAGAAACAATGATTTCAGGGGAAATCAAGGGAGAAATTATAATGACAATAATTACAACCAGAATAGGGGTCAAGGAAGAGGACAGCCTAGTGGTAGTAATATACAGCCAAACAATGACAACACAGCCCAGAACAACCAGACCAGTTTAGTAGTTAGTAGTACTACGGCCAGCTGTAGCGGTTCTTTAAACGCGAACCAGGCTGCGAAGTAAGGTCAGAATCTCAGTCTGTAGCATGCCCTGTCCATACAATTATACAGGAACCCTATGACCTAAATGTAAGAAATGAATTATTACATGAACTAAATGATGAAGGTATTATTCAGGAAGTGGTTAGTAAGAGCCCCATAGTTAAATTTAACGTGTCCGAGGCGTACACAGATGTTTTAATTGATAGTGGTTGTATGAAGAGTTGCATAAGTAGTGCATTTTATGATAAAATGAAAGGAACTGGAGTAAATTTTGAGGAGATGCCAATTAAAAGCACTTTTGTTATCACAGCTGTTGGGAAGAGGTCTAAAGTAATTTCTAAGCAAGTTTTAGTAGACATTAAAATTAATAATCATGTAGAGAAGCAGATTTGCCTTGTAATTCCAAATTTAGTATTCAGTGTTATCTTGGGTTCAGAGTGGCTAAGTAGAGTGTCTGGTAACTTATGTTATGATGTAGGGAGTTTGAAATTTAAATGGGGAGATTCTGAAGTAGAAGTAGCGTTCAATGACCATATTCAGAGAAGTAGTATTGTAGGTGTGATGTGTACTTTAAATGAGATATCGCCAGCCGTAGAGCGGGGTTCTCCATGTTTTGTGGGCAGTGTGATTACGAACGGAAGTCTAGAGGACTCGTTACGTGAAGCTGCATTTCAGGGAAATATAGAGGATGAACAGTGTGTTCGGCTCTATGATGTGTTATTGTGTAATAGGAGAGTTTTTGAGGATCGCATTGGTATGGCCAATTGCTATACACATTCATTGAACGTTATTGATAGGTCAGTATTCACAGGACATAGATATCCTGTACCTTTCGCTTATCAGAGTGCAGTTGAGGCACAAATTAACCAGATGCTTGAAGATGGGATTATTGAGCACTCGAACAGTCCATATGTTAATTCTTTGATCACGGTACCCAAGACCGACGGCACAGTTCGTATTTGTTTAGACGCTCGTTTGGTTAACAGTAGAATTAGTTCAGATCAGCTGAAATCTATGTCAATAGAGGAATTAATGCAAACATTTGAGGGGAAGAAGTATTTCACTTGTGTAGATTTGAGTTCCAGTTTTTGGCAAGTGCCACTTATGTACGAAGATAGACCATTTACAGCTTTTAGTCATAAATATAATCTTTATCAATTTTGTAGAACACCTTATGGGTTAAAGAGTAGTTCAGCTGCTTTAATTAGGGCTTTAAACATCGCATTAGGGGATGACACAGGAGAGTTTGTAACCATTTACATAGATGATATGGTAATTAGTTCACGCAGTTTTGAGGAGCATCTACATCATTTAAATATAGTTTTTCAGAAGTTAGATCAGGCAGGGTTCACTTTGAAGCTGTCTAAGTCGTCATTCTGTCAGTCAGAAGTGACATTTTTAGGTCATAGAGTGTCGAGTAGAGGTGTAACACCAGAAGAAAGTAGGGTTAATAAGATACTTAACGCAGAGGTGCCACAGAATGTTAAACAGTTAAAAACTTACCTGGGAATTTGCAACTTTTTCAGGAGGTTCGTTCTTAAATACTCAGGGTTGGTAGAACCATTCAGGGAATTGCTTAAAAGTGGGACTCGGTGGAGATGGGAGTCCAAGCATGATCAGGCTTTTAGAGCGCTGAAGGAAGGTTTTGAGAAAGCTGTAGTGCTGAAATATCCGTTAAAAGATAAGGAATATGTGGTTATGACAGATGCTTCACATATAGGCATTGCTGGAGTATTATGTCAGAAAGATGATGAGGGTAATCTGTGCATTGTATCTTTAGCCTCGCGAGGACTGACTGCAGCAGAGAAAAGATACACGATTACTGAGTTAGAGCTTTTAGGTATTGTTTTCAGTTTAGGGAAATTTAGAATGTATTTAGTAGGGGGGAAATTTGAGATCCACACAGATCACCATGCATTACTGTATATGAGGACTTGTAAACTCAGTTCTAACAGAGTTAGTAGGTGGATTCTTGCTCTGCAGGAATACGAATTCACAGTAAAATATATTAAAGGTAAAGATAACATTCTTGCAGACATGCTATCGAGGGACACTAATTTATGTAGGGATTATCCTGTGGTTAAAGCAGAGGACGGTATTTTAATATGTGCATGTGTGGACAGTAGCAACAGGGCATCGTTACAGACACTGAGAAATATGCTAGGTAGAGCAACGTGATGACGTTCATTTAAGGGAGCCACTTGCAAGGTTGGAAGCAGGTGACGCAGGGCCCATTTATAGTTTCCAAACGTATTGGCAAAACAGCATATGTGCTGGAGAATAGTGAGGGAAACAGATTATACGGAACGTATAATATACATAGTCTACGAAAATATGTGTCATAAAGTGAGTGTGTTTAGCTGGCGAGCCAGCCTATCAAATGAGTAAGTGTGGTATTTGGTGCGTGGGAGGAGTTGGTCTTCCAGGCAGGCGTATCAGAAGTCACACAGGGGGGTAGTATGTAAGTAAATGAGAGTTTTTAAGGTACAGGGAAATATGACGGGATTGTCGGATGCTGTTGAGCACTAAATTGTCTCGATGCACCAAGGCCATTTTGGCAGCGCTGATGGGTTCCCATTTATCTCCAAGAGATGGGGGAGCGCTTGAATAGGGCTTGTTAGCTTAAGGCGTCCACGAGATAAAAGATGGGCCATCAGAATGCGAGACAGTCCTTCATGAAACTCATACATATCAGCACACGTGATTTCTGTTTACGGCCTCGCCATGTAAGATTTGTAAGTGTGTAATTTAAGATAATTTGTACAATGGTATTATTTGTGTGAGGAGAAATGGTCTGTGTTGAGAACTAGTATTAAGTAGAATATGGCGTACGGGAACTTAACAAGACAGGGCGATTACGGCACAGAAATATTTGGTGTTATATGTAATGCACATTTACTGTTTTTTTTTAGAAGTCAATATTAATTCAATCTACTTTAAAGAGAGATTAAGTATTATGGTCACGAGGCGCAGCCACAATAGTGTGATCGTGTGCTCAGTGATAAGTGGAATTAAATGTCACCATAAGGAGGGGACCTCCAGTGAAATTAGGAAGTTCTATGGTGATATAAATATATCAGAACACCTTCAATGCGTGTGATATGACATCATAAATACATAGTGCTCACACATTAATTATGTCTATTTCTCCAACATAGAGAAATTTGAGAGGCGGAAATATCCGTGGAACACTATTCCATATGTAAAACATTGGACTGGTTGCAAAGTGCAATCCATAGTGACAACAAACTTTGACGCAAAGTGCGTGAAGAAAAATTATGAGTGTACATATCTGTAATTTAGGGTGATTTCATTTATGTAATATGTATTTTGGATGGGGTTTATTAACGTGTCTGGGATAATCGGATAATGGACCGTCGTCACGGTAAATCATCCGATGATCCGAGGCGAATATGTAACGTGTTTTTCGAGGGGTTTTATGCAACTGGCATAAGTCAGTAGGAAGCCATTCTATATTTATTTACGCGGCAAATTGTTCAGCCAAGAGAATTTTTCATGTTAATTTATTATTATTATTATTAATTTATTATAATTATTATTTAGATATTTTCGGAGCATTTTATAAAAATTATTAGCATTCAGATAGGTTTTCTATGTATTAGAAAACGCTATCAAGCAAATTATTACGAACGACGATATCATAGAAAATTATCTGATTACGGAATTTTACGGTTTTTTGTCAGTTAGGGTATATCGAGAGACGTGACTCACTGGGATTTCAAATACAAGCTGATTCCTGTCGAGAAGCATGACGCAATCTTGGGTCGCAAGGTCTAGAAAAGGCGAATTGTCGAAACGGAACTCTCGCGCGCCGAGTGTAATGAGGCAGAGGAGGGGAACTGGCGGCGTGCTCAGCCAATCAGCGGAGACAACGTAAGCTGGAAGTTGAGACTGGAGTGGGGGAACCGACAGGTGAATATATCGTTCGACGCGCCGTGAGACGAGGACAATCTGTGAAATAATTGACGAGTATGGGTGCGCGTGCGAGTGGCTCCGATGTTCGGTGGAGTTAAGGAGAATCTGTGTAGAACTTGCAGTGTACGGTCGCAAGTGCGTGTCGCTCCGATGTTCAGTGGAGTTAGCGACGAACTTTTGTAAAACGTAACCAGTGCGGTTTTACGAGAGTTTGGGTCCGATGTACGGACCATAGAATTATCTAATCTACCAGAATATCAACATATAACGAAGAAGATGGCGACGTCCAGGAGACTGTGGGAAGCACACAGCATCATCAAGAACGAGGGAAATGCTTTGGCAATTTCCAGGGGTAAGCGCTAATGACGCAGAAATACGCAATCTCTCATTTTTCTTTGTTTTATATTTCATAATTCAGTAACTTCATAGCTTGGAAATAAGAGTAAAATCAATTTATCAGACTCCGTTTTCACGTAATTTTCTATCGGTAATATTCAAATCACAACGCTCCAATTTAAATGATAAACTTATTATTATTAATTTTGCTATACTTGTTTTATATAATAAATTCATTTCTTTTACAATGCAATCTTTGCTTTCAGTAGGTAGCATTAGATATAGACCAATTCCTTCTCCTGATACAATTGTTTGTTGGGTTAATGATCAAATCATACCACGATCTGAGTGAATAGAGTCTTGAATGTGTTCTGCCAGAGCTAGACGTTGTTAAATATAAATTTAGATTTCAACATTGCATTGAGGTCTTGGCGCCCATTAAAACAACATAGCTTAGGCAAAGGTAAACAGTTACATTTCTCACCCAACAGTGTGGGCTAGCAAAACCATTACATTTGTCGCTACCAACATGGGGCACTAATAACCATTACAGTGTGTTGCCAAAATGTGTAAGTTATTTGGTTAGAAACGCTCTCAACTTCCAACGTTCTCCGCCGGGTGTCAGTTACAGTGGCTTCTTGTAGCCCAAATTGGAACTACTTGAAATTGAACTTGTTAGGTAGCCTACGGCATTCAATTGAAAAAGTCCTGATATGACCATTGTCTGCAATAAATAGGCTACTGTATAATAATATTTCAGTTATATATTCCACCAAATCTATGCTATATTTATTATCACAAGCAGAGCGTGAATTACTATCAATATAAATAAGTTAATGCTGGTATGTTAAATTTGCAACAGTGAAACTGGGGGAATGCACGCAAGAGTATTTGCAAATTCACACAGTGTTCAGATTTCAAGTTCTGCAGATCCTCTTTGATATCAATAAGTTTCTAACTTCAGTGATACTCGTAAACGCAATATGCTCGTTTGTCGTACACCAATTTTAAAAGAAAATGCATTTGCCGGACCGTAATTTCTTCGGTTTTACAGTACCAGTATTTAACTTGAGGAACAAATTCACATTGAAAGAAGCTGTTTTCCATGAACTCGGAAACAGGTGGGTTCGAATTCCATCGTCAGTGATTCTAAGCTTATTTTCCATGATTCATTATTTTAACCCTAGACTATAGCCAAAGGCTGTAGTTGCACCATCTTAGATTCATTTCCTCCCCAATTCTATCCCAAATTAATTAAAAATATATTATTAACTTCAGATATAGATTACCGGATATAGTTCTACACGCACAGTAAGTAAATCTATAATTATGTTATGTTTTACTTTTCTATTTTAATTGTAATACCTAGCTGTAAGTTGTATTTATAGAATTAAGTTTTCATATTAAGATAATCGAGTTAGGTGTAAACAGTTGTCCAATAAGATTGTATCTCTTAAGATCTGTTATTATAATAAGTTATAAATAGTTATAGTATTAGTATTATATACCTATTACTACTTTTATTTTATAGATGTAAATTCTGACGTGTCCTATATCAAAAATGTATTGTATACATGTATTTGATCAAATGGAATTAATAAAATCTATCTATCTAGAAAGGACTGATGACCACCACGTCCTCAGACCCAAAAATTAACGAACGGGAAGTTCAGTTCACTGAACTGCATGTCAAAAGAGGTGGAAAGGGTATACTGTACACAGTGCAGTACTACGACCTCTATGACATATGGCGTAATCTCTTTTCATAATGAAAACATGACTTTTACACAAAGTCAAGACTTATTTTAAAATTCGTTTTACATATAGTGTTTCTATGTTGACATTCTTAAAACTTGCTGCCCTTGAAGAATCACGCAACTGGGTCTAAGCCTAAACACTGGTAAGTGTTTTGGTTGAACGGCGATCACACATCTTTGTACATTAAACAAAGCAAAATATATTTTCAGAATTAACCACACGTATACAGTAGGCCTAGGCCCTTCATGGGATGTAGTGCAAGTTTTATTTTAATACAGTACTCATACGTAAGTCATGTAATTATGTGCTATCAGAAGATTGCATCTGATCAGTGATTTGTTTTCACAAAAGAAGAAAATGTGAATTTGAACTATATTTTGTAATTTGCAGTCAGTGGATATCTTATAATTTAATATTGCTTTGCAGCAAGCAAAACTAGAGCCAAGTTCTCCTAAAATCCCCAACCCTATCTATGACTGGTGACCATCAGAGGCGGATTTAAGCCAAGATTATGGGGAGTGGCCACACCGGGGATCTGGGAGATGGAAAATCACCAAGCTCCGGGTGGAGTCCGGGCATCCTCCTCCGGAAAATTTTGCAAAAATTAGGTTCAAATTATTGAGTTTTAGGCCATTTGGGTGATTAGTTTTGTGATACTTTGGAGTAAAAATTTGGTGACCATTGAAATTTAGTGGCTATAGGAATGACTCTCCGATATTGAAGTAAAATCTCTCGCACCTTCAAGAAAGACCCCGCGGTGTAGCTCACCAATGACCGTGATGGGAGTCTACAGCAAGTCTGCAGATCGGATGTTCGAATCCCGGTGCTGACAGCGGCTATCCTAAGTGTGTTTTTTTCCCTCCAGACAAATGCCAGGTTAGTACCTTATTTAACACCGCAGTCAGGAAGCCGAATCTTGCATTCCTGCCGCGGCTTCGTCAGGGCCCGGAGCCATTTCTAAGTCGTAGATAAAGAGAGCAACTCATTTTATGTTTAACAGTACTGAGACGTTAAAGCGTATCACGAAATGGCTTGATTCGCTAGGGAAAGTATCTCTTCGCGTCCCGAAAAATAAGTGCTTTGCAGATCTATGCTGCTCTTTGGAATAAACGGCGTAGAAAATGTCCAATAATAATAATAGCCACTGTACCAGCTCAAAACAAAATTGTATTTATATTAATATTTGACAATACTTCATCTTAATTTGCTTCTAAATTAAGCATAGTTCAAATATTTGGTCTTGGGAAAATCTGCGTGGTTGCCTACATGCAATATATTAATTTCCCCATCGCCATGCACACCACTAACGTTACTTATTGTTGTTTTAAGGGGCGGAACAGATACGTCATCTGCCCGTACCATTGACGTTCCTTGAGAGGAATTGGAAATCAAAGTTCAGTGACCTAGCTTAATTGTCATTTTTCTCCTGGGTAATTAAACACACAGTCAAGATAAATACCCGAATATTACCTTAGTTTCAGCCTTTGGATACATTTCGCAACTCTAGTACCAATAGTAATGCAGGTTTTCAACAAATCCCTTAATCAGAAATGATTTGAGCACGAACCCAAGTACCTAGGATTGTTGATAGTATTGAATGAACCAGTAATAATAATAATTATACTGCACCTAAACATATATATTATTCAAATGTTAGCATTGTTTTCTCAATTCAGTTTACGAGAAGATGAACAATATCCCATGCATTTCTTCTATCTACGTTTGACAACAGAATCATCCCACCCTTTCGCAAGATTTTTAGCCAGCAATGATAATATTTCACATAGTGTAAAATTGAATTACTAGGGAACGATGACCTCGCTGTTCCGACCCTTAAATCAACAATAACTATAAAGTGAATTACTTTCTGGACGCTACTTTAAAATGTATTTTACTTACCTGCCTGCACGGCATACGATACGTCCAGCTAGACAATATATTCATTTCAGACACTATCACCTCTAAATATCTAAGTTTGACGTGACGCACCAAACTTCAATCTATTAAGCTACCTGGCCTAACACACCAGGGCAGACCAGGCTCTCGTGGCCTTGGCGAAATAAGTCAAGGGATGAGAAAGTTATTTCAAGGATTGGTGCATAAGCCGAATAAGGTAAATTTAGAATCTGAGAACAATAAATAGTGAAGCCTCATCGCCTAAGTTGACCGCTTTGAGACAGTTGTTCTTCCCACAAGCGCTTTGTAAAGGAAAATTGTCCACTTGACAGAATAAGTTTTTTAATCCTTGTAACTCTGTTCACAGACAGTTCATTGCATTCACTAAATGATTGCCAATAGAAAATTCAAATCACCTAAAGGCAATAATAAATCAATGCCTGATTGGGCCCATCCTCCTAGGACGCCGGGCCCCCCTGGGAGGGTTGGGCCCCGGGGCACCAGCCCTGCCTGACTCCCCCTCCCCCCCCCCCCCCCTCCATCTCGTCGGGCCTGATCACACCTTCCCACTAACCTCTTTGCACCTCCCCAGGGGAGGCACACCTCACAGGTTAAGAACCTTTGCAGTACAGTTTGTGCATCTCTGCGCGCTGCCATTTGTATACCATGCTGTCAAAATACAATAGTGAATTGTAACTGACTACTTAAGATATAAGCAAAGCAGTTCAGGAATTAAATTCTCTGCATCAGTAGGAATCTTACGGAGAGAACAACGTCATAGTGCTTAAATTACTCTTGATAACCTCAAACGTAGTGACAATGCTAAAGAATTATGTTGTTATTGTTTCATTTTAGTGGTTGGGGCTGCTTGGTCATCAGCCCCTTGTATTTGTGAGTGTGTAAATATGTCTCATAAATAACTTGTGCTTCTGAGGTAACTATAGAAGTAATGTTACAAAGAGTTTAATGCCCCCCACTTGAACTGCTGGGGTCCTTAAGCCCATGTTGTAATGGAATTTTCATATATTTATATTTGAGACTATTAGTATTTCAGCGCCCAGTCTAGTCTGCAAGTATCTGTTTGCGAACAAGTTGTCTGCATGTTACCCTATTAGCAGTTAGCACTGTGGCCTCTTCTACTTCTAAACCTCTCACTTCGAAATTGTTGAACACTGAATCTAACAATCGTCTCCTATGTCCACCTCCGCTTCTATTACCCTCAACGGGGGAGTAGTGGTGCAGTGGTCAAGCTGTTTTCCTTTCACCAAGGTAGATAGGGTTCGATTCTCGGTCAATATATGTGTGATTTTCAAAGTGAAATGCCATGTCCTGTGGTTCAGATTCCACGTAAAAAGGAGATCCCGTGGATCAAGATCGCGAGATTAACGGTCACGTAAAACTACAAGCTTCCGTCCTTTCCATAGTTATTACCCTCAACAGCCGAACTCATTAACCTCTTAGGTAACATATCCTCCCTCATTCTCAACACGTGACCCCTCCATCCGAGTCTGCTCAAACGAACAGATTCGTCCAGCGTGCTTATTTCTAACTTAGCCTTTTTCTCTGCATTATCCAGCTCTCACTTCCATAAAGCAAAATCGGTCCAAATACTGAGCGATGTAGGGAGAATTTCGTGGCTTCACTAACTTCTTTCTTGCAGAATTTTGTAGATCGCAACTGAGAACTCACTGCATTGGCTTTTATAAACCTCGACCCTATTTCTTCCCCCATTCTACCATCCTGAGAGAATATACAGCCCAAGTATTTAAAATGTTCCATCTGCTCCAATTTATTCCCTCCTACCTCGCATACTATGTCCTTGGGTTTCTTCCCTACCGACATAACCTTCGTCTTTGAAATGCTGATCTTGATACCATACTCCCTACATTTCTGTTCAAGTTCTAACATGTTGGCTGCAAGCTTTTGACGGAGTCTGCCATTACAACCAGGTCATCAGCATCGTAAACTAACTCTAGTACATAAATGAAGCAACAAAAACATAAACTAATTCGTTACTCCTCCTGTATAACAGGCTAGACATTTATATATTGATAAATATTGAAGTATGGTGACTACCCCGAAAAGACCTGATCGTTATTGCGGCGTTTAGAACTACCAAAAACTCACCTTCAGAATTAACTTAATATGGAAGAAATTTGAACTAACCTTTAGTAAGAACATAAAGCGACATAAATGTGATAAAACAATAATGCGCAAATGTTCCCTCTCCGCATATGCATACTCGATCTTTTCAATGGCGCACTCTGTCACATTCAGCTCTAGATACACCACAGGTCGAAAGGGCAGGTCGCAGTTTACGAAAGATACCACTCCACGTTTCCCTCCAATCGCCAGAATAGGCTTCGTTGGGTGAGCCGCCAATACAGTTGCGTACGGAAATGGGATGGATGCCACCTGGAACGAAAAAGGGACACAAATAAACATGGTACACATTTACTGAAAAGAATAGCAATTCGTTGCGGTCACGCTCAGACAGAGAGAGTTATGGAAAGTAACATGTTGAATGCATTAAACTTGCATCAACAAAATTGTATTCCATCACAAATAAATATATTTTTCAAGAGAATAGTTGATAGAATTAATTTATGACTGCCATGGCCCGAAAGGTGTTTACTACTAAATTATGCTGAAAATATCAGGCGAATTGTAGATTCTTGCAAATTTTATTTTGTTTAATGTATTTAATCACAATACAATGCAGAGGAAATATATGAAAAGAGAACACAGTCTACTTTCTTTGAAATACATGACCTGATTTCTATCTTCCGTTGTTATTGAATATTAACATTCAGTACAAATAGGGCAATTGAATTTCCGCGCCATATGCTGGAAAGCAATAATATGTACGTACAAGTTATATTGGTACAAGAAACTTTTCTCTTACTAAGTCTCCTAAACGAAGCTTTATTTTACCGATTTTCGCACTTGGCACTTTACTAGATGTTAAGTATTTAATTTTCGACTCCTATGGGCAATATTTATCAGTCTTGTGGTTTCGATTAGTGATTTCTCTTTGTGTATCCTCACTTGCCAATTTCCATGAAAATCTTTCATTTACATTCTGATTTTTATTGTAACTCTAGTCTAAGCTTCACTGCCATCTACAATCCGTTAAGTCAATTAAATTGATCCTAATACATACCGTAGTAAATATCTTATGCGACTCTAGCTTCTTGCTAATTGTCGGCACTGCAACTTAACTTGACGATGAATTAATGTTTTTCATCTCTATATATAAAGTAGAGTTTCTGTCTGTCTAATTATTAATGTTTCCAAGGTTGGCTCCTAAACAGCCCCATCGACCTGAACGAAATTATTACGGAAGACTTACCAAAAACTTAGGGATCAAGACTGGCAAGGTTTTATTCCCTATATATCAGGATATCGCGGTTTCGGACGATTTATATTCTAATGCCTGTCATAAAATGATCTTGAAATGGGATACACCTGATATTGTGTTGTCATGACCACAGAAATTACGTCTTCAGGTCTTTATGCTTCCCGCAATATGCGATGAGTTCTCTGTCATTTATCCTTCTATGAAACCAGACTTCATGGGAAGGAAACTGTTTTTGTGGCATTGCTCCAAGAAAGGGCACGAAGTAGAGCGTACTGACTGTGAATAGCACTAAATAGTACAAGGCCAAGAAATGCATGGAAAAAGAATATCTCATTTCTGATATAGGCTATATACTGAGCCCGATTGCTCATTCTCGATCCGAGGATCGAGGGCAGCGTGATGAGAGTATCTAAGAACTCAATTTTGAACTACGCTGAACGCACCTGAATGGCATGTGAACTCCTTGAGCACATGGATTTGACGTTGGTACCTGGATAATTTATTTTTGTGCAACCTGTATTATTTATAACACCTGGATATATTTGAAATTCATTGGAATCTTAATTTTGGAATTTTTGGAATTATTTTGGTTATTAACAAAGGTAGACCTATAACATCGCAGAAACGCGAAAGGAATTTATTAGATCAACACTTGACTATAGCTGTTACAGCTCACTACCGTCATCTTCGACGTGAACTACCTCGATTTGTCAACTTGTTTTGAATCAGTGGAAATAAGAGTTGATAATCCAAGATATATTGGTTTGAAAAGTGGACATTATTAATCATCACTTTGAGTCCAGTGCAGTGAGACATTGTGAGGTATTTATTTGAGCCATATTTTACATGCAATACTATATTTGTCAACCTCATTGTAGGTGGACATGTTTCCGCGTGAGTGAAAGTTGAAATTATAATCCACGTTATATTGGTGTCAAAAGTGGATATTATAAACCATGATTGTGAGTGCAGTGAACTGTGTGACTATTTAAAGCAATATTCTGCAGTATATTGGTGATGTTTGCCAAATTACCGCATTTGTTCACATAACGTACACGAGGAGAAGGAACTTAATGGACATGTGGTCTTAGAATTTGTAAAACACGAGATTTGTGTGCATAAGAAATAATCTCTACGGCAAACTACAGTGGAATAACATTATCCAACATATTGGTAGAAGGAACAGTAAATATTTATTTCATACGACGGCTGATTGCAGCGATATTGAACGATCACGTGGTGTGAGTGTAACTAACATAGTTCTTAGTGTTGCTAAATATCATTTTAATGGTATTTTTAACGCCAGTGGCGAGTGTTATGGTCATTTTTGCTTATACCGCACACTTGTAGAGTCAGTGAAAGTATTCATTAAACATGTGGAAAGTACGCTACTAAAATACGCATCATCCAACATGGGAGCAGGTAGTCATGGAAATCTAGCCCAAATGAATAAGTATCCTTTTGCTATGGAAGCTGTAAACATGGAGTAATTCAATCATGACCTGGGAGAGCGACGGATGTCAGGAATTGCTGGAGTTATATGCATGGCAATGAAGGTATGCCATGAAATCACCTTCATGGCCCGGGCGAGACTCTAATGAATGACGACATGTAAGTGATCAACGCTTCAACTTATGCTGTATCAGCGTTGGATATTTGTAGTGGAGTAGTATTAGACGGTCTTAAGATTTTTGCACATTCTGATAGGTAGGGAATTTTATGATTAGTTAATAATTATATCTGGTCATACGTATTATTTCAAACAGCGCCTGGAGGAAGGTAGCTTTGTAAATAATGCAATGCTATGTTTAGTACGAGCCGAGTGTGTGTGATTTTACGGCAGATCGCCGACTGTAGGAATGCAGGACACTGTGATATAATAACGAACAGTTCAAGGTTTGCACATACTTTTTAAGGCTATGTGGAGGCCATGGTATTGATCGCTTCAGAAGCAAGCTTGTAGTAGCAGTAATCTGTATACGAATTTAAAAGGCAGTGGATTTTGAGAACCCTTTCTGTTTCTGTCATCACAGCTGATAACTTGTTTAACGCATAACCAGAGTGCAGAGGATACTTCGTTTTTCTTTTATTTCCATTCTCGACAATCGACGACATTATCTGACTGAATGAAACGTGTATCTTTGTATGCGACATAACACGAGTTCGAGGGAGGTCTATACCTGTTGTCTAAGAACAAATCTTGAGTACAGCATTCTTTAGAGTATTAGACACTAGATAATTATTGAAGTCTATGGTATTTCGACTACTTTTCATGGTAAATTCTTGGTACTGAAAGTACGAGCATATAAGCAGTTATTGCGAACTTTAGTCCACGAATGGGAAATCTTTGTATAAATTAGGATCATGCTATGTATAAATTAGGATCATGCTATTATAGTGTCTAGAGGAGTGAAGTTTTATGTGATTATTTTAAGCTCATGTTTGGGAGCCAGTATATGATTATGGTATTATTTCAGAAACTGTGTACGTTTTTGGCAAGTTGACTGATGATTGGGACTGACGAGTCCGTGTTGTTGATATTGAACACAGGGTGTTTATCAATCTAGTGAACAGGGATTCACTGATATTTGTGTGGTTTCTCTTAGATGTTTCTCCCACATTTATAGCTACACTAGACACGTTTTTTGGTCACTAAGAACACACAATGACACTTTGAGGATTAATAATGAATTAATATTGATGATAATAATTAAGTGATAGAATTTTGAACTAAACCAAGAAATAAATAATTTTGTAGTCTAAACTAATGAATGCTAATCTTAAATTTCTTTTCTGACCATTTCTCAGAGTTTGTGTGTTTCGACGTGACGAAAATACACATTGACTATTCCCGATCTTGAGACGATTACAGTAGTGGTTTTGGGGGGGTTCAGATGCCTCCACCTCCACATTCCTCCACACAAGATGGCGGCGGCGCGATATCTCTCGAACACATAGTCGGATTTTGACGAATGAGGTGTCATTGAACTCAGGCTGATACCCTCTTTCCAATGAACAACATATTTCAACCCCAAAATAAAACCTACCCCTACTAGGGGGTGAAATTTTAATTTCTTTTTGAAAATCTCGCTTTTCAAGTGCAACATGTGAGAGTTTGAATGCCAATATGGAATTAAATGTTGTTCTATATAAAGTGCATGTGTACGGTGGATAGCCACTATGAATTAACATGCTTGTTTTTTGTTTTTACGCATGCCCACTCTTGGCTTTTGTAAGAGGGTGGGGGAGCGGATCCCTGTGGACGGGTCATTGTTGACAGGTCATTGTTGGCGGGTCATTGTTGACAGGTCATTGTTGACAGGTCCTTGCGGACAAGTCCTTGTGGACAAGTCCTTGTGGACAAGTCCTTGTGGACGGGTCCTTGTTGACGGGTCCCTTTGGCATAATCGCTACGGACTAGCCCATGAATTTATTTAAATTATGTCAAAGGGCCTAGCTACATTTTGCGTGTAAAGCAGTGTGTTGAACTGACGTTGTTCACTAATCCCCCACTACTATAATGTGATAACGATATGAAAAGAAAGTGACGAAATACATGTGAACATACAAGGGATCTAACTTGGTGGATGGATGTGTTCTAACGAGTCATTTGTAGTTGAAAGAGAATAATACATGTTCTTAAGATGTTAAAACTGGGGAGATGGTACGTGCAGTAAGACGTCTTGATATTTCCTGTGTCATATTACAGACATGGCAGAGAGTGCGTAGATCTGTTGCTATGACTAACGCTGCAGTAATTTGAAACCGCAAGTGTTCATGAAGACAATGGGTGATGATCATGCAAAGTTAGCAGTTATTGGATATTACACAGGTGTTCCTTCCGGTGTCATGTTGCTGACATGGCAGAGAGCGCACACTGCTGTTGCTATGACTGACGCTGCAGTAATTTGAAACCCCAGGTGTTGATCAAGACAATGGGTGATGATCATGCAAAGTCAGCAGTAATTGGATACCACACAGGTGATCCTAGTGTACTTTGGACTCTCAGCTGTATTGGGAAAGGAATTGCAATGATCTGCAAAAAACTGCTGACACGAGCGATGAGAGTTTATATAAGAGAGGTGTCATATATTTCCCTACTGTCAGTCTTTATTACTCGCTTTGAGTGAACAGTGCTCTATTACTGCTCAAGAGTTGTAAAAAAGCCTTTTTGGTAGAAAATCATTAAATTATTTTGCAAGGTAAGTACTTAATATTAATGGATTGTAGTCTTTTATTACTAATTGTTGTTGAAGTTATTGATTGGAATGTATTTATTGATTGATTGATTGATTTGTTTACAGATAATTGGGTAGCTGTAGGTTACCAGATTCCTACAATCTGTTCATTCAGTGACAGCAGTTAATAAATTATAAAAAGGTAAGTGCCCCTCTAATAACTTTTAAACAGTTAGAGTGATATTTTCCAATGTTCAACACTGCATGTCAGTGAAAATGGTATATTTGGCAGTCAAAAGTTGGAACTACTTGACCATGGTGTGTAAAGCTAATTTTGTAGGTTAGATTTTGATTACCGCTCTATTAAGTCTGAATGTTCATTGCTAGGTGTCAGTGACAGAGGGAATATTTAAAGACTTAACCTCAGTTCACCTAACATAACCTAACTTTACCTAACTTAACCTTGTCACGTGACATGTTTTACAAGTTTAGACTTGCTTTATGACTGACTATGACGTCACACTTAGCTCACTTAACTGGTGGCTGCTGGTTTCTATCACGTGACATGTTCTACAAGTTTAGACTTGTTTTAAGACTGGCTATGACGTTACACTTAGCTCACTTAACTGGCGATCGCTGGTTTCTATCACGTGACATGTTCTACAAGTTTAAAATTTTTATTAAGACTGGCTATGACGTCACACTTAGCTCACTTAACTGGCGACCGCTGGTTTCTACCACTCTATCAAGTTCCAATGTTCACCGCTAGGTATCATTGACAGTGGTATATAGTAACCCCAGTTAGAACTGCATGAAGTTCGACTTGCTAGGAGTTCACAGATCGTTTTAAATAGCCTGCTATAACCATTGACTGGAATATAATTAAACTATTTATATTGTACTTTGTTTTATCATTTATTAACATTTATGATTTCTTTCTTTTATAGGTAATTTCGAAAGTGATCATAATGTTCAAGTGTGGTGACTGTAAGAAACAGTTCTCAATACCTGACAACCTTCAACGACACGCAAATGCTAAACATGACATTAAAATGTTTGTGTGCAGTCTTGGACGGTATGTAAATTTAATGCATGTCAGTTCAGCACATTTTTCATGTTCAGTTTGTGATCTTCGTTTTTCTGCTGTAAAGCGATATCAATCCCACATGGTTGAAGTGCATGGGGAACAACTGGAGTTAAAAACTGTAAAACCATCAACTAGCACGGAACCTTTAAACGAATGTGATGCTCAAAACGTAAACGTTCTCAAGATTGTGAAAATAGTTGTGCAACAAAAAGAAAGAAGAATGGTGAACCTACGATAACACATTGTGATGTATGTAATATTGATATACCTTCTTCAATCATTCATGGACATTTACGCAGTATTCAACATAAAAATAACGCTTGCCATGAAAGAAATTCTGGAAATATTCAACAAATTGGTAGTGCATTTAAAAGTCGAATTGCTAGTTATAGACTTTATAGTAAAGAAAAAACTCAAAGTATTGAATCATTTTTAAAAATGTTCAACCTACTGTGTTTGGCTTGGTAGGTAATGTTTTATTAGAGCATAAAACAATTAAATTGTATTTTGAACTTTTTGTACTATATGTAAAAACTGGGAGCGAGGGTGAAATTACGGATATCAAATCTGTTAATACAAAAAACATAATTGTTAGCGAATCAACTAATATTAGTGTTATATACCAAAATATTTCAAGTGCTATCATTGTGAAGAGTGAAGAGTTCCAGGAAAGGGAGTCAGGCTGGGCGTTGGTTGAAGTACTTTATTTAGAAACCAACCTGAATAAATATAACCCCCTTCGAGCATCATCATACATTGATTTGCCAGGATGGATCAAACGAAAGAAAGCTGTTGTGAACGTTTTGAATAATGATGACGCATGTTTTGCGTGGGCTGTAACTTCAGCTCTCCATCCAGCAGTGGAGCATATGGATAGATCATCATCTTATCCTCACTATTCTTCAGTGTTAGATTTAAAAGAAATAGAATTTCCTATTGCGATAAAAGACATTCAACGCTTTGAAGAGCTGAACAATGTAAGTATTAATGTTTATGAAATTGAAAATAAGAGAATAGTAGGTCCTCTAAATTATACTCAGGAAAAAAGGATGCTCATATAAATTTACTGTGCATAACTCAAGGTGAAAACGCCCACTATTGTTGGATAAAACATTTAAGTAGACTTGTTGGTAGTCAAGTATCAAAACATAAATCTAAGAAGTGGTTGTGGGATGGTTGTTTGCTATATTTCAGAAAAGAGGACCAACTAATTCAACATCAAAAATGGGGATGTAATCATGTGTGTACGGTATTACCGACTCCTAAAAATGAAAATGAAAATCCACAGCCTGCTTCCAGTCTCCGACCGGGTCAGGAATGGAATGAATGAAGCCCCTATCTAGCGGCGAGGATATGAACTGTGCCGGCTGCCGAGGCCTGACGCACTCCTCTGGGGCAATGATTAAATGAATGACAGATGAAATGAAATGATAGTGGAGAGTGTTGCTGGAATGAAATTTTGACAGGGAAAACCGGAGTACCCGGAGAAAAACCTGTCTGCCTCCGTTCTGTCCAGCACAGATCTCACATGGAGTGACCGGGATTTGAACCACGGACTCAGCGGTGAGAGGCCGGCGTGCTGCCGCCTGAGCCACGGAGGCTCGTTACCCCTAAAAATAACATTCTAAAATTTAAGGATTATGAGAAACAGCTTCGAGTACCATTTGTTATATATAATGACTTCGAGGCTTTGCTAAAACCATTTAATACATGTTCATCGAATCCAACCCAAACTTTCACCAACACTACTCACATTCATGAACCTTTTAGCTTTGCATATTATATTAAATGTAGTTACGATGACTCGTTAAATAAGTTTGAGCTCTATAGAGGACCTGATGCACCTAAAGTTTTTATGGAAAGATTTAAGAAAGATGCCATCCGTATATCCTCTATTTTAAATACAATTATTCCAATGGAGTCACTAACATCATCACAGCAGATGGGTTTTGAAACTGAAACTAATTGTTTTATTTGTGGTGAATGTTTATATACGGACAGGGATCGCGATCATGACCATTTAACAGGAAAATATCGTGGTGCTGCTCACCAAGAATGTAATTTAAATTATAGAGTAAGTAAATTCATTCCAGTCATTCTACATAACGGTAGCAAATACGATAACCACTTTATCGTTAAAGAATTTGGAGCTTCAGATGTGAAAATTGATGTGATTGCAAATAATAAGGAACAATACATATCGTTCACAAAATACATCAAAACTGTCAATAAAAAAGTATAAAACTGCGATTTTTAGATTCATTCCGCTTTATGCCAAGTAGTCTTGATAAGCTGGCTAGTAATTTAAAATCAGATCAGTTTCATGAAATTCAACGTGTCTTTCCTAAAGAAGATGATTTTAATTCGATTCGTCAAAAGGGTATATTCCCATATGAATATATTAACTGTGTGGAACGTCTTGAGGAGTGTTCTTTACCACCGAAAGATGCATTTTACAGTTCCTTAAACACAAGTCATATTAGTGATCAGGAATATTTACATGCACAACGTGTATGGACACAGTTTGACATTCAAACTTTAGGTGAATTTTCAGACATATATTTGAAGACAGACGTGTTATTATTAGCAGATATTTTTGAAAATTTTCGGAATGTTTGTATGAAAACTTATGACCTTGATCCTTGTCAGTATTTCACTGCTCCTGGGTTAAGTTTCAGTTCAATGTTGAAAAAAACGAAAGTAAATTTAGAATTAATGATTGAAATAGACATGATCAATTTTATAAAATCATCAATTCGAGGTGGATTAAGCCAATGTAGTGGGCGATATTCTAAAGCGAATAATAAATACATGCCTAGCTACAGCCCTTGTGAAGAGTCAAAGTATATTGTCTACCTCGATGCAAATAACCAATATGGTTGGGCTATGAGCCAATATCTACCACTGAAAGATTTTCGCTGGCTGAAACAACCTGAAATTGATGACTTACTTGTTAACACTCTTAATGATAACGATGATAAAGGATATATTTTAGAGGTAAATCTTGAGTACCCTAAAGAGTTACATGATGATCATAATGATTTACCATTTTGTCCTGAGAATATGAAATCTCCATACATCACATCACGAACAAAAATTTTAATTGCTAATGTAAATGATAAATGTAAATATGTAATACATTATCAAAACTTAAAACAGTGTCTACAGCATGGATTGAAATTAACTAAAATTCATCGCGTATTACAATTTCATCTGTCAGCATGGCTCAAACCGTATATTGATCTAAACAATAATTTAAGAACACAGTCAACAAACGCGTTTGAAAAAGATTTTGATAAACTCATGAATAATAGCGTTTTTGGAAAGACTATGGAGAATGTTGATAAACGAGTTGATGTAAAGCTGATAACAAAGTGGGAGAATGATGGTAAAAGGTATGGTGCGAGCAACTTAATAAGCAAGCCTAACTTTCATAGCTGTTCAATTATTCATGAGGATTTAGTTGTAATACAAATGAATCGTCTTAAAGTAACTTACAACAAACCCATATATGTGGGTTACACCATTCTGGAATTGTCGAACACACTTATGTATGAATTTCACTATGATTATGTAAAGAAAAACTATCTTGATAATGCTAAATTACTCTACACAGACACAGATTCTTTTATTTATGAGTTTAAAACTGATGATTTTTATGAGGATATCAAAACTGAGCTAAATAGGTTTGATACAAGTGACTATCCCGAGGATAATATTTACTATTTACTTCTAGTAAACAAAAAGGTTCTTGGGAAATTTAAGGATGAATGTGCTGGTGTTATTATAGACACCTTTGTAGGCACAAAATCTAAATCATACTGCTATATGACAATTGACGATGTAGTAGTAAAAAAAATTAAAAGGAGTGAAAAAGAATGTTGTTAGTAAAGAGTTAGATATAAGTGATTATAAAAACTGTATAGTTAGTAACCCACCTGTATTATATAAGAAAATGTGTGTGTTTAGAAGTAAAAATCATCAGCTACATACCAATTTGCTGAACAAAGTTGCTTTAAGTAATGAAGAAAACAAACGATTCATTATACCCAACACATTTGATACTTTTGCTTGGGGAAACATTCGCATTGACGACTATTACTTTACTTAAGTCTAATGATCACTATATTGTAATATTTGTAGTGTGTTTTATATTGTAATATTTTTTGTAAAAACAGTAAGTAGAATGTATAATGTTAGGCTACTGTAGTTTAGTAAAAATAAGATAAGTAATACATTTTAGTGTAGAATGTTTGCTTTTGTATATTACGAAAAAGATTTTTAAAAAATGTACAGAATGTGTGAACTAAACAAGGGAATTGTAAATATCCATGTGTGAAAAAGTGAAATGGCTATCACCATTTTAAAATTAAAAGACATTGTGATCTGGTAAACCTTGTTTTTATTTCACAACAACAAAAAAGTACAGAATGTGTAAACTAAACAAGGAGAATGTAAAAAAATGAAAAGTGGAAATTGTAAATATTCATGTGTGAAAAAATGAAAATGAAGAAAATGGCTATCACCATTTTAAAATTAAAAGACATTGTGATCTGGTAAACCTTGTTTTTATTTCACAACAACAAAAATGTACAGAATGTGTAAACTAAACAAGGAGAATGTAAAAAATGAAAAGTGGAAATTGTAAATATTCATGTGTGAAAAGAATAAAAATGAAGAAATAGCAATCACCATTTTTAAAATTAAAAGACATTGTGATCTTGTAAACCTTGTTTTTATTTCACAACAAATATGGCTTTACAAAAATAGAATACAAAGAAATACCAATTCCTCAATCCTTTTCAATGTTCACGTCCACCCATCATTAAATTTCCTTTTATAGCACTAATCACAATGAGGGCTACTGACCTTTCTCCCACTGAGACATCACAGGATGTCAAACGTTGTTTAGCTTTTCAACGATACAATATCCGCCACACGTTTTAATGCAGGATGCCTATGGCGATAAGAAAGGTGCATGCTCGATTCAAAGGATTAATAGGTATATCCCCACGCTGCAAAGGTTCTTCAAGACGAGTTCCAGGACCACACAAATAATAACCAGGTAGGTAGATTTCGAAAGTCAAGTATTGAATTACTTTGTCAATGACGCCATTGCCAGTACAGGTCTGGCATATCCTTTTCCATAGGTGGAGAAAAGGTTTGATCTTCCTCCTCCTCTGTGGATGATGTTTGTTGTTGCTGCTTTTTTTTCTCCATCACACCCGTGGAATGAAGAAACAAAGTCTTTACATGGACTTTTATGACCGTGATACAGTTTGACCAGCTGGCAAGTGGCGCACTGTCGCATAGATGGTATTTTTGCCATAGCCACTTGCTTATGGTGATCATAATACGTACATGGTTGCAATTCACTTAACACAGGGTCTTGAGTCCATGATTTTGGTACATGTTGCCAGATTTCTTTCGCGGCATTTGCTGCGACGTAATAAATTAATGATTTTGGAAGAGCCAATAACTCTTCTTTGGTAAAATTGTCTAGTTTCTTTTTGCACACAAAGAACTTTCCAATCGCTTTATCGGTAGCATCCTCTTTCTCCATGGTATCACGTTGATGTTTACACATCGCTTGTAGAAATCTCACTGGTGGCATCCACAGGTAAACCTTCAGTTTTAATTTTATTTAACAACTCCCAGCAGGCATTGGTGGTTAGCCAATGAAACAATTGCCACACATGTGCCAAAGCATTATAGGTAATGTTGTCACAGGGGTAGCGGTCCATGAGTGTTTGCAGCGAGGGACAGCCTATGTCCATTAAATCGATACATTGACAGTAAGACGCCAAAAATGGTTGTAGCCATTGACGTTTTTCACTACCTTTCACAAATACTACATGGGCAGAAGACAAGTGGGCTTTCATGACCATGTCCAGGTGCTTATATGAAATGGTTCCTTGCTTCCAGTCTTGTTGCATATGAGTCTCAATCCACTGGGTGTGTTTACGGTCTTTATCACAAAACAAATCAAACGCATAAGGTGGTTTAAACACCAAATGGGTAGCTTGCGATATCCAAAAAGTGGAACAATCGATAATGGCCACTTCTTTAAATATAAATTTGTTATCTCCAATCTTAAACCCTTGACAGTCGACGATTAGTGTACGCAACATGTTCACTCTTGTCTGGATCAAGTCCAACTGACCACAGACTGACAATTGTTCAGTAAGGTGTACCCATGTCATTTACTTACATTCCATTCTAGTAAAAGAAAATTAAAACATTGAGTAGTCACTATGGAAGTTAGGATATGACAGGGGGGGGGGCATAAGAAATAATAATATAACAACAACAACCAATTTTTTATTACATTATTTTATTAGCATAACAAGTTTAACATTCTTTTTTCATTCTAGGATAGAGGCGGTACCATCTCATACAACAAAAAGTCTTTTATGTTTATAGTGTCCATAACACCGATGATATTCCAATGTCTCTAAACTGGGTGTTTTTGACTGTGAGCTGCTCACTTAAGCACTGTTGACACCATAAAGTCCACACGTATCATAACTTTTTTCATCACTCAGAGGCACGAGTGAGGGGTAACTTGAATGACAGGGTATATTACCCACCTCCATTCTGCACAGGTAGGGGAGGCAGGTGACCAGCGCTGATGTTCCTGCATGGGTTCATCGCTCTCTTGCCATTGGTCTAAGATGATGGGACAAAACACACATTTCACTTCATCTCTTGTTTTTAAATAGTAGAATCCAGCGGCCGCTAAGGCTTGAGGGTTTATAAAAGGCACCGGCCACGTCGCAAAGGTCTTGAAACGTTGTTCCTCAGATTTTAAATTCATGGATGTAACTTCTCTTGAGGCTTGAAAGCAAGACATGACTGAGCGGTTTGATGTGGGTTGACCTGCTATTTATACACTTGTCACTTGGTTGGACAGTGGATAATAGTTGACTTGTTTGTGATGAATAATCAAACAGTAGGCCGTCGTATTGGCTGGAACATTGTCATGCGTTTCAAAATCTAGTCGAATGTCAATATTGGATGGTTTAACGGACTCTTCCAAGTAGGAACAGTCAAATACAATCAGTGGCGCCCTTGTCTTAAAAGCTTGGGGTGACAACATAGGACAATTCTCTTTTTGTTAATACGACCATCTAAATTTAGAAAACAAGTTGTACAGGGGGCCAAACTTATTTTTGGAAAATCTAAATCCAGCCCTTCATAGGGAAACACAGCACCGTTGAGGAAAAGACGTTCATTTCTCAATTGCAGGTGATCAAATTGTGTGGCATCTTTGGTTTGTTGATACTTGCGATTCGTTTGAAAACTCACGATCATGTAGAGAGGTCTCTCTGTATAGCGGGCTGTTTTGATAAACCAACTGTGTGTGTTGGTGGTGGGCAATAGCGGGTACTCATGGAGTGCCCAGCTTCTTAATTCCATGGGTAGAGGTATATCTCTCTTTACCATTTTGAGTATGTCCAGTTTTTTGCTATAGTTAAGGGACATATGAGGCACTTTCCATAGCAAACGTTGTAGTTGAATTTTTGAATCAATGGGGGCATTGTCGGCTCCCTTGATTGCATTATTTTCACTCCTGTCTCTCACCAGATAAAGCACTTGCCTTGCGTTGACCACAATGCGCTGGTGATCTTCAGCAAAGCCTAAAATCAGTTTAAGAGGTAATTATCCAGTAAAGGTGCCATCGGTGTGTACCATCCAGTCATTGATCGAGTCAGGGCACCAAACCGCCATGCAAAGCGTTTTAGCTTCTTCCTCACTATAAGAGGGATATAGTTTCATGACACTGGAAATACCCACATTTCGAGTGCTATCCACCTCGATATCGTTAATCACGTAACGCACTTCAGAAAACAGAAAGGCGAAAGCATAGTTGGCTAACTTGGATGTGGTGGGTGTAGAGCCATCGACTTTGGTGAGCCGACCTTCAATCTGAATAACACTTTCATGCGGTAGAGTGTAAATATCTTGGTTGTTGATAACAAATTGAATTTCATCATTGGTAATGAGTCCAGGTGTTTGAGCTTGGTAAGAATGGAGATCAATTCTTACCACTCCTGGTTGCTCCTCGATGTGGTTCGCTACTTCTAGGATAGAATTAATCGCGGGGGTTGACGTGGTAACCCAAATGCTGTAAAATCTGTTTGTTCTGAGATGTTATCGTGTATTCACGTGGTAAACAACTAACACCATTCCTAGACGGTGCTGTTGCTTTATATACAAACTTCATAGTGGCTTTAGCACCAACTTGTAAGTCACTGGTGTGGTAGAATCTAGATCAATGAGTTGTTGCTCTCTATTGATCAGTCTTAATGTTATATTACTAATACCATCGACAGCCACAGAATGAAAAAGCACCACTGGAGGGTTTTCACGAATAATATAGCCATTGGGCGATGTTACAATGAAGTCATAAAGCGAATGCGACGGTTCTTGATTGGTGTACACTTGGCTAATAATATTACACGTCACCGATACATGATGGTCCTCAATGAATTTCACTTCATGGTCTGATTCATGTTTTTTTGGGCTCCAACACGCGTGGTTTAAATCCTAGTAATGGACCAATGGAATCGGGGTGTGTGTTAAAGTCAATTTTGAATGTAGAAAAAATACTGCAGCGATGAGTGTTGGTATTTCCTACAAGTTAAAACTTACGCGTTCCATCGAGAAATGACTTTAAACCATATTCATTGATCAACACCACATAAATGTGTTCACAAATGTCACCTATCGTCTATCCACCAGAGTTCAGTGTGAGCACAGAATCATCATAGTAAAACTTGTTGTTCACATTTTCACGTATTGTACGTATCAAGTGAAACAAGTCCTACACCATAAGGTCTTTCACTCAATTCGATAGGTGGGTAAAAGTCTAGGATCACTTCAGGTCCACGTCCATGCAGTGTAACCGTGTTACTTTCCACCGACATACTGTTGACGTTTTTGCTTATGCTGCGTCTTATATAAAAAAATTAAACACAAACGTACACACTGTTGGCTGTTAAACCTTTGCTCACGTTTCACATTATAATATATCTTGATCCTGTTTCCAAAATAGGCCACTAGTTCCATGGGCGGGGGCAAATCCCCAAAACTGTCAAAGTACCATACAGTGGATTCCTCTTTGACATAAGCTACATAATGTGTTCCAGGTCCTCGGTGATCATCCAAATTGACAACAGCACATTCATGTTTCCAGGGTCGTGAGGGTAATTGGTTTCGCATAAACACACCTCGAAAATGAGAAAGCTTCAGTTGTTTAGCATAGCTTTCCACTTGTTGATGCGTCAGGGCATGTCTTGCTATGGCTGAGGTTAAAGATGTTTTTATTTTATTTCGAAAAGGTGAAATTCCAAATCCTTGTTGATAAAAGGCTGGCTTCAAATTGACATTTCTAGCCCCCATACCAATGGATTCCATCGTTTCAATGTGTCGCTGACTTTCTTTGAGTTGTTGCTTGCCCTGCTGCGCGGCTTTAATAGTTTTTGCCACTGCACTGGCGCCACCTTAAAGTGAACCTAGACCAGCCAGACCAGCGAATAATGCAGGTAAAAATCCCGCTCGTTTGGGGACGGGAATCACTCGCCCTTGTTTTGAACCCTGTCGCTGACGTTTTGGAATAACATGTCTCTGTGCTTCTCGAAGAGCTTTCCTTATGGTCAACACATTATTTTTTTATTTTTTTATTTCGCAAGGGCTTGTCCATGAATGTCTTAAGCCCAGGCTTTGCCAAGGACAGGGTCATATTTTAGTCATTCTCACCACATATCTTTGTTTCACCATGATAATGATGTCCAACAACCTTTCACGAGAAAGTTTACGTCACAACTAACGTCAGATTGTTATTTCATGGCTGTATATTCCAATTCTACATAAAGTGGGAAATCGTTTATGGTTTTTCCAGCTTGCTTTTCATCCCATGTCAACATGAGATGAAAGGATAATTCGTCTCCTGCATTGACCATTTCATGGTTATGGACCAACATCCTATGACCATTTATCTCTATTTGTAAATGGTTCTCATCAGGTATGGCATATTTGATGTGAATGGTTCCATCATAGTGTAGTCGATAGTGGCTTAAACCCGAAGCAACCACATAGGTCAAGTGTTGGTCATGAACTAGCGGTATATGGTTTCTCTCATTCACAGGTTTTACATTTGTCAGATACACTAAAAATTCAGATGGGATAAATTTATAAAGACTTTTCATTTCATAGGTCACGTATCGCTTGGTACAGACATCATCATCTTCTTGTGGGTCTTCAACGTGAATAATGCGGTGATGATTAGCGCTATAGCCATCCACCGTAAGCTGAGGCAGTTTATCATAAAACTCATACACCTTGTTATCCACATACTTTTTTGTAGTAACATCTGTAGACACTTGAGGATGTTTTACATGGGTTAACCGCTTTCCTTTAAAGTCATAATCTCCTTGTTTTGTGCGTGGCACTACTGACCTATCCACATAGTGTTTATTAGCAGGACCTGTTTCTTGTTTAGGATCATGTATGGGAACAGACCTAGCTTTGACCATCAACGCACGTCCAAAGACATCCATCGTCAACCTGTAGTACAAGTCTACTGTTTCTATGACAAGGCTAGGTGCGATGTATATAGACAGCCTGCTAGCCTCTCTAAGCCTTAGTTGAAATGAAGATAACTAAGCAGCAAGGGTCATTCCCCGTGAGGGACATGGTTTCCGATCTCTGCTCCACATCACGTGAACAACGCCATGGTTCACTGTTTCCATCTTCCATTCGCTGCATCATTGTGGGACCTTCCGGCTGTGGAAAGACCAATCTTTTGCTGACACTTATTACAGCGCCCAATGGTCTGTGTTTTCAAAATATTTATATGTTCGCAAAATCTCTCTACCAACCCCACTACATGTTTCTGGATCAAGTCATGTCTGGATTACAAAATGAGAATATGGGGTATTTTACATTTTCCACGCAAGAAAATGTTATTTCACCGGATGAGGTAAAGTCTGATTCACTCATGATTTTCGATGATGTATCCACTGAACGACAAGGCATCATTCAAAGCTATTTCAGCATGGGTCGACACAAACATATCGATTGCTTCTATCTTGGACAAACGTATTCTAAAATGTCCAAACAGTTGATTCGTGACAATGCCAATGTCATTGTTTTATTTCGCCAGGACGAGAGGAACAGTCGTCACATTTATAATGAACATGTGAATCCGGACATGACCTTTCAAATGTTTACAGAATAGTGTGGCAAGTGCTGGAACACACAAAGGCATGCCTGTTTAGTGATTGACAAACAAAGTGAACTCAACCAAGGGCGGTATCGCTTAGGGTTTGATCATTTTATTGCTATTTAAGGCACTGTATCATTCCCTCTCAAGTCATTTGTCACGACACCATGGCGTTAGCAGAGAGTCAATTGAAAAAGCATATTATAAGAGCAAAAAATACTATTCGCCAAAAGTTGCGTCAATTGAAACGATCACGTACGGATCATGCTTTGTTTATTCAACATCATTTAGCCCCTCCGCTAAAAGCTATGTTGAAACCCTCTTTCAAGCCATCTGAAACGCTACCCACCGTTTCACAAGCCACTCAGACGCACCACGAGGACCCTGAGGAAGAGGAAGAGGACCAGGAAGATTTAACTAGTGTTAGCGAAGTTGAGGATAATGAGGAACAAGTGTTTACGCCTCAAAAAAATCACCCCTTGCAGAGTTTTTAAGAAAAAAGAAATCCTTGGTCATGGTCGAAACACCTTGCCCTTCCAGATCGTCTCCATTTTCACAACTCTTGGCCACCCCTCAACATAAAGCTCAACTGAAAAACATTTTAATAAAATGTTATGGATCAACACTGGAACCCTATTTCACCAATCTATTTATTGGAAACACAGATACCACGTATGGTGTTCGCTATGAGGATGATAGTTTTAAAATTGGTGATTCATCGATTAAATTTAGTCGTACTAAAGCTGTCATTAAAAAGATCAACTATAAATTAACACCAGGACTGTTAAAGCTACTATTCTCTCGGACTCCCTCATCCCAAGATTATACGCTAGAGGACCTTGATAAATATAAATCCATTTTATTGGACACCCATGCCCACAAAGGACAGTATGATCCCACTCAACAAGTGAATGCCAATATATCTCAAAAATATAAAACCATCATTGCAAAAATGTTCCCCACTAGTCAAAGTGGTCGTCGTAAAGTGTCCGCTTCAGGGGTGACATTTAAGCCATTAAAACCCCTTGTGGATGTTACCTACTGCCACAATCCCAATAAACTCGTCCAGCGACTACAGCTGTTGCATGCTTCACGTCAAGCCGGCTATTCTGGTCACGATTGGGAAATTCAAGAAATTGAGGAAGAACTTCGAAATGCCAAAATTATTGTTTAAGCCCTCAACCATTAAAATGGGTATTGCTCAAGAGTTGCATCGTCCAGCTATACGTCACTATTAGCGACTCAAGGTGATTTCACAGGGTGTGAATGAACTTTGGCAAGTAGACTTGGCTGAAATGATTCCGTATGCTAGCGTTAACGATGGTGTACGCTATATGTTGACGGTCATTGATGTTCATTCCAAAATGTCGTGTGTTGAACCTGTGCGACGCAAGTCTGGTCCACTAGTCGCCAAGGCCTTTCAACATATTATTCAACAATCCAAACGTCAACCTCAGCTGCTACAAACCGATCAGGGAAAATAATTTTTCAACTAGGATTTATCCAGTTTTCTCAAATCTAAGGATATTCACCATTACACCACGTACAGCAATCTCAAAGCCAGCGTGGTCGAGCGGTTCAACCGAACATTGAAAACCCATATGTGGAAAGCGTTTATCGCTCAGGGCACTTATCGCTGGTTGGACTTGTTACCTGAGCTAGTGTCACGTTACAATGACACCAAACACAGAACCATTGAGACCAAGCCACGACTTTTGACCAAAAATATTCCACAACTGGATAAACTGTTTAACCCCATAAAAACAGCAGACCCTAAACGTCATCGCCTTAACATCGGGGGCCATGTTCGTGTGAGCAAATTCAAGTCCGTCTTCGACAAGGGCTACACACCAAATTGGGGGACTGAACTATTTCGAATTCGTCAAGTCAACCTGAACAGTCCAGTCACTTATTAACTCGAGGACCTCAACCATCAACCCATAAAAGGCAGGTTTTATCTTCAAGAACTGCAAAAGGCAGCGTTTCCTAATCATTACCTTGTAGAAAAAGTGTTGAAACAAAAAGGAAATAAACTATATGTAAAATGGTTGGGATTTAGCTCAGCCTTTAATTCTTGGATTAATAAATTACATGTTGTGTGAACCTGTGTGCCTTGTATTTATTTATTCACTCATGTTGTACTTAACCTACAGTCCTATGTACAGTCCTCAGCACCACATGTATTATGAGCAATACATATTTCTTTCTCTCTTCACCTGTGTTCTCTCTTACACCGACTCTCCCCCTCTCCTCCCCTTCACCTCCCACCACTGCCAAAACAGGTTGTGACTTGTTAGCTCTTATCGTGCACGTGCACAGGCGAACACCTGTTTGTTAGGTCATATTACACATGAACTCGCATTTTCTCACGTATGAACCAAAACAGAATGTGACTTGTTTCACAAGGAGGACGGTAATAATGACATCTGACACGTGTTCACATGTATTTCGTCACTTTCCTTTCATATCGTTATCACATTATAGTAGTGGGGGATTAGTGAACAACGTCAGTTCAACACACTGCTTTACACGCAAAATGTAGTTAGGCCCTTTGACATAATTTAAATAAATTCATGGGCTAGTCCGTAGCGATCAGGCCAAAGGGACCCGTCAACAAGGACCTGTCAACAAGGACCTGTCAACAAGGACCCGTCACGAATGACCCGTCAACAAGGACCTGTCAACAAGGACTTGGCCACAAGGACTTGTCCACAAGAACCTGTCAACAATGACCCGTCAACAATGACCCGTCCACAGGGATCCGCTCCCCCACCCTCTTACAAAAGCCATGAGTGGGCATGCGTAAAAAACAAAAACAAGCATGTTAATTCATAGTGGCTATCCACCGTACACATGCACTTTATGTAGAACAACGTTTAATTCCATATTGGCATTCAAACTCTCACATGTTGCACTTGAAAAGCGAAATTTTCAAAAAGAAATTACAATTTCACCCCCTCGTAGGGGTAGGTTTTATTTTGGGGTTGAAATATGTTATTCATTGGAAAGAGGGTGTAAGCCTGAGTTCAATGACACCTCATTCGTCAAAATCCGACCATGCTTTCGAGAGATATCGCGCCGACGCCATCTTGTGTGGAGGAATGTGGAGGTGGAGGCATCTGAACCCCCCAAAAACCACAACTCATTACGATGATAAGCGACATAAGACGTGGCGTCTTGTCACAGCAATCGCCAATGTAATATTTCCTCCTTACTACTTATGACCATTTCTCTGCAAACTGCAGGAAACTGAGCAGGTAGGAGTGCCAAACCTGTGAAATTTGTGTTGTAAATAGCTTTGATATTTCTTCGATTAAATTCAGTTGGGAATAGAATGTGCATAGCGTTGCAATTTTAACTTTCTTAGGATAAAGGCGTCTCGTTTATCAGCAGTATTTAAACGTAAATGTAAATGTTGGAGAGAATACCATCATAGCTTTGCTATTCTTATTGTGCTATTGGTTAACCTAAATCTGACTTTGTATTGTAAAAATGTAAATATCATTCTTCCTAGTAGACTCACGCCTGTCATTATTATTATTCTTATTATTATTATTTAAATCTCCCATGTAATTGCTTAGTGAATCGTTACATATTTCTCTCTTAGAAATTGATTTATTTTTAAATTTTGTGAATATGACTTCGAGAGGCTTAAGAGGGACTTTAGATGGGAGATATTATTGACTTTCTTTTTCAGGACAGTTTAGATTCGGACTAGCCGATTCTCACCTCCCAGAAGTAGGCTAGGGATCTGTGATTTTATCAATAAATTTAGTGTGATTTTAACATAAGCCTGTCCTCATTAGTTCGTGGTTGTTTTGTGTTTTCCTGTGAGTGTATTCCATTAGTCTGGTCGTAATAATAGATCTCTCCTATTCCCGACACCCCGGAGTGCAGTTTTTCGTGCTAGGCCAGCCTAGGAATACATTCTTTCTCTGAGTCCTGTGTGTTGGCCAGAGGAAGGTCTCGACAGGGTTGTAAAGACCGGAAGTACCCAAAAACTCCCATCTCATGGGCGCAATACGGCAGCAGATATACCTCATTACGGAAGGAGAATTACAACGTGTAATTGCTAATATATTTACACGGTACAACGCCTGTCAGCTGAAGTAGAACATTTTCAACATCTTCTGTGAATAGCTAAGTTCATTATACATGATTTTCTGGTGAATGTACTGCCCCCGTAAATTGAATTATACTGAGACCACGGTGGCTGTATTGGCATATGTGAATAAAGTTATGGCTGTCATAGTTGTGACGTGGATATTCATGACGTAGGCACGGATGACGCAGACTTCATGCAAGTAGGCTGGTTGAGCTGAGATTCTTGGTGACGTCATGATTTTGTTCGAGAAAGATCTGAGATTTACGACGCAGTCGCAGGGAAACAAGGAATTGTGCTAAGGAAGAAGTTACGCTATTGGAGGAGAGGCTCGAACCAATGAATGATAGTTTGGAGGGAGACGGAGATTACTGAAACTACCCTATTTAATTGCTTTTGGAATGCAGAATTGTGGAAATCCATTTTCAGTTATGGCATTGATTTGGAATTTTGAAGAAATTAATTTTGAGTTTTTGAAATTTGAAAATCCGTCAAGTATAGCCAAAGTTAGAACTTCTAGCAATGACGGAGGAACAAGCTATGGAAGGGATGGATACGCCCCTTAAGAAGTTGATAAAAGGTCTTGCAGACCACAGAGGAGGCTCTCATTTCTCATTTTCTCTTGTCTCATAGTCGTTTTTCTGATTCTCATATTGTCAGACTTCGAGTTTATATTATTCAGTGAAGCAAGTCGTCATTAGCACGTGTGGTAGAGCCCACAGCATCGAACAAGCACGGAGCGTGCAGCAGTACAATTTTACAGTTAATGAAACTAGGCGAAGTTGGAGCGCACACATAAACGAGTCTACAAGATTATCTATCAAGAGTTAGCTACTGCCTTTATGCTAATTCAATTGTGCATTATAATATTGAGGTGTGTAGGAAAGTTGAACATTTTCACGATTATACTTTGGAAGATATTCGCATTTTAAGACTGCAGACAAAAGTGATTTTCTCGCCACCTGAGAAGCACTTTTATAATACCACATTCTACGCTACGGCTGACACCTGTATTGCAACCGTGATACTGAAGATTACGTTTGGTGATACAACGCTACGTTCTACAATGGAACAATATAATCTGGCAATACTTTCGACTATTATTATAACGGAAGTGGAGATGGAAGACTAAAACTTTAATGCAATTGGGACATATATTAATGGAGTGAAATAGCAGCATGGAATTTCGTTAATCGTCATTCTACAAAAGCGAGCATGTAGTGAACATCCAACTACACTCATGCATCGTAGTCCATCGCTGAATTACATCAAATGGCAGTGGAAATATCTTCATACTCCACAATTATGAACATTTCTGCGGAAATAATTGCAATAAACTTTATGGCGAATTTCTACCAGAACTTCAGGGAACTATCAAGAGAGGCCAGGGTGGACCCGGCTCACAAAGAAGAGTTTTGCCAGAAGGATGTCTATCGTCTACACGGAGCAGTGCAATTTCCTGAGGAGGAAGCAGTTCTATTCTCCGAGGGCGCAGGTTCCAGGTTCGAGGTCGGAGCACATCTTTACGGTGGTGAAATGGAACTATCAGCAGTCTTCTTTGGAAATTTTCCTCTAGAACTTCAATCAACAGATAAGGTAGTCGTGAACGTTTCTTGTTTTATTTGAGCCATTTAGCGATATCTGAGCAACCATTTTTCCCATATTTTCTGTCCCATATATTTTGCCCCATATTCTTGCTTGATATTTCTGTACTCCGTACACTTTGATGATTTATGCCTTTTTCTACGATTTATTGAGACATTGTTATGTCATTGGCATATTTAAATAATTTTGGATCAGTTGAGACTGATATTTTATATTCTTTCAGTAATTTGCATATTTTTGTAGTCACGATTTGACTGTAAAGTTAACGATTTTCTATGGCAAATTTGAATTCAGACAGCGTGTCATTTTATTAAAGTAATTCTATTCAGTAAATTACTTTGACCAATTTTCTGTCATCCTCAAGAAAGAAGAATGATTAAAAGATTTTAGAGCGTTAAAATCTTCTATTTTATCGACGATCTTGGAAATACTAGTCGTTTTATGAACATGATTGCAACATAGACACTTATCGTCAGTTCTGAAATACCATTGCATTATAGACAATTTTATGAAATATGAACTCTGATTACTATTTTTGAGTACGCTATAGTAATGAACATTTGATAGGAGTTTTTCTCAATTCTAGATTGGAACAATAATGTTTGCATTCCACAGTCTAATTGTATTCTATTCGATTATTTATGCAGTTTAGATGAACTTTGATTGAAGATAGTATTTTTATACTGCGATACTTTGATGATATTAATCTCAATTTTGATAGACCAGGGAGGCGTGTCTAATCGTATTTGCTATTAAATTTATTTGTGATTGGCAAATTTTTACTTCATATCGATTCATGAATGAAACCCACGAAGGTTAAATATAATAACAGTTTTGATACAATTGATGAATATAAGAATTTTTAAAGTGGAACTATGGATGTATAATCGTTAGTTCAGTGGACGTGTAAAAGTCGCTGATGAATAATGCCCTGTAATAAGCGAAGGAGGTTCCCACAGTAATATTAATGATGTTGATGAATTTATAAGTGGAGTTTTTTTTTGTATGTATTGTGGAAGATTTTGATGCCATATATATTGAGATATATGATGAATTCTGGGCCAATTTTTGGTGCAATTTTGTGCGTTTTGAGCGAGGTATTTTTCCGCTGAATGAATTGTTCAGGTCCTTTGAAAATTAATCATGTGAAGTTACTGTTAAAATTAACAAGAGTGTTTAAATAATTTGAGATAACGATTTTGAGTGGAGGTTACCGTCACAAATAATAATAATTATTAAACCTTATTAAACCTGAATCTAAAATTTAAATATAACTAACCTTCATTGGTCGATTATATCACCACGATTTAAGTAATTATCAACCGGATAAACGTGTGGTTTAATGTATTTCTAATATAAATAATATAAATATTGTAAATAACTATGTAAATATCTTTAATAATAATTTGAAACGAACGGGATTAATAGAGGCGTGTATAAATTTTTCAATTGTCGTTTGACAATGTTATAAACAATTTAAAATGTTATAAATAATTAATGAACATTTTGTTATAAACATTAAACGTTTTTGTTATTATACTCTAAACAACGCTAGTTAAACAATTGGATTATACAATTAAACAAGATTTGGGATTATTAGAGTAATCCATTGATATTTGAATGGAGCATTTAAAAGATTTGCGTGATAATATTTGAGTTGAGATGTGGACATTTAAAGTGTTTTGAAAAGGAGCTAGGCTCTGAGGTAACTAGCATATGCTAACGTTGGCTGGACAGGTGGGTCCATTTGACGATGCAAGCATGCGACATGGTGCAGGTGGCCAGACAACTGTATGATAGAGGCCAAGGTCACCTACATAGCAGCCTTGCGGTTATAAATAAAATGTGATGTTTATGAAAAAGGAAAACAATTGCTATATGTCTCGTCCCAACTCCCTTATCCATTCCAAGTGCATTATTATTATTACGTTCTTTTAAGCTAGAGAAAGCTGAAAATTTGTATGTAAAGTCTACAAGTCCTACAGGAGGACATGGTTATATTGACAATGGCTTCTGATCGCCACGTATATTTTGTTGTAAAATTTTTGTTAAATTATTTTCTTTATATGAAATAAATTATTGTGCAGTTTAAAGTTTCATGTTCCCGTTTTGGTTCATTTTAAATATCGTGGTGGAGGTTATTGTGAGGGCATACTTTTAAGTGATCCAGTTGGCAACCCAGTCCCGAGATTAATTTAAAAGGTAAGTAAAAGGTAAGTATGAACCCCGTATATTTTGGTGTGTTCCACAATAATTTCTTGTTAACTACTGTGCTCTAATCTCGGTAGTATCTGTCAGTGCCATTTTCATTGATGTAGCTGTGCCGGTGCGTTTGATTATTGGCAATCCGATTGAGGGGGCGGATATCTGACAGCCTACTATCCGGATTATCGGGGACAGTAGGATTGGCGCCCAACGTGGGGATCGACAAAACTGGATTACCAGGTTGAACGCCAGTAGAATTGGCACAATCGAAGTTCGGAGTGCTTGAATAACATTGGATTACCAAGTTATTGCAGTAGAATTGGCACCGCAATTTCGTGGAGTGCTCGAATAACATTGGATTACCAAGTTATCGATGTCAATGGGATTGTGAAGATTCAAATAAAGAGGTTGATTCTTTGTTAGATGTCTTGGCCAATTGTAGAATTTGAGAGTGTGATTATATAGGGATTAAATGTTGTGTTGTATTAGGAAAATTACACTCAGAAAAGATCAGATCTTATACAACCTGAGAGAGGTTAAATAGGCTGGAAACTTAGAAAAATCGCCTATGATCTGGAGTCGTATTTTATTTGACCGGCTTATGACATGTTTAGTCATATTAAAGATAAAATTAAACTATTTGGATTGTAAATGTAAGTTATTTGTGTTAGGATATTTTAAAAATGAACCAGGGAAGTTTGAACATGTGCTTGAGTTTATTTCAACATAGGGTGTCTACGAAAGTTAATTATAAGCTAATTATAAGTTAGATTTAAGACGGAAAATTGCTCAAACTTTATATATGGTGGAAGATGTTGCTCAGATGTTGTTATCTTGCTCTGTTTGATGTATGTCCCTAACGCAGTTTATTATTGAAATATTATTGAGATGGCAGATGAGAGTATGAGAAAGATGTTGGAGGAGATGTCCAACAGTTTGAAAGCTAGCATGAATAACAGTATGAAGCAGATGATGGAGGAGAATGCTAGTAATTTGTCTGCTAATTTGTCTATTAGGCTGGATGAAAGTTTGAAAGTTCTTCAGACCAGTTCTGCAAACTTGGAAAATAATGTGTCGCGTTTACAGACCAGTACCCAGGGAATCGAGAATGCTGTAAGTGACATGCGCACAGACGTGTCCAATGTCCATAAAGATTTATCCAATGTGCATAAAGATGTCTCGGATGTTAAAGTAGATTTATCCAATATGCATAAAGATGTCTCAGATATGAAAGTAGATTTATCCAATGTCCATAAAGATGTCTCAGATGTTAAAACTGATGTTTCTAAGGTACAGAAAGACCTTACTATGTTGAATCTTGATGTTGCTAATGTCCGGGGTGATATTTCATGTGCTAGAGCATAAGTAATCGTTGTTAGGAATGATGTTGCTACTGTACAAGACAAGGTAGAAGAAGTTCAAAGAGAGATTAAAAATGTTCGAACCAAAGTGTCAAACGTTCAAGTAGACATAAATAATATTCATTCTGATGTAAATGAGATGCAAAGCGATATCAATAAGATACAAATAGAAGTTAATACAGTTTTTGTAGACATTGCCAAAGTTCAAACTGATGTTAATAAAGTTAGAGAAGAAATTGAAACTTCAAAAACGCTTTGTACTCGTAACATTAGTGCTTTAACAACTCGATTGGTTGACAAGTCTGTTAGGACAACAGCTTCTCTAGCTGGATTAAAATATGATGTAGAAGTCATGAGGACCCAAGTCTTAGATCATAATCGTTTACTTAAGGAAGACATTGAAGTAGATATTGCGGAAATGTTAACTGCAAATGTAACGGTTTGGAAAGATGAATGGAACAGGTCAAGTGGGGAACATGTCAATCAGATTCAGGAGCGAATTGAACGAAAACTTGCCAGTACACAAGTAGATATAAATAATGAGGTAGTTCAAATTAGAAAGGATTTGAGTATAAGGATGGATTCGCTATCCGAAAAGCAGGTAGAGGATAGAACTCAAATAGGTCAGGACGTGCAAGCATTAAAAACCGCGTTAGAGGAACAAATTCATAAGGTTGTCTCTGATGTCAATCAAAATACGAGCAAACTTCAGAATTTGAAACTAGGAGAAGCTAGCATGATGGAAACGTATAAAGAAGAGTTGATTAGGAAAGTCATCACGGAAATCACAGATAAGGATCCAGAAGGATTGACTTGTGAAGATAATAGAAATTACGTGAGAAGATGTAACCTCGCTACTGAAGAGAGAGATATTAGTCCTGAGGAACGTATATTCAGATTCCGGGAAGAAGAAGAGGATAGGAATATTGAACCTGAATGGAAATGTCGTGATAGTGGGAAGAATTACATGGATTCATATCCAAGAAATGTGACAGTCATCCGAAACTTTGAGGACAAACCTCAAAAATTTAGTAATACTGATAGTCTAACACCGATAGAGTATATCAGGAACCTTAAAGACTATTTTATTGAAGCCCATATTCCTAGAGAAAGAGAGATGAGAATCGTAGAAAGATTTCTGGCTGAAGGACCCCTTGAATGGTTCAGAGCATTTCGGTACACTTTTAGTAATTTCGATGAATTTGCAGAGGCACTGATAAAACGATTCTGGTCAATAGAAGCACAAAATTCATTAAGAGCTGAGGTATACTCGAGGAAGTATTCAGGTACTCTTCCAACACGGTACGCTGATTTCTTCACGAGCCAGTTATCGCGCTTGAGATTCTTACAACCCCCATTGTCGACAGAGCAGTTGATAGATGCTATTTCTCGTATGCTGCCTGTGGAGGTAAGAAGACTTATCATATCGTCAAATATCAGGGATTTGACCAGTATGGACGAACTATTGAGAAGGCTTGACTACACGAGTCCAATGCCAAATTTGGTTCAAAAAGGTCAGAGGCACGAATTCAAAGACATTAATACAGTCTACATGGATCAAGTTCAGCAAACTGATGAGCCTGCTGAAGAGAAAACTGAAAATGTAGGTCCTCACAGGAACAATTATTTTCGCAACAACAGATCACAAGGTTACCGTCCATATCAGCAAAGACGAGGCTGGAATAACAATAGAGGGAATTATAATATCGAAAGTTGGAGCCATTATTGATATGAAGAATAGGAGTATTAGCTTTAATGATGGGTACATGATCACAGAAGAGATCGAAGAACAGGACGGGAAAAACAGTCTGGAGATAGACCTTAGGGAAGAGATTTTAAATACCATTATCAATGAAGCGGAGAATCTAACAGAAATACCCAGTAGAAAAACTGAAGGATTTGAAGAAATTCAGGGGGAATTTGAGGATTTGATAAAGGAATTCCAAGATATTTTTGATGAAAAGCCTGGATTGATTAAATAGTATAAGTATAAGATAAGGCTGACCGATGAAACCCCTTACCAAAAGAGAATATACCCCATACCTGAGAAATACTACCAAGAAGTACGAGGGTTGATCATAAAAATGGAGGTAGACGGGATTATAAAAACAGGCGTCGTCTTACATAAACCCCATCACTGTAATCAAGAAAAGTAATGGTCAGATACGTCTCTGTCTCGATGCTCGGACCATCAACTTGAAGATTCTTCCAGAAAATGACCGACCACCTAAGATTAGAGATCTGCTTAGAAAGTTCAAAGGGAGAGCATGTTTCAGTGTTCTTGACTTGACATCTTCGTTTTACCAAGTTCAACTGGAAGAAGAAAGTATGCAGTACACTGGATTCTTATTTGACCAGACGTCATGGGTCTTCGAGAGAATGCCTTTTGGAATGGTCAACAGTGGACCAGCACTTATTCGAGCACTTGATAGCAAGCTCACTGACGAAGTAAAGGAAAATGTAATCTGCTACATTGACGATTTAATTGTATCTTCACCCAACGCCGCAGAACATTTAGTGCATTTGAGAAAGTTGTTTGAAAATTTAAGGAAGGCCAATATTAAGGTCAATTTTGGAAAATGTCAATTCTTGAAGAAGTAGATCAACTACTTGGGGCATACTATTGATAAGGATGGATATCATCCAAACATGCAGAAAGTAGATGCGATCACAAGGTTCCCAAAGCCAACTAAGGTGAAACAAGTCAGAGAATTTGTAGGCGCATGCCAATTCATCAGCAGCCACTGTCCGAGATACTCTGAAATTATGGCTCCTCTGTATGACTTACTCAAGAAGAATAATAGATGGAAATGGAGTACAGCAGCAGACGAGGCTTTTGTGAAAGCAAAGGAGATGCTCAGAAACAACGTTAAACTGGAGTACCCAGACTTTGAGAAGGTGTTCTATATTGAGTCTGATGCATCAAGAATAGGCATTAGTGCAGACTTATACCAAAAAGACGAGGCAGGCAACAAGCACTACATTGCGTTCACTAGTCGGAAATTAAAGAAACACGAGGAAAACTACTTTACGACAGAACTAGAAGCGTTAGCTTTAGTAACAGCTTTGCAAGCGTGGAAAAAAATGCTGCTGGGACACAAGGTTATCATTATTACAGATCACAAAGCACTTCAGTTTATGCTGCAAACTGACATCTCTAGTGATAGATTGACACGTTGGGCTTTGTTCACCCAACAGTTTAACGCCACTATCGTCCATCAGCCTGGGAAAGACAACTTACTGGCTGATGCTTTATCACGTAACCCTATCAAAAATGTGCAGATACACCATGTACAATTGGAGCAGCAAGATCAAGAGACCGTTAGGAGGTTAGCCCGAATCGGTGTGTCACAGAAGAGACACGCTCCAATCAGGAAAATGTACAGGTTCCTTAAGGGTTACATGGACAATACTGATGTTGACTATGCAGCTACACAGAGAGATTCACGACACTTTGTCTTGAGTGGAGACGTCGTATGTAAGTATGCTGACTCTGCGCATACAAAGCTCCGAATAGTCGTGCCACCTAAACTTGTTGTCAATTTAGTGTGGGTAGCTCATCACGCAACTGGACATGCCGGTCTGGATAAAACTCTTGATACTCTTAAAGAGAGGTTTATTTGGACTAACATGCGTTCCAGCATTGCTAATGTCATTCGTTCATGTGATAAATGTCAAAGAGCAAAGTATGCTTCCGCTCTATTAAAAGGAAAACCTAAGGCTATGATTCCCTCTAAACCAAATGAACTCATGGCGACGGACATATTTGGCCCCTGTCCGAAGGGATACCAGGGTAATCAGTACCTGTTGGTTACCGTGGATGTCTTCTCGAAATTTGTAACAATGAGTCCCATGCAAAAAGCTAACACGAGGAACGTTGTAAGCAGACTGGAACATGCTGTATTTCCAAAAGCTGGTAAACCAGAGTATCTCCTATCGGATCATGGAGCTCAGTTTACATCCTTAGAATTTACTGCAGATATGGAAAGGCTTGGTATTAAGCACATATTTTCAAGCGTGCGCTATCCGGAATCGAATTCTTCAGAAAGATATATGGCTGAATTTTCGAAATTTTGTCGAATTTTCTGTCCGAACGATCATTCTGGTTGGGTGAGATTTGTACCCCTTATTGAGGAGTGTCTGAATTCTACAGTGCAGGAGAGCACAGGAGAGGTGCCAATGAGACTTCATCTAGGAAGAAACCCAGAAAGGCCGTGGGACAATCTTTTCAACCACGTTCCTAGAGATCCCGAACTAGGAAGGCAGCAGAGAATTGACAGAGCGAAAGAACAACTCCAGAAAGCAGCACAAAAACGACTGAAAAGAGTAGCTGGAAAACGTTTTGGTGCTCCCTTAGAAATTGGAAATCTGGTATTACTACGCAGACCTGTCAAGGCTGATGTGAGTAAGAAAATCTATCCCAAGTTTGGAATAGTGTTTATGGTTCCGTTCAGAATTACGAATGCTTATGGAAACAACTGTTATGAACTCTACGATGATGAGAATAATGTCGTATATGGCAAGTTCAATGCTGGAAACTTGAAGAAATATTATCCAAGAGTAAGCCAATAATAATTCAATTTCGTGTTCAAGTGAATTCAGATATTTATAACACAGAGTTTAAAAACAATTTGCAACTGTTTTTAAAACGTGGTGAAGGGAGAATGCCCCCGTAAATTGAATTATACTGAGACCACGGTGGCTGTATTGGCATATGTGAATAAAGTTATGGCTGTCATAGTTGTGACGTGGATATTCATGACGTAGGCACGGATGACGCAGACTTCATGCAAGTAGGCTGGTTGAGCTGAGATTCTTGGTGACGTCATGATTTTGTTCGAGAAAGATCTGAGATTTACGACGCAGTCGCAGGGAAACAAGGAATTGTGCTAAGGAAGAAGTTACGCTATTGGAGGAGAGGCTCGAACCAATGAATGATAGTTTGGAGGGAGACGGAGATTACTGAAACTACCCTATTTAATTGCTTTTGGAATGCAGAATTGTGGAAATCCATTTTCAGTTATGGCATTGATTTGGAATTTTGAAGAAATTAATTTTGAGTTTTTGAAATTTGAAAATCCGTCAAGTATAGCCAAAGTTAGAACTTCTAGCAATGACGGAGGAACAAGCTATGGAAGGGATGGATACGCCCCTTAAGAAGTTGATAAAAGGCCTTGCAGAGCACAGAGGAGGCTCTCATTTCTCATTTTCTCTTGTCTCATAGTCGTTTTTCTGATTCTCATATTGTCAGACTTCGAGTTTATATTATTCAGTGAAGCAAGTCGTCATTAGCACGTGTGGTAGAGCCCACAGCATCGAACAAGCACGGAGCGTGCAGCAGTACAATTTTACAGTTAATGAAACTAAGCGAAGTTGGAGCGCACACATAAACGAGTCTACAAGATTATCTATGAAGAGTTAGCTACTACCTTTATGCTAATTCAATTGTGCATTACAATATTGAGGTGTGTAGGAAAGTTGAACATTTTCACGATTATACTTTGGAAGATATTCGCATTTTAAGACTGCAGACAAAAGTGATTTTCTCGCCACCTGAGAAGCACTTTTATAATACCACATTCTACGCTACGGCTGACACCTGTATTGCAACCGTGATACTGAAGATTACGTTTGGTGATACAACGCTACGTTCTACAATGGAACAATATAATCTGGCAGTACTTTCGACTATTATTATAACGGAAGTGGAGATGGAAGACTAAAACTTTAATGCAATTGGGACATATATCAATGGAGTGAAATAGCAGCATGGAATTTCGTTAATCGTCATTCTACAAAAGCGAGCATGTAGTGAACATCCAACTACACTCATGCATCGTAGTCCATCGCTGAATTACATCAAATGGCAGTGGAAATATCTTCATACTCCACAATTATGAACATTTCTGCGGAAATAATTGTAATAAACTTCATGGCGAATTTCTACCAGAACTTCAGGGAACTATCAAGAGAGGCCAGGGTGGACCCGGCTCACAAAGAAGAGTTTTGCCAGAAGAATGTCTATCGTCTACACGGAGCAGTGCAATTTCCGGAGGAGGAAGCAGTTCTATTCTCCGAGGGCGCAGGTTCCAGGTTCGAGGTCGGAGCACATCTTCACGGTGGTGAAATGGAACTATCAGCAGTCTTCTTTGGAAATTTTCCTCTAGAACTTCAATCAACAGATAAGGTAGTCGTGAACGTTTCTTGTTTTATTTGAGCCATTTAGCGATATCTGAGCAACCATTTTTCCCATATTTTCTGTCCCATATATTTTGCCCCATATTCTTGCTTGATATATCTGTACTCCGTACACTTTGATGATGTATGCCTTTTTCTACGATTTATTGAGACATTGTTATGTCATTGGCATATTTAAATAATTTTGGATCAGTTGAGACTGGTATTTTATATTCTTTCAGTAATTTGCATATTTTTGTAGTCACGATTTGACTGTAAAGTTAACGATTTTCTATGGCAAATTTGAATTCAGACAGCGTGTCATTTTATTAAAGTAATTCTATTCAGTAAATTACTTTGACCAATTTTCTGTCATCCTCAAGAAAGAAGAATGATTAAAAGATTTTAGAGCGTTAAAATCTTCTATTTTATCGACGATCTTGGAAATACTAGTCGTTTTATGAACATGATTGCAACATAGACATTTATCGTCAGTTCTGAAATACCATTGCATTATAGACAATTTTATGAAATATGAACTTTGATTACTATTTTTGAGTACGCTATAGTAATGAACATTTGATAGGAGTTTTTTTCAATTCTAGATTGGAACAATAATGTTTGCATTCCACAGTCTAATTGTATTCTATTCGATTATTTATGCAGTTTAGATGAACTTTGATTGAAGATAGTATTTTTATACTGCGATACTTTGATGATATTAATCTCAATTTTGATAGACCAGGGAGGCGTGTCTAATCGTATTTGCTATTAAATTTATTTGTGATTGGCAAATTTTTACTTCATATCGATTCATGAATGAAACCCACGAAGGTTAAATATAATAACAGTTTTGATACAATTGATAAATATAAGAATTTGTAAAGTGGAACTATGGATGTATAATCGTTAGTTCAGTGGACGTGTAAAAGTCGCTGATGAATAATGCCTGTAATAAGCGAAGGAGGTTCCCACAGTAATATTAATGATGTTGATGAATTTATAAGTGGAGGTTTTTTGTATGTATTGTGGAAGATTTTGATGCCATATATATTGAGATATATGATGAATTCTGGGCCAATTTTTGGTGCAATGTTGTGCATTTTGAGCGAGGTATTTTTCCGCTGAATGTATTGTTCAGGTCCTTTGAAAATTAATCATGTGAAGTTACTGTTAAAATTAACAAGAGTGTTTAAATAATTTGAGATAACGATTTTGTGTGGAGGTTACCGTCACAAATAATAATAATTATTAAACCTTATTAAACCTGAATCTAAAATTTAAATATAACTAACCTTCATTGGTCGATGATATCACCACGATTTAAGTAATTATCAACCGGATAAACGTGTGGTTTAATGTATTTCTAATATAAATAATATAAATATTGTAAATAACTATGTAAATATCTTTAATAATAATTTGAAACGAACGGGATTAATAGAGGCGTGTATAAATTTTTCAATTGTCGTTTGACAATGTTATAAACAATTTAAAATGTTATAAATAATTAATGAACATTTTGTTATAAACATTAAACGTTTTTGTTATTATACTCTAAACAACGCTAGTTAAACAATTGGATTATACAATTAAACAAGATTTGGGATTATTAGAGTAATCCATTGATATTTGAATGGAGCATTTAAAAGATTTGCGTGATAATATTTGAGTTGAGATGTGGACATTTAAAGTGTTTTGAAAAGGAGCTAGGCTCTGAGGTAACTAGCATATGCTAACGTTGGCTGGACAGGTGGGTCCATTTGACGATGCAAGCATGCGACATGGTGCAGGTGGCCAGACAACTGTATGATAGAGGCCAAGGTCACCTACATAGCAGCCTTGCGGTTATAAATAAAATGTGATGTTTATGAAAAAGGAAAACAATTGCTATATGTCTCGTCCCAACTCCCTTATCCATTCCAAGTGCATTATTATTATTACGTTCTTTTAAGCTAGAGAAAGCTGAAAATTTGTATGTAAAGTCTACAAGTCCTACAGGAGGACATGGTTATATTGACAATGGCTTCTGATCGCCACGTATATTTTGTTGTAAAATTTTTGTTAAATTATTTTCTTTATGTGAAATAAATTATTGTGCAGTTTAAAGTTTCTTGTTCCCGTTTTGGTTCATTTTAAATATCGTGGTGGAGGTTATTGTGAGGGCATACTTTTAAGTGATCCAGTTGGCAACCCAGTCCCGAGATTAATTTAAAAGGTAAGTAAAAGGTAAGTATGAACCCCGTATATTTTGGTGTGTTCCACAATAATTTCTTGTTAACTACTGTGCTCTAATCTCGGTAGTATCTGTCAGTGCCATTTTCATTGATGTAGCTGTGCCGGTGCGTTTGATTATTGGCAATCCGATTGAGGGGGCGGATATCTGACAGCCTACTATCCGGATTATCGGGGACAGTACCATTAATTAATGTACTATGTTACGGTTTCTACCTCCGCGCAATTTGCGGAGCGAGTTCGGTTGATTGGCGGTAGGCGCGCCCCTGGTAGCTGGCCGCTGACCCGCTCCAGCAAAATAATCACCCTGTCTAAAAAGGAGTCGAGTACATGCATTATCAACCAATTTCCTCTATTTATTCCTAAGAAGTTTTCCAAGAGTTTAGTGCTTTTCAGTCGGTCAACACGAATGTACCCAAAAGAGATGGGTTATGCCCTAATCCTGAAATAAATTACATGAGATTAATAAAACACTAGGATGACCGGTTTCGATCGTCAAGCGATCATCATCAGATCCAATACACTTAGGCTATAAAATCTATGTTTGAAATACAGGTGAAAATATTTACAATATGTACAATTATTTAGTTGCAGTGTTGGTACTGCAACTGTCAGTGTATGCTAAATGCAGTATATATGTTAGGTGAAATGCTAAATGGTGATGGCTATCCGGAGATTGTACTTTAGAGAGATTATATGGTTGTAAACTATGGTTAAACTATAAAATTTTAGGCTAACTACTTATCTGATTGTCTTCCGTACTACAGCTATTCGCAGTTTCCGTGCTCACTTGAACTCGCTGTGCGGTCGACTGCGGTGATTATCTTAACGACTGGTTTTTCCCTGCCTTCCCCCCCTGTCCCTACGTGCTGTGGGGAGTGATCGCGATGTGTTTATGTGAGGTGTTGCCAACCTAGATAAGATGTATGTTATTGAATGAGGTGGATCTACAACTATTAAAGACCGTGGATTAGTCCTCGCCACGCGTGGAGCATAACCCATTCGAACTAAGCGTTGACGGTCTTATGAGGACGTCCCGGCACCTTTAATACTGCCTCTAATATGGGCCTTGGTTTATTGCAGAAGAAAAGTACATCGTACACCTGATCCAGATAACATTTACCTATTAAAAAAAAACCTAATTTCCCCCCTTTTTTAATCTAGCTTGGCTGTGTCGCTAAATTGTGTTTTGTTTCCGACAGGGTGTGTTTTTTAGTATTAAAAAAACCCTAATTTCCCCCCCTTTTTTTATCTAGCTTGGCTGTGTCGCTAAATTGTGTTTTGTTTCCGACAGGGTGTGTTTTTTAGTACAATCTCCGGATAGCCATCACCATTTAGCATTTCACCTAACATATATACTGCATTTAGCATACACTGACAGTTGCAGTACCAACACTGCAACTAAATAATTGTACATATTGTAAATATTTTCACCTGTATTTCAAACATAGATTTTATAGCCTAAGTGTATTGGATCTGATGATGATCGCTTGACGATCGAAACCGGTCATCCTAGTGTTTTATTAATCTCATGTAATTTATTTCAGGATTAGGGCATAACCCATCTCTTTTGGGTACATTCGTGTTGACCGACTGAAAAGCACTAAACTCTTGTTTACTAAGGCAACACTGAAAATATGGCTTCAAACACCACAATGTTCACGGCTAGTCAGAAGTTTTCCAATAAATAATATTAGTGGTTGTACATTTACTTCTGTGAAAAACTGTGAAATGAGTTAAGATATTATCTTGAATTTGTACACACGTGACAAAGCTAATAGTTATGTGTAACATTTTTGAACAGCTGCTCATAGTGCAAATGGTGTAGTTCTTTGTTCTTCTCACCTGAGTATTAACTCCAGGACGCATGGGCAAAATTTCCTCAATGTCAACACCGAGATCTTAGGTGCTAAATCCATATAAATTATAATAGATCTAGTTTAAAGACACTATATCTGACAACATTGGTTTGTTCTCAAACAAGGATAATTATTATGTTCATTTTTTTCTCATATTTGAAAAAAAGTACTTTCAAGTTTCAAATGTTTATATCCATAATTAAAAAGCATATTTTTGGCACCTTAATCTGAACTTTTGGAACCTTTCTGATTTAGACTCATCATGCAGAAATGTATCACGAAGATACACAAGTCATTACGATAATTAATACAGAAAGTATTGTTACTAGAAATGTTAATTTCATAGTTTGGGATCGTTACAAAGTTTGACTGATGTTCTTACCTGCTCCCCATTGCTTTTCCTCCACAGTATCAATTCGTCACGTTCATCAAGAGTAGCAATTAATCTGCCTGAGAGTCCCAGAGGGACAAAGTCTAATATTCGATTACCGAATCTCGTTTGGTTGACACATTTTGGAACCTGATCTCGGAACAATTCATACTGTAGCATCTCTCCCTGAAATTTCAACAAGAATTATTTTATTTCTCGATTAATATTAATATCATGCATAGGAAAAATATGATGATGATAATTCCAGTTTTAAGGGGCCTAACATCTAGGTTATCGGCCCGTAAGCAAAATAAAATCACAAGCTAATGCAAAAGAAAAAGGAAACGAATTTTAAAAATCAGAACAATACAAAAAGAAAACAAGTTATTCCACAAAGAACTAAATAGCATATATTCATATATCCCACTTAGTTAGTTAGTTAGTTATTGTTGTTTTAAGGAGCGGAACTACGTATCCTACTTATGTTAATTGCCTCTATCAACATACAAAATTTCAGTTTGATCACTGTGATAGATTCGTAGATATTGAGAACCGTCTAAATATTTCGGATGGTCGCCATGTTGGATTTGTATATATGTAGGCCATAGAGTTATATACTATCAGATGAAGATAATTTATTCAATCGCATGATTAGGACACAAGAAACAACAACGAGATTTTCAAATTTATCCCAGCCGCCATCTTGTCGTTATGAAAACAATTGAAATAAATTAGATGGCAGTAGATTACCATTTGTATATGCATTTATCGTAGCAAGTTTCACTGCGCTCAGATGTTCCATTTAAATATTTAAAATTCGCGTCGCAGCCATGTTAGAATTGTGCTCACCAGGTTATTAAAAGTACCTTAGGTAAACTTATGTTCACAGCCTTTATAAACATGCATGATTTCAGTTAGACTGCTGCCATAGATTAGTAGATATTGAGAACCGTCTAAATATTTAAGATGGTCGCCATGTTGGATTTTTATATATATAGGCCATAGAGCTATGTACTATTAGATGACGATTATTACCTAGGTTCATTATTCAATCGTTGGCTTCTATCGCATCATTGGGACACAAGAAATAAAAACTTAATTTTAAAATTTCGCACAGCCGCCATCTTGAGGTTATGTAAGCAATCAATTAAATCAGATGTCAGTGCATTACAATGTGTATATACATTTGCTGTACCATATTTCACTGCGTTAGGATGGTTAAATCGCGAGAAAAGTCGAACTAAATGTTTCAACTTCGCTTGGTCGCAATGATCGTTTTGTACTTAAGAGGTTTTCAAAAGTTACATAGTTGAACTTTTAGTAGTGCCCTTCATCACCGGGCAAAATTTCAGGATGATATCAGGAATAGCTTCGGCGATATAGAATGCCGGTGAAATATTTCGCACAGCCGCCATGTTGGATTGGTGAGACATAATAAAATTTGAAGGGCACGGCCGTGGTCGGACAAAAACCTTACCGAGTTTCATTGAAATCGCTTCAACCGTTTAGATTTCATTAGGATGGGTCACACGCCCATTCGCACACACACACACACACATACACACACACGGACAAAAGGTGATCTCATAACCCTATATTTTCATAAATGAAAATAGGCTAAAAACAACAGGAAGATATTGTGACCGTTCTGGGTTCGACACAAGGGTGAGAAGAGAAAGAAATTGATAATTGCTATGTGTGTAGAAGCGCGAGCAACGAGTTGGCGATGTCTAGATTTTTTTATAAGAGGAATCTCGCCCGACAGAGCAACGCCTACAGGCATGCGGTCATGCGATAATCCCAACCCCTCTGACAAGGAAGACCTAGAGAATTCTCGCAGCCCCTTTTAAGCCATAGTACAGTAGCCTTGTACTGTAGGGACAGAGAAAATAATAGTGAAAGGGATATGGAAACAATGGTCACGCTCATCGAAATGATTGTCTCCGTAACCCTTCATTAATATTAATTTTAGATAAGATAGGCCATTGAAGAGAGAAACATTCACTAAGATTCATCCGATAAATTGATTTTCTTACACATTTCTGCAAAAAAAAACGCATTAACCCCAAAAGTCGCACTAGTTCGCCACTAGTGTCAGCTAATAGGAGCGACTCAAACAGAAGAATCCCCCATTCATATCACTAGATGGAAGTGACACTAATTAAATACTAAATTAATGTACGATAGAATCTCAAAATTAATCATTAAATCAGAACGACACATTGTCAATGAATCTCAAGGAAGTGCATACATGTTCGTCCACAGGGGACTACTTTGCAAAAAAAAATATAAATGTAACGTGAGCGATAGCTCATCAGTGTCACAGTGTTGCCAGATTATCGGCCACGACAGTCCAGGTCAGATCACTCTCTGGCAGGGGCATAAGTGAACTGAAATTTTAAAAAAAGGAACTAATTAACAAGTGAATCAACAGTAAAGTGGATAAATATAGTACAATCTCTATGAAGTATTGGACGGGGGGGGGGAGGGCTCGTTTATTTCGATCCATTGATGTACAGAGACACGGTACGAAAGGTTTACGGTTCGAGTAGAGTAGGACAAACGAAAAAGAAAAGTTATAATGTTGTAGTGAGCAAGAGATAATTCAGTCGGGGTGGCAAAATTTAGCGTACGGGTACGGCAGATTTAGGATCTGTGTAACCCGATGGTAAAAGGTAGATTCAAATAAGGCGAAAGACAGTACGCGAGCAGAGAATACGTGCCCTCCGGAGCCAGTGTCGGGACACTCGGTGACATTGGATCCCGTGCAATAGGGATAATAATAATAATGTTATTGGTTTTACGTCCCTTTTAACTACACTGGCTTTTAGAGACGCCGGGGTGCCGGAATTTTGCCCCGAAGGGGATCTTTAACGTGCCAGTAAATCTACTGACACGGCTCCCTCGCATTTGCGCACCCTCAAATGCCAGCTGACGGCGCCAGGTTTCGAACCTGCAACCTTGGGCTCAGCAAGCGAGAACGTTACCCCTGAGCCACGCAGCCAGACCGTGCAATAGGGAGGCACTAAACTTGCAATAGACACGTATGGTAAATCCGAGTTAGCCTGTAAGCCTGGTAGTGCGAAATATAATAATGAGTTTACTTCTGTACAGTAGAAACTGTTAACCCAGATAGAAATAATAAAGTCATCATTGAACAGTTCCGGGAAGGTGAGGACAACAATGGACGCCAGCTGTAGAAGCCCATTAGGTGGAAGACCAGACATCAAACCCTGGACGGGAGCTACGTAAGCCGCATATTAATGGGCCGAGGAATGAAAACGTCTATAGTCTAATCATGGTTACAGTAATGAGAAGAGTACCCAAAATGTTCTATTCATGCATGTTGCTATTACTGGATGACGAGAACAAGAAACCTGTACATAAACGTGAATATAAGCTTCATTGATAAAGGGTAATGATGAATGTAGGCCGAGGACACCATAGCCAACGTGTCATCATAAAATATGTGTTATTCATGCTGAAATGATGCCGTGAAGTTGTTAATAGATTGATTAAAGAGTAAGTGAAGGTCCATCCTACTGAATCAATTTCCACTTAAGATAATATAATGGGTAGGATAAATTGTTTCAATAAAGTTATGTTGAGGATTATGTAGAACATAATATGTGTGTCAACGTAATTATGGTAGTAAGCCTATATAATGGCAGTGAATTTATTAGCACCTATTGCTTGATATAAATATTTTTTATAGAGGTACCACAAGCAAAGGACACCTGAGTGTCATATTTTATATCACCGCCATCTTAACCAAAGCAAAATGGCGGCCACCCAAATGTTCAAAGCTTAAATCAAATTACAACTATACTAATCATACTAATCATCAGATATCTACCCAATTCTATAGAAACATACTTTCGTGTATGGAGCGTCTTGTGCCCAAACTACATGATCAGACAAATAATATCAAAAAGGCGGCTGTGTATCATGCAAGAATTATAATCCATAACCTATGATTCAATGTTCACAGGTTGGCATTACGATAGTTTATATGAGGACTATTTGTTACCAAAGTAACGAGGATACGAGTTTGCAAATTATGCACAGCCGCCATCTTGAAACTGTAAAATATAAAAATAAATAACTCTTAATACTTAGGAACTACAGTAACGAAAATTAGTGACAAGGTACAACAGTATATGTAACCCTGTTTGGATAAGGAAAAATAACAGACTCAAATATTCAAGATAGCGGCCACGCGAACTATTAGAACATTAAAATGGACAACTCAGAATGAAATCGGATAATTGAGGCGAATCCCAGGAGATGAGTATCGTATCCGAGCTCTCACCTGCGTTAGTTAAACTATTATAATACTGACCATAGCGCACAGCGGCCATCTTTAAATTTAAAAAAAATACTTTCGGTATCATACAGCTACAGTATGATAACGAAATTAAGTAATTTAACCTAATTAATCGCTTCGTATGCCAAAAGTAAAAGAACATAGACTCCATAGATTCAAGATAGTGGAAGGAAGGAAGATTGTAGTTTTACGTGACCGTTAATCGCGAGATCATAAGCCACGGGACCTCCTTTTTACGTGGAATCCGAACCACAGGGCATGGCATTTCACTTTGAAAATCTCACATGCATTGACCGGGAATCGAACCCGGTCTGCCGTGGTTCAAGATAGTGGCTAGGCGAACTATTAAAGCATACAAATTAGTACTGCGGATGTAATTGCACAATTAAGGCGAAACTTGGTTGAAGAGGAGTATGATATAAGAAGCATCAGAAGCGTTAATGATAGTTTTATCAAACTAAACATAGTGCGCAGCGCCATCCTGAAATTGCATAATTTATAAATAAATTACTTTCTATGTTTTAGAACAACAATAACGAAATTTAGTAATAAAGTAGAAACCTACATAGGGCATCGTATGCTCAAAGTAAAATAACAGCTAAATTACTTTTTCAAAATGGTGCCTGGGCGTTATAGTGTATTAATAGTGAATCATTTCGACTGTAATTGCGCAATTAAAACGAAACTTAGTAACAAATAAATACCATATATGAGACATTCCTGAAATAGAACATACAAATAAGCCACTGAATACAATGCGTGGTGGCCATATTGAAAATAAAGAATATGAAAAAGAATAACCCAATGTACAGTATTTTAAGTAATGCAGAACCTTGCAAGTGGCTTCTTTGAAACAAGTAAAATAACATCGTCTCCATACGTTCATGACGGTGGCTGGGCGTATTCGTAAGACTTAAATATATTTAACTCACAATATAATAGAACAGTTAACGCAATATTTAGTGAGAGAGGAGTATCATAGAAAAGAACAAGCTATCATTATTCATATATAGCTGAATAGAGCGTGCATCGGCCATCTTAAAAGTATATATGAATTGAAGCCAATGGCCGTAGCCGGGTATTTTAATTGAACGTCTGTAGGCTCCCAGCAAGTTCAATTTCAAGTAGTTCCAATTTCGGCTACCATATGCCCGCCGGCTTTAATCCCCCACCGAAGGATTTTAACGCTCTTAAAAATCCGACGACTTTGGCCGGAATTTAACCCGCGATCTTGGGCATAGCAGTTCAGCATGCTACCGACGACGCCACCGAAGCATTATAAGATGTACAAACAAATAACGCTGTACTGGTATATATTAGGGATACAATATCTCAAATTTACATTAAAGTATATGGGCTTTGTAATCCAAAGGTAAAAAACATCCCCGCTATATATTCAAGATGGTGGCTGAGCATGCAATTAGAACTTCAAAATCAATAACTCAGGATCCAATTCCGCAATTAACACGATACACTGTGAGGAGAGAAACAGTAAGATACCTTGTTTGCACTAGTCATACAGTAAGTAGGGCTGGGATTTCTATGTAATATCATATTTTTCCCCTTGCTATTTCAAAGCTGGGAAACGATATATCTTCCCATAGGCTACCAATATGTTATGCTTATTATACCTGTACTTCATTTTACATATTTTTTCATATTTGTGGGTATTCTACACATTCTTAGTGAAATTACATAAAAATACTTATTTTAGCGCTTTTGTTCAAATTATATAAATTGCTGTGTCGAAGTTTTACTCTTAATGTGGGGTTGTTTGTTACCTCAACAGCAACTTCAGCTGGCTTACAGAAAGCACCAAACGTCTAGAAAGATCAGGACTGCCACTGCAAGATTCTATTGCTGTCATAGAGGATGTTATTGAAAAACTAAGTGCTGTGAATGAGGAAACTCATGCAAGTATATTGAATAAGGTGCTAACTGTTTTGAAGAGAAATCCTGTTTATTCAACATTTCACAGCGTGTGCCGAATTCTAAGAGGAGACAATGTTTATCCACCCGAGGATATTTCTACATCATAACTCCCTCTCCTGAAATGTGTACCATTTACATCATGTGACGCATATAAAAACATTCTGAATGACAAAGGTCTTTAAATGACCTCCAGAGAACATCGAAAAATACGCGATTGTTCACTATGCTGCACATTTAATTGTGCAAACGTGCTTCGAGTGTTGGAAGTAAGAAAATGATAAGTTTGAGTTGATTATGTCTGTGATATATTGTTATACTGTATGACTCCAATGAACATGAAACATGTATTGTTAATTGTCCTACAAAATTGTATATAAATTGTGTTTTGTGTAATGTAACTTGTAACTGACAGAATGGTAAGTTTATATTACATATCTTTCCCTTTTGCTTTCTCCAAGAAATGTAGGTTTTGACGAAGATATATCCTGATCCTAAATACTTGCTTGAAAAGTATTGCAAGTCTTGAGTCTCCTGTGATTTATCCTCGACATCTCCTGTAGATCATTGAAAGTCTCTGATTCCCTACCCGTTTCCTTCTCTGCTCACTTCGGATAGTCTATTTTAATGTCTACTTCGATCCCTATCGGCTCTGACCATGCTGTACTGGCACGATAATGTCTTGCATGGCTATGATACTGTACTAATGCCGTATGCCTCTTTAGACACGTTTTTCTAGAGTCGCCGTCTAAGTTTGACCTAGCGCTCCTTAATAAGTGACTGTCCACTTGAATTTTCCTGAAGACTAACTTGCTTCACTCGGTAACTACAGCCTTCCGACTTGTACTATGATTTCGAACCACGGTCCCTTTTAACTGACTTCTTTATTCTAACTTCCTATGCACAGGCAAGTTTAGAATATCGTCTGATGTTCTGACCCAACTCGGTCTAATACGTAGCTTGGTAACTGAATAACACTCTCGGTGTTCACGAAGTACTAACGATTCCTATCACCGTATACCTTCACTGAAGTTCTATAGACTGACTTATTTCGATATAGTCTGGCAACCCACCGGGTTCCGTAAACTGACTAATCACTAATGCAGCACTTCCCCCGGAAGTTCACTGATACTTCACGCAGCACGACCACTACAAGGTCCCTTGAAGACTGCATGCATCTGTATCGGCAGACAGGCTATTTATCTAAATCTGGCCGATTAGGGCGTTTCCTCCCACTTTGAAACTAACTTCTATCGGCTTATAAAATTATTTCCATCCTCCTTAGAGTGCCTAAGATCCAAAATTATTCTCAAATACAAAAATCGATCATACATTTAATTGATAATAATTTCCAAACGGTCTGGCTTCACGTGGGCGTGGATTCTTTACTCAAATATGTCCGCGGTATTCATACGCGCAAGCCAAGCTACGTCATACTGATATTGCACTTTTGTCCTGTGCCATATTTAGATGATTTTATATTCCTCAAAATTCTCATCCCCATGATCAGACATTTTGGTGTACTCTGATGCTAATAATTTTGCACTTTTCTTGAAAACGTAGAAATTGCACCACTGTTACGGGTACTCCCACTGCTAAATATTATTGTGTCGGCATTTAATCGGGGAAGCCCCTCTCTGCTTGTAGACCTTGTTATCAGAAATAGTTCTTCGAGACATTGCGCTATGTGAATCACGGGATTGATTTCCACGACTCACGAGGCCATGCCATCATCTCCTGACTCACCGTGCAGCTGCATCGTAAATCAGATAGCGTTTGGTGTCCCACCAAGACGACATCCGAAGCCTTCTCCAGCGCATAGCTTGGGATTTTGGTTTCATTATAGTAAGATATGTTGGCCGGTACAGGCGCAGGGGCTAATGCGCAAGATGGCGGCCGCGCGCAACCCCCCCACCCCCTATGTTTTTCTTATGGGAGGGAGAGTCATTGCGAGCGCAGGGGCTAATGCGCAATTAAACCACCACACCCTGAGACCGTGGATGACGTTACAGGGAGAGGTTGGCGGTGAAATGTTGCTAAATGGAATATGTGTTATTATTATTATTATTAGGTAATTATTGACTGATCATGTACAATCAAGACCAGCCTTATATTGTCCACCTCTTGGTGTAGTGGCTAGCATTCTTGGCTGTTACTGCGGAGGACTGGGTTCGATTCCTGGCTCTGTCAAGAAATTTAATTCTGGGCTGAGGGCTGGAACGGGGTACACTCAGCCTTGTGAGGCAAAACTGACAGGAGCTGGGATTTGATTTCTACCTCAACCATTTTGGAAGTAGTTTTCTGTGGTTTCCCACCTCTACTCCATGCAAATGCTTGGATATATCTTAACTGAAGGCCTTGGCTGCATCCTTTCCAGGCCTTATCTGAATTACAAATATACACACAAATACAGCCATCACAATGACACAGGTTATCAGACACCACACACCCTAAGTCCAGTACATGGGACTAAATGATCACGATGTCAAAGTCCCCTGAAATGAAACATCGACAATTACTGTAATATTCATGTCCACCTTGTGGTGTAGTGGCTAGCAATCTTGGCTGTCCCCGCTTAGGCCTGAATTCAATTCCTTCCTCAGCCATACTGGAAGTAGTTTTTCTGTGGTTTCCCACTTCTACTCCAGGCAAATGCATGGATATATCTTATCTTAAGGCCACGACAGCCTCCTTTCCAATCCTCATCTAAATTACAAGTACACACACTAATACAACCATCACAATCATACAGGATATCAGACAAATTCCACACTCAACCAAGTACGCAGGGCTACATGACTATAATTTCACCAAACCCCCAAAAGAATCAACAACAACAACAAAAACAACAAACAACAACAACAACAACAACAACAAATGACAACTGATATTCATGAAACACCTCTTGGTGTAGTGACTAGCATTCTTGGCTGCACCCTTCCAAGGCCTTATCTGAATTACAAATACATACACTAACACAGCCATCACAATGACACAGGTTATCAGACAACACACACCCCATGTCCAGTACATGGGACGAAATTATCACGATGTCAAAGTCCCCTCAAATCAAACATTCTCAATTATTGTAATATTCATGTCCACCTTGTGGTGTAGTGGCTAGCAATCTTGGCCGTCCCCACTTAGGCCTGAATTCAATGCCTTTCTCAGCCATTCTGGAAGTAGTTTTTCTGTGATTCCCACTTCTACTCCAGGCAAATGAATGGTTATATCGTATCTTAAGGCCACGACAGCCTCCTTTCCAATCTTCATCTAAATTTCAAGTACACACACTAATACAGCCATCACAATCACATAAGTTATCAGACAAATTCCACACTCAACCAAGTACGCAGGGCTACATGACTATATTTTCACAAAACCCCTAAAAGAATCAACAACAACAACAACAACAACAACAAACAAGAACAAATGACAACAACTGATATTCATGAAACACCTCTTAATCTAGTGGCTAGCATTCTTGGCTGCATCCTTTCCAGGCCTTATCTGAATTACAAATACACACAATAATACAGCCATCACAATGACACAGGTTATCCGACAACACACGCCCCAAATCCAGTACATGGGACTAAATGATCACGATGTCAAAGTCCCCTGAAATGAAACATCGACAATTACAGTAATATTCATGTCCACCTTGTGGTGTAGTGGCTAGCAATCTTGGCTGTCCCCGCTTAATCCTGAATTTGATTCACTGCTCAGCCAAGAAATTTAATTCTGATCTGAGGGCTGGAACGGGGTGCACTCAGCCTTGTGAGGCAAAACTGAGAAAAGACGGGTTCAATTCCTGCCTCACTCATTCTAAGAGTGTTTTTCTGTGGCTTCCCACTCTTACACTCGAGGCAAATGCCAGGATGATGCCTAACTTAACGCTACAGTTGCTTCCTACCCTATACCTACCTCTATTACAATTACATACAGTAGTACAGACATCACAGTGACACAGGTTATCAGACAGCTTCTACATACACCCAAGTTCACAGGGCTACATGACCATGATGTCCCAACCCCCCCTAAATGAATCAATAAGAAATATCTATGAAAGTGAAACTTGAACTTTTGGCGGTGCAGAAAAGAGCAAAATAGAAGTGTTTGAAATGTTGTGTTACAGGACAATGATAATGATCAAATGGTTAGATTGAGTAACAAGTAACGAGTTTTAAGACGAGAGGTAAAAGAGAAATGTTTCTGGCGACTGCTAATGAAGAAAAGAGATAGGTTGGTAGGACACATACTATGACACCCATGTCTAGCAAGCTTAGTTATGAAAGAAAGGGTTGAGGACAAGAACTGTAGTGGTAGACCAAGGTAAGAACATGTTAGATTGTTTTGTATGTAAGGTGTGGTAGCTATATAGGGATGAAACAATTAGCTCAGGACAGGAAGGCTTCGAGATCTGCATCAAACTAGTCAAAAGACTAAAGATTAAAACTTCAATATAAAATTGGTATGACTTACCTCAGTAAAGCATTCCTTTGTTGATAATCTTGTTAAGATGTTTTCAAATTTCTAACAACACGCTACTCATGAAAAATATGTCTCTATTTATTACATATTCAACTACAAGGGACGGACACTTAAGATGTTTACAAATTTTATAAACCCAACTCTACGAGCCTGATGACCTAGAAGTTGCAAAGTTTTACATACACTTTAAACAATATATCCCTACGTTTTAACCACACGTGGCTGATGAACATGGTGTCTCAACCCCCAAACGTGAATAATACGCTGTCAACTACACGGAGCTAATGCCCATGGTGTCTCAACCACCTATCGTGAATGATACACTCTCAACTACACGGGTCTGATGACCATAGTGTCTCAACACACTAACGTGAAAGATACACCCTCAGCAACACTGGGCTGATGACCATGGTGTCTCAACCCAATAACGTGAAAGATACACTCTCAACTACACAGGGCTGATGATCATGGCGTCTCAACACACAAACATGCAATAACGCGTGATTGATGACTGAATTTTGTTACAAGTTTTGATTGAATTTTGTTACAAGTATAAACAATTATTCACTTGTAAGCGAAGACTACGTGAGTTGAAAGGAGACTGCTCTCCCCAGCGTATTGTGGGAGATTGAAAGATGCAAGTTCGCAGAAATTTGATAGCCTACATTGTTTGTTATCACTGAGGCTGAAGGCTTGGTTCTTGGCTTTAGAGAACTTTTATATGCATTTTGAATACAGAAATTGACCTTGGTTGTCTTAAAAAATGGTTTTTGTGGTTTCCCAGTTCTACTCCAGGCAAAGGTGGGAATGGTTCCTAAATTAAGGCCAGGACTGCCTCCTTCCCAAACCTTACCTGAATAACTAATACACACACTCCTACAGACACAACAATAACACAGATTATCGCATACAGTTTGTATACCCAAGTACAAGGGTATAAAAGACCACGATGTCTAAGCCCTTCAAAACAACAACAACAACGTAACATGAGACTGTACAAGGTAGACTTTCAGAAGAGTCCACCTCGTTTCTTGGTCGTCACCGTAGAGGCCTGGGTTTGATATCCGGCTCTGCCAAGAAAGTTAATTTTGGTCTACACTAGGCTTTGAAGGAAAAACTGAGAACAGGTGGGGGTTCAATTCCCAGCTCACTTATCCTGGAAGGGGTTTTCCGTGGTTTCCCACTTGTACATTAGGTGAATACCAGGTTGATTCCTAATTTAAGTGTACGCCTGCATTCTTCCCAATCCTCATCTGTTGTTTCCACTTTTTGCTTCCACGTTTTTGCTGCCACTGTTGCTCCCACTTATGCTTCCATATTTGCTCACACTTTTTGCTCACACTTTTTGCTCTCATTTTTTGCACCCAATTTTTTCTCCCAGTTTTGCTTCCACTTTTTATTCCCACTTGTTGTTGCCACTGTTGCTCCCACTTTTGCTCCCATATTTTCTCCCACGTTTTGCTCACACCTTTTGCTCTCACTTTTTGCTCCCAATTTTTGCTCCCATATATGCCCCCACATTTGCTCCCACTTTTTTGCTCCCACTTTTTGCTGCCACTGTTGCTCCGACTTTTTGCTCCCTCTTTTTGTCCCACTTTTCTCTTCCACATTTGCACCCATATGTTCCCCACATTAAACTATTGTTCTTATTACCAAGTTATCTTTACTAGAGCTTACTGTCGACCAAAGTATTATGTGTACTCGAGTTTGAAGGTTGTTTGTGAAGTAACCAATAGACCTACATAAAATCCAATACCATCAACATTTTCGTTGTTCTATTTTACGTTAGTTCATGTAGGTTTGGGTTTTTAAATTTATATTTTAATATTTTTTTATCGCAGTTGGAACACAAAAAGTGCGCGTTTTTAAGCGTGTTTCAACCATGCGTCACATTTAAGAATTATTATCTCAAAAGCCCGTCATCAGATCGAATCCAAATTTTAACACAATATACATTGGAATGTTGCATAAATGGTTTATTAATTTCACAATTTTGTGTGTCCAAGAAACAAAGTTGTTATCATTGTTGTAAGGTAACTTTTTCTCGGCTCGGGGTGGTTGGAAAATGTAGTTCTTGGTTGCGTTGTAATCGTTATACATCAAAAAGTTATGCTGTATGACTGTGAAATACGTAAATTAATTAACTTATTTTATATCGGTTTGTATTTGTACGAGGAAATAACACATGGTTCATCAGCTAGCCGCTCCGGTAAAAGCTGTACAGCGTTGCTGAGATGGAGCCCATTATTTCCGAGCAAGACGCGCCATGATGCGTGTGGGCACCATTTCGACAACGCTGTACAGCTTTTCCCGGAGCGGCTAGCTGGTGAACCATGTGTTATTTCCTCGTACAAATACAAACCGATATAAAATAAGTGAATTAATTTACGTATTTCACAGTCATACAGAATAACTTTTTGATGTATAACGATTACAACACAAACAAGAACTACATTTTCCAACCACTCCGAGCCGGGAAAAAGTTACCTTACAATAATGATAACAACTTTGTTTCTTGAACACACACAATTTTGAAATTAATAAACCAGTTATACAATATTCCAATGTATATTGTGTAAAAATTTGGATTCGATCTGATGACGGGTTTTTGAGATAATAATTCTTAAATGAGACGCATGGTTGAAACACGCTTAAAAACGTGCACTTTTTATGTTCCAACTGCAATAAAAAAATATTAAAATATAAATTAAAAATTCCAAACCTACATGAACTAACGTAAAATAGAACGACGAAAATGATGATGTTATTGGATTTTATTTAGGTCTATTGGTTACTTCACAAACAACCTTCAAACTCGAGTGCACATAATACTTTGGTCGAGAGTAGTCTATGCTTGACAGTTGATATGGAAATATCAGTGACTAGGTATGGTAAGCCTTATGCATACTATAAAGGATATTCATATATTGTGAAACGAACCAATAAAAATGGAACTGTTATTTGGCGTTATTCAAAACCACGTTCAAAACAATGTCGCAGTGAGCTAAAAAGTAAATACAGTGAGGTTTTAAGTGAGGCATCCATTTCCAAAGGGATCCTTGTCCACCTATATGAAAAATTCATGTTTTGGTATCAACGGCTTCGTCTGTGCATCATCTACTGATTTATGTTTGTCTTACAGTACCAAAACAACCCAATAGCCTCGAAAATTGCATTTGAATATCCTATGCAGTTCCATGGTGGCCCTTGTCTAATGCCAGAAATCCAATATGGCAGACATAATAATATACAATAACAAACGGTTGCTTGTCCTATTGCGAGGGTAAGCAAGCTGTACTACTGAGTTCCAAAGTGACCCTTGTCCATGTGTAATCTGTCCTCCAGTTTTATGAAAAAATTAGCTAACATCGCATCAATAGTTATTCGTATTCTTATCTTTAAAAAAGAGTTTTAATTCTTACCGAAACTGAACCTTCCTTGTCCATTTCATACTGTTCCATAATGGCCATTGTCCATCTTGCAGTTCCAAACGGCACCTTGTCCTAGTTATATATTTTTTTATTTTACGAAGAATCATTGGGTTGTATCAGCTATGATTCCTCCAAAAGTCTTCGATGATTAATAGTAATAAGTGTGCAAAATATGATTAGCATACGATAAGCAGTAAGTCTGATAAACGTTTTCCGCGTTTTCCCAACAATTTCACTTCTTGGACAAGGAACCCTTTGGAAACGGATGCCTCAAGTGTCGATGATCATGAATATACTTTACTGCATGAAACACTGTTGCTGTCAACAGAAAATCATGAAAATGCTAAAAAGCGAGTGCAAGGAAACAATATTGCTGCTCAAGATAGTTGGACGTTCAAAAAAACCTTAACATTATCAAAAGCTACGCAGCCTCTACATGAGGACCCTGTGAAAGAGGAACAAGAGGAAATGGATAGTTTTAGTGATGTCGAGGATAATGTTGAGGATAATAATGGTGATTATAATGATAGTGATAAAGATCATGATAATACTGCTTATGATTATGATAGTGATAATGACGTTTTTATACCTATTGTTCGCCGTGGAAAAAGATCTACAACAAGCGTTGTGTTAAAAAGAACTATAACAAGCAATGGTAAAGAGAGAGAGAGCTGTATTCTGTGTGTAGCTATTGTAAAAATTAATTATTAAAAATATATTATGTGTATTGTTTTTGTTTTTCTTAATTGTTATCTCACCTTCCACTCCTAATGCCTCGCCTTACTACCTCTTCATTTGTTACCCTATGTAGTTATAACATGAACTAGCCGTGTGCATCAAACGGTGAGCAACGACTCCAAAAATGAAGAAGCAATAGATAAATGATTCCTGCATAGTTATTGGTGTACAGATTTTTAAACTAAAGTGAGGATTGGGAAGGAGGCAGTCATAACCTTAAGTTAAGAATCATCCATGCATTTGCCTTAAATAAAGGTGGTAAAACCATGAAACAATATGACTGAGGTAGAAATGAGTTTATCACGTCTCAGTTTTCTTCTGTTTAGCATATTCGAACCTTGAACTACACTGCAGTTCTTAGCCTCAACCTTTCATTCCATAATTATGTTTCCTATTTCCATAACAATTTAAAATCCCTAGGAGTGAAAGCTAAATCCCTTAAGGTCAAAGCCTACCATGCTAACCAATTAGCCACTTAAGGGTTTATTCGATATTGTGACTATTTAAACCCATGTACATAATGTTTCTGGAATATGCGTGATTACCTATGTCAATGTAGCGGCTTCGTTGGTGTAGTTAATAGCTGTGCTCAAGATAACTGGTTCAAAACCGGCAGAAGTCGTCGGCTTTCTAAAAGCGCTAATTCCTTTAGTATGCCTTCCTTCGGAGGGGGAGTAAAGCCTGCGGTCCCATGTCATACATTTTGTCCACGTAAAAGAACCTACCACTGCGATTGGAAGTGTGTAGTAAAATGTATAGGCTATATTTGGTTAATTAGTAGCGCTCTATTAAGTTCCAACGTTCGCCACTTAGAGTTAGTGACAGTAGCATTTGGTAACCAAAGTTGGACCTAACTGAAATTGAACTTGTTTGGAGACCTCGGGCGTTAAATCGGAAATGCCCAGCTATGGCCATTGGCTGCAATTCATAATATATCCTCTTTGCTTCGTCCATCACTAGTTATTTTGCTTCCTAAGTAGTAAAAAGTCTCCTACTTCCTTTAGCTTTTCACCAGCCAATTCGAAGTACATATGCATTTCATTGGAGGGGTTTAGACATCGTGGTGTATAGGATTTGTGTGATAGCCTGTGTTATTGTAATGACTACAGTAGTGTGAGTATTTGTAATTAGATGAGGATTGGGAAGAATGCAGGCGTACACTTAAATTAGAAATCATCCCGGTATTCACCTAAAGTACAAGTGGGAAAACCACGGAAAACCCCTTCCAGGATAAGTGAGCTGGGAATTGAACCCCCACCTCTTCTCAGTTCTTCCTTACAAAGCCTAGTGTAGACCAAAATTAAATATCTTGGCAGAGCCGGAAATCAAACCCAGGCCTCCACGGTGACGACCAAGAATGCTAGCCGATACACAACGAGGTGGACTCTTCTGAAAGTCTACCTTGTACAGTCTCATGTTACGTAGTTGTTGTTGTTTTGAAGGGCTTAGACATCGTGGTCTTTTATACCCTTGTACTTGGTTGTATGGAAAATGTATGCGATAATCTGTGTTATTGTTGTGTCTGTAGGAGTGTGCGTATTAGTTATTCAGGTAAAGATTGGGAAGGAGGCAGCCCTGGACTTAATTTAGGAACCATTCCGACCTTTGCCTGGAGTAGAACTGGGAAACCACAAAAACCATTTTTTAAGACAACCAAGGTTAAATTCTGTATTCAAAATGCATATAAAAGTTTCTCTAGCAGCCAAGAATCAAGCCTTCAGCCTCAGTGATAACACATAATGTAGGCTATCAAATTTCTGCGAACTTGCATATTTCAAGCCCCCACAGTACGCTGGGAAGAGCAGTCGCCTTTCAACTCACGTAGTGTTCGCTTGCAAGTGAATTGTTTAAACTAGTAACAAAATTTCAATCAAAACTTGTATCAAAATTCAATCATCAATCACGCGTTATTGCATGTTTGTGTGTTGAGACACCATGGTCATCAGCCCTGTGTAGTTGAGATTGTATCATTCACGTTAGTGGGTTGAGACACCATGCTCATCAGCCCCGTGCTGTTGGGAGTGTATCTTTCACGTAAGTGTGTTGAGACGCCATGGTCATCTGCCCAGTGTAGTTGAGAGTGTATCTTTCACGTAAGTGTGTTGAGACATCATGGTCATCAGCCCAGTGTAGTTGAGAGTGTGTCTTTCACGGTAGTGTGTTGAGACACCATGGTCATCAGACCCGTGTAGTTGAGAGTACATCATTCACGATAGGTGGTTGAGACACCATGGTCATTAGCCCCGTATAGTTGACAGCGTATCATTCACGTTTTGGGGTAGAGACACAATGGTCATCATCCACGTGTGGTTAAAACGTAGGGATATATTGTTTAAAGTGTATGGAAAACTTTGAAACTTCATGGTCATCAGGCTCGTAGAGTTAGGTTTATAAAATTTGTAAACATCTTAAGTGTCGGTCCCTTGTAGTTGAACATGTAATAAATAGAGACATTTCTTTCATTAGTAGCGTGTTGTTAGAAATTTGAAAACATCTTAACAAGATTATCAACAAAGGAATGCTTTACTGAGGTAAGTCTCACCAATTCTATATTGAAGTTTTAATCTTTAGTCTCTTGACTGGTTTGATGCAGATCTCGTAGCCTTCTTGTCCTGAGCTAATTGTTTCATCTCTATATAGCTGCCACACCTTACATCCAAAACAATCTAACATATTCTAACCTTGGTCTACCACTACAGTTCTTGTCCTCAACCCTTTCTCTTTCATAACTAAGCTTGCTAGTCATGGGTGTCATAGTATGTGTCCTACCAACCTATCTCTTTTCTTCAATAGCAGTCGCCAGAAACATTTCTCTTTTACCACTCGTCTTAAAACTCTTTATTTGTTACTCTATCTAACCATTTGATCATTATCATTGTCCTGTAACACAGCATTTCAAACAGTTCTATTTTCCTCATTTCTGCATCGCCAACAGTTCAAGTTTCACTTTCATAGATATTTCTTGTTGATTCATTTAGGGGGAGGGGGTTATGACATCATCGTCATGTAGCCCTGTGAACTTGGGCGTATGTAGTAGCTGTCTGATAACCTGTGACACTGTGATGTCTGTACTACTGTATGCATTTGCAATAGAGGTAGTTACTGGGTAGGAAGCAGCTGTAGCCTTAAGTTAGGCACCATCCCGGCATTTGCCTAGAGTGTAAGGATGGGAAACCACAGAAAAACACTCTTAGAATGAGTGAGGCAGGAATTGAACCCGTCTTTTCTCAGTTTTGCCTCACAAGGCTGAGTGTACTCCGTTCCAGCCCTCAGATCAGAATTAAATTTCTTGGCTGAGCAGTGAATCAAATTCAGGATTAAGCGGGGACAGCCAAGATTGCTAGCCACTACACCACAAGGTGGACATGAATATTACAGTAATTGTCAATGTTTCATTTCAGGGGACTTGGACATCGTGATCATTTAGTCCCATGTACTGGATTTGACGTGTGTGTTGTCTGATAACCTGTGTCATTGTGATGGCTGTATTAGTGTGTGTATTTGTAATTCAGATAAGGCCTGGAAAGGATGCAGCCAAGAATGTTAGCCACTACACCAAGAGGTGTTTCATGAATATCAGTTGTTGTCATTTGTTGTTGTTTGTTGTTGTTGTTGTTGTTCATTCTTTTAGGGGTTTTGTGAAATTATAGTCATGTAGCCCTGCGTACTTGGTTGAGTGTGGAATTTGTCTGATAACCTGTATGATTGTGATGGCTGTATTAGTGTGTGTACTTGTAATTTAGACGAGGAATGGAAAGGAGGCTGTCGTGGCCTTAAGATAAGATATATCCATTCATTTGCCTGGAGTAGAATTGGGAAACCACAGAAAAACAACTTCCAGAATGGCTGAGGAAGGAATTGAATTCAGGCCTAAGCGGGGACAGCCTAGATTGCTAGCCCCTACACCACAAGGTGGACATGAATATTACAGTAATTGTCGATGTTTCATTTCAGGGGACTTTGACATAGTGATCATTTAATCCCATGTACTGGACTTGGGGTGTGTGTTGTCTGATAACCTGTATGATTGTGATGGTTGTATTTGGGTGTGTACATTTAATTTAGATGAGGATTGGAAAGGAGGCTGTCGTGGCCTTAAGATAAGATATATCCATGCATTTGCCTGGAGAAGAAGTGGGAAACCACAGAAAAACTACTTCCAGTATGGCTGAGGAAGGAATTGAATTCAGGCCTAAGCGGGGACAGCCAAGATTGCTAGCCACTACACCACAAGGTGGACATGAATATTACAGTAATTGTCGATGTTTCATTTCAGGGGACTTTGACATCGTGATCATTTAGTCCCCTGTACAGGACTTGGGGTGTGGGTTGTCTGATAACCTTTGCCATTGTGTTGGCTGTATTAGTGTGTGTATTTGTAATTCAGATAATGCCTGGAAAGGATGCAGCCAAGGCCTTCGGTTAAGATATATCCAAGCATTTGCGTGGTGTAGAAGTGGGAAACCACAGAAAACTACTTCCAATATGGTTGAGGTAGGAATCAAAGCCCAGCTCCTGTCAGTTTTGCATCACAAGGCTGAGTGTACCCCGTTCCAGCCCTCAGCCCAGAATTAAATTTATTGACTGAGCCAGGAATCGAACCCGGGCCTCCGCAGTAACAGTCAAATGCTAGCCTCTACACCAAGAGGTGGACAATATAAGGCTGCTCTTGATTGTACATGATCAATCAATAATTACCTAATAATAATAATAATAATAATTAATATTCCATTTAGCAACATTTCACAGCCAACCTCTCCCTGTGACGTCATCCACGGTCTCATGGTGAGGCGGCCATCTTGCGCATTAGCCCCTGCGCCAGCAATGACTCTCCCTCCCATAAGAATAACATAGGAGGGGTTGCGCGCCGCCGCCATCTTGCGCATTAGTCCCTGCGCCAGAACCGGCCAACATATCCTACTCATTACATAAAATTATATTATATTCTTTTCTAAAAAGATCACGGGTTCGATCCTTGTACCTGCCCATAAGGGTACAATATGTGATATTACATATTTTTCCCATTCTACAAATTATACTACGTATTTTGATGCTATTTTTCACATATTTATGTACATATTTTACCACTTGATACTACATAAAAATCCCAGCACTTATCATAAGATCATTACACTTCATATAGCACTCAGCTGCCGTTTTGGAGATATAAGGCAATCGAAAATTCTCTACTTATTACAGTTACAATGACGAAACGCAGCAAATATGTAGTCTCACATAAGAGACTTTTCTGCAGAAGGTGCAAGATAAACGATTCCATACATTTAATATGGTGGATAGGCGTACTTTTCTAATATTCCAATCAATTCCTCTGGGTGCAAAAGCGGAATTACAACGAAACGTAGTTACTTAGGATACAACTCTGAAAGTTCATCACGCGAATATTCAATTATACTCTTTGATGAAGACAAGGAGTTAACTATACCTCTACATGTATTGGAAAATCTTGTTGTTGTTTTTTTAAATTTGGGTGTGGCAATTTAGAATTTGGAGCGTAAGGTAACGTTTCGGTAATATCCTCGTGGTATTAGGTTATGGGTAGAGACAGTTGATATTTGCAGTTTTATTTGGTAACAAGCTAAATTTTACACACTTATACACTGGCCTAAGTGTTGTTCTGCTGTTTGGGTCATTGCTGACTCACCCCGCCTGGATGACGCTGGAGCCGTAATAAACACTCTACAAGAGAATGAGCGTATAATCCAACCAGTCACCTACCTAAAGATGATTTGCCACCATGGCAGCAGCCAACGGCAACACAATATCAGCCAAAGTACGCTAATGACTGTAGAGTCTAGCCTCCAGGTCACTGAAAAAGTGATTTATTTTAGTTTTCGCCATAACAAACCGTTTTCGAAATATAGTTAATTTCGATATTATTCATTTTGTTTACGTCTAATTTGAATTTGAATTTCATCCCTTTCATAGAAAAATATTGGCAACAAACAGTCTCTTAAATCACAATATATTAAAAGGTCAATAATCACATTCTTTTAAATTACTAGCATTACTCGTCGCGGCTTCGCTAGGGAAAATTGTATAAACACTAACCATAGCGACGACTCATTTATCAATGCTATGATTTATTTGCAATTCAATTTTAAAACAGCCCGCTTTACGATACAGTTCACGCAACAGTTTTTGGCCCGTCAGCTCCGTTTTCGCAGTCGCGCAGAGAACAGTCGGTGAGCCACAGACATCTGCAATTGATACGTGAGTTGCTTTCCGCACAACTGACAACTCACGTACCAATTGCCGATGTCTGTGGCTCACCGACTGGTGTCTGCGCGATGCGAAACCGGAGCTGACCGGCCAAAACCCGTGGCGTGAACTGTACAATCGAAAAGATATGTAAGTCATCATGCTGAGTACTCTACTCACTCTAGATACAGAAAACAGTTGTAGGACGATTCGCTAGAATTGTATCTTCGAATTGTTCTAACCATAATCAATATAGAAAATAATCTCTTATTCTCATAAGATTAAATATAATTTTAAAATGTACATTTCATTCAGTTGAAAGCAATAGGCTAGCATCAACGATCAGCTACAGTATATTACCTCTACCACTGGTTAGCTCTTGCTTCTGCTTTCACATTGCCTCTACGTAAAACACCAATAAGAAATGTCAAAAAGACACAATTTTCGTGGCTATATAGAAAGAAAGAAAACTCTAAATGCCGTTCCCCGGGAAGATCGCGACACTCTAATTAAGAAGGTGTGCTAGTTTCGTGATATTTTGGTAGATCTAGACTATCAACTTATCCGCACAGCGTGCCAATTCGTATTTGTTGAAATGATTCGAGCGCTGCCTTTTCCCTATGTATTTTGGTGAAACGACTCACGTGCCAACAATACTACTTAAAATGGTGCATTTTCTGCATATGCCCACAGTGTAGCGTCAATCAGTCGTCTGGTGACGAACTGAGGAACATCTCTGTGATTTTTGTAAGTTCATTGATACACATTTTAGGCCACATTGCTTTGTTCTATTGAAAACTAATTTAGAAACTTGTGTGGGAGTGCGCACAACAACTCACCAAAGTTTCATCGCAATCGGAAGAATGGTATAGGAACGCATACGGGACAATCATACAATGAAACCACAGAAAATGCCGCTAATCAGTAGTCTATCAAATACATTCATTTGTTGAAATGATTCTCGCAACAACACCAATGAAACGACTCGAGTGCCTTTTATTGCAAAATTGAATTATGTATACAGAAGACTTCGCGTGCTTGCGCACAACTCACCAAAGTTAATTTGTTGAAGTAATTCGCATGGAAAAACCCTTTTGGAAAAACGACTCGTGTGCCACCAATTGCAAAATTGACTTACTAACTCAGAAACTTGCGTGGGCATGCGCATAACAATTCACCAAAATGTCATCGAAATTGGAGGAATGGTATTAAAACGCATTGAGACAATCATACAACGAAAACACAGCAACGGCTGCTAAACTGTGAGAAATACACTCATTCGTTAAGAAGATTCGCGCGTCTATACTCATTTGTTGAAACGATTCACGTGCCATGTATCGAGAAATGGATTTACTAAATTAGAAACCTTCGCGGTCGTGCGCACAGCAACTCGCAAAAAATCATTTGTAAAAACGACTCGCGCGTTATATATTATTAAATGGATGTACTAATTCTATAACCTTTCCAGGAATGGGCCCATCAACTCACCATAACTTTATCACAATCGGATGAATGGTATATGATCGCAAACACGACTTTGTAGATACGATTCGCGCGCCAACACACTTTTGTTGAAACAACTCGTGCGCTACCTGTTGTGAAATGGATCTACCAATTAAAAAACCTTCGCGGAAGTGGACACAACAATTCTCCATAATTTATTCGCAATGGGATAATTGGTATAAGAACGCATGCGGGACTTTGTTGAAACGAATTGTGCGACAACACTAATTTGTTAAAACTACTCGCATACCATCTACTTTAAAATGAATTCACTCATATAGAAACCTCCCCGGGAGTGTGCACAAGAAGTCATCAAAGTTTCACCGCAATTGGATGAATAGTATACGAACGCGTACGGGATTTTTTGAAACGATTCGTGCGCCTACACACATTTGTTGAAACAACTCGCGCGCCGTCTATTGTAAATTCGATATACTAAGTCTATAACCTTCCCGGACGAGGGCACAACAACTCACTTAAGTTTCATCGCAATCGGATGAATTGCATTTGAACGCATTAAAGACGAACAAACACACAAACACACATTCATTTTTAGTCCATTTACATTTATGAAACAAGATGTTCAGTAAAGAATATATAGCCTACTTTCTCCTAAATGCATGGGTAGAGTTATAACTCTTTGTTCTTTTCAAGGAGTATAATTGAATGCTGGTTGTAGTAACTTGTTGCTATACGGATATTAAACGTTGATTGATTGAATCCTCACCTGAATTATATATACACACACGAATACAGCCATCGCAATAACACAGGTTATTAGACAAAATTCAACACTCACCCATGTACACGGAGCTAAATGACCATGATTTCCATGCATCTCAAATGAAACAACAACAACAACAACATCCTACCCAAATCCCTCCTCGTATAAAAGTACACACACTAGTAAGTCTACAGACATCACAGTGACACAGGTTATCAGACAACTTCTACACACAGCCAAGTAAACGGGGCTAAAAGACCATGATGCCGCAAAACCCCTTAAGAATCCACAACAATAGACTCTACCGCGGATCAAGGTGAACGAATATTAATCGCTGTATTCGAGTGCTGAAATATGTGGTGTTATAAGTATATACAGTATATATAATATTTTCGCTTGCAAATACACACTATATATGCTTAACATTATAACATGTGAGTAGTTATAAATCAATAAATACCAAAAAAACGTAGTAAAAAAATTGAACCTGCAGGGATTTGAACCAAGAACCCCCAGACTACGAACCCAGGTCACTACCACTACGCCACGGATGCGCTATGTTAATAATTGGTAAAAAACTAGTTTAGTGTAACTATCATATTTTGTGTTGAAATCAACGATTTCATTAGCGTTCTATGGCGTTTCTATAACCCATTTGTTATTAAATATGTATTATTTTGGTCAGCACATTCCTAAAGTATATAAACTTACGCAGTTACGGATATATGGATTTACGAGCAAAAATAGCGGTCATTTTTACAACGGGATGGCATAGACCCACAACGATTTGGCATGGTCAACCTGACCTGTTAGTCACTTCTTCGGTTACATATTCTATTATAATATGCTAATATCCTACCGGTCACCTCCTTGAGGACAGTTTAAACCTCCCTATGTACGATTAGCTGAATTGTTGAGGCCAGGCATTGTTGAATCGTAAGTTAAGGTTAGGCTATAATACTTGCATGATTCATACATCCACCATCTTGAAACAATTTGGCTGATGGCCTTGTAGTTTGGGCAAAAGACGTTTCTTACATTAAGGTATATTGTTGCAAAATTTTGTAAAGATCGGGAGGGCGCCATTTCTCTTTTGTTAAGATGACGGCGATATACAACATGACACTGAGTTGTCCCTTGCTAGTGCTACCTCTGCATGAAAGGTGGTTCGATTTGGGTTTCGTTGTGTTTGAATTGATAGAGGGAATCGATTTGTACACATACACGGCTGCCATCTTCAAACTATTGGGCTGATGACTTTGAAGTTTGGTCAAAAGACGCTTCCCACATGAAGGCATGATGTTGCAAAATTTGGTAGAGATAAGATGATTAGGTTAGTCGTAATTTGATTTAAGCTTTGAACATTTGGGTGGCCGCCATTACGTTTCCGTCAAGATATAACATGACACTGAGATGCCATTTGCTAGTGCTACCTCTGTACCAAATTCCATTCAATTCAGTCCCACCGTGTTTGAATTGATGGGGGGAGGGGTGGACCGACATGCAGTGTGCACACACATACACACTCGCAGACACACAGCCAGACACACAATTCTTTGGCCCTGTGTTGATCACCTAAGTCTACCTTCATTTTTTGCAAAAATCGAAAGTAGGCTAAAATAGGCTTTTGAAATCCCTTTCTGTCCGAGTGTGTTTGATAGTGTATGTGTGTATCTGTATGTGTGTGTTTTCCCACCTAATAAAATCTAAACGGCAGAAGCGATTTCAATTAATCTCGGTAATGCATACTGCTACCTTGTCTGACCACGACAGTGCCTCTCAAATTTTAACGCGTTCCATCAATCAAACATGGCAGCCGCGCGAATTATTTCACTGGCATTCTATATCTCCGCAACAGCGACAGATATAATCCTGAAATGTTGTACGGTGATAAAGGGTACTACTGGAAGTTCACCTATGTGGCTTTCAATGCCCTGTTAACTACGAAACCAACATGCCAGCCAAGCAAAGTTGAAACATTCAAATAGAATTTTCTCGCGATTTAACCATTAAAGCGCAGTGAAAGGTGGTACAGCAAATGTTTATACACATTGTATTGCACTGACATCTAATTTTGTTCAATTGTTTACATAACCTCACGATGGCAGCTGTGCGAAATTTCAAAATTATTGGTTTATTTCCTGTGTCCTAATCATGCGACCGAAATTAAAGTTTAAATAATAAACCTACGCAATAATCTTCCATCTAATGGCATATAACTCTGTGGCCTACATAACTTATATGACGATCCGACATGGCGACCATCCGAAATATTCAGACGGCTCTCAATATCTACGAACTTATTAAAGCAATCAAACTGAAATTTCGTATGCTATTAACTTCAGTTCAGCTATAGGTGATCACAAAACCAACATGGCGACCAAGCGAAGTTTACTCATTTAAATGGAATGTACTCGCTATTTTAATCATCCAACCGCATTGAAACTTGGTATGGTAAATGTTCATATAAAATTTTATCTACTGAGATCCAATTATACTCAATTGTTTTGATAACACCAAGATGGCGGCTATCCATAATTTTCTAATTAAGTTTTTATTTATTGTGTCCTATTCATGCAGTCGAAGTGAACGTTTGAATAATGAACCTACGCAATAATCTTAATTTAATGGTACATATCTGTATGGCCTACACATATAACAATCCAACATGGTGACCATCCAAAATATTTTGACGGTTTCTCAATATCTACGAATCTACTGCAGCATTCAAACTGAAATTCTGTATGTAGATGGAGGCTATTAACTTAAGTTCAGCTAAGGGACTTGGTGATCACAAAACCAACATGGCGGCCAAGCGGAATTTAAACATTTAAATGGAAATTACTCGCGATTTAATCAACCAAGCGCCATGAAAATTGGTTCGGTAAGTGTTCATATAAAATGTAATGTACTGACATCCAATTAAACTCAATTGCTTTGATAACCCTAAGATGGGGATTTCCCGTGCCCTAATCCTGCGATCGAAGTGAACGTTTGAATAATGAACCTGCGCCATAATCTTCATCTAATGATACATAACTGTATGTCCTACACATATAGCAATCCAACATGGCGACCAACCGGAATGTTTAGACGGTTCTCAATATCTATGATTCTATTACAGCAATGAAACTGAAATTTTGTATGTTGATAGAGGCTATTAATATAAGTTCATCTATGGATCATTCAATAACCTGGTGAGCACAAAATCAACATGGCGGCGACTCGAAATTTAAACATTTATATGGATCTTTCTCGCGACAGTTCATCCGAGTGCTGTGAAATTTGGCACGGTATATCTTCACGTAAGCCTTTATATACTGACGTCCTAAGGAATTTTAGGAGAGTTTATGAGAACTTAATAATGGTGGCTGTGGATATTTTAAAAATCTCGTTTTCATTTCTCGTGTCCTAAGTAAGACTCATAGGATGTGTGAATGTAGGCCAATTAGTTCTTCACGGAACTACTTATTATACTGTATATATAATAGATTATTCTTATTATTATTATTATTATTATTATTATTATTATTATTATTATACTTGATTGGCAATTATTTAGTATTTTCCGCGTTGAATTGGAAAATCATAACTAAATAATTTAGATGTTTCGTGAGGAAACATACAAATTCATTGCTAGACCTATAGAAGAATTTTACTTAGTGCTTATATTTCAACACTCAAGAATATCGTTGGTAGGTACAGGTATTTCAATTTATGAACTCCGCAATCAACTTACAAATATATATTTTATATATATACAGTACATAACGCATTACTGGTACATTACAACAGACTATACGGGCTTCAGGGAACCAAAGTATAGTTACTGAAACAGCAACTTCTACGCTGGAATGTCACTACCCATGAACTTCCGAACGATTCGGGTTGTTGAGAGAACTACTTTCGTCTGCATTAGTTTGTACAGTTGAGTATCCAGATCAGGTTCTTTAAAAGGCCTTGGAGCAAGGTACTTGGGAACACGCCCGTACTCGAGACAATGATAGGTATAGTCCTTACCCATTCTACATGCCATTGCCTTTTGATAGGGTCGACCAACTCTATATATTTGCTGATCTATTCTATGTGTTTTGACTGGAGATTCTTGTTGTTAGGAATCGCAACATCAATCAAGTTAGTTTGCTTGATTTTCTTGCTGACAACCACCAGATCAAGCCTGTTGTATGATACCGATTGATCAGTCAGAATAGTTCGTACCCAATACAACTTGTATTCCTTGTTTTCAAGAACACACTCCGACTGATATTGGTGGTACGGAACTTTCTTTCCTTTTAAAAGCTGTAGCTTATCAGTCAACTCCTGATGCAAGATTTTAACAACTACATCATGCCTTTGTTTTTGCTCCGTCGCCAGGAAATATCCACAGGGTCATTATCTATTTGCGCCCCGATAAACACGGCAAGCTAAGCTGGCTTTGATCGGTGCAGATTGTGGGCGTGCGTACACGGTTTAGCTGGTGGTTGGCACGCTCCGCTGACTCATATCGTTAGTTCACGCGTGTTTTGTAATTCATATGGACGTGTATCTGCAAAGCTTAGACGTTAGTGTTGCACGTTTAGTGAATATTGTGATAACTGTGATTGTTGGTCATGCCTAGACACCAATTCACATTGCGCGAACATGTGTATATCCATAATTCGTACATGAAAAGCCGATTTTTTTTTCTGAAACAAGACGAACATTTCGAATCAAGTTTCCAGGAAGACCTGTGCCTAATGCTAGTACAATTACGATACTCGATAAACTATTCACGGAAACAGGCTCCGTAAATAATAAAAGAGTTAACATACAACGTTGTGTTCTTACAGAACAAAAATTAGATGATATTGTTGTCCATTATGTCTTCAGAAGATGTCAGTTGTGTGTTACAAGAGAGGTAGGACATTTTCAGCATCGACTATGAGCACTGTAAGTACACATTATTGAACATGTTTGGTAAAACTGTTAAAGTGCGCGCCACCACCGGCTGAACCGTGTACGCACGCCCGCGATCTGCGCAAGTCAAAGCCGGCTTAACTTGCCGTGTTTATCGGGGCGCACATATATAATGAACCTGTAAATGCATATGTAATACGCTGAATTGTTTCTGACTGTTGACAGCCGTAGCGGCACTTATCATCTGGTACAGCGGTATCATTTACAATGAACTTGTGGTAGTTCATGTAGGGATGAATTGGTCTTGAATTGCAAGCATAAAACCTTCAGTTTCTGGAAATATCAGTCCTGAAGTAAGCCAGTAGTTTGACGCAGTTATATCAACATTTGTTTGATTCGCCTCATTTGAATGTCTTCCGTGCAAAGGTTTTGCTTTCCATGCTTCCATCTTCTGAAGACCAGTAGGTAGGTGGTGTTGAATCTCTTGTTGACACAAGACCAGTGGCGTTGATCTGTCCTCCTCACTGATGGCTCTGTGAAGTACAGATGGCCTCGCTTCTGCGTAGAAGTACTCCCTAAGGCTGTAAATCGGTCGTTTCATCTGGTTATCAATGTCAACTAACTCTCGTCCACCTAGGCTTCTGGGTAGAGTCTTTCGCTCTATTAAAGATCGTGGGTGGTGTTTCCTTCCTTTTGTGAGCATCGTTCTCATTTTTCGCACAAGACCTTCGATATCCATTTTACACCATTTGATTATGCCAAAGGAGTAGCTCAGCACAGGTACAGCTTAGGTGTTCACAGCTGTCACTAGGTTTTTGCTGTTGAAGTGCGTTTTTATGATTTGTTTTAATCTTTTGACAAATTCACAGGACATATCTTTCTTTATTGACACATGGTCATTATGCCTAGCTTGGTTTACCCCTAAGTATTTGTAGGTGCCTTGTGCCAACATTGCCTTAATATGCTATCCACCTTACAGCTCATACCCAAACTTCTGTACTTTTCCTCTCACCACCTTTAGTGTCCAACACTTGTCCAAACCAAATCTCATTTGTATGTCTCGTGCGATTGATTCAACCATTCTCAGCAATCTTTCCAGATGCGACTGTGTTTCTGCATAGAGTTTAAGGTCGTCCATGTATAGCAGATGATTTAGCTGAGTATCAACTCTCTTTCCAATCTTGATAGAAAAGCCGTAGTGAGTAGTTAAGCTGGGTAGATAAAGGATTCATTGCCAGGACAAACCATAAGGGGCTAAGAGAGTCTCCTTGAAAGATGCCTCTCCGAATCGGTATCTCATCTGTTCGTATGTCTTCGCGTGGTGTACTGAGGCACAGTCTAGTTTGCTATGCTGACATAACCTTTTCCACGAAACTGACAAATACCTCAATGACCTTATACAATCGCAGCACTGCTACTAGCCAGTCATGGGGCACATAGTCAAAGGCCTCCTTATAATCGATGTACGCCATATGAAGTTTCGGTGATTCAATTGTGCCTGGCCACACACAACTGAGACAATTACTAATTTTTCTTTGCACCCTCTTGAACCCTTTTACAACCTTTCTGTTGCACGGCATTATGTTGTTTCTTTCACAGTGTGCATATATCCTGTAAGCCAGGCATGATGTAATGATCTTATACAACGTAGGCAGACATGTGATGGGACGATATTTTTTAGGATCCCATGTATTCTGAAGATCTTTTGAAGCAAATATGTGATGCCAGAAGCCTCCGTGGCTTAGGCGGCAGCACGCCGGCCTCTCACCGCTGGGTCCGTGGTTCAAATCCCGGTCACTCCATGTGAGATCTGTGCTGGACAAAACGGAGGCAGACAGGTTTTTCTCCGGGTACTCCGGTTTTCCCTGTCAAAATTTCATTCCAGCAACACTCTCCACTATCATTTCATTTCATCTGACATTCATTCAATCATTGCCCCAGAGGAGTGCGTCAGGCCTCGGCAGCCGGCACAGTTCACATCCTCGCCGCTAGATGGGGGCTTCATTCATTCCATTCCTGACCCGGTCGGAGACTGGAAGCGGGCTGTGGATTTCATTTTTCATGTGATGCCACATGTGAGGAATTCGGGCAAGTTATCATGATGAAGGATGGCATCATTAATGAACTCACCTAGTGGATCGTGGATGCTGCAGAACTTCTTATACCAAAAATTCTGAATCTGGTTAGGGCCAGGTGCTTTCCAATTCACCAAGTTGTTGATAACTTCCATAATATCATTTGTGGTGAATTTCTCGTGCTGCGTTTGCTCAAATCTTTGGGAAGCTTGCTGTTCTACTCTTATCCAACCTGATTGAGTGTCATGATAAGATGGTGTAGACAGTTGTTTGCCCCAAAACTCTTCAATTTCTTCTTTAGACGGATAGTTTCTGTCCTCAGAATCCTTTATCTTACCCAGGGTCGGATAGAATCTTCTCTCTGAGTTTGCAAAAAGGAAATTATCTTTCTTCCTCTTCATACTCTCCCTATACTTTGCATGTGTGGCGGTTTAAACATACAGCCTTTGTTTCGAGGTATCTAGGCACTCTTCAGGTGTTGAATTCGCTACATCTCGCTGGGTGTGGTCTGTGTTTTGTCTCATTATATGCTCAGCTTTCCTCAGTACTATTTTTAACCTTCTGCCACGAACATATTGTGTCATTCTTGCAATATCTGCCCTGAGCTGCTCAATCATTACAACAAGTCTTCTTTCCAAGTTTGGCATCGATGGCATTTGCTTTTTTCGTTCATGTTGTTCAATACCCATAGCTCTCACAATAGTTACTGCACCACAGTAAATAATAGTATGAAGGGATTCCTGATTTGCAGATTCTTCGACATGTTCCGGCTAAACATCCCGATTCATGATACTCAGTATCTTTGTCAGCGTTATTGAACCATTAACTTTCGGTATTTTTGGCCTGCAATTTGCATCAGATCCATAAAACTCTATGACTGTAGTCATCATGTCATTCTTCAACTTTCCAATTTGGTGAAGATCAATAATTTGCATGTAAACGGGATCTACTTCTCGAAGGTTCTGGCTATCAGCTTGTGCCGACTCCAGTTCTTCAGGAAAACTGTTCTGGGTATCTCCAATCACGCCTTCCTTTCTTAATGGTGTTCATTCTGGCTTCAGGGATACGATTATTCCGGAGAATAGCCCTGTATTTATGAGATACTCTCTGTTTGGTCAAAGTTAGTTCAGGGTACCGACAGTAGTGGCTACGCTGGCTAATGCGCTGCGTTAGGCCATGAGGCCAAGCTCTCTGCTGACTCGATAGACGTGTGGGTTCGAGCCCCACCGTCGGCTGTCCTTGAAATGGCTTTCGATGGTTTCCCATTTTCAACACCAGTCAAATGCTGGGACAGTACCTTCTGACAGGCCACGGCCGCTTCCTTCCACATCCTTGCCCAGTTTCATTCATCTTCATCCATTCCATCTCTCATCCCGACGCGCAGGTCGCCCACGGGCGTCGAATCGAAAGACCTGCACTCGGCCTCTCAGGAGGCCACACGACAAAAAAAAAGTTCAGGGTAATGCAACCAAAATTCAGAATGTAAGCGTTGCCTATAACCAACTGAATTCTGCCCGACGTCAGAAACCCTAAAATAAGTGCGTATTATGCTTTCGTTCATGACATTTGTCCATTTAATACGCTGTCGTGGCAGTCCTGCCTGAGTGAGCTCAGGATGAGTTACCTGTGCAGCACCTTCAGTATGTGAAGTACTAGATAATGATTCACTTCGTTGCTCAGGCTCATCTTGCAAACGCTCGTCGGCTGTAGTGTTTTCGGGATCTTGCCCGGTAGGGGACGGTCTGTTCAGCCCTCTACCACCGGCGGCTCGCATACTGTCACGTCCAGCACCGGCTCCAGACGTGTCCTGGCGATCCCCAGGCAGCGGCATTTCATCGGAGGCATTACTCGTTAATTTCTCCTTCATGCATTAGATGGGTTTGCTTTTTATACCTACAGCCAGGTTTTTGTTATCAGCCGTCCCTAACATGGTTACAGACACTGTTGGCAGCCGCCCGTTCAGGGTCAGACGCTACCATTGTAGGTTAAATTTTGGAGTTTTCCGTCTCCTAGCCAGGTTGCCTTCACTACGGCTCAGTAGTCCTGCCTACCCCACCCTTACCAGGTACAACCCTCCGGGCCAGAAGGACCTGGGGCTGCACAGGCAGGGGCGCCATTCACTGAGTGAAACTATCCCAACGGGAATCTCCACCTGCTACCCTTATTATTATTATTATTACTATTGTTATTATTATTATTATTATTATTATTATTGCCGGCCCCGTTGCGTGTTAAATTCCTAGGTCATTCAGGTCCCATTCTTCCGATACTGAAGCATACGAAATTGTTCGTCGTTTTGGCTGGTGTGACCAGTGTCAACGGGTTCGTTACCAATAGAACAATTCACGTTTGGTTCATTTTCCTATGGAGACGTATAAAGAAAGATGAGCTTTAAATTCAGTGTACTGTAGAAAAGTATATTTCCGTGTAGTTATGCAGTGCAGTATATTTAAGGTACATTTTTGTTTAGTCGTATACACGGGAAAGCGAACCTAATGTGAATTGTTCTGTTGGACGACACATCCACATACGGCTGGGAGGCGTGATCAATCATAAGAAAAATATTCGGAAAGAAGGGCATTGTCGGATACGAGGTATTGCATTGACACCGTCAATATATGGTTTCGGCGGGTGCCTCTTGTGACCGTTCCAAATGGAGAGGCTAGCGAGCCCAGTTGGAGAATGTGCTGATTAAATATGCTTGACTGACAGCTGAAGTTCCTGATAATGATGCCCCACCCAAATACAAAGTGAAATACTTTACAGTTCACTCCACCTACAGTTATAAAGCATTATGCCAGCCGCTGAGAATCGCATAGTAGGAAATATCTCCCATTTAAAACAGCGTAAGAGAAAGTACTGTAGCTACTCGAACCTACCAGATTTCTCTTCCACTTATTTTGGTTATTAAAAGTTACTTTACTTACTGTAAATTTTCTCACCTAAAGAGGACTTATCAGGTGTGATGGTTTAACACTCAATATGTTAATCAATAATTTATTCTGGTATTATAAAATTTGCTATAGTGCTTTACTCACCTTAGCATTCATTCCAAAGCAGTACTGCCCGTCAGGGGTCACATAAAATGCAGTGTATGATAGGTTGCCTTCTTCTTTGAACTCCCACATCTTGGTCATATTTGAAGCATCATAGCACTAGAATAAAGAAGACACGTTATCTGTTAGACAATCATCATCGGTTTAATACTCCATGATGGGTATTCATTCTTTGTATCTTTGATTCTTAGCAACGAGATTAATAAAGTCTTGAGAAAATGTCGGAAAGTGTAAGCTACATATTATTTTCATGGTCCTCTCGGCCTGGAGGGATTTACCCTAAACCTCCTACAAACCGGCTTCCTAACGTAAGTTATAAATACATATTGGATGACAGTAATCTACGTATAAATCTATTCGATGTCATACAAATAGGAAGTGCAGAGCAAACATAGCCTAGGGATCAACACGACGCTAGCAAACCGAGACAAAGGCTAAGCTACACCTAGCGCCATCTGATTATGAAGTTACGAACATTCTCGAAATCTCGCAAAAACATCCTAAGCCTCCTTCATGCATCAAAGAAATTTACGCACTAGCTCAGAATAAGTATTATCTATAAAAGAGCTATTGGGTGTAGAGCACGTTGCAGAGCCCACGAAAGAGAGCTAAGGAGAACCGTTATCTAGCGTTAGGGTAACTCAAATCTATTGTAACTTCTCTTACGGATCCATTGCAATAGGCTACATAAACATGGAGGATGCCAACAGACGAGTATTAACCAAGAAGCGATCCATCTTAAGGGCAAGCGTGACCCGTATACAAAACTTTGTCAACTCCGAAATAAATTATGCGTATGTCAGTCTTATTCAAATTAGACTGATCACTACCAGCGAAGATTTTAAACAAATTCAAAGCGAGTTGGAATTGCATGATTAAAAAAACGGCGAAGCTGACGCTACCTACCGGGAAGAGCTCGAAGACCTTATCGACCTTCTGGAAGCCAAAATAAAGAAGGCATGCAGTCAACAAACCACACATGTTAATGACGAGATGCTCTCTCAATCATCGTATGGGATGACTAGGAATATAAAACTCCCTAGAATCAATCTCCCTACCTTTAGCGTGATCCTAACCAGCTGGTTACACCTTAAGGACACATTCGAAGGTTTAGTGGTTAATAACAATGACCTATCCAATAAAAAAAATGCCATTACCTGCTCTCTTCCTTGAAGGTCGAAGCAAAGGATTGCATCAGACATATTAGTATTTCGGACGCTTATTTCCCAGTGGCCAACACAATTCTAGTCAATCACCATCATTCAACAATGTTCATCGCGGCTGAATATACAGTACAAGGCAAATCATGGACTCGCCCACCAAACGAAGCTTGGCTGAGAGTGAAGTACGCCAACTGATCAACACATTCCAAGGAAGTGTAAACGCCCGCAACGTCCTAAACCCTCAACCAAGCATTTTAGATCTGTTGCTTAACGAGCTACTGCTCTCACGAATAGATAAATACCTAAGGTTGGAATTTGAAACCAAACACACTCAGTCCGATTCAGTAGGATTCAAGGAACATATCAGCTTTTTAGAAAGGCGTTGCCAGTCACCGCAGCCTTGCACCCTTATCTGAGCACCTAGCACCAAACTGAGCAATTACCCCAGGATAAACCCACGGTTAACTCCACAACAGCAATCGTACATTTCAACAACAGATAAATGCTACATATGCTCAGAAGAACACAGGCTATACAAATGTCAAGATTTCCTCAAATTAAACTGCAATGAGAGATTCAACTTAATCAAGGATAGCAAGCATTGCACCAACTGCTTAGGTCCATCTCACACGTGGACGGCCTTTAATTCTAAGGTTGCATGAAAAATATGCAAAAGATACCATCACACATAGTTGCACCAAGGAGATGAAAGGCGGGACACGTCTAATGCAGCACATGCAAACGACGACATTGCATTAAATTCGCAAGGTTTCAACTCACCACAGTCGTCGTATTACTCTCTTCGAAGTTTTTTTAAAAGTCTGAGCACATTTTCCGTGAAAATCCAATATTCACATAGAAGATATCACCATTTACGTGCAGGTTTGGACAGAGGATCCCAAAGCAATTTCATATCCGAAAGATGCAGTGCAACAGCTCACGCTTAAGAAGAACAGAATGACTGTCATATCCCTCCATGGACTCAGTGGCCTGATGTCCGAAGCTAATTCATCCGTGAATGTAGATGTTCACTCGACTGTCAGCGACTTCCATTTCAATATGGAATGCGTGATACTACCCAAGATTACTGGCAACATCCCGACTTCACGCATCGATTACAAGGAATGGAATATCCCAACTGACGTAATTTTCACCGATCCAGATTTCCACTTTCCTCAGAGGACTCTCTTGCTAATCGGAGCACTGTCGTGCATTGTTCATCTATGTTGATAGTATAGGACTATTCACCGAACTTTATTGTCTCAGGTTGTATATTAGAAATGCGAACGGAGAAATGGCGAGAAGCCTATATCCACGCAGGAACAGTATTCGGCAATAGTCAGAAGTCTTTCGAAGCAGTTTACCTGTACTCTCTCGTTACAACCTTCCTGACGCACCCCAACTCTCTGATAGTTACCGGTGTCAGGAGGATAGTGAAGGCAATCTAGGGATTGCCTCATTAGCAAGCAGAGGGCTAAGGACGGCAGAGAAGAGGTAAATAATTGGAGGGTCCAGGGGTAGAAGGGGAAATGTCAAATAATGTAAAACGAGTTTTAAAGTTTCATTACTTATATGTACTTATATGTACGCGTCAACTAGAAACGTCATTTTGTCATGACCCACATTGTTCTTAGCCAGACACAATAGTGCCTTCAATACGTAGCAATAAGGCCTACCAGATCGTGCTGATATCTCGATTTTACATTTTGAGTGACTTTCCCCCTTCTTCCCGTGGACCCCTTCAATTACTGAAATAGAGATGTTAGCAATCGTATACTCTCTAGGGAAATTTAGAAGTTATGTGTTGGGCAGTAAGTTGCAGATACTGACTGACCATCATGCATTACTGTTTATTGGATCCTGCAAGCTCACTTCAAACAGGATGTAGAGGTGGATATTGGCTATAAGCGAATATGACTTTGAGCTAAGGCATATTAAGGGAATTGAGAACATTGTGCCTGACTTCATGAGTAGGAACAATGAGGGTGATGAAGGTCATCAAGTACTGGAGGTACAACAAGGTGTTGTAGTCTGCTTAACCAAGGTAAGCGAATGTGATGATGAGATACGCTGCTTAAGGAATCTGCTTGTAGAACCGGTGAAGGACGAGGTCCTGGGTGAGATTTTGACTCAGTTGAGAGGCATGGATGTGGGCAGTAGAATTAAAGTTGGTAAGCATTGGTACAAGTTGGAGTGTGGTTTCTTGGCTAGGCTGTGCCATGCAGGTGCCTGAAGAGTGTGTGTGCCAATCTCTTTGCAGGTAACAATGATTTCGTATCATCACAAGGCCTTGGGTTCCTTTGGTTCAAAAAAAGGTTATTTTCGCTGATCAGCAGCATTTCATTTGGAAGAACATGGGAAGGCAGATTAGGAAAGTCCTGGCAAGTTGTGACTCGTGTCAACGAAGTAAATGCCCAATGAGCTCTTGAGAGGCCTCGGCAATTGGTGATCACAGAAAAACCAAAGCATTTACTCTGTGTCGATCTGTATGGTCCATTGGTCAATGCTCAGTTTGGATATCAGAATATCTTCTTGGTTCTTGAAGCATTAAGGAAACCCGTCACACTGTATCCCCTGAGAAAAGCGACTGGGAAGGGTTGTGTCCTACAGATTACTGATAAGTGTGTGCCTGAGTTGGGGGTGCCTCTTAGGATACTATCGGACCATGGTAGCCAATTCAGCTCGAAAATCTGGAAAACCAAGTTGAGTGAATTACGTATCAAGCATATAATCTCATCTATTCGATATCCTCAAGGGAATTTGTCAGAACGAGTGTTGAAAGAATTAGGGCGGGTATTTCGCACCTATGTGAGCAATCACCACAATGCGTGGTTCTCCAAGTTGGTAGATATTGAACGATGGATCAATAGCACGTTCCATGAGAGTGTGAAATGCACTCCCTATGAAATTCATTATGGTACGAAGCCTACCAATGAGCTTGCTAGAATGCTAGGTTTGGCTACGGGAGAGCAGATTCGGAAGGATGTTCGTATCCAGCTAGCTAGGGATAACTTATTCAAGGCAGGGAATAAGCGTGGGAGCCATTAGAAGCGGGTAAAGTTTGATTCTTTTGAAGAAGGTGATCAGGTGCTTCTGAGGGTCCCATTGGGACAAGTTGGAGTGTGGTTTCTTGGCTAGGCTGTGCCATGCAGGTGCATGGAGTGTGTGCCAATCTCTTTGGTAGCTGTGGACAAGGAGATGGGGAAGTTTATTCAATTATTTCAGGGGCCTTTTAAGGTGGTTAAACGTATTGGTGAGTGTGCCTAAAGTTTGACGGACCAGGACGGTAATTCACTCAACACGCATAACATAAGGAACATGCGTAGATATCATTCTACAATATGAACTGGCATGGATTTCCAGTAATCAGTCTACGGACAGGGATGGTATGACAGACTCAAGAGATGTGGTGAAGAGGCCGGATGGCAAGTGATAAGTGCAAGTGAAAGAAGAGGTAGGCATGGTAATGGTAAATCCTGTGCAGGTGATACCATGGCTTACAGAGCATTATAAGAGTATGTTAGGGTCTCACATTCAGATAAAGGAATCGAGTGTATATATAAGAAGCTAATATGATCGAGTGCTGAGAGTGAGAAAAAGGACACAAATGGCATTTGAAAGAATGCGAATGTGAGATGCTGACCGGTGTAAATATGTTTTCCATGGTCTGTTCTTTATGTCAGGGTATTTCTTTGTGTTTTGATTGTGTCTTTCTGAGTGTTTGTGATTCACACTCGTTTCACCCATGTGAATCCCACGAGGGCGTTATTGTAACTGTACAGGTTACAATAGTGCACTCTGACCCGCACCTCTTAGATTTGGGAACAAGTCGAATTAGATTATCGTGTTTCATATCATTTAATTTTATGTTTATCCTTCATCCCCATCATTTTAGCTTATAGGGGTTTCCGTTATTAAGTATAAATTGTTTATATTACAAGGATTCCGTCTAGGGACATTTATTTTATTGCATGAAAATTTTATTATACACAGTTCAAAATAATTAGGGAAACATGTTTTTGAACGGATGCCGTGCTGCACAAACCGATACCTCACACCCAGGTATATTACCAACTAAGCCTTTATTCTTTACATTTGCCGTATACAAAAGAATATCGATGGATTCTCGTTCATTTTCAGAACACAAACGGAAATGTCCAAATAGTGGCGAAAACAAAGTGAAGACAGTACTCCAGGGTGGATTTTACTTACAGCTGGAAAGCTTCAGTATGGTGTATGTCCTCCACGAGCATTTATTACAGCTTGGCATGCTCCGTATAAGTCGGCGGAGGTCACATTGCGGTATCAGGTCCCATTCTTCAATGAGAGCCTCTTCGAGGTCTTGGTGCGTCTGTGGTGGAACAGAAAGTCCACGAACACTTCTGTCCAGCTTATCCCACAAATGCTCGATGGGATTAAGGTCGGGACTCACTGCTGGCCATTCCATCTCTCGAATGTCCAGTTATCTCAAGACAGGTCTTGTGATGCGCGTCACAGGAACCCTGGCATTGTCGTGCATGAGTACGAATTCAGGGCCAACACCGCATGCAGCAGCCAACACATGTTGTAGCAGTATCTGATCGATGTAACCCGCAGCAGTAAGATTACCACGGTCGACGACAAGATCCGTACCGCTATCAATACTGATGCCACCCCACACCATCACAGTACCTTTTCCGAATCGGTCGACTTCCAGGGACAACATTTGGCATGTACTGCTCATCATGGCATCTTCATACACGTTGACGTCCATCACGCTGTGTCAGGGAAATCTGGACTCGTCTGTGAACAACACAGGTCTGCATTGGCGAAGTTGCCAGTTGACGTGGGTACGGGCAAACAGAAGGCGACTTGCGTGATGTTGCTGCGTTAAACGGGGCACTCGAACTGGACGTTCGGGTCGTCGAGACACTTCTCTTAACCTGTCCCTTACTGTCTGGTCAGACACCGTGACTCCGGTGACCCTCCTGAGGTCTTGTTGCAGTTCTCTGACAGTTGCTGAACGACGCCGCAACGCTTCGATATCGGTCATCTTGTGGGGTTGTCAAGCGTCCACGACCTTGTCCAACCCCCCTTCTGAACTGGCCTGTCCCATTGTAGCGATTCCACAAGCGTTGAATAACTGACGGAGAGACATTGAGTTCCACAGCAACACGACGAATAGTCCATCCTTCCTGGATCAAAGTGACAGCCCTTGCGACTTGAACCACGTTAAGATGTCTCATGCCATGTGCTGGTGTCCGTACAACGTGCTCAAGTGACCGCAGTAGTCTGTGTACTTCACACAACACACTGACACACCGATATTCACTTTGTATTGAGGGGTCACCTGACAGTTTAATGGATGGCTACGCCTACAGATGGAGTATAACTTCTATTTGACATACCCTGGGTAGCTAATATCTCAGGGCATGCTGTACGACCATTGGAACCCCATCTACAAAATTAACTTTCAGAGACCAGACGTTACAAAACATGTTCCCCTAATTTTTTTGAACTGTGTATGTTCGAGTATTGTGTCTGCCGGCAAACAGGTTATGTCGCAAGCAGGAAGTTCCAGGCCAAATTTACTCCTTTGTATAGTGAGGCTTTGCCCTTAAGCCTTGGCCAAGGTCAGTGACAGAGATCAATTTGCAAGTCTATGTTCATGTATTTATTAAGGGTTCGAGACTATTTCATGTATTTAGTATGGGTTGGAGATAGTGTTATCGATCGATTATTGTTTAGATTGGTCGAGAGACATCGTGACTCTTCGAGGGATGTTGGTTTCGGTAAGCAAGTGAAGCGTCGCTTGATTTGAAGATCTGGTAGGGTACTGTTGTGTTGCGAATTTGTCTGGACTCGCCTAGCGGATATACTAGATGTAGTCTCGATTGTGGTCGTGTAAAACCAATTCCTTTGTACCGAATTAGTTACAATGTTCGTTTGGGCGAAGTATTTGCACTGCACGTACATTTGTGTAGGATAAGGCAATACGATTACAAACATTTTGTACATTAACCTAAGGAAGTAAATACTGAGATATGTTGTATATAGTTAATTTTGCTGGACGCGTGTATCAATTCGTGGTTATGTTGTGTAAATTGTATATTAAAAATGCGAACAGAGAAGTGGCTAGTAGCCTATATCCAAGCAAGAACAGTATTCGGCAATAGTCAGAAGTCTTTCGAAGCTTCACAAAGTAACTACAAAATGGAAATCATCACCAGAGCATTTTAAGCCCAAATTCAGTTCTAAGTTAGAACCACGTGTGAATCTAAAAGTGAAATATTTTGACAAACCTATTGGTCAGAGGTCCCTAAGTTTATAGGTGACCAACAGGATTCTTCAGCAAAGTGAGTACATCTGTTTCCAACACCCATTTATTCCATCAAGGAATCGCATGTCTTGTCAGCACCAGAGAGAAGGAATAGCCAGTGTGTACTGTATAGTTCTTGTGAGACGAGAATCCTTGTTAGGTCATATAAAATACAATTATTTCTTTTAAAATCAACCATAGTTATTTATTTCGAGTTACTGATGGTAGTTAGATGCCATGATAAAATCTGTTGTGCCACCCAATGTGTTCACACCCCGCCACCCTGATATATGAATATATGTTCTCACTAGGAGAAACGTTACATTGTCTGTCCAAGTGGACAAGGTAGAATACATCACTTAGGCGTTGAAGTCCCCCATAACTACCTTAACATCATGTTTTGCTACTACAGCCAATTTTTGTTTCAGCTGTTCATAGAAAATACATTACTCCATCGACTCTGCATCTTCTGTTGATGCGAGTTAAATACTGCTCCGTGTAATTTTGCTTGTGTGGTGGTGCCGATAATTTTCGTTTTATGGGAAAAACATTGAAGTCTGTAGGAGTTATCTTAAATTGTGGTTGATACTGAACCCTTCAGAATAGCAGTGTTTTATGCAAGAATCTTGATCAAGGGGTCGCGCTCAGTTCATAGTGTGATGTTTACGTCCACCAAACAACATGCTTTACTGAGGCAAGGGTCATAGGATTAAAACTATAATTAAGAAAGTAAGGAGACAAGACGTAAGATAATAACATGATTTAATAACTAATTGTGCATAAAAGAAAATAAACAAACAATAATAAAAATATATCCTCCCTGAATTTTTCCCTGACAGGAATATCTAACACTTTGAGGAGTCAGACGGATCTCCCCCTTTATAATAAAATTGTGGATCCTAGTTCCACTACCTTGCATTTGAGTTTTATGTGCGCGTGATGACTAACTACGAGAAAATGAGTACTTGGATGACCGTTCGTTTACAACGGGTTAACAGCCACGATGCTCACGAACAATCATCACGTAAATCAACGTTTATGGATATGGGCATGACATTAATAAAAACCCTTAAAAACTCTAATGCTGACACACACACTACAAATCTATTATTTACAGGAATCTCTCTGAGATCCTCATTAGCGCGATGACGCACTTAACAACATGAGCTACCAACTGGCCAATTGCTCAATACACACAAGGAAAGACAGCATTGCACATGACTCACGGGTCACAGAAATGAAAATAAACCTGGAATAAACCAACAACAACAAAAGCCTGACCGGCTAAGATTACTTTATATGAACAAAACTGCATGTTAAGGTAACGCTTCGGAGATTATCGTGATTCGTAGGCAACTCCCATTTATTTCAACAATTTTTTACCATTGATCAGTTCTTATCTGTAATTCAAGTAATTAGGGAGCCAACGAGCACTCCTCGCTAATGACCATGTTTGCACGTTCAGACAGCCTTGTGAAACATCTCCCCCTTTCCTCAAATACTTGTCGTGTCCCACTCCAGTGTATATAAATAGCTGACCAGCTGTGCCGCTATCTCAAAGAATCAACAGCACCAAAAATCTCATCCAACTCAACATATGGTCAGACATAATCACATATCCACAATTGCCCTCGCAAGGATACAATATGGACCTGGTACCAAGCTGACAGAAATCAGTCTAAGCTGAAATTCCCGCTTGTAATACCACAAAAATACACACATACACACATCTGGGACTGACATGACGCTTTTCACACAGGTCTGCTGAATAGTGCTCGCAAGCATTTAACACAATATTTAAAACCTACGATAGAGCTGATTACTCTTCGTCACAAATTACATTGCTCCAACGGCAATAGTCACACTGAATCTGATCAATAATAAACCTTCAACAATTTAATTACCCTCCAATCTACTGTATAATTACATTAATTCAGTCCTACTTCTGAAACACAACAGATCTCCGAGAGACGTTTTTAACCGCATTGCGTAACATATGCAAACACGGCCGTTCACATAGCTACGTTAGTTAACACAACACAAAAACAAGAACCTTCCACTAACAACATTCGTGCGAGCTGCTTCCATACAAAAGTGTGTCAGACCAAAACTAAATATACTACGTTAATCACACAAGCAATGTATTTACAAAAACATGTCCCATAAACCATAAGTTAATTTATCAAATAATAAAGAATATTATTTTGTACTCATCTCTCTTGTAGTCACCCGTCAAAGAACGTCCGCTGCCATTTCCCAACTGAATGGTTCTTATCTCATCTCAGCCATCTGGACGGAGTGTTGAGAATTCCAAACTTCCTCTGTAGTCGTCGATGTCATCTCTGGCGCTGCTTCAAAAATTAGATTATTATACACTTGATATCTGACTACTAAATTCGCTGTTCAGGTACTACTTTCCCTGTCACAGTTCGTTGGCGAATTATCGACGATACTGCCCCTACAAATATAGTACTGTGACTATCTATCACTGAATTTAACACTTTACAATAATTTCTGTGTCCTTATGACACGCAAAGTAATAACTGACTACATCCGTAGACGCACAGAATAATAGTCTTATGCCTTCGACACACAAAATAGAAGTCGTTCCTTCCGCAGACGAACACAGTAATAGTCAATCTCTTGGCTCTTCATGCCACTTATAAATGAACTGGCCCTAGGTCTCGATGGGGGGGGGATTTATGTAAAAATTTCTCGAAATAATCGTGGTACAGGAATGAAATAAATATCACTGAACTCGTAACATTGCATAGGTCAAGAATATGCCCATTAATCCTAGAATCGATCGTAGAGATTTTGTCTAGGCGATTTCCCGCGTGAATGCTAGCCGAGCGTGCCCACGCTAGACCTGCCGCGCTAAATAGGCATTCTTCTCTCATTGGTTCTCACATTTTCTGTAATTTGGCGGTTTATAGCAGATCTTGGCGTCGTAGGAGTGTCTAGCATGCTCATCAGCCACTCACGTTACTGCATCATATTTCTTCTAGGCGCGAATATTACAATGAACATACCAGCAGCATGTCTCACTGCGCGTCGCTTCTATTTGAGGCGGCCAACACCTGTCCTTCTGACACATCGCTAGGCTATTTCCTTTCACAGCTAAAGTATTTAGCCTATTGTCAATCTGCTTCAGGTATGTCCCCGCTGTCTCCAACCAATGCTTGAAATTTCCTCATCTCCATCTGGCTACTTTCATGATGCTGGTGGAAATATTTATTAATTGGAGAAATAAAACATAGAATCATTTATCCAACAGAGGATAAAGGGTTCACAACTCTCCCACTCACAAAATTTCGAACTTAGGAATAAAGTCGATAATTTTACAAGACTTCCGTAGGCCAAATTGTTTTATTTCAGAATCACCCCTTTTCTATTACTTGGTCTAGTCGCTCCTGTCTTGAATGGCATTTACTCGTTTTCATTTCCTGCTCGTATCTCCCCTCTCAGTCTGCTTGCATGACGCTCTGGTGCCTGCGGCAACAATCTGCTCGTCTCGTTAATGTTTGTCAACAACAACACTACTTCCTCGTTTACGTGCCGTACTCAACTGCTCCTCGTGCACTTTGTTGATAGTAGGACGTCCATATATTCAAACTGCATCATTATTTCGGCGCTCCCATGGTTCACTTCTACGATACTTTTTTAGGTTGGCAGCGTTGTAGACTGACATTGTTCCTGTACTCAATTCTTTCACTCTGTATCTCACGTAACTCCTCCAAGAATTCCCGGTCCTTCGGTGTTAACTCCAAGTGTTGTACCATCGCTGTTTCTTCATTATCAGGCTCTGGGTTCCTGCTGAGTGCATCCGGTATCACGTTCATCTTCCCTGGGCAATGTTCAATCTCAATGCTGAACTGCTGAATATATATAGACCAACGTGTCACACGTTCGCTTGCCATCGACGTCTTAAACAAGAATGTTAGTGCCTTGTGGTCGGTCCTGACAACAATAGGGTAGCCGTAAATTATTCGTTTCCATTGTTGTAGCTCATGAAGTATGGCCAACAGCTCTAGTTCCGTTACCGTATAATTGCGCTCGTGCTTACGCAATTTTCGGCTGACAAATGCCAAATATGTTTTGTGCTGCAGGTTAGCTGGATCCTCTTGGTAAAGCATAGCACCTATACCAATTAGTGAAGCATCCGCTTGGATTATAAATTTGTGCTTGAAATCTGGATATCCTAATTTAATGCAGTTTTCCAATAGCTGTTTTGTTGCTTGGAATGCCGTCTCACACTCCGCATTCCATAACCATTTATTATTTTTCTTTAACATTTCCTGCATTGGAGCTACAATCTCCGTGTAACCTGGACAGTTTTCCTTAAAGAATCCCGTTACGCCTAAGAAAGCCCGAATGTGCTTGACTCTCGTTGGTGTAGGGAAATTCTTTATCGCTTCGATCTTAGCTGGGTTTGGCTTCACTCCCTCCTTGTCAATGACGTGACCCAAATATAAGATCTCGCTCTTGAAGAAATGCGATTTCTTCAGGTTTACTTTGAAATTAGATGCATTCAGGTTGCCTAATACTTTATCTAAATTTTCCATGTGAGTTTCAATGTTGTCGGATGCCAGCAAAATGTCATCAATGTAGCGTACCGTCATCTCCTTAACTTCCTCGGTTAAATTCCGGTCCAGGGCTCGGATTAAAGCACAGCCCGCTGTTTTGACTCCAAAGGGCATTCGAACGAAGCAAAACGTCTGGTTGTCGAATAAGAAGCCAGTTAGAAGCTGTGACTTCTCATCCAATTCAATATGGTGGAACGAGCTCGTCAGGTCGACTGATGAATAAATGCTCTTGTTTTTAAAGCCTTTTAGTACGTCTCTGATGATTGGCGCTCTGTCATACTCAGGAAAAATGAGTCTCGTGTTGAGATTTCTGGCATCTAAACAAAGTCTAATAGATCCATTTGGTTTTGTGACTGCCAAAATCGCATTTAGATAAGGTGTCGGTGTCTTCCTTATCACTCCAGCTTGTAACATCTCATCTATAATGACCTTAACTTGACCACGATATTTTTCAGGAATTGGGTACTGCTTTTGAAAGGTGACCAATCCTCGACTTGCATTGAATATTTGAAATTTAATATTTTCCCAGGTACTGTATCAAATACTGTTTTGTGCTTCCTTAATATCTCTTCCAATTGCTTTCTGTGTTCACCCCCAAGTTGAATGTCATTGAGCCGCTCCTGTAGTAACTCTTCAAATTGTGCATCGCTATTATCTCCTTCCGTTAATAAAGACCATATCTCCTGGGATTCACTCTCCTCCTCTAGTTCCACAACAGCTCCTTCTATGATGTTATCTTCTGCCTATCGTACCTCCTCTTCCGTCTCTTCCGATATTGCTTCCAATGCCCAAGAATTTACATCTCTTCCGGTAGTGATTTCATCCATATGCAATCCCACATTTTTCAGCTGATCATACTCTCTAAAACTGACAGTATTCTTGTGCAAATCTATCACTGCTTGATAGTCACAAATAAAATTTGCACCAAGAATTATATTGAAATTCATCTTTGCCATGATAATGAATGTTTGCCCAAAAGTGTGTTCCAATATGTTCAGCTCTAAGTATGCCTGACGTTTACAAGTGACGGTGCGTTCAGGAATAACACCCCTCACTTTGAGCTGTGGTACCGGAATTACAGGAATATTCTGACTCCGTCCCAACTCTCGAACCAAGGCCTCCGATACCAGACTGATCTGTGACCCCGTATCCAATAAACATCTTATATTAATTCCACCAATCCTTGCGTAAATAATGGGTAACTGCCTAATTTCATCGTTCCGTGGTTTCACCGTCTCCTCCAGGCAGTCTTCTGGCAAAGCAATCCATTCTTGTATGTTCGCTACTATCCATCCATCTTCAACTTCCGACTGTTGTGTTTGTAGCCTGTCTCCTTTATCCAAATTTAACATTTTTTTAGCTCCACTGCGACTCCCATCATCCTTCTGTCGCTCATGTCCTTGATATCCCTGTTGTCTCAGTAGACTTCCAGCTTCCTCAGTATGTGTATCAGGATTCTTCATGTTCCCAATGGCCTTTTCCCATCTTCCTAGCTCTCCACCTTGACTAGCGTGTAACTCCTCTAGGTAACTTTGTGATTGAGCGTGCCTATCATCCCAGTCATTTCGATAATTTTGTGGCTCTCCTCGATTTTGGTCTCTTCTTCCTTTCCATCTTTGATTAGCATTGTAATCACCGTATCTTCCATAAGGCCTGTCATTTCTTCGATTTTCACGCCATTGCTGATATCCTCTCTGTTGGTATCTATTGTTGCCTTGGTATGACCTATTGTTGTAATGATTTTCGTTACGCTGATATGGTCTGTTTTCTCCTTCTTCCTGGTTTCGCCTAGGTGTGGAAGTGCTTGTATTAGTGCTCTGCGTTTTGGTGTTTGCCTGTTTTGGTTTTATGACCTCTGTAGTATTGACTAACTCCAGCTGTCTTCCTCCTCTATAATGACTATGAGATGTAGTCTCATCTATTTGCCGTAGTATCTGCTCTGCATGTAGGGCTGTACTAACGTTCGCTGCGACTAGTACTTGTTGTACGTTGACTGGCATTTGTCTCGCTATAGTCATCACCAGATCTGCTTCATTTAAAGGGTAATCAAGGTCGCGAAATTTTAGCATTTGCATGTTAAAGAAATCTGAGTATTTCGTTTGCTGGGTGGTTTGGTACTTCCTAGAGTAAAGCTCCATCCTTAGACTCTGTTGTGTTGCGGGCGACCAATATTTGCGCAGAAACGCTAAGTTGAAATCTGACATGTTTCCAAATGTATATTTGAAGCTTAAAAACCATGTGAGGACATTTCCTGATAAAAATCTCTCCATCATCCTCAATCTACGTGCTTCAGGTACCCCCAGTGTCATTGAAATGGTCTTCCATCTCTTTGATAAAGGCTTTAGGTGTCACCCCTGAATTTTCCGTGTATTTCTGCGGTTTGTAGTCATTTGAGCGAATTACTTGAATAAGTTGTGTGGGCTGATGACCGCCTTGTGGTGTTGAGCTCCTATCGACATTCTTGCGAAACCCTTCCGTGTTTGTTGTTAATGGGCTGTCTGCCTGAGTCTGACTTCCTGCTGTGCTGGACTCTGGACTATTTGAGTTATCCGGCTTGTCTTTCAATGTTCCCGTTCTAAATATAGATGATTGTTCTAATGAGCGGAGTTCGGCTTTTATGATCCTGTCCGTCTGCTCTTTAAGTTTATTTTTCACTTCTTGCTCCAAAGCTTGAATACGCGTGTGATTTTCGCCTACTGTTTTAAGAATGGTGGATCTTTCCTCTTTAGAATCGATATTCATTTTCTTCCAATCTTTCCTTATCTGCTCTTTAATCGTGCTTACTTGCCCTTCAATCTGGTTTTTAGTGTCATCCTGATTACTTTCTATCTGGCTCAGCCTTTCGTCTAATGTACTCTTAAATTGCTCTTGCTCCTCTTTTAGGCTTTTCCATTGTTCCGCTGATTTTATCTCGAGACGGTCCATATCTTTAATTATGCCGGATATGTTTTCATCTACTGCTGATAATTGTTGTTGAATGACCCTGCCGCTTTTCTCCATCTCCTTAAATCGTCCTTCCAACTTATCCTGAGCAATTTTGACCTCGCTTGTATTCATTGTGCATGCTATTTCAATTTGCTCTAATTTATCCAACACAGTTTCATCCAGAATGCTAAGTTTTTGATCAAAAATACTTTCCATTTTTTTAATCTGATCTAATTGCTTCTCATTATTCTTGCTAACATCTAGGGCCAGTAATACCATCTGTTGATTTGTGTGATCTTTCATTTCTGCGGTTAGCGTCTCTAACTGTGAATTGATAGTGTCATTAATTTCACTCTTTAATAACCTAGCTTGTTCCGCCTGATATTCATTTTGTTCAATTCTACTGTTATTTAATTGTGTCCGCAATGATTCACTTTGTTCTAACAGTTTAGTATTTAGCGATTCACTTTGTTCTGACAGTTTAGTTTTTAGCGATTCACTCTGCTCAGATAATTTGTTTATAGACTCACTTTGTTCTAACATAGTATTGTTTATTGCTTCACTTTGTTCTAACATACTAGTGTTTATAGATTGACTCTGTTCCGCCAATTTAGTATCCAACAATGCCTGTGTTCTCCTAGCTGCACTCTCAATGATCTCCTGGATCTGTTCAACCGTTGCCATATTACACACTTTATATGAGACATTAGGGAAATGGCATAAAGCAATGCCCTTTGACACACACATAAAATCCAATGCACATTTACTTTCTTTATCCAACTCAGTTCATTTATTTTTACATTTACTCCCACTAGTCAATTGCATCTCTGAGTGGTTCTAGTTTTACTCAATTTAATTTTAAACCCAAGCACATATTTAGTCATTAAATTGTTATCCTGATCTGATATTAACACTGACTAATTAACAAAGTATTAATTGTCATTTAGGCTACAACCTCCTAATATTTCCATGAGTTTGACTTTCTAAACAAATCTAGTTTTAACTTTATCATTGGGCACCCGGTATCACATATTAATTTTACTTTAATTTAAAAGACAAAAACGTGAACCGTATTTTACATTCCAAACTCCTGATTTTAATTTATCTTTCACACATTTGGCGGTATCCACTTCGCCCCACTTACTTTTAATAAAATATCACTTCCCGGTGATTAAATACTGTCATATCTGCCTGCGCTTGCGGCATGTCAGTGTTACTCAAATACGCCACTATTGACATGTGTAATCTCCGCCGTTACACCACAGTAAATGGCCCCACGCTTGGCCGCGCCAGTTTTAACCTATGAACCCTTCAGAATAGCAGTGTTTTATGCAAGAATCTTGATCAAGGGGTCGCGCTCAGTTCATAGTGTGATGTTTACGTCCGCCAAACAACATGCTTTACTGAGGCAAGGGTCATAGGATTAAAACTATAATTAAGAAAGTAAGGAGACAAGACGTAAGATAATAACATGATTTAATAACTAATTGTGCATAAAAGAAAATAAACAAACAATAATAAAAATATATCCTCCCTGAATTTTTCCCTGACAGGAATATCTAACACTTTGAGGAGTCAGACGGATCTCCCCCTTTATAATAAAATTGTGGATCCTAGTTCCACTACCTTGCATTTGAGTTTTATGTGCGCGTGATGACTAACTACGAGAAAATGAGTACTTGGATGACCGTTCGTTTACAACGGGTTAACAGCCACGGTGCTCACGAACAATCATCACGTAAATCAACGTTTATGGATATGGGCATGACATTAATAAAAACCCTTAAAAACTCTAATGCTGACACACACACTACAAATCTATTATTTACAGGAATCTCTCTGAGATCCTCATTAGCGCGATGACGCACTTAACAACATGAGCTACCAACTGGCCAATTGCTCAATACACACAAGGAAAGACAGCATTGCACATGACTCACGGGTCACAGAAATGAAAATAAACCTGGGATAAACCAACAACAACAAAAGCCTGACCGGCTAAGATTACTTTATATGAACAAAACTGCATGTTAAGGTAACGCTTCGGAGATTATCGTGATTCGTAGGCAACTCCCATTTATTTCAACAATTTTTTACCATTGATCAGTTCTTATCTGTAATTCAAGTAATTAGGGAGCCAACGAGCACTCCTCGCTAATGACCATGTTTGCACGTTCAGACAGCCTTGTGAAACATCTCCCCCTTTCCTCAAATACTTGTCGTGTCCCACTCCAGTGTATATAAATAGCTGACCAGCTGTGCCGCTATCTCAAAGAATCAACAGCACCAAAAATCTCATCCAACTCAACATATGGTCAGACATAATCACATATCCACAATTGCCCTCGCAAGGATACAATATGGACCTGGTACCAAGCTGACAGAAATCAGTCTAAGCTGAAATTCCCGCTTGTAATACCACAAAAATACACACATACACACATCTGGGACTGACATGACGCTTTTCACACAGGTCTGCTGAATAGTGCTCGCAAGCATTTAACACAATATTTAAAACCTACGATAGAGCTGATTACTCTTCGTCACAAATTACATTGCTCCAACGGCAATAGTCACACTGAATCTGATCAATAATAAACCTTCAACAATTTAATTACCCTCCAATCTACTGTATAATTACATTAATTCAGTCCTACTTCTGAAACACAACAGATCTCCGAGAGACGTTTTTAACCGCATTGCGTAACATATGCAAACACGGCCGTTCACATAGCTACGTTAGTTAACACAACACAAAAACAAGAACCTTCCACTAACAACATTCGTGCGAGCTGCTTCCATACAAAAGTGTGTCAGACCAAAACTAAATATACTACGTTAATCACACAAGCAATGTATTTACAAAAATATGTCCCATAAACCATAAGTTAATTTATCAAATAATAAAGAATATTATTTTGTACTCATCTCTCTTGTAGTCACCCGTCAAAGAACGTCCGCTGCCATTTCCCAACTGAATGGTTCTTATCTCATCTCAGCCATCTGGACGGAGTGTTGAGAATTCCAAACTTCCTCTGTAGTCGTCGATGTCATCTCTGGCGCTGCTTCAAAAATTAGATTATTATACACTTGATATCTGACTACTAAATTCGCTGTTCAGGTACTACTTTCCCTGTCACAGTTCGTTGGCGAATTATCGACGATACTGCCCCTACAAATATAGTACTGTGACTATATATCACTGAATTTAACACTTTACAATAATTTCTGTGTCCTTATGACACGCAAAGTAATAACTGACTACATCCGTAGACGCACAGAATAATAGTCTTATGCCTTCGACACACAAAATAGAAGTCGTTCCTTCCGCAGACGAACACAGTAATAGTCAATCTCTTGGCTCTTCATGCCACTTATAAATGAACTGGCCCTAGGTCTCGATGGGGGGGGGGAATTTATGTAAAAATTTCTCGAAATAATCGTGGTACAGGAATGAAATAAATATCACTGAACTCGTAACATTGCATAGGTCAAGAATATGCCCATTAATCCTAGAATCGATCGTAGAGATTTTGTCTAGGCGATTTCCCGCGTGAATGCTAGCCGAGCGTGCCCACGCTAGACCTGCCGCGCTAAATAGGCATTCTTCTCTCATTGGTTCTCACATTTTCTGTAATTTGGCGGTTTATAGCAGATCTTGGCGTCGTAGGAGTGTCTAGCATGCTCATCAGCCACTCACGTTACTGCATCATATTTCTTCTAGGCGCGAATATTACAATGAACATACCAGCAGCATGTCTCACTGCGCGTCGCTTCTCTTTGAGGCGGCCAACACCTGTCCTTCTGACACATCGCTAGGCTATTTCCTTTCACAGCTAAAGTATTTAGCCTATTGTCAATCTGCTTCAGGTATGTCCCCGCTGTCTCCAACCAATGCTTGAAATTTCCTCATCTCCATCTGGCTACTTTCATGATGCTGGTGGAAATATTTATTAATTGGAGAAATAAAACATAGAATCATTTATCCAACAGAGGATAAAGGGTTCACAACTCTCCCACTCACAAAATTTCGAACTTAGGAATAAAGTCGATAATTTTACAAGACTTCCGTAGGCCAAATTGTTTTATTTCAGAATCACCCCTTTTCTATTACTTGGTCTAGTCGCTCCTGTCTTGAATGGCATTTACTCGTTTTCATTTCCTGCTCGTATCTCCCCTCTCAGTCTGCTTGCATGACGCTCTGGTGCCTGCGGCAACACTCTGCTCGTCTCGTTAATGTTTGTCAACAACAACACTACTTCCTCGTTTACGTGCCGTACTCAACTGCTCCTCGTGCACTTTGTTGATAGTAGGACGTCCATATATTCAAACTGCATCATTATTTCGGCGCTCCCATGGTTCACTTCTACGATACTTTTTTTTAGGTTGGCAGCGTTGTAGACTGACATTGTTCCTGTACTCAATTCTTTCACTCTGTATCTCACGTAACTCCTCCAAGAATTCCCGGTCCTTCGGTGTTAACTCCAAGTGTTGTACCATCGCTGTTTCTTCATTATCAGGCTCTGGGTTCCTGCTGAGTGCATCCGGTATCACGTTCATCTTCCCTGGGCAATGTTCAATCTCAATGCTGAACTGCTGAATATATATAGACCAACGTGTCACACGTTCGCTTGCCATCGACGTCTTAAACAAGAATGTTAGTGCCTTGTGGTCGGTCCTGACAACAATAGGGTAGCCGTAAATTATTCGTTTCCATTGTTGTAGCGCATGAAGTATGGCCAACAGCTCTAGTTCCGTTACCGTATAATTGCGCTCGTGCTTACGCAATTTTCGGCTGACAAATGCCAAATATGTTTTGTGCTGCAGGTTAGCTGGATCCTCTTGGTAAAGCATAGCACCTATACCAATTAGTGAAGCATCCGCTTGGATTATAAATTTGTGCTTGAAATCTGGATATCCTAATTTAATGCAGTTTTCCAATAGCTGTTTTGTTGCTTGGAATGCCGTCTCACACTCCGCATTCCATAACCATTTATTATTTTTCTTTAACATTTCCTGCATTGGAGCTACAATCTCCGTGTAACCTGGACAGTTTTCCTTAAAGAATCCCGTTACGCCTAAGAAAGCCCGAATGTGCTTGACTCTCGTTGGTGTAGGGAAATTCTTTATCGCTTCGATCTTAGCTGGGTTTGGCTTCACTCCCTCCTTGTCAATGACGTGACCCAAATATAAGATCTCGCTCTTGAAGAAATGCGATTTCTTCAGGTTTACTTTGAAATTAGATGCATTCAGGTTGCCTAATACTTTATCTAAATTTTCCATGTGAGTTTCAATGTTGTCGGATGCCAGCAAAATGTCATCAATGTAGCGTACCGTCATCTCCTTAACTTCCTCGGTTAAATTCCGGTCCAGGGCTCGGATTAAAGCACAGCCCGCTGTTTTGACTCCAAAGGGCATTCGAACGAAGCAAAACGTCTGGTTGTCGAATAAGAAGCCAGTTAGAAGCTGTGACTTCTCATCCAATTCAATATGGTGGAACGAGCTCGTCAGGTCGACTGATGAATAAATGCTCTTGTTTTTAAAGCCTTTTAGTACGTCTCTGATGATTGGCGCTCTGTCATACTCAGGAAAAATGAGTCTCGTGTTGAGATTTCTGGCATCTAAACAAAGTCTAATAGATCCATTTGGTTTTGTGACTGCCAAAATCGCATTTAGATAAGGTGTCGGTGTCTTCCTTATCACTCCAGCTTGTAACATCTCATCTATAATGACCTTAACTTGACCACGATATTTTTCAGGAATTGGGTACTGCTTTTGAAAGGTGACCAATCCTCGACTTGCATTGAATATTTGAAATTTAATATTTTCCCAGGTACTGTATCAAATACTGTTTTGTGCTTCCTTAATATCTCTTCCAATTGCTTTCTGTGTTCACCCCCAAGTTGAATGTCATTGAGCCGCTCCTGTAGTAACTCTTCAAATTGTGCATCGCTATTATCTCCTTCCGTTAATAAAGACCATATCTCCTGGGATTCACTCTCCTCCTCTAGTTCCACAACAGCTCCTTCTATGATGTTATCTTCTGCCTATCGTACCTCCTCTTCCGTCTCTTCCGATATTGCTTCCAATGCCCAAGAATTTACATCTCTTCCGGTAGTGATTTCATCCATATGCAATCCCACATTTTTCAGCTGATCATACTCTCTAAAACTGACAGTATTCTTGTGCAAATCTATCACTGCTTGATAGTCACAAATAAAATTTGCACCAAGAATTATATTGAAATTCATCTTTGCCATGATAATGAATGTTTGCCCAAAAGTGTGTTCCAATATGTTCAGCTCTAAGTATGCCTGACGTTTACAAGTGACGGTGCGTTCAGGAATAACACCCCTCACTTTGAGCTGAGGTACCGGAATTACAGGAATATTCTGACTCCGTCCCAACTCTCGAACCAAGGCCTCCGATACCAGACTGATCTGTGACCCCGTATCCAATAAACATCTTATATTAATTCCACCAATCCTTGCGTAAATAATGGGTAACTGCCTAATTTCATCGTTCCGTGGTTTCACCGTCTCCTCCAGGCAGTCTTCTGGCAAAGCAATCCATTCTTGTATGTTCGCTACTATCCATCCATCTTCAACTTCCGACTGTTGTGTTTGTAGCCTGTCTCCTTTATCCAAATTTAACATTTTTTTAGCTCCACTGCGACTCCCATCATCCTTCTGTCGCTCATGTCCTTGATATCCCTGTTGTCTCAGTAGACTTCCAGCTTCCTCAGTATGTGTATCAGGATTCTTCATGTTCCCAATGGCCTTTTCCCATCTTCCTAGCTCTCCACCTTGACTAGCGTGTAACTCCTCTAGGTAACTTTGTGATTGAGCGTGCCTATCATCCCAGTCATTTCGATAATTTTGTGGCTCTCCTCGATTTTGGTCTCTTCTTCCTTTCCATCTTTGATTAGCATTGTAATCACCGTATCTTCCATAAGGCCTGTCATTTCTTCGATTTTCACGCCATTGCTGATATCCTCTCTGTTGGTATCTATTGTTGCCTTGGTATGACCTATTGTTGTAATGATTTTCGTTACGCTGATATGGTCTGTTTTCTCCTTCTTCCTGGTTTCGCCTAGGTGTGGAAGTGCTTGTATTAGTGCTCTGCGTTTTGGTGTTTGCCTGTTTTGGTTTTATGACCTCTGTAGTATTGACTAACTCCAGCTGTCTTCCTCCTCTATAATGACTATGAGATGTAGTCTCATCTATTTGCCGTAGTATCTGCTCTGCATGTAGGGCTGTACTAACGTTCGCTGCGACTAGTACTTGTTGTACGTTGACTGGCATTTGTCTCGCTATAGTCATCACCAGATCTGCTTCATTTAAAGGGTAATCAAGGTCGCGAAATTTTAGCATTTGCATGTTAAAGAAATCTGAGTATTTCGTTTGCTGGGTGGTTTGGTACTTCCTAGAGTAAAGCTCCATCCTTAGACTCTGTTGTGTTGCGGGCGACCAATATTTGCGCAGAAACGCTAAGTTGAAATCTGACATGTTTCCAAATGTATATTTGAAGCTTAAAAACCATGTGAGGACATTTCCTGATAAAAATCTCTCCATCATCCTCAATCTACGTGCTTCAGGTACCCCAGTGTCATTGAAATGGTCTTCCATCTCTTTGATAAAGGCTTTAGGTGTCACCCCTGAATTTTCCGTGTATTTCTGCGGTTTGTAGTCATTTGAGCGAATTACTTGAATAAGTTGTGTGGGCTGATGACCGCCTTGTGGTGTTGAGCTCCTATCGACATTCTTGCGAAACCCTTCCGTGTTTGTTGTTAATGGGCTGTCTGCCTGAGTCTGACTTCCTGCTGTGCTGGACTCTGGACTATTTGAGTTATCCGGCTTGTCTTTCAATGTTCCCGTTCTAAATATAGATGATTGTTCTAATGAGCGGAGTTCGGCTTTTATGATCCTGTCCGTCTGCTCTTTAAGTTTATTTTTCACTTCTTGCTCCAAAGCTTGAATACGCGTGTGATTTTCGCCTACTGTTTTAAGAATGGTGGATCTTTCCTCTTTAGAATCGATATTCATTTTCTTCCAATCTTTCCTTATCTGCTCTTTAATCGTGCTTACTTGCCCTTCAATCTGGTTTTAGTGTCATCCTGATTACTTTCTATCTGGCTCAGCCTTTCGTCTAATGTACTCTTAAATTGCTCTTGCTCCTCTTTTAGGCTTTTCCATTGTTCCGCTGATTTTATCTCGAGACGGTCCATATCTTTAATTATGCCGGATATGTTTTCATCTACTGCTGATAATTGTGGTTGAATGACCCTACCGCTTTTCTCCATCTCCTTAAATCGTCCTTCCAACTTATCCTGAGCTATTTTGACCTCGCTTGTATTCATTGTGCATGCTATTTCAATTTGCTCTAATTTAGCCAACACCGTTTCATCCAGAATGCTAAGTTTTTGATCAAAAATACTTTCCATTTTTTAATCTGATCTAATTGCTTCTCATTATTCTTGCTAACATCTAGGGCCAGTAATACCATCTGTTGATTTGTGTGATCTTTCATTTCTGCGGTTAGCGTCTCTAACTGTGAATTGATAGTGTCATTAATTTCACTCTTTAATAACCTAGCTTGTTCCGCCTGATATTCATTTTGTTCAATTCTACTGTTATTTAATTGTGTCCGCAATGATTCACTTTGTTCTAACAGTTTAGTATTTAGCGATTCACTTTGTTCTGACAGTTTAGTTTTTAGCGATTCACTCTGCTCAGATAATTTGTTTATAGACTCACTTTGTTCTAGCCTACTATTGTTTAATTGTGTCCGCAATGATTCACTTTGTTCAGCTAGTTTAGTTTTTAGCGATTCACTCTGCTCAGATAATTTGTTTATAGACTCACTTTGTTCTAACGTAGTATTGTTTATTGCTTCACTTTGTTCTAACATACTAGTGTTTATAGATTGACTCTGTTCCGCCAATTTAGTATCCAACAATGCCTGTGTTCTCCTAGCTGCACTCTCAATGATCTCCTGGATCTGTTCAACCGTTGCCATATTACACACTTTATATGAGACATTAGGGAAATGGCATAAAGCAATGCCCTTTGACACACACATAAAATCCAATGCACATTTACTTTCTTTATCCAACTCAGTTCATTTATTTTTACATTTACTCCCACTAGTCAATTGCATCTCTGAGCGGTTCTAGTTTTACTCAATTTAATTTTAAACCCAAGCACATATTTAGTCATTAAATTGTTATCCTGATCTGATATTAACACTGACTAATTAACAAAGTATTAATTGTCATTTAGGCTACAACCTCCTAATATTTCCATGAGTTTGACTTTCTAAACAAATCTAGTTTTAACTTTATCATTGGGCACCCGGTATCACATATTAATTTTACTTTAATTTAAAAGACAAAAACGTGAACCGTATTTTACATTCCAAACTCCTGATTTTAATTTATCTTTCACACATTTGGCGGTATCCACTTCGCCCCACTTACTTTTAATAAAATATCACTTCCCGGTGATTAAATACTGTCATATCTGCCTGCGCTTGCGGCATGTCAGTGTTACTCAAATACGCCACTATTGACACGTGTAATCTCCGCCGTTACACCACAGTAAATGGCCCCACGCTTGGCCGCGCCAGTTTTAACCTATGAACCCTTCAGAATAGCAGTGTTTTATGCAAGAATCTTGATCAAGGGGTCGCGCTCAGTTCATAGTGTGATGTTTACGTCCGCCAAACAACATGCTTTACTGAGGCAAGGGTCATAGGATTAAAACTATAATTAAGAAAGTAAGGAGACAAGACGTAAGATAATAACATGATTTAATAACTAATTGTGCATAAAAGAAAATAAACAAACAATAATAAAAATATATCCTCCCTGAATTTTTCCCTGACAGGAATATCTAACACTTTGAGGAGTCAGACGGATCTCCCCCTTTATAATAAAATTGTGGATCCTAGTTCCACTACCTTGCATTTGAGTTTTATGTGCGCGTGATGACTAACTACGAGAAAATGAGTACTTGGATGACCGTTCGTTTACAACGGGTTAACAGCCACGGTGCTCACGAACAATCATCACGTAAATCAACGTTTATGGATATGGGCATGACATTAATAAAAACCCTTAAAAACTCTAATGCTGACACACACACTACAAATCTATTATTTACAGGAATCTCTCTGAGATCCTCATTAGCGCGATGACGCACTTAACAACATGAGCTACCAACTGGCCAATTGCTCAATACACACAAGGAAAGACAGCATTGCACATGACTCACGGGTCACAGAAATGAAAATAAACCTGGAATAAACCAACAACAACAAAAGCCTGACCGGCTAAGATTACTTTATATGAACAAAACTGCATGTTAAGGTAACGCTTCGGAGATTATCGTGATTCGTAGGCAACTCCCATTTATTTCAACAATTTTTTACCATTGATCAGTTCTTATCTGTAATTCAAGTAATTAGGGAGCCAACGAGCACTCCTCGCTAATGACCATGTTTGCACGTTCAGACAGCCTTGTGAAACATCTCCCCCTTTCCTCAAATACTTGTCGTGTCCCACTCCAGTGTATATAAATAGCTGACCAGCTGTGCCGCTATCTCAAAGAATCAACAGCACCAAAAATCTCATCCAACTCAACATATGGTCAGACATAATCACATATCCACAATTGCCCTCGCAAGGATACAATATGGACCTGGTACCAAGCTGACAGAAATCAGTCTAAGCTGAAATTCCCGCTTGTAATACCACAAAAATACACACATACACACATCTGGGACTGACATGACGCTTTTCACACAGGTCTGCTGAATAGTGCTCGCAAGCATTTAACACAATATTTAAAACCTACGATAGAGCTGATTACTCTTCGTCACAAATTACATTGCTCCAACGGCAATAGTCACACTGAATCTGATCAATAATAAACCTTCAACAATTTAATTACCCTCCAATCTACTGTATAATTACATTAATTCAGTCCTACTTCTGAAACACAACAGATCTCCGAGAGACGTTTTTAACCGCATTGCGTAACATATGCAAACACGGCCGTTCACATAGCTACGTTAGTTAACACAACACAAAAACAAGAACCTTCCACTAACAACATTCGTGCGAGCTGCTTCCATACAAAAGTGTGTCAGACCAAAACTAAATATACTACGTTAATCACACAAGCAATGTATTTACAAAAATATGTCCCATAAACCATAAGTTAATTTATCAAATAATAAAGAATATTATTTTGTACTCATCTCTCTTGTAGTCACCCGTCAAAGAACGTCCGCTGCCATTTCCCAACTGAATGGTTCTTATCTCATCTCAGCCATCTGGACGGAGTGTTGAGAATTCCAAACTTCCTCTGTAGTCGTCGATGTCATCTCTGGCGCTGCTTCAAAAATTAGATTATTATACACTTGATATCTGACTACTAAATTCGCTGTTCAGGTACTACTTTCCCTGTCACAGTTCGTTGGCGAATTATCGACGATACTGCCCCTACAAATATAGTACTGTGACTATCTATCACTGAATTTAACACTTTACAATAATTTCTGTGTCCTTATGACACGCAAAGTAATAACTGACTACATCCGTAGACGCACAGAATAATAGTCTTATGCCTTCGACACACAAAATAGAAGTCGTTCCTTCCGCAGACGAACACAGTAATAGTCAATCTCTTGGCTCTTCATGCCACTTATAAATGAACTGGCCCTAGGTCTCGATGGGGGGGGGGGATTTATGTAAAAATTTCTCGAAATAATCGTGGTACAGGAATGAAATAAATATCACTGAACTCGTAACATTGCATAGGTCAAGAATATGCCCATTAATCCTAGAATCGATCGTAGAGATTTTGTCTAGGCGATTTCCCGCGTGAATGCTAGCCGAGCGTGCCCACGCTAGACCTGCCGCGCTAAATAGGCATTCTTCTCTCATTGGTTCTCACATTTTCTGTAATTTGGCGGTTTATAGCAGATCTTGGCGTCGTAGGAGTGTCTAGCATGCTCATCAGCCACTCACGTTACTGCATCATATTTCTTCTAGGCGCGAATATTACAATGAACATACCAGCAGCATGTCTCAGTGCGCGTCGCTTCTATTTGAGGCGGCCAACACCTGTCCTTCTGACACATCGCTAGGCTATTTCCTTTCACAGCTAAAGTATTTAGCCTATTGTCAATCTGCTTCAGGTATGTCCCCGCTGTCTCCAACCAATGCTTGAAATTTCCTCATCTCCATCTGGCTACTTTCATGATGCTGGTGGAAATATTTATTAATTGGAGAAATAAAACATAGAATCATTTATCCAACAGAGGATAAAGGGTTCACAACTCTCCCACTCACAAAATTTCGAACTTAGGAATAAAGTCGATAATTTTACAAGACTTCCGTAGGCCAAATTGTTTTATTTCAGAATCACCCCTTTTCTATTACTTGGTCTAGTCGCTCCTGTCTTGAATGGCATTTACTCGTTTTCATTTCCTGCTCGTATCTCCCCTCTCAGTCTGCTTGCATGACGCTCTGGTGCCTGCGGCAACACTCTGCTCGTCTCGTTAATGTTTGTCAACAACAACACTACTTCCTCGTTTACATGCCGTACTCAACTGCTCCTCGTGCACTTTGTTGATAGTAGGACGTCCATATATTCAAACTGCATCATTATTTCGGCGCTCCCATGGTTCACTTCTACGATACTTTTTTTTAGGTTGGCGGCGTTGTAGACTGACATTGTTCCTGTACTCAATTCTTTCACTCTGTATCTCACGTAACTCCTCCAAGAATTCCCGGTCCTTCGGTGTTAACTCCAAGTGTTGTACCATCGCTGTTTCTTCATTATCAGGCTCTGGGTTCCTGCTGAGTGCATCCGGTATCACGTTCATCTTCCCTGGGCAATGTTCAATCTCAATGCTGAACTGCTGAATATATATAGACCAACGTGTCACACGTTCGCTTGCCATCGACGTCTTAAACAAGAATGTTAGTGCCTTGTGGTCGGTCCTGACAACAATAGGGTAGCCGTAAATTATTCGTTTCCATTGTTGTAGCTCATGAAGTATGGCCAACAGCTCTAGTTCCGTTACCGTATAATTGCGCTCGTGCTTACGCAATTTTCGGCTGACAAATGCCAAATATGTTTTGTGCTGCAGGTTAGCTGGATCCTCTTGGTAAAGCATAGCACCTATACCAATTAGTGAAGCATCCGCTTGGATTATAAATTTGTGCTTGAAATCTGGATATCCTAATTTAATGCAGTTTTCCAATAGCTGTTTTGTTGCTTGGAATGCCGTCTCACACTCCGCATTCCATAACCATTTTTTATTTTTATTTAACATTTCCTGCATTGGAGCTACAATCTCCGTGTAACCTGGACAGTTTTCCTTAAAGAATCCCGTTACGCCTAAGAAAGCCCGAATGTGCTTGACTCTCGTTGGTGTAGGGAAATTCTTTATCGCTTCGATCTTAGCTGGGTTTGGCTTCACTCCCTCCTTGTCAATGACGTGACCCAAATATAAGATCTCGCTCTTGAAGAAATGCGATTTCTTCAGGTTTACTTTGAAATTAGATGCATTCAGGTTGCCTAATACTTTATCTAAATTTTCCATGTGAGTTTCAATGTTGTCGGATGCCAGCAAAATGTCATCAATGTAGCGTACCGTCATCTCCTTAACTTCCTCGGTTAAATTCCGGTCCAGGGCTCGGATTAAAGCACAGCCCGCTGTTTTGACTCCAAAGGGCATTCGAACGAAGCAAAACGTCTGGTTGTCGAATAAGAAGCCAGTTAGAAGCTGTGACTTCTCATCCAATTCAATATGGTGGAACGAGCTCGTCAGGTCGACTGATGAATAAATGCTCTTGTTTTTAAAGCCTTTTAGTACGTCTCTGATGATTGGCGCTCTGTCATACTCAGGAAAAATGAGTCTCGTGTTGAGATTTCTGGCATCTAAACAAAGTCTAATAGATCCATTTGGTTTTGTGACTGCCAAAATCGCATTTAGATAAGGTGTCGGTGTCTTCCTTATCACTCCAGCTTGTAACATCTCATCTATAATGACCTTAACTTGACCACGATATTTTTCAGGAATTGGGTACTGCTTTTGAAAGGTGACCAATCCTCGACTTGCATTGAATATTTGAAATTTAATATTTTCCCAGGTACTGTATCAAATACTGTTTTGTGCTTCCTTAATATCTCTTCCAATTGCTTTCTGTGTTCACCCCCAAGTTGAATGTCATTGAGCCGCTCCTGTAGTAACTCTTCAAATTGTGCATCGCTGTTATCTCCTTCCGTTAATAAAGACCATATCTCCTGGGATTCACTCTCCTCCTCTAGTTCCACAACAGCTCCTTCTATGATGTTATCTTCTGCCTATCGTACCTCCTCTTCCGTCTCTTCCGATATTGCTTCCAATGCCCAAGAATTTACATCTCTTCCGGTAGTGATTTCATCCATATGCAATCCCACATTTTTCAGCTGATCATACTCTCTAAAACTGACAGTATTCTTGTGCAAATCTATCACTGCTTGATAGTCACAAATAAAATTTGCACCAAGAATTATATTGAAATTCATCTTTGCCATGATAATGAATGTTTGCCCAAAAGTGTGTTCCAATATGTACAGCTCTAAGTATGCCTGACGTTTACAAGTGACGGTGCGTTCAGGAATAACACCCCTCACTTTGAGCTGTGGTACCGGAATTACAGGAATATTCTGACTCCGTCCCAACTCTCGAACCAAGGCCTCCGATACCAGACTGATCTGTGACCCCGTATCCAATAAACATCTTATATTAATTCCACCAATCCTTGCGTAAATAATGGGTAACTGCCTAATTTCATCGTTCCGTGGTTTCACCGTCTCCTCCAGGCAGTCTTCTGGCAAAGCAATCCATTCTTGTATGTTCGCTACTATCCATCCATCTTCAACTTCCGACTGTTGTGTTTGTAGCCTGTCTCCTTTATCCAAATTTATCATTTTTTTTAGCTCCACTGCGACTCCCATCATCCTTCTGTCGCTCATGTCCTTGATATCCCTGTTGTCTCAGTAGACTTCCAGCTTCCTCAGTATGTGTATCAGGATTCTTCATGTTCCCAATGGCCTTTTCCCATCTTCCTAGCTCTCCACCTTGACTAGCGTGTAACTCCTCTAGGTAACTTCGATAATTTTGTGGCTCTCCTCGATTTTGGTCTCTTCTTCCTTTCCATCTTTGATTAGCATTGTAATCACCGTATCTTCCATAAGGCCTGTCATTTCTTCGATTTTCACGCCATTGCTGATATCCTCTCTGTTGGTATCTATTGTTGCCTTGGTATGACCTATTGTTGTAATGATTTTCGTTACGCTGATATGGTCTGTTTTCTCCTTCTTCCTGGTTTCGCCTAGGTGTGGAAGTGCTTGTATTAGTGCTCTGCGTTTTGGTGTTTGCCTGTTTTGGTTTTATGACCTCTGTAGTATTGACTAACTCCAGCTGTCTTCCTCCTCTATAATGACTATGAGATGTAGTCTCATCTATTTGCCGTAGTATCTGCTCTGCATGTAGGGCTGTACTAACGTTCGCTGCGACTAGTACTTGTTGTACGTTGACTGGCATTTGTCTCGCTATAGTCATCACCAGATCTGCTTCATTTAAAGGGTAATCAAGGTCGCGAAATTTTAGCATTTGCATGTTAAAGAAATCTGAGTATTTCGTTTGCTGGGTGGTTTGGTACTTCCTAGAGTAAAGCTCCATCCTTAGACTCTGTTGTGTTGCGGGCGACCAATATTTGCGCAGAAACGCTAAGTTGAAATCTGACATGTTTCCAAATGTATATTTGAAGCTTAAAAACCATGTGAGGACATTTCCTGATAAAAATCTCTCCATCATCCTCAATCTACGTGCTTCAGGTACCCCAGTGTCATTGAAATGGTCTTCCATCTCTTTGATAAAGGCTTTAGGTGTCACCCCTGAATTTTCCGTGTATTTCTGCGGTTTGTAGTCATTTGAGCGAATTACTTGAATAAGTTGTGTGGGCTGATGACCGTCTTGTGGTGTTGAGCTCCTATCGACATTCTTGCGAAACCCTTCCGTGTTTGTTGTTAATGGGCTGTCTGCCTGAGTCTGACTTCCTGCTGTGCTGGACTCTGGACTATTTGAGTTATCCGGCTTGTCTTTCAATGTTCCCGTTCTAAATATAGATGATTGTTCTAATGAGCGGAGTTCGGCTTTTATGATCCTGTCCGTCTGCTCTTTAAGTTTATTTTTCACTTCTTGCTCCAAAGCTTGAATACGCGTGTGATTTTCGCCTACTGTTTTAAGAATGGTGGATCTTTCCTCTTTAGAATCGATATTCATTTTCTTCCAATCTTTCCTTATCTGCTCTTTAATCGTGCTTATTTGCCCTTCAATCTGGTTTTTAGTGTCATCCTGATTACTTTCTATCTGGCTCAGCCTTTCGCCTAATGTACTCTTAAATTGCTCTTGCTCCTCTTTTAGGCTTTTCCATTGTTCCGCTGATTTTATCTCGAGACGGTCCATATCTTTAATTATGCCGGATATGTTTTCATCTACTGCTGATAATTGTTGTTGAATGACCCTGCCGCTTTTCTCCATCTCCTTAAATCGTCCTTCCAACTTATCCTGAGCTATTTTGACCTCGCTTGTATTCATTGTGCATGCTATTTCAATTTGCTCTAATTTATCCAACACAGTTTCATCCAGAATGCTAAGTTTTTGATCAAAAATACTTTCCATTTTTTTAATCTGATCTAATTGCTTCTCATTATTCTTGCTAACATCTAGGGCCAGTAATACCATCTGTTGATTTGTGTGATCTTTCATTTCTGCGGTTAGCGTCTCTAACTGTGAATTGATAGTGTCATTAATTTCACTCTTTAATAACCTAGCTTGTTCCGCCTGATATTCATTTTGTTCAATTCTACTGTTATTTAATTGTGTCCGCAATGATTCACTTTGTTCTAACAGTTTAGTATTTAGCGATTCACTTTGTTCTGACAGTTTAGTTTTTAGCGATTCACTCTGCTCAGATAATTTGTTTATAGACTCACTTTGTTCTAGCCTACTATTGTTTAATTGTGTCCGCAATGATTCACTTTGTTCAGCTAGTTTAGTTTTTAGCGATTCACTCTGCTCAGATAATTTGTTTATAGACTCACTTTGTTCTAACATAGTATTGTTTATTGCTTCACTTTGTTCTAACATACTAGTGTTTATAGATTGACTCTGTTCCGCCAATTTAGTATCCAACAATGCCTGTGTTCTCCTAGCTGCACTCTCAATGATCTCCTGGATCTGTTCAACCGTTGCCATATTACACACTTTATATGAGACATTAGGGAAATGGCATAAAGCAATGCCCTTTGACACACACATAAAATCCAATGCACATTTACTTTCTTTATCCAACTCAGTTCATTTATTTTTACATTTACTCCCACTAGTCAATTGCATCTCTGAGTGGTTCTAGTTTTACTCAATTTAATTTTAAACCCAAGCACATATTTAGTCATTAAATTGTTATCCTGATCTGATATTAACACTGACTAATTAACAAAGTATTAATTGTCATTTAGGCTACAACCTCCTAATATTTCCATGAGTTTGACTTTCTAAACAAATCTAGTTTTAACTTTATCATTGGGCGCCCGATATCACATATTAATTTTACTTTAATTTAAAAGACAAAAACGTGAACCGTATTTTACATTGCAAACTCCTGATTTTAATTTATCTTTCACACATTTGGCGGTATCCACTTCGCCCCACTTACTTTTAATAAAATATCACTTCCCGGTGATTAAATACTGTCATATCTGCCTGCGCTTGCGGCATGTCAGTGTTACTCAAATACGCCACTATTGACATGTGTAATCTCCGCCGTTACACCACAGTAAAAGGCCCCACGCTTGGCCGCGCCAGTTTTAACCTATGAACACTTCAGAATAGCAGTGTTTTATGCAAGAATCTTGATCAAGGGGTCGCGCTCAGTTCATAGTGTGATGTTTACGTCCGCCAAACCACATGCTTTACTGAGGCAAGGGTCATAGGATTAAAACTATAATTAAGAAAGTAAGGAGACAAGACGTAAGATAATAACATGATTTAATAACTAATTGTGCATAAAAGAAAATAAACAAACAATAATAAAAATATATCCTCCCTGAATTTTTCCCTGACAGGAATATCTAACACTTTGAGGAGTCAGACGGATCTCCCCCTTTATAATAAAATTGTGGATCCTAGTTCCACTACCTTGCATTTGAGTTTTATGTGCGCGTGATGACTAACTACGAGAAAATGAGTATTTGGATGACCGTTCGTTTACAACTGGTTAACAGCCACGGTGCTCACGAACAATCATCACGTAAATCAACGTTTATGGATATGGGCATGACATTAATAAAAACCCTTAAAAACTCTAATGCTGACACACACACTACAAATCTATTATTTACAGGAATCTCTCTGAGATCCTCATTAGCGCGATGACGCACTTAACAACATGAGCTACCAACTGGCCAATTGCTCAATACACACAAGGAAAGACAGCATTGCACATGACTCACGGGTCACAGAAATGAAAATAAACCTGGAATAAACCAACAACAACAAAAGCCTGACCGGCTAAGATTACTTTATATGAACAAAACTGCATGTTAAGGTAACGCTTCGGAGATTATCGTGATTCGTAGGCAACTCCCATTTATTTCAACAATTTTTTACCATTGATCAGTTCTTATCTGTAATTCAAGTAATTAGGGAGCCAACGAGCACTCCTCGCTAATGACCATGTTTGCACGTTCAGACAGCCTTGTGAAACATCTCCCCCTTTCCTCAAATACTTGTCGTGTCCCACTCCAGTGTATATAAATAGCTGACCAGCTGTGCCGCTATCTCAAAGAATCAACAGCACCAAAAATCTCATCCAACTCAACATATGGTCAGACATAATCACATATCCACAATTGCCCTCGCAAGGATACAATATGGACCTGGTACCAAGCTGACAGAAATCAGTCTAAGCTGAAATTCCCGCTTGTAATACCACAAAAATACACACATACACACATCTGGGACTGACATGACGCTTTTCACACAGGTCTGCTGAATAGTGCTCGCAAGCATTTAACACAATATTTAAAACCTACGATAGAGCTGATTACTCTTCGTCACAAATTACATTGCTCCAACGGCAATAGTCACACTGAATCTGATCAATAATAAACCTTCAACAATTTAATTACCCTCCAATCTACTGTATAATTACATTAATTCAGTCCTACTTCTGAAACACAACAGATCTCCGAGAGACGTTTTTAACCGCATTGCGTAACATATGCAAACACGGCCGTTCACATAGCTACGTTAGTTAACACAACACAAAAACAAGAACCTTCCACTAACAACATTCGTGCGAGCTGCTTCCATACAAAAGTGTGTCAGACCAAAACTAAATATACTACGTTAATCACACAAGCAATGTATTTACAAAAATATGTCCCATAAACCATAAGTTAATTTATCAAATAATAAAGAATATTATTTTGTACTCATCTCCCTTGTAGTCACCCGTCAAAGAACGTCCGCTGCCATTTCCCAACTGAATGGTTCTTATCTCATCTCAGCCATCTGGACGGAGTGTTGAGAATTCCAAACTTCCTCTGTAGTCGTCGATGTCATCTCTGGCGCTGCTTCAAAAATTAGATTATTATACACTTGATATCTGACTACTAAATTCGCTGTTCAGGTACTACTTTCCCTGTCACAGTTCGTTGGCGAATTATCGACGATACTGCCCCTACAAATATAGTACTGTGACTATATATCACTGAATTTAACACTTTACAATAATTTCTGTGTCCTTATGACACGCAAAGTAATAACTGACTACATCCGTAGACGCACAGAATAATAGTCTTATGCCTTCGACACACAAAATAGAAGTCGTTCCTTCCGCAGACGAACACAGTAATAGTCAATCTCTTGGCTCTTCATGCCACTTATAAATGAACTGGCCCTAGGTCTCGATGGGGGGGGGGGGAATTTATGTAAAAATTTCTCGAAATAATCGTGGTACAGGAATGAAATAAATATCACTGAACTCGTAACATTGCATAGGTCAAGAATATGCCCATTAATCCTAGAATCGATCGTAGAGATTTTGTCTAGGCGATTTCCCGCGTGAATGCTAGCCGAGCGTGCCCACGCTAGACCTGCCGCGCTAAATAGGCATTCTTCTCTCATTGGTTCTCACATTTTCTGTAATTTGGCGGTTTATAGCAGATCTTGGCGTCGTAGGAGTGTCTAGCATGCTCATCAGCCACTCACGTTACTGCATCAAATTTCTTCTAGGCGCGAATATTACAATGAACATACCAGCAGCATGTCTCAGTGCGCGTCGCTTCTATTTGAGGCGGCCAACACCTGTCCTTCTGACACATCGCTAGGCTATTTCCTTTCACAGCTAAAGTATTTAGCCTATTGTCAATCTGCTTCAGGTATGTCCCCGCTGTCTCCAACCAATGCTTGAAATTTCCTCATCTCCGTCTGGCTACTTTCATGATGCTGGTGGAAATATTTATTAATTGGAGAAATAAAACATAGAATCATTTATCCAACAGAGGATAAAGGGTTCAATACGAAAAATGATTTCTGAAAATACACATCTCTTACTCTTCTTATATTGAAAAGGTCGGAGGAAAAGTTAAAATAATTTACTACCATGACGAACTAAATATCCTGCTCTGTTTTTTAAGGGTTTTGTGTATTGTATTTTATATAGTGCCTCACCATGTGTCTTCCAACACTTGTTTTCCATTCCTTTAAATGGGAGTTGCCGGTAGCTTGAACAACACTGGCAGCTTTGTTTTGAAACTGAGCAAATTCTAGAATACTAATAACAGTTTTGTTACCCTATTTTTTATTTTTATTTTTCTTATAACCTAAAATGGCTAGAATGTTTGAATATTGAAATACAGGTCTGAAATTGTTAACGTATATTTTATCACAGTAAATAACATAAACCAAAAGTTATTTAGTCCACCATATGGGTAATTAGTTAATTGACAAAGGGGCTGTGCGATGTGGAGGACCTGTAGAATATATGAAAATGGGCTACGTCAGTATTTCACAGAACTAATTGTTAAAAATAGAATGGAAAGAAACAACATTCGTGACTTTGAAAGCGCATCGACGCTATGTTTCTCCGTCTCCCTGTATACATTCTTCAAAGTTCCAAAGCCTATAGATATTTTTTGTGACGCTGTTAATATTGCACGCTGCATGAAAAGCAACACCCTACCACTTCTGAAGAATAGCACATTATATTTATGTTTTAGATACTGCACTTACAATGGTTTCATGCTCTTACTTACCCTTATAAACCCATCAGGATACACAATTAGTGTTGAATCGTAACTCCACTGTACGAAACGCTTTCTATCATCTCCCATTTCAATTTCGAACACTTCAGGTGGTTGATAAACTACTCCTCTAGAATGGAAGGCACAGTGCATTCGGTACTGTAAACAAGAAATACAATTCATGAACTAGTAATAGAGTTCACTCCAAAATGCATAATTTCAACACAGCTGCTGGTTTTGGATTAATTTAGATACATTGAAAGATCTAAAAGTATTTTTAACCACTGCTCTTTCCAATTTGCAGGTAAATTTTAAAATTATCAGGATTCTAACACAGCAACATGTAATTTTCTGTTAATAAAGTTCGTGCATACAAACATTACAGACTTACTTTTCTCGGCAGATAGATCTCAGTCAAAATTAATAGGGAGGAGATATCATTATTGTAACTGCAATGCCACGTAAGGCACGCACGTGCGGGGGGAGGGGGGTTGAAAAAAAGGGATATATCCCCTTGACAGCATAGTTTATCTCCCTCCTGTCAATGGCTGTCCCTGAATGCAGTCATTATCTAAAGCAATCGAATTGATATCCCTCTCAGAAATTTATTTCTGTGTAGAACCCTGTGCTACGTATCTCTCAATGCCGTTCTATTCCATTCGTTTCCTTACGTATGATCAGCGGCCTCCAGCAGCACGTGGAGATATAATCTACAATACAAAATTTTACGATTCATTTTCTTTGCATTGTGACATGCAAAAAATGGGTCGTGAAATCATTGTGCAGTAAAAATGTGTAGCTGCATGCTGCTGGTTGTTGGTGGCCAGACATAAGGACGAGAGATTATACTCACAAAGACGATACGTTAGAGTATTTGGGTAATCCATATCAAATTGAATTAAAGCTATACGAGAACAAGTCATTCAGTGCTCACATGCTGTAAGCATCCCGCCGCTTCTAGCCATGATGCCACAGAATCGAAGTACATTTGCAACTCCAGCTATGTGATATAACATCTAGCGAGAAAACTACGGAGAGGAAACTCGTTATCTACAAGCGCACACTGAACTGTGTCTCATTAATGCCATTAAGACGCCAATGCCAATTAGCACTCTTTAATTATTAGTAAGTTATAGTTGTTTCAAGGAGCGGAACTACGAGGTCATCTGCCCCAAATTACCACTCTAAGGAGGCTGAAAGACCTGATGATGCAGCTGTCATGAGAATTGGGACATATGCTCTTATATGGACTAAACATTAACATGGTCATAAATTAGACTTACTCTTCGACACAACACAACACAACACTGTTTGCAAATGAAGCAATATTATACGAATTATATCTCATACCAATTCAGCTTAGGCCTATGTTAATCATACCTAGGAACAGTGGCAGCTTGTGCTGCAAAATATTGAAAAGACGATGATTCGTAGCAGTGGTGGGGGTGGTGGTGTCGCTTTCTTTTAGTCATAATCGGCTAAACATAGGTTGCGTGTGTGCGTGGGGAGTGATTGCCTAAGGATCTGTGTTGTTGTCTATAGCAGTGTGTTTAACTGTAGTTATGTAAGTGTCGAGGAGTTAGAAATAAGATACTATTCCAAAATTCGTTTGGTGTGCATGTAAATATAACTCATAAGAAGTAACCTACTCTTCACGATCAGTCAAAGTAAGATCAAAAATGAATTACGATATATTTCAGTAATTATAGTGGGTTACAACGATCCGGATTGTTTGTCAAGTAGAAGATAAAATTAGGATTTATTGCGGATTTATTAGATAGAATTTTATGGATGTTCAGACCACTGATTTAAAGACAAAATGTGATTGAAACAGGAGAATTAAGATGATGTCGAACATTTGATAGGCGCTATAGTAGGCCATAATTTTCTATGGAATTTTGGTAGGAATTTCAGTACACGATAAGGTTAACTGACGGGATTGAAACCAGTGTACAATTTCTCAGATTATAAATTACACTACTATGTTTTTGCTCACTACACAACACTTGAATTATAGAGTAGAACATGGTATAATCAACTTATGGCATCATTGATGGAAAATTATGTGGATAATTAAGTAAAAATTATTGTAAAGAAATGGAATAATTCTTGTATAAAATGCTGATATTAGCAATATTGAAATTAATAATTCTCCATATGCTGGGGTTTGTAAAAATGAAAATGAGACTACGTGAAATTAATGTCGTAGCTAATGAAATTTGATGTCAAAATGAATTAAAGTGAGGTAGAATTTACTCGTGAGAATATGCCACAAAGATTTGGTGATACTCTAAGGAGGCATTAGTTGAATTGATAAGGTGATTAACAGGCATCACGGCTACAAGTTTCTACTACGTAAATAATTAAGATAACTCGCGGCGTTCCGTATATAATACAACTTCCCCGGTGTACTGAGTTCGATATTATTCTCACGTACAAAATTGTACTGAAGTTCCTCATATACCATATTATACAGTCACGTTCTGCGTATCGTATTACACTCACTCTCGCTCTGCGAATTGCATTAGCTAGAACTGTCTCTCACAGCTGACGGTGCCGAAATGTCCCGTCACTAATATCACACCGAACAAACTGCCCTGCGGACGGCCTCGAACTTAGGTGTCCCGTTGACTGCCTTGAACTACTCTTTTCTCGAAAATACACAGGTCGGCCTCGCCCGGTACTGACAGTGCCCTCTATTATTTTAGACATCACCTGAACTATTTCCTTAGTTAACAGAGCGACTATTCTCACGTACAATGAAGCCAATTTCTATATACAATTTCCTCTCACTTCTTCGCTCTCTCCACAATTCTCGTTAATGAACAAATAGCTGAAAATCATTCCTAAGAAGGATATAGGCCTATGCCTCAAGGATGTCATACATAATATTATTCATAATTCCAACACATTTACATCACTTAATACTCTCCTTACACATAGCTTTGCTGTGTTGCCATGTCATCTGATGGCTGGCAATATCGGTAACAACATGATCCCAATACACCGGCAAAAAGGTGTCTCACCTTATTGAGAGAACTGTATAGATATTAAAGTACATGTTTTGTGGTAAATACAACACGAGGTTAACAACCTTACACTTAATGGTCCTTTGATTTACGCCAGTGTTAGGTCTCAGCATACTCTCTTTGAGTCCGTTTTTTTTTCTTCATTTTGAAGGAATAGTTTTCAAGAAAAATGAAGCATATTCCAGCATACTGAAACTAAGTCTTGTAAACTGTTAAAATTGTTGCTTTATTGATGATATTGGGACATCGTGGTCGTCAACATCGTGTACAGTTCTTGGTTATAGGTGGAATTTGACTGAAATCCTGTATTTCTGTAATTACTTTAATACTGTGTGCGTAACTCTAATTATTAGGGGATAGCATTGAGGTAGAAACTTGAAACAAGGTACCAATTTTGAATATGTCTGGTGTGAGCATAACATTTAAGAACAAACTGTGGAAAGACCATGCTCAGAACGGCCGATATAAGTGTTGGAATTCGAACTTCGAATCTCAAAACACCTGCTAGCTAGTTTAGTCGTGAGGCGTGACTTAAATCGATCTGTTTCACTCGTGAGTTGTCACAAATACAGTTCTTAAAAACGGTTTTGCATATTGCGATTTGGTGACTTAATTATTTTGTTATGTGTATGTAATCTCATTATACACAATATAGGGTACATAAAAAGAAAAATAACACACAATCTGCTCTGCAAAAGAGACAGAAACACACAACGAATAACAAGAGTGATAATGTGGGACTGAGCACCTTAACATCCTTTTAATTTTGGGGATATCAATACCGTGTATGACCACCACGAGCTCTAAGGCATGCTTGCAGACGACGCGGCATGCTGAGCAACAATGTATCCATGGTGGTTTGGAGCAGATTATCCCACTCTTGACCAGCAGCTTCAATCAGTTACTTAATATTTGTTGGAGGATTGGGACGGTGCGAAATTGCTCTCTTGAGCTCTTCCATTCATGCTCAATATAGTTCATGTCCGCAGAATAGGCAGACCACTCCATTCTCTGTATGCCATGCATATGAAGGAACTTATTGACCACCCTACCTCAATGGGTACGAGCATTATCGTCCACTAGTGTAAAGCCCTCACCCATTGTGGCAGCGAATTCTGTAACGACGGGTTCAAGGATGTATTTATTCTCTGTACAGCAGACCAGTCATGTTACAGTGGATAGGATTTAGAGGCGTACGTCGGCCAAACATTATTCCACCCCAAAACATGACTGAACCTCCTTGCTGTTGGAGGCAATCCTGGATGAAGTCCTCGTGAAATCTCTCACCCACTCATCGTCACACTCGAATGCTCTTACGATATGGATGCAAACCAATGGAGACCCTCCTCCTGCTCATCCATTTTAATACCCCGCTGCTTCACCTGAATTTCAAGGTTCTATCCAACATCACTGAACTCGTATTTGTAATATTTTTAATGTGTATAATGGCATAAACGTGTTTCATAAAATTAAGATTCATTCACCGGTTTGGCACTCGACTAGTAAGTTAATATGGGTTATGCAGTCTTCATTTCAAAGAAGACAACATTTAAAGCGATTCTGTTTCCGTGAATACGAAGGTATGGCTACTCTTTGTCCAATTCGTGGTGCAGTGACTAGCACTCTTGGCTGTCACCCTTGAGGTCTGAGTTCCATCTTCGGTTCTGCCAAGATATGTTAATCTGATCTGAGGGCTGGAAGGAGTCCGCTCAATCTCGTGAGGCTTAACTGAGAAGCGATGAGATCGATTCCTACCTCATCCATCATTGAAGTGAATTTCTGTGGTTTCCCTCTTCTACTCCAGCGAATGCCAGGATGGTACCTAAATCAAGTGCACGGCCGCCTCTCTCCCAAATCCTAGCCCATGCAGAAGCATCGCCACCTAGACAATAAGCTCTCCGCACTCAGCAGCTTGCGTGCCAAGAGTAGACAATGTTGTTGATTCCTTTAAGGGCTTTGCGACATCGTTGTTATGTAGCCCCATGTAGTTGGGTGCATATATGAAATCTGTCTGTAACCCGTGTCATTGTGATGGCTGTAGTGTGTGTCTTCGTAATTGAGGCAGGATTTGGGTAGGAAGTGGCCATACACACTTAGTACATGGAGCTGATGACCATGATGCCCTTAGACCTGACATGAGACAATATGTTAGAATTCTAATTTTCAGTCGTAATAAAATAATATACACATGAGGGAAGCAGCACTAAGGTGCTACAGTAAGAGGTAAGGTATAAAAGTTAGAAACGGAAATACCCACAAGATGTATTCTGTTATACGTATCAATGCCATATAATAATCCATCTGGAGATATAGCGTTGTCATCCATGGCTGCGAAACATTTAAATGAAATTCTAGTCTCGGTGATGTAGCACATCCCGTTAGCCATGAGGATATGTACGACCAAGCAGTTGATGGCAGTGTGAGGTATAATGGCTACATACATCGGAAATGTGCTGGTGCAACTGCAATCAAAGAAATAAAGATTATTGCTACAATAGTTTTGAGTAAAGGAGTAGTATAATGTAAGGTAAATTAAGTACAGATGGCGCTGCGGCACAAACACCGCATACACTGTAGGCAAAAGTTCCCATCGATGCAGCTAGATAGCAGTGTGTAAGCTATTTTGGTATCTAAGCAACAGCCACTGTCTGCGGCTAAGATGCAAGTTGCTCGCATATTACGCAAATTGTAGTCGATAGCGTGAGGCGAGTGCATGTTTCGTCCTGACAAACGTTTTCCTTGTGTTCATTTATTGTATATTAAGTTGTTTTCAAACGCTTAAATCAGCCGTTTTAGTACAGAATAAGTCTTAACCGTTAATGTAGTAGATGGTAAGCTTATTTTCGGCCATGTTAGCCTTGATGTTCAACGACAGAAGGGTGCGGCAGCACTACCTGCCATTTGTGAGAGTTGCCGCATAGCAATCCGCTAAAGATGCCTCATTGATATCATATTTTAAAAGCAATCTGGAAACATTTAAACTATTCAGAGGGTACCGGCATTCTATTCGAGTATCCAATTATCTTGCAATTCTTAAAATACCTAATTTCTTTCATTGTTTTCATTGTTAACAGCATTGTTACTATATACAATTATATAATTATCAGAAATAAAAATATATGACATGCCTGCTCAGTACAAAAGTAAGGGCACAGTCAAAAGAGCTCAGTGGGAGAGAAAAATTGATGAGAAGTTGTAAAAAGGCTGAAAACAAAGGAAATACTATTCAGGAAAGCAAAAAGGTGCAATGGAATTCAGGCACGAACATTAAAACGAAGAATGGATTCCGGAAATCAGGATAAGGCATAATGGGTCCATATGGGTTTGTTAAATGAGGCCTGTATAAACACATATAACATTTATAATGTGAATTAAAATAAAACATCGTTTGTATTGACGAGGTGGAGTATCTTCAAAAGGTAAATTCCATTTTTCAAAATATAATTGTCTTGTAGTTTTTTCTAATACTCAATTGTATTACACAGTAGTTAAGGAAATTAGCATACATTTGACTTTATTATTAATTATTATTTTACTTGCGGCATCTCTCCCGAGCCAAGTTGGCATCTATTCCCGTTTCCAGGGAGAGACGCCGATGATGCAACAATTACTTTGTTCCTTTTTTTCTCCGATTTGTTTTCAATTACTAATGCTTGACTCATATGAGATCTATTGCAAACATTTTCAAATTATGCACTATAAATTTGCAACAATTTTTAAATTAATTCTACTGAGATATAACATAAGTTATAAAACGTGCGGCAACACTCCCGGATTTACCTGATGTGGTGGGTACAGCTTCATTAAAACTGTAAACAGTGGAATTTAACAAGAAAACTGAAAGGAGAACCATCGATGAGCACCGTCATAACTGAGTAATTACGAATCACGCATAACGGAATTACCTAAATCGATAACCTTCTTTTTCAGATGATCTCACTGCTCCACCCCTTTAAACAACAACATTACCTTTTCTTACTCCTTTACCTGTAATAGAAACATTCTGGAATTGCATGCAAATACCCACATTCTATAACTGTAATCGGTACGCTGTAATGGAGTCCTTGAGACAGGGAAATTAACAGTGTGAAGTTAAATCCCAAAACCTGGTTGGGAATCGAACCTGGGTTCCTTCGTACTGTACCCGAAATTTGCATAGCCCCTATCTATATCCGAGGATAGGAAGGATCGCAAGGACTGCTGATACCCAGCCAGATAAATCAACATATCCCGCTAGACAGACAGCTAGGAACTTCTCGGAACATTGACGTCAAACACGGTCGTATTACTAACCAGATACAATCAAAACAACTCCTACAATAAAGTATGGTAGGACGAAACTCTCGGATCACGAGGGTGCACGGTTAAAACTAATGTGGGCGCCTGTATCTTGCCAGCAGTACTACCGCCTTCGATCGTTAAATGAGGAAACGTATTTCTATAAAAAGGGAACAGGCATACTAATGAGTGCCTACTAACGTTTATTCATAAAAAAACATAACAAAATTAACATAATAAACGTTCAATTCAAATTAATCAAACACTTGCGAATTTCGTCGCATCTAAGGACTGCTCTGCGTCCTGACATAAACAAAAATGACAATAACTCTTAACTAGACCTCTGGTCTAGAATGGTTAACTGGATCACCTACTAGATCCTTTCTCGGATCTGAGAATTTACTCCGCTCAGATCTACTCATCGCTTACATTTCATTAACCCTACATAATACATTAAAGATCCGTCAAATCCTTGTGAATATTAATTCACCTCAAAATATTTAAACTGGCTTGAATATACAGGGCGCCCAAGAATGTTCTCCGCAGTGGGTACGTGCAGCTGTGAGTGGTTGAGTCATGAGTTTTAGTTGGCTGCACTGCACTGTGTCCTTCAAAGCGGGACTTCCCCGTGTGACTGTCGATGTGCATCGCGATAAACGCGCGAGCCTGCAGGTCTTCAGCGTGTATTACAGTCAACGAGCGTTCAGATAGATTATTATTGGAAGAGTGCAACAGTATACAGGCGGTAATGTTTACTACTGAAGAGAGAGTTTTTTTTGTGGAATACGTTTTCCGCGAAGGCGGTCGGTTTACAGAAAATGTAAAATTAAGATTTCAGGCGCGGTTTCCTAATTCAAAGTGTCCAAACCGTGATACCATTCGGGATTTGGTAAGTAAATTTCGTGTGACTGGCTCAGTTCACGATGTACCGAGAACAGGCAGGCCTGCGCTTTTAACAGACGAAAAACTTGATGAAATCTCCGATATAATGCTGCGAAGCCCAAGTAAATCAACACGAAAATTAGCTCAACAAACAGGAATCTCCAAGTCGACAGCACATAAAGCTGTAAGAGACAAGCTTCAGTTGTTCCCTTATAGTGGGCGATGTATGGAAGATAGACATATGCTCTCGCGGACTTTTTTTGTAGAACTTTTCATGCTGAACAATTCTTACACTCATAGTTTTTAGATATTTTTAACGGTTTGCCCAGCGTAAGCTTACAAAGCGCTCGGACGCCAGGTTTTTTATCGACTATTCCATTAAAATCGTTACTGCTCGGCTTCCTTTGATCATAAATAAATTATTTTCTACAGAAATCATACTCGATATATCCTTTACAGAATGGTGAAAACCGCATCAAAATATGTCCAGTGGTTCTTGAGTTTACCAGTAACATCCAAGAAACGGGGACTTTGTTTTATACTGTACTAAGTAGAGATGATGCAAGCGGCAGCCGTGCTACCAACGTAACTGTTGTAGCTAGCTCTCGCAGACGCATATAGGCGCTGCGGAGAATATTCCCGGACTCACTGTAGTTCCTATTTAAAAATGTATATACAATATATACACTCATCACGACCTGCATGATGTTACTCGATCAAACATTACTAGATCTTCATAGACCTTCTCTCAAACTTCACTCTTTCCTTAATGTGCAGAATCATCACCTATATCGTTACTTTCAAGTATATTTCAGGTCCAGTGAACATATGTCACGACCAACTAAGGTGATAACTGTTCTGCTTGTCAAAATCATTCATACTTACAATAACTGATGCACGACTTGCCAGATAATCTCAATGGTTACTGTTACTGTTACTCCTGTGGTTTCCTGGGTGCCTCAACAATTATGCACCCATCGCAATAACTCTATTGTTCATAAACAACATGCCTGTTACTCATTTCACATCGTATAATATCGCTTTTACACGTAGATACACATTACTATCGCTGCAATGAACAAGGTCTTCCAATAATAGCGTCTTACCTCTTGCGCGAACGTCCATAACTCGGACGTTACCTTAAATCTTCATTTCTGCACGGAATTTCAACAATCTCTAATAAAAATATCCCATTTCAACACATCACCAACGATGCGTGAAAATCTGTAATCCTACTCGTTATCCAAATGCTATGGCATAAGTTTCAAGTTACAATACTAATACCACTATCCTTATACAACGTCTTCGTGCTTTACAAATTACCTTCTTGTTCCATTGCTATACAACGTTTCGTTTAAATACTTTTTAATCATTCATTTACTTTTCATAGCGATTCAACTTGCGATAACTCTTTCTCTATTATTTATCATTTTAATTACACCACGTTACTTCTTTAAACCATTTACATTAAAGAGTAATATCTGCATTCGTCATTGTATTTAATAAGAATATTCCGTAACCTCACGTTTGTGTTTACTTCAACAATACATGCTTTACTACACTCCATTGCAATACCTGAGTGTATTCATTACATTCCCGTATTTAAATTACATGTTTATTCCATCACTATATTTTCCTTGCACTTTGTCTGTGCCTACAAAATCTTTCATAATAATTCTGGATTTACATCTCACTACAGCATCGAATGTATTGCTGGTGGATCTCATTAAACCATTAAGTTACATATGTGTTTCCTTGAAGCATTCTAAGAATCGAAGTGTTCTATAACACCTCCAATAAAAAAAGGTACATACTCTCTACCGCATCTTATTGAGTTACAAAATCTTTCAATAACATTGCTCTTATTATTTAAACAATTGTAATGGCTTACTTCAAACACTAATCCGTGAAATTCGTTTACGCATATCGGAAACTCGCTATTATTAAAGAAGCAGACTTAGAATCATCTAAAGGAAATTTAAAAACACGTCAAAACGGCACACGGTGACGTGGAAAATTTACTACTAACTTAAACTTGTCAAAAATGACGTCTAAACATGACTAAAACAATGAATAAAATACTGAAAATTAACCTGTTCTAAAGATTGGTCACACAAGATACACATAAAATGGTTACATCTACTACATGAATCGTAAACACTCAAATACCTTACTACCCGAATACATCTCTTGCCTCTGTAATGGCAGTGAACAGCTGATAACTGGATACCCTGGTGTGGCGAATTTGGAATACCAGACCACATTCTTGCGCGTCGACCTTGCCCGCGATCGGACCAGATGGGGCCAGCCTTGCCAGCACTCCTCACCGTATGACCGGAGTTGAACCTGCATAGCGCTGCGATCTCATGCCTCGTTCATGATCTGCCACCTCGTGCGCTTCGGAATCCTTTGATTGTGATGAATATCGCTTCAAACGTCTGCTCTCTAGATGTTCCTCGGCGTTTATATATGGTATTAAGATAATGTTGCGATGATTCCATTAAAGTGTTAGAATCTCGCTTCATAGTGTAGCATTCTGTGACTTCTCTGAACTACTGTTGGAAATGGTGTAGTTCTTCTTCATATTTCCTTCCTGTCTGCTAAGTCACACCTGATATCTCAAACATCGGTAGTAGATTATTTTTCCATCATGTGTTTAGTGACTCATGACTTCTATTGTGAATTTCATATCAGTTTCTGCCTTCATAATACGTTTGGTTGTCATCGTAAGTGTTTCTTAAGTATCACTGAAGAATTGTCAAATATACCTAGGTAATGTTTCCTTTGAGATGTTAGGTATATCTCAAGAAATTATCGACTAGTGTTCATAAGTAGCCTGCTTCTGTAATTGTATCAACTTTCGTAGAAATGTGATAATGTTTCTCTGCTTCTAATAGTGCATTATTCCAATGCTTATATTCAGCGGGATTCCTCCTGTAGCTTAACCAAAGGAAGTCTCTTCCTCGCCGGTACCTCAATCTTCCTCGCCGACTCGAAATTTTCAATAAGTTGGAGCTTTATCTTTTTACGACTACACAGTTCAATCGTTGGAAGTGGAATGCCTTTGGTCTCTAAGCAAACCTCGCTTCATTAGCATAAAAAAATGACGTCTTAGCGCGCAAATTGCTTCTGTCCATTTCTTATCTAAATATCTCCTTATCAAAGAATAAACCCAAAAATGTTTTTAATCCATCGTCGCTAATATCCAATTGGCTTAGTATTTCTGTGCTCCAATTGTTTATAACAATTGCAATAAATATTTATAATTATTTTCGCGCTAATGCTTATAATCATTTTGATTGGCTAGGTTGCTATCATTTGCTTCCATTATATAAATTGGCGCGTGCCATGGCTTGCTCCCGACACGCAATGCCGCTCGGCCGCGCGTACGACTCGCCGTTGCTAGAAGACTCTGTCCATCTCACTCACTCATACGTCACAAACACGTTCTAGACCGCCGTGTCTTGCCAATGATTCAATAAAGTGTCGCCTTCCAGCTCTTGCTAGCAATCATTTATCCAATGTTAAAATATGCAAATGAAAAATCCAAGCATTTCTTCCGTTCTTCTTGCTAAATCAAAGCTTATGATAATTCTACCTCTTCTCAGCAGCATTCGTATCATATCCGTACTGCGTATTTTATTTCCACACTCTTCCTACTATGTTGGCGACTTTCTCGTACCTCAGGTTCGATTCCTGACTGCATCATTTCTTGCGTCTTAATAAATTCGGGCTCAGTACAAAAAGTAAGGAACATATTTACTAGGCTGCAAATTCGGACATTTTTGGATATTGATTAAACATTTTATTAGACTCTAATGTAGCACAAAAGTCCTCACAAATTCATGATGGTGGGTATGCGAATTCTGTAAAAACTACTTTTTTCTGTATTCTAACAAATGAAACTTCTTCAATATTTATCTACTGGAATGTTACTAATAAAAAACTTGCTAATATACTGAATTCGTAGTCACGGAAATCGGACCTAGTTCCATAGATTGAAAATCGTTAGCCGCTGCAATATGGTAACTGGCTTGGACATCAGATATTTTAATAGTACATTATGTGCGCCTTGCCTTTAAGAGACAATTGAACTAAAAAAGTACATTTTCAGCGAAACTTGGATTTCGGCCCTTGTTCCACTGACCACTGACCGCTTCACACCATAGACAACCACTTAGCTAAGATAAATAACCCAGCTAACAAAAACGAAAACATATTTTTGGAGATCTGGTTAAGAAAAATAACGAGGGAAACAAATTTTAAAGCAAAAAAATGTCAAGCAGGAAGTATGCACTTTGTAGCCTATCATAAACCAAGACCTAATTTAGGCAGTATAACTGTATGGAGTCAAAAATTACGTTCAAAAAGTAAGGTTCATGATATATGGACGATCCGTTTATGCGCGACGAACGATATAGATTGGTCTATAGGCTAATAGTTGAGAAGATCCAGAACCATTGCCATACACCACTATAACTTATAGCCCAGTCAATAAAGGTTTAGTGTCGCAACTAATTAGAGGAAAGCTGATTTTTTTCAGGTTGTTAGTATATAAAGTATAAAGTAAAAGAACACAAAGTCCCGACCCCCACCCCCTTGCTTCCACCCCCACCCCCTGCCCAACCTTACAAGAGGAGTACTCTGGTTTAATGCTTACAGTTAAAGAACTAATCAAGTTACAAACGCGATTTTTTAATAATCTTACGCCTAACATTATTCTAAACAAATTATGTCATATAAACTTTTTATGTAGATAGCGTAATTTCACCGTAATACTCCAATATATGCAAAAAACTGCCACTACAAAACACAAAAAGTAACTTCAACCTATTCTACCTTTTTATCCTTCCGTCATACAATGAAATGTTTTGCACAAAACTTATAGACAATTTAATTAGCTTTAAAAATATGTGTCTACTATAATGCTTACCGTTCAAATGATGGCTTCAAAGAGAGCTATGAACAGTAATGGCCACCGCGTCGCCGCGCCAGACGAAGCAGCGCCGCGCCGTTGTCACTCGATGCTGAAGGGCACCGCTGTATGTACTCATATCCTTAATCTTGAATAGGCATTGAGTTTATGATGATGAAATATAAAAACTTTAACTTCAACTTTTCATTACCAAAATCCTGTACTTAGTACACTTTTATAGCTGACAAATAATAAAGTTTCATTGTATAGTATTTTTGATAACTTATTAATTCCTGCACAACTAACACGGCCTAATAATAAACAACGTTAATGTTTTTCCCTTTTTTTAGTATAAAGGGTCATTTTCTAATGTTTCATCGGTTTGGTCTGAAGAATTTTTACAATACATTCCACTGCAGTTCACACATATAGATGTGCAATCGAACCCAGCTTTACGACAACTACAGTTTGTAACACACAATGTTTTGCAATTACAAGTTATCAGTAGAAGAAGTTCACTTGGAGCAGCAGGATTCGTCATGGGCTTGGGTATCAGTCTGTTATTTGATGTATACTGCCAACCCCATTCTTCTGCCGGAATTTTACAACCTAACCAAGTTTGAATCTGGTGGTAAACCCTCAAAATATGTTGATGAGCAGCATCTGAAGTTGGTGGAAGTTTTGCTAAATCAAAATTAGACTTGAGAGACATTTTTGCGGTTAATTGCTTGAACTTAAAGTACCTGGCTTCATTGAGGGTTTTGAACTTCGATAAGTTGTACATGCTTAGGATAAACTGTTCTCCACTTTCTAGAAGGATATCTTTTGTAATGTCTTGTTTTGTGAAAAGCTCAGCCTGAGATCTAGCTTCAGTTGATTTACGTATCATGTCGGCTGCTTTTTACTTCCCTAGCCCATAGAAAGCAGACGTCGTATCACAACCAGTCATTGAATGAGAAAAAAAGCAGTAAAGTTTGCTGCTTGACATGTTGATTTATAAGAAAATCGACAGAATACAGTTTGGACATTGACGACGAAGGCTTTAAGAAGAAAAGTTTGGCGTCTTGCTGGGGAGCTAATGCTACGAGTAAAACCAAGGGATCTGTATCAGTTCCCACGACAACAACTGTAGTATAATTAGTTTGCACATATTTAATTGCCTGGTCGACAATGACAGTGTCAGCGTCACCTTCCGCAGAAAAACTTTAATATCCTCAATCACACAACGTGTTGTAATTGCTTCTATCAACCTCTTTTTGTTATGAGGATTTGCTAGAAAGTCTGCTTGTTGTGTTGTGCAAACTGTATTTTCATCAAAGAAAATTGTGTGAGAAGATTTCTTTGATGCTCTTCTCTCTTGTTCTTGCTGTTTTGTGGTTGGAAAGTTGGGATAAACGTCGAATACCACTGTAAATTTATTTCCGTATTTACAAAGTATAGAGCTTGAATAAGAATCTATTATTTCCTTAAAAGTGCTGTTTTTCCTTTCTCCAAACCACAGCATGTAACAAATATCCACCATCCATCACAAAAACATCTTCATTTGCCTTGAAGCTTTCTTCAACAATTCCATCTTCAAATAATTTCATAAACGATGCTTTCGTACCTTTACGTATTGATGCCTCGTCAAATAGTGACGGTGGGTGAGATGCTAATTCGAACTCAAAATAAGATTTCAACTTAACGGGGCTGTCACAGTTGCATTAAATTCGATTGAATATTTGCTGGGAGTTAATTGAAACTTCTTTAGATCTCACTTTGATAGACTTGAAACTTACCTGTAATGTAACCATATCCTTCCGCTGTAGTGCCAATGTTTCAGGAATCAAATCATTTGATACAGTACTCACTTCCTTTTCACTTGCGTATTTTCCACAGTCATAATTCATTTTTTGTATACCTTCCCTAACGATTTCTGCTGCTGTTCTAACAATTCTTTTACGTTCGTCTTCAGTAGTTGTTTCTCTGTTTTTGTACCACGAATCTAATACCTTGTGACTAGTATGTGACATACATAAAATACTTCTCTTTACAGATAAATTATGTACAACTAGCCGATCTTTGAAAAAATCTACAAGTTTTGACTTGAGATAATAATCACTATAGTCTATATCAGAACCACATAACTCCACTACTATCTCTCTTAATTCTTTTAGAGAATACTGGCACTCATTGTCGTTCTCAAGGTAATTAGTAAGCAAATTAAATTTATCTACAGACTCGGCTAATAATGGACGTCCTACCTTTTGTTCATGAGGTTTAGGTTTACAAAAGTCCTTATAACATTGCCCATGATAACGGGCTTCGGCCGCAACTAAATCAATCACATCTAAAAGCCTGGACTTAAGTTTACAGGCCCAATCATCATTCCTATTATCACAAGCATTAAGGAGAGTTTCAATTGTTGAAACCTCATGAATTTGGGTTCGGTATTGAGAAGGAAGTTTTGGGTCAAACACAGCATTTTTTTTCACATAACAAACAGTCATGCTTGAAATCAAATTTGGTGTCTAATTCTCTGAGAAGGCGCTGCGAGGTGGAAGATTCCGAATTTTGAGCTTTTAATGCTGCTTTAATATTGCTAGGTCTGGCATAATTTTGCCTGCATACAGCATGTACTTTTATTACATCGACGTTAACAAGTAACCTATGGATTTCGTCTTTTCTCTCAATACTACATTTTATTAAAGTGTTTATACCTTTAGTGACTGTTACCCCGGCATCTTTCACTTCCTCATTACATATTACGCATATATTGGTAAAATCAGTCATTATTGAAAACTGTTGATAATAAAGAGCGCCTACCTGTAAAGTTTGTGGGTAACAGTTCAGATTTAACAAGTTTTTACTATTTTTAAGGGTTACCTTTTATCTTGCTTATCTCGCTCAACAATACATAACAATAGCAAAACTATCAGCATTTCACTGCACTTGGCACAACACAACAACTGTACAAAAAGTAAAACTATCACGAAACACAAAATGCAACGAACCGCACAATGCCATGGTTAACCGAACAAACAGGCAAGGCCCACTTATAACGAAAAGGACTCAATAAGCAGCGTAGTAGAGATAAAAGGGCAGTAATCAAACAAGTTGCAACGTGCAGTCTGACTCATGCAGACAGCCAAGCGGCCGAGTCACCACACCACGCTATACGCGGCTGCCCGGCGGGATGCGCGGTGTCCGCTACTGTTCATCGCTCTGTGAAGTCATCATGTTAACAAATATCTTTTGTAGACCCATAACGTTTAAGATAATAACAGTAGCTAAACATTTTAATCGAACATATTTTTCTACGATATAAGGGTAAATAGTAATAATTAGTATAAATTACTTTTTGTTTTTTGCAATGACAGTTTTCTGCATATATTAATGTATTATGGCGATAATAGGTTGTCTACATAAAAATTTATTCTTAAATAACTTGTTAAAAATATTGTAAGGAGTAAAATAAAAAACAATCACGTCTGTAGCTTTATTAGTTTTCGAGCTGTAAGCATTTAACCATAGTACTGCTCTAGCAAGGTATGGGAGGGGGTGGGGGGAAAGCAAGAGGGGTGGGGGTCGGGACTTTGTAATTTTTGGCTATTTACTTTGTATACTAACATCCTGCAAAAATTCAGCTTTCCACTAATTAGTTGCGACAAAGCGTATATTTTGACCTTTATTGACTGGGCTATTAGGACTCATAGCCTTCTCGACACACATAGGAAATACGTTGCTTGATGCAACAACAGATGGTGTTAGTATCGCTCAGGCGTGCCAACAACAGTACAGTTCAAGGAACAACGACAGATAGCGCTAGCAGCTAACGATTAGGGATGCTGAGACTAAACGCGCTAATCCAGTGTAAAGTGAAGTGGCCGTTAGTGCAGGAACATCTGAGAATCATCCAAGTCTATTTAGATATTACAGGTTTAGGAGGTGAAACAGCGAGGAAATCTGCACCTCAGCTTAATATACAGAACTACTTTATCAACTCAGTTATATTTCAGAGTTGGCTAGCAAACCAATTAAACAAGCTCATTACTAAAAGAGGAAATTGTTTAGTAAGGGTTACTAATAAAATAGCTCAGAACACAATCACTTCAAAAGCTCGCTACGTTAAAAGTTAACGTTTCAAAGGGTTTTCATCAAAAGTACTAACAACAAAATGCAACATTTACGCAAATGTAACAGACTAATGGAATGAAAAACAAGGAGTTCCGTGAAGACCTAAATAGCCCATTTTCATATATCCTACGGGTCTTTTCCAATAAAAACTCTCCGGCTATTAAAAGGAGTTTCCATCTGATGTGTACTAAAGTGCTTTTGATACACGACCTATGTCTCCACCAACACCATTTCAAAGAGAAAGTATGTGGTAGAATATATACTTTTCAGTATCGGTGAAAAAGACTCCTCCCGCGAGATGGCATCTTACTGTGACGCATCACAGAACTTAATTTAAGAAATGTCAAATGCACGGCCTCTATGATTTACGACTAGTAAGCTACAGAATTCAAAGCCATAAATTTATGATTATTATAATAACCTATAATAAGAATACTCTCATAGTAGGGGAGCTGTACGGGTTCTGCCCCACTTGGCGTGGCTGTGCCCCAAAAAAAATATGGCGGCCAAACGAATATTAAATAATTAATAGCTCGCGAACCCAAGGTCGGATTTTGATAAACGAGGTGTCATAGGACTTACGCTAACGCCCTCTTTCCTATGGACCACTTGTTATATTTTTCAAAAGAAAATTGAAAATTTTTGTTTTTGAAAGTAGGCGATATTTTGAAAACCAAGCATGGTAGAACGTTGTGCAATGGCTTAAACAAATGGTCTCTATATCCTTTATCGTTAGAACAAACGTTTACATTTTTGTCATGAAAAAAGTTCAATCTTGGAATTTTTATAGTTTGGAAAGTAGGAATTCCACAAAAATGTTTGTTTAACATAAATTCATGGTCCTTACCCCTCTACCCACAAAATAAATTTCAAGTCTCTAGGACTAAAAAATTTAGTAGGGGAGTAGTGGGGGTTCAGGACAAATCTGAAATATATATGTCCTTACTACTAAGCCTCAGCCATGTAATATTTGTCGATATCTCGTGAACCAATGGATCGCTTTTGACAAACGAGGTGTCGTAGGACTTGGGCTGACGTCCTCCTTCCAATGAACAACATATTTTCACCCTAAAATAAAACCTATCCCTACTAGGGGGTGAAATATTATTTTAGGTAAATGTCGCTTTCCAAGTGCAATATGCATGCGGTCTGATACCAGTAAGATATTAAACGTTGTTCCACATAAACGACATGCCAACGAGTCGACGCCAATATGATTTAACAATTTTGTTTTTTTTTGTTTTTACGTGCGCACTTGGGGTTTTTGTAAGAGGGCGGGCTTTTTGAATAATGATTTATAGATAAGGAGTAATTGGAGTCCTAAGCCACTTGGCGTGGCTGTGCCCAAGAAACAAACATGGCTACCAAGCGAATGTTTAATAAGTAATAGCTCTCGAACCCATGACCGAATGTTGACAAATGAGGTGCTGTAGGACTCTGGCTAACATCCTCTTACCTATTGTTGTACCCCTAGGGTACGCTACCCCATTCCCTAAGTAAAATCTCCAAATCACCAAAATTACGAAATTTAATCTAAGAAAACCTATAAATTACAAATTATAAATTACATGACTGTTAATCAGAACACACATGAACTCAAGTAGCCTCGTAGCCCAGGCAATGACCCGGGAAAGGTGCACGACTCGGTAGGAATGTGAGGATTCCGCCGAGCGAGCACACAAAAGGTATGAGAACCCCGGAGTACGGGGACTCTGGATCAATCAGTCACCATTCAATCACTTGATTAGTGCACCGACGTGACGAGTCTTTTGCTGCCAGCTGGACGGGTAAGTGCTAAGCGGTCACCACACTTAAACACCACACTACACACTCCCCTCCCCCTGTGCTTGGATTGTGATTATCTCTATTAATTATTATCTGAACTGCTAGCTCTTAGTGTACCTCCAGATCGAGGTGCACATTAAATTTAGAATCAATAGAAGCCACTGGTCTTATTTATTTATTTATTTAGTTAGTAAGATCCTACCCCTTTTAGAATCCTCTTTAGGTAGGACTTAGAATCAGCCTTACTGTGTACTTGTTTAATTGCTTTTTGTAGTCAGCTGAGCACGGTTGCTCCCAGCTGACACTAGCGAATTCTCCGTTTACTCGCTTGCATACGACTCGCAGTAGACCGCGTGGCGCAGCAGTTGCACTCTGCGTAATAACTTAATAGCTCTTGTAAACTACCCCTTCTCCTAGAACTACCCCGTCAAACAGTACATTGGGGAGTTATCCTTGTTGATCGCACTGTCGGTCTCCATTCATAAAACACTCCCATCCTCTTACAGCCTTTGCCAAGCTCGCCCCCTATTTTAAACTAGTTTCACCCCCTAGATTAGTTATGTGTACAGGCATCCCTAACAGGAACCTTACAAATTGGTGGAGGCACCGGGTAACGCGACGTTGTATTAAAACACCGTCAAAGGGAGTTCAGACAACGAACTTCCGCGGAAAAGGTCCCTAAAACCTCGTACTAGCCAAGCAAACGCCACCCAAAATTGGGAAAATTTTTTGAGACAAGGAATAGATAAAATCTTTATACCCAGCCCAAGCCCTCCCCGATAGATAATACATATTTTAACGCCACCCTTACCTAGTCACACACAGTTCATATCCCCATAGATACGCCCTTACAGAAGGACGTACAGTAGAGATTCATGCTTAAATTTCAAGAGCCTAGTAAGATCAAGCGTGTGTTTAGAGACACAGCACACACCCTAACCGCTGCCACCAAACCCCTACGCCCTAAAATACTGGTTGAAAACCCTGACCTAATAACAGAACATAACGTAGGCCAATTACTTAGCGAACTTGAGGACGCAGTTATAAATATTAAACTCAAATACCCAAGAGCAATCAGACTACGTCCCATCACACGAGCACAGGCACAGAACGCCCAACAGTCGCCCCCAGATAACGGTGATAGTGACGACTTAACCCCCACATCACCACACGCTTCATTACAACACCTTAGTGACACGCACCAGACCTACAACGGGTTGCAGGTCCTGTTACAACAGTTAGACGGGATTCCACACAACTCCTCAAACGGGAAACTATTTGCAGATATAAAAACCATTGCATTAACTCTAGGTGGACAGATTGACAAGGCACTTTCCGCACTACAGGCGGTTAATATTGAGCACAATTTGTCGCTGGATAATATCCAGGGGACGGAGCAATTTAATCCTCAGGACGCTCCACACTCTATCCCTAACCACCCAGGCACTTCCCGAAGCGGGAATACCTATATCACACCAATTCATGTTCACCACCAACCCCTAAGCCACGCACACTCTAACGTTGCATTACAGAACGGCGACTTAGATACCCCAGTTGAGCGTACCCCCCTTATTTACCCCCAATACTTCATACAGCGCGAATATGGCAATGCCTACGAAGTATCCAATGATACAACCCCAAAAATACACTGGGGATAAGCAGGACCCCGAGGAATATCTGAGAGCCTTCAATCGAACGGCTAAGATTAATGGTTGGACAGCTGAGGATAAAAAACGCCTCTTACCAGCCTACCTCACTAAATCGGCACTCACATGGTATGAACTCCATGAAGCCACCTTCGCCGATGCCACGTGGGAACAATTTTCAGCTGCACTCGTCAATACATTTCAGTTGACACCTGATGAGGATGATTTGTACGACAAAATACGCGCTCACACACAAGGTCCCACAGAAGGCACACAGGCGTACATTAATGCCAAATTATTAATGTGCGAAAGATACAATAGGCACATGCCAGACAAGCAAAAAGTACGGCTCCTCATGCAAGGTATGCGCCCTACCTTGGTGGACAAGTTATGTACACTGCAAAGCAACACAGTGCTTGAATTGCAGGCAAACATTAAATTCATTGAAGAGGGCAATAAGATGACACAAAAAGCCGTGGATCAGCACATCCGAACAGATAACGAGGATTTGCATCAAAAGATCCGCGATCTGACTAAACAGATGCAGGAGATGCAGATTACGGCCATCCACGCTAGCCCTAAAGCTCGCCCTCGGAGGGATGAACATAGGGATACATGGCGATTACCAAGGGGAGATCAACAGGGTCAGGGTAAACCCACACACCCCCATTGGCGCAGTTCACCCCCGGTAAAAGAGGCGAATTATTATTCGCAATACCAGGAGGAAGTGCCACGCCGTATCGAGTCCCATCCCTTCCCGCAGACACAGTAAATGCCAAATACTCGCCCACGCGGCAATACATCCCCAGATCACACACCAAACCGTCATCCCCAATATGGGGACGACCGAAACTGGCACCGTAACCAGAACGAAATATATACACAACCACCCAATGCCCCTCAATATCAGCCCCGGCCAAACAACTGGCGAAACGAGGCGCCCAGGGGACAGCCTCGTTATACAGACAACGGAGGTTATTCCCAGCCAAAAGACTTTTAGATAGGGACGGGCCAGCACCCACACAATCGAATAACCCTTCCCCGATAACCAATGATTATTTAAGTTAACACTCGCAAAGCAATTCCCCTGTTAGAGCCAGTAAGCCGAAAGTCCCCCCAACTTTCGCCCGCCAGAATACAGAGCAGGAAATCCCTCCCCGATAGCAGTCCCCAAAATAGAGGGTAGGATAAATAAACCTAAGATTACCCTTCTCCAAACGCCGCGCACGGAGAATGCATCCCTTGAATGGATACCAGGTGCGAAAGCCGCTTTGGCAATCCGAGGGAGGCGATGCTATTACTTGAGATAGCTAAAAATGGAAAATCCAAAGTCAAAACACACTATTTCTACGTAATTAAATATACATTTCCCTATAATACCAGTTAAAAAGAACAAGTAATAGCCTTACGAATAATATAACTTGCTTTTATAGCCCATTTTTCTTTCCCACACAGCATTTAGTTGTAGGTAAAAGATAAGAAATGTCGAGGTACGTTCCACTCGCAGCAGTCCCATATAGGATAGATCCACATTTCCCCAGTCCCCAGAGCCATAGAAAACGAGGGCACTTAACCACCATTATTAGAAAATAAAAAGATATATTTTCCTCCACATAGTTCGAACCCAGGGATGCATAAAGTATAACAAGCGCCCTTTGCGCTATGGCATTTAGTAGCCATGCTCATAACTAGCAGTCACCGGCAATTTCCAACACTGCATGATACGTGGATTAATTATAAGCTGCATGTTTAGTTGTAAGAGGTATAATAAGATATACCAGGTTATATTTCTTGTGTGCTATGTTTTGGTAAAAATAATGAATTTTGTTAACATATACTAGCTGCAGATAGAACACGGCTAGATACATATTTCATACTACATATGCCTTACACTTCCCATAGGTTCCCGTAGACAGAATACGCCAAATAAACCTTGGCAATAGCACCAAGTACAATGTGGCACCTAGTCACCACAGTCAGAAACAGCGGTCACCACCAGTCCCGATTTGGCCACACAACATAATTAGTCTTTAATCATAAAATTTCACATAGGACATACCGACATAATATTCTTGATAATAATTATACAGTTATAATATGTAAAGTGCATAAATGATTTTGCAGACAATACAGTGTAGATAGAATTTTGCACATGTCATACACAGGGAGCGGCAAACGAGGTCGAGCCTCTGTCGTAACAGGCGGAAGTAACATGAAACGGAACGCGCCGTCAGCGATACACGGTCACTGCCTAGCGACAGGGATTTTCGCTAAGTCACGTAGAATACCACACTCACACATGGCCGTGCGAAACAAAGGGTCAATTACCCACATGGAGGCCACATGTCAAACCACAGAAGGATTCCTTTAATATAGGAAAATGTCTACAAATTCATAAATAGCGCACATTTATTTTACCTAATTAATCGCATTTAGATTTTCACACATATGGTCATAAAGATTAGGCGACCGATTGGAGATTACCTCACCTGGCATAAGGGACTATACAATAACGGGCCCTTTCCCTATAAACATATAAATGACAAAACACAGTACAGGTACACTAGTATATAACTTAATTGTTTATATATATATATCTTCGGCAGTAACCGAAAACCAATCCCGATAGATGTAATACATGATAGCCGATTCCGTATATTTCCCAGAACAATATAGGAAATAACACTCCCATGGATCAGGAACACTTATAAGAGACTAATACACAATATTTTACTTGGACAATTTTACAAAGCGCACGGATTCCAACAGTTACCCCACATTAAGGAGGGATAACAGGCCGATACACTTCAGTGTCACAGAATAGGCCAATAAAATAGTACATAGGGCCTAATATACTACATTACAGTACATTCATACGATTTCTCTAACGAACGCCGTTATTCCCGTGATAGCGAAAGTACAGACAGTACAATAACACAGGTTAGCTGCAGTGCATACACACGATGAACACAGGTTAGCGGCATTTCTAGGATGAAACGCAATACTTCTACACTCATGCAGGTGAACGACATTTCGCACAGGCATAACAGTAGACACACAATAACACAGGTTAGCGACTTTTACTGCCAATGCAGAGTAATACTTATAACAAAACATAGCAACACTTAATATCATTACACACACAATTGTGATAGCACACAGGTGGATTTTTTACCACCACAGCCAATAGGAAGTGACACAATAACACAGGTTATCATACCGTCACAGCAAACACCATATATAGGTCAGCTGAACACACAAGTAGGTAACACGGGGAAAGAAGTTGACAAATACTTACGCGTAGTACATATTATCCAATACACTGTAGTTCACAAGATGTTTTTAATCATAAATATTAATTCACTTCACACAGACTACTTAGTAAGGCAGTCTCCACACAGACACTGAGTCGTGTTCTGCAGGCAAGGCGGATGCTTGCACCCACAGATTACCGACACCCGAGACGGTAGTATGCCGCGACTCACGTATTATACACAGGGCTTACGGCGCTCAAACATAATCTGTTCCACATCTTTTTACCCTCATAGGGGTTCTTTTAGATATCTCTTTTTTTCTAAATCAAAGTGGAATTGACCACCAAATACCGTCATATAAGACAGACATAATGAACAGTTTTCATACAAAGCGAAATATTCTCATTAGTCGACGGAGCAGGGAAATCATTTGAATTAAAATTATAAATAAGGATCATCACATTATATTAGCCTACGACCGACCGGACGACTAGATACATGCTAGACGCTTGGGGCCATTCCTCTAACGGTCAACGTAGAAACCCATCTATCATCCATATGCCAAGTACAAACTGTTCGTAATTGTCTACTTGATGACGAAAGGATAGTCATAATTTTATAAAGTATTTTAATATTTCGTAAATGCCACAAGGCTCCAAAAGGACCACAAATCCTTGCATAGATCCCCTCTAGTTTACACACACACAATAGATAAACAATTTACATTACGATCGTCAGTTGGCCATAGTAAAAAAATACATATTTTCATTTTGAGGCAACGTGATTACGACATGGCACATACATATATGTATGTCCATCAGTAGCACAATAACGCCATGGCCCATAAATGTCCTACAGTAGACCTAAGGCGTGAGAAAGTCTAAAGCAGGTGTGTGCCTACTTTCCTGGGTCAAAACACTATAGGATAGATATCAGCCATGAGCGGATAGATGTAAACATATTCGGCAATAAATACGTTAAATGGTCAATAGCTATTCTGTGTTCTTCTAAGGCGTAAAAAGTCAAGAGCAGGTGTTATCCTACCCTCCTGGGATTACGATAAGGAATGAGTATCGACCATAAACAGAATCATGCCGAATTTCATAGATAATGATTAGTAAAGGCCCGATGATTCTATTTAATATAAAACGAATAAATATACACTTGATTTCACAAACAGAATATACAAAATAGGAATACAGCATCTTTACACAAACACATCCGGTCAGGAGAAAACATTATATAATTCTCACTGCCCTATAGCAGAATGCCCGATTAAGGTAGCCCATTATACTCCTTCACGGACAATTCAACATGCGGAATGCAATATTCACTGTAAATACACATATTGCTACATCCCGCCTTATTTTTTATTTTCCCGGAGTAGACAGGGGTAAACCACGGAAACATTTTTCCTACAGGGTAATACCCAATATTGTTACACTCACAGGAAATCGTTACACGCATAAACACATTCCCGGTACAAATTAGTACACATTGTGAATTAAACACAGGGCAAATAAATACATATTATAGACGCCATTTTTAAATTTCCCACAAAAAGGGGAAATAAAACACAAAAATATTTATATATAGATGGGCACCCAGCATATTAATGCGCCCTGCATTATTTTTCATTTTCCCGGAGTAGAGAGTGCAAACCACTGAAACACTTTCCTACAGAGTATTACCTAGAATTTTTACAGCCACAGGAAGGCGACATATGTTTCCGGACATGTAAAACATACTCCTACATACTACATATATACTATACAAGAAACACATTGGTTATATACATATCGCTTGCCACACTTGGGTACGATATAATGACAGCGTAAGCCCATTAGGATTCCTCAATAAAAGGACATGCGTAGCTTCCCAATATACAGATGGACAGTTAATGCCCTTTAACCCAGAATACATAATGCATCACCTGTATACCTTAAAACAATGATAAAGGTTACATTACATCCATCACACATGCGTTTGACAGCTCATTTACGGAACAATAACAAAGCCCTCGTGCTTGCAATCCACTAATGCAGCTCAGGTCCAATCAGAGGAGAGCTACGATAAACAAGACCTATTACAGCCTGCCAGCCAATTAGAGATACAGGTCACGCCCCACACTGGCGATAGTTGATATCACACACACACACACACACGTTATCTCCAGACACGCCTCCCACGTGACGGGGAACTAGCGAGCGGCCATAATGAATTCATGCCGCATATCGCGCGCCAGATTCAAACGACACTAAAAGAGAGACATCTAATTGTCAGAATACACTACACAAAGTAGGATAAACAAATACTTTTATTTTGGTTCACCCCTCTCAGCCCTCAATACTTAACACCGGAATAGCATAGTTTGCGGCCAAAAGCCAGTATTAGCGGTAATATTTACACAGCGCCGCGTCGCACAAAATACACCATCTTTTATATCTTAGCAGGCATTTAATGCACTTTGGCCCTCAGATACACCCTTATATGGACACGCCATCCACTCTAGGGCAACACGAGCATGTCTCCGTGACCACATAGATATATAAATCCACGTCCCCATTAGGAGGTTTTAATTTTTTGAGATACAGCAATATTATACAACATACTATCTTTCAGAATTAGACGATCAGTGTTGTTTCAAGTGACAGCACGTTAATATAACCCCCGTGCATTTCACCTCTTTTGATATCCATAATTAAAATTCCACACTCAGGGCCTTGTTTAATACATAGATGGCACTTATATATACCATCCTCCCAGATAATAAAATGATAACACACACTTATGACTCCCCCTTCCTCCCATAGGGTGGATAGTATTTTTTTTGCAGCGATCAGCCCCATTATAGGAGGGACTAACGCCACACATATAGTGCGCTGCAATATAGCCTGGTTTAGAATACCTATAAGTAATATCTCTAAACAATATCTATAAACAATATATATAGACAGTATCTATAGGCAGTATATATAAACAATATCTCTAGACAGTAGATCTAGACAGAATTTATAGACAATATCTCTAAACAATATCTCTAGACAGTATCTCTAGACAATACCTCTAGTTAAGGGATTATACTATATCATAATAATAGATGACCAGTTTTTCGAGCTAGACTATATAGCCCTTAAATCTAGTACACATATTACGAGCATGAACAGCAGTCGCATATTATTATTATGGCGATAGGTGCCATATATTACGACTAGTGTGTCCAAGCCACAAAGCACATTTCCCTCCCAAGATACACATTAAACACTATACAGATAACACTTATACACTTCTCCCCTACCAATGCGAGGCACTTTGGTAATCATGCAATTACCAGGGTGTACACCATGCCTTATCGCTCGTGGTTGTATGTTAATCAACATTCGGAAACTTAAAGCTAACAGCTAGCGTTCCAGGCTTAACCCGCTAACACAAGTGCATGCAATGATACATTTTTATCACCAATGTTTTCACCCTGCATGTTAATTAAAAGCATAAATGCTAACCTACATCCTTCAGCACGGTACCTAACAACCAACGCTGAACACCCAAATCCTACACAACAAAATCCTCACCTACACCGGTCGAGAACTCCTACCCATTAACGTCTCCATACATCCTCATAGGACCAAGATTCCTTGAACCTCTCTTACCATCCCGTTACCAGTAATTAAATTTTTTTAACATACCTACAACTTCCCAATAACACGGGAATACCATTCCAAATCCCTAACTTACCTACTAACATGTGAGAAGGAATAATACGCAGCTGATATTAGCTGGAAATCCGACAGACCAGGCGCAAAGATAGTGCACCGTGCCGCCACAATGGTCCCCCCCCCCCCCCGTATAACCACAACACCATAAAACAACATAATACCGCTTGACACTTATTCTTCATGGTTTGCGCACGGAGATGCACTTAAGACAACGTGACAATACTTTCCAGGTGAAAATAGATGTTGATGATTTGATAAATAGTACCTAAGACATGACATGACAAGACTTCGACGTTGACGACCGACGAGAGGTCATAGTGGTGACGCGTTAGGGTAGGCAAGCGCCTGTGTTGGGGGAAGTACCTAGCCTGTCTCCCCTAAACAAAACACAGGGTCCGTTATACCATTTTTTATGCCCTAACGTCGTCTAAACTATACCTACGGACGGAGGTCTAATGGTTCGATGAGGGAATAAGTTACCCCTACATCGAGCAGACTAATTCCTCCTTCCCAAGACGATCCCTAGGACTTAACGTTAGTTAGTAAGTAAAATTAAGTAAATGCTCTAAAATAGGAGCAAAGGCCTGCAGCGGCAGGTAAATAGGAAGAATATGAGTGATTATGAAGTGGAATAATGAAGTAAGGGTATAAGGAAATAAGGAGATGGTGACAGAATATGATAAGGAAAGGAAATAAGGAAATAAAGAGATAGTGACAGAATATGATAATAAAAGGATACAAGGAAATAAGAGGATGGTAACAGAATATAAAAAAATGAAATGATACAATAATGAAATGAAATACTGAAATAATGAAATAATGAACAATTCTCTCCCTGGCCGAGGTTACAGTTAAGTTACTACTGTGCCCCACGGAGAGAAACATACTGATATATATGAAACAATGAAATAATGAAACTACAATGAAATAATAAAACTACGATTCTTTTCCCTGGCCGAGGTAACAGACATTATTGTGCCCCAGGAAGAAGAATATTAATATTGCATAACAGGAAATATAAGAGGCGTCGAGACCGGACACAGCGCGGATAGGGGTGCAATATGCACATATAGCATAGACCAAGGATGCCAATGCGCGTGGGAGGTCACTCGATACGGAGGTAACTCCTATGTAAGAGTTGACCAAACCACTGTACGTATACGCTTTTTTTACGTATTTAGATGGTCCACTGGTAAAGGAAGTCCTTCTAGGCTCTCTTAGTTCCGATACCACCCTGAGTATTGGACAGCCCTTGGTTCAATTACAACATCATACAAATCCGTATTTTTTACGGCATAAAGGCAAAAGATTGTTTTTCGTGAGTAGAATTATGCAACCCAGGCATACTGTTAGTAATTAAAGATATGAGCGCTGAATCCGATCTTGCACACGCCAGATAGGAACACAGTACACTGAAGTTATAGGACACAATGAGTAAGAAAGAATAAAGAAACACAAAGGTACACACAATAATGAACGAAGGAAGAGGTAGAACAAAGACATAGAACAGAAATAAATAGGAACAAAGTACAGTGAAGTTATAGGAAATAATGAGTAAGAGAGAATAAAGTAAAACAAAGGTGAATACATTAATGAACGAAGGAAAAGGTAGAGCAATGATATAGAACAGAAATAAATAGGAGTAAAGTACAGTGAAGTTATAAGAGATGATGAGTAAGAAGGAAGAAAGAAATACAAATATATACCCAGTAAGGAATAAAGGTTAAAGTAATACAAGGTTATAGGAGAAAGAGGAATGAGTATAAGGAAATACAAAGGTACAAAGAAAGTAAATAACAAATGGCCAATAGTAATTAGAAATCTGTAACTTGTAATCATAAATAAGTATTTACTTTTCAGCGCAGGTTAAGAACCTGAGGCGCTGATACCAGACACAGCGCACATGGAGGTGCACACTTTGAAGGCATGCATCGGGAGTAGCTCCATTTTGGGCGCTCGCCGAAACTAATAATAACAATGATAAAATGTGATTTAATGAATAAATGTACTGTTTCTCTATATGCCTCCACAGGTTAACCCCACAAAGGACGAGGGTAAATACCCTCTAAAATAATAAATTTACATATGTATTTTGGATTCCCACAAATTGCTACTAATTATATGAACTAACAATATGTTTTTTTGGTTTGACACAAATTGCCCGCCCCCACATTTTATACTCACACGGCCGACACACAGCCCCCCCCCCCCCCCCCACATAATACCCCACATAATACCCATTTTCAGGCATACATCCGAACCACAGTGGAGATATACCTGTGGGATATCCTCCACTGGAGGTCGGATCAACAAATAAAATTGACACCTAAAATGAGAGGTGCATTACGGCCACACAACTCGTGCCTATCTCTGTAAAGGACGAGTTGTGCAGCCAAGATGACTTCGCTCGCCAACAGGGAGCAAGCCATACAATAGAACATATTTTAGACGAATAGCATATAACCTGCAGGAAATAGGTAATAGGTTATGATTAAATATTAAGTTAGATTTCACTCACCATAATATAGAAAGTTATGGAATACGACATGGTATAGTTGCGCAACAACGAAAGTAACAGAATATATGATTGAAAGAAGTGGATTTGGTTATTATAGAATGTTAACATAATTAAGGAAATTTGGTTTTGTTATTATAGATGGTTTATATAATTAAGAGAATTTGGTAGTGTTTTTATGGAAGATTGATATAAATAACAGAGTTTTGTTTTATTTTTTAATGGTTCTAATGCTTATAAATAATATGATGACATGAAAATTTTTTTTAGAAAATAATTAAAAAATGTTGTTACTATTTAGACAAATATTGCAAAGAAATGACAACATATGGATGATTTTATGGTACACATTGTTCTACCCTTTCTATTCTTCTAAATTCCACATTGTAAAAATGTCACATTTTTTCCAGACAATAATACACTTTTAAATTTAACCCTTTAATTACACCTTGCGGCATTTATTTCATTCTGTCTCTATACTCTATCCCTTTTACACACATGCAGGGCACGCGAGGGCAGTTTTTCATCCACACCGGAGGTATGTAAACTATATATGTATCAGTCACCTCCCCCCCCCCCCCAAACCTCGGAGGTTTTTTTCCTCTCGTGTGTTCCTGCACCACTTAAATTACATTGTTGAAATTGAAATATTTATATCATGTATTGTTTTGGTTAACAAATTATTATGTTTTTGTATTACACATACTACAGGGACCAATGTTATATCCCGTCAAGTAAAACATATCATATGAGAAAAAGTAAGCTTTACACCCCATTGTTGGGATTTCAAAAAGAGATGTAAAGAAATATTGTTCCCCTCATCACAAACAATTACACGTGATCGCTAAGCACACCCGGACACCAAATCACAAGAAGGCACACATATTCAGCCTTCAAATTTCGACATTTACCAATTCATCACTAAATTTATATCTACCCCCTGATTTACCCCTATCTTCCACGAGGCTACCAACGCACCCCCTACGACACCAAACATACAAATACGACCTAAATCAAAAGAAGAAAAGAAGAGAAGAACAGAAGACAGAAGAATATCAAGAAAGAAGAAGATGTCCTTTTTTTTTCAAAAACCACCCCCACGTCTTCGTCCAGTTATCGAGGATGATAACTAACCCTACAAAGGGGGTTGTTGTACCCCTAGGGTACGCTACTCCCATCCCCTAAGTAAAATCTCCAAATCACCAAAATTACGAACTTTAATCTAAGAAAACCTATAAATTACAAATTATAAATTACATGACTGTTAATCAGAACACACATGAACTCAAGTAGCCTCGTAGCCCAGGCAATGACCCGGGAAAGGTGCACGACTCGGTAGGAATGAGAGGATTCCGCCGAGCGAGCACACAAAAGGTATAAGAACCCCAGAGTACGGGGACTCTGGATCAATCAGTCACCATTCAATCACTTGATTATTGCACCGACGTGACGAGTCTTTTGCTGCCAGCTGGACGGGTAAGTGCTAAGCGGTCACCACACTTAAACACCACACTACACACTCCCCTCCCCCTGTGCTTGGATTGTGATTATCTCTATTAATTATTATCTGAACTGCTAGCTCTTAGTGTACCTCCAGATCGAGGTGCACATTAAATTTAGAATCAATAGAAGCCACTGGTCTTATTTATTTATTTATTCAGTTAGTTAGTAACATACTACCCCTTTTAGAATCCTCTTTTGGTAGGACTTAGAATCAGCCTTACTGTGTACTTGTTTAATTGCTTTTTGTAGTCAGCTGAGCACGGTTGCTCCCAGCTGACACTAGCGAATTCTCCGTTTACTCGCTTGCATACGACTCGCAGTAGACCGCGTGGCGCAGCAGTTGCACTCTGCGTAATAACTTAATAGCTCTTGTAAACTACCCCTTCTCCTAGAACTACCCCGTCAAACAGTACATTGGGGAGTTATCCTTGTTGATCGCACTGTCGGTCTCCATTCATAAAACACTCCCATCCTCTTACAGCCTTTGCCAAGCTCGCCCCCTATTTTAAACTAGTTTCACCCCCTAGATTAGTTATTTGTACAGGCATCCCTAACAGGAACCTTACACTATGGACACTCGTTATATTTTCCAAAAAATAAATAACCAAACGATCCAAAACTAATTGGTCAACGGCTTTTTAATATCTCATGGACAAAAAGGCTAGGGACTTTAATGAGGGGTCGTTGAACTCGGGCTGACAACCACCTTTCCAATGGATAACCTATTCCCACCCCTAAATAAATCCTACCCCTACTAGGGGGTTAAACTTTTTTTTTCGAAAATCTCGCTTTCCAAGTGCGACAGGTGAGAGTGTGAATGCTAGTATGAAATTAAACGTTGTTCCACATAAACGACATGCCAACGAGTCGATGCCTTAATGAATTAGCATTTTTTGTTATTGTTTTTTATGCATGTGCAGTCGGTGATTTTGTAAGAGGACGGGCTTTTTGAAAAATGATTTATAAGAAGGGGTCTTAGTGGTGAGGAGAGAGCTAGACAGTTGCCTACTTTCCAACGAAGTTTGCCGATATCTCAAGAACGCATAGTCGAATTTGAACGTGTGATGTGTCAAATCGCTTGTCTTGAAGCCCTTTTGATGTTGTTAATAGGTTAAAGTTTTGAGAATGAGGGAAACAGACTTTTTTGAAGTAAAACCATGATTTTAGACATTTTGTTACATTTCGCAAACCAATAAAGCTAGAGATCTGTACGAGGTGTCCAAAGACTTGGGGAAACGCACCCCACTTTCAAATATCGTATGTTCATGATGAGTGGTTGTAGATATAGAGAGAGACGATACCGCTGGGCGTGTGTTTTAACAAGGCTATTACTGGTTATAATGACCGTGCTTAATAGAACAATCGATATTTCGACGGGTCGGTTTAGGACAGGCTGAGGGTTTGTTTTCAGATATTTTGACGGGTCGGTTTACGACAGAGCGAGGGTTCGATTTCAGATATTTTACTTACGAAGGGGATCTTGACGTGTAAACGATGATGGGTTACATGACAAATGATAATTCTATGATCAGATAATATTTCGACGGGTCGGTTTAGGACAGGCCGAGGGTTCGTTTTCCGATATTTCGACGGGTCGGTTTATGACAGAGCGAGGGTTCGTTTTTCCGATATTTTACTTACGAAGGGGATCTTAACGTGTAAACGATGATGGGTTACATAACAAATGATAATTCTATGATCAGATGATATTTCGACGGGTCGGTTTAGGAAAGACCGAGGGTTCGTTTTCCGATATTTTGACTGGTCGGTTTATGACAGAGCGAGGGTTTGTTTTTCCGATATTTTACTTATGAAGGGGATCTTTAACGTGTGAACGATGATGGGTTACATGACAAATGATAATTCTATGATCAGATGAAGGGCAATCAAAACTTGGTTATATGTTGATTGAAGCGAGTAGAGAAAACAAACTTGCTGGAGAGCAGACTGACAGGATGTGAATGTTATTTGAGCTTATTGGAATGTGCTGACCTGACTTGACTTGACAACAGGTCCAAGATTGTAAATCGATGCGTCAGTAAAAAGTGTCATGCACGTGTAGGTATGCGCTATTTGATGAATCATGGATTGTAGAGGCTTATGCGGTGTCCATGCTTGACAATGCATTCATTGATATTTCATGATTCATGATTCGCGGAGGCGTATGCGAGTGGTTTGTTTATGCTTAGTGAAGGCATGACCATAATGATTGAAAAAACAATTCCGAGAATGACCGACGAGTCATAGTAAACGGATAAGCCAATACAAAACCGATATACAAGCCAACACAAAAGCCAATACATAAGCCAATACAAATGCCAACACAAAAGCCAATACAAAGGCCAATACATAAGCCAATACAAAAGCCAACACATGGGGTTAGTTTAGGTCGGGTTATGATATGTTACATTAGATTAGGTGAGATATGTATGACGTCATAGCCAGTCTTAAAGCAAGTTTAAACTTGTAGAACATGTCACGTGACAAGGTTAAGTTAGGTTATGTTAGGTGAGTTGAGGTTAAGTCTTTAAATATTCCCAGTCTTTGAGATACTTTCCAAGATCAATAAAAAACTACTAAATACATTGACAACAAGTAGTTCCGTGAAGAACTATACAGCCTATTTTCATATATCCTACTTATGTTAATTGCCACTATCAACATACACAATTTCTGTTTGATTGCTGTAATAGATTCGTAGATATTGAGAACCGACTAAATATTTCGGATGGTCGCCATGTTGGATTTTATATATGTAGGTCCTAGAGTTATGTACTGTTACATGCAGATTATTGTGAACGTGTAGTATTCAAACTTCAATCGCATAACTAGGACACAAGAAAAAACAAGGAGATTTTAAAATTTTGCACAGCTGCCATCTTGAGGTTATGGAAACAATTGAAATAAATTAGATGCCAGTGGATTAACATTCGTATAAGGATTTACTGTACCAAGTTTCACTGCACGCGGATGGTTAAATTGCGAGAAACGTCCATGTGAATATTTATAATTCGCGTCACCGCCATGTTGGATTTGTGATCACCAGGTTATTTAAAGTCCTATAAGTTAACTTACGTTCATAGCCCCTATGAACATTAAAAAATGCAGTTTGATTGCTAAAATAGATTCGTAGATATTCAGTATCGTCTAAATATTTCGGATGGTCGCCATGTTGGATTGTTAAATGTATAGGCCATAGAGTCATGTACCATTAAAGGAAAATTATTGCGTAGGATCATTATTCAAACTTTCACTTCGATCGCATGACTACATCACAAGAAATAAAAACTTAATTTTAAAATTCGCACTGCCGCCATCTTGAGGTTATGTAAACAATTGAACTAAATTAGATACCAGTGGATTACAATGTGTATAAATATTTCCTGTACCAGGTTTCAGTGCGCTTGGAACATTAAATCGCGAGAAAGGTCTATTTAAAATTTTCAAATTCGCTTGGCCGCCATGTTCGTTTTGTAGTTAACCGGTTTTTGAAAGTCTTATAGGTGGACTCCCAGTAGTGCCCTTTATCTCCGTACAAAATTTTAGGGAGATACCGCTAATAGTTTCAGAGATATAGAATGCCGGTGAAATAATTCGCACATCCGCCATCTTTCGATTATGTGAACAATTGAACGAAGTTAGATGTCGGTGCATTACAATGTATATAAACAAATACTGTACCAAGTTTCATTGGGTTTGGTTGGTCAAATCGCGAGAAACGTCTATTTAAAAGTCGCAAATTCGCTTGGCCTCCATGTTGGTTTTGTAGTTACCAGGTTTTCAAAAGTCACATAAGTGAACTTATAGTAGTTCCCTCTATCACATTAGAAAATGTCAGGGTAATATCGGTAATAGTTTCGGAGATATAGAATGCTGGTGAAATATTTCGCACAGCCGCCATGTTGGATTGGTGAGTCGTAACAAAATTTGAAGGGCACGGTCGAGGTCGCCGGGAATAGTGCTATGAACTTTCCGAGTTTCATTGAAATCACTCCTGCCGTTTAGATTTTATTAGGGACACACACACACACGAATCACACACACACACGCACACACACACCGACAAAAGGTGATCTCATAAGCCTATTTTTTCAAAATTGAAAATAGGCTAAAAATAACTTGTCAAATAATCCAATACAAAAGCTGATATATAAGCCAACACAAAAGCCAATACATAAGCCAAAAAAAAGCCTACGCAAAAGCCAATACAAAAAGATACGAGCCTTACAGTAGTCGCATATGATGTGTAACATCTGACATGTTATCCTACTCGTATACCACACAGCTTCGATATTCATAAAATGTTAATTTACACTCCATTTTCGTACTGGTATTATGATGAATGTATAGATTGAATTGGAGATATGCTACTGTCACATTTGTGGCGCAGCGGTCAAGCTGTTAGTCTCTCACCAAGGTAGACCGGGTTTGATTCCCGGTCAATACATGTGAGATTTTCGAATTGAAATGCCATGTCCTGTGGTTCACATTCCACGTAAAATGGAGGTACCGTGGATCATGATTGTGAGATTAACGGACACGCAGAACTACAAGCTTCCTTCCTTCCTTTTACATTAATAATTCATAATAACAAAGTGACACACAACGTCGACAGTACTCTCAAATACTGTGAGCACATTCCTCAGTAACTATAACATTCATTATTCTCAAGGCTCTCATACAGTTCGTCGCAAACAATCAAAACATGGCTTCCTACAATCATGAAATGACCTAGTCTCACATATGATGAAAATACAGCTTTTATTCCACTCATATAACAACATTCTGTTATGCATTTAATATTTGACTACTCACCCACAGCTTGAAAATAATGCCGCTTACTTAAATGTCATTTGTCGTCTTTGTCCTACCCCATGTGATGTTCAACCTTGAACGTGAAGCTTCATAAACTGCTCAATAACAAATGAAAGTCGGTGAAACATTTGCCACTGTGCTCGTCAAACCAGTGCCTGCTAAATGCACTGCCTACTGTATTGACATAACATTCTCGCGCTACAGAGCACACACTGCCTTGTTTCCAATACACACATTTTCAATTATACATCCAGCTGGCAGTGCGTCTTCAGTTCCGTCCGATCCACTTCCGTTCGATCCATTTCCGCTCGATTCACTTCCGTCCCCAATTTTCAAAATCACTCCCACAAAACTATCCAGCAACCGAGCGGAAAGATGTTACACATCGAAAAGCCAATACTTAAGCCAATAGAAAAGCAAACACATGGGGTTAGGTTAGGTTAGGTTCTGATATGTTACATTAGGTTAGCTGAGCTATGTGTGACGTCATAGTGAGTCTTAAAGCAAGTCTAACCTTGTAGAACATATCACGTGACAAGGTTGAGTAAGGTTATGTTTGATGAGTTGAGGTTAAGTCTTTAAATATTCCCAGTCCTTGAGATACATTCCAAGATCACTATAAAAATATCTACTAAATACATTGTCAAAAGTAACTTGTCAAATAAGCCAATACAAAAGCTGATATATAAGCCAACACAAAACCCAATACAGAAGCCAAAACAAAAGCCAACACGAAAGCGAATACAAAAAGCCAATGCATAAGCCAATACAAAAGCAAACACATGGGGTTAGGTTAGGTTCTGATATGTTACATTAGGTTAGGTGAGCTATGTGTGACGTCATAGCCAGTCTTAACGCAAGTCTAAACTTGTAGAACATGTCACGTGACAAGGTTGAGTTAGGTTATGTTAGATGAGTTGAGGTTAAGTCTTTAAATATTCCCAGCCTTCGAGATACTGTCCAAGACCAATAAAAAATTAACTAAATACAATGACAAAAAAGTACGCCAATACAAATGCCAATATATAAGCCAACACATAAGCCAAAACAAAAGCCAACACAAAAGCTAATGCATAAGCCAATACGTGGGGTTAGGTTGGGTTATGATATGTTACATTAGATTAGGTGAGCAATGTGCGATGTCATAACCAGTCCTAAAGCAAGTCTAAACTTGTAGAACATGTCACGTGACAAGGTTAAGTTAGGTTATACCTTTCACCATTTTTTTTATGAGAAAAAACATCATGGTCTGGGAAACCTTGTTTTTATTTTATAGCCAATAGCACTTTACCAAAAAAATAGAATACAAAGACATATCAATTCCTCGTTATTTTTTTTTTCAATGTTTATGTCCACCATCATTAACCTTCCTTTCATTACACACATCACAATCAAGGCTGCCAACCTCTCTCCCATTGAGGCATCACAGGATGCCAAAAGTTGTTTAGCTTTTTTTTCAACGACACTTTATGCGCTACATGTCTTAAACCAGGATGACTATGGCGATAAGGAAGGTCATGTTCTTTGCATGCTTGATTCACAGTTGTGTAACCAACTAGGTATTGATACTTGATAGTTTCCCACATGAAAAAAAAACCAACATGTCTGACATTAATTACATGATTTGAAAGTTTACAAAGAATATCCAATCAACCATTGCTCAGCCCTGTTTATCACATGATTGTAATAAGGCCATGGCCGCCTCCTCCCCAATCCTCATCTGCATTACTAATACAGTGGAACTTGGATAATTCGAGCCTCAAGGGACCAGTAAAAAAATTAGAGTTATCCAAAAAATTCGAATTAAGGAAGTTCTTTGAAAAGGGTAGAGAAAATATTCAAATTTTAAGTTTTCATCCAAGAACTTTTATAAAACATAATATTATATAGGTTTTTAACGAGTAAAGTGTGTATATAGGCCACTATGTATTAAGTTTACATAATGATTTACGTTCAACAAAGCAGATTAACAGACAACGGTACTGTAAAATGACTGTATCGAGAATAACCTCAAAAGTTTCAAATGATAAAATGAAACCAAAATGTAATATTCACCTATTTAACGACAGTAGTAATCCAGCAATCTAGTTAAGTCTTAGAGAAATCTACTGTTTTTCAAAAAAAGTTTAGAATTTTACCTATTTCTTACAATTAAGTCTCTCGGCCATCACATAAGAATCTAAGAAATTCAAGGAACGGAAACAGAAAACAATCGAGTAGGGGCCGCATGCCAATTATACAACGTCGTTTTTCGGGCATTCCTAACCCAACTGCTTGGCTTCCGATCGGTTTTTTACCCGTTCACACTTCGAATTATCCAAAATATAAATCGAATTAACCACGATTTTTAGCATTGGTTGTATATAAAATGCTAGGGACCAAGAGAAAAATTCAAATCAAAGAAGATTTCGAATTATAGAAGTTCGAATTAGCCACGTTCCACTGTACATACACTAATACAGCCATCGCAGTAACACTGGTTATCAGACAAATTCTACACACATCCATGTGCACCTGACTACATGACCACGATGTCGCAAAGCCCCTAAATTAATTAAGCAACAACAAAACGAAAACTTGTAGTTTAACGTGACCGTAAATCTCGCGATCATGAGCCACATGACCCTCTTTTTAAGTGGAATCCGAACCACAGGACATGGCATTTCACTTCGAAAATCTCACATTCATTGACCGGGAATCGAACCCCATTAGGTTAGGTGAGCTATGTGTGACGTCATAGCCAGTCTTAAAGCAAGTCTAAACTTGTAGAACATGTCACGTGACAAGGTTAAGTCAGGTTATACCTATGACCATTTTTTTTAATAAGAAAAAACATCGAGCTCTGGGAAACCTTGTTTTTATTTTATAGCCAATAGCACTTTACATAAAATAGAACACAAAGAAATATCAATTCCTCATTCTTTTTTTTTTCAATGCTTATGTCCAGACATCATTAACTTTCCTTTCATAACACACATCACAATCAAGGCTGCCAACCTCTCTCCCACTGAGGCATCACAGGATGCCAAACGTTGTTTAGCTTTTTTCAACGACACTTTATCCGCCACATGTCTTAAACCAGGATGACTATGGGGATAAGAAAGGTCATGTTCTTTGCATGCTTGATCCACAGTTGTGTAACCAACTAGGTATTGGTACTTGATAGTTTCACACATGAACAAAAAATCCAACATGTCTAACATGAATTACATGATTTGAACGTTTGCAAAGAATATCCAATTAACCATTGTTCAGCCCTGTTTATCACAGCATAATGCTTACCACTATGTTTTGTAATAAGGCCATGACCGCCTCCTCCCCAATCCTCATCTGCATTACTAATACATACACTAATACAGCCATCGCAGTAACACTGGTTATCAGAAAAATTCTACACACACCCAAGTGCCCCAGACTACATGACCACGATGTCGCAAAGCCCCCAAATTAATTAATCAACAACAAAAGGGAAACTTTTAGTTTAACGTGACCGTTAATCTCGTGATCATGAGCCACATGACCCCCTTTTTACGTGGAGTCCGAGCCACAGGACATGGCATTTCACTTCGAAAATCTCACATTCATTGATCGGGAATCAAACCCGGTCTGCCTTGGCGAGAGACAGACAGCCCCGCCGAGATTTTCAGATCTATCATTATAATTTCGTTACCCCATCTCTTTTTTTTTTCTGTAACAGGATGTGACGTTCTCACGATTTGACAAGTGAGTTCATGTTTTCGCTGACGTAATTACTAATGTTTCCACACATGCACACACCTATGTCGAGAGCAAAAGTGAGAGCAAAGGGATAGAAAAGTGATAGCAAATTGGTAGAAAAATGGCAGAAAAGTGGTAGAAAAATGGTAGATTAATGGTAGAAAAGTGGTAGCAAAAATGTGCTAGTGTTAGAAAAATGGTGTAAAAGTTGTGGAAAAGTGGGAGCAAAAATGTGCTAGTGGTAGAAAAATGGTAGAAAAGTGTTAGCACTTTTAGACACCTCTTGTAGGTTTGCGTGGCTTTTGATAGTGTTGCTCGCTTTACAGATGGCCTGGAAGAGTGTTTAAACACAACTTTTTGAGGAGAGGATAAATGTTTTTTCACAAAGAAGTCACTATGTTGAGAAACACTATGTTTTTGTTGCGCTTGCTTTTTCATGTCCTTTTGATCATGTTTTGTTAGCACTAACGGTGTTTCTTTTGGTATACCACCTTGATGAGTACCCACATTAAAACCTTACCATGTTGACTTTTTTGCTATTACTCTTCTACCACTTTTCTACCATTTTTCTACCTCTAGCACTTTTTTGCTACCACTTTTCCACCACTTTTCTACCACATTTCTACCATTTTTCTACCACTAGCACTTTTTTGCTACCACTTTTCTACCCTTTTCTACCATTTTCTACCACTTTTCTACCATTTTTCTACCAATTTACTATCATTTTCTTTCCCCATGCTCTCACTTTTGCTCGCGACATAGGTGTGTGCGTGTGTGGAAACATTAGTAATTACGTCAGCGAAAACATGAACTCACTTGTCAAATCGTGAGAACGACACATTCTGTTACAGAAAAAAAAAGAGATGGGGTAACGAAATTATAATGATAGGACTGAAAGACTCGGCGAGGCTGTCTGTCTCTCGCCAAGGTAGACCGGGTTTGATTCCCGGTCAATGATTGTGAGATTTTCGAAGAGAAATGCCATGTCCTGTGTTTCGGATTCCACGTTAAAAGGGGGTCATGTGGCTCATGATCACGAGATTACCGGTCACGTTAAACTACAAGTTTTACTTTTGTTGTTGATTAATTAATTAAGGGCTTTGCGACATCGTGGTCATGTAGTCAGGTGCACATGGATGTGTGTAGAATTTGTCTGATAACCAGTGTTACTGCGATGGCTGTATTAGTGTATGTATGAGTAATGGAGATGAGGATTGGGGAGGAGGCGGCCATGGCCTTATTACTAACATAGTGGTTAGCATTATGTTGTGATAAACAGGGCTGAACAATGGTTGATTGGATATTATTTACAAACTTTCAAATCATGTAATACATGTCGGACATGTTGGATTTTTTTTGTTCATGTGTGAAACTATGAAGTACGAATACCGAGTTGGTTACACAACTGTGGATCAAGCATGCAAAGAACATGACCTTTCTTATCGCCATAGTCATCCTGGTTTAAGACAAGTGGCAGATAAAGTGTCGTTGAAAAAAAAGCTAAATAACGTTTGGCATCCTGTGATTCCTCAGTGGGAGAGTGGTTGGCAGCCTTGATTGTGATGAGTGTTATGAAAGGAAAGTTAATGATGTGTGGACATAAACATTGAAAAAAAGAATGAGGAATTGATATTTCTTTGTATTCAATTTTTTGTAAAGTGCTATTGGCTATAAAATAAAAACAAGGTTTCCCAGAGCATGATGTTTTTTCTCATTTAAAAAATGGTGATAGGTATGACCTAATTTAATCTTGTTACGTGACATGTTCTACAAGTTTAGACTTGCTTTAAGACTGGCTATGACATCACACATAGCTCACCTGACCTAACGTAACATATCATAGCCCAACCTAACCCCATGTGTTGGCTTATGTATTGGCTTTTGTGTTGGCTTTTGTTTTGGCTTATGTGTTGGCTTATATATTGGCTTTTGTATTGGCTTATTTGACAAGTTATTTTTGTCATTGTATTTAGATAATTTTTATTGGTCTTGGACAGTATCTCAAAGACTGGGAATATTTAAAGACTTAACCACAACTCATCTAACATAACCTAACTCAACCTTGTCACGTGACATGTTCTACAAGTTTAGACTTGTTTTAAGACTGGCTATGACGTCACACATAGCTCACCTAACCTAATGTAACATATCAGAACCCACCTAACCTAACCCCATGTGTTTGCTTTTGTATTGGCTTATGTATTGGCTTTTTGTATTGGCTTTTGTGTTGGCTTTTGTTTTTGTTTAGGTATTGGCTTTTATATTGGCTTATATATCAGCGTTTGTTTTGGCTTATTTGAAAAGTTATTTTTGTCAATGTATTTAGTAGATTTTTTATTGATCTTGGAAAGTATCTCAAGGACTGGGAATATTTAAAGACTTAATCTCAACTCATCTAACATAACCTAACTCAACCTTGTCACGTGACATGTTCTACAAGTTTAGACTTGCTTTAAGACTGGCTATGACGTCACACATAACTCACCTAACCTAAAGTAATATATCATAACCTAACCTAACCACATGTGTTGGCTTTTGTATTGGCTTTTGTGTTGGCATTTGTATTGGCTTATGTATTGGCTTTTGTGTTGGCTTATATATCGGCTTTTGTATTGGCTTGTCTGTTTACTATGACTCGGCGGTCATTCTCGCAATTGTTTTTTCAATCATTATGGTCATGCTTTCACTAACCATAAACAAACCACTCGCATAAGCCGCTGCGATTCATGATTCATGAAATATCAACGAATGCATTGTCAAGCCTGGCCACCGCATAAGCCTCTACAATCCATGGTTCATGAAATAGCGCATACCTACACGTGCAAGATACTTTTTACTGACGCATCGATTTACAATCTTGCACCTGTTGTCAAGTCAAGTCAGGTCAGTACATTCCAATATGCTCAAATAACATTCACATCCTGTCAGTCTGCTCTCCAACAAGTTTGTTTTTTCTACTCGCTTCAGTCAACATATAACCAAGTTCTGTTTGCCCTTCATCTGATCATAGAATTATCATTTGTCATGTAACCCATCATCGTTTACACGTTAAAGATCCCCTTCATAAGTAAAATATCGGAAAAACGTACCCTCGCTCTGTCATAAACCGACCCGTCAAATATTGGAAAACGAACCCTCGGCCTGTCCTAATCCGACCCGTCGAAATATCATCTGATCATAGAATTATCATTTGTCATGTAACCCATCATCGTTTACACGTTTAAGATCCCCTTCGTAAGTAAAATATCGAAAAAACGAACCTTCGCTCTGTCATAAACCGACCCGTCGAAATATCGGAAAACGAACCCTCGGCCTGTCCTGAACCGACCCGTCGAAATATCATCTGATCATAGAATTATCATTTGTCATGTAACCCATCATCGTTTACACCTTAAAGATCCCCTTCGTGAGTAAAATATCGGAGAAAACGAACACTCGCTCTGTCATAAACCGACCCGTCAAAATATCGAAAAATGAACCCTCGGCCTGTCCTAAACCGACCCGTCGAAATATCATCTGATCATAGAATTATCATTTGTCATGTAACCCATCATCGTTTACACGTTAAAGATACCCTTCGTGAGTACAATATCGAAAAAAACGAACCCTCGCTCTGTCATAATCCGTCCCGTCAAAATATCTGCAAACAAACCCTCAGCCTGTCCTAAACCGAGCCGTCGAAATATCGATTGTTCTATTAAGCACAGTCATCATAACCAGTATTAGCCTTGTTAAAACTCACGTCCAGCGGTATCGTCTCTCTCTCTCTATTTCCGAATTTCTCTACCTGAAAAACTAATACAGTATAGCACATTATTCAAACATGCCCATTCAGTTGGGCTTAGCTAGAAACCGCACGGACAGGCACAAATTGAAAATTAATGCACTTCGCATATAATTTACTATTCACTTCGCCAAGCTACACTTTGATGCAAATCCTGGCCATGGAAGCTAGTATATGCATAGCAAAGACATCGTAAAGAAGAGGCCAACAGTTAGGCATTCAAATATTGTAACAGAAAATGTGTTAAACTGTTTCTAAATGTCTGCCATTTGGCTGAAGTATTTAACATACAAATGTGTAATTAAGGGCATATAACAATAGCAGCCGGGAGATGCTGCAACATGCGAGCCCAACGATACAAATCTATTGAGAGCAGCGGGCACGCGACCCCACCAGACATGCTGCACATCACATGGCAATGTTGTACCCGTAGGTATATCATTCATGCAACTGGGTATTCTGAAGTTCACACCTTATAGTTTCTTGTAAATAAACTCCAGTCCTCGTGTTTTTCGCTCAGCAAAGATATCAATTATGCATTCTTGGAAGATGTCATCCCTGGAAAGAGTTCACCAACCTCTTCTCAATAGCCAGACTACTCAAATTGCTCAGTCTAGAATCTGACATGGAGTTCCTTAATGTCTTTACTCTCTTCAATGCACTCATACTTCGTTCACTCGAAGCAGTAGAAACATAAAATGTAAGAATCTGTCTTATGAGCCGCACTGTTTCTTGATATATTTTTTCTAGGCCGTCGTTCAAAAAATATTCTCTTCAGAGGAGAACGAAGGAAATGGTCTTGATTTTAAATATACTATTAACAACGAGCATGCACGCGCTGAGATATCGCCCGCCTCATAAATGCACTGCATGGAGCCTAGGCTCTCTCCTGACGCATTCAGCTATCGACCTTCCGCTTGGCGCATGCGCAATTACCTTCTCTACCCACAGGGACTTGAGCCTGTTTCAAAGGAGAATCACTGGCTGCTCAGTCCCACACGGAGAAGCTGGGGTCAATCCCACCGTGGCTACAGGAGAATAATACCGAAAACTAGAGATTTAATTTGCCTATGTCAATGAAAAATAGGAAAATTTCAATGTGCATATTCCTTGAGAATGAAATGGGTATTCTAAGGTGCATTCCCCTCCAGCTTCGCCACTGAGGTATATCTCTAGATCAGAGCATCATAGCCAGCTAGCAAGATTTATTACCGTACTAATGTATACGTCAATACTGAAAGATGAAACAAAAAAGTCTCTTCGTTGATCAATGTGACCTCTAGACAAATTCAGATGAAACATCTAACGGAGTCGATAAAACAAATCTACAAATTCAATTCTTTTGAATACGCTTACCAACACAAAAATGACTACATGCATTATGATAGTTATCTTTCGTACTTTTCAGCTATTAGGCCTATATTCCGTAATTTAATAAAGAACTTTAACAGTAATGTAGAAAGTATGGTATAAAAATTAGTACTTCAAAACCAAAGGTCATGTCGGCAGGGAAGAAACACAAGAAAAAGGAAATAGAGGGGAGGTGTGGAAAAGCCATTGCAGTAAGTTCTCGGTTGCGATCTGCTGTAGTCTGCAAGAAATAGGCTACGTTACTGTAGCGAAGGAGCTCGCTCTACATCGCTCAGTGTTCAAACCGACCTTGCTGTATTGAAGTAGTAATAATAATATCGTAAGGTCTCGGGTGCCGGGTGCAAGCTTTGTTATTTGACACCCATAGGGCAGCTTGCATGTCGAATTTCGTTGTTCCTTGAAGCACTATGCAAGTCAAGGAAGTTAGATATATCTAAGTTCCTTGACACTATAGCGCTTTCTAGTAGAGAAATGAGGAACTTTGTGTTGGCGGAAAATCCCGAGATTAATTTTGCCATTATGAACACGGCTACTGAATTCAAATGGGCTCTTTAACATGCCAACATCGTATGACATGCATGTCGTGATTTTTGCCGCCTTTCAAAAATCGCTTACCACGGCCAGGAGTGAACTTGCAAGCTTGGTGTTAGTAATCCGACACGATAACCACTCACCCACCGTGGCAAACGTATTGAAGTGAGAGCTGATACATAAGCTAGAGGTAACTGATATGAGGGTAGCAGAGGAGCAATGACAAGAGGGTACTCGTAATGAAGAGATAAAAGCTGTGAGAAATGAATAATGCTAGATGAAGCCAACTCTGATGGTTTGCGAATGAACTCGTGTACAAAGTGTAGGCCTAGGAGGCGATGTGTGGATTCATTGTTAACTATTTCAATGTGAGAGGTGTAGAATCAGAGGAGACCACAGTGGCAACTGCGAATAGGGGATCATGGAGGTGACTCGTTCGCAAACAGAGGTTTGCAGACTAGACTGGACACCGAAAGGGAAAACTGTTCCCTAAGAAAATGAATCAACGAATATAATAAATTTTGATATTTAAAACATACCGAAATCCTTAATTCAATGCTATTACGATATGTGCTCAATGAATGGTAATGCTATTAACAGGTATCTATGACGTGCCAGTAAATCTCTTGACACGGCTCCCTCTCATTAGCACCAGGATTCCACCCTGCAACCTTGGGTTCAGCGGGCGAGAACGTTACCGCTGAGCCACGCAGCCAGTCAGCAATGGCACTCACACCACAGTAACCGATGCCAAAAGTTCAACCTGAAACTGTGCGGAGAGATGTCAGAAGAGAAGGGTATAATGGCAGAGTAGGTACGAAGAAACCCATGGTAAATGAGAGAAATAGAAAGAAAAGATTGTACTTTGCGAATCAGCACATAAATAAAACTGTCGGTTGGTGGGACAAAGTAATTTTTGTAGATGAAAGCCAAGTGCAGATGTTCTCTTCAAACAGAAGAACTATGGTTTGGATAAAACCCAATGATGAGCTTCAATCGAAGAATCTGCAACCCACAGTTAAGCACGGAGGCGGAGGTGTCATGATTTAGGGCACCATGTCTTCAAAACATAAATGGGATATTGTGCGACTATACACTCTGTATAACTGCCCTAAAGTTTCGGATACACCTTCTCGGAGTCCAGACTTATACCCTATTGAAAATCTATGGAATGAACTGAAGAGAAAAGTAATACAAACGCCAGTGACATCAAGTCAAGCTTTAATGGATAGAATAATGGAAGAATGGCAATTAAGTCCAGAGTACAAGAGAAAACTCGTTCACAGCATGTCTACACGCTTGGAGCAGGTGATAAAGCAAAAGGGACTTGATACAAAGTATTGAAATGTACTGTGGTGTATTTGATTCACATCTCACCCGAAAACATTTGTGGCTGCGATATTGGGCATGTTTATTGCTTATGTTGTTTTTGTTAAGTTTTCAAGTACGAAAATACTGTTCTGTTATTTAATACATGTTTCCCAATGTAATGCATGCCAAGATTCTTCCTAAATTCTGTTTTTCTGTTAATAAAGGTCTACAAAAATCACAAAATTACATTTGTGATTCACTATTAAATCGGTTGGTTGGTTCTTAAGTTTAGGGGCTGCGACAACGCGGTCATGTAGCCCCGTGTACTTTGGGTGTGTGTAGAATCTGTCCGATAACCGGTGTTAATTGTGATTACTGTATTAGCGTGTGTTATCTGTTTTTTAATTTAAGTACATACTGCAACTTAGAATTTTTCAAATAGTTCCTAATTTTGCCGCCAAGCGCCACCGTCAACGACTACTAGCCCAAGTTCAGAACTTAGCTACTAGACGACACCGCAGTCGGCTCTTGGCAACGAACGTAGAAACCTAAGAGCGTTGTTTATATTCTTAACCTATCCAATTTAGCTTCACACAGGTATAATTAGTGGAAGGTTCTTTAACATGCCATAAATCTATGACATGGGACCGCCGGCTATACTTCCCCTCCGAAGGAAGGCATACTGAGGGATTTTTAACGCTCTTAAAAAATCCGACGGCTTCGGCCGGGTTTGAACCCGCTATCTTGGGCATAGAAGCTCAGCATGCTAACAACTACGCCACCGAAGGCGCTGTTAAATCCATCGGCACATGTCGGTCTTATTGATCGGGAGTCTTGATTCGCAACAACACTTTAATTCAAAATATTACCAACTTCTGTTCTCAAAGATCACATAAAACTGAGTTAGCCACAGTTAGTTGAGGTTTTAAGGGGCGAAACAGCGAGGTCATCTGACCCATGTGTTAGCCACAACACGTCAACAGGACCCCTGAACATTTGGCGAGGACACTGTATCAGTTCATGAATTCGTCTGAAAGCGTTTTTCTGTTGTTCTTTTTACGCAAATAACTTCAAAAATGCCTCCAAAAATACTCCAAAATACTTTAAAAAACGTATTAAGGCTACGTTATAGCCCAGTCAATAAAGGTAAAAATATACACTTTGTCGCAACTAATTAGAGGAAAGCTGAATTTTTGCAGGATGTTAGTATACAAAGTAAATAGCCAAAAATTACAAAGTCCCGACCCCCACCCCTCTTGCTTTCCCCCCCACCCCCTCCCATACCTTGCTAGAGAAGTACTATGGTTAAATGCTTACAGCTCGAAAACTAATAAAGCTACAGACGTGATTGTTTTTTATTTTACTCCTTACAATATTTTTAACAATTTATTTAAGAATAAATTTTTATGTAGACAACATATTATCGCCATAATACATTAATATATGCAGAAAACTGTCATTGCAAAAAACAAAAAGTAATTTATACTAATTATAACTATTTACCCTTAAGTCGTAGGAAAAATATGTTCGAATAAAATGTTTAGCTACTGTTATTATCTTTAACGTTATGGGTCTACAAAAGATATTTGATAACATGATGGCTTCACAGAGCGATGAACAGTAGCGGACACCGCGCCTCCCGCCGGGCAGCCGCGTATAGCGTGGTGAGATGACTCGGCCGCTTGGCTGTCTGCATGAGTCAGACTGCACGTTGCAACTTGTTTGTTTACTGCCTTCTTATCTCTACTACGCTGCTTATTGAGTCATTTTCGTTATTAGTGGGCCTTGCCTGTTTAGTGTTCGGTTAACCATGGCATTGTGCTGTTCGTTGCATTTTGTGTTTCGTGATAGTTTTACTTTTTGTAAAGAAATACAAGTTGTTGTGTTGTGCCAAGTGCAGTGAAATGCTGATAGTTTTGCTATTGTTATGTATTGTTGAGCGAGATAAGCAAGATAAAAGGTAACCCTTAAAAATAGTAAAAACTTGTTAAATCTGAACTGTTACCCACAAACTTTACAGCTAGGCGCTCTTTATTATCAACAGTTTTCAATAATGACTGATTTTACCAATATATGCGTAATATGTAATGAGGAAGTGAAAGATGCCGGGGTAACAGTCACTAAAGGTATAAACACTTTAATAAAATGTAGTATTGAGAGAAAAGACGAAATCCATAGATTACTTGTTAACGTCGATGTAATAAAAGTACATACTGTATGCAGGCAAAATTATACCAGACCTAGCAATATTAAAGCAGCATTAAAAGCTCAAAATTCGGAATCTTCCACCTCGCAGCGCCATCTCAGAGAATTAGACACCAAATTTGATTTCAAGCATGACTGTTTGTTATGTGAAAAAAATGCTGTGATTGACCCAAAACTTCCTTCTCAATACCGAACCCAAATTCATTAGGTTTCAACAATTGAAACTCTCCTTAATGTTTGTGATAATAGGAATGATGATTGGGCCTGTAAAGTTAAGTCCAGGCTTTTAGATGTGATTGATTTAGTTGCGGCCGAAGCCCGGGCAATGTTATAAGGACTTTTGTAAACCTAAACCTCATGAACAAAAGGTAGGACGTCCATTATTAGCCGAGTCTGTAGATAAATTTAATTTGCTTACTAATTACCTTGAGAACGACAATGAGTGCCAGTATTCTCTACAAGAATTAAGAGAGATAGTAGTGGAGTTATGTGGTTCTGATATAGACTATAGTGATTATTATCTCAAGTCAAAACTTGTAGATTTTTCCAAATATCGGCTAGTTTTACATAATTTATCTGGAAAGAGAAGTATTTTATGTATGTCACATACTAGTCACAAGGTATTAGATTCGTGGTACAAAAACAGAGAAACAACTACTGAAGACGAACGTAAAAGAATTGTTAGAACAGCAGCAGAAATCGTTAGGGAAGGTACACAAAAAATGAATTATGACTGTGGAAAATACGCAAGTGAAACGGAAGTGAGTACTGTATCAAATGATTTGATTCCTGAAACATTGGCACTACAGCGGAAGGATATGGTTACAATACAGGCAAGTTTCAAGTCAATCAAAGTGAGATCTAAAGAAGTTTCAATTAACTCCCAGCAAATATTCAATCGAATTTAATGCATCTGTGACAGCTCCGTTAAGTTGAAATCTTATTTTGAGTTCGAATTAGCATCTCACCCACCGTCACTATTTGACGAGGCATCAATACGTAAAGGTATGAAAGCATCGTTTATGAAATTATTTGAAGATGGAATTGTTGAAGAAAGCTTCAAGGCAAATGAAGATGTTTTTGTGATGGATGGTGGATATTTGTTACATGCTGTGGTTTGGAGAAAAAACAGCACTTTTAAGGAAATAATAGATTCTTATTTAAGCTCTATACTTTGTAAATACGGAAATAAAGTTACAGTGGTATTCGACGGTTATCCCAACTTTCCAACCACAAAACAGCAAGAACAAGAGAGAAGAGCATCAAAGAAATCTTCTCACACAATTTTTGTTGATGAAAATACAGTTTGCACAACACAACAAGCAGACTTTCTAGCAAACCCTCATAACAAAAAGAGGTTGATAGAAGCAATTACACCACGTTGTGTGATTGAGGATATTAAAGTTTTTTCTGCGGAAGGTGACGCTGACACTGTCATTGTCGACCAGGCAATTAAATATGTGCAAACTAATAATACTACAGTTGTTGTCGTGGGAACTGATACAGATCCCTTGGTTTTACTCGTAGCATTAGCTCCCCAGCAAGACGCCAAACTTTTCTTTTTAAAGCCTTCGTCGTCAATGTCCAAACTGTATTCTGTCGATTTTCTTATAAATCAACATGTCAAGCAGCAAACTTTACTGCTTTTTTTTCTCATTCAATGACTGGTTGTGATACGACGTCTGCTTTCTATGGGCTAGGGAAGTAAAAAGCAGCCGACGTGATACGTAAATCAACTGAAGCTAGATCTCAGGCTGAGCTTTTCACAAAACAAGACATTACAAAAGATATCCTTCTAGAAAGTGGAGAACAGTTTATCCTAAGCATGTACAACTTATCAAAGTTCAAAACCCTCAATGAAGCCAGGTACTTTAAGTTCAAGCAATTAACCGCAAAAATGTCTCTCAAGTCTAGTTTTGATTTAGCAAAACTTCCACCAACTTCAGCTGCTGCTCATCAACATATTTTGAGGGTTTACCACCAGATTCAAACTTGGTTAGGTTGTAAAATTCCGGCAGAAGAATGAGGTTGGCAGTATACATCAAATAACAGACTGATACCTAAGCCCATGACGAATCCTGCTGCTCCAAGTGAACTTCTTCTACTGATAACTTGTAATTGCAAAACATTGTGTGTTACAAACTGTAGTTGTCGTAAAGCTGGGTTCGATTGCACATCTATGTGTGTGAACTGCAGTGGAATGTATTGTAAAAATTCTTCAGACCAAACCGATGAAACATTAGAAAATGACCCTTTATACTAAAAAAAGGAAAAACATAAACGTTGTTTATTATTAGGCCGTGTTAGTTGTGCAGGAATTCATAAGTTATCAAAAATACTATACAATGAAACTTTATTATTTGTCAGCTATAAAAGTGTACTAAGTACAGGATTTTGGTAATGAAAAGTTGAAGTTAAAGTTTTTATATTTCATCATCATAAACTCAATGACTATTCAAGATTAAGGATATGAGTACATACAGCGGTGCCCTTTAGCATCGAGTGACAACGGCGCGGCGCTGCTTCGTCTGGCGCGGCGACGCGGTGGCCATTACTGTTCATAGCTCTCTTTGAAGCCATCATTTGAACGGTAAGCATTATAGTAGACACATATTTTTAAAGCTAATTAAATTGTCTATAAGTTTTGTGCAAAACATTTCATTGTATGACGGAAGGATAAAAAGGTAGAATAGGTTGAAGTTACTTTTTGTGTTTTGTAGTGGCAGTTTTTTTGCATATATTGGAGTATTACGGTGAAATTACGCTATCTACATAAAAAGTTTATATGACATAATTTGTTTAGAATAATGTTAGGCGTAAGATTATTAAAAAATCGCGTTTGTAACTTCATTAGTTCTTTAACTGTAAGCATTAAACCAGAGTACTCCTCTTATAAGGTTGGGGAGGGGGTGGGGGTGGAAGCAAGGGGGGTGGGTGTCGGGACTTTGTGTTTTTTTACTTTATACTTTATATACTAACATCCTGAAAAAAATCAGCTTTCCTCTAATTAGTTGCGACACTAAACCTTGATTGACTGGGCTATTAGTAAATAGCCACCGATCTCACGGATTCAGACTGGACTGTGACTTGTGCAATGTTAGTGGCTCGCAGGCATGCACAGGGGAGGAGGCCTCAGCGTCACAATAGCGACCAGTGTCGCACGCAAGCAAATATACGACAGGAAACCTTACCTCTACAGTGGTCCGCAGTTCGAGTTTCTTGACATCACATTCCTCAACATGCACGATAGAATTCAACAACAAATGAGCTCACGATGAATGAAGAAGATTAAAACCATAAAGGCATTACAGTAATGGCACGACACGGTAATTACACTACTTTGTTCAGATGTGCGAAAGATTACTCTGTGACAGAGCATGTTTTATATGCCATATATCTATGTCTGGGCCTGCACGACATAAGCTTGCTTCAGACTACACACATCAAAAAAAGTTTTGCATCACCTCGGTTCCAAGAGTTCCGGAACCTTTAAATACAAAGGGAATAGAGATCAACACAAACAACATTTCAGCTCGTTTTATTGCTCATGAGACCCACACATTGCATGTTGTACCATCATACAGCTAGACTTTCAGCATTTGTGGTCCAGATTGCAGTACACACCACTACCTCTAATACCCAGTAGCACGTCCTCTTGCATTGATGCATGCCTGTATTCGTCGTGGCATACTATCCACAAGTTCATCAAGACACTGTTGGTCCAAATTGTCCCACTCCTCAACGACAATTCGGCGTAAATCTCTCAGAGTGGTTGGTGGGTCAAGACGTCCATAAACAGCCCTTTTCAACATATCCCAGGCATGTTCGATAGGGTTCATGTCTGGCGAACATGCTGGCCACTGTAGTCGAGCGATGTCGTTATCTTGAAGGAACGCATTCACAAGATGTGCACGATGAGGTCGGGAATTGTCGTCCATGAAGACAAATGCCTCTCCAATATTCTGCCGATATGGTTGCACTATGGGTCGGAGGATGTCATTCAGGTATCGTAAAGCCGTTTCGGAGCCTTCCATGACCACCAGTGGCGTACGTCGGCCCCACATAATGCCACCCCAAAACATCAGGGAACCACCACCTTGCTGCACTCGCTGGACAGTGTGTCTAAGACGTTCAGCCTGACCAGGGTGCCTCCAAACACGTCTCCGACGATTGTCTGGTTGAAGGCATATGCGACACTCATCGGTGAAGAGAACGTGATGCCAATTCCGTGGGGTCCATTCAGCATGTTGTTGGGCCCATCTGTACCGCGCTGCATGGTGTCGGGGTTGCAAAGCTGGACCTCGCCATGGACGTCGGGAGTGAAGTTGCGCATCATGCAGCCTATTGCGCACAGTTTGAGTTGAAACACGACGTCCTGTGGCTGAACGAAACGCATTATTCAACATGGTGGCATTGCTGTCAGGGTTCCTCCGAGCGGCAATCCGTAAGTAGCGGTCATCCACTACAGTAGTAGCCCTTGGGCGGCCTGAGCGAGGCCTGTCATCGACAGTTCCTGTATCTCTGTACCTCCTCCATGTCCGAACAACATCGCTTTGGTTCACTCTGAGACGCCTGGAAACTTCCCTTGTTGAGAGCCCTTCTTGACACAAAGTAACAATGCGGACGCGATCGAACTGCGGTATTGACCTTCTAGGCATGGTAGAACTACAGACAACATGAGCAGCGTACCTTCGTCCTGGTGGAATGACTGGAACTGATCGGCTGTCGTACCCCCTCCGTCTAATAGGCCCTGCTCATGCATGGTTGTTTACATCTTTGAGCAGTTTTAGTGACATCTATGAACAGTCAAAGGGACTGTATCTTGGATACAATATACACAGTCAACGTCTATATGCCGGAGATCTGGGAACCGAGGTGATGCAAAACTTTTTTTTATGTGTGTAAGTAAAGGCACAGGGTAGGCTATACGAATAATGGAGAACAAAGACGTCAGAAATGAATACACACATTTCTAGGATTGGAACGTAAACTCTCACTCGTAATGTTCCTCCCCAAGTACATTGGCAGCAGACAAGCGACTGCAGAAGTACAGTACGGTACTCAATGACAACATGTTTCCTATCCTTCTAACATTCTCTGATGTCCGCGTTCAACATTGCTTTGTTCGCTCTCTACAACATATCCTTAATGAACGTTTTTCAGTGACTCTGGTCAAATCATATACGTTTAATAACTTATACTAAAATAAATTCACAAAATCAGAAAATAAAATAAATTGCCTTCATTTCCCCACCCAATCCCCAAATAAAAGAATGAAGGCAATGGTAAAAACCATCTGCACTCAACACCAAGTTAAATCTTACTCTGAAACAAGAAATACACATTCTCTACAGACACATCAACCTAGTTGCGAACGATTAAAACATCATCAGTTATTATAATACTCTACACCTTACCAAGATCCTGGCCCGCAAATGCACGGTGCTTATAAATCACGAGCGGTGCCATTGTACTGCAGAATAGCAAAAAAATCTGCTCTTTTAAAACATTGTAACTGATACGTCGTCCCTAGCAGAATAATAGACTGTTGGTTCACTGTAGATTCAGGACCTCCAAAGTAGTCATTTGAAAGAACAGCCACAAAAGATGATGTAGATTTATATAGGGGTTTGCGACATCGTGCTCATATAGCCCCGTGTACTTTGGGTGTGTGTAAAATTTGTCTTATAACCGGTGTTAATTGTCATTACTGTATTAGTGTGTGTTATCTGTGATTCAGGTAGATGGACTGCAGACGATTAATGTTTTCAAGTAGTTCCTACTTTTGCTACCAAATGCTGCCTTCCACGACACCAAGCTGCGGACGTGGCTACTAAATGCCAACGCAGTCAGCACCTGGCGACGAACGTTGGAACCAATATAGCGTTATCAAACTAACCTACATATTTTAGCTTCCACAAATGTAGTTAGTGGAAGGTTCTTTTTCATGCCATAAATTTATGACATCGGACCGCCAGCTTTACTTCCCCTCCGAAGGAAGGCATACTGCGGGATTTTTAACGCTCTTAAAAAAATCCGACGACTTCGCCGGGTTTGAACCCGCGATCTTGGGCATGCTACCAACTACGCCACCGAAGCCGCTAGGCTTAAACTAAAAACATTTGGACGAAAGCCATAAGCTACTCCATAAGAATGAAAATGTTTTGAGAGCAGGAGATCTAATGTGGGCGTGTACTCCAAATATACGCAGACACTTTAGACACATTCCTTTGCTACACTAGACTGTAGCCCACTCCAGTCTTTTTGGTTGCTAAGAAAAACAATATTCTATGTACAATTCAATTTCGAGAAGCAGGATTTTAGAAGGCCTGCTGTGACAAACGCTAATGCAGTCCCCATCGTAGTGATCTTTATGCTACTGTCGCCAAAACAAGAGCGCATTGTAAAGTGTCCATCCAAGCCTGACAACATGCAGAGCAGCCCCCCTCAAGACTTAACACCAAGTTTATATCGTATGCCACGTTAAGTTATTGAATTGAGAATGACGAAGAATGACGGGCTCAGAACGTGGAACGCCAATTGGAATCAGAAAGATTGCTCTGGTCTGCGAGACGCCAGAGCGGTGGAATTTCGTCTAGGATGGGTTCATAAACGTCCAACATCAATTGTTGTTCAGCAATCAGTGTGACCAAAAGAAGAGTCTTGTATAAAGGTGTAGAATCCACTGCAATGCACGTTTTAGAGTTGGTTGATTGGTTCCCCAGTTTAGGGGCTGGGACAATGCGGTCATGTAGCCCCTGTACTTTGGGTGTGTGTAAAATCTGTCTGATAACCGGTGTTAATTGTGATGACTGTATTAAAGTATGTTATCTGTTTTAATAATTCAATTAAGGACTGCCGACAATTAATTTTCAAGTAGTTCCTACTTTCGCTACCAAACGCCACCGTCAACGACCAACTAGTTCTGAACTTGGTTACTAGATGCCACCACAGTCAGCTCCTGGCGACGAACGTTGCAACCTAAGAGCGTTAGTCAAATCTAACCTATAAATTAGCTTCGCACTAGTGTAATTAGTGGAAGGTTCTTTTACATGCCATAAATCTATGACATGGGACCGCCGCCTTTACTTTCCCTCCGAAGGAAGGCATACTGAAGAGTTACTGGTGTACAACACAATGTGCTAGTAAAATAGTAGGCCAACATTGGAAAAGTTTTGATATTGGCAAGCCATGAAACAGATTTCCACAGTTTCTGTACGCCGCAGAGACCCCCTTGATGAACAGAAAAGGCACCCAAGCCGAAATACGTATCCTCAGGAAAATTCATGGCCCGAGATTGCTCCCAGATGGAACCTACTGTTTGAAACCTGTATCAACAGTTAGAATCAGCCAATACCAGTATGCGACGTAGGAGTCTAAAGTTCTATGGGCACCTACAACGAATGAACAGCAACAGGCTTACCAAGAAGATCTTCTCCTTGGTTAAAAGCTACAAGACAGGAAGCCTGTGGCTTAACGAAGTTCTAAAGGACTTGGATTCGGCTGGAATTGCTGACCTTGATGTAGAAGATCGTTCTAAATTTTGTGCTATGGTAGAATCTTGGACCCCACCACCTAGAGTCCCAAAATGTCGGAAGGCCCTTTCGCAGGAGAGAAAGGAGAAATTATCAGCAGGGCTCAAGAGATATTGGGAACGGAAAAGAGCATCGAAGAAGAACTAGTCATAAGCGCTCCGTAGTGGGCTTAAATCAATAATAATAATGAAACAGATGTGTGGTGCAAATGCGATATAATACAACAATCCTCACTGCTCGACAAGACTCGTGACATTCCTCATCCTTGTAGGCTTATGTATTTTTGACATATGAAGGTTTTAAGCTGTTAGTAGATGAAACGTAAGTGAATTAAACTGCGTCTATTTAGAAATCAAAGCCATGACTTGCTTTTACACCGTGGCTCTTGACCGCTGAGCTAATGGGGCACTGAAACAGTTTTTTGCTGTGTCTTTTGCGGAATTTCTATTACTCGGCCGTGTAAGCCATACTGTTGTTGTTTTAAGGGTCTGAGTACAAAGGCGGAGGTCGAGGGTCCCAGTTCCACAAGGGTCAGACAATTCCAATTCTTGGAATCCACTGTATTTTTGAACGTTTATTGCTACCAAGAGGCTGCGATGTGTACTACATACAGTACTGTAAATCGTACAGAATCAATACGCTAGTTTGACTATCTGCCCACCCCAAATTATTTTATAACGACTTCTGTCTAATTTTAAATAACATTTAGTACAACATAACTATCAGAGAACAATATATTTTCCCATTCAATAAGTTATTACGCAATAAATGAGTGAACTAGACCACCTCTTGGCTGTAACCCTTGAGGTCCGGGTTCGATCCCCAGCTCTGCCAAGAAATATGATTCTGGTCTAAGGGCTACTCAGCCTCGTGAAGCACAACTATTCCTATTGCTATTCGAGGCTGAGGCCGCCTCCTAACGCTGCTACAGGGCCCCGCGACGATATCCTGGAGTTTGTACACAATTGGTGACCTGGCACTGCCAGCACTACTTGTGCGCTGGCCTATCAATGTGACTATAAAATGATCTCGCAAGGACAACGCAGGTTGTTATCTGAATTACGAGTGCATTGCGATTGTTCGTCAACGACTTAATAGGCAATGACCAGTGACACATCGCATGCACCAATCACAGTACACGTATAAACAATTACATTAATTGACGTAACATCCATTTCACGATTTTTCTGCGAATAGGTACACCGATGTTCTTCCACGGCAAGTTCCACTGCGTACTGCGCTCACACACACAATCTTCTTAGAATTTACATAGTTTTCTTCTCTTTAATTCGAATTTCTATAGCTCGATTTTATTTTCATATCTCGAAGCTTCCCTGTCACTTAAACTTGTTCTGGCAGCACGGCGCAGCGATAACGTTCTCGCCTGCTGTGCCCAAGGGTGCGCAAATCACAGTACTCTGCCCAGATGTCCCTTCAATTTCCTCGAAATTCAGTAAATGCAACTTCAAAGTTTCTTAAAAGGACCAATTGTTCAGCTAGAGGCTTCTGGTTTTCACGAAATTGGTCGCAAATTTACCTCTCAATTTATCAAATAAACCAAAAATGAAATTTTTGCGAATTAGGTAAGAATTTTGTATCTATTTTATTGTTGATGACGCCTGTGAATTTGTACAATTTATTGTAATCGAACACGTCATGTGTAATGGTTTTAAATTGAACATTGTGAATTCTTCTGTTGCTTATTGACTGATGAAGGCTTGAGAGGAGCCAAAACATGTATCACAATCACAACTAGGAGTAAAGTCAGGATGTCGAACAAAACCAACTAACAGATCTCCCTGACAATTCCCTGATTTTTCCAGGACAATTCAGAAAATTCCCTGAGTAACAGTAGCCACCATAATAAATATATAAAACAGAGTTTGTGCTTAAAGAGCATTTGAAAAAGTGCTCCAACAACAAAGGGTAGCATGACAAAGTTGAAAAGAAAAAGAAAAGAAAAAACAACAACAGAAATAGATATATTTCTATATTTTGCAAATTTCTACATTTTTCATCCTGAAAAACTGGTTAGCCTAGTTATTGTTGTTTTGAGGGGCAGAACTACGAGGTCATCTGCCCCTATCCTGAAAAACTATCGGTACTTGCGAATATTGAAAGTAGCTCGTCAATAATAATGCTCTCAAAAATCATACAGTTACACATTTATATACAAATACACATGTAATTTGTGTGCTCTATCTTCCAAAGAATGAGAGCTTACTGATTTAACGTCAGTACAACAATTATCACCAGAATATACTTTTCCCCCCATCAACATTTAAATGCTTAATTTCCTATTATTCAAGGCTGGACCTTGTAAAACTAAAATTCCCTGAGTGTCATTAAAATACCCTGAGTATTCCCTGCTTTCCATGTTTTCCAGGAAAGTAGACACCCTGAAGGTAGAGGAGTAGTGGTTGAATAAGAACATTGTATTGTTAAGTGGACACTGTTTGCACAGATATCGCAATCAATACGGGATAAAGAATATATTATGGCTAGGGTCATAGATATACACACGAGTGTTTAGTCGTTGAAGGGCTTAGCGCTTAGCATGTTGGACCAACACGTATTGTAGACACTCCCCCTTCTCATTAGTGTGTTCCACACTTCTCTAACAAATGTGTATGTTACATAATAGTAGTCTCTTTGCATCCAATCTTGTGTGGACCGACTTAAGAGCAATTCTGTTCATTGATTTTACAGGCAACACACAAAGTTGGCTATAACACTTCAAAATTTCCATAATCTTGCTACTCAGTCCCACGGGTTCGGTGTCTACTTTCTTTCTCTCAACAACATATGTCCCTCGTGATTTAAAGGTATTTACAGATTCGTGGCTGCATAACTATTGCCTTAGAGAGAGAGCCAACTTCCTCTCAAAAGCGATAAACACTTGTATAAGGCCGAATCGTCGTGATGGTCGAGATGGCAGCGACACCACTACAGCTTGATACGCTAACTAATTTCCTGCAATACAATGTGGTAGAAGGTCTAACATCTAGAAAGATATAATCTTGTGAAATCATCATCACCATTTCATGTGTTAGTCCTAGAAGAACTGTTACGGTCTACACAAAAGATTTGAATTTTCACGCCATCTTTTCCTGGGGCGACCTAGAGATCTCTTCCCACCGGGGCAGTAATTGACGACTGCTTTAGGGATCCTGCTTCTGTCCATCCTGTTGAGGTGTCTTAGCCAATTTCTTTGGTATTCATGGATGTATTCCAATATAGGTCTGCTGTTAAGACCATTCAGCACATCTGTGTTTCGTTTGTGATCCCACTTAGTGACTCCTGCTGTTCGTCGCATATATTTCATTTCGGCGGTAGTTAGGCTATTCGTCTCTCATCGCATTTCCTCAGGGTCCACGATTCGCTACCATAGCAAAGTACTGGTCTTGCTAAGGTTTTGTAAAATCTTGTTCGGGTGTGTTTTTGAACTAATGATGGTCTAAAAACTTTATTGATTATTCCTAAACATCTGTTGAATTTAAAGATTTTCTCTGGTATGTCCATTTCTTCAAAGAAAGACAGTTTGTAACCAAGGTACTTAAAAATCGTTTACTATTTCCAAAATGTTATTATCCAAGCAGATCTTATTTCTTACTGGTTCCGTGCCACCGAATGCCATTATCTTAGCTTTCTCTAGAGATAATTCCATTGAGTAGTTTTCTGAGATTAGTTTCAGGTTATATATTGAGCGCTGTAAATCATCTTCTGAGGTGGCAACCAGCACTTAGTCGTCTGCAAATAACATTGCGTCCAGCTGTAGATTTCTGTTAATGCGGATGGAGCCATGTCTTGTTTCTCTAAATTCTCGTATAAGAGCATGTGAAATATGGTAGCAAAACAAGTAGACTGTTTTATTCTGCATGTACGCTTGCCAAGATCTTTCTTATCAAGTGTGTTTTTAGTTTTGAGTCACACTCATGCGCTATATAAAGATTCTTCAGACTCCAGTGTGAATTAATGGATATCTCCTGAACTAGAAGCCAGAGATCGGTACTTTCTGAAAGGATATGCATACGAACAAATTCACTGTACAGTACCGTAAGTTATTGTTGGTTGTTATTGCTTCTTAACTTAATTTAGACGGATCAAGATTTACTATAAAAGAATTTAGTAATGAACTTACGGACCAAAGGGTCCATAATATTGGAAACAACAGCAATCACCCAACCACAGCATTTACAGACGTGTAGCGGCTACCATCACGACTGTCGCCCCGGAGCTCCGGGTATGAAGGCTGGAACGTGGCACACTCAGCCTCGTGAGGCAAAACTGAGGAGAGTTCGATTTCTATCTCAGCCATCCTGGAAGTGATTTTCCGTGGTTCCCACCAGGAAGAACGAAACATGGATGATGGAGCAATTGCACATTTAACTTTTTTTAGAGTATGGCTTTTTAGTGCTGGGAGTGTCCAAGGACATGTTCGGCTCGCCCGAGTTTGTAGCTGCTTCTATGCTGAGCTACAAGTACCGTCGCTCGTGTGGAGTGTTGTCTGGGGAGGAAAGTGTGAATGTAAGGACGGGGAATTGTAAGGTAGCGGCTGTGGCCTATAGTTAAGGACCAACCCCGGCATTTGCCTGGAAGGAAGATGGGAAACCACAGAAGACCATCTTCAAGGTTGCCGGCGGGGGGGATTCGAACCTCCTGGCCTCCCGGATGTGAGCGACTGCCTGCAGCCACGCCGTAACGACCACGGCTAACTCACCCATTTGCACATTGCTAAGTGCAAACACAACGTATCAAATGCTACGGATATCAAACACTAAAAATATAGATAGGAGGTTTTGAAACTTCGGGATCGTTTGTTTCATTATGTCCAAGCCCCTAACCCCCACCCTAAATACGCCACTGCATGCACCCAAGCATACGGGGCTAAATGACCACGATGTCCAAAGCCCTCAAATGAGACATAACAACACTATAGACTAACGGAATAAGAACTCACGTAACATATACGGTACTGTGAGGGGTCGAGGTGGCACAGCGGTCAAGCGTGGACCGGGTTCGATTCCCGGTCAATGCATGTGAGATTTTTGAAGTTAAATGTCATGTCCTATGGTTCGGATTCCACGTAAAAAAGAGGTACTGTGGATCATGATCGCAAGATCTACGTAGAACTACAAGTTCCTTTAAGATATACAGTAAATATCCACCCGATGAACAGATCTGATGATGCTCGCGTGACGAACGAAACAGGTCATCCAATAAATTACTGTACGCACCCCGCCCCCATTTGTTCGAGAAGGGCTTTGAGGTATTAGGGTGTTAACATAATTATTGTTCCCTGCCAAATCTAATTGGATATCGTGCAATTCGTGTTGACCGTTTGAAAAGCATTTATGTTAATCGCCAAGTTCTTTGTGACATACTGAATTTCCAAAAAGGCAGATGCGAGGGTCGGACAATCCGACCTCAACCTTTAATTCCTTCTTCATGTTTCTTTGAGTCTTCTGTCTCTTGACTGGTTTGATGCAGGCCCGCCATGCCTCCCTGTCCTTAGCTAATTGTTTCATTTCTACATAGCTACCACAACCTACATCCGAGGCAATCTGTTTTAACATATTATAACCTTGGTCTACCCCTAGATTTCTTGTCCTCGACCCTTCCTTCCATAACAAACTTTGCTATTCCTGGGTGTCTTAGTGTGTGTCCTACCAACCTATCTCTTCTCTTCATTAGCAGAAGCCAGTAACATCTCTCCTCTCCCACTCGTCTTAATACCTCTTCATTTGTTATCCTATCTACCCATCTGATCTTCATCATTCTCCTGTAACACCACATTTCAAACGCTTCAATTCTCCTCTTTTCTGCTACACCAATACTAGTCCAAGTTTCACTTCCATAGAGCGCCACGCTCCAGACAAAGGCTTTCAAAAATGGCTTCCTAATACCTAAATCTATATTCGATGTCAACATATTCCTTTTCTGTATAAATGCTTTCCTTGCCTGTGCTAACCTACTTTTTATATCCTCTTTGCTTCGTCCATCACTGGTTATTTTAATTCGTAAGTATTACCCTTTCACGAATTGATTGCCGGCGGTCGAGATCGGAACTATTCTCTGTTTACTTGTGTCACACGTCAGCCTGCTTCGTTGACAGGTACCGCGCGCAATGTTGCTTGACTTATGCGCAGACTGCACTGTGTCATCCTGCTACAATATTCAACAAATGATGGCGCAGCCACACTCAGCGGTAATCAAATCTTAAATGGGTAATAACAGAAGTTTCCTACTTCCATTAGTTTCTCACCTGCCAATTTGATGTCCATAGAGATTTCTGATTTATTTCGGCTGCATTCCAATATTTTTGTTTTACATTTATTAATTTTCATCATGAATTCTTTCTTCATGTACGGTAATCGAAAAGAGTCGATCGTGGAACGTGAAGCTCCGCAGACCGTTCGCGAATGGATTTTACGGGAAGCGCTGTCTTCTGGCACATCCTGGTCGATCTTACACACTTCCTGTCATAAACATCTTTCTTTCCCTTGTCGGCGGTGGCTTATTAAACTCTTCCCGTAAGTGTTCTTGTATCCATACACTGGGGACTAAACTCACAGAAGCTAAGGTCACGCCAACAAAGGGGACAGCAGTAATAAGAACTTCCCAGTCGCAGTATTACCAGTAGGCGAGGCCAATAAACTTACACCATATAATTTAAAATCCGTGTCTCACAATTTGCATTTTCCCATTCCGTTGTACACTTCACCACAAGATGGGGAGGGATAAAAAAGAGCCTGTATCGCTCGCTCGGACGATGTAGTTATTATCGAGAACTGTCATGGCGTCTGGTCACGCAACGAGAGAGCGTTTAATGGAACAGTTCGAGAGGAGGGGAAACCCCACGTCACACAGCTTTCTCTTCAGAGGGACAGGTCACTAAATGTAGCGGATTTGAGACGACATTTAGAAGAGACACTACGGACTATTCAGGAAATGTTACCGGCTTTTCAAAATGCCAGTGCGTTTTACACGACATACGAACATAAACAAAAATGTACACTTCGTCCACATACAGTAAATCATAGTTGCGAGCCTCGAAAATTAAGCGGCAATTTTTTTCTTTTTGCAGAAGATGATGATGATGATAATTGTTGTTTTAAGGGGCCTAACATCTAGGTTATCGGCCACTACTGGTCTAGGTGATAGCGAACGTGACAAGGAAATGGAAACCAGAACGAAAAGTGAGACTGAAAATACTTACAAAATGTAACTCAGATTGAAATGACTCACAAAATGGAGAGTGGTAAAAGTTACAAAAGGGAATTTAGAAGTAGAATACTCAGAAAACGAACACATTGAAAAATACGTACAAAATGCAGTTTAGGTTCAATACGTACAAAATGCAATTGAAATTCAAACTACTTACAAAATGCAATTGAAATTCAAACTACTTACAAAATGCAATTGAAATTCAAAATACTTACAAAATGCAATTGAGGTTCAAAATACGTACAAAATGCAATTGAGGTTCAAAATACTTACAAATTGTCATTTAGATTCAAAATACCCACAAAATGCAATTGAGAATCAAAATACTTACAAAACACTGTTGTACCCCTAGGGTACGCCACCATCATCCTCTAACACTAACACCCCCGGAAAACCAAATGCCACATACCGACTTCAAGATCCAACCAATACATCTACAAAATTATACATCTACACAAATTATTGCCTCATTGAAATCAGGTAGCCTCGTGTCCAAGCCCAACGACCCACGGGAGGGCTATGGCATGGGAGAAATGTGCGAATTCTGCAAACGCAGCGCGACGCTTCTATAAAAACTCCAGGAGGTCATGCCTCCGGATCAGTCTGTCTCAGTGTTACCTGCGTGCCGAATCGCTGCTGGAAGCCGAAGGGTAAGTGTCTTAAGCGATCACTACACACACACATTCAATTACACTCCGATCCCCCTGTGCTTGGATTGTGATAATTACTTATTTTTATTAACTGCACTGCTAATTACAGGAGTACTTCAAATTCGAAGTACTCATTAAACTCAAACATAGTAGAAGCCACTGGTCTTTTCATTCATTTAATTAGCTGATAAGATCCTACCCTCTTAGCTTCCCCGCTAGGTAGGATCTTGTATTAGCACTGTTATTTAATTGCTTCGTGACGTCAGCAAAGCGTGACAGCCACAGCGCTGATACCAGCAAGCTCGCTCCCAGCTTGCCTGCTTACGATTTACATCAGACCGCTTAGCGCCGCTATCGCGCACAGCGCATTAAGTAAACTACCCTTCCTTTCACATTCACACCCTGAACTACCCCGCCAAGCAGTACATTGGGGAGTTCTCCTTGCAGATCGTACTGACGATCTCAAGCCACTAGATAATCACCACCTCTTACACGTAATTGCCAAGCTTTCCCCTAAACACATTTATTTCTTCCCTTAGATTAATACTTTGTAGAGGCTAAGGTCACGCCAACAAAGGGGACAGCAGTAATAAGAACTTCCCAGTCGCACCTCTTACCTTGCCTGTGCTAACCTACTCTCAGGTACCCTACAATACCCAACATACAAAATGCAATTTAAATTGAAAAGACTTGCAAAAAGCGGTTTAGGTTGAAAATACTTACAAAATGCAATTGAAATTCAAAATGCTCACAAAAGTCCAGACCCTATATTGAAAGACTTACTAAAAAGCAATTTAGATTGTCAATCTTTACAAAATGCAATTGAGGTTGAAAACACTCGCAAAATGCAATTTAGATCCAAAAACTTACAAAATGCAACGTAGATTGAAAATACCCACAAAATGGAGTGTGGACGAAAAATATTCGCTAAAGGGAAATTTATACACAGGGAGCCAATTCAGAAAAACAATGCGGGAAACTTAAAGAGAAAAGGAAATATAATGAAAAGAAAACAAGAGGTTCGACCCCTCGAAGAAGGAGAGATCAGGAAAGATGAGACAAGGGCCAATTAAGGCGGGAAAGTGAAAGACTCCCTAGGCCTCGGATACCCTAATACCGTCGGGGTCAGAAAAGAATAAGAGTTGACCAAGGGAGGTCCACAGGAAAGAAGACGGAGAGGAACCCGGCACTAGTAATTGGAAGGAATGCCGGACACGGTTGGGAGTCCCGTGGTCGCCAACCCCCGTCCCACTAGATGTGAGCCACTGGGGGGGATTTGCAGAAGAAAGTGCACGCCTAAATACAGCCTTCTTGACATCCTGCATGAAAGTAACGAGCTACGGCAAAGAATTCATGTCGGTACAACAAGACATCAACTTCAGCTAACAAGCCTGCCGCTCATTTTATAAACTCCCAATTTTACCAACCGGTCAACAAAACAATGATTTTCAGCATATAATAATAATAATAATAATAACTTATATAACAAAAAGTGCTTTTCGTCACTACAACACTGTCATCAAACAAGTACCGCTATATGCATCTGAATGCTTTATCCTATCCGAGAAATGTTTGCTCGCGAATTTAGAGAGAAAAGAAAGAAGGAAGGAAAGAAAGAAAGAAAGAAAGAAAGATCCCACACATCATACTTGGCCCGGACTACAAAATTGGCATCTACATCAGAAAATCCAGGCAAGAAATATACTCGAAGATAGAGAAGATCTCAGACACGATGCGTAAACGCAGAGTTTGCTTCTACGGTCATATACGACGGATGATCGACTCCCGATGGACGAAACGTATCTTCAGTATCTTTGACTCAAAACCAAAAACGGCAATGCCATGGTACGTTAACATCCAGAAAGATCTTAAAGAAATGGGGATACGAGCAGAAGATGCACAAGACCGAAATCTTTATAGAGCAGCCATCAAGACGTTTGGGACTTTCCGGGACGAAACACGGACAACGGGTGCGAAATGGACAGAAGAACGTCGTGCTAAACACGGTGACAATGTGGATCAAGCGAAAAATGAACAAATGCCAGAATGTAAAATGAGGCTAATCGTGGTCCCTGGTTGGCCGATTAGCGGAATTGAATGAATGCATAATAATAATAACTATTTCAAGCGTTAAAACGAATAAGGTAGGCTACATTAGTGTGAGTATAAATTTGAAAGAAGTTGTTTTCATTTAGGGTCTTGGATATCATGGTGATTTCGGCCCCGTGTACTACTGTCGACCAAAGTATTATGTGCACTCGAGTTTGAAGGTTGCTTGTGAAGTAACCAATAGACGTACATGAAATCCAATAACATCATCATTTTCATCGTTCTATTTTACGTTAGGTCATGTAGGTTTGGAATTTTTAATTTATATTTTAATATTTTTTATCGCAGTTGGAACACAAAATGTGCACGTTTTTAAGCGTGTTTCAACCATGCGTCACATTTACGAATTATTATCTCAAAAACCCGTCATCAGATCGAATCCAAATTTGAACACAATATACATTGGAATGTTGTATAACTGGTTTATTAATATCAAAATTTTGTGTGTCCAAGAAACAAAGTTGTTATTATTTTTGTAAGGTAACTTTTTCTCGGCTCGGGGAGGTTGGAAAATGTAGTTCTTGGTTGCATTGTAATCCTTATACATCGAAATGTTATGCTGTATGACTGTGAAATACGTAAATTTATTCACATATTTGATATCGGTTTGTATTTCTACGGGGAAATAACACATGTTTCACCTGCTAGCCGCTCCGGCAAAAGCTGTACAGCGTTGCCGTAATGGTGCCCACACGCATCATGGCGCGTCTCGCTCGGAAGTGATGGGCTCCTTCTCAGCAACCCTGTACAGCTTTTGCTGGAGCGGCTAGCAGGTGAATCATGTGTTATTTCCCCGTAGAAATACAAACCGATATCAAATAAGTGAATTAATTTACGTATTTCACAGTCATACAGCATAACTGTTTGATATATAACGATTACAACGCAACCAAGAACTACATTTTCCAACCACCCCGAGCCGAGAAAAAGTTACCTTACAACAATGATAACAACTTTGTTTCTTGGACACACACAATTGTGAAATTAATAAACCAGAAATACAACATTCCAATGTATATTGTGTTAAAATTTGGATTCGATCTGATGACGGGCTTTTGAGATAATAATTCTTAAATGTGACGCATGGCTGAAACACGCTTAAAAACGTGCATTTTTTGTGTTCCAACTGCGATAAAAAATATTAAAATATAAATTAAAAAATCCAAACCTACGTGAACTAACGTAGAATAGAACGACGAAAATGATGATGGTATTGGATTTTATGTAGGTCTATTGGTTACTTCACAAACAACCTTCAAACTCGAGTACACATAATACTTTGGTCGACAGTAGGTCTGATAAGTTGTGTTATTGTTGTGTCCGAATTAGTGTGGTCATTTGTAATTGATGCGAGGATTGGGATGGAGGCAGCAGTGGCCTGCAGCGGAAGTGGGAAACCACTTGCAGTATGGCTGAGGTGGAACTCGAACCCATATCTTCTCAGTTTTGCCTCACGAGGCTGAGTGTACCCCGTTCCAGCCCTCAGACCAGAATTAACTTTCTTGACAGAGCTGGGAATCAAACCCAGACCTCCGCGGTGACAGCCAAGAAACGAAACGAGGCGGACGAACTTTTAAGAACTTGTAGACGTATAAGGCAGTTACCACCATATCCTCTAATTACGACTCGCGATTGACCGCACCTGTATCCAATAACAATTAAGCAAACAGCACGTTGGCCGGGTACATAACAATGCCACAGAGCCCAATTCAAGAAAATTATAGATCGTCTCTGAAGGTTACGCGCCATTAACAAGGATGAGCGCATTCCACACGCGCTAAGCTCTCCAAAATGTTCCTCATCTACAAATAACTAGAGCTGTCGATGTAATCGATTAATCGGACCGATTAATGTGCTTTAGTCGATCAATCGAACCAATTAAAATAGTAGTGTGGTGTAGCAAAAGTAATTGTTTTGCGTAGCACAAAACCTGTGTATTGTATTACTATTTGCCATCAGCTATTGTAAGATTGGAAGGTCTTGAAAGTTAGCTGATGCTCATGCCTTTGTTTCAGAAAGATGGAAGCGATAATATCTCCTTAACTGTTTTCTTCTAATTAAATGCTTTTGAATTTATTGTTTTACTTGCACGCCACCAATACAATTAAAATTTTTAATTATTATATTCCTCATAGCAAATGGAATTGTAAAATTTATAAAATATATTATTCAAAGGATTTTTTTTCTCGAACTGATACTGTGTGAAATCGACTATAATTTGATTAACCGATCAAAATTTTAAATCGATCGACAGTTCTACAAATAACATTCCAGTTTTGTCGTGTTTTCAAGGAGTTCAACTTCGTTATAACCTCGTATTCGGGAAGTTTTTTGATAACCGTTTATGGTAAAATAATTTCTGCAAATAAGGTAAGTCTGAACATCGGCTAACACTTTGCATAGCTGGCACCCCTAGGCTACACATACGCAGGGGGAGAAGAAGGCATGACATGGGATTCCTGACCTTCCTCTCATAAATGTCGCAATCAAGCATAATAAGAAGTACGGCACGCTACTTTCAATGTGCGCGAGATTACCAATTTCTTCATCATCCCTAGGTGATAGTGAGGTGAAACAAGCCGGACTCCTCATAGGGACCGTCGAGTGTTGCGGGATACTCAACAAACATACATCACCACCAGAGGTGTACAAATCTCTGTTTAGATTTGACCCATTCTTGTTTGTACAGCAGGCCGGCAAGAGAAATCCAAGTACGCTTTTAGAATCTGGACGGGCAGGTTGTATTGCTCCTGTTCTCATACAAACATCTATTTCAATTACAATATGCAATTTCTCATTAAGAAAATGAATACATCAAGAAAACAAACGGCTCTACGGAAATGATTCTTTGTTTTGACTTAAAAATCAACAAAAATGAAGTAACGCATTTGTTGTGTAAGACTTGACCGCTACATGACCGAGTTGTCGCAGCCTCTAAACTAAGGAACCAACCAACCGATTTGAAGCAAACGCGCGTCCACACATTGAATAATCTAAAACTCATATGTATGTATATTAATATATAACTAGTTTATACCCATCAAAACATGACGGTCATTGGGAAAATATTTTCTGAAGGATTCTCTTATAGGCTATGCATTTATTGAACGATTACTTTTTGACACTGTTGCAACGTTTAAGGGCGTCGAAAGATCGACTTCACAACATATAACTGGCCATGACTGAAACCTTGATGAGGCAAATAGAGACTTACACGTTCCAGAGTTTCCCCTTGAGCTTTATTGATTGTGATAAAGTACGCCAAGTGAATTGGAAATTGGAAAATTGAAGTGTTTTATCGTACGATGTTAAATCAAGTCGAAGGATTAAAGCTCTCTGCCCATTAAGTGATTTGCCTCCACATATACTTGCTCTAAAAGTTTGAGCCATAGAGCCACACCAATATTTCCCCCCTTTTTAATTCTCATAAACAAAGATCTCAGTAAGACGTGGCGGGATCCGCCATTTCTCTGCTGGAATAGAGTCATTGTGCGCAAGCGCGGGAGCGACAAATATAACATTTTTCTTTAATAGTTTAAAAATATGCCCTAACATATATTTTCCTTTTAAATACACTCTGCAAATCTACATGCCAAGAGCTCTCGTTAGAATGCAGTACGAAGTCAATCGGTTAAGACGTTTTCTCAATCTCACGGTAACAAAAATCACCTTAGTGTTTTAATTATATAGATAGATACCCATAGGGCTCACATTGCTGTGTCAGTCCGAGACGAAGTGTTTTCGGAAAGATGAGCAGCGATGATACAAGGAGAAATCTGCGACAACACGCAAGGTGATGCCGTAATAGAATGTTGCTGTTCATCGTCATCAGCTCCATGTACACTAATGTGTGTTGAATCTGTCCGATGACCTATGTTTCTCCGTGGAACGTACGGTGTGTACAGCTGTAATTATTGCGGTAGGCGCACCGAGACTTGGAACAAGTGATGGTCTGAGTCATAGCCAAAATGACAATTAAATGGAAACCAGAACGAAAATTAAGTGAGACTGAAAATACTTACAAAATGTAACTCAGATTGAAAAGACTCACAAAATGGAGAATGGTAATACTTACAAAAGGGAACTTAGAAGGAAAATACTCACAAAGGAATAGACTGAAAAATACTCACAAAATGTACTTTACGTTCAAAATACGTACAAACTGCAATGTAGAGTCGAAATATTTACAAAATACAATTGAAATTCAAAATACTTACAAAATGCAAATGAGATTGAAAGTACATACAAAATGCAGTTGAGGTTCAAAATACTTACAAAATGCAATTGAAATTGAAAATACACAATGCAATTTAGCTTGAAAAACGCCCATCTCAGATCCAAAATACTTACAAAGTGCAATTAAAATTCAAAATGCTTATAAAATGCAATTGAAATTGGAAATGCTTACATGGTCACATAGAAATAAAGGCTCTTTCGTTTCCTTTTTCAGATCGGAGATGTTTGGAATTCTTTGTTGTTGTTTTTGTTAATTCCTTCGAACTTGCCTGTGTCTGTGTTTCTGAGATGGCTGCACCGGGATTAAATTCCGACTGCGGAGATAAACCAGTATCCCGCCCTATGAGCTGACATCCCCAACACACTGTCCCGTCCCTCCACTTATCATTTCACATGCGTGTTGTCCAAACATAAGACACACTCCACGGTGCTGGTTTTAACGGCTTCCGTCGCCGAACTTCCCCGATAAGCAAATGGTAGGAGTGACCACAGCTTGCCAAAATACACATTTCTTGAAAACTGTAGGATTTTATCATACTGTTGATTTAATGACAGGCTGACCATGTAATTATTGCAGAGTCATGCATCAGCAATAAATACACCCAAATTACTGTACAGCGTGGGACACATGATCCCTGGCAGAAAGTGTTCTCACGCCAAAACTTTGCATATTGCGTAAGTTCCACAGATCAAAATGTTGTCATCTGTGAAGGACTAGAAAGGATAATAATTGATGATAATTGTTGTTTAAAGGGGCCAACATCTAGGTTGGTCTAGAGAGGACGAAACTTGGAGGAGTCCAGGTGACAGTTCCGATATCCTCTAGTAGCATGTACCGTAGGAAGGGCTGGGCAGTGCTAAAGGCGGGGTTGGGAGGGCTACAGTTCCCCTCGAAATGCTCCCAAAATTTATAGAAATTGAGACTTTCGAAACAGCGTTACTTAACCATCGTTTTGTTGTAACGTTTCATTATTTATTTATATAGCGTATGGCTTTTAGTGCCGGGAGTGTCCGAGGATATGTTCGGCTCGCCAGAGTCTGTAGCTGCTTCGAGCGGACACCCGTGGGGTAAGCTACAAGTTCCGTTCAATTTCAAGTAGTCTAGTTCCAACTTCCACTACCAGATGTCACTGGCACGTAGTGGGGAACGTAGGAACTTTGATAGAGCGTTTCAACGAAATCTAACCTAGAAATTTAGCTTCACACAAGTTTAGTAAATGGAAGGATCTTTTACATGCCATAAATCTATGACATGGGACCGCCGGCTTTACTTCCCCTACAAAGGAAGGCATACTGAAGGATTTTAACGGTCTTAAAACATCAGAAGACTTCGGCCGGGTTTGAACCCGCGGTCTAGGGCACAGAAGTTCAGCATGCTACCAACTACGCCATTGAATCACTGTCATGGATACTAGTAAATTCACTAACGCTGCTAAGTGGGCTACACATGCTCGCATACAAGCTTCAATAATAAAATAATTTTAATATTTTTGGTTAAAGACGCGTTGACAAGTAAGTTCACCAAAATATTATATACTAGCTTAAGTACCCGTGCTTCGCTACGGGTCATAAATAAATTAAAATGTGAAGGTGACATTTAAAACAGGGGATAGGCGAGGCGTTGCGCGGAGGGAGAGAGTAAGGATGGAACATTTTGTCCAACTACACCGCTCGGCGTTGACCGTGTTTTATAGCACAAATTTAGGGTTTCTTGCTAACCGTTGGATACACGAAAAGTGATAAGCACCTTTCGGATGGAAAATTAAATTTTAAACCTCGTATATGCCATCAAAAGTTTGCTATTTCTTAGCGTTCTCTTTTTATTTGAAATGGAAATATGAAAGTTTGAAACCAAAGGGTGTAGTGACGTCACTAAAATGGTCGCCATCTTTAAATAGTGAAAAGTATCGAAATCAAAAGTAGCCCATATGTTAACCAGGTTAATCAGCTACTCCCATGTACAATTTCATGTAAATCGGACCAGTGGTTCTTGCACAGTATACATTTCTTGAAGCAGAAGTCAAATATCGCACCTATTAAAATGGGGCAACATTTTATAAAACGAAAACAAGGAAGCCTGTAGTTTTACGTGACCGTTAATCTCGTAATCGTGATCCAGGGGATCTCCATTTCTACGTGGAATCCGAACCACAAGACGTGTTATTTCATTTCTAAATGACCACAAAAAACAACTTTGCACGGTATTTGGATAATCTACTATATACAGCTCAAATACCACTGACTGACTCTTTCATTCATCACAAAATCTCAGAAACCACCGAACGGATTGGAATGAAATTTGGTATGCAGCTTCCTCAAGGGCCGCAAACGCCCACTACGAAAGGATTTTTGGATATTCAGGTTCTAAAGGGATGTTAAGGCGGTAGACCTGCATTTCATTGAATAGCAATATCTCCCGATTGGTTTCATTGGGGGATGTGATACTCGGCATATAAACTCATCATTAAAAATAAGAAGACACGTGTCTGAGGGTTTTTCGATGTGGTGTATATTATGAGGTGAAAGGGGTGAAAAGTGGGGGTTGAAGGATTCCTAACGGAGCGTGCATCTCTTAAACGACATAGGCGAGGAGTTTGGAACTCGGCGGGAAAAAAATCAGCATAAAAAATAAGTAAATAGATCTTTGACCGTTTTTTCATAAATCCAATTTAAGGGGCCCATGGGGAGGGGTGAAATTACGGGGGGGGGGGAACGTAATATGTCTGAGTGTAAAATTATACATGGCCTATGTTGTAGACAATAACACATTACGTCTTTTTTGTATCTTGCTATTTCATCATACGACGAATACGTAGGGAGTTATTAATGATTTTGTACTTTTTGGTCGGAATTTTCTAAGTCCCAGGAATGACATAAGAATTGATTGGAATGAAATTTCAAAAAATATATTTTTTAATACTTTTATTATATTTTTCACGTCTTTTAGGGTCCGAAACCAACATGATATTTTGATGTTTTTTTTCGTCCCATGCATTTTTGGTTTCAGGTGATAGAATTATTTTCCACTAGGACCCATGCTTATCTATCCATTTAACTAATGTTATAACGGGATTCCAAATGTTATTGCGGGCGAAGCCGCGGGTAACAGCTAGTTCTACATAAAGTTAAGAGTTTAAACTAGTCAAAAGCTCAGACGAGGATCTTTTATAGTTATGTTGTAGAATGTAGATGTAACAAACTTTTTGCAGTGACTATACTTGTGCCATTTTACAACCCAAGATAGCTGTTGCTTGCCACGAAATAGATCAAACACCATTAGACAACTGTACAAAGTTTCAATGTTCTATGTCTTATTTTGTGAACTCAATGAACTTTTAAAGCCAGCTATGCATTTTCGGTTACATCCCCCCCTTGTGTTAATTAATCCATCGTATAACTAAACCATTAGTTCCTATTTTCATATATCCCACTTGTCCAGACATTAAAACTCTGCTGCCTATTAAATGGATTTTCCAACTGATATATATTAAATTGCTTCTGGTTCGCGACCTATCATGTCTTATCCAACACCATTACAATGAGAAGTTATATGCTTTATAGCTCTCAATATCGGTGATTAGGACTCCTCCCGCGAGATTGCATATTTCTGTAACGAACCAAGGGAATTAAATTTCAGAGAAGTCAAATCACGGTTTCTATAATTTACGAAAAGTAAGCTGCAGTAAGCTTGATTACTCACGACTGTACTATGTGTGTAACTGTATTCGGGACAGGACTTGAATTAAGGTACTATCCCGGCATTTGTTAGTTATTGTTGTTTTAAGGGGCATTTGCCTGGAGTGTGGGAAAGGCAGGCAAAACCCCCAATCAGGATAGCCGCTATTAGAGCCAGGATTCAAACCTACAATCTCCCGACTTGCTGCAGAAGCCCTCGCGGCCGTGGTGCACGATTTAACGAGCACGTCTACGCTGCTGGTGAAAATTAAGTTAGTTAACCCTGCATAGCCTGCATGCAAATGTCAAACGCCTGTTATGACAGAGTCACCGTTCACCCCTCTATGTACGTATTTCGATATTGTTCATTAGCAACTTGCTGCCCACGTATCTGAGCACAATTGCCATTCAAACACAATTGTATTGTAATTGTATATATCCTTTTACTATCCGGCTGTGTTGGTAAGCACAATCAGTTTGAGAGCGATAAACCCAGATCAGTAGATTTAGAAGCCTAAAACGCTTGATGAGCAGGCTACTGAGGTATGGGCGGTGCATACAACACTGCTGCACTGGTTCATCGAAGAAAGCAATGACAAACTACTTCACTCCATTTTACGTCCAGATTGGATGGCTGAAATTAAAAGAACGACGACAGTATGCCATGGCTCTGACTGTGATGAACATTCTAAAATTTAAAAAATCCGTCTTATATTTACTGCACACTAACTCCCATGCAGTCAGTGCATAACCGCGCGAATAGACACACTGCACAAATGCTCCAGATACCTCATCATAGAACCGAAAAATGCAAAGGTTCATTCCGTATTTCAGCTAGTATTCTCTGGAATAAATATAAGTTGCACCAGTATTCAGGACTTCCATCAGAGAGATAAAACACTCCCTTCATGGTAATCTATCAGCTATACAATTAGCATGATCAAGGTAATAATAATATCGTATGGTCTCGGGTGCCGGGTGCAATCTTTGTTATTTGACATCCAGAGGGCAGCTTGCATGTCTAATTTTGTTGTTCCTTGAAGCACTATGAAAGTCAAGGAGGTTAGATATCTAAGCTCCTTGAACACTATAGCGCTTTCTAGTAGAGAAATGAGGAACTTTCAAAAATCACTCACCACGGCCAGGAGCGAATTTGCAAGCTTGGGGTTGGTAGACCGACACGATAACCACTCACCCACCGTGGCAAGGTGAACAGATGTAATAACAAGAACTTCTATTGTCAACTGAATGTTTAGGTAAAGTTTTCTTTTTTCTTTCTTAATTTATGTTATCGTATTCAACCACCCTCTGAATGAAGAGGCTTTGTAGCCTCAGTGGCCTGTATAGTAATAAATACTACTCGGCTTGGGTTTCCACCCCCATTCATGTGATAGCATGCATCTACTGTACAGTATGCACGAGTGTATTCTTTCCCAGCCTTGTTCAGCATCCTTTAAATTTAAGCTTCCTGCTATGGACTCACAAAACTTAAAGATTACTATCCTCCTGCGTAACTCGCCTGGTTAAAGTAATTTATTTTACTATTACATAGAGTATTTGAAGACAAGCAGAGCCTCCGTGACTAAGGCGGCAGCACGCCGGCCTCTCACCGCTGGGTCCGTGGTTCAAATCCCGATCACTCCATGTGAGATTTGTGCTGGACAAAGTAGAGGCAGACAGGTTTTTTTACCCCGGGTACTCTGGTTTTCCCTGTCACAATTTAATTCCAGCAACATTCTCCACTATCATTTCATTTCATCTGTCATTCATTTAATCATTGCCCCCAGGGGAGTGCGACAGGCTTCAGCAGCCAGCACAGTTCATATCCTCGCCGCTAGATGGGGGCTTCATTCATCCCTTAGATCATAAATACAATAGATGGCTGATGACGTCACATTTGTGAAACCAACATCTCAATCAGCTGACTAAAGGGAACTGCCGGGAACTGTGGATAGTTTGGAGCACTGAAATACTACACGTGACGATAGAATTGGGCTTTTCTGTTCTATTCATTACCGTACTAAGCCTGAATGGTGTATTACTGTGCAGCGTATGGATGTAAGGAGACGTTTAGGAAAAGATCGGGCATTTATTTCCATAGGTAGTCCTAAATTAATTCATTGTAAAATAACCCTAAAATTCTTGACTTTACTACTTTCATTTCTTTACGTTTCCTCTTAACTCCGAGACATGAAAGAAAAATAATTTAATCTGTAAATTTATTACAAATTATTAAAATTTACTCTATCCCTTACTCCACTGAACAGGCCTATGAAGCAAAATTAGGACCATCACAACATCAAATAGCCTTCCTTTTCAATCATGTTCAGTGTTAAATTGCGGGTTATGCTACTGATGTGACGATGTAGTCTTCGATAATAAATACGCTGAGGTAATATTTGTCATCTTATTAAACGTATGGACAGTGCGTTTGGTTGAGGAAATTTTCAGATCCTTCTAGGATACATTGCAGCCCTAAATTAGTCAATTCGTAGGATTTCAAAGTTCTTGATTATTACTGCGAAGGTTTCTATGATTCGTGGAAAATGGAATTTAAAAGGAAACAGTTCATTGCTTGTAATGTTTTCCGTTGTAGCAAATGTAATGCATAGTTGTTAAAAAGCAACGCTTACTAAATCAATAGACTTCCTTATTTCCATTTGCCTATGTTTTGTTCACCTTCATAAAATACTGAAGTGGAAAGTAACGCTGAATAAGAGCTAATCGTACGATAACATTTTGTAAAGTAATGCACCGGTACTGAAATTAGCCAAAATACATTTCTTAATGATGACAAATAAATTAGGAAATGATGTAGTAATAGATTGAACTTGTTTGGAGCTCTCGGGCGTACAATTAAAAATGACCAGCTACACAAACACAATTCTCTTAAAAAATCAGTAGGCCTAATTCAGAATTGGATTTGTTATTAATTATTTACAAGAGGGGATCCTGGATGTATGAGTATTACGGAGCACGGCAGCCACTTTTTACACAAACACAATTCTCTTCAAAAATCAGTAGGCCTAATTCAGAGTTGGATTTGTTACTAATGATTTACAAGATCTTTTTACACAAACACAATTCTCTTCAAAAATCAGTAGGCCTAATTCAGAGTTGGATTTGTTATTAAGTATTTATAAGAGGGGATCCTGGATGTATGAATATTACGGAACACGACAGCCACTTTTTACACTAACACAAATCTGTTCAAAAATCAGTAGGCCTAATTCAGAATTGGATTTGTTATTAATTATTTACAAGAGGGGATTCTGGATGTATGAGTATTACGGAACACGACAGCCACTTTTAACACCAAATATGTTACATTCTTAACCTTTGCTACCTTCCGGTACGTAAAGAAACATGCGATGCTTTTCCCAATGTCGTATAAATTACGAAAATGTGTGTTTAAACCCTCATTAAAAATCATTTCCCCCACCAACTCCTATCACCTTCCATTACGAGTTCCTCTATTTTCCCTTTAGTCAGCTGATACAGATGTTGGTTTCACGTCACAGTACAGGCGCAGTGTGGCAATGCGCACTCTATTGTATTTATGCTCGAAGATTCATCCCATTCCCTGACCCGGTCAGTCGACTGGAAGCAGGCTGTGGATTTTCATTTGAAGACAAGCAATTGGCTAAACCTTCCGGTGTGCGGCAGCAATCGCAGTTTTCTTGTGATAAATCCGAGGGGACAGGAAACTTTAGTATTAACAGTTGGTAACACTGGCAACATATTCCATGTTCCAGATGTTATTTTCCTCCGCACTAAAAGTCATCAGCCAAGATCGAAAGTGCGGCTCACGCGTTAATACTTTTACTGTTCGAATATCGATGTAGTTATTACATTACGAGTAGTTTGCACTTCAAGTATAAGTTAGCCTAGTTATGCTTCTACCATATACTTTTGGTCGGTAGATACTACCAAATGTCATCGATATGACCGATTTCATCTATTGACTTCTGTTCATTTTCATATCGACAGTAGCCCATTGTTAAGATGATGATGATGATGATAATAATAATAATAATAATAATAATATTACTGCTGGTTCTTACTGTTTTATGTTTTACCTCGAGTGAAACAGTATTTTTCCAAAGAGTAGATCAGGTGAATCCTTGAGCACTTCAAAGAAGAAGTAGTAGTAGTAGTAGTAGTAGTAGAAGAAGAAGAAGAGGGACATGATCAAAGGATAAAGGACATTGACTGCTCAGATGGCGAAGAAGAGGTTATTGATGACCCTTAAAATGCTCTGGTCATAAATATATATATATATATTTAAATAATAGACTAATGTTATCGGTTTTAGGTCCCTTTTAACAACTGCGGCTGTTAGAGATGCCGGCGTGCCAGAATTTCGCCCCGAAGGAGATCTTTAACGTGCCAGTAATTCTATTAACACGGCTCCCTCGCATTTGCGAACCCTCAAATGCCAACTGACTGCTCCAGTATTCCATCCTGCAACCTTGGGAACAGCAGGCGAGATAGTTACCGCTGCGGCACGCAGCCAGTCTAATATATTTTTATTCAAGTCGATGAAGAGGGCGATGAATGACTTTTCTACCTTTTCCGTGAAAAGGTTCCTGCTTTAGAGGTGGGAAAGACTGGGTGCGAGGGTTTCAAGGGAAGACTTGAAGAATGTTTCTGTTTGCTGTGACAGGCTGCAGCTCCTCGAAAGGAGTACTAAAGGACACCAGGGTCCAACAAGGCGAGACGCAATAACCAACACATATTTGGTGCAATTTAAGACGACAGTGCAGCAGTTACAGCGACAATTAGTTCAGGTACACAGAGGTCAGCCGAAGGAAAACAATGCTCAACTGATGTTAGCGGTGATAAGCGAGGTCCTGTCATCTCTGCAAATAGATTTCCACAATTCTTCTCCGTTCACACAGGACATGTTCTATGCTTTGTTTACGAACTCCGCAGCACTTGAAATACGTAACTTTTTCTGCACATACAGTATACCCAATCTCACCAGTTGTTCATGTAATTGCTCTTTGCTATGGATTTTGTAACGACAAATGCTACCACCTGGTGGTAAAATCGTGAAATTTGTCATTTCTACATATCGTGTGGTGATAGCCGTGCACTGAAAGTCTGGTTAGCACCGATTGCAGTTCTTGGTTCGCTTTGGCTCATCCCATTTTTACAAAATGCAATTGAAATTGAAAATGCTTACAAAATGTATGGTAGATTCAAACTACTCATTAGGATGGACAATACTTACAAAATGTAATTTAGATTGAAAATACTTACAAAATGTAACTAAGATTCAAACTACCCACAAAATGCAATTGAGAATCAAAATACTTACAAAATGCCCACCATACAAAATGCAATTTAGATTGAAAATACTTGCAAAAAGCGGTTTAGGTTGAAAATACTTACAAAATGCAATTGAAATTCAAAATACTCACAAAAGTCCCAGCCCCAATATTGAAAGACTTACTAAAAAGCAATTTAGATTGTCAATCCTTACAAAATGCAATTTAGATCGAAAAGACTTACAAAATGCAACGTATATTGAAAATACCTACAAAATGGAGTGGAGAAGCAATTTTTTTAAGCAGTGCGGGAAATGTTAAAGAGAAAAGGAAATATAATGAAAAGAAAACAAGAGGTCTGACCCCTCGAAGAAGGAGGGATCAGGAAAGATGAGACAAGGGCCAATTAAGGCGGGAAAGTGAAAGACTCCCTAGGCCGTTGGGGTCGGAAAAGAACAAGAGTTGACCAAGGGAGGTCGACAGGAAAGACGGGGAGGAGCCCGGCACAAGTAAGTGGAAACCTGCGTTGTATTTTGTTTGTTAAGTATTTATAAACTCTCATGTATTAAGTGGTAGTAAAGAATTAGACTTTTCATATTGTAGTATTGTAACCTGTTTTTCGAAGGGTATTTACGCCACTGACATAAGTCAGATGAAAGCTATTCAATGTTTGTTTACGCGGCAACTTATTCAGCCAAGATAATTTTCATTTAACTTATTATTATTATTAATGTTTTTTGAGCTTTTTCTTTAAGGATTATAACTATACAGATGGGTTTTCGATTTTATAGAAAACACTATCAAGCGGATTATTCCGATAGACATTATCACAGTAAATTATTTGATCGCGGAGATTTTCGAATTTTATTCAGTTAAGGGCTTATGGAGAGAGAGATGAGTCATCGGGAATTCGGCTACAGGAATAATCTTGTCGTGAAGCGATGATGCATCCGAGGAACATTTACAACTGGCAGTTTCAAGAAAAGGCGAATTGGAGTGGAACGGAAAATTTACAGTGTGCAAAGAACTTAATGACGGGAGTCTCGCGTGGGGTCACAGCCAATCAGAGGAGACCGGACCACAGGGAGGTGGTACACTGGAAGGAAACGGCCGGGGAGTGCATATAGTGAGCGCGCGCAGTGAAGAGGGGACCATTAACATTGTAAAACTTGTCCGAGGTGGACGCTCGTTTCGTAGGTTCCGTTGTGTTCGGACCGTAACTTGAACATTGTATTTGTGCATAGTCTACGGACTTCGTACTCGTGTTCGATGGCGAACATTTCAGTACTGCTACTCTCAACTGACAAATTAGTCATGAGAAATACGCGAGCTCTTGTGAACAGGGAGTCAGCGTAGGTGGCTAACGGATTTTGGATCCACCACTATCAAGCATTTAACTTAATCATTTTAACACCGATCTCCGCAAGAAACGAAGAAGATGGCGACGTCCAAGAGGCTGATGGAAGCTCTCTTGATTCATCACGTACGAGGGAAATGCTACTGCTATTTCCAATGGTAAGCGCGACTGACGCACAACTACGTAATCTCTCTTTTCATGGTCTCAGAATCAGAATTTCAGTAACTTCTTAGGTGGGAAATAATAGTAAATTCAATAATTCATCCTTCTCCAACGTCACGTAATTTTCCAGTGGTAAAATTAAAATCGTTATGCTCCATTTTAAATTATTATTATCATTATTAAAATTTGCCACTACTTGTTTTTATTATATATATATAATAAATTCGTTTCTTATACTATGCAATCTTTGCTTTCAGTAGGTAGCACTAGATATAGACCTAATTCCTTCTCCGGATACAATTGTTAGTTGGGTTAATGATCCAATCATACCACGGTCTGAGTGTCAAGATTCTTAATGTGTTCTGCCCGAGCGAGGTGTTTATAAATATAAATTTAGATTTCAACGTAGTGTTGAGGTCTTGGCGCCCATTAATACAACTTATCTTAGTCAGAATAAACGTTAATTTGACACCCAACAGTGGGGACACTAGTGAAACAGTTACACTTGCCCGCAAAACGTGGGACTTGTTGTGGTTTAGCATTACTCATCCCAGTAGAAGCGATACATTTGTGCGCTCAACGTGGAGCAAAAGAGTTACAGTATCAACAACAACAACAGTTACTAAATTCAAATTTCTTCCAAAGTGTAGATTTAAACAACCCCTCAACAGCCCATGAAGACCCAGGACAGAATATACTGTACATTACAAAAGATATTCCATGACAATGAAGAAAAAATAAAAAATAAACTCAGAGGTTCAATCACATAATTTTGAGAGACATGTTTCTGATAACAGTTTCAAAGATTTATTGCAGATGCTGTTCCACCTCCTCATATCTGTAGCATCACTAAGGGAAGCTGTAGGTTTTATTTCTTCCAATGTCACCATCACTATCTCACCACCTGGACCTTGGACGGCCTATTGGGCGTTGGCCACTCAGTCGGTAGTTAACAATTCTGTTAGGAATAGATGCTTCTGCTCTAACAACATGCCCATAGCCACTGAAGTCGTCGTCCTTTAATGGTTCTACCAATATTTTAAAAAAATAGATGTCTTCCTTCTGCCCCCCCCCCCCCCTTTCCATCTTCCTTCGACCACATATCTATATCTGCCCCAACACTTTCCTACAACGCATGTTAGATGAAATTGTAAGAACTGAATGTCTCACAAAAGTGTTGTCATTTCATAACCCTTTTCTTTAACCCTTGAGAACTGGCGTGTGGAATGGCGCCGGGTCAAAGTGTGTCACTCCTTTTTTTTTTGTCGTAGTCGTACGGATTTTAAAATGAAGTAATTTTACACCTGGTGTCTTCCTATAAACTATTCCCAATATAAAATTAGGTTTATTTATTTCAAATTTAACACTCGAGAAATTACAATTTTCGTAGTAGTATAATATTGGCCGTGCTATAGTAGCAGCAAAGCAGTAATCTCAATTTTTTTGAACAAAGGAGCTGATAAGCAAGGTGTACCTACACCCTAAATATGGATCAACAATAATGTGATCTATATGATTGTACTGCAGCAAAATGGGTGGATCCTCCCCCCCCCCTTATTTTTTACTAACGTAAGCCAAACATTGTCACGCGAGAACTGGCGCTATGGGTAAATCTGACCCGACCGTAAATAATATATAAATAACTTGCGCGTTCAAAATGCTATGGACATGTTTCATTTGCCGGGTGAAGTTCAAGGCTTGAAAGGAAGGTACAGTAAGCGACAGGAAATAAGGGCTGGCCAAAACGAAAATATAGAGCATTATTTAAGCCTCGGGTCAAAAATAGCCATGCGCCATTCCTCGCGGGTTTAGCTGAGCGTGTGTTCGCACGGAGGTGTAGTCACTGCGGGACCAAAGCTTACCTCAAGATATCGGTTTCACAACAAAGGGTGAATTGATAAAACTGCTGCCACCGAGAATCGGAGAATTGATTCTTATCATACACTTTTGCTCAATCAAATATACGAGACATGAATTCTTTTCAACATCATACTTTAACCACCAGATAGGTACCGTGTACTTATCGCGCAATTTTATGAATCGGGAGAGAGTTTTCAGATTGCAACCCCCCGCCCCCAACTATAATTAATTGTTATTTATAACAAGCTGTACCCGGCAGGCGTTGCAATGCCAATCAAAGAAAGTGATGGCGTTGTAATTTTGTTTGTTGTGCTTTCCAATACACAATATATTTTTTCAATTTCCGGTAACTGCCTCTTAACTATTGTAAAATGGATTTACTAATACAGAAAGATTCGTGGGAGCGTGCACAACAACACACCGAAGATTCATTGCAATCGGATGAATTGTATATGAATGCATAAAGGACACAACACACACACCTAAAAACTATAACGTAACATTTATACAGAAGAAGATATACAGTACTGTACAAGAGATAGTGCGACTTACTATAACATACCAGGAGATGCAGGACAGCCTACCTGAAACAAAAGGATGCCACTGTTATCAAACATTAAAACATGAAGGTCTGAAATAACTTTGTTAAAAAACAATCTGTTGAAACACTCAAACGCACGTTATGCCAGTAAATCTGACAGGGGTCCATCAAATGTTAACTGACTGCCGCAGCTTACCAGCTTCTAAACTTAAATATAAGTAACGATTTAATGAAAATATAACTCCAGAGATTCATTTTGGAGCAAGCTATAAACCGAGATAAGACTTCAGCCGTTCAGAATGTGTACGAATTATAGTGGACAGTTGTATGGCTTCTTTCTGATTATTTCCTTAAATATATATTTTTTGTTATTAATAATGGAGTTTTAAAATTATTTATTGATGAAGTTTGAAGTGCAGAAGACACAGTTCATTTATCACAAACACGATTTCGAAATAATATTGAAAGGGTAACCCTATGCAATAATAAACTGATGGCCTCAGCTACCGTTGAGTGAGACATTGAAACGATCTGCTATCTGGCAGTGAAAACAAGAACTCGACACACCGACCTGTGCCTGAAATCTGATTCATTTCGTCTTGTAATCACCAAATGTGACACAAGAGATCTTTTACGAACAGATCTGTTTAGAATGTCGTGGATTTGTGTTGCCCTTCAAAGAATTGGACTTCTTCGACCGTGAATCAAACCCGCATTCTTGGTACCTGGGGGGCAGACCCACTACCACTTCGCGCATAGTTGCACATCGTCCATGGTAGCACAGTGCCTATAGGGAGTGTGAAGTAGACCGCTGTGAACGCCGATATTAGAACGTCTGATCCCCGAGCGTTACGCTGTGTACTGGTGTGAATTCCGTAATTCCAATATCGTGTAACTTCAACGTTGCGACTGACATCTAGAAAGTTTCATGGGATACAGTTTTGCATAATAGTGCATGACTTGGGAAATAGCCCCGAGTACAGAAGATTTTATTTATTTATCGTATGGCTTTTAGTGCCGGGAGTGTCCGAGGACATGTTCGGCTCGCCAGAGGCTGTAGCTGCTACAAGCGGACATCCATGGGGTGAGCTACAAGTTCCGTTCAATTTCAAGTAATTCCAACTTTCGCTACCAGATATCACTGACACCTAGTCGTGAGCATTGGAACTTAGATAGAGCGTTTCAACGAAATCTAACCTATAAATTTAGCTTCACACAAGTTTAATTAGTGGAAGGTTCTTTTACATGCCATAAATCTATTATATGGGACCGCCGGCTTTACTTCCCCTCCGAAGGAAGGCATACTGAAGGATTTCAACGCTCTTAACAAGTAGTTCCGTGAAGAACTATACAGCCTATTTTAATATATCCCACTAATATTAATTGCCTCTATCAACATACAAAATTTCAGCTTGATTGCTGTAATAGAATCGTAGATATTGAGAACCAACTAAATATTTCGGATGGTCGCCATGTTGGATTTTATATATGTAGGTCCTAGAGTTATGTACTGTTACATGAAGATTATTGTGTACGTGTAGCATTCAAACTTCAATCGCATGATTAGGACACAAGAAGTAACAACGAGATTTTAAAATTTCGCATAGCTGCCATATTGTGGTTATGGAAACAATTGAAATAAATTAGATGCCAGTGCATTAACATTCGTTTAAGGATTTACTGTACCAAATTTCACTGCGCTCGGATGGTTAAATTGCGAGAAACGTCCATGTGAATATTTATACTTCGCGTCGCTGACATGTTGGATTTGTGATCACCAGGTTATTGAAAGTCCTATAGGTGAACTTATGTTCATTGCCCCTATGAACATAAAAAAAATCAGTTTGATTGCTATAATAGATTCGTAGATATTCAGAGCCGTCAAAATATTTCGGATGGGCGCCATGTTGGATTGTTAAATGTATACGCCAAAGAGTCATGTACCATTAAAGGACAATTATTGCGTAGGTTCATTATTCAAACTTTCACTTCGATCGCATGATTACGACACAAGAAATAAAAATATAATTTTAAAATTCGCACAGCCGCTATCTTGAGGTTATGTAAACAAGTGAACTAAATTAGATACCAGTGCATTACAATGTGTATAAACGTTTCCTGTACCAAGTTTCATTGCGTTTGAAAGATTAAATCGCGAGAAAAGTCTATTTAAAATTTTCAAATTCGCTTGGCCGCCATGTTCGTTTTGTAGTTAACCGGTTTTTGAAAGTCATATAGATGAACGTCCAGTAGTGCCCTTTATCTCCGTACAAAATTTCAGGGTGACCGCTAATGGTTTCAGAGATATAGAATGCCGGTTAAATATTTCGCACAGCCGCCTCTTGTGGTTATGTAAACAATTGAACGAAGTTAGATGTCGGTGCATTACAATGTGTATAAACATATACTGTACCGAGTTTTATTGCGTTTAGTTGGTTAAATCGCGAGAAACGTCTATTTAAAAGTCGCAACTTCGCTTGACCGCCATGTTGGTTTGGTAGTTACCAGTTTTTCAAAAGTCACATAGGTGGACTTCTAGTAGTTCCTTTTATCACCGTAAAAATTCCAGGGTGATATCGGTAATAGTTTCGGAGATATTGAATGCTGGTGAAATATTTCACACAGCCACCATGTTGGAGTGGTGAGACGTAACAAAATTTGAAGGGTACGGTCGGGATCGTCCGGCATAGTGCTATGAACTTACCGAGTTTCATTGAAATCACTCCAGCCGTTTAGAAGTTATTAGGGACAAACACAAACACAAACACACACACGGCCAAAAGGTGATCTCATAAGCCAACTTTTTTTTCTCAAACTTGAAAATAGGCTAAAAAATCCGACGACTTCAGCCGGGTTTGAACCCGCGATCTTGGGCATAGAAGCTCAGCATGCTACCGACTACGACACCGAAGTTGCTAGGCATGATGATACATTCCTGCTAATCAAATATCCTCACAAGTTTGTCAAGTTAATTTTGGTCCAGTATTTCCATTTCTCATTAGCGTCGGTCCTGTAGAAAGGTGGGATTGGTCTGGACGTTCAAAAACAGATTGTTTCAATCTATCCCAGACATGTTCAACAAGATTCATGTCAGTAGAATAGAAAGGCCACTCCAGTCTGACGATGCCAGTACGCACTAACTGCTGGTGGGCCACAATTGTTTGCAGAATGTCGTTTCTGTGCTGTTGGGCAGTTAGACTGCTTTGTATGTATTCGGTGACCCCGCGTGATGCCATCCCACAAACTTGCTGCACACAGTGGACGCAATGTTGGAGGCGTGCGATGTTATCGGGTTTCCTCCAGACAAGTAGTCTACGATCGTCGGTGATGATGCATACGCGTCATTTGTCGGCAATAACATCTCACGCCAAGGTTGGCGGGTCCATGAAACATGTTTTCGTGTCCGTCTGTAGCGTGGTGTCGAGGAGTTAAGACCTGTACCTCGCCGTGGCCTTCAGTGCAACTGTATTACGTGTTTGAGAGACCAGTGCCACTGGTCTTTGTTGCACCAGCGTTGGGTAATCGTAACAGGTGGAGCTGATGATGATAAATTGTTGTTTTAAGGGGCCTGACATCTTGGTTATCGGCCCCTAATGGTCTGGGTGATAGCGAAAATGACAAGGAAGTTGTGTGCCCATCTCAACAATGAAATATGCAAATCACAGTTTGCCGACAATGCTCAATCGGGAGTATCGGGGTTCATGGTTTGTTCTCCCACTCTATGACCTACACACTTTGGATTAAGCAGAGGATACACTTCCCAAAAAAATAAACAAAATCAAATCCTACTAACAAAACATTTAATTATCCAAAATATGGCGCTACAAAAATTAAACAAATAAAAATACTGACACTATACTTCACACTTGTCCAAAGTTGGACAAGGAATTCAAATTAAACAATTACAAAATAATGATTACTGGTTTTCCAAAAACCAACACAACTCCAACTAATTTTCACTCCCATATGGTGTCAATTCAAATCTTTAAAATAACGAGCTCCAAATGGCTCGGTAAAGTTTACATACACTGTGCTAACCATTAAACACACATCAATTAATATTTACATGAGTATATCTGGTTTTAATCATAATATCAAAGTGTGGCTAATCATTAATTTGTTTTGGGCTCTCACAATCTTCATCTGTTACCATCACTCTCTCTCAAGCTCCCAACTCACTGCCGTGATTCGAAAAATTTGCGTATTCCCGAGCTATAGAAAACTACTAAGCAAGTCAAGTTAAGATTACTCGCGGAATCTTAATGTTCTCATGAGAACTCGTGAATCACTGAATCATTAAATAATAAAATTAGGGATTTATCATTTTGTCTTCAAAGACCATTATACCTTAAGAAAGCAACGATCTGAACTCTTCAAGCGATAATAATGAATGTGAAAGGACCTCGGTTCAAATACCGGGTCGTTAAAACAATCTTAAACACTTCCATGTATTGTGACTCAGACAGTCCGTTCCTAACCTACCGCACTAAAGAGGGTGAGGGTCTGTCTTAACTACTTGGCTTCATTTATTGCATGGAGGGAGAGAGAATCTACCGTCTCGCCTTCACAAGGGACTGGTTCTCCAGCTTTAAACATAGCTGTTTCAAATGCATTTCTCTGAATGGCAAGGCTTACGATACAAAATAACCACAAAACAACTATTAGGTTCTACCGACCTATTCTCTTTTTGCTTCGGTACAGTGTAATTATTAAGTGTCCTCATTATCGGGTAAGAAAATTCAATAAAACAACCAATATTAAGGGGCTTCAACACGGACGACTTTGAGTTCGATCCTTTAAAATGCCTCGGGAGCAGTATCCCAAATTTTTGAGGACTTACAACATTTACGACTTAAGGAAGGCCTCGCCCATTACCAGCGCTCATAATACAACATAAATGGCACCCTTTTTAACATACAACATACAATGCCTCGTGATCAATATCACAACTATGACAGATCATTACCGCGACTAACTATCCCTCATAATTACTTTTAACGAGCATTTCAACGCATTCCTAGCGTGACAATTTACTTCAACTGCGCGACATGACGCTTATACATAAATTAGCCAAGTTGCCTTTCAAAGAACCAAATAAATTCAAATCAACGTTTGATCTACATCTCAAAATGTATATTATTCATCCTCCATTAGCAATAATCATTTATACCATAAAGAACATATGTTCACAACATTTATTAATTTATCTTAAGGAGCTCTTGAGGCTACCACTTCTCAATATAAAATTCATCACATAATTAATTCATCTAACTATTATTATTATTATTATTATTACGCTTGCTTTACCATAGTTATATCATTTACCATATACTGATATTCCACTGAATATTTTCCACAAGGGATTCATTAATACTTCACATATTTATTATATTTCCAACAAATTAATCGTTCAGATCGCGCAATCTTTATTTCACCTGTTATCAAAACATCCCTATTTCCACTCATGAGGATTATACGCAAATCTTCCCAAACACATAATAATGAAATTGTTACTCACATGACTCTAAGGTCAGAGACCGACTTCTCCAACGATGGAACATTTTCACCCACCAATTTCTTCTTAAGCCATATCCATGGTTATATTTACATCTGATAACATTTTCCTAACAGCACATAAAATATATACCCTAATCACTTTGAATATAAGGAATACCATTTTGTATTCGTTTTCACTTAAACACCAATACAATTTCACTAAAAAATATATTACACTCACAAATTTCACTATATTTAAATTACATAAAATTTTTATCACTATGGTGTTAATTATTTGCCTTGACACACGTGATTTCTTTTATTTTTTCCCGTTTCCAAGGGTTGCACTATATGTACGTCGGCTTCCTACTCTGATGAGATGATTGAAAGTCTCGATCGAACTAACCTCAATGGAACGGCTGATCTTCTAATCCGGGGTTTGACTATCGGCTTCTTTAACTTTGCTGCGCGATGTCGTATCTTGCTAGACGCTAACTTGTTCGTCTAATAAAAGTTTGTCACTGATGTATTACTTTTATGATCGCTCGAACTAATATCGGTGACCTAGTAATTTCCATGTTTTTACTTTCTGTTACTTTGATTCGTGGCTTCTTGGAGCACTCCCCAATGTTTGACTGTTCATTTGTCCACCTAGACAAAGCCTGGAGCCTCGATTCCTAAATTCTATCGTACTTCGCTCTAGTCCCCTCGGTTCAGGAACACTAGGCGTTACTGTTTCGTTCTACCCTGATTTGGTTACTTAACGTAGGTAGAACTGTATATTTCACTGTCCTTGGGTACTTCGAAATCTTATGATGCGTCGGTTCTTTAACTGAACTATTATATTCGAGTACCTATCGCCGGTAATTCTTAAGTCCACAGCCTAAACTTTGACTGTACTGGTGAACTTTAACGATAATTGTTCCTGCGTGCAGCGTCTAAGCGCTCACTAAAATGACTTGTTATACTTTGCGAAACAGTATCACGCTCTCCGGCGTCTTTTAGAAACTGAATGTACTTTGATGCAGCACTCCTACACTAGCAGTTCACTTGTAGATTGTCTTGTTGTTGGTTGAAACCGCACGGCCTCCTTCATAGGTCCGTTGTAGACTGAATTTACTGTTGGTACTTGTTGAACTTGTCGACGCCAGTATAACTTTCCCTGAAGTTCGTTGTATGCTGAATGATTGTTGATCCATCGTGCAGCGCCTCTGCGCTCACGGAAACTGAATGATTGGCGAAAGAGTACGACGCCCTCTGGCGTCTCTGGTAGACTGAATTTTTGGTGAAACAGTACGACCCGCCTCAGCGGTCGCTCAAGACTGAATTGTTGTTGTGATCCAGCGTGTAGCGCCCCTGCGCACACATCGAAGACTGAATTTTTGGTGAAACAGCGTGACACCCTCTCCTTAGGGTTCACCTAGACTGAATGAATTTCCTGGCACGTCCAGGGTTTATATCCAAATCTGCTGCAAAAAGATCTAATCCGCTTCTTCTCCAGCACTAACTTCTGAAATAATTGTCGTATAATTTTGAAATATATATCTCTTGAAAGCTCTTGTTTTAAACGTAAAGTGGTTTCTTTGATCATGAAAATCGATCACACAATTCCAAGATATTAAATAATTTGGCTCCTCAGATATGTGGGTGGTGAAGTTTATGTTTCCCTCTCTCCCATCTCTGGGCTCGGGGAATAACTATCGACGTAATGCCGCGTATGCAATTCTTTCCTGTGCAAATATTATAAACCTTTTCCCACACAAAAATCTCTTTTCCAGAATGATCAACAGTGATGTGTTCATTTCATTAATTAAATGCTTGCAAATGGCTTAATTTTAATTTTTATAGCTAAGTAAGGTCTATTTCCGAAACTCCTTCTCCCTCACTCGTCGTGGAAAGTTTTTCCAGTTCTATTAATAATCATGCGCCAGCTTCTTATCGATGCGTCAAGCGTGATCTCATGCCCGCGTGACTAGTGGTCACCCGCTATTGCATCACATTATAACAGCCCACTTCTAAAAATCTTTCCAATTCATTCTAAAGATTGCATTATTTCCTCTCTTCTGTTGCATATAAAATATGGATTCGACGCTTGAACCAATTGCAGATGGGTTCAGTAGAGACCAGAACAAAAATTAAGTGAGAAGGAAAATACTTACAAAAAGGAACTCAGATTGAAACGACTCACAAAATGGAGAGCGGTAATACTTACAAAAGGGAATTTAGAACGAAAACACTCACAAAAGGAATAGATTGAAAAATACGCACAAAATGTAGGTTAGGTTCAAAATACGTACAAAATGCAATGTAGAGACGAAATCCTTTACTTACAAAATGCAAGTGAAATTCAAAATACGTATAAAATGCAATGTAGAGACGAAATCCTTTACTTACAAAATTCAAGTGATATTCAAAATACTTACAAAATGCAAATGAGATTGAAAATACACAATACAATTTAGATTGAAAAACGCGCATTTCAGATTCCCAAAAAAATCACAAAGTGCAATTGAAATTCAAAATACTTACAAAATGCAATTGAAATTGAAACTGCTTACAAAATGTATGGCAGATTCAAACTACTCAATTGGATGGACAATACGTACAAAATGCAATTTAGATTGAAAATACTTACAAAATGTAATTTAGATTCAAAATACCCACAAAATGCAATTGAGAATCAAAATACTTTCAAAATTGCCACCATACAAAATGCAATTGAGATTGAAAATACTTGCAAAAAGCGGTTTAGGTTGAAAATACAAAATGCAATTGAAATTCGAAATACTCGCAAAAGTCCCATCCCCTATATTGAAAGACTTACTAAAAAGCAATTTAGATTGTCAATCCTTACAAAATGCAATTGGGGTTGAAAACACTCTCAAAATGCAATTTAGTGTAGATCGAAAAGACTTACAAAATGCAACGTAGACTGAAAACACCTACAAAATGGAGGGTAGATGACAAAAAAGCTAAATGGAATTTGGATACACGAGGAGCCAGTTAACAAACAACAGTGCGGGAATCTTAAAGAGAAAAGGAAATATAATGAAATGAGAACAAGAGGTATGAACTCTCGAAGAAGGAGGGATCAGGAAAGATGAGGCAATGGCAAATGAAGGCGGGAAAGTGAAAGACTCCCTAGGCCTCGGATACCCTAATACCGTCGGGGTCGGAAAAGAACAAGAGTTGACCAAGGGAGGTCGACAGGATAGAAGACGGAGATGAGCCCGGCACAAGTAAGTGGAAGCAATGCCAGACTCAGCTGGGGTTCCGTGGTCGCCAACCCACGTCCCACTCGATGTGAGCCCCTGGGGGAAACAGGTGGAGCCTTGCGGGATGAGGAGAGTCCAATACTGCTGAGCGTAACACCACGGAGAGAAGAACTGTGACTGAGGCTACTGGAACTGAGGGACTGTACCTGTCTACACTGAAAGCTGACATATAATAGTTCCCAACTTCGCCGCCGGCACTCGTATCTCGAAGCGGTAATACCATCTTCGGGAAAACATATTTGAGTCAGTGTTCGTCACGCTACCGTCGGCAAGGATTCGTCATTGAGACCGGCCGCGATCAAGAGTGCTTATTGACATGGACCTACGACACGAAGGCGCTCTATCGCCCTGAGCTGAGCTAAGCTAAGCTAAGCACACACACAATGAGCTCTATTAACATAAAGCCAGTATCATTAACTCAAATGGACTTGACGCTCCCTACAAGAAGCGGATATTCATTGTTTCCGTTCCGAGTTTTACTGTAGGAACACGGCTTAATGGCCAAAAATATTCATCTAATTACAGTCATCGCTTGGAACACTGGGGGCGATTAGATGCAAATTCTCATAGGGAGCAGTTTCATAACCCCCAGTTAATTACGAGGTTTTTCCAAATTTAAGGCGTTCTTGTGTCATTTAATGGCCTTGTGACACTGAGGTCAACAAACCCACGACTGCAGCAAGTTCGGAAATAGGTGGTTCGAATCCCGGGACAGATAGCGGCCAACCAGTGTAATTTCCCAACCCCTTAGCATAGTAATTAGATTATCACCTACAGAGGTGTTCAAATTATTGGAAACGTCACCAGTTTGCGAAAACTGCCTTTATACTTTTCACGGTTTAATGCATTAAATATGTTTCCAAGGCGTTGAAATTATTTCAAATGTTTAACCAAGAGTCTTCATTGAACCCCTCGTTGTTGAAAGGCACTAAGTCCAATTTTTAAAGTTTTGAGATAAACACTAAAAGCTGTTTTTCCGCTCTTGTTCTGAAATATGAGACGTAGTTTTTGCATTTGGAAAGTGCACACACACGCCGATATACTGTAATAAAACCAAAATACCATTGTTCCGTAACACTTTTATTGACAATACACGTAACTGGACTTAGTCCATTTCAACATGGAACCAGCAGAACCTTTGAGCGAGGAATAACATTCACATTCTTAGTTCATTTCCTTGATTTCTAAATGAACTGATGCATACGGAAGCCTGAAAGGAAAGGTAACTTATTTTGTTATGTTGAAACGCACTGACTGCTCGACTCAGTTCCTTTTAACACGAAATAACTAACATGACGGCTGTGGTAATAGCCCAAACGCTGCCAGGACATGGTTCCATTCAACACCAAAACATTCAACTTGCTTCCTAGGACGCAAAATCACGGTAAAAGGGATTTGTAAAAAAATGGACTTAGTGCCTTTCACCAACGAGCGATTCAATTCTATTTTCTTTACGAAACTCAAAGTAAAATGGTTTTTTAGAATTCCCACTAACAGAGGAGCCTTGGTAATGCAAATTGCCACACGTTATGTTTTGATTACTTCACTCTACTTTTCGAGTGAATTTAAAGCTGAGGGATTTGGATCATTTTACTGATGATCTGCTCTTGAACTATTCCAAGATTGGATTGAAATCACCTGACTTAGAGGGTACATTCAGTCAATGGAAAATAGAAAACGGACCCTACTCAGGCATCCCTAGGAACACTCAATTCTGAAAGTTTCCAGACGCAATTCCTTATGGGAGAAGTTGTATGTCCACGGGGGAGACATTACCAAGTAAGGTTACAAAAGATGCCAGCAGTTGGTCAATAAAATGATTTTGAATAAAAAATGGTGGCTGATTTAAATTGTTTATTTGATTGTAATCATTTGCACAGCTCTGTAGGTACTGAAGTTTATTGAGAGTTTCAATGTATAAAGATATCACCAGACATTACCAGGAGTTTCATGTGGCTCATAATCACAAGATTCACGGTCACGTTAAACTACAATCTTCCTTTTCTTTTTTTTTTGCCTAGCTTGCCACGGTGGGTGAGTGGTTAACGTGTCGGTCTACTAACCCCAAGCTTGCAGGTTCGCTCCTGACCAAGGTAAGTGATTTTTGAAAGGCGTCAAAACTTACGACACGCATGTCATACGATGTTGGCATGTCAAAGAACCCATTTGAATTCAGTAGGCCGTGTTCATAATGGCAAAATTAATCTCGGGAATTTCCGCCAACACAAAGTTCCTCATTTTTCTACTAAAAGGCGCTATAGTGTTCAAGGAGCTTAGATATCTAACCTCCTTGACTTTCATAGTGCTTCAAGGAACAATGAAATTCGACAGGCAAGCTACCCTTTGAGTGTCAAATAACAAAGCTTCCACCCGGCACCCGAGGCCATACGATATTTTTGTTTTGCCTAAGCTGAACATCCTCCGCAGTAAAGAGAATAATTCAGATAGAAATGAGGAGTAGAGATGACAGACATGACGCTCACTAGTAAACCCTGAGGATTTCATCTGCATGCAGTAGCTACGGTTTGGTCTTTCGGAGGATTATATTTTTGAAATATCCTATGGGATAAAATTAGTCATAGGAAGCTTTGAACACACTCTCAGTGTTGCATCGTTAACAATTAATTATTAACTTTTCAGTTGGTCAACACTAATTATATCAGGCGGGAAATATAAGATTGAGTACGTGTCAGAAAGAACTATAGAAACACTTTTGTGTCTTGCTAATGTAACGTTAATGAAACACTTGTATATTCTGACGTTTCCATTATTATAAGCTTTGGCTGTTAAGACTACATTTTACTGTGGAAACATTTCGTATTACTTGTAGGTTTATTGGGTGTTCTTTTTTAAATAAACAATCACTCAATGTTGTAAGATTAATCTTTGTTATGGTACATTTTACCAGTTTGTGGATAGGATAGCTGTTCAAAGTAAGGTTTTAGGTTCGTTGGGCTAATCGTCTTTCATAATGTTATACTGGGCTGATTTTAATCATTGAATGAAATGTTATACACGGTACCACAACGCAAACACACCGACATTAATCATACCTTTTTGCTCCGAAAATCAAAAACTATGTAGGGGAGACCGGGGTATTGCCGAACACCTAAGCTTTGAAGCCAGATTTTACAAACAATTATTGACTCTTGAAAGAACAAAGTAAATTTCAAAAATCAATCTTATTTACCCAGTAAACACTTGCAATAACAACCTTCAAACATGGATAGAAGTATCTTACAAATCAGTCCTAAAAAAATAACGCCAACGTTTGGCATTACCCCCAACCAGGGGTAATAGCGAACTTGATTTTCGGCATTCACTCACATCCAAAAGACAAGTACAAACTGATGGAAAATTATATTTAAATTAATTTAATCTATTATAGCATAACTTACAATATTGTGAACATTATGTTCTAGATTTAACTAAGTTATTATTGGCGCCTTTTAAATGCAACAATCACAAACACCGTTCAGCTTTCTTTTTCCATGAACTGCAGTCTTTGCAAGTCCAATTTCTGCACAAAGCTTTTGAACATTTACTCCATAGCTCATTGTCACGTCCAAATTGTACACAAACACAACATACCTCACCAGAATCAGTTTGGGATGTAATAATATCAACTCACTCCTCCTTAAAAAGGAATAAACCACGCTCTTCTACCAATTTTGTAACATGGTAAAAGAAAACTCTAAGATGGGTTGAACCATGCTCTTGTACCAATATTGTAACATACTATAACACCGATAACTGTTTCTTGCATCTGTCGTTCTGCCGCCGGATACTCCTTCCTCGATGTTTGTTACTTTGGTGAAGAATCTCTTGAAAATTGTTAGGACGAGTTAGGGCCTAATAAATGAAATAATTAAATAAATATATGTGTGATATATTTAGAACAAGGCCTACAGTCTTTAATTGAATGATTTTAAATGAATAAGATGATTGTTATCAACCGACAGTAGTGGCTGCGCTCGCTAAAGTGTTGCGTTAGGCCATGGGGCCAAGCTCTCTGCTGACTCGGTAGACGCGTGGGTTCGAGCCCCACCGTCGGCCGTCCTTGAAATGGTTTTCCGTGGTTTCCCATTTTCAACTCTAGGCAAATGCTGGGACGGTACCTTATGACAGGCCACGGCCGCTTCCTTCCACATCCTTGCCCAGTTTTATTCACCATCATTCATTTCATCTCTCATTAACTCCTCTCATGAGGTTGGTGTCAGGAAGGGCATCCGGCCATAAAAATCATCCGCCACAAAGACTTCCATCGCATCTCATCCCCGACCCCGTTGGAAAACGGGAATAATAAGGGATAGACATTCATACAATGTTGAATAGCCTAGAAAATGTACACGTTCATATTCATTTGTAGATATTTTTACCAATGTAAATGTGAACAAGGAACCATCAACCAACTTTCATCATCTAGCCTAAATGTACACTGATGCAGCTTCCTCAGTGGCTCAAGATCCGAAGATCGCGGGTTCGATTCCCGGCCGGAGAAATCTTTACTTTTTGAAGAGCGGCAAAAATCTACGGCACGGCACTCAGAGTCGTACGATGTCAGCTCGGAAAAGTCGTCTCGCATCACTTTTGGTGAATGCAAGACAATATTATTTACATCTCAGCCACAGGCCACCCTGTTGAGGCGTGCAGCGTTTAACAGAAAGTCTCAATGGCTTCAAATAAAAAAACTGCTTCACAATCGACGATTATCATTAGTCCGACTGTGGACCACGTTAATTTGATTTCAGCTGCTTCAGGGTCTTTATTTTAGCCCAGTACTCCTTCATTATTATTCCCTCCTTTCTTTAGTCCATGGTGCCTGGATCCGGGATGTATGAAGACTCTTAAAATCCGTGCAATTCTTAATTTTGGTCTTGTATGTTTCCCTGTTGCTGATGTGAGCTTCAGATGTTGCTATTTCTTATAGGTCCTTCTTCACCAGCGAGCTGTGGTTTTCCTGGTCGTAAAGAATTTCATTATCTGGTAGGTTAATCTAACTGGGTTCATTCTGTATGTATGTCCAAAGAACATGGCCCATCTTTTGCGGATGGTGTCTGAGATTTTTTCCAATCTGAGGTATAATTCTTGGTTCCCTTTTTTCTATAAGATCCATCTTCTGTTCGTTCTCTCTATTAGCTCATTCCTTTCTTTGTCAGAGACAAACATTCAGCTGAATATACGGCGTCCGGACGAATCACTGTCTGGTGGTGTCTCAGCTTTGTGTTGATCGAGATAGTCTTCTTGTTTTAAGTGTACCAGGTTAATTTGCATGCCAAGATTAACTTCCTAATTCTCGATTTCATTACCTCTTTATCCAACAGGTTGCCCTCTATCCATTCTCCCAATTACTTAAATTTCTCCACTTTTTTGATCCGTTCTCCCTCTACTGCCATTCATTTTGGGTGCTGTTTCAATATTGGTCATGTATTGTGATTTTTCAAAGGAGATCCGAAGACCAGTTTTAGCTGCTCGTTCTTGCGGCTGAACAATCTGCTGTTGTACATTTTCTATTGATTCTGGCAAAATCATAATGTCATCTGCAAAGGCTGAGCAATTGATATTATACTGTACTATTACTATACTTTAATAATAATATAAGTTATAGGCCTACCTTCTTTGTTGATAGTTCATTTTAGGGGTTTGGGACATCTTGGTCATCAGCCCCGTGAGTGTTGAACTATTCTAATAACCGGTATTTGTGCGGTTTGTGTAGCTGTATTAGGTGTCTTCCTGATTGCGGTCATTCCAGATTGCGGTCACTTTCATTTTAGGGAAGAACTATAAACATTCCAGAGTCCATATTGCGATCACTCTTCTCAGGAGACCGGTCCTTGGTTCTTGGTTCTTCCCGACTGACTCATACCTTCCGTAAGTTTTGTGGATGACAAGGGGAAACTGATATTTCACTACGTAACGAAAGAATACAGTTCGCTTCAAATCTGGAATGTTAATAAACCTAAAACTTCAAATATTTGATTTTGTGTGTAGGAGGGGGGGGGGGCAAAAATGATTACAAAGGGGATTGAGAATCAAACACAGAACGAATTACTTTTACGAGGCGAATTTTTCGAGGTAATGAAAAGAATGTTTTTCACGATACACAGTACCTATTATAAAAATGGATGTCTCGCGCCTCAAATGGGTGAGGAGGGGCAGAAATTAAAAATTATACCCTGTAGCCTAAGTATAATATTTCCCGTTACAACAATTTTGTTGAAAGTGAAGGTCGTTGATTCCGATCCTGAAACGTTTCTATTCTTAAGACTGAAAATGTTATAATCATTGCTTTACGATGTGCCATCAGATTGGGAGGGGACTTGATTTTTTAAGCGAAGTATTATGGGGTGTGCTCAGCTGAACACTGAACTGTATTCTTTGGCTAGGTAGTGAAATATCAGTTTCCCCTTGTTATCCACAAAACATATGGAAGGTACGAGTCAGTCGGGAAGAACCAAGGACCGGTCTCCCAAGAAAAGTAATCGCAATCTGGACGCTGGAGTGTTTATAGTTCTTCCCTAAAATGAAAGTGACCGCAATCTGGACTGCTAATGAGGTGAACGCAATCTGGACACAACCTGAGGTAGGAGCCATTTTTATGAGATATATAAGTTACTCCTTGGTGCCATTTTTATATGATGTGATCAATGCACGCCTTTGTGGTGCGTGAAACTTTGGTCTGTGAAGCTATTAATAGCCCTCTGATGTCTTAATACCATATATGGACATATCTGCATCTTGTCCCCTTATTGGCCAGTGATTTATATATTGGAAGGGGTCGTGACCAATCAAATTTTACCACGCAGTTACCTTTGTGTTGCGTCGTCATTTGCTTTGTTTCGAGGCATTTTTTTCTTGCAGCCAAGTAGGCTAGACGTATTCCCATATTCTAGGGAAAGTGCCCGCGTTCAAGGTGAAACCATGGCGAGGTGTCTGTATGTCGTAATCAGTAATTGCTTTACTGTAGTTCAGTTTCATATTTCGGTAATTTAAAACTCTTTTTCTGTGTTATTTTCTTTTGGTCGCGTGTACTTGCCCCCTCCCGATATTTTCCCTCCGCCCTTTGTGTGCGTGTAATTGCTGGTGAGTTTTGTTTTGTTTGGTAGTGTTATTTTCATTTATTTTGATAACGTAGTTTTTGTACTTTAAGGGTTGAAAGTTACAGTATGTATGTGGGCTGTCTTCGTTTTACTCTGGTGTGCGTGACGGTGGGTTTGCCTACCTTGTAGGGGGCACCTTTGGGTCTGTCATTCAGGGTGTATCTTATCGTAGAACAACATAACGGGATTGGAGATTATTTTTCTTGCTTCCCGTAATGCTTTGTTCTTTATCTTAAAGAGTTCACAAAAGGAGGTCTCGCCATTGCTATTTTGCTGGTGACCTAACCTGTGATATTCTTGTGTCTGTGAATGCCCATATTTTGCGCATCACATATTTTCGTCGTCTTTGTGTGCCCTTATCTCCTACGCATACTTTCAATGTTTAAAGTATATTTTTAGTGTTGCCGATAATTTAATGTAATTTTTCTTTTTGTCTAAATTCCTATTTTTTCTCGTAACTCACTTGATCTTGCATGTGCCTCCGCGTCTTTCTTCCTCACTCCTCCCCTCCCTCTCACCCCTCTCCACCCCGTTCTGAACCATTGTACCCCCCTCCTATTCTGTTCATCCCTTTTGACACGCTTTGTCTAAATTTTAGAACGTATCTTGACTTCGTTGAGTGTAGTCGTTTCTGAGTCTTGTCTTTTTTATCTAATTACGACATACTTACATTTAGTCATCGTTTCATCTTGCCTTGAACACGTTACCTTAACTTATCTTATTTTATTTCATTTTAATATAATTTCGATTTTATTCCTAATTTGTATTTTTCTTGCGGTAAACTAATTTTGTGGTTAATTTGTTGGTCATTTCTCTTCTTGCTTTTATTATCTCTGGGATCGTTGTGCATTGTAGTTGTTATTTTAATACATTTTATCTTTGCCTAAGTATCTCTGCTTTTGCGTCACGCCTTATTTTAATTTTAGTAACCTTCTTCGATTTTTGTCTGGTTTTTGCTATATTTCGGTTTGTCGGTCTTATTAGCGTGCTTGTGACGTTAATACGACCTACACGGCCTCTGATTTAAATTTGTTCATCATTGGATTTTACTGTAGTTTAATTTTCTTTAGCTTTCCCCCATCCTTTTGGGATTGCTTTCTGGTTTGCCTTTTAAAATTTGGGCCCAGCGAAAGCCAAACAAGACTGCGATCTCCCCGTTTTTCTTTCTTCTATTTTATTTTATTTTGTATTTCTTCGGGGATAGGGGAAGAGCTTCAGCTACGTTTCCACTGACGTCTGCTGCGTACGTAAGTATATGTTTATTACTATTACTTCATATAAGTTGCGTACAGGTAGTAGCCTCGGGACTTGACATAAGGTACTATCCCGGATTTGCCTGGAGGGAGTATGGAAAAACCATACTCAGGATAGCCGCTATCAGCGCCAGGATCCGGACTTGCTGCCGCTGCCACACGATGTCACAAGTTATATAATACTAGTGTGGCTCAGGCTGATAAGAAATGAGTAAGTAAATTAAAGTATTGCAGCGAGCATACATTCATCAAGAAAACACGTCATTCAATGCAATATCCTGCCTTGCGTTGCTGTGGAATGAAGGGAAAGGAAGAAAACGATGTTTCTCACATGAAATCATTTGTTATTGTAAAGCTAGTGGATTGACTACATTCTTTGTTTGTCCGTTTTCTGCATAAATATAGAGATCAGATTGTTTACCGACTCGGGGGCATGCGACGTATAACTGCCCATGAGAGAAACAATCCTTTCTTTAATTCAAACCACACACTTGCAAATAATCTCGTTGAGAAGTTCTGACTGACACGTTCATTATCGTCTATACGTTCTTGATCTGTGCGGTTTGATCTCCTTTGATGTTCCGTGATAGTGCGTCGAGGCCGGCGCGGCGGCTTGTGTTTGAACGTTGGCGAGATATGAAGCTCATTCAGATATTGCCACTGTATACGACTTAGCTGTAGATGTAATTGTTCTTGGCGTTGTTGAGATGATTGTGCTGCTCTTCTTTTTTCGGTTGAACTCGTGGAACTTTTTATTGCATGTATTGATCAAAGGGATTATAGTATGGGATGTTTTCTTTGCTCATACAATAGAAGATTTTTAAGTGGATGCGCTACGTCGCCAAGGAGATTTGGTCTTAGTTAATACGAAGATTTTTAAGTGGATGAGCAATTACTACCATGGAAACGACGATGAAGATGTGCACTCTACTTTCTATTAACGGCGTTGCCTAGATCAAGCATCTTTAAGATGAACAATGAACTTAAGCAATTTCTACCGGACTATCATGTTACAAGGTTAGTCGTTGTTGCCTAGCGACAATCTGTCCATCAAGTTATTAGATTCAAGAGCATTAAAAATCCCTCAGTATGCCTTCCTTCGGAGGGGAAGTAAAGCCGGCGGTCCCATGTCATAGATTTATGGCATGTTAAAGAACCTTCCACTAATTGCACCTGTGTGAAGCTAAATTGGATAGGTTAAGAATGTAAACAACGCTCTTAGGTTTCTACGTTCGTTGCCAAGAGCCGACTGCGGTGGCGTCTAGTAGTTGAGTTACGAACTTGGCCTAGTAGTCGTTGACGGTGGCGCTTGGCGGCCAAAGTAGGAACTATTTGAAAAATTCTAAGTTGCAGTACTTAAATGAAAAGAAAACAGATAACACACACTATTACAGTCATCACAATTAACACCGGTTATCAGACAGATCCTACACACACCCAAAGTACACGGGGCTACACGCGTTGTCGCAGCCCCTAAACTTAAGAACCAACCAACCATTCAATATTGGTGTGGCTTTGTAACTGAAATTAATTACATAAAACTACTCATAAATAAGTACCTACCTGATTTCATTCAAACCACTTTCTAAACAGTCTTCGCCGTAATGAGAACAAAATTTAGAATTTTCAGCGAAATAGAAGCAGTAGTTTTCGAGTTTTGCAGCCACAAACATACGCAGGCTGAATTTTTATAGATTCCTTGCTGTACCCGGCATGCGATGCAATGCCAATGAAAGAAAGTGTTGGCGTTGTAACTTTGTTCGTTGAGTGCTTTTGGATACGCAATATTTTTCTTCCTTTTCCGTTAACTGCCTCTAAACTTATGTAAAATGGATTTACTAAGCCAGAAACCTTCACGGGAGTATACACAACAACTCACCAAAATTTCATCGCAATAGGATGAATGGTATATGAACGCATACGGGATTTTATTGAAACGATTCGCATGCCCTCACTCATTTGTTGAATCTACTCGTGCGCTAGCTATTGTAGAACGGATTTACTAAGTCAGAAACCTTCGCAGGAGTGTACATAACTACTCACCAAAGTTTCGTCCCAATCGTATGAATGGTTTGTGACCGCATACGGGACTTGATTGAAACGATCGCGCGCCGTCACTCATTATTTAATCTACTCGAGCACTAGCTATTGTAAAATGCATTTGCTAAGTTAGAAACCCTCGCTGGAGTGGGAACAACAATTTATCAAAATTTAATCGCAATCGGATAGATGGTATATGAACGGAAAGGGATTTTTTGAAACGATTCGCGCGCCGTCACTCATTTGTTACCGGGTGAGTTAGTCGTGGTCGTTACGGCATGACTGCTGGCAGTCGCTTACATCCGGGAGGCGAGGTGGTTCGAATCCCCCCGACAGCAACCTTGAAGATGGTCTTCTGTGGTTTCCCATCTTTATCCCAGGCAAATGCCGGGGTTGGTCCCTAACTACTGTATAGGCCACAGCCGCTACCTTCCAACTCCTCGTCCTTACATTCAAACTTTCCTCCCCAGACAACACTCCACACGCGAAGGTACGTGTAGCTCACCCATTGGGTGTCCGTCTCGAAGCAGCTACAAAACTGGCGAGCCGAACATGTCCTCGGGACACTCCCGGCACTAAAAGCCATGCGCTAAAAAAACAAAAAAGTTACGAGTAGTCGCATATGATGTGTAACATCTGACATAGAAGAAACCTCACGTGAAGTTGTTGATACACCGGTATTTTATACTATTATTGGCACAAATATTAATCTATTGTAAAAGGGAGTGTTTTACAGATATTGTAGTTTATAATACGGAACTCAATGTATTAGATGATTTGTAGCTTCCACCAGCATTAGCCTAAATAAAGAATACGATATGGATCAACTAGATTAATAGACGCGACACCACTCATAACCTTAAATTCCTTATAAACAGGACCTCTCGATTCACAGACCAACACGTAATTTCATATGGATTATGTTAAAATGACTCATATTGATATGATAAATATCGTTTAAAATGATAATCTGATAGCAAAAATATCTACCCCGACCGGGATTCGAACCCGAGATCTCTAGATTCACCCCACGGCTATTTCGACTACGCAAATATTGTGCACAAGATGGTGACTTATTTCCACGTTCCAATAATACTGGATTACGGAATTAAGTTTCTTTTATATTTTGCTTGTTTCGATAATGTTCCTGAATGAAATTGAGTTTAAAATGCCTTATGAATAGGCCCTCTTGTGAGTAAAGAGAATGTATTCAGTAATAGTTCATGAAGGCTTGCTCAATTCTCGTATAACCACAACGATTATATTATATTGATGACTGCATTACCGTTATGTGGGTTAATATTTGAATAGCCATTGTGCAGAAACATAATACCGGCAATGCCGACTACTTAAAATGTTTGATATTAAGTCATTTTACCATTTAAATACTGATACGATGACTTCGAACATGTACCATGTGCTTTGTTTCAATCACTTGACACCAAAGTTCGCATGAGCGTTTACCGTTCAGTATGTCATATACATTCCACATGGCCGAGATTACGTCATGGTATCAATTTCCGACACCGCACGCTCATTGCTTCTCTTACCACTGCCAGCTTGATCGATCGATCGAGTTGGCAGTGCGTCTTACACTTCCGTTCGAAACTCATTTGTTGAATCTACTCGTGCGCTACCTATTGTAGAATGGATTTACTATGCCTATAACCATCCCGGGAGTGTGCACAATAACGCACCAAAATTTGATCGCAATCGGATGAATGGTTTATGAACGCATAGAAGACGAACAAACAGACAAACATTCATTTCTATGATATATATATAATGGAAATGAATGCTTGTTTGTTCGTCCCTTATGCGTTCATATACCATTCATCCAATTGCAATCAAATTTTGGTGAGTTCTTGTGCACACTCCCGGGATGGTTATGGGCATACTAAATCCAATTTGCAATAGATAGCACGCGAGTAGTTTCAATAAATGATCGTTGACGATGCGTTCATATACCATTCATCCGATTGCGATCAAATTTTGGCGAGTTGCTGTGCACATTCCCGGAATGGTTAAAGACATAGTAAATTCAATTTACAATAGATAGCGCGCGGGTAGCTTCGACAAAATGGCACGCGATCGTTTCAACCAAGTCCCACATGCGGCCCTATGCCTTTCATCCGATTGCGATGAAATGTTGGTGAGTTGTTGTGTACACTCTTGCGAAGGTTTCTGACTTAGTAAATCCATTTTACAATAGGTAGCGCACGAGTAGATTCAATAAATGAGTGGCAGCGCGCGAATCGTTTCAACAAAATCCCGTATGCGTTCATAAACCATTCATACGATTGTAATGAAACTTTGGTGAGTTGTTGTGTACACTCCTGCGAAGGCCTCTGACTTAGTAAATCCATTTTACAATAGGCAGCGAGCAGGGGAGTGATGATGGTTCTAACCCTCCCCCCCCCCCCACCACCACCACTACTCCCAATGCGAGCCGATATCTCACAGAACCCATGGTCGGAGATTCACGAATGAGGTGTCGTTGTACTCGAGCTTACGGGGGCTTTGCTATGAACCACTTATTTCAACCCTAAAATAAAACCTACCCCTACTAGGGGGTTAAATGCTATTTTCTCAGTAAATGTGGCTTTCCGTGTGCGACATGTATGCGGTTCAATGCTAATATGAAATTAAACGTTGTTCCACATGAACAACATGCAAAGGGGTCGACGCCATTATGAATTAACATTTTAGTTTTTTGTTTTTACGCATGCGCACTTGGGGATTTTGTAAAAGGGCGGGATTTTTAAATAATTATTTATGCATGAGTTATATTTTTAAATTTAACCGAAAGATCGAAAACCAATAGGTCATGTGCTTTTTAATATTTCGTATGAGGGGTCGTTGGACTTGGGATGACGCCCCTACTGCAGCGCACGGGTAGATTCAACAAATGAGTGACGGCGCGCCATTCGTTTCAACAAACTCCCCTATGAGTGACGGCGCTCGATTTTTTTAACAAAGTCCAGTTTGCGTTCATGAACCATTCATACGATTGCGATTAAACTTTGGTAAGTTGTTGTTTAAACGATTCCTGATTTAGTAAACCATGTTACAATAGGTAGCGCACGAGTAGATTCAACAAATGGGTTACGGCGCGCGAATCGTTTAAACTAAGTCCCGTATGCGTTCATATAGCATTCATCCGATTGCGATGAAACTTTGGCGAGTTGTTGAGCACGCTCCCACAAATGTTTCGGAGATAGCAAATCCATTTACAAAAGTTTAGAGACAGTTAACGGAAAAATAAAAATAAATATTGTTTATCCAAAAGCATTTCAACAAACTAAGTTACAACGCCAACACTTCCTTTGATTGGCATTGCAACGCATGCCGGGTACAGCTATACCCGTCCTCACCCGCGAATATTGTAGCTGTAAAGAATACACTTAGCAACGTCTCAATCATGAATGCTATGACTTATTTATCATTTAATTTTGAATAATAATAATAATAATAATTTGGTAAAGACCGTAAACAATCAGACAATAAAGGCAATATAACTCAACAATGGCATATAAATATCAAAATCTCACGAACGTCACGTCGCATCGCATGTGTAAGATTTTGCTCAAAATCACAACACGGTTTCCGACCACAAACGAAAATTTAAAATAAATGAGATTTTTAACACACTGACTAAACACAAAATACATTTACCTAAATTCCTATGAAAAAAAGTATACATTATAAAATTATACAAATCATAATCCTCTACGCCCACATTTCCCCCTTTCACCTCATAATAAACACCACATCGAAAACCCTTCGACACATGTCCGCTTATTTTTAATGATTAGTTTATATGCCGAGTATCACAACCCCAAACGAAACCACTCGTGAAATATTGTTATTCAATGAAATGCAGGTTTAATCCCTTAACAACCATTTTGAACCTGAATATCCAAAAATTCTTACTTAGTGGACGTTTTCGACATACAACGAACATATTCCCAAAATTTCATGTTTCTAACTTCAATAGTTTTGGCTGGGCGATGATGAGTGAGTCAGGACACTTTCCTTTTAAGAGAATACCATTTTATGCAAGAAGTAGGAGTGGAGTTCTTTACGTTGAGGGAGGAACGAACGAATTACAGAGCAGGTCTCCAAAATGATTACTTTCTGCATTCTGATAATTATGCAGATTATCAAGGTTAACCCTCAGCGACTTCGGTATAATGGCAGTGGAAGAAATTATGGTCACTACGTTTATTGGATCTCTTCAGCCAGAGGCATGTACTTGTTCACTTCAGCATATATTTGTTGCTTATTGAGCAAGGTAAGGATTGCTATGTCGATTAGAAGTGTTCTCTGCGGCGGTTTATCAACTAGAATAACGATGATATATTGTTGCCTAGATTTCGATCCCTTTTATAATCTGAAATTTCACTGAACAGTCTTCAATCGCTGAGTTACCAAACATCGGAGAGACATACAGGAATTGCTATAATACGCATTTCAGCATTCTGATATGGTATGACTATACAAAAAGTTTCTTTAAATTCTATGCAAAGCTCTAATTTATTTTTCATTTTGATGGTAGATTATTTGGAGGAGATATGGTCTACATTAGCGCCCAGTGTCAGAACATATGTCGAGCCTTCCACAATTTACATGGAAATCACCGCCCCAGTCTGGATGGTACGAGATACAATGTAGGCCCAGTCTCCTCTCCTCATTTAAATAACGTTCACAATGGCTCGATTTAGAGACATAAAAGATTGGAGAATGACATTTTATATACCTATACATATATCGATTTACATACGGAAACTGGTCAAATTTTGGGCCATTTTCATTTTTTTTCCTACCGGTGCTCTGGTTTGTGGTATTTTTTATTTTTTCCCATCCCCCTCCTGGAACACAACGGTGCAGGCATGAACACAACATTCCCAGCGATCCATTGGAAAATCACAAGCACCCATTTCCATCGAGTATTGTAGAGGGCTAGGATGTTACTGGCATGTGCGATTTTCGAAGTGAAATATACGTCCTGTGGTTCGGCTTCCACGTAAAAATGGAAGTCCCATGGCTCATGATCGCGAGATCGCATAAAACTACAAGCTTCCTTCTTTTACCCCCAAATAATGCTCTGAGCTATGTTTGGTCTATACCTTTGTTGCAGAATTCTCTGGGGAATTATCCCTTCTAACGAGGACACATCTTACCCTGTATCTGTACCGATTTACAAGGGAATAGTTCTGGTGGTTTGTGAGTTTCAGTGAGAAGGTGTGTGAAGTAAATGTACAAGAAGACACTTTGAAACTTGTCTTCTTTAAAGTTGTATTTTTCATTAAAAAAACACAAGATAGTTCATAAACTAATTGGCTGATTCACTTAAATTCTCTAAGATGAACCTCAATAGTCACACCCAATAAAAAAAACTGAACGGTTACAACCAAGAAACCATTCAAACAATCAGTTTTTGTTACACAATATACTGATGGTATCTTTCACGAGATGTGAAGAAATTTCCCGTTTCTGAGAATATTGATCTTGTTTTTGAAAATAAGGCAACAACATTTTGAAAAGCCGATCGCATTCCACTAAATCCTCGCTATATAGAACGCCCAATATGTGCAAAAATTCGAGAACGTCCCTCAAATATTTGCCGATATATTGAGGGAGATGTGCAGACCATTAGCGAGGTTGGCCCATTGGGTTCAACATTTTATGATAAACCGTTAGATAATAAAATGTTTAAGCTTCAGAAGTCAGAAACAAATATGGCTTTACTGGGTCAAAAATGCAACTACCTGCCGTACATGCAATGTTTATGGTTTACCAGAAGAAGAAAAAAATGCAATTTCATCACAACTGATCAACAGCGTCGAAAAGAACGATTATGCTACTTGAGAGGCTGACTCCTGTGCTGATGTCCGATATATTTCATGTTTGAGGCTTGTCGCATCTCAGTCATCAGCTCCTTGCCCTAGTTGATGTGTGTATACAATTTAATTTCAAAGGCGCGCTTCTCGCATGCTGGCTCGTGTTCGAATTTGGCGCTCCCAATATGGTGTAACCTCGGGCAATTGTTCGCAATGCCTGCTTATAAAGGCAAATTTGTACTGATCGGCGGAGCATTTTAATTAATTATAGAGGCACGTCTGAAATTGCCCCACAATAGTTGAAGCTTCAATGCACCCAGAATGTTGGTCTACTACTGTTCTTGAAATCAGGAGCTGAATACGGAGGAAGCTTGTCAAAACTCGAAAAAAGGGGCAGATTTATATGCACGAGTAAGTTGGAATGTAATGTCTTTTGAATTGATTTGGATAACAAAAAAATGCATTATATATGTATTTCACTTTATGCCATGCAAGAAAAAAAAAACTAAAATATTTGAAACTAAACCAAAACAGACAGGATTTAATATTACTGTATAATTTAGGTCTACGTCCAGTATAGTTTCATCTTAGGAATCATGAAATAGCTTTATTTAGCAACATAAAAGGAGAGACAGAACTCTATCAATCTCCACGCGCTTCTCCATGTATGAGTCGGAGAGTGGCACTCAATGGAAATGAAATTTGGCCTGCTGTCGCAGCAGAAAAGAGGAGAATGAGTACATTCCATGGGTACGTTTCAATCAGAATATTCTTGGGAATAGTTCCCAAAAAATTCCCAGCAGTCAAATGTGTTAAATTGGTTGAAAATGAAAACTCGAAATACAGAAAACCAACTTTGTAAATACCTTTTTTTCATTAGTTAATATGGTGAACAATAATATTTTGTAAGACAAATCGTTTAAAGAATAACATATAGACTAGTCTACTTATGTTAATGAAATCAATTTGAACAAGCTCAGAAAAAGTAGCTTCCAGCATTACATGGTTGATTAAATAATTATATTTGAAGTCTTTCAATCTTACATTGAAGTTCTCTCTTCCTACATGTAGCCTAGGTGTGTTCCCACCACCTCTGGTTCATCAATTTCCAATTGTGTGAAATAAATGTGAACTTCTCAGCCCCAACTGATGTTAACTTCTTGTGGATCCAACCGAGGTGACAGGAGCAGATAGGCTACAACTCTTACAAATTAGAAGTTAATACTACACAAGTAGTTCCGTGAAGAACTAAAGCATATTTCCATATATCCTACTTATATTAATTGCCTCTATCAACATACAAAATTTCATTTTGATTGCTGTAATAGATTCGTAAACATTGAGAACCATCTAATATTTCGGATGGCCGGCATGTTGGATTTTTATATATGTAGGTCTTAAGAGTTATGTACTATTACATGAAGATTATTGTGTACGTGTAGTATTCAAACTTCTATGGCATGATTAGGACACAAGAAGTAAAAACTAGATTTTAAAATTTCGCACAGCTGCCATCCTGCGGTTATTAAAAGCAATTGAAATAAATTAGATGCCAGTGGATGAACATTTGTAAAAACATTTACCGTGCCAAGTTTCATTGCACCCGGATGGTTAAATCGCGAGAAACGTCCATTTTGATATGTATATTTCGGGTTGCCGCCATGTTGGATCTGTGCTCACCAGGTTATTGAACTTACGTTCATAGCCTCTATGAACATAAAAAAAATCAGTCTGATTGCTGTAAAAGATTCGTAGATACTGAGAACCGTCTAAATATTTCGGATGGTCGCCATATTCGATTGTTATATGTATAGGCCATAGAGTTATGTACCATTAAAGGAAAAATATTGCGTAGGTTTATTATTCGAACTTTCACATCCATCGCATGATTACGACACAAGAAATAAAAACTTAATTTTAAAATGTCACACACCCGTCATCTTGAGGTTATGTAAACAATTTAACTAAATTAGATGCCAGTGCATTGCAATGTGTATAAACATTTACTCTACCATATTTCACTGCGCTCAAATGGTTAAATCGCGAGAAAAGTCTATTAAAATGTTTCAACTTCGCTTGGCCGCCATATTCGTTTTGTACTTTACAGATTTTTGAAACTTACATATATAAACTTGTATTAGTGCCCTTGATCACCGTACAAAATGTCAGGGTGATGTCAGTAATAGTTTCGGAGATATAGAATGCCGATGAAATATTTCGCACAGCCGCCATCTCGAGGTTATGTAAATAATTGAACTAAGTTAGATGTCAGTGCATTGCAATGTGTATAAACATTTGCTGTACCAAGTTTCATTGCGTTTGGATGGTTAAATCGCGAGAAAAGTCTACTTAAAAGTCTCAAGTTCGCTTGGCCACCATGTGGGTTTTGTAGTTACCAGGGTTTAGAAAGTCTCATAGGTGAACGTCTAGTAGTGCCCTTTATCACCGTACAAAATTTCAGTGTGATATCGGCAATAGTTTCGGAGACATTGAATGCTGGTGAAATATTTCAAACAGCCGCCATATTGGTGAGACGGAATAACATTTGAAGGGCACGGTCGGGGTCGGTCAAAATGGTGCTATGACCTTACCGAGTTTCATTGAAATCGCTCCAGCCGTTTAGAAGCTATTAGACGGGGACACACACACACGGACAAAAGATGATCTCATAAGCCTTTTTTTTTTCTTTCATAAAATGAAAATAGGCTAAAAAGACAAAATACTGACATACAGTAATTCCCAGTCACATACCCAAGTGCTGAGTTACCCAGTTAGCTATTTGCTACCTAGTGATGATTTTTTTCATTCACATTTTTAAAAAAATGTAGAAGTCATACTTTTTAACTTATGATGGGGGAGATGATGAGGGGGGCTATTTCCCCACTAATTCACAAAATTGATAATTCCTTGATCCGAAATCACAACGCTGCGTGAAGAATTTGCTTGTTATTCCGGTTTACATCTCATTTGGAGCCTCTAAAAACTGTGCTGTTAGTTACTTCCGGAAGCAAGATTCCAAACTCAAGTAGTACTACAACCTCTGTCTGAAAAGTTCGGTGAATGGGTCTATATTACGAACGGATTGAAGGCTTACCTGAAACAGCCGTTACTATCCTTCGAAGTAATCCCCGTGGATGGTTATGCACTTCTTAGAACGGCTGTACAAGTCCTGTCATCGTCTTCCTGAGGGATAGCCTTCAGTTTGGTCGTCACATTACGTTGGATGTCCAAAATGTCCGAAACCCTCTCGCCCTTCAGGGCTTTGCGGCGACCCTGGACCCCGATACTCCATACTCTGACGCTTGCTTTCGAGGTCGTACGTCAAGCACCAGGTCTCGTCACCCGTGACGATGGTTTTCAGGACCATTCATTCTCGATGGTCTTGCTTCATGTCTTGGGTATTGCTTGTTGTAAGGTTAGGCACTCCAGTGCTCTTTGAGTTTCATCTTACGGGGTAATTGCTTCTGAACATCATCACATGTAATCCCACTACTTTTGATGGCCTTTCTACCTTCGTCAACTAGCTCTTTTGGTTTTCTTTCTCAGAAGGTCAATGTGATGCGCATTCGTGTTAATACGACCCTTCTCTTCCGCATCACGCCCGTGTAGAGCTCAGGGTTATTCCGTCGTCTGTATTCACCGTTTTCCTTAGAATCTTCCGTTCTTTGACTTCACGTTTCTCCATAAGAGCTTTCATTTTCATTGCAAGGCATTCTGCAGCGTATTATTATTATTGACATGTTCTGAAGGGGGAGAGGCGAGTCTCTAAACTAAACATGATTTTCATGTACCGTGAATGTAGGCTCATCTGTTGAGACCGCATGCTACAAAGCTTTTTGTTATACTGTGATTTGGAGCTTGCCACGGTGGGTGAGTGGTTATCGTGTCGGACTACCAACACCAAGCTTGCAGGTTCGCTCCTGGACATGGTAAGTGATTTTTGAAAGGCGACAAAATCACGGTACGTATGTCATACGTTGTTGGGATGTTAAAGATCTCATTTTAATTCAGTAGGCCGTGCTCATAATGACAAAATCAATCTCGAGATTTTCCGCCAACACAGAAAGTTTCTCCTTTCTCTACTAGAAAGCGCTATAATGTCAAGGAGCTTAGATATCTAACCTCCTTGTCTTTCATAGCGCTCCAAGGAGATATAAAATTCGACATGCAAGCTGCCCTCTGGACGCAAAATTAACAAAGATTGCACCCGGCACCCGAGGCCACACGCTATTATTATTATTACGTTGATTTGATTAGTCCTTGGCAGTAGTGGGTCATAGTGGAAACCTACTGAAAGAAAGTTCACCTGTTTAGTAAGTGATCCGGCGTGCCTGCACAGACAAGGCGGTACAGATGACTGGTCCTGAAGACGTGATATTGCTGTACAGGCGGAAATAATATTACAAGTATATGGTGATGTGGCGCGTGGCGCGTGGCGCGTGGCAGCTGGCTGGTCTCGCTTGACGCCGCGCGCCGGTCCATCGCCTCTCGACAGACACCTAACACGGCTTCATGGACTGCTGATCTTCAAGAGGCCGACCACTGATCATCGCAAGCTATTCCCTCCGTCAAAACATGTTGTTAATAATAATATATATATATATATATATTTTTTTTTGGGGAAGAAATGCATTTACGCACAGAGTGTCGGGCTCCTGCTACAGCAGACTACCGACTAAAACTCCCCCTTTACTTCTGAACACTAGCCTGGAACCGTTTAGCACATTACTTCAGGCTAGAGTCATTTTATATTTGCCCGTAGGGCACTCTTCCGTAATGAATTATCTTCAGTGGCGATCCAGATCCGTCTTCTTTGTTCGGAGGATATCTTCAACAAAACTTGCTACAAGTTTCCAATGTTCTTCATTTTGTAGCATTACCGCAACAATATTGTCAGGAGATATCTCTACATCAATTTCATCTTGAAGAGACTGCCTACTTTGGACCCACCGTCCACAAGAGAAGAAGGTGTGATTAGCACTATCTACCTCATTAACACAGTAGATACAATCTGGTGAATCCACTTTCCCCATCTTCTTAAGATAAGAACTGAAGTACCCATGGCCAGTCAAAAACTGAGTGAGATAATAACCAACCTCACCATGTTTCCTCTCTGTCCAAACCTGCACCTGGGGTATCATTCTCCTAGTCCACTGGCTTCGGTGTCCTTGCTCCCATTTGATCTGCCAATTGTGAAAGGTTAGTGCTCTTGCTGTTCGTCTTGCATTTTGTAAACCTACTTCCGATTTCCTCCAGTAAATGTACTTGCGTTCTTTCGCTAGAAAAAAAAATGGAATTATCCCAGCAATAACAAGAACTGCTTCTTCAGAGACCGTGCGATAAGCAGATGCCACGCGTAAAGCACCCCGCCTCTGCACTTGTGCTAGTGACTTTCTATAAATTTCCTTATCCAGGGCATCCGCCCATATTTCCGCTCCATACAGCAGAACTGAATGGATGGCTGTCATCAGTAATCTCCTCTTACTAGATTTTGGCCCACCAACATTGGCCATTAGCCGACTGAGAGACGTTACTCCTCTTGCCGCCTTATCCGCAGTCCGTCTAATTTGTTCTCCAAAATTCAATTTATTGTCGATCATGAGGCCCAGATATTTTGCTGCTGGCCGCGTCTCTACTTGTATGTCTCCTACCTGTATTGGGAGTATTGTCTGAATTCTCTTCTTTGTTAGGACTACAATTTCTGTCTTACTAAGTGCTAGACACAGACCATGTTCCTCCATCCAACTATTGATTGTACGCATTACCATATTGAGTCGCAACTGTGCCTGCTCGACACTTCTTCCTGCTACAAGAGCAGCAACATCATCTGCATAACCTACTAGGATAGTTTCATCAGGGACTTCAGATCTCAGCAAGCTATCATATGTGATATTCCATAGATCTGGTCCTAAAATCGAACCCTGTGCTGCTCCGGCTGAGACCCGTACCCTGCGTTGTCCTTCTGTCGTGTTATAAATCAACGAACGAACTTTCAAGTAGGAATTTATCATCCGTAAGAGATAATTTGGAACATGAAATGTATTCTCCAACGCATTCAGCATGTCACTCCACTTGACAGAGTTGAATGCATTTCTTACGTCAAGAGTAACAAAGAGAACCACACGACGAGAGTGGTGATTGTAATTCTCCGCCCGCTGGACAGCTGCAACAATTTCTTGTATCGCATCCAGGGTCGATCTTCCTGTTCGAAATCCATATTGTCTTGGTGATAAGTCGCCCGCTGCCATGATCGCTTGGCGCAACCTGACCCTCAGAAGCTTCTCAAAGAGCTTCCCTGTTGTATCAAGCATACACAGAGGGCGGTATGATGATGGTAAATCCGGGTCTCCCTTACCCTCATTAATGAGCGCCAGACGACAGACCTTCCAGCAGATGCTGAACACTCCTGCTTTTAGACACTCGTTGAACATTCGTAATATTAATTGTGGATGTAACTCGATTATTAATTTGAGAATCTCATTTGAGATGCCGTCAGGACCAGGGGATTTTTTGCTTCGTAGAGACTGAGTAGCCCTACTCAACTCATCATAATAATAATAATAATAATAATAATAATAAATGCAGACCAGGCTCTGAACAATTGCAAAGCCAATATCTTACGGGATTCTACTAAGGTAAATGTGCCAAATAAGGCCCGCATAGCGTTTAAAGATTCTTTTGTATTTTTACTAGAAAATCGGAACGGTGTCTTGGGTTTAACTGAAGGCAAGCAGTAATAAAAACATGGATTGATAATTAGAATCACTGGAAAATATTTCAGTAATAATACTGTACAATATTTAAAATGTGAGTAACGGTCCTTCTTAGGAACACTCGTTCTAAATAAGGCCCACTTCTTGTTCCCAATAAGGCCCCTATGTAACTCAAAGAGATAAAGAAATGCACATTAAGCGGAAAATATCAATACAGTATATTAATCTACAAATCACATTCTTTGAAATTATATACACCGGGTTTGTGTGTGTTAAATTTCATAAAAATGAAGGTTTATTAAAATACCTAGAAATAGTAACAAAAAGAGTTTCGGACAAAGTTTACAACTCGACTGAGGCAAACAACGCGGAATCGTTCGCTGCAACAGTTGTAGTTTCTAGTGTAGACGTTAAAGGCAGGTAGCTATCAGAAACACTAAGAATCTTGTATGATTTAGAATATTCTAATAAAATCACAGATGGGCCTTATTTGGCTCAAGTACCTTAGAATAACTGATCACTCAGTAGAAGCCAACAGGAAACACAGAAGGCAACCATTGTCGATGTTGCTGTTCCACTCGATCAAAACTTATAGGGCACAGTGGCAGAGAAAAGGCGCAAATACCAGCCACCTGCCACGAAACTAATAATCGGAAGACACCGAAATTTCGCTACAACAACCCCTGTAGCAGTACCTGCAATAGGAACAATTCTCATTTCGAAATTCAAATTTTGTATTAACCTCTTCAGATTTGAATACCATTTTTAGTGAGAAAAAATTGTTATATTAACTTCAAAGTTATATTAATTTGAAGTGGATCTTATTCTGAGCAGTAGAAAAGTTTGATAAAGAAAATTGGTTCAGCGGTATACCCGTGGTGCATGTACCTTTCAGACTAAAAAACGCTGGCTGAATCAGTCACACACACATACACACACGCGCGCACACACACACACACAGCGACAAGACAAGGTCTTGGGCAAGAGCGCGCTTGGGCACCTACCTTCCCCTCTCCTTCAACACCTTTGCTATCGCAGCGGCTCCCCCCCCCCTCCTCCCTCCCTGACTCATCCTGCCAAGCTACACGACTACAGTCTAGAGGAAATCGTAGAAGTGTTATTATCTCACCCATTACTCCTTACAGAATGTTAAAAATTATGTATAAGTTACTTTATAGAATTCTGTAAGTTATATTAGCAGAATAAAACATGTTTATGATCAATTGAACTTTATGAGAGTTGTAATCTTCAAAATATATCAAAATAATATATATATATATATATATATATATATATATATATATATATAAAGCTAAAGAGTTTGTGTGTTTAAACGCGCTAATCTCTGGAACTACCAGTCGGATTCGAAAAATTCTTTTTTTATATGATAGCCAGATTCAAGAGGAATAGTTTAGGCTATGTTAAATTGCGGACAGACCACTCCGTTCCCTGCATTTAGGCCCTTTGGCACAAATCTACACCGTTTCACCGATCAGAACCAAAATTTGTATACAGTACATACCCTTTGGAACCCTGCGAGTAACACTGTCTGCATGAAATTTATGACAGACCGGTTCATTCCCTGCATTTAGGCCCTTTGGCACAAATCTACACCTTTTCACCGATCTGAACCAAAATGTGTATACATAGCCTTTGGAACCCTACGAGTAACACTGTCAGCACGAAATTTCGGACAGACCACTCCATTCCCTGCATTTAGGCCATTTGGCACAAATCTACACTGTTTCACCGATCTGAACCAAATTTCACAAAGTCTACACTTTGGAACCCGACGAGTGACACCGTCTGCTTGAAATTTCGGACAGACCACTCCATTCCCTGCATTAGGTCCATTGGCATAAATCTACACCGTTTCACCGATCTGAATCACATTGTGTACCCTTACCCTTTGGAACCCTGCGGGTGACATTGTCCACTTTAAATTTCGGACAGACCACTCCATTTCCTGCATTTAGGCCCACACCGTTCCTCCTAATTGCACCAAATTATACATACACTTTGAAACCCTGCTGGTAACACTGTCCACTTGATATTTTGGACAACACTCTCCTTTCCCTCATTTAGAATAGCAAACAAACTTATCTTGCAAACCATGTATTAAGGCCCTAGAATCATTCATGTCCGTAGTAGTGTAAATGCAAGAGTATTTTAATAAGTCTATTGTTGACTGGCAATTCGGGCTGCATCACATCGCCACTACCAGTGTTCTGGTGCAGAATTGCGTAAATAGTTGAATCTTGCGCTGCTTATAAATTGCAGTCACGGGGAGTAATTAGTGCAAAAAGACTTCTTTTGCCCCTTAAAACAGTTATCATGAACATATTATGCATCTGTATAAGTGCAATGGTGTTGGTGCAATACATTGAGGTTATCAGCTGCAATAAGCGTTGGTGCTTTCAAATTTACCGTATTTTTTTACGAAACTTATCGTTGAGCGCTATGTGGCCATAAATGATACTATTGCTACCTCAGGAGCTCGGGACAGCCGAAGTTTTCCAAAGTGTTCTAATTCTTTTCCTACGGCGCTATGCGACAAAAGACGACACTATTGGTATCTATATTTCTAACAGACAATGAGATATAGGCCCTAGACAGTGTCTTTTATTTCGCTTATTCCTCTTTCTAATCATTTTTAGACATTTGTTTGTAAATTACATGTGTCAGTGCTGTAGTTAGTGAATAGCCGTTTCCTTATTCATTATTATCACTAGGGGAAAATGATCTAAATGTTACGTCCATTATACTGTACTGCTTATCACCCTCACTACATCCACCACCACCAACACCACCACCTCCATGACAAAAAGTTGTATTTTCTTTTCTTTCGGGTAGTTTAAGTATCATATGCCAGTTCTGTAGTAGTATTCATTATCATCCATAAAACAAATAAATCCGCCGGGGGAAGCCGGGCACTACTACTAGTTTATATATATATATATTACAATAATTTGCCTTAGGTCCCACCAACACAGATACTGTAGGTCTTATGGCGACGATGGGATAGGAAAGACCAGGAGTGGGAAGGAAGCGGCTGTGGCCTTAATTAAGGTACAGCGCCCAATTGACTGGTGTGAAAATGAGAAACCAGGGAAAACCATCTCCAGGGCTACCGACAGGGGGGGGGGGTTCGGACCCACTATTTCTGGAATGAAAGCTCACAGCTGCACAACCCTAACCGCACGGCCAGCTCTCTCCGTCAATCATATCATACTATATCATAATATAATCTTTTTTATTGAGCTGGACGGAGGGAGAGTGCCTAGTCCACAAATTGGTAATACTAGGGCTGTCGCGAAAGGTGCGGTCGCACAAGGCCCCGCGCTCAGAAAGGCCCCACGCTTCAGGCCATTTTTTTATAAATGAAAATAAATAAATAAATAAATAACAAGAGTTTAGTGCTTTTCAGTCGGTCAACACGAATGTACCCAAAAGAGATGGGTTATGCCCTAATCCTGAAATAAATTACATGAGATTAATAAAACACTGCAACTAAATAATTGTACATATTGTAAATATTTTCACCTGTATTTCAAACATAGATTTTGTAGCCTAAGTGTAATGGATCTGATGATGATCGCTTGACGATCGAAACTGGTCATCCTAGTGTTTTATTAATCTCATGTAATTTATTTCAGGATTAGGGCATAACCCATCTCTTTTGGGTACATTCGTGTTGACCGACTGAAAAGCACTAAACTCTTGTTTACTAAGGCAACACTGAAAATATGGCTTCAAACACCACAATAAATAAATAAATAAATAAAGATAGTGTGTTTGATTCAGTCCAGCCAAATGAAAATTTGTCCTCCGCTATGTTGATACGATAGCAGAAACTCCAAGGATCGTCGAATCGTTCATCGAGTTTTTGGAGGTACACGACACTACGGGAAAGGGGTTAGCTGAGGTTTTAGAAGGAGTATTGGAGGATAATGATCTTGATATCATGGACTGTTGGGGCAAGGTTATGACAAGGGTGCTAATATGAAGGCTAAGTATAAGGGAGTGCAGATGCGAGTAAAAAATACTAATAAGCGAGCAATCAGGGTTGGCAAAATAAAACATTAAAACATGTTTTTTTTTGTTTTAAACAGTGTAATAAATTGCTGTATTTTTAATACTTAAATATAAATACTTTAGAGATCATCTTGACCAGAGTTGTATGGTAAGTAATAGACCACTGTTTACAACTAAACTCAGCCAACAGGGAAATTTAGTTACCAGCTGGGATTTTTTTTTCTCTACAACTTATGGTTGGCTGTTGTGTTGTGTTTGTGTTAGGTTATGTTTGAATGGTGGTGTATCTACATTTTTGTGTTCTGTTAATTGCTGTGTAGAAAGTGTTTACTTAGCAGTATAATCAGCTTATTGCAGTTATGAGTTCAACTGGCAGAAGAAAAGATCCTGTATGGCAACATTTTATCGAATGCAAAAGTTCAAAGGGTAAAACAATTAGGGCAAAATGTAAGTTGTGCAAGGAAGACATGGTTGGGTTAGTTGCTAGAATGAAACAACATATAGAGACAAAATGCCCTTATAGAAACAAATCCATGCCTGCACAATTTGAGAATAATACTGACTGTGGAGTCATGGAAATGGAATACGAAAATGAAACCCAAATCAAAAGTTCACTAATATCCACTCATCAGCAGCTTGCATCACAATCACTGCAATCTCATTCCAATTCTTCAGGCAAGATATATTTATACATAATTAAATTAAATTAATAAAAAACAAGTGAGGCAAATTTTATAGGTTATGTTCAATAATTAATTTGTTTTTAAAAATAAATAAAATTCATAGTGCACTTTTGTTCAAATTGTTTGTTTGAAATAAATATATATTATTTAAATTACAATTCTATTATGCTCTTGAAAATATTACATACCGGTACTGTGTAAGTTATAGGTTTTATTCAAAAAACCAATGTATCCCAATGGCAAAGTTATGATTAATACTGGTCTTACCCAATCAATCATATATTGTTTATACCAATACAGATAATTTGGGCTAAACGGATAACATTGGATTTGTTTTATTACAGATGATGAACCAGCTTCCAGTTCACGTTCTGTGGTTTCAGCACCATCAAGATCAAGAGGAAAATGTACATGTCCAGTTCTCCATCTTCATCTTTTATTCACGGCCCTGGTCCAAGAATATTGCAAGGAGGATTGGATAGGTTTACAGTACACACATCAGCCAAGGAGAAAAAGCAATTTGATTTGCAAATAGCTCGCTTTATTTTTGGCACAAACTCTGCTTTTCGGCATGTTGAACATCCCGAGTTTGTAAAAACGATTCAGCTTCTTCGGCTTGGCTATAAACCACCCAACCGAAAGCAAATTTCAGGTGAACTTCTTGACGAAATTTTTGCTGAAGAGTTGGCCAAAGTAAAGAAAACTTTGGTAGGAAAATCTGTATGTATGGCTTTAGATGGTTGGAGCAATGTGCATAACGACTCACTTCTTTGTGTGTCGCTTAGTGATGTAATGGACCACTCTACTTACTTAACCGAAACCATTGACACCGAAGATAACAGTCATATATCTGATTACCTCTTAATGGTAGCAGAAAAAACAATTAAAAACTGTGAAACTTCTTATGGCTGCCATGTTCGAAGTTTTGTCACTGACAATGCTGCCAATATGGGGAAAATGAGGGATGAATTGGCAAAAAAAGAAGTGATAACTTATGGTTGTTCAGCTCACCTGCTTAATCTGTTAGCACATGACTTGGAGGTGGTTGGCATTTCAGAACATGTTAAACAAATTATTAAATATCTCAGGAACACTCACTTTGCAGCAGCCAAGTACAAACAGGCTGGCGGAACAGCTCTTGCTCTTCCTACGGATGTACGCTGGAATTCTTTAGCTGACTCTATAGAGTCCTATTTGGGTAACTGGCATATTATTGTCAAAGTCTGCACTGAAAATCGAAGTGCCATTGAGCCAATTATAAGTGCAAAGGTAAATGATATCAATATGAAATAAAATGTTCAAGACTATCTCATAAAACTTAAGACTGCATCAGTCTCATTAGATAAGATGCAGCGTGATGACTGTACCATTGGGGAAGCAGTAGAGGTTTGGCTTGACCTGCTCATTTTTTTTCAAAAATGAAAACAATCCCAATGACATAAAGAAATTCATGAAACGATTTAACACCGCTGTAACTGATACCCATCTCCTTGCCAATCTCATGGATCCACGCTGAATGAATGAATAGGAGTTATTTCATTCCCTGTCCCGCAACGCGAGACAGGGCGGGCACTCAGCTCAACAGGGAGCTCTTGTGCCGAAGAAGAGGAAAGGGTTAGAGAATAAATTATTTGTGAAAGAAGATATGCTAGGCATATGGATAGGAGGGACGAAGGAGGATGCAATGGCGCAGAAGACACTGCGACCCCAAGGCGGACCCCCCCCCCAGACGAGGCCCCCCACCGCACTCGCCGGAGCATTACCCCACTAGCCCCGTTTATTCAAAAAATATACAAGATACAGAAAATAAAGATTGCCGTGGGTAAAATACAGAAGTAGATATAACAAACAGAAAAGTTAAGTCCAGAAAGAATGTCTATTGTTCGTATGGCTGGAAAAGATAAAGACACTGGAAACAGCACAAAAAATGAATAAATTGCTATGTATTAAAGTTCAAAAGATTGTCTATTGTCCATGCTGAAAGAGAAACAAAAATATTTCAGAAGCACACGCATCACTTGAAGCACTGGGGTGTAGCGGCAACAAGGCCGATAAATTTTTGGAGCACTGGGAGCACTGTGTGGCGATGCGTGGAGCCATTCCGGAGAACGAAGTAGACTAAATAAGGTTTAGTGGGGCAAAAAAGAAAAAATGTATATAACTGCGACAGGGGCGATGTGAATAAGTTAAACTGAACGAGAAGAAATAAACAAGGAGAGGGCACTTGTGGTGCCGACAGTAACAAAGAGGCGGGGCTGACTATAGCCCCCCAAAAGAAAGTAGAACATGTGGAAAATGTGCACAGAACAGAATAATGGGAGCGTGAGAGGGGGCTAGTCGACGAGCGGAGGGAAGAGATGACCGGTTTCCGGGGTGCGTGTGGAATTGAGGATAGCAGTGGCATAGGGGGAGAGCTCGAGAGCTTCAAGGGGTTGGGTGGCGTGGGAGCGGCGTGCGCGAGTAAGGTAGGAGAAACGAAGGGAGTGAACATGGGCAAGTGCAGAAGGGAAAATGAGCATACCAGTGAGGGTGGCGGAAGGGGTATCTAGTTTACAATGATAGGCGATTCGGATAGCGTGGTGGTCAAGGGTGAGGAGACGGAAATAGAGGCGGGGGTGGGCGGTGAGCCAGGTAAGGGAGGCGTAGGTGAAAACTGCGCGAATGAAGGTCTTGTAAATGTTAAGGGTCTGAGGGGGCCGTAGGCCCCAGGTCTTACCGGTGAGGAGACGGAGAATGCGGAAGCGGGAGAGGGAGCGCTTGTAGACTGAATCAAAGTGAAGGTTCCATTTGAGGTTATTTTGGAAGATAATGCCGAGGTATTTAAGCTGATTAAGTTGAGGAATAAGAGAATCATTAAAGGTGAAATGGAGGCGCTGGGAAGGGCGGCGACGGGTGCGGGAGCGTTTGATATGGATGTATTGGGACTTCTGAGGGTTGACTTGAATGTGCCAGTGATTGCACCAGGTTTGGAGGGTATGAAGGTAACGTTGTACATGGCGTTGGAGGGTGTGAGAACGAGGGAAGAGGGCGAGAATGGCAAGGTCGTCGGCGTATTGATACAAACGGAGCGGAGGAGAAGGGGTAGGGATATCATGGGTGTAGAGGACATAGAGAAGGGGAGAAAGGGGGCTGCCTTGAGGGACTCCGGCGTGGATAGGGAAAGTGAAGGAAGAAGTACCATGGATGAGGATTTGGGCCGAGCGATGATACAAAAATTTGCAATGAGGCGGACGTACGTGATGGGTAAGGGGAGGTGGAGGAGCTTGAAGAGGAGGCCAGGGAACCAGACTTTATCGAAAGCTTTTTCAATATCGAAACAGAGGAGAAGGGTATGTTTGTTATTGGGGGAGGCTAGGAAAGCTTCAATGGAGGCAGTGATGTGAAAGAGGTGATCGTGGGTGGAGAAGTTAGGGTGGAAGCCAGCTTGATGAGCGGGGATGAGATGAAGGGAGTGAAGATAGGGATAGAGGCGTTTGGTGATAATAAGTTCAAAAAGTTTGGAAAGAACAGGGAGAAGGGAGATTGGACGGTAGGAATTGATGTCCGAAGGAAGTTTAGAAGGTTTTAGAAAAAGAAGGATGTTGGCATTTCCCCAGTGGTGGGGAAAATGTCCGGTGTAGAGGATAGTGTTGTAGATCTGAGCAAGGTAAAGGAAGAGGATGTCGGGGGCCTCGCGAAGGTGACGGTAAGTAATGCCGTCACCCCCGGGGGCCGTAGTGCGGCGATGCTTAAGGAGATTGCGGATTTCAAGGGGGGTGATAGGGGAATTGAGAGGGTGTTGGTAATCAGTGGAGGGAAGGTGGGCAAAGGAAGGCGTGAGACGAGGGGAAGTTGGGTCGGTATAGGTATGAATGGTAGGTTCGTCGGGGTGGGAGAGGTGAGGGGCGATAGTGGGGAAGAAAACGTGGGAGTAATGCTGGGCAAACATATCGGTTTTTGCTTGATTAGAAACAACAGGAGAACCATTACGGAGGATAGGGTACGTGGGATGGGATTTACGACGTTGGGAAAGGCGGGAGAAAGTTCCACGCTATCAAGGACAGAGACTGAGTGAAGAACAACATCATTCTGCTATGGAGTATGTTGAAGCTTACCACCCAGATGCAATGCCTGACCTAATTAAGTACAAAGCAAAATGTTCACCCTTCAAGGAATACCTGTTTGGTCCTGCAATACTAAAATAAATTAAACCCCTGACATGGTGGGTGGCACTGCAGAATAACATTCATCACACAACTTCAGGCCTAGCACATCAGCTGCATAGTGCAGTTGCTTCATCAGCTGGGATAGAACGTCTTTTCTCCACTTTTGGGTTTGTGCATAGCAAAGTCAGGAATAGGTTAGGGACTGAGAAGGCTGCCAAACTAGTTTGTGTTTTTCGTGAACTCAACAAAAACCTGTTGAATAAAGACAAAGTCGCAGTGATATTTGGATTTATAATATTTTAAACACATCCCTATATTTTCTTGCAAACATTTTTAACAAGGACATCAAAACCACTACAAAATCACTCTATAAACTTTATATTATGACTTAAAACCTTCAGTAGAAGGCAGAGAAGACCACTGTACTCTACTGTATTGCAAAATGATTAATTAAAAATATGAAAAAAATCTTCTAACGGAACATATTTTAGACGGTTGTTTGAAGCATTGAGTTTAAAACTAATTTTAAACAATGTGCATTGTTTTAAACAGTTTTAAACATGCTGTTTAAAACATGTTGTTTTAAACATGCCAACGCTGCGAGCAATGTTCATGGCATATGTTGCACATAATCTTAACTTACTTTTGGGTGACATGGTTAATGCAATAAGAACGCTATGGCATTTTTTGGTATAGTTCAGCGCCTGTACGCTTTGTTTGTAGCTTCCACGGAAAGGTGGGACATTTTGTGCGAACTATGTCCTGGCCTCCTCACACTAAAATCTTTAGCTAGCACGACATGGGAATGTTGAATTGGCAGTGCCAAGCGCATCAGGTACCAGTTAGGCAAAGTAAACGAAGCTCTAGAAAAATTGGCAGAAACTACCAAAGATCCTGTTACCCGGTCAGAGGCCCAATCTTTGTTGCTTCATACAAGTTCGTATGAATTTGTTTTAAGCCTCGTTATCTGGTACGATATTTAATTTTCTGTGAACTCAACAAGTAAAACTCTCCAATCTGAGAAGACTTCGTTAGATACGGCTTTAACCGAACTTCAGGGCCTAAAGTCATTTTTTCAAAATTATCGCAACACTGGCTTTGACAGTGCAATGGCCACCGCTAGAGAAATAATGGAAAATTTGGGCTATGCAAATACATTTTCTATTCGCCGTCAAGGCAATCGCAAAAGGTTCCTTGATGAAATAAAACAGCAAAGTGATCATCAGGTGGAAAAAATTGAAGAGGAACTTTAAAGAGAAGCTGAAAATAAATTTCGGGTGAATTACGTTTTGTCTGTCGTAGATACTGCACTGAGCTGTGTAGAAAATAGATTTAACGAAGTAATTTTTTTTTCGGAATATTTTTGATTTTTCTTCGATCCTTCCAAGCTTTTCAATTTGGAGGAAAGGCAATGGAAAGACCATTGTCAAACACTCTCTAATTTTCTAAAAGACGGGGAGCTTGAAGATTTGGATGCAGAGGACCTTTTCCTGGAGCAACGCTGTTCCGTAATCTGTAAAAAGTGCTTGCGGTGCACTAGAGTACTTAGCCCCGATAAAGGAGTCCTATCCTAATTTAACGACGACATATCGAATTATGCTTACTTCCTATAACGGTTGCGTCGCGGGAAAGGAGTTTCTCCATTTTGAAACTAATCAAAACAAGTAGTTCCCTCAAGAACTAAAGCCTATTTTCATATATCCTACTTATGTTAATTGCCACTATCAACATACAAAATTTCAGTTTGATTGCTGTAATAGATTAGTAGATATTGATAACCGACTAAATATTTCGGATGGTCGTCATGTTGGATTTTTATATATGTAGGTCATAGAGTTATGTACTGTTACATGAAGAGTATTGTGTACGTGTAGCATTCAAACTTCAATCGCATGATTAGGACAAAAGAAGTAAAAACGAGATTTTAAAATTTCACACAGCTGCCATCTTGTGGTTATGGAAACATTTGTATAAGGATTTACTGTACCAAGTTTCACTGCACTCGGATGGTTATATTGCGAGAAATGTCCATGTGAATATTTTTACTTCGCGTCACCGCCATGTTGGATTTGTGATCGCCAGGTTATTGAAAGTCCTATAGGTGAACTTGTCTTCATAGCCCCTATGAACATTAAAAAAATCAGTTTGATTGCTGTAATAGATTCGTAGATATTGAGAACCGTCTAAATATTTTGGATGGTCGCCATGTTGGATTGTTATATGTAAAGGCCATAGAGTCATGTACCATTAAAGGAAAATTATTGCGTAGGTTCATTATTCAAACTTTCACTTCGATCGCATGATTACGACACAAGAAATAAGAACTTAATTTTAAAATTAGCACAGCCGCCATCTTGAGATTATGTAAACAATTGAATGAATTTAGATGTCATTGCATTACAATGTGTATAAACATATACTGTACCAAGTTTCATTGCGTTTGGTTGGTTAAATCGCGAGAAATGTCTATTTAAAAGTCGCAATTTCGCTTGGCCGCCATGTTAGTTTTGTAGTTACCAGGTTTACAAAAGTCATATAGGCGAACTTCTAGTAGTTCACTTTATCGCCGTACAAAATTCCAGGGTATTCTCGGTAATAGTTTCGGAGATATTGAATGCTGATGAAATATTTCGCACAGCCGCCATGTTGGATTGGTGAGACGTAACAAAATTTGAAGGGCACGGTCGGGGTCGTCCGGAATAGTGCTATGAACTTACCGAGTTCCATTGAAATCGCCCCAGCCGTTAAGATTATATTAGGGGGACACACACACACGAATCACACACACACGCACACACAGACAGACACACGGACCAAAGGTGATCTCATAGGCCTATTTTTCCACAAATGAAAATAGGCTAAAAACTATTTGCGATCAACGATGGCGCAGGAGCGTCTGAATGGTTTGGCTACTCTGTCAATTGAATGTGAAACGTCCTATAAATTAGAAATGAACGATTTAATGAGCACTTTTGCCCTAGCAAATGCCCGCAAAGCGCCTTTTACATAAATAAAAAGCTCTAAATACTAAACATAAAACAGATTTCTTTAAATAAAAAATAAAAGCCTGCCTTGTAAACCATGTTATTTCTCGAACAAAGGGGCCGTTCAGCTAATATTTATCTGTGGAAGTAGACTTATAGCACTTTCAGTAGTTTAGTTTATGAAAAACTCTATAGCCGAAGAAATGTTGAAATATGTAAACGTGATTGCGTATTATTATTAATGATGTGCGTTTGGGTAAGAAATGACATCAAGCACATGCTTCGTTTTCCATAATATATTATTTATGCCAAAAAATCACCTGTGTTAGCTCATTATATCAGGTTTCCATTGATATAGCTTGTTGCTTTTATCTGATCAGGTGCTTCCTGAATCCAATTTTATGCTTAGTCCTATCCTATTTGTTGAGGTTTGTTTAGAAAATAGAAATGTAATAAAATGAGTTTTAACTAGCCTAAAATTGTAATTTCTTTTAAAACATCACTCTCCGTACAACACAGCCACTTACAGTCTAACGCTATCAGTGAGAGAGAGAAGACATTGAGTGACGAGGAGAGGTAGGGGCGGAAGTAGGTGGTAAGTGAAGGGTCGACAGATCACTAACACAAATGCAGCGGCTGTGAAACGGTGATAGTGCTGCCATCTCTTGCCTTGCGAATGACGGCGGTGGTGATCGCACAGCCTTAAGAGAAGGATTCGTCATCCCAGTCGTTGCATCTAAGTTATGAATCGTTTAGATACGACGGATTGAGAAAATGTAAAGAAAAAACTTGGCTTGAAGAAACATCATAAATTAAGACAATGCTAAAGGATCCAATTTAACATGTAACACATTGTAGAAGTCCAGTCCAATGATCACTTCATTTGATACGTCAGCCACAAGCACTGGATGCTTTATCGCCCGTCGACCAATGACGAACTCCAGTGATGCTTCGCCTTGTACCGATGCGGTCTCTCCGGTCGCGGTTATTAGCTGGAGGTTCCTTTGTGTGGGTTGCACTCACCACTTCGGGATCACGGTGGGACTGACTATGGTCCTCGATGCTCCCGTGTCGATTAGCATGGGCCAGCTCTCTCCGTTGACGACTCCGTCGACCATCAGGCTGCTACTATCCCTCCGTAACTGCGTCACACGAACTTGGACTGCCGGGGCTTGACGACTGTCACAAGCCAACCTTTGCCCCCCAAGGCTGGCTGATACTTGCTTTCTTGGGCCGCGCGGTTTCCCTACGACTGACTGTCCCGACGGAAACCCTTGGCGGCGGCGATCACCGCAGTCCTTGCTCAGGTGGCCTCTCTTACGGCAGGTCCAGCAGGTCGGTAGTCCTCTTCCGGGCCGCCTCTCCGGATGTCCTTCGGCTACGTTTTTGTTGGTGGTACTGCGACTCTTGAAGAACCGGCCTAGCGCCTCCATCAGTTCATCGGCCAGGACTTCCTTCAGGACTTCCTCCGTCATAGCCTTTGGACGAACCAGTAAAAACCAACGAGACCAAGCCCCTGGTCGGTCCTGATGAGAAATTCTTGCCCGTACAGGTACTTGTGGAAGTGTTCGATGGTCTTCACGATGGCGAGCAGTTCCTTCCTGGCGACGCAGTAGTTCCTCTCTGGCTTTGACAAGGCTTTGCTGAAGTAGGCCACTACTCTCTCCTCGCCGTCCACTATTTGCGACAGGATTCCCCCTATACCAAAGTCGCTGGCATCGGTATCGACGATGAACCTTGTTCCAGGTCTGGGATAGGCCAGAATAGGCGCGGTGCACAGAGCCTGCTTGAGTTGTTCGAAGGCACTGTGGCATTCTGCTGTCCACGTGAAGAGTTGGTCCTTCTCAGTCAGTCGATGCAGGGGTTTGGCGATGTCGGCGAATCCTCTCACGAAGCGACGGTAATAAGTGCAGAGTCCCAGGAAGCTTCGTAGTTGGGACTTGTCCTTCGGAACTGGCCACTTCCTCACAGCTGCGGTCTTCTCTGGGTCGGTGCGCACCCCTTCCTCGGAGACGATATGCCCAAGGTACTGGACCTGCTTCTGGAAGAGCTGACACTTCTTGGGGCTCAACTTCAGCTGGGCAGCCCGTAGCTTCATCAAGATCTCCTTCAGGTTGCTGTAGTGCTCCTCGAAGCTTTTTCCCAGAACGATGACGTCGTCTTGGTAGACCAGGCAGGTCTTCCAGTGTAGTCCTCTCAGAATGGACTCCATTAGCCTTTCGAAGGTCGCAGGGGCGTTGCACAGACCGAATGGCATGACGGTGAACTGCCAGAGCCCGCTGCCCAGAGAGAACGCCGTTTTCTCGCGGTCCTTAGGGTGGACCTCCACCTGCCAGTAGCCACTCTTCAAATCCAAGGTGGAGAACCATCTTGATCCTGATATGGTGTCCAGCGTGTCGTCGATTCGGGGTAGAGGGTAGCTGTCCTTCTTCGTGACGTCGTTCACCCGCCTGTAGTCCACGCAGAACCTGGTGGAACCGTCCTTCTTCTTCACTAGCGCGACCGGAGAACTCCAAGGACTATGTGATGGCTCGATCACCCCTTGCTCCTTCATTTCTTCTACCATCCGGTCGACTTCGGCTTGCTTGGCGTGCGGGACACGTCGGAATGGGGCACTAATCGGTGTGCTGTCCCCAACGTCGATTTTGTGCTGGACCAAGCTTGTCCTACCGAAGTCTTTGCTCCCCACGGAGAAGACATCCCGGAATTCGCGTAGCAGGTCCTGAAGTTGGCGTGATTGCTCCTCGTCTAAATGGTCCTGGGATCCTTGGTACAGCTTCTGTAGTTCTTCTGGCAGGACGCGTCTTCTTCGGTTGTCCGTCTGCAGGTGTCCGTCCGTCGTGTCTGTGATGCGGGCAATCCAGGTAACGGGCTCTCAGACTCCTGGGTTGGTGTCCCGGTGAACCGTAATATCGTAGTCGTTCAGGTTGGACAGGCGGACGTACGGCCGAGGCGTCGTGTTGATGAGGGTTTTGGCAACTAGCAGTCCTTTTGTCTGGATGTCCTCATATTTTGGCTCGATGACAGCCGCCACTCCCGCAGCTGTTCCGTCGACAATTACGGCAGCGCTGACTTCCGTCCTGGCGGAAACGATGACGTCCTCTCTCAGCCTTACTCGTCGTGCGGTGATGGCCTCGTGTGCTGGTTGCAAAGCAAGTTCCTCACCTCCGAAGTGCAGAGTGTCGGTACTCAGATCCAAGATGATGTTGTTCTGGTCCAGGAACATCATGTGTTGTGCTTTCTACCCACCGTAATCCAGTTAACATGAGTGCCACTAGGGGGTGGCACGTAACAGTATAATAAATATTTAACATGAAATTTAAACGATATAAGGAACTTCGGAGAATGTTATTTGAACATTCAGTAGTAATGGATGAATTTCATGCAATTGAAAAACAAGACGAGAGATATTCACATTCTTGAAGTGGTATTAAATTATATTGTTGAGAGATCATTATTGAGCTAATATTGAGCAGAATTGATAAAGGAAGACTGCATAAGCATGTTTGACGAAAGGAAGATATTACTTTGCAAGATACTCTGGATGTTGCGCATTTAAAGAAAGTAGAAGAAGTAAGCACGAGTTTATTTTGTGATTTTAAAAAAGGAAGAGATTATAGTCCGGTTTATCGAGTTTATTATTGATATCGTGCATTGATCATGACAGAATGCTGTTTTCAGGGGCAGATGACCTTGTAGTTCCGCCCCTTAAAACCTCAATATCTAACTAACTAACTAACTAACTAACTAGAGTGCTAGTAGGGCCTTGTAGAACTCAATTTTCGAAACGTTGAGGAATAGTTGCTTTAATTAGTTCTTACAATATAACTCAATCAGTTCTAGCTGCAACTCTGATTTTACCGTTTCACAGTCAACATTAAATGGCATGCTGAAAACCTCCAAGTCCTGTTCAATAACTTTGAAGTTCTGAAATCTTCATTCAAATTCGTCGTGGAGATTTTTCGCACAAAAGGAGATTACACAAAACGCATAAACACAATGAGATTGAAATAGTTTTTCACTTCTAGATTCACAGAACAGGAACTATGACTTATGTGTAATTGTAGGTGGTATACTGTCGCGGGCCGGATTAGACTAGCACAAGGGCCGCACTTTGATGATGAAAATTGTTGTTTTGAGGGGCCTAACATCTAGGTTATCGACCCGGGGCCGTACTTTGCCCATGACTGATTTATGGTATAGAAAGGATATCCTACGAGGAAATATTATGACATGGAAATATTGATGTTTATAAGAAAGGAATGCGTAGTTTGTAGAGCACTTTTGTGTTTATTGAAGGTTATTTAGAGATTTTTGAGACGTATTTTGCAATATAGAGATATGAGACGATTCAGTCGTAGTAAACAGCTGATTAGAGGCTCAATTGTATTCATGATAGAAAGATTGTTTGAAATGTAGAAGTAACAGTAATGGCAACAATTATAATTAAAAGGAACAAGTTGTATTATTATTATTATTATTTTATTGCATGAAAAGAATTAAAGAGGACATGAGCACTATAATCTAGGCTTTGTTGCACGGATTATATATACCCGAATTTGACTTCATAGACCGAATTAAGACAGGAGCAAGTGCTGAATTTCCATAAGATACTTGAATTGTCGGAAGGACAATCATGTTGTGTATAATTTGTAAATATTTAGACAGAGTACGAATATTTTGAATATCTAGAATAGAAGTTATTAGAATAAGAATTGTTAGGATAGAAATAATTAGAATAGAGATTAATTAGGAACAAGGAGTGGAGTAAAATTTAATGTTTGTAATAGCGAAAGACCATCGCTAATTTATTTTGAAAATTAGTTAATTTAAAATATTTTCGTTTCACTCCTTAGATCTAGAGCACCGTATTTTCATGCCAGAAGCATATTTTAAATTTTATTTTGAGTTTACTTCAACTTAAACTGGAACGATTCGAAGAGCTATTTAATTTGTATTTTTTTATTAGCCTACTTTTCACATTTTGCAAAAACGAGGAAAAAGTAGACTTATGAGATCGATCCGGGAAAATGTGTGTCTGTCTGTCTGTCCTTCTGTCTGTCGGTCTGTCTGGCTGTGTGTGTGTCCCCCCCCCCTATCAACTCCTAAACGGCTGCAGCAATCAAAACCAAATTTAGTATGAGTAAAGATGTGCACCGGAATATCTCACGTCCATATTTGAAAATGATGTCAGTGCTACCAACTGCTGAAAAAACGCACTAGAAATTCGAGCTCCATGTTGGATATCTTGCAAGGTATGCATGGGAGCTATTCTAAAATTGGCACACATGTAGATAATACTATTTCAGTTTAATTTCCAGGAGGCCAACCATGACAGTGTTGCCAAAATAATGTTAAGCCTTCTGATAGGTCCAATGTTTAAATGCATATAACTTCTACACTATCAATTGGATTTCAACCACATTTTGTATGTAATATCTGTACATAAACAGATATGACTGAGCGTATTCTTAAGAGTCACCAGGGCTGCCAACTGTTAATAATTGCTCTCTATATTTTTTATCCAAATACCAATATATCAGAAAGTACGCAAGCCAACAGCTTTAAACTATGCACATGTATATTCTGACATTTTAGATTAATTTCGAGTAACTTATATACGTCAGTTCTACCAACATGATTATAAGCCTGCTGATACGACCAGTTTTTAAATACATGTAACTTCTATACTATCAATTGGATTTCAACCAAATGTCATATGTGCTATGTGTACCATAACAGATATGACTATACGTATTGTTAAGAGCAATCAGGGCTGCCAACTGTTAATAAATCCTGTCTATATTTATTTTACACTAATATCAATATACCAGAAAGTATGCAAGCCAACAGCTCTATACTTTGCACACGTATAGCACCTGACATTCTAGATTAATTTAGAGTAATTAATACAAGGCAGTGCTGCCAACATGATTCTATGCCTGCTGATATGTCCAATTTTAAAATACATGTAACTTCTATACTAACAAATGGATTTCATCCAAAATTGGCACAACAAATATCATAACATTTCAGATTATTTCTGACCAGCACACGCATGGTATTGTTGGCAACATGCTTTTACGCGTGCTGATAGATCCTGTGTCTAACTGCATGTAACGTCCATTGGACTTCAACCAAATTTTGTATTCTGTACCTTAAGAGATTGAACTAAGAATATATTCAGTCGCCAGGGCTGCCAACTGTAGTGCTCTATTAGGCTACATTATACCAGGTATATTTTGAACTAATTAGATATGTCGATGTAGCCTCCGTGGCTTAGGCGGCAGCACGCCGGCCTCTCACCGCTGGGTCCGTGGTTCAAATCCCGGTCACTCCATGTGAGATCTGTGCTGGACAAAACGGAGGCAGACAGGTTTTTCTCCGGGTACTCCAGTTTTCCCTGTCAAAATTTCATTCCAGCAACACTCTCCACTATCATTTCATTTCATCTGTCATTCATGTAATCATTGCCCCAGAGGAGTGCGACAGGCTTCGGCAGCCGGCACAGATCATATCCTCGTCGCTAGATGGGGGCTTCATTCATTCCATTCCTGACCCGGTCGGGGACTGGAAGCAGGCTGTGGATTTTCATTTTCAGATATTTCGATATTACCAACTTAATTTCGTCATTATTCTACATAGGTTCATATACTGTTGAATAATCATTGGCATGAAAGGTAGGCTGTATAGTTCTTCACGGAACTTCTTGTTTTTATTATGTCACGTATTAAATCAACTGTAATTTTGTCATTAATAATACATTAAGTCAACATACACGTCATTACGAATATCTGATATTTTTATAGAACATTGAGTTATCCTTTGCAGTTAATTAGGTAATTGTAGTGTGCTATAGAGGTAGAATAGGACTCAAAACCCACACCTTTTTCCCGTTACGCCCCGAGAACCGAAAGTTTCTCACTCTCCATTATTAGATAGACGCCTATTATCCAAATCGAGCAGTCCTATAGCACATTAGTAGTAATTGTATCCCGAGTACTACAAGTTGCTACAATCCACCTGCGGATCCTGACAGGTTCTACTAGATTCGGGCACAGTACGTTTTATTTCAGTTTTTCAATCGCTAATGTGAATATACGAGACTTGACAAGAACTTGAAGACTGTACGAATAACAGAACAACATACTTTTACTGTATGTCTGTGCATGAAACTTGTTTACGTGGTTGCCTAGGAATTGCTTGACAAGAGGTAAGGTTGACCTTGTACCATAAAACAGTTAGCTTTTCCACATTGGCGGAGAGATCGCCAAAGTGATAACTAGGGCTCAGATTTGTAGGTGCTAAAAATCGGGAAAATATTTATTCTTTATATATTAAAATACCTGAAATATGTGACCAAAAAGTAAAAATATTTAATTATAATTTAGTATATTAATGTGAATATAAACAATATGCAGCACTCATGAAATCGTGACTGATTTCTGTATTACCACTTTTACTCTTTCTTTTGTTCTTCTCCAGTAGGCCTTAAAGGCCCATAAATGATGATGCAGTACTCACGAATGCAATGCCTCACTGACTGCTGAAGCATTACAATACACAACGAGATACATCTTCAGGTTGTCCATTTTAACGACGATTATCGCGAAACACTTCTCCTGGAGGTGCGAAACTGCGGCAATATGTTTCTTGCCCTTGAGGTGTTGTGTAACTTGAGATCGCTGTTCAGCCTTGACTGCTTTCCCACATAGTTGGCAGAACAGAACGCCCCAGTCAGAAGTAAAGTTATCTTTCAATTCTGCAACAGACGATAACTTGTAGTTTTTTTAAACAGTGTAGAACGGTCGCTTGGTCGGCCAAGACCCTTCATGGGCTGTATAGTGCCAGGGGTTGTTGACTAGACCTGCCCTACACTTCACAGTGCCAGAAATGAATAGAAGAACTGCATGTGAGTGACATTGGTTCCAGGTAGCTGTGGGAGGTTGATGATGATAATTGTCGTTCTAAGGGGCCCAACAGCCAGGTTATCGGCCCCTAATGGTCTGGGTGATAGCGAAAATGACAATGAAATGAAAACCAGAACGAAAATTAAGTGAGACGGAAAATACTTACAAAAAGGAACTCAGATTGAAACAACTCACAAAATGTTCTTACAAAAGGGAATTTTATTAACAAGAAATGAACATCTGCCTGAATCAATACTATACAGATAAAATTAATTACTGAACTTGTTCACAGTACATGTTTCGGGGATTAATTATATTTTATCCACTTCATCAGCTGTTGAAGAAACAAAAAACAAAGCGTAGCACAGTAATAATATACGTGTTTAAAACCTAATATGGTGCACCATAAAATTTAGGGTATAAGAATATATTAACATGAAGAGAAACAGACGGTGATGTGATCAGCTGCTCATGACAAATAGTAGTTCCTTGAAATGGTAGATATGTAACACCAATACTTCACCAGTTAGCCCCGTGGCTCATGATCTCGAGATTAACGGTCACGTTAAACTACAAGCTTCCTTCCTTCCTTCACCAGTTAGCTCTATATCCAATGAAGAACCTGTATGCTTATATCCAAATATAGCCCTTCAAAACAAAGCGGCTTTAAGAAACCCGATGTGATGGAAAGTAATCATAGGTTAGTTTAAAGCATATGGTGTCTGAAAGAAAGCAATGGAAAAACAGATAAAATTAAACCAGGAGAATTCTAACGAGTGTCGTGGCCGCGGCGTGAGTCCAAGCCAATATCTCGTGAACCCAAGGTCGATGTCGACAAATGAGGTGTCGTTGGACTCTGGCTGACGTCCTCTTTCATATGGACCACGTACTATATTTTTCAAAAAAAAATGAAATATTTTGTTTTGAAAGTAGTTTGAAAACCAAACATGATAGAACGTTGTGCCATAGTTGAAACGAATGGTCTCTATGACCTTTATTTTTTATAATATTTTTTTTTTATTTTTCGAGATTTTTGAAAATACTTAAATTTTGAAATTTTTATATTTTGGAAACTAAAGAGTTTACAAAAAAATTTGTTTGACGTAAATGAATGGCCCTGACCCCTCTACCCCCAAAATAAATTTCAAGTCTCTAGGACCAAAACTGTGCAGTAGTGCTGATTGGCCGGTTCTAAGTCGCCCCCTACTTTCATATAAACTTTGGCCGATATCTCTCGAACGCGTGGTCGGATTTTAACGAACGAGGTATTGTTGGCGTTGGGATGACGTTTTCTTGGCTAAGCATGTGTGTTGGTATTTTTAAAAAAATGAAAATTCTCGTTTTTTGTTTTTTTTTGGATTGGCACTATTTTGGAAACGGTGAATCGGAAAAAAGTTTGTTTGACGTTAATGAAAGGTGGGTATGCCCTCTAAGCGGACAGCAAGTTTCAAGGGTGTAGGAGGAAAAACAAAATAATAGCCTACTTTCTCGCGAACATTGGTGATCATTGGCGAACGGATGGTCAGATTTTAACAAATGGGATGTCGTTGGACTCGAGCTGACGTCCTCTTTCCTATAGACCACTCGTTATATTTTTGAATTTTTTTTTGAAAAATTTTGTTTCTAAACGTAGGCGATAGTTTGAAAACCAAACATGATAGAATGTTGTGCTATAGTTCAAACCAATGGTCTCTATGACCTTTATTTTTTATAACAAAACTTTTTTATATTTTGAGATTTTTTGAAAACCCTTAAATTTTGAATTTTTACTATTTTGGAAACTAACACGTTGAAAAAAAAATTTGTTTAACATAAATGAAAGGTCCCTACCCCCTCTACCATGAAAATAAATGTCAAGTCTCCAGGACAAAAAACTAGGCATTTTTTACATTTTATTTTAAATAAAAGCGTGTTTGTAGACAGAGAGCCGGTAGCGCTTGACGTATGTTACTACGAGGCTATGACTGAGCATGGTGAATACTGGAAATGACTATTTTGACGGGGGCGATGTATGGCAAAACGAGGGGTTGCTTTTTGATATTTTTTCCTATGACGAATGAATGAAGGCGAATATTTTAAAATGTGACAAGCATGCTAAGATTTTTACCCCTGAAGGGGATCGTTAACGTTTTAGTTAACGGTGATGAACGAGATTGCTCTCTGACACAACAGACGGTTGTAGGATATGACCAAGTGATTCTTAGACGTTGGCGATCATGGTGACCGTGCCCGGAAGAAATGAATAGCTATTTTGGTGGGATGGCGGGGGCAGCTTATGACGGTTGGTTTTGTGACATTTCCTATGACGGATAGAGGCGAATATTTGAAAATGTTTTAAGTGTGCTAGGAATGTTTTACCCCTGAAGGGGATCTTTAACATGCTAATAAACGGTGATAAGCGAGACTGCTGTCTGGCACAGTAAATGGTTTTAGAATATGGAAACCTGTAACATTTGCTCGACCAAGTCATGTGCATGTACGCAAAGACCCAAAACGGTAAGGTCATTGGCCTGAAATGTTATAAACTAAATATTGAACTGGGTAAAGTCGTGTGTTTTAGGATGAAAGTATGTGGTTAAAATGATCATGTATTTAGGATGGCCGCTTGCTAGTAATTATTATTACAGTAAAATGTTTAATAATAATAATAATAATAATAAGACACACACATGTTTTGAATGCTAACACGCACACAGTCCAGCTCACTGGTGACTGAATATTGTACCTAGCCACAGGACTCGTGAGAGCTGTTGCTGGTGCTGACGAGGCAGGAATGTCTACGTCAGCAGGAAGTGTGATATCAGCATACTTGCCTCGTGGTGGCTAGCAGGTGCGCTGTTTAAGCAGAGACCGCCATTTTGGTTCTAAGAAAGTAGGACTACCGATGTATAAGAGGTAGCCATTTTGGTTCCTTATTAAAAACATGAAACTAGTACACGAATCTTATTCAGATTGAGGAATGTGAAGAGGCGTGGGAACACGTGCGAGAGAGAGACAGAGAACCATTCAAGGTCAAAGCGCTGATAAAATACAACTTTTTCTGTTGCTAGGCTAACTGATAACGATTGCGTTAGTCATGCACTTGCCATTTTAGCACACGTACGTATACAGTAGATCTGTGGAAGAAAAATCCTTTTATTTTTTGGTTAGTGCCTATGAATGATTATTTTAATCATGTCATGCTAATGAACCTTAAATTTGTAGTTATTGATTAGGTAATTATTGATTTTTTAATTTATTTGTTTGCAGATAACCGGTATACCTTACATGTCTGAGATACAAGAAACCAGTTTACTTTTGAGCCCACTAGAAGGAAACAGCAAGAAGCCACTGCAAGTGAAGGTGGGATTATTCTTTTAAACTAACTTGTTTCATTTTTTTGTTTCATATTTTATTTTATGAAATGCATGTATTAACCTGAATTTATGTATTTATAACGGTTTATTTTATTTATTTTTAGAAACTTGGAAAGAAAAGCCTTACCGCCGTAGCAGTCGCTGAAAACCCGAGACGCAGTAAAGTGCATCCATTGTTTCCAGGCAGTGAACTATTTAAAACTCAGGTAAGCCTAACATAAAATGCTATTCCATTTTACCACTACTGAAAACACGTAGACAAAAAATTCATTACCTGTACATGTCTAGGACGATGGTTGCTTTCTTGATTAATGACTATGTATTTGCAACCGGTACAAGACCATATTGGTTGTTTAGCGGGAAAGTACAAGGCCATATTGGATTTTGTAAAAAACAAACATTTTAATTTAACTGACATGTCGTTCCCTATAATAATAATAATAATAATAATAATAATAATATATATATTTTTAGCGCATGGCTTTTAGTGCCGGGAGTGTCCGAGGACATGTTCGGCTCGCCAGTTTTGTAGCTGCTTCGAGACGGACACCCAATGGGTGAGCTACAAGTACCGTAGGGGAGGGAAGGAGGGAAGTTGGAATGTAAGGACGAGGAGTTGGAAGCTAGCGGCTGTGGCCTATAGTTAGGGACCAACCCCGGCATTTGCCTGGGAGGAAGATGGGAAACCACAGAAGACCATCTTCAAGGTTGCCAGCGGGGGGATTCGAACCTCCTCGCCTCCCGGATGTGAGCGACTGCCATCAGTCATGCCGTAACCACCACGGCTAACTCACCCGGTATAATAATAATAATAATAATATACTATTAATAATAATATTAATATCGTACGGCCTCGGGGTGCCGGGTGCAAGCCTTGTTATTTGACACACAGAGGGTAGCTTGCATGTCGAATTTAGTTGTTCCTTGACTATGAAAGTTGGGCCGATAAAGGTCTGGTAATAATAATAATAATGCGCGTCAGAGTAGCAGTGGAATATAAAATCAACGAGGTCGCAAATGGACGGTGGAAAAGACGTCTTGCTCGACCCGGTGCTGGTCCCAAGGTTTTCGGAGCGAGCAAAAGATGATTTCCAGAAAACCAAATGGAAACAAATAATTGCTTAATGCAATAATCAAAAGTGCAAAAAAGGAGAATCCCATAAAATTAATTAAAGAAAACCCAGAGGCGTGTTAATCGTGCCTTTGTTACATCACAAAGACAAGATTGACGAAATCGAGATAAGGATAAGGAAGGGGAACTTAAATATAAGAAACGAAAAGACAAGGGAGCAATATTACTTAAAATATAAAAATGTATTAAAGATAAAAGAAAGAGCGTGTACACGAAATAAACAAGTTACTTAAGACAAAGAAAAAAGGTAAGCTAAGATAAAAACGATAATACAAAAGAAACCCAATACCAAGAATAAAGAATTCAAAAACTTAAAAAACTAAAAAAGCACGACAGAACCTGAGTACAGCTCAACAACATGAATCTAACGGAAAGATACGAACATGAGAGAAAATAAAACGAAAGTTACAAAAGGTAGAGAGAAACGACAAACTTGAAAAAAGTCAAAATTCGAACTGCAACAAGACGCGGAGCTTTTCATGATGTTATATAAATATACCGGAGGGATGGGGAGGAGTGAGGGGAGTAAAACAAAGGGGAGAGAGATTTCACGGAGGTAGGAAGAAGGGGAAGACAAGGAAATTATTATTAAGTTATGTAATACGGCGAAAATCAAAAGAGAAAAACAAAACAAAAGGAAAATGAAATATACAGAGATACATTACATTACAATTGACTTGGGACGAAAGAGACCGGTAAAAATCGAAAGCACGCTATAAAAGAAATAGGCTTATACTCCAACATAATGCCGCACCAACGCGACATATAAAAAAAGAATAATATGACATCGGAGCTGGAGAAATCCCAGTTAACCACCGTCACATATATTCCATAAACAGAAGGGACACGTATTAGTGGTAGACGTTGGACATAAGTCCCGTTACCTCACATATACTGTCCGCAAACAAAGGTCCAATTGCTACCAATCAAACGAAACGTTTGTGGTACAAAAGAGACACCGACGCAAAAGACGAGCACCAAGGCCCGACAGGAAACATACATAAGCCAAGACGCAGAAACGCAATACTTTCGAATCTTACAGGTATTAACCAAAATAATAAAACTGTGAGGAGGGCACATAACAAAAGCAAAATATAAGGACTCCGCCGTATGACATTACGCAAGGTCCAGGAGATCTGGTTCAAGGATTATAATACTAAGAGTAACATCTTGAAAAGGAAAGAGAATTAAGCAAAAGAAGAAACATTGAACAAAACCAATTACATTGCGTTAGATAGAAATACATTGAGCCGTACTCACATTCCGCTGTGCCATGAGGGCGGGCCTCTGCCCGAATACACACGTTCACCCTACATCTCGGCACGTCCAAGACTGAATAAGCTTCTGTCCCCCAGAGAGGAGAGAAGCCTCTCAGGAATATAAAATGCGTAGTTTGGAAGTGGCACCAAACTCGCGTCAAATATTGGCAGAGCCAATAGCAGAACAAATTGCACAACAAAATGCAAGGTAAGCAACAACACTAGCCAATACGAGAGAACTAGGTAGTATGTAGCTAGGGGTTGCACAACGTTAGACAGAGAGATACATACAGACAATATGCACACTTTTAAACACTCGAGGCATAATATAGAGATGCCACAACACATGACAATAATAATAATAATAATAACTATAGATTCATGAACAGTGATTGAAGTTCCACCGCTTTCTCCCAAAAAAAAATATTTTATATAACAAAGGCATAAAAGAAAATTTTTCCTTCACTCAACAAAATTATATAAAATAACATTCTCAGATTAGATACATTTGAACAGGGCGAAGGAAAGAAAATTACATCATGTACACTAGATACACACATGAAAAATATAGACATAATAAAATGTTCTCACTTTTTTCTTATTCATGAGACGCTGCTTAATTAAAAGTTCTTTGAACGTCATAACTTCCATAAAAGGCTTGACGAAACGCAAGTCTCTTTTCTCATACACACATATATTTTCATATACACGTTTTCACGAAGATGTTCACTGATGAGGAAAATTATCCCTTTTTGGTACGGAAGAAAAAAAAAGACTAAAATGAAATTAAAACAACAAAAATTCAAATTATATACAGGATGAGTACAGGCGTGAAATAAAGGCGGATCCTACCTCTACTGCACGTCAATACGTCACACATATTAAAAATGGATGTACCAAAAAGAAAATAATAATAATAATAATAAAACGGTCAATCTTGAGCTAGACTCTGCCAGATGACGTGGAGAAAGCGAAGGCTCCTTAATGGCGACCTTCTGGAAATCAGCCAATTTTCTAATAATAAAAGAAAGAAAAAGGTTAGATCATGATCACAAAAAATAAATAAAGGGGAGCACCCTGTATACAAAATAGGGCTTGCGTCGGGGAAATATTTGGGGTTACGTAGGCTGCGTAAGAGTGAAAGTGGATTCATTCTGCCAGCTGGTAAGTAAAGGTATGAATAGACAGGGTCGTCAGACCATATGACAAAAGAGTAACGAGCCGTGAACAGGGTCCAAGAATACACCGGCCACTTCTCAGGTACTTGGAGACTAGCTATCGCCACCATAAACACACTCCAAATACATGACAGTTACAGGAAAGTAATACACATTATCTTAGAGAAAACATATTAGATTGAAATGATTTATAAAAACATGATTTCACAAAAACGTGAAACAGAAGTTACGATATACAGTAAACAACTATATCAATAAACAAATCACTGTCATTTCGAGAAAAGAATGTAAGTCAACAGACCATCTCAGGCGCTGCCGAACAATAGCAAGTCGTGTCTGCAGCTTGGACAATGGGTTGACCCGGCTCCTTTCAACAAAAGCAGGCAGGTACTGGAAATCGCCTTAGGCAGAAGTATAGTTCAACACATCTTTCGAAAACCTCCGTGTAACTCAGGCGGCCACGGGTGTCTCCTGCCTAACTAGATACATAGAAGGAGTAAAGGGGCAAAATATACTAATAAGCTTCATCAAAAGACATTAGCTACTAACAAATAAAAAGGAATAATAACTCAAAGTAGCTGTCGAAACAAAAAAATACCATCCCGGACAGAGAACGAAAAACCAAATACAATTACGTTACAAAATACCTTCCAAAAAAAAGAACTGACTTAAACCTCGCATAAAACCAATCAAGACCAGACATACAATCAATCAAACACGAAACCCAATAATAAATATTACCAACCCACAAAAATAAAATGGTTACAGGTACCTCAGAGGTACCACATAACAAAAATTAAAGACACAGAGGGTATGGCCTATCCCATACTAATATAAGAAAATTGTGTAATGCACGCCAGAGTAGTTCACACGAACATCAATGTCCCATACCACGGATGCCGTAGACCTAAAATGGTTGGTATCTCTGAGTAATACTTATCGTATATTTGGTTTGCCAATAAAAACGAATAAATAGTTCGTACGTAATATATATATAGTTTAAATTGAATAGGGTATAAAATCAAAATTGAACTCAATTTGAAACCACCCACAAATAACTATTGATAAAAATGCATTAAACTCATTGACACACACATTCATCTCAAAATACAACTAACAAAACAACACTACATACATACTCCTTCCCATAAACAAATCAAAATTTCCCCATTACACCAGAATGCGAATGTGGGTCGTTGGAACACCATGGAAACGCAAATAACGGACTACAGGTCATCGTGACAAACTTCATCCCATACTAAAGATTGACGAATCGTGTAGAATCTATGTACACCCTAAATGGGCGTCGAAGCCGTGGGACAGGTCCCATACCCTAATCCCGACGGAGACCTCACCTAGCAGGTTTCCCAACGAAATACACACTACCATACTGAACATATAGTAACATCAAGCTTATATAAACAATTTTAAATGAAAACCTACATTGAAAATCCCTTGACAAAAATAAAACAATCACCCTCCATAATTATGAAACAAACTAAACTCCCAATCATAACACACATAATAGCTCAACAGACCCTTCATAACTGAAACATAAAACACTTAACTAACACCAAACGTTAGTACAATTACGCGAGGCTCAAGGTGGGTCGGCGGACCGTAGGATTTAAAGAGACGGTTCCCACAAGTGGGCCTACCTTCATTGAGAAAAACTTCGGAGAAAGAGGGGCGGGGGATTTAGGCCGCACGGTAATGACAAGAAACCTGTCAGCAGCTGTTCCAGACTGAGAAATATGGAGGGGTAAGGCGAGTTCTAAGAAATATCACAGTTAACTAAGCGACTATTTACAACAAAGGTAAGGACTCAAACCCTTGAGAGAAATGCATTTCCTACTTCACAGAAAGTAAAATAAAAACGTCCACGACATTGACGAAATTAAAAGGAAGAGAAAGCAAAAAAAAAATATGTGTCGTCTTAAAATCACCGTTAATTAAACAAATGTCTACTAGAGGAAGCAAATACATAAAAGTAGGTTACAATACCGTGACGTGTCGTGTTCCAGCGATGCGATGTACTCACTGATATGTTGCCACTGTTCACCTCGAAGCTGGGTCTTTTGGATGTCTTGTTTACTTGAGGGACAAAACCACCTTTCCTTGGAGATGGGTTTCCTGGATGCTCGTGGTTCACACAGAAAGCAACTTCACCCATTCTTCAGGGGTGGGGGAAAACAATTCACTGAATTCCTTAAACTCAAAGAAAAACAAATTTTAATATAATGTAAATGAAGAGAAAAGTAATAAAAGGTTATAACTAGAGAGAGGGGAGGAGGGAAAGATTTCGCTCGCAACCACGCGATGTGCTACCATTGCGCCACTAACGGTCTAGTAATAATAATAATAATGCGCGTCAGAGTAGCAGTGGAAGATAAAATCAACGTGGTCGCAAATGGACGGGGGAAAAGACGTCTTGCTCGACCCGGTGCTGGGCCCAAGGTTTTCGGAGCGAGCAAAAGATGATTTCCAAAAAAAAAATGGAAACAAATAATTGCTTAATGCAATAATCAAAAGTGCAAAAAGGGAGAATCCCATAAAATTAATTAAAGAAAACCCAGAGGCGTGTTAATCGTGCCTTTGTTACATCACAAAGACAAGATTGACGAAATCGAGATAAGGATAAGGAAGGGGAACTTAAATATAAGAAATGAAAAGACAAGGGAGCAATATTACTTAAAATATAAAAATGTATTAAAGATAAAAGAAAGAGCGTGTACACGAAATAAACAAGTTACTTAAGACAAAGAAAAAGGTAAACTAAGATAAAATCGATAATACAAAAGAAACCCAATACCAAGAATAAAGAATTCAAAAACTTAAAAAAAACTAAAAAGCACGACAGAACCTGAGTACAGCTCAACAACATGAATCTAACGGAAAGATACGAACATGAAAGAAAATAAAACGAAACTTACAAAAGGTAGAGGGAAACGACAAACTTGCAAAAAGTCAAAATTCGAACTACAACAAGACGCGAAGCTCTTCATGATGTTATGTAAACATACCGGAGGGATGGGGGAGGAGTGAGGGGAGTAAAACAAAGGGGAGAGAGATTTCACGGAGGTAGGAAGAAGGGGAAGACAAGGAAATTATTATTAAGTTATGTAATACGGCGAAAATCAAAAGAGAAAAACAAAACAAAAGGAAAATGAAATATACAGAGATACATTACATTACAATTGACTTGGGACGAAAGAGACCGGTAAAAATCGAAAGCACGCTATAAAAGAAATAGGCTTATATTCCAACATAATGCCGCTCCAACGCGACATAAAAAAAAGAATAATATGACATCGGAGCTGGAGAAATCCCAGTTAACCACCGTCACATATATTCTATAAACAAAAGGGACACGTATTAGTGGGAGACGTTGGACATAAGTCCCGTTACCTCACATATACTGTCCGCAAACAAAGGTCCAATTGCTACCAATCAAACGAAACGTTTGTGGTACAAAAGAGACACCGACGCAAAAGACGAGCACCAAGGCCCGCCAGGAAACATACATAAGACAAGACGCAGAAACGCAATACTTTCGAATCTTACAGGTATTAACCAAAATAATAAAACTATGAGGAGGGCACATAACAAAAGCAAAATATAAGGACTCCGCCGTATGACATTACGCAAGGTCCAGGAGATCTGGTTCAAGGAATATAATACTAACAGTAACATCATGAAAAGGAAAGAGAATTAAGCAAAAGAAGAAACATTGAACAAAACCAATTACATTGCGTTAGATAGAAATACATTGAGCCGTACTCACATTCCGCTGCGCCATGAGGGCGGGCCTCTGTCCGAATACACACGTTCACCCTACATCTCGGCACGTCCAAGGCTGAATAAGCTTCTGTCCCCCAGAGAGGAGAGAAGCCTCTCAGAAATATAAAATGCGTAGTTTGGGAGTGGCACCAAACTCGCGTCAAATATTGGCAGAGCCAATAGCAGAGCAAATTGCACAACAAAATGCAAGGTAAGCAACAACACTAGCCAATACTGGAGAACTAGGTAGTATGTAGCTAGGGGTTGCCCAACGTTAGACAGAGAGATACATACAGACAATATGCGCACTTTTAAACACTCGAGGCATAATATAGAGATGCCACAACACATGACAATAATAATAATAATCATAACTATAGATTCATGAAAAGAGATTCAAAGTCAAGGAGGTTAGATGTTAGATATCTAATCTCCTTAAACTCTATAGCGCTTTCTAGTAGAAAAATGAGGAAATTTGTTCCCTATGAACTCAACGAATATTCACAGGTTTGAACATGATAATCTGAACAAAATGACATGACATTATTATTTTTTGTTTATGTATTGGGAATGTAAATGACTGCAGCTTTATAAAAAGAAAATAAGTACATGGGTTACTGTTAGTGCCGACATACAGTTTATTATAATTTTTATGGTGTTTTGATATATTAATGCCAATTAACGTTAAAGTTTTATTTACAAGTATTGATTGATTGATTGGTTATTTTGTTTGCTTTTAGGTGTCGTCATGCGCCATTAACGTAATGAACAGACAGTGAACAAGCATACATTGTGCTTTAAAGTACTCTGTGCAACGTTAATAACTTACAATAAGAAAAAGTTCTATTATAACACATGGCGTTAGTACCAAATACAACAAGTGAGCAAGTTGGTTTACCACGTGGGTTAAATTTCAAATCAGAACATGACCGTTGGTTAACATTTGAATCCTGGCCTGTAGGCTTTTTGTAGACACATGAACTTGCAAACGCCGTTTTTTTTACTTGAACCGAGAAGATGTGGTGCGCTGTGCGTTTTGTCGTATTGAACTTTCACACTGGGAAGAAGGGGATGATCCCTTTAGAGACCATTTGCGATGGTCTCCTTGTTGTCCTTACATGCTTGGAAAACAAGTGGGTAACATACCCGTGTATTCATTTTACCGAACCACAAGACCATTGGCCGCTACTTACGTTGCTGAATCACAAATAAATAATAATAATAATGATGTATTACCAGCCAACAACGGTAGTGTCGATATATGTGGTCCATATGCCATAGACAGTGTTGAATTGGCATGTGCTTTTGAAAAATTGGGAGTTTGCAAGACTAAAGCACTAGCACACCCACAGTAGAGCTCTGTTGAAAAACGTTTAGAATCTTATAAAAATGTTTGGCCATTAATATTAAAACACCTTACCAAACAGCTAAGTGAAACTTGATTTTTTATACTGGTGAAGGGGATAAAACAATATGTTTTAATGTGGATTTGCTTTAAAGGATTGGCAAATGACTGATGACCCTTTTGTGCAACACGCTCGTTGGTTACCTAACTGTAAATACATGGTGTTGCTTAAAGGTCAGGAATTTGTGAACACTATTCGTAAAGAAAACGTGATTGCAGCACAAGACATAAAAGTGCCTTTGGAGATAGAACATGCGGAGCAAATACATGAGGCTGAAAAAAAAGACTTGTCTCACGAACAGATACAAAAGTGTGACCAACAATTATGTAAAATTTTGTTATCAAGATGAACTAGGTGTTGTATTTTTGCCTTGTGGACACATGATAGCCTGTGTCAAGTGTGCATTAGAACTCAACACTTGCGCTATATGCAGAAAAGCAGTATCTGTTACAGTTAGGGCATTTCTTGCATAAATAGTAAAATTTATCAGCCATGCATAGTGTAAAATCCCTAATTGCACAATATTATTACAGCTGTTTTAGAGTGTAATAGATATGCTTTTCTTTTGTTTATAGACTACCACAATGAATGTTTTGAATGCTGTGGGTCAAGCATGTGGCTTAGAGACAAGGAAGCTGAGCGAATTGCCAACGCATATTTTATTCCGCATTATCAAGATTCGGAAATTGAAAACAGCATATGGTGATCGTGTACTTTGTGTATGTGAAAACTTTGAGACATTTCTGCCTACACGGTTTAATGATATGTCGGAGAGTGTTTTTGATGAAGTCAATAATGCTGTACAACCTGTACACTTAATTTATGAAGGTTTTAGAAACAATAGGTGCATGGTTCGTTTTAATTAAATTTGAAAAAAACAAATGTCAAATAATAATGGAAGATATAAGTCATGACAATGGACTGAAAGAAAAATATGTGTATAGAATAATGATGTCTTAGTGTTTAGTATTGTCTTAAAAATATTATCATAAAACCAAAAAAAATGTATATAAAGTTTGTAAATAAATGAAAATAACGGTACAATGTTGTTTTATTTTCTATAGAAGTCAGAATATTTAACATTGCAGAGTATACATGATTATGACAATAAAAAGCACACTTAGTACAAGTCTTTGCCTTTACGATAGTGTGTTATAGTTTTAAAAACAAAGCTTGTTGTAGATCTTTTTTCTTCCACGGTGAACAATAGGCATGAAAACGTTATTGTCTTGTTTTGGATCATTATCACTATCATAATCATAAGCAGCATGATCTATATCACTATTATTATAATCACTATATTTATCCTCAACATTACTAAAACCAGTTAAATATTCCTGTTTTTCTTCCTCTACAGTGTCCTCATGTAGAGTCTGCGTGGCTTTTGATAATGTTAAGGGTTTTTTGAGCATTGAATTATTTTCAATAGTAGTATTGTTTTTTAGCACTTGCTTTTTAACATTTTCATGATTTTCTGTTGACGGCAACAGTGTTTCATGCAGTACACTACATTGATGATCACTGACACTTCAAACCTCACTATTTTTACTTTTTAGCTCACTGCGACATTGTTTTGAACGTTGTTTTGAACAACGCCAAATAACAGTTCCATTTTTATTGGTTCGTTTCACAATATATGAATATCCTTTATAGAATGCATGAGGCTTACCATACCTAGTCACAGATACTTCCATATCAACTGTCAAGCATATAGGCTACTAAGCTCTAGTAAAGACAACTTGGTAATAAGAACAATAGTTTAATGTGCGAGCATATATGGGTGCAAATGTGGGAGGAAAAAAATGGGAGCAAAATTGGGAGCAAAAATTGGGAGCAAAAAGTGGGAGCAAAAAGTGGGAGCAAAAAGTGGGGGCAAAAATTGAGAGCAAAAAGTAGGAGCAAAAAAAAGTAGGAGCAAGTATGGGAGCAAATGTGAAAGCGAAAGTGGGAGCAAGTATGGGACCATATGTGAAAGCAAAAGAGGGAGCAAAAATTGAGAGAAAAAAGTGGGAGCAAAAAGTGTAAGCAAAAGTGTGAGCAAATATGAGAGCAAAAAAAGTAGGGGCAAGTATGGAAGCAAATGTGAAAGCAAAAGTGGGAGCAAAAAGTGAGAGAAAAAAAGGGGGAGCAAAAAGTGTAAGCAAAAGTGGGAGCAAATATGAGAGCAAAAAAAAGTGTGAGCAAATATGGGAGCAAAAAGAGGGAGTTAAAATTAAGCAAAAGTGGGAGCAAAAATTGGGAGCAAAAAGTGGGAGCAAAAATTGGGAGCAAAAAGTGGAATCAAAAAAAGTAGGAGCAAGTATGAGAGCAAATGTGAACGCAAAAGTGGGAGCAAAAAGTGTAAGCAAACGTGGGAGCAAATATGAGAGCAAAAAAGTAGGAGCAAGTATGGGAGCAAATGTGAAAGCAAAAGTGGGAGCAAAAAGTGAGAGAAAAAAGTGGGAACAAAAAGTGGGAGCAAATATGAGAGCAAAAAAAAGTGAGAGCAAATATGGGAGCAAAAAGTGGGAGCAAAAAGTGTAAGCAAAAGTGGGAGCAAACAAGTGTGAGCAAATATGGGAGCAGAAAGTGGGAGCAAATGTGAAAGCAAAAGTGGGAGCAATAAGTGAGAGCAAAAAGAGCGAGTAAAAGTGAGTGCACAAAGTGGGAGCAAAATGTGTGAGTAAAAAGTGGGGCAAATGTGGTGTTTTACTAAAACAATCTCCCCTAACCTCACCTAACCTAACTTCACCTTACCTAACTTCACCTAACCTAACCTTCCAACTCTCAGATCAAAAATTAAATTCTGGCCATAGTCGAGTTGGAACCCAAAACCTCTGGGATAACACCCAAGTATACTAGCCACTACACCGCGAGATGGGCAAATTATCATGCAACACAACACAAAATAAAAGTTTCCTGTAGTGTAACTCATTGGCTGACAACCATAGTTGAGAATTCAAACCCAAGACCTCAGGACTTTTGTTTTGAACATTATCAGAAATATTATTCCATTTACATTTTGCTGTTGCTTATAGTTATGAGAGTTGGCATTAATATGGGAGCAAAAGTGAAAGCAAAAAGTGAGTGCAAGCATGGCTGGTTGTTGAGACTTTCATATCAACTAATACACATAAATTAAATTTTAGTAAAGTGACTTGGCTAATAAAAATAATAATAATAATAATGATGATAATAACAGTTTAAAAGAATTCAAAGGGGGATTGATATTTTTCAGGGTTTAATTTCCAAAGTACTGTCAAGAATAATAATTACATGAACAGATTCCAAGAACTCTAGAGTGATTTTAAGGTTAATGATTGGCTAGGAGTGAGATAGAGCTAGCTAACCTAAGTTAACCTCAGCTCACTAAACCTAACCTTGTCACATGACATGTTCTACATGTATAGACTTGCTTTGAGACTGGCTATGACGTCACGGGTGAATGGCGGTGGGAGGCTGGACATGACTTTTTATTACTCAAAAACATTTTCCTTTTTGCCAGCCTCCCACCGCCATTCATCTGTGACTTCATAGCCAGTCTCAAAGCAAGTCTAAACTTGTTGAACATGTCATGTGACAAGGTTAGGTTAAGTGAGCTGAGGTTAACTTAGGTTAGCTAGCTCTATCTCACTCCTAGCCAATCATTAACCTTAAAAGCACTCTAGAGTTCTTGGAATCTGTTCATGTAATTATTATTCTTGACAGTACTTTGGAAATTACACCCTGAAAAATATCAATCCCCCTTTGAATATTTTTAAACTGTTATTATTATTATTATTATTATTATTATTATTATTATTATTATTATTATTATTATTATTATTATTATTATTATTATTATTAGCCAAGTCACTTTACTAAAATTTAATTTATGTGTATTAGTTGATATGAAAGTCTCAACAACCAGCCATGCTTGCACTCACTTTTTGCTTTCATTTTTGCTCCCATATTAATGCCAACTCTTATAACTATAAGCAACAGCAAAGTGTAAATGGAATAATATTTCTGATAATGTTCAAAACAAAAGTCCTGAGGTCTTGGGTTTGAATTCTCAACTATGGTTGTCAGCCAATGAGTTACACTACATGAAACTTTTATTTTTGTGTTGTGTTGCATGATAATTTGCCCATCTCGCGGTGTAGTGGCTAGTATACTTGGGTGTTATCCCAGAGGTTCTGGGTTCCAACTCGACTATGGCCAGAAGTTAATTTTTGATCTGAGAGTTGGAAGGTTAGGTTAGGTGAAGTTAGGTTAGGGGAGATTGTTTTAGTAAAACACCACATTTGCCCCCACTTTTTACTCACACATTTTGCTCCCACTTTGTGCACTAACTTTTGCTCGCTCTTTTTGCTCTCACTTATTGCTCCCACTTTTGCTTTCACATTTGCTCCCTCTTTCTGCTCACATATTTGCTCACACTTGTTTGCTCCCACTTTTGCTTACACTTTTTGCTCCCACTTTTTGCTCCCACTTTTTGCTCCCATATTTGCTCTCACTTTTTTTTGCTCTCATATTTGCTCCCACTTTTGCTTACACTTTTTGCTCCCACTTTTTTTTCTCTCACTTTTTGCTCCCACTTTTGCTTTCACATTTGCTCCCATACTTGCTCCTACTTTTTTGCTCTCATATTTACTCCCACGTTTGCTTACACTTTTTGCTCTCACTTTTTTTCTCTCACTTTTTGCTCCCACTTTTGCTTTTACATTTGCTCCCATACTTGCTCCCACTTTTGCTTTCACATTTGCTCTCATACTTGCTCCTACTTTTTTTTCCACTTTTTGCTCCCAATTTTTGCTCCCACTTTTTGCTCCCAATTTTTGCTCCCAATTTTTGCTCCCACTTTTGCTTACACTTTTAACTCCCTCTTTTTGCTCCCATATTTGCTCACACTTTTTTTTGCTCCCATACTTGCTCCTCATATTTGCTCTCACTTTTGCTTACACTTTTTGCTCCCTCTTTTTTTCTCTCACTTTTTGCTCCCTCTTTTGCTTTCACATATGCTCCCATACTTGCTCCCACTTTTTTTGCCCCCACATTTGCACCCATATATGCTCGCACATTAAACTATTGTTCTTATTACCAAGTTGTCTTTACTAGAGCTTAGTAGCCTATATGCTTGACAGTTGATATGGAAGTATCTGTGACTAGGTATGGTAAGCCTCATGCATTCTATAAAGGATATTCGTATATTGTGAAACGAACCAATAAAAATGGAACTGTTATTTGGCGTTGTTCAAAACAACGTTCAAAACAATGTCGCAGTGAGCTAAAATAGTAAAAATAGTGAGGTTTTAAGTGTCAGTGATCATCAATGTAGTGTACTGCATGAAACACTGTTGCCGTCAACAGAAAATCATGAAAATGTTAAAAAGCAAGTGCTAAAAAACAATACTACTACTGAAAATAATTCAATGTTCAAAAAACCCTTAACATTATCAAAAGCCACGCAGACTCTACATGAGGACAATGTAGAGGAAGAGGAAGAGGAACAGGAAGAGGAACAGGAATATTTAACTGGTTTTAGTGATGTTGAGGATAATGTTGAGGATAATTATAGTGATTATAATAATAGTGATATAGATCATGCTGCTTATGATTATGATAGTGATAATGATCCAAAACCAGACAATAACGTTTTCATGCCTATTGTTCACCGTGGAAGAAAAAAGATCTACAACGAGCTTTGTTTTTAAAACTATAACACACTATCGTAAAGGCAAAGACTTGTATTAAGTGTGCTTTTTATTGTCATAATCATGTATACTCTGCAATGTTAAATACTCTGACTTCTATAGAAAAAAAACAATGTATCATTATTTTAATTTATTTACAAACTTTATATACATTTTTTTTGGTTTCATGATAATATTTTTTAAGACAATACTAAACACTAAGGCATCATTATTCTATACACATATTTTTCTTTCAGTCCATTGTCATGACGTATATCTTCCATTATTATTTGACATTTGTTGTTTTCATTTAATTAAAACGAACCATGCACCTATTGTTTTTAAAACCTTCATAAATTAAGTGTACAGGTTGTACAGCATTATTGACTTCATCAAAAACACTCTCCGACATATCATTAAACCGTGTAGGCAGAAATGTCTCAAAGTTTTCACATACACAAAGTACACGATCACCATATGCTGTTTTCAATTTCCGAATCTTGATAATGCGGAATGGAATATGCGTTGGCAATTCGCTCAGCTTCTTTGTCTCTAAGCCACATGCTTGACCCACAGCATTCAAAACATTCATTGTAGTAGTCTATAAACAAAAGAAAAGCATATATATTACACTCTAAAACAGCTTTAATAATATTGTGCAATTAGGGATTTTACACTATGCATGGCTGATAAATTTTACTATTTATGCAAGAAATGCCCTAACTGTAGAAGATACAGCTTTTCTGTATATAGCACAAGGGTTGAGTTCTAATGTACACTTGACACAGGCTATCATGTGTCCACATGGCAAAAATACAACACCTAGTTCATCTTGATAACAAATTTTACATAATTGTTGGTCACACTTTTGTATCTGTTCGTGAGACAAGTCTTTTTTTTCAGCCTCATGTATTTGCTCCGCAAGTTCTAACTCTAAAGGCACTTTTATGTCTTGTGCTTCAATCACGTTTTCTTTACGAATAGTGTTCACAAATTCCTGACCTTTAAGCAACACCATGTATTTACAGTTAGGTAACCAACGAGCGTGTTGCACAAAAGGGCCATCAGTCATTTGCCAATCCTTTAAAGCTAATCCACAATAAAAACATATTGTTTTACCCCCTTCACCAGTATAAAAAATCCAGCTTCACTTAGCTGTTTGGTAAGGTGTTTTAATATTAATGGCCAAACATTTTTATAAGATTCTAAACGTTTTTCAACAGAGCTGTACTGTGGGTGTGCTAGTGCTTTAGTCTTGCAAACTCCCAATTTTTCAAAAGCACATGCCAATTCAACACTGTCTATGGCATATGGACCACATATATCGACACTACCGTTGTTGGCTGGTAATACATCATTATTATTATTATTTATTTGTGATTCAGCAACGTAAATAGCGGCCAATGGTCTTGTGGTTCGGTAAAATGAATGCACGGGAATGTTACCCACTTGTTTTCCAAGCTTGTAAGGACAACAAGGAGACTATCGCAAATGGTCTCTAAAGGGATCATCCCCTTCTTCCCAGTGTGAAAGTTCAATACGACAAAACGCACAGCGCACCACATCTTCTCGGTTCAAGTAAAAAAAAAACGGCGTTTGCAAGTTCATGTGTCTGCAAAAAGCCTACAGGCCAGGATTCAAATGTTAACCAACGGTCATGTTCTGATTTGAAATTTAACCCACGTGGTAAACCAACTTGCTCACTTGTTGTATTTGCTACTGTCCCCGATATCAGGATAGTAGGCTGTCAGATATCCGCCCCCTCAATCGGATTGCCAATAATCAAACGCACCGGCACAGCTACATCAATGAAAATGGCACTGACAGATACTATCGAGATTAGAACACAGTAGTTAACAAGAAATTATTGTGGAACACACCAAAATATACGGGGGTTCATACTTACCTTTTACTTACCTTTTAAATTTATCTCGGGGACTGGGTTGTCAACTGGATCCCATAAAAGTATGCCCACACAATAACCTCCACCATGATATTTAAAATGAACCAAAACGAAGACAAGAAACCTTAAACTGCACAATAATTTATTTCACATAAAGAATGAATTTAACAAAAATAAAACAACAAAATAAACGTGGCAATCAGAAGCCATTGTCCACATAATCATGTCCTCCTGTAGGACTTGTATACTCTACATACAATGTTTCAGCTTTCTCAATCTCAAAAATAACGTAACAATTATAATGCATTTGGAATGGAAAAGGGATTTGGGACGAGACATATAGCAATTGTTTTGCGTGTTTACACACATCACATTTTTATTTATAGCCACAAGGCTATTATGGAGACGTCCTTGGCCTCTATCATACAGTTTCCTGGCCAGCTGCGATACACCTGCATCGTCAAGTGGACCCACCTGTCCATTCAACCCCAGCATATGCGAGTTAAATCAGAGCCCAGCTCTCTCTCAAAACACGTTAAATGTCCACATCTCAACTGAAATATTATCACGCAAATCCTCCAAATGCTTCATTCAAACACCAATGGATTACTCTAATAATCCCAAATCATGTTTAATTGTTCAATCCACTTGCTTAACTAGCGTTGTTTAGAGTATAAAAACAAAACTCTTAATGTTTATAACAAAAGTTCATTAATTATTTATAACAATTTTAAATTGTTTATAACAATGTCAAACGACAATTGAAAATTTTATACACGCCTCTATTAATCCCTTTCATTTCAAATTATTATCAAAGATATTTACATAATTATTTACAATATTATATTGTTTATATTATTTATATAAGAAATACATTAAACCACACGTTTATCCGGTTGATAATTACTTAAATCATGGTGATATAATCGACCAATGAAGGTTAGTTATATTTAAATGTTAGATTCAGGTTTAATAAGGTTTAATAATAATTATTAATATTTGTGACGGTAACCTCCATTCAAAATCTTCATCTCAAATTATTTAACACTCTTGTTAATTTTACCAGTATCTTCATATGAATAACTTTCAAAGAACCAGGACAATACATTCAGCGGAAAAATACTTCGCTCAAAACGCACAAAATTCCACAACAATTGGCCCAGAATTCATCATATATCTCAATATATATGGTATCAAAATCTTCCAAAATACATACAAAAACCTCCACTTATAAATTCATCAACTTCATTAACATTACTGTGGGAATCTCCTTCATTTATTCAAGGGCCTTATTCATCAGCGACTTTTACACGTCCACTGAACTAACGATTATACATCCATTGTTCCTCTTTAAAAATTCTTATATTCATCAATTGTATTAATGACTGTTATTATTTAACCTTCGTGGGTTCCATTCATGAATCGATATGAAGTAAAAATTTGCCAATCACAAATAAATTTAATAGCAAATACGATTAGACACTCCTCCCTGGTCTATCAAAATTGAGATTAATATCTTCAAAGTATCGCAGTATAAAAATACTATCTTCAATCAAAGTTCATCTAAACTGCATAAATCATCGAATAGAATACAATTGGACTGTGGAATGCAAACATTATTGTTCCAATCTATAATTGGGAAAAACTCCTATCAAAAGTTCATTACTATAGTGTATTCAATAAATCGTAATCAAAGTTCATTTTTCATAAAATTGTCTATAATGCAATCATGTTCATAAGACGACTAGTATTTCAAAGATCGTCGATAACGTAATAGATTTTAACGCTCTAAAATCATTTAATTATTCTTCTTTCTTGAGGATGACAGAAAATTGGTCAAAGTAATTTACTGATTAGAATTACTTTAATAAAGTTGACACGCTGTCTGAATTCAAATCTGCCATAGAAAATCGTTAACTTTACAGTCCAATCGTGACTACAAAAATATGCAAATTACTGAAAGAAAATGAATTATCAGTCTCAACTGATCCAAAATTATTTAAGTATGCCAATGACATAACAATGTCTCAAAAAATCGAAGAAAAAGGCATAAATCATCGAAGTGTACTGAGTACAGAAATATCAAGGAAGAACATGGGGCAAAATAAATGGGACAGAAAATATGGGGAAAATGGTTGCTCAGTTATCGTTAAATAACTCAAATAATACAAGAAACGTTCACGACTACCTTATCTGTTGATTGAAGTTCTAGAGGAAAGTTTTCAAAGAAAACTGCTGTTGGTTCCATTTCACCAGCGTGAAGATGTGCTCCGACCTCGAACCTGGAATCAGCGCCCTCGGAGAATCGAACTGCTTCCTCCTCCGGAAATTGCACTGCTCCTTGTATACGAAAGACATCCTTCTGGCAAAACTCTTCTTTGTGAGTCGGGTCCACCCTGGCCTCTCTTGAAAGTTCCCTGAAGTTCTGGTCGCAATTCGCCATGAAGTTTATTACAGTTATTTCCGCAGAAATATTCATATTTGTGGAGTATGAAGATATTTCCACTGTCACTTGATATAATTCAGCGATGGATTCACGATGCATGAGTGTAGTTGGATGTTCACTACATGCTCGCTTTTGTAGAATGACAATTAACGAAGTTCCATGCTGTTATTTCACTCCATCGATATATGTCCCAATTGCATTAAAGCCTTAGCCTTCCATCTCAACTTCTGTTATAATCATTGAAAGCACTGCAAGATTATAATGTTCCATAGTAGAATGTATCGTTGTATCACCAAACGTATTCTTCAATATCACGGTTGCAATACACGTGTTAGCCGTAGTGTATAATGTGGTAATTTAAAAGTGCTTCTCAGGTGGCGAGAAAATCACTTTTGTCTGCAGTCTTAAAATGCCAATATCGTTCAAAGTATACTCGTGAAATTGTTCAAATCTTCTACACACCTCAATCCAATTGAATTATAATAAAGGCAGAAGCCAACTCTTGATATATTATCAGGTAGAAACGTTAATGTGTGCGTTTTAACTTCGCCTAGTTTCAAACACCGTAAAATGGAACTGCTCCGTGTTCGTTCGATGCGCCGGGCTTTAACCACACGCTAAAGACGACTTGCTTCACTTATTCACTCGAAAATGACTATATGACATCAGAAATATATATGCGGTATGAGATATCAGATATGACGATATGAGAGCTCCTCTCTCCTGTGCACGACCTTTTATCAACTTCTTAAGGGGCGTATCTATCCCTTCCATAGCATGTTGCTCCGTCATTGCTAGAAGTTCCAACTTTGGCTATACTTGACGGATTTTCAAATTTCAAAAACTCAAAATTAATTTCTTCAAAATTCCAAATCAATGCCATAACTGAAAATAGTTTTCCACAATTCTGCATGCCAAAAGTAATTAAATATCGTAGTTTCAGTAATCTCCGTCTTCCTTCCAAACTATCGTTCATTGGTTCGAGCCTTTCCTCCAATAACGTAACTTCTTCCTTAGCACAATACCTTGTTTCCTGCGACTGCGTCGTAAATCTCAGATCTTTCTCGAACAAAATCATGACGTCACCAAGAATCTCAGCTCAACCAGCCTACTTGCATGAAGTCTACGTCATCCGTGCCTACGTCATGAATATACACGTCACAACTATGACATCCATAACTTTACTCACATATGCCAATACAGCCATCGTGGTCTCAATATAATTCAATTTACGGGGGCAGTACTAACGCCATGTGTTATAATAAAACTTTTTCTTATTGTAAGTTATTAACGTTGCACAGAGTACTTTAAAGCACAATGTATGCTTGTTCACTGTCTGTTCATTACGTTAATGGCGCATGACGACACGTAAAAGCAAACAAAATAACCAATCAATCAATCAATACTTGTAAATAAAACTTTAACGTTAATTGGCATTAATATATCAAAACACCATAAAAATTATAATAAACTGTATGTCGGCACTAACAGTAACCCATGTACTTATTTTCTTTTTATAAAGCTGCAGTCATTTACATTCCCCTTTAACCAATACATAAACAAAAAATAATAATGTCATGTCATTTTGCTCAGATTATCATGTTCAAACCTGTGAATATTCGTTGAGTTCATAGGGAACAAAGTTCCTCATTTTTCTACTAAAAAGCGCTATAGAGTTTAAGGAGATTAGATATCTAACATCTAACCTCCTTGACTTTCATAGTCAAGGAACAACTAAATTCGACATGCAAGCTACCCTCTGTGTGTCAAATAACAATGCTTGCACCCGGCACCCCGAGGCCATACGATATTAATATTATTATTAATATTATATTATGATTACAGCCTCCGTGGCTTAGGCGGCAGCACGCCGGCTTCTCACCGCTGGGTCCGTGGTTCAAATCCCGGTCACTCCATGTGAGATCTGTGCTGGACAAAACGGAGGCAGACAGGTTTTTCTCCGGGTACTCCGGTTTTCCCTGTCAACAATTCATTCCAACAACACTCTCCACTATCATTTCATTTCATCAGTCATTCATTTAATCATTGCCCCAGAGGAGTGCGTCAGGCCTCGGCAGCCGGCACAGTTCATATCATCGCCGCTAGATGGGGGCTTCATTCATTCAATTCCTGACCCGGTTGGAGACTGGAAGCAGGCTGTGGATTTTCATTTCAATTCATATTATTATTATTATTATTATTATTATTATTATTATTATTATTATTATTATTATTATTATTATTATTATTATTATAGGAAACGACATGTCAGTTAAAATAAAATTGTTGTTTTTTACAAAATCCAATATGGTCTTGTACCGGTTGCCAATACATAGTCATTAATCAAGAAAGCAATCATCGTCCTAGTCATGTAGGGGTAATGAATTTTTTGTCTACGAGTTTTCAGTAGTGGTAAAATGGAAACATTTTATGTTAGGCTTACCTGAGTTTTAAATAGTTCACTGCCTGGAAACAATGGTTGCACTTTACTGCGTCTCGGGTTTTCAGCGACTGCTACGGCGGTAAGGCTTTTCTTTCCAAGTTTCTAAAAATATATAAAATAAACCGTTATAAATACTTAAATTCAGGTTAATACATGCATTTCATAAAATAAAATATGAAACAAAAAAATGAAACAAGTTAGTTTAAAAAAATAATCCCACCTTCACTTGCAGTGGCTTCTTGCTGTTTCCTTCTAGTGGGCTCAAAAGTAAACTGGTTTCTTGTATCTCAGACATGTAAGGTATACCGGTTATCTGCAAACAAATAAATTAAAAAATCAATAATCACCTAATCAATAACTACAAATTTAAGGTTCATTAGCATGACATGATTAAAATAATCATTCATAGGTACTTACCAAAAAATAAAAGGATTTTTCTTCCACAGCTCTACTGTATACGTCCGTGTGCCAAAATGGCAAGTGCATGACTAATACAATCGTTATCAGTTAGCCTAGCAACAGAAAAAATTGTATTTTCTCAGCGTTTTGACCTTGAATGGTTCTCTGTCTCTCTCTCGCACGTGTTCCCACGCCTCTTCACATTCCTCAATCTGAATAAGATTCGTGTACTAGTTTCATGTTTTTAATAAGGAACCAAAATGGCTACCTCTTATATATCGGTAGTCCTACTGTCTCAGAACCAAAATGGCGGTCTCTGCATAAACAGCACACCTGCTAGCCACCACGAGGCAAGTAAGCTGATATCACACTACCTGCTGACGTAGACATTCCTGCCTCGTCAGCACCAGCAACAGCTCTCACGAGTCCTGTGGCTAGGTACAATATACAGTCACCAGTGAGCTGGACTGTGTGCGTGTTAGCATTCAAAACATGTGTGTGTCTTATTATTATTATTATTATTATTATTATTATTATTATTATTATTATTATTATTATTATTGTTATTATTATTATTAAACATTTTACTGTAATAATAATTACTAGCAAGCGGCCATCCTAAATACATGATCATTTTAACCACATACTTTCATCCTAAAACACATGACTTTACCCAGTTCAATATTTAGTTTATAACATTTCAGGCCAATGACCTTACAGTTTTGGGTCTTTGCGTACATGCACATGATTTGGTCGAGCAAATGTTATAGGTTTCCTTATTCTAAAACCATTTACTGTGCCAGACAGCAGTCTCGCTTATCACCGTTTACTAGCATGTTAAAGATCCCCTTCAGGGGTAAAAAAATTCCTAGGACACTTAATACATTTTCAAATATTCGCCTCTATCCGTCATAGGAAATGTCACAAAACCAACCTTCATAAGCTGCCCCGCCATCCCACCAAAATAGCTATTCATTTCTTCCGGGCAAGGTCACCGTGATCGCCAACGTCTAAGAATCACTTGGTCATATCCTACAACCGTCTGTTGTGTCAGAGAGCGATCTCGCTCATCACCGTTAACTAGAACGTTAAAGATCCCCTTCAGGGGTAAAAATCTTAGCATGCTTGTCACATTTCAAAATATTCGCCTTCATTCATTCGTCATAGGAAAAAATATCAAAAATCAACCCCTCGTTTTGCCATACATCGCCCCCGTCGAAATAGCCATTTCCAGTATTCACCATGCTCAGTCAGAGCCTCGTTGTAACATACGTCAAGCGCTACCGGCTCTCTGTCTACAAACACGCTTTTATTTAAAATAAAATTTAAAAAAAAATTAAAATGCCTAGTATTTTTGGCCTAGAGACTTGAAATTTATCTTCTTGGTAGAGGGGGTAGGGACCTTTCATTTATGTCAACCAAAAAATTTTTTTCAACGTGTTAGTTTCCAAAATAGTAAAAATTCAAAATTTAAGGGTTTTCAAAAAATCTCAAAATATAAAAAAGTTTTGTTATAAAAAATAAAGGTCATAAAGACCATTGGTTTGAACTATGGCACAACATTCTATCATGTTTGGTTTTCAAACTATCGCCTACTTTTAAAAACAAAATTTTTCAAAAAAATTCAAAAATATAACGAGTGGTCTATAGGAAAGAGGACGTCAGCTCGAGTCCAACGACATCTCATTTGTTAAAATCCGACCATCCGTTCGCCAATGATCACCAATGTTCGCGAGAAAGTAGGCTATCATTTTGTTTTTCCTCCTACACCCTTGAAACTTGCTGTCCGCCTAGAGGGCATACCCACCTTTCATTAACGTCAAACAAACTTAATTCCGATTCACCGTTTCCAAAATAGTACCAATCAAAAAAAAACATGAATTTTCATTTTTTTAAATACCAACACACATGCTTAGCCAAGAGAACGTCATCCCAACACCAACAATACCTTGTTCGTTAAAATCCGACCACGCGTTCGAGAGATATCGGCCAAAGTTTATATGAAAGTAGGGGGCCACTCAGAACCGGCCAGTCAGCACTACTGCACAGTTTTGGTCCTAGAGACTTGAAATTTATTTTGGGGGTAGAGGGGGTCAGGACCATTCATTTACGTCAAACAAATTTTTTTGTAAACTCTTTAGTTTCCAAAATATAAAAATTTCAAAATTTAAGTGTTTTCAAAAAATCTCAAAAAATAAAAAAGTTTTATTATAAAAAATGTCATAGAGACCATTCGTTTCAACTATGGCACAACGTTCTATCATGTTTGGTTTTCAAACTATCGCCTACTTTCAAAAACAATTTTTTTCAAATTTTTTTTGAAAAATATAATACGTGGTCCATAGGAAAGAGGACGTCAGCCAGAGTCCAACGACACCTCATTTGTCAACATTCGACCTTGGGTTCACGAGATATTGGCTTGGACTCACGTGGCGGCCATGACACTCGTTAGAATTCTCCTTACCCCCCTACTAGTGACAAAGATGAAAAATATGTAATAATCATTATTCAAATCTAATTTAAACGACATTGAAAGAATATAAACTTGTTTACGAATACATATGATAAACTTCTTTACATAGTGCTGACATCAAAGGTATGTACACCAATATCCCTATTGTTCCTACAATTAACATCATCAAGAGGAATTTAACAAACAATAGCAATCTTTCCAAAGTAGAAATAGATGAATTCATTTGCATTCTGAATTTTATTCTAAATAATAATTACTTTACTTTCAATAGTAAAATTTACAAACAAAATGATGGCTTAGCCATGGGTTCTCCATTATCAGGAATACTCGCTAATATTTACCTCGACCATATAGAAACTAAAATAGAAAGCAAAATAAAAGGAATTAAGTTTTGGGGTAGATACGTAGATGATGTTTTCATCATAATTGACGATAATATTCAAAAGGTAGATGAAGTTTTAGACCAACTTAACAATATTGATAATAATATTAAATTTACTATGAAATCCGCCACAAATAATAAGATTAATTTCCTAGACACCAACGTCATTAAAAAAGATAACAGACTACATTAACAAATTTTCAGGAAAGCCACGCAAAACCCATTCTGCTATAAGACGAGATTCAAACCATCCTGGCTGTCATAAAAAAGCCACTTTCATTAGTCTTGTGAACAGAGCCATGAGTTTACCCCTTTCCAAACAAGATTTTGACAAAGAAATTGCAATTATTCATCAAACTGCCAGAATTAATGGTTATAACCGTCAATACATTAATAATATAATTAACAAACTGAAAAATAAACCTACACGCAAACACAATCCTTCATACGCAGTTTTTACTTACTTTAATCATTATACCTACAACATCAACAACAAATTCAAAAAACTTTACATGAAAATAGCTTATAAAACAAACAATACTAATCAGAACATTTTCTTTAATTCTAATACTATCAACTTGAAGAATAAATTCGGCAAATCCGGTGTCTACAGGTTAAATTGTAATGAATGCCACGCAAATTATATAGGTCAAACCGGAAGAGCTTTCACCAAAAGATACAGGGTCTTTCATATAAAGTAAGAACGGCGAGCGGCGGTTTTGTCATTCGCTGCTGAAGCCGGCTTGGCCGACCTTGTCACGTGCCACGGCCCCCTGCTGTAGTATTGAAAGCGCGCGCATAGTACAAACTTGACCTTGCAATAAGCGTGCAGGTGTTGTCAGTCGCCAGTCTGAACCACAGCTGCTAACATGTTGAAACAGTTATCATTGCAACATCGTATTTTTGTATGTAAAATTTATTTTAATTACGATTCGGCTCGGCGGGTACGTGATGCATTTGTTCAGCAATTTCCTGATGAAGTGCCACCTTCACTAGCACAGATTCACGTAATTGTAAATAACTTTGACACTACTGCTTCAGTGCTCAATAAAAAACACAAAATACAAAATCAGAAAAAATACAGTGGCATGACTCACTCGCGTCAGCCAAAATGTGGTTACCAGATACAATGCCTGTATAACCCAGGAAGGACGACACTTCCAGGACCTTTTATAAGGTAATATTTCATAGAGGATTGTACACACGCTTAGAGCAGGGGGCCACGGCTCGCTACAAGCTCGGTCAAGGCCACCACACTAGCGGATAACAAACCCGCCGCTTGGCGTTCTTACTTTATATGAAAGACCCTGTATAATGATCACTTAAATGCCACTAAATACAGAAAATATTCAGCCATGGCCGCACACATGGAAGATTCAGGTCATAAATTCACTAACATAGATAATGATTTACAGATATTACTTTACACTAACAAAGGTACTATGATGAACGTTCTTGAATCTATGGAAATCAACACAGCACACAAAATTCCAGACCCAGTGAATCTTAATGAAATCATTTTCGAATCAAATATCTTACTTGACACTCTCACAGATAACTTAACTGTTAAATCCAATATTATGTTTTAATATAATTGTTTCTTCTTCTTCTCCTTCTCGAATCACCCACTTTGGGGTACGTCAGATCAATCACTTCTTAGATGCTTGTGCTCTCCTTTTCTCCCAATACTTCTTCATTCTCTCTGATCTTCTCTTTCTATCCTCTTGTGATATCTGCATCGGTTTTCTGGAGACGGCTCTGGCTTGGAACTTCTTGGTGTTGTCTTTGATCACGGTTTTGGCTGTACCATTCATCAACATGATTTCAGTAATCTGAAGCTCTCGCAGGTCCTTTTCTATTATAAATATTTTATACACCATTAAATACTTTTATCAATCACTATTACCGCTAGTACAGTCCCCTAATAATTGTTTTTTCATTACATTTTCTAGTTTTAATTCTTCCACTTTGTACGTTTTCTTCTTCCCATAAGTTCACCTTTTCACAGTAACGCTACATTCGGATCTACGACCTTTTCCAGAACTAGCACTGACGTTCTTTCATTTCCTACTACCTTCTATTTGAGCTTTGGTCTATGCTACGCCCATAAAATTTTCAAACAATAGACAAATCACTTTCTAATAAATGTAACGTTGTCCTAACCACATGTAAGTTTATCATATGTAGTCGATTTATATTCTTTCAATGTCATTTAAATTAGATTTGCATAATGATTATATATTTTTCATCTTTGTCACTGGTTTAATTTTATCTGTTTTTCCATTGCTTTCTTTCAGACACCATATGCTTTAAACTAACCTATGATCACTTCCCATCACATCGGGTTTCTTAAAGCCGCTTTGTTTTGAAGGGCTATATTTGGATATAAGCATACAGGCTCTTCATTGGTTATAGAGCTAACTGGTGAAGTATTGGTGTTACATATCTACCATTTCAAGGAACTACTATTTGTCATGAGCAGCTGATCACGTCACCATCTGTTTCTCTTCATGTTAATATGTTCTTATACCCTAAATTTTATGGTGCACCATATTAGGTTTTAAACACGTATATTATTACTGTGCTACGCTTTGTTTTTTGTTTCTTCAACAGCTGATGAAGGGGATAAAATATAATTAATCCCCGAAACATGCACTGTAAACAAGTTCAATAATTAATTTTATCTGTATAGTATTGATTCAGGCAGATGTTCATTTCTTGTTAATAACTATTCTAAGATATCAATACGGAACCACCATGAGTCATTTAAATAATGTAATAAAAGGAAATTTAGAACGAAAAGATTCACAAAAGGAATGATTGAAAAAAAAAAGACGCACAAAATGCAGGCTAGGTTCAAAATACGTACAAAATGCAATTGAAATTCACAACACTTACATAATGCAAATGAGATCGAAAATACGTACTAAATGCAATTGAGGTTCAAAATACTTACAAAATGTAACTGAAATTGAAAATACACAATGCAATTCTGATTGAAAGATCCCATCCCAATCCAAAATATTCACAAAGTGCAATTGAAATTCAAAATTAGGGCTACCGATGAGACACGGATTGACGTGTACCCGTGTAACCCGGAACCCGTGTACACGGGTAGGTACGCTCGAAGAATCCGTGTAGCAGTAAATACACGTGTACAAGAGTAGTACCGCCCGTGTACCCGTGTATGAAGGTCCGCGTACACGGGTTTCACGGGTATATATGACACAGAAGTGACAAAGAGGAAATCTGACATTCTACGGATCGGAGCGTGGAATGTTAGAAGTCTGCTAGGAAGTGGAAGGTTAGAAAACTTAGAAAGGGAAATGGATAGGTTGAGGTTGGATTTGGTTGGGATTAATGAAATGCGCTGGCAGGAAGAACAGGACTTTTGGTCAGGATACTATAGGGTCATTAGCACTAAATCAAACAATGGCCAAGCAGGGGTTGGTCTCATATTGAGTAGGAAACTTGGACAGCGGGTGGAATATTATGAGGAATATAGTGAACAGATTATTGTAGCAAAAATCAATACCAAACCTACCTGCACCACAGTGGTACAAGTCTATATGCCTACCAGTCAAGTTGATGATGAGGATGTTGAAAAGGTCTACGAAGAAATAGACGAAATTCTGAGGTATATCAAGGGTGATGAAAATGTTATAGTAATGGGAGATTGGAATGCTCTGGTAGGAAAAGGGAGAGAAGGGAAGATAGGAGATTTCGGATTAGGTGAAAGGAATGATCGAGGAAGCAGGCTGATGGAATTCTGCACCGAGCATGAGTTGGTCATAGCTAACACCTTATTCAATAACCACAATAGAAGAATATACACATGGATGAGACCAGGAGATACAGGGCGTTACCAAATCGACTTCATTATGGTCAAGCAGAGGTTTCGAAACCAGATTTTGGATTGTAAAACATATCCTTGTGTTGACATAAACTCTGACCACAACCTGGTTGTAATGAAATGCAGATTAAAGTTGAAGAAACTGAAGAAAAGTCAAAAGCCAAAAAGGTGGGCAATAGACAGACTGAAAGTAAAGGATGTAAACGAAAGATTCAAGAAGAGTATAAAGGAAGGGCTAATGAAAAACCCTAAACAAACTTCAATTGCAGACGAATGGGCACTTTTGAAGAAAGAAATAACAAAATCAGCAGAAGAATACATTGGTAGGAAAGAAAGAATAGGTAGAAAACTGTCAATCACTCAGGATATACTAGAATTGATGGATGAAAGGCGGAAACACAAGAATGTAAGAGATGAAAAGGGGAAAGCAGAATACAGACGTCTGAGAAATGGGGTTAACAAGAAGTGCAAGGAAGCGAAAGAAGAATGGTTGAAAGAGAAATTTGCAGGTATAGAAAATTGTCTGAAATTAGGAAAAGTAGACACAGCTTATCGAAGGATTAAGAATACTTTTGGGGAAAAGAAGACTAAGTGCTGTAATATTAAGGACACAAATGGAAAGCCTCGAACAGATAGGGAAGAAAAGGTTGAGAGATGGAAAGCTTACATAGAGTGTTTGTATAAGGGAAAGGAGATTGAGAATCATGTAATGGAAAGGGAGGAGGAAATTGATGAGGATGCGAAAGGAGATTTAATATTGAGATCAGAATTTGATAGAGCTTTGGAAGACTTAAGCAGGAACAAAGCACCAGGCATAGATGATATACCGATTGAGTTGCTACGCTGCATAGGAGATGAAGGTCTGATCAGGTTATTTCACTTGGTGTGTAGGATTTATGAGACAGGTGAGGTACCCCCTGATTTCAAGAAGAATGTTAACATCCCTGTACCAAAGAAAGTGGGAGCTGAAAGATGTCAATATTACCGTACAATCAGCTTGATTACTCATGCTTCAAAGATCCTGTCTCGAATAATTTACAAGAAAAAGGAAGGAAGCTTGTAGTTTAACGTGACCGTTAATCTCGCGATCATAAGCCAAGGGACCTCCGTTTTACGTGGAATCCGAACCACAGGACATGGCATTTCACATCGAAAATCTCACATGCATTGACCGGGAATCGAATCCGGTCCGCCTTGGTGAGAGGCATACAGAATAATTTACAAGAGGATTGAAAGCCAGATAGAAAAGGAGTTGGATGAAGACCAGTTTGGTTTCAGGAGAAATGCAGGAACAAGGGAAGCTGTACTAAGTCTTAGGCTGATTTTGGAAGGTAGAATAAGGAAAGATAAGAGAACGTTCATGGCATTTGTAGACTTAGAATAGGCTTTTGATAGCGTTGATTGGACTAAATTGTTTGACATTTTGAAATCTATTGGAATAAAGTACAGAGATAGGAGGGTAATCTACAATCTATACAGAAACCAGACAGCAGTCATTCGAGCTGAAGGACATGAGAGAGAAGCTAATATTCAGAAAGGTGTTAGGCAAGGCTGCAACTTATCACCCATACTTTTCAATCTTTACATTGAAAAAGCAATGAAGGAAATTACAGAAAAAATTAAAGTGGGAGTGAAGATTCAAGGAGAAATAATTTCAACTCTGAGATTTGCTGATGACATCGTCATCTTGGCCGACAAGCCTGAGTATTTGAGTGAGTTTTTGAATGGTATGGACTCCATCTTACGGAAAGAATTCAAGATGAAAATTAATAAATGTAAAACAAAAATACTGGAATGCAGCCGAAATAAATCAGAAACCTCTATGGACATCAATTTGGCAGGTGAAAAGCTGAAGGAAGTAGGTGACTTCTGTTACTTAGGAAGCAGAATAACCAGTGATGGACGAAGCAAAGAGGATATAAAAAGTAGGCTGGCTCAGACAAAGAAAGCATTTCTACAAAAATGGAATCTGTTGACATCGAATATAGATTTAGGTATTAGGATGTCATTTTTGAAAGCCTTTGTCTGGAGCGTGGTGCTCTATGGAAGTGAAACGTGGACTATTGGTGCAGCAGAAAAGAGGATAATTGAAGCATTTGAAATGTGGTGTTACAGGAGAACGATGAAGATCAGATGGGTAGATAGGGTTACAAACAAAGAGGTATTAAGACGAGTGGGAGAGGAGAGATGTTTCTGGCGACTGCTAATGAAGAGAAGAGATAGGTTAGTAGGACACATACTAAGACACCCAGGAATAGCAAGCTTAGTTAAGGAAGGAAGGGTCGAGGACAAGAACTGTAGGGGTAGACCAAGGTTAGAATATGTTAAACAGATTGCCTCGGATGTAGGGTGTGGTAGCTATGTAGAGATGAAACGATTAGCTCAGGACAGGGAGGCATGGAGAGCTGCATCAAACCAGTCAAAAGACTGAAGACTTAAACAACAACATGTCTTATCGTGTGCCCATGTGGTGATTGAAACGTTTTTTCAACTTTGGAAGAATGTTTTTGACATTTTGTTGCACTAATGCCCCGTTTAATTGAAAACAAATGTAGAATCAGGAAAACGAACACAACAAACATAAAAATATAAAGTTTTTGCTATTACGAAGAATAAGTAAAACGACAACACTACGTATTTTGTAAAAGGATGTTTTCGAAATACTATGAACACGGCACCGAGTGATTCAAACTTTCCGGCACCGCGCATCCCTTATTCGTTAGGGCGCACATAGTGGGAAGAATTCTAACCTGATCGAAGAACACGCGTTCATTTCAGTACGATCATAGCAGTGAAACCACAGCTGGCACGCGCTGCGTAGTAGAGGAGAAATGGGGAAAACAAGCAGTTGGGTGTGGAAGTACGCGGAATGGAAAGGAGATAAGGCCTATAGCTCTCTATGTTCTCCTGCTGAAAACAATGAGTATCCCTGTGCTGGTGGGTTCATGGGAGCCATCGGACGCAACTTGAAAATGATACACCGGAAGATGGAAAATCAACAAACGTTGCCAAGCAAAGGCGGGTAAGTTATTATGTATGCAAATTCCGTAACGTCATATGCGTAAGCGTACCGTGGTTACCCCGACCTCCTACAGAAATGTATTCCTGATTTGACAATAAATAGTAGACTACTGTTTACGTTGGTTTTGTTTACATACGACCAACTTCTGTGAACGACACACTTTCACGACTAGACGCAAGCGCTTCCTCGACACTCCCACCGCCTTCGGTCAGTAGGCCATGTCGTCAGCGCCGCGCCTTCCCCAAATCGAACTGGACATAAGTTGAAAATTACCGCTTTCCCAGACATTTCAGTCTAGTGCAGACTACTTGACTGATTCGCTACGCTACGACCGTCACACTCACTTATTCGCTTACCGCGCGCCACCACAGCGGCACGCCGCCGCTCGCTCCGTCGCGCACCGGTCTTTAGCGCACACGTTAACAAGGAATTAAAATAAACAGCGACAGTTCTTCGCATAAGTCATACAACTCTTCCGATACGTATAATATTTAGATGGTGGATTGTTAAAATGAGGGAAATCGTGTGCCGTAAATTAGAAAAGGTCCCAACAATTAGACAGGTAGGCTTATCGGAAACGCAACGGTGGCGGCCTACGGGAGCTTCAGGATGGGCGTGCGGTGGCCCACAACTTTGTCGGTGATGGCGCGGCCACCCGGTGACGTGAGGGTTGTGCCTGGTGGCGTGTGCTGTGTACATAGACGATTTTACAGATATTAGCGAATCAGTCGAGTCATCCTGCTCTCTGCGCAGAAATGGCCGGACAGGCGTGCATTTCAATCGTTGCCAAGTGCAATATTCGCGGTGGTGGTGCGTACCGTCGAAATGGAAAGGCGGTGATCTTGTTTATCTCCAATGCAACTTTCCACGATTTGCGCTTATAATGCACAGGGCCTTCCTCGTTATGAAGGCTTTCATTTCGCACCGAAATTAAAAATGATATGGTATTATTACAGGCATGAAACGGAGGCCACAAAGGAAGACACTGAAGATGGTGACCATGTTGATGATGAGGAGCAGGAGCAGGTATGGTCATCCCGAGCCAAGAGACGACGCAGGCGACGCGTGGAAGGTAACGCACACCGCCCGTGCGATACCATACGCTCAGAGGAAATACACCAGGCTCTTGCGAGGATGATTGCTGTGAACCAACGGCCTTTGTCATTTTGTACCAGAGATGGGTTTAGGCAGTTCATGGCAGTTGCAGAGCCCAATTACTTGTGTATTTCAGAGGATGCCTTTAAGCGGAGACTGGCCCCACTAGCCGATGGTGTCAGATATAATGTGCGGGGTGAACTATCAGCGGCATCAAGCGTTGCCCTTACATCTTACTGTTGGACATCTCGCTCACAAACGCCTTTCCTGACGGTAACGGCTCACACCATCGACTACGAGTGGGTTCCAAAGGCGATGACGCTTACCACGCATGAAATGGAAGACCGCCACACTGCAGAAAATCTGGCATCGGACTTGCAATTGGTTGCAGAAGAATGGGATGTGCAGGACAAGATCACCGCCATCGTCACTGACAACGCGTACAACGTCGTCAACACTGTGCGCGCTCTTGATGTGCTGGAGAAGGATCAAGTGACTTGTGCTGCACATTCTGTTCAGCTTGCTGCAAACAAGACTCTTGCTCATGAAAAGGCCGCTAATATGTGTCTGAAAGCAAGCAAGATAGTTGGCCATTTTCGGCACTCTATAACGTTGTCTCCAGTGCGCTGATAAAAATGCAAGCACAACTTTCAATGCCCGAACAACCTATGATTCAGAGCTGCAACACCCGCTGGAATTCGACTTTTGCCATGATCGAGCGCCTTTTGAAAAACAGGAACCCCGTCAGCAACGTCCTAGGTGACCAGACATGCACGCCGAAGGCCTCAGCACAGAAGCTCCAAGTAACTGAACAGGAGTGGCATTACATGGAGGTTTTAACCAAGCTCCTTAAACCTGTGGAAGTGGTAACCACTCTCTTGTACGGTGACATTTCTCCCATATCGATGGTCAGGCCACTAATGCAGACGATAATGAAAAGCCACCTCAGCACCCAGGGGTTGTCGGACGACAGCTTCCTAGAAGACGTGCAGTCTACCGTGATCTGTGAATTGAACGATTGGTTCGGCCTCCTATGGATAAATGAGACTGGACGACATTGACGAAAAAGTAAACAAGTTTAACCTATTAATACATGCACTATACCACAAACATGCGCCCAGGAGAAAGATAAGGATTTTTCGTAAACCTAAGCCGTGGTTAACTCCAGAAGTCAAGAAAATGATGTCCCATAGAGATAATCTTTTCAGACAATACAAACGTTCTGGTCTACCAAATGATTTTGAAAAGTACCGAGTACTTCGAAACCAAATTAAGCAAACTTTACGTAATCTTAAATTTAAGTATGTTCGTGATACAACCTGCCGACTAAACACGGCTAGAGCGTGGAAACAACTCGGTGCTTTGGGCATAGGAAAAAACCAGGAACAACTTCCTATACCTGACATTCCACTAGACGAGCTAAATGCATATTTCACGGATGCAGATATTCAATCCAGCCCAAATAACGCTGCCAGTCACGGCCCATCATTTCCACCAACAGATCGACCCAGCTTTGCATTTCGTAACGTAAGCACTAATGAAGTTAAGAGAGTGTTGTATTCCATTAGATCCCAGGCGAGCGGGATTGATGATATACCTATAAAATTTATACATTACATTATTGGTGTTGTTCTCCCCATTCTCAAACACATTTTTAATACAATGGCACACTGCCTTCTATCTGTAAATACGCCAACGTGATCCCTCTTCCTAAGATACCTTGTCCACTGTTACCGTCCGACTACCACCCTGTATCTATTCTCCCTGCTCTCTCCAAAGTACTGGAACGGTTAGTACAAACTCAAATACTGGAATATTAGAACTCTACTTGACCCACTCCAGTCTGGTTTCAAGAAGGGCCACAGCACAGCTACTGCCTTACTTAAGGTGACTGATGACATCAGACAAGCAATGGACCAAAGACAAGTAACAATACTCACACTCCTCGATTTCAGCAGAGCATTTGACACCATAGATATACCGACCCTATTGAAGAAGCTAAAATCCCTTCTTGGCTCCGAAGCCACAAATGTTTTCTCTGCTTACCTAACGGGTCGAAATCAGCGTGTGATTGTACAGGACACCACCTCACAGTGGCGTCAGAAAAAGGCAAGAACCCCCCAAGGTTCGGTCCTTGGGCCCCTACGTTTCGTGCTCTATATCAACGATATTTCCTCCACAATTAACTATAATAAATATCATCTTTATGCAGATCTCCAAATATATTGCCACACTAGTATCAACAATATGTCAAATGCATTAAGGGATATAAACACTGATATCCATCAACTTAGTGTATACGCCGATGACAAATCTCTCCTGCTCAATCCTAAGAAAACCCAAACTATCATCATCGGCTCTCATAATTTACAACTCATTAAAAAACAACTACGTTGTGCCTCCAGTAACACTGAATTCAATCACCATCCCCTTTAGTAAAGAAGTAAGGAACCTTGGGTTAACCTTAACTGAAACTCTCGACTGGTCACCACATATAAGAAATACACGTGAAAAGATATACGCATCCCTTCACTCACTCGTGCGCCATAAGAACATTTTACCACTAGACATTAGATTAAACTCATCCAGATACTAATACTACCAATTCTAGACTACTGTGACATCGTTCTCGTTGACGCGACTCATGGACGAACAATGAAACTCCAACAAGCATTGAACACTTGTCTTCGGTTCGCTTTCAATCTAAGATACGATGCCCACATAACCCCAAGCTACCATGCTCTTTCACGGCTTAAACCTGATGCACGCCGTAAATTTCACTTGTTGACATCCATCTATCGATTTCTGCATGAAAACACCCCCACGTACATGTCATCGAAATTTAGTTACTTGTTCTCATATCATAATCTAAGCACTCTATCTGGCTCTTCCCTCGCCATCCCCATCAACCACTCATCCATGTTTAACCGCTCTTTTGCTGTAGCTGATATCAGAAATTCCACAACAATAAATAAATTTAAGGCCGCATGCCGAGATTACCTGTTGAATACCGCTGATTGCCCCGTGTGAATGGTGATGGACGTATGACTGAGCTAGGATTATATCTAGGATATTATAGAAAGGTCTGTGACATTGTTATTAGTGTTATTATTTGTATTGTTATAATTATTACTATCATTATTCATGTGCCTTTTTTACAAATATTAGTATTAGCATAATTAATTTACTCCTTATTTATCGTCATAATAATTTTTTGTATTTTCGAAATTGTCATAAGCTATGTACTGGTACCATATTTCGTGGTTAAGTGTAAGAGAGGGTCATGAGCCCTAACTTCGCCACTACCGAAGACATAAAATAAATAAATAAATAAATAAATAAATACTGTCACAGCCAGACAGATTGCATCTTTCCTCGACCCGAGGTATAAGAATTTGGTAGATCAGACAGCAGACGCTCGACGACGTATTCGCGACAGAGTGCTTCATAAGCTTCAGAGCGATGCACCTGCTTAAGTCGTGGTTAATCCCGACCAACCCTCCACCAGTAGTGCCCTGGAGTTCTTGTATCAAATGCCATGTGGGAGAAGGAACAGCCCTGAATCTCAATTTGAAGATTTTCTTTCGGAGGCACAGATATATTTTGACATGAACCCGTTCGAGTGGTAGAAAGCAAGGGAACATAAATACCCTGCGGTTGCTCCTCTAGCGAAAAATACTTGTGTATTCCAGCAACATCCACAAGCTCCGAAAGGCGCTTTTCCTCTGCTGGAAACATTGTCACAGCCAAACGGAATTGTCTTCTGCCAGAAAATGTAAACCTCTTAGTATACTTGTTCCAAAACAAAGTTTTCTTAAAGTAAATTGGTCAATGAGTCACAATTCTAGAAATTCTTGTTATTTATACCGTTCTATTTTGTATTCATTTCCTACACCTGATATTTTCATTTTGTTGTTTAGTTACATTCTGGACAAATGACAATGCAAATAATAAATTATTATTCCGTTACATATAGTTTTGTATCTACTCCTCTTTCATCTTCGGAACTAACCTTTATAATCAATCAAATAATTAATTAATTTCACATTGCTTCAAATAAACGCGCGCGGACTCATTGCACACGCAAACACGATTTCTAAATTCATGTATAAACGGCACGATATCGCCGTGAACAGATGTTCGAGCAAGGTTACGGCACACAGCACTGGAAACCTGTCGTAACGGGCACTCTTTCACAATATTCGGTGCGGTCCGTGTACCCGGTCGTAATTACACGGGTACACGGGTAAATAGTAGAACCCGGATTCTTAGCACACGGATCTTAAAAACACGATTGTGCGGGTACACGGGTAATAGGGAGACCTCTTCTAAATACTTACAAAATGCAATTGAAATTGTTTACAAACTGCACAGTAGATTCAAACTACTAATTTGGATTGACAATACTTACAAAATGCAATTTAGATTAAAAATACTTGACAAAATGTAATTTAGATTCAAAATATCCACAAAATGCAATTGAGAATCAAAATACTTGCAAAATGCCCACCACACAAAATGCAATTTTGATTTAAAATTCTTGCGAAATGCGGTTCTGGTTGAAAATACTTACAAAATGCAATTGAAATTCAAAAACCTCACTAAAATGCCCCGCACCTACATTGAAAGACTTACTAAAAAGCAATTTAGATGGTCAATCTTTACAAAATACAATTGAGGTTGAAAACTATCGCGAAATGCAATTTAGATCGAAAAAACTTACAAAATGCAACGTAGATTAAAAATACCTACAAAATGTAGTGTAGATGCAAAAAAAACGCTAAAGGGAATTTAGATAAACGGGGAGCGAATTAACAAAAACAATGCTGGAATATTAAATAGAAAAGGAAATATAATGAAAAGAAAACAAGAGGTCTGACCCCTCGAAGAAGGAGGGATCAGGAAAGATGAGACAGGGGCCAATTAAGGCGGGAAAGTGAAAGACTCCCTAGGCCTCGGATACCCTAATACCGTCGGGGTCGGGAAAGAACAAGAGTTGACCAAGGGAGGTCGACAGGAAAGAAGACGGAGAGCAGCCCGGCACAAGTAAGTGGAAGCAATGCCGGACTCAGCTGGGGTCCCGTGGTCGCCAACCCACGTCCCACAAGATTTGAGCCCCTGGGGAAGCTGGGGGAGGGGAAGGTCTAGAACGTGGTGCAATATGGGTATGGACAAGGAAATCTCCGGCTTCCACAGTGAGTGGCACGGGGCGATAAGTTAAGAATAACACAGTTGCAAGCTGACCTACGCTCTGCATGAAGATTAGATAGCTCACGGTTTCTTCCCCGTTGAAGTAACACAGAACAAAAATTCAATAAACTGAAAGATCTAGCATACTGATAAAAAAATGTAAATATTATGTATTTTTATGTGCTAATTAAGTGAAAAGCAGGATTTTATGTATTTATAGAAAAATGCTTAAAATATGTATTTACTTCTTTTTATTACCTAAATATCCGAGCCCTGGTGATCACCCTTCAGAAGTCTGTCAACTTCCTCAGCAGTTCTTGACTTGAGCAACAAGCTACCGTTTCTCATCCTTCTCAAGCTCACCATTGAGCCCTTCTATGTGGCGAGAAAAAGAAAACTCAACCAGCTTCAAACCTGTTCTGGTAGCAACCAGAAACTTGGGGGTGTTAGCACCGAGATTTTCACGAACAGATTGTTCCCAAGGGGTAGATCCCCTTAGAAAATCGAACGTTAAAGACTTGGGTGTTGGACCACCCTGTTTTGGGATTTTACGTTTTCCCACGGCCATGTTTTCCTCCCCGAATGCCACCGATTTCCGATCACGGGCTGTCGCAGTAGGCGCTACCCAGCCAAGGCAAGGTCCGCATAGCTTGGAAGGCATTGCCAGGGGGTCCGAAGTCTTACGATGCGTTATCGGCATACAGTATACTGGAGATATTCAGCTCTGACATTCGGCTGTGCGGGGACCTGCGTAGTCAGGCAGATACTCCTGCACGGATACATGGCGAACCCACATGTCGGCTTTGCCAAGACCGAACAGGCTTTGGAGCGTAGTCTCACACATAAGAGGCCCTTCCCCTAACAACACGCATATAAAGAAATTTTGAGTCCCAGACTCTGAAAGCATGAACGAAAAGAAGTGCGATATCACCTAATGAGAGTTATATAGCACGGATGTACAGTATGTCTTTTAGAGCTAGCGGTGAAACCCTCAAAAGGGATCCTATCCGAGAAACCCTTTTAGTCGCCTTCTACGACTGGTAGGGATTATCTTGGGCGTATTCGCTCTCTCCCACCCACGGGGGATTCAATTCATAAAACAAGTCGGAATCCTTAACCCTCGGACAGCGTTACTCGCTCGAGATACATATTGAACCCTTATTAATCTGCGATGAATAAGTATTCATGATTTATTATTATTATTACTGAGGCCCAGGCAGTACATGTGGAAATTGACAAAGGGGAAGCCAAGTTAGTGTGTTGCAATGATTACCACAGAAGCAGGCTTGGTAGTTATTCTTGAAGACGACCGGGTAAGCCGAGTTCAAGCACAAATTGTGTAACAACGCGCACCAAAATTGGAGTCATTAGGGGATGGTCACGAGTGAGTTTCAACCGACCTAGGATTGAATCACCCAATCAGATGAGACCACGCCAAAACCACGCGATGGGTGGCGTACCCTGTAAAAAAGGCGCGGAAACGCTTATCTAAAGAACCACCGATCCGAAATAATTCCGCATAAGCGCGCTGAGACGTTTGAATAAAATTATGAAGATTGATACTAGTCCCATGTGTGTGAGATGAAAACTCTAGAATATTTTTCTTAATTCTCCCCACTCCACCTCATTCTGTCAGTTTCCAATAAATTGATCGAGGAGAAGCTGTTTCAAGGACAACTGTATTGAGCTCTGGTGAGCAAGGGTCACGCCAGTCTGCGTCGCGATTTACCGCTCTTAATAATCATACTAGTGACAACTGTATTGAGCTCTGGTGAGCAAGGGTCACGCCAGTCTGCGTCGCGATTTACCGCTCTTAATAATCATACTAGTGACAACTGTTTTGAGCTCTGGTGAGCAAGGGTCACGCCAGTCTGCGTCACGTTTTTCAGCTCTTAATGGGCAAGACTTTACGAACATTCCAATTAGTGCTCAAAGCGAGCAAGGTTCACGTAGAGCAGTAGAGATATCTAGCGAGATAAGGACTGCGAGACAGTCATGTTTAAGACTTGTTTTTCAAGCCAGTGACGATGTGTTTGAAGTGTATAATTTACGTAAATTTTGTATTGTATTTTTCAAGTGATAATTGTGCGTGTGTAAGCGAATGCTAAGCTAGGGAAAGTCTTCGATCATTAATCGCATAGGACATATCGTGAGTGAAAGTAGTAACTCACAGCGATTATAGCCAGGCAATTTTTATTAACATTGAACATTTCTGTCCAAGAGACTACGCCAAGATGTCCGACGTTTGGTCAGGAGACGGATTGATGAGCATCGCTTCTATGACGTCGACGATGGAGGGCTTATTTCCCGTAGGGAAATGAGCCGGGACGGAAGTTATATGTTCTGCAAGCTGATACGGTGATGTACAAAAATTGATTTACTCAATATGTAGTTAGATAAGGCGGGGGAACTTTGTAAATAGTTCATTTATTATTTTTCTTGTGTAGATTTTTTTTGCACCGGCACTATTGTTTTTAAAAGTACGTTGGCGCGTGGCCAAAGCTGTTAGTTGTATATTTTTCTTTGGAGTCATATTTAGTGTACACGGCGCGTGTATTTGATTTTATCCATGCGGATGCGAAACTCGTTACATTCGATAAGTGGTGCTTTATTAAAGTTCATATTTTTGATAGGAAAGGGAGGTAATTATGTAGATGTTTGCTGAACAGGTTATTACTCATTTTAGGGTTGCCGAGCGCAACAAATTAAGATGTAATTGTAGAACACCTTAGTTCTATTTTTTTTTATATTTTTTGAGTCCTTTTCAGGTTCGTTAGTCACAGCCTAGAACGGAAGCGCGAGCTGGTGGAAAAATATTTATGTCATTTATTTCAGGTTTCTGTCAAACCCATACGTGTGATTCTGTGTGTGTTCTTGTGTCAAGTGTGTGTTTTGATTCTTCGCGAAGAGGGGTAGATGGTGCTACCGCCCTCATATTGTTGTTGTTGTATTTTTGATGGAAAGGCAGGGCGCTCCGAGGAGGCTACTGTACCTTGTCCAATGCTGATTCTTGGAATTCCTAGGGGAAATGCTGAGATATATATTTGTTCTGACACACACACACGTATATATTGTGCTTTGGGGCACGCTTCTTCGAGACTCGATCCCGTGCCTTGGGAGGTCGAGGTTATTGACTCGTGGGTTGACAGATGTGCAGATTTCCACTTAGCGCCCGTCTAGCCTTGGTGACTTATTTTGTTAGGCAGTCCTGTTGACCGACTGGCCCCCATTAAGCTATCATTAGCAAACCTGTTCTTTTGTGATGGTTATTTGGACCATAATTAATTGGGGAGTTCGCCACGTTTGTTACGAATTATTGCATGTCGTATGGATGGAATATTGTGTTAATGATGTAAATGTTGGCTTTGAGCCTAGTGATTTGTCTATAACTCAGTTCATGTAAGTTAGTCTGTGTGACACCCGTGTGGTGTAGTTGTATTTTACTTGTAAAAATGACAGGCGGTCATATGTGTTTTCTTTTGTTGGTCACGTGTTAACTTACTTGTGTTGATTTGTGAGAAGTCCTAATTTTTAGGCAGTAATGTTTTGCTACGGCAGTTCTTGATTCCAATTTCATGCGGAAATTATTTGTTGTTTATTTAGTATAGGAAGTGTCGGTTTAGTTTTAAGTTGTGTATAGTTGTTCCCCGCGTCTGTCTAGCTCTAAGCAATGCGGATTCGTCTTCTGAAAGTTTATCCGGATGATGACGAAACATGCATTCAATTGTACTCATCGTTAAGCATGTAGAACGGCACACACGTTACATATTGTCATTGTAGATGTTGGGACATTTGGTCCGATTAATAATCTCTCCTGAGATTAGGCCTAGTTTTTGGCAAGTTAATTTAGTTCAGTGGGAGTCATTTTGGGAGTTTTGTTTGTTTATTTCATTTTGTAAATAGATGATCTGTCATTAAATTCATTTGTTTTAACCCTGGCTTAACTTTTTCCTGTATGTTATTTTGTTATATGTTACCCTGCATGTTAATGAAGCGCTTTTACAACAACTTACGAAATGGACTGTTACACCCCCCGAAACTGAGTCTCATAAGCTTCTTTGCAAGGGTTCAATATCTACCCCCAAACAATTTTTCAATCTGATGGACTCGCACACGTTATTTTTGTTGTTCAGTAGTAGAATATATAAGTATTCTTAGCTAAATCTGAAGATTTTTTGTAGGCTTTTATTTTCATATGCAGAGAAAATACTAACCTAAGAAGGATATTCAATTTTATCGTACATTTTCGGTAAAACTGCAACAGAAATAAAACTAATGGAACTAGAACTGTTAAAATTATTTTTATGTAATCCTAAATACACATTAGTGCATATTTGGATTGGAATTAAACAAAAATAATACTAGGTAGGATAATTTCCTTAAAAAATAAGCACTTATTATGAACAATTTCAGTATTATCATTTATGTTTTCTCGAAGTTTTGAAGTTAATTTTTGCCCTTTTGACTACAATCTATAGCCCAGGAGATCCATAATCATGCTCACACAAATTTGTCACCCAAGAATTCTGTGCAAATGGACACAATGATCCCGAGAAGCTCTTTATTGCACTTTGCACATATGTTCCTTGTTGATTTATCCCTTCCTCGCCCACACAAGAAGCAACAGCCTACTTTATTTCCACTACACTCAACCTATCACTACTTTCATCTAAACACTGACTGATTTGAAAGTCATCTACATGGCCGCCTCCTGTGAGGCAACGTTTCCATCGCACGCTCAATTCTGAAACAGCGATGCTCGCGTGGGCTAATATTGTTGCCCAGACGACGTCTAATGCATCTGTTGGCAGTTTGGTACATTTAGGTCAGTCAGAAACACACCTGTCTGTTAAATACACTATCTACAGGCAGCTACTGAGATTCTCAATATTCCTAGCAAATAATATATTCTGCGCTACAACAAAATAAATCACTGGGCTACATGTGTAGCCTGCGCGAGCATCCGAGGGTTAAAGCCAAGGTCGTCCCCTTGTAGTCGCCTCTTTCGACAGGCAGGGGATACAGTGGATGTATTCCAAACCCACGAGGGGAGGGGGACCGGACTTCCGCTGGATATAGAACTTCTCTGCATTCTATGTTTGTAAATAAATACAGTAGTCACATTTGAATATCAGCGAGTAAGTGATCAGCGCAAAACCATAATAAGAAACGGTCTCCTAAGCAAATTTGAAATTCAACAGATTAAACACAGGGTTCTCACAGAACTACAATCCATGAACGAGGCCGTTAATCTAGACACCACACCACGTCAAGGTAGCCTATTGCAGAAAGTAATAAACTTCCGCAGTTGAAATTGAACGCAACAATAACTCGTTGGAGGATCGTAGAAACGTGATGCACATTTTACAGACAGCATTAATGAATGGGAAGGGAGTGATCCAAATTCAATCAGTATTATTCCCAAGCTAAGATTAAACGGGTCTCCCACAAATTCAACCCCTCGTCCTCGTCGTGGGAGATGGGCAACGTAATGAAGTAGGGGATTGTCTGTAGGGGTGAAGTACAGTGGGGACTTTGGTGTGCCTCAAGACCATACGGTAGCTGTGAAGGCCCTACAGGAACCCTGAAGAAATTACGGCTAACGGGGCTCTGGTGAAACAACTGCTGCCTTGTAGTTTGGAGTTGGTTCTTCAAAGGCTAAGGGAAGAAACCCTGACAGAAAATCAGCCTGGTGCCTCAGGCTTAAGGTGGCAGCCCCTCCAAGGGTTAATCACCCACTCCTCTTAAATAAACTGATTACTGAAACTGAAGCGAAATTACAAAACCGACTGTATAACCTGATGACGACTTTTGGCATGAAGAGGACTACGAAAATCGGTTTCTGGAATGTGAGGACCTTGATGGAGAAAACCAGACTGAAACAAGTGACACGGGAGATGAACTATGGGCTGGATATCCTAGGATTGAGTGAGGTGAGGTGGCCAGGATTTGGTGAAATACAGACAACAGATGGAATTACCTTCCTCTATTCTGGGGGCGATGATGAAGAATACAGGGATGGAGTGGGGTTGCTGCTCAACAGAAATGCAAAGAGAATCCTTATGGAGTGGAAGCCAATTTCTAGTAGGCTCATGTTTGCTAGGTTCAAGGCAAAGATCAGGAATGTGACCATCATCCAATGCTATGCGCCTACAGAACAATCGGAGCCAGAGAAGAAGGAAGAATTCTACCAAATGCTGCAAGATGTCACAAGACAAACAAGTAAGAAGGACATTCTCATTGTTGTGGGAGACTTCAACGCGAAGATGGGCTCAAACAATGAGGGGTTGGAGCAGATCATAGGTAAGCATGGCCTTGTTGAGATGAATGACAATGGGGAGAAATTTACGGAATATTGCGCCAGTCAGGATTCGGTGATGGGTGGCACGGTGTTTCCTCATAGGCGGTGCCACAAGGTCACCTGGGTGTCTCCTGATCAAGTCACAAAAAATCAAATTGATCACATCGCGGTGAGCAGGAGGTTCAGAAGAAGCTTGGAAGATGTTAGGAACAAGAGAGGAGCAGATGTTGGTAGTGACCATCATCTTGTGGTTGCCAACTTCCGCGTGAAGATCGTGGTAGACCGCCGAAAGTTTAACACTCGGCACAAAAAATTTGATGTGGGCAAGCTTAAGAACCAGCAGAGATTGGACCAATTTAAACTGGAGCTCAGAAATAAATTCCAGGCGTTGGACTCCAGACATAGAAGGATGTGGAGACTGTGTGGAGCGAGGTAAAGAATATCTTCGTGGACACCAGTGAGATGCAGCTCGGGTACAAGAACTACCTGCGGAAAGAATGGATATCCGATCAGACCTGGGACAAGATAAATTATAGGAAGGAGATTAAGGTCAAGCTCAACACCTGCAAGACTAGGCAGCAGAAGGCTCTCACACAAGCAAAGTATTCAACAGCAAACAGGGAGGTAAAGAGGAGTGTGCGGAAGGATCATAGGAGGTGGATTGATGAACAGGCGGAGAAAGAAGAAGCGGCAAGAAGGGGGGACGTTAAGGAGCTCTATGGCATCACAAAGATGCTTTCGAAGAAAGGTTTTAATAAAACTAGGCCTGTGAAGAGCAAGATGGGCGAGATCCTCACGACGTGTGAACAGCAGTTGACTAGATGGAGAGAACACTTTGCGGAGGTTCTTAATAGAGATAGAGGACCAGAACGTAAGCAGCGAGGAGAAGATGAAGTGGAAGCAGAAAGTGACCCAAGCATCAGCCTTGACTCCCCAACTCAGGGCGAAATACGGACAGCGTTGAAGCAGATGAAATGCGGGAAGGCACCAGGTCTGGATAATATCCCAGCGGAAGTATTGAAAGCAGACCTGGATATTACGATAAATCTGCTGCACCCGCTGTTGGAGAAGATCTGGAAGGAGGAGAAAATACCAACCGACTGGAAGAAGGGGTTGATAGTCAAGTTACCAAAGAAAGGGGACACCACAAATTGTAACAACTGGAGGGGTATCACCTTGCTGTCCACTCCAATCAAAGTGCTGGCGAGAGTCATCCTGAATCGTATAAAAGACTGCGTAGAAAAAAGGCTTCGGAAGGAACAGGCTGGATTTCGACAACATCGCAGCTGTGTGGATCTAATCAACACCCTCCGAATCATCCTGGAGCAGAGTATGGAGTGGCGGAATACCCTTTACCTCACATTTGTTGACTTCGAGAAAGCTTTCGACTCCGTAAATCAAAGAATCATGTGGAAGACCCTCGAGGAATATAAAATTCCAACAAAGATCATCAGAATCATGGAAGAGATGTACGAAGGGTATGAGTGCCAGGTTCTTCACGAAGGCAAATTAACAGAAAAGATAAAGGTCAGTTCCGGAGACAGACAGGGGTGTGTCCTTCCCCCCACTCTGTTCCTGTTGGTCCTGGATAGTGTGATGAAGGTAATGGGAGGACGGAAGAGGGGTATTCAATGGAGTATAAATGACAGGCTTGAAGATCTGGATTTCGCAGACGACATTTGTCTTATGGCACAACGGTACAGAGACATAGAAGATAAGCTCGGGAGGTTGCAGAGAGAAGCAGAACGTGCAGGACTGATGATCAACACCAACAAGACCAAAGAGATGATGATAAATTCTGACGACACGACTAGCTTGACAGTCAACGGAAAGGAAATTGAGCGAGTTGAGTCCTTCTTCTACCTTGGAAGTATAGTCACAAATGATGGAGCAGAGGAAGATGTTCGAAGCCGTATCAGGAAGGCAAATGGTGCCTTTGTCCAGCTCTACCCCATCTGGAGAAATAGAAACATTTCCAGGAAGACCAAGCTCCGCCTTTTCAATGGCAACGTGAAGTCGATTCTTCTCTATGGCTGTGAAACATGGAAAGTCACAAAACCGATCAACAACCAGCTACAGGTGTTCATTAACAGATGACTGCGTCGCCTCATGAATGTGAGGTGACCGGACATAATCTCAAATGAAGATCTTTGGACCATCACCAATCAACAACCGATTAGCATCCAGATCAAGGAGAGAAAATGGCGCTGGATTGGTCACACACTAAGGAAGCCGGATGTAGCTGTTGAGAGGGCGGCGCTAGACTGGAATCCTCAAGGCGCCAGGAAGCGAGGTCGACCTAAGAAGACCTGGAAGAGGACGATCGAAAATGAAATTGCAGAGGTGAACAAGAACTGGAGTCAAGTGAAGAGAATGGCCAGGAACCATACTGCGTGGAGAAATTTCGCCAAGGCCTTATGCTCCGGAAGGAGCGGCGGGAATTAAGTGAAGTAAGTGAAGATTAAACGGTAATACCAGACAGGATGTCAACAAATGCTTGCTAGTACTCTTAGAAAAAGTAGATAGCCTTAAGGACTTCCATTTGTACACATATTATTGCCCAGCTGTTACTGCCATCACTCCATAACCAGGTGCCCAGCAACAAAACTTTCACTCCTCGTACAGAAAGAATACCTCCGTGGGAACGAAGAATCAATTATACAATAATGTTGCGTAATGCATAAACCGGACCTCCGTGTCCACAGTCAATAATGCTAACCGCTACACCACGAGGAGGTCTCACATTAAGCAATCTTCGTCCAGGTCACTTGTGCGGCGATGATCGGTTACATAAACCACAGCTTAAGTGACACAGAAACGGTACCACTCATGTATTCGATACCGAACAACGGAGGATATTGCGTTACAAGGAAGGTTCTTATAAATGCATTAGCCGCATGGATGCGAACATATCGCAAGAGATTTGTAGTTCTACTGACCTCCACAGAAGGAGTAATGTGGGACTATTTTGCAACTGTCTTCCTGAATTGTACCATTTCAGCAAAATTCAATGACACCATGCTGGATAATTTATCGTAAGTAGCGGACCCGTGCGATAACTCTCGCATAATGGGTTGTGTGCGCCCCATGTGTACAGACTACCCGCCCGGCTCTACTTCTATGCGGCTGTACGCGACACAGTTCTGCAGGGGCTATCGTCTTGTTTATTTTTTAAGGACTTTATAAACAAATAAATATATTTCCGTTAACTTTTCAAGCAATACAAGAATTTTCCTGTACTATTGAGACGATTTGGAAGATGTTGGTACAAACCACACCTTCTAACTCCCTCTGGTTTAGGAGCTTGTGTTTTGTGATACATACACCTTAGCGAATCATATAATAAGATTATTGCTTGCCCCGGTGGGTGAGTGGTTATCGTGTCGGACTATCAACCCCAAGATTGCAGGTTCGCTCCTGGCCGTGGTAAGTGATTTCTTTTTTTTGAAAGGCGACAAAAAATCACGACATGGATATCATACGTTGTTGGCATGTTAAAGAACCCATTTGATTTCAGTAGGCCGTGTTCATAATGGCAAAATTAATCTCGGGATTTTCCACCAACACAAAGTTTCTCCATTCTCTACTAGAAAGCGCTATAGTGTCAAGGAGCTTAGATATCTAATCTCCTTGATTTTCATAGCGTTGCAAGGAACGACGAAATTCGACATGCAAGCTGCCCTCTGGGTGTCAAATAACAAAGCTTGCACCCGACCCCCGAGGGTATATGATATTATTATTATTATTATTATTATTATTATTATTATTATTCATTCATTCATTCAATTTCGCTAATCGGCCAACTAGGGACCACGATAAGCCTCATTTTACATTCTGGCATTTGTTCATTTTTCGCTTGATCCACATTGCCTTCATGAGCTCACTGTGTTTGGCACGACGTTCCTCTGTCCATTTCGCACCAGTTGTCCGTTTTTCGTCCCGGAATGTCCCAAACGTCTTGATGGCTGCTCTATAAAGATTTCGGTCTTGTGCATCTTCTGCTCGTATCCCCATTTCTTTCAGATCTTTCTGGACGTTAACATACCATGGCATTGTCGTTTTTGGTTTTGAGTCGAATATACTGAAGATACGTTTCGTCCATCGGGAATCTATCATCCGTCGCATATGACCGTAGAAGCAAACTCTGCGTTTTCGCATTGTGTCTGTGATCTTCTCTATCCTCGAGTAAATTTCTTGCCTGGATTTTCTGATGTAGATGCCATTTTTGTAGTCTGGGCCAAGTATGATGTGTAGGATCTTTCTTTCTTTTCTCTCTAACTTCGCGAGCAAACATTTCTCGGATAGGATAAGGCATGCAGATGCATATAGCGGTACTGGTTTGATGACAGTGTTGTAGTGACGAATTTTTGTGTTCATAGAAAAGCACTTTTTGTTATATATGTTGCGGGTGGTTTGAAAAGCGACTTCCATTTTCTTGATTCTTGGTTCTATGGCTTCCTTGTCAAGGCCATTTTGCTGGATCCATTCCCCAAGATATTTAAATTTATTAACACGGTTTATCGTTCCATATTTGGTGTTTAGTTGTGCTGTATCATCCTTGATGTTCGACATTACTTCTGTCTTTTGAAAGGAAATTTGTAATCCTGTTTGTTCTGCTACTTCCTTCAATATATTGACCTGTTCTGTTGCACTTTCGAAATCTTCTGTCATCAGGGCTATATCATCAGCGAATGCTAAGCAATCTATTTCCACTCCGTTTTTCTTCGTCCCGATCCTTAAAGGTTTGTAAAGGCCTCCTTCTTTTAACTTCTGTCGCCAATTCTGTATTACCTTTTCAAGCACGCAGTTGAACAACAGAGGTGACAGGCTATCTCCCTGTCGAACACCTGTCTTGATTTCAAAGGGTTCAGAGATACATCCTTGGAATTTGACTTTGGATGTGGTATTAATTAGGGTTGCCTTTATTATCGCCAGCAGTTTCATATCGACTCCCATTTCTGCAAGTATGTTAATCAACACATCACGGTTGATGCAGTCGTACGCTTTCTTAAAGTCTACAAATGTCGATACATACGTTCGACCTCTCAACACATAGTACCTAATTATGGTTTTTAGGTTAAAGATTTGTTCTGCAGTCGATCGGCCTTTCCTAAAACCCCCTTGGTATTGGTATTCTCCGAGTTTGTGTTCAACTTGCTGTTCCAGTCTTTCAAGGATGGAAAGTGACAGAATCTTGTAAGCTACTGACAGAAGAGAAATACCACGGTAGTTGTTCACATCTCTTATATTTCCTTTCTTGTGTAAAGGATGGATCAAAGCTATCTTCCAGTCCTCTGGGAGTTGTTCTGTCTCCCATATATCTACAATGGTTTGGTGTAGGATGTCAATTGCTTCTTCTGGGGCATGTTTCCACAGTTCTGCAATCATGGAGTCTTCACCAGGAGCCTTGTTATTTCTCAACATCTTTATGTGGCGTTGGATTTCATCGCGATTTGGTGGAGAAGATGGCAAATTGTGGTTCATTTGTTTGTTTGTTCTGATGGGGTTGGATGGCTTTTCACAATTTAGGAGGTCGTTAAAATACCCGGCTAAAATTTCGCAGTTTTCCTCGTTGGATGTTGCTAGAGTTCCATCTTTTCTTAGAAAACAAAGGGAAGGTGCCTTGTATCCTTGTATCTTCTTTTTAAAATCCCTGTAGTATTCACGGGTCTCATTTCTGTGAAAGTTTTGTTCAATTTTGTCCATTTGTTCTTTTTCATACTTGCGTTTCTCGCTGCGTATTATTTTTGCTCTTTGTGCTCGTTGGTCTCTATAGATGTTCCAATCTTCTTCCTCTTTGGTGGTGTAGTACTTTTTCCAAGCATTTAGACGATCCTTTAAGGTCTTCTCGCAGTTATTGTTCCACCATGTGTGTTTCTTCCTCTTCTTGGTTTCTGCTACTTCTTTCGCAGCGTTTATCATCTGCTTTCTCGTGCTGTTGAAGTCTTTTTCCACTGGTTGGGCAAGTTCTTTGAATTCATTCTCCCTATCTCTGAGCATGTTTGTGTCGAAGCGGATTATGGTAGGTTTGTTTTTCTTTTTGTTTAGTGGAATGGGCCGGAACTTTATTACCGATACATAGTGATCTGAGTCTATGTTCATTCCCTTTTTTACGGTAACGTTCATGATTTCCGGACTAGATCTTCGAGATATCGCAACATGGTCTATTTGGAACTCTCCTAATGTTTTGTTCGGGCATCTCCATGTAGTCTGTTTTCTAGGTAGGTGACGAAAGTGTGTTAACATCAGCTGGAGGTTATGGTTATTACATAGTTCAATGAGGCGTTCTCCATTCTTGTTAGTTCTATTGTGTGCTGGATAGAGCCCAACGACATTCCTGTATTTCCGTTCACGTCCTACCTGTGCGTTGAAATCACCCATTAGGATCTTGACGTGGTGTTTCGGGATTTTTGCCAATCTAGCATCCAAGAGGTTCCAAAATCTATCAGTGTCTTCCAACTCTTTTTTGTTTTGTTCATTAGTTGGAGCATGTACATTGACTAGCGTGTATGTTTTGTTTGCACAGCGCAGAGATAGAAGGCATAACCTATCGTTAACAGCTTCAAAATTCGAGACTGACCTAAGGATTCTGGTGTTGACAGCAAAGGCTGTACCGAAGATAGGGGTGTTCTTCATTACCCTCTTACGGGATTTGCTCTTGAAGAACCGATACCCATCAGACTCAAACGTATCTTGGTCAGTGAAGCGAGTTTCTTGCAAGGCCATTATTGCGATTTTGTTTTCGTGAAGGGCAAGGGTCAGCTGTTTCATCTTACCAGTTTGTATTAGAGAGTTGATGTTGAACGTTGCCAAACAACTCTTAGATTTGGGTTTCAGCTTTCGTGACTGTTCAGGATTTCCAAGACGCTCCGACTCGTCTTTAGCATGACGTTGCATCCCCCCCAGAGTCCGAATGGGATGCATGCGTCGCTCGTGGGCGACGGTGGATTTCTTCGAAAAGTTGCCACCTGGGGTATTAATCTCCTGTATTTGTTTTACCATCATGCTTAAGAAGCTTTAGTTTAGCTTGGAGCAAATTGCTCATAATGAATGCAACCAAGGTTGTTAGCCTTGGAGGGCCTCAAGATGTTATCCGGCGGTGGGCAGGCATTTCCTCCTAACCCGAATAGTTACGGTTTTCCCGCCAATACTCGGATGGCTGATTGCAGTGGTTTCCCACTGGGCGATGGGGTCGCCACATCCCTATTATTATTATTATAAGATTATTAATTCATTTTAGGGCTTGAGTCATCTTCATCAGTCCCCGATTCAAAATGGCACCAAAGTTTATGCATAGTGAACTTCCGCTCCGAGAATTTCCATTGGATTTTCATTGGCAATGATTCGTCCGTGATTATTTTCTTTTTTAGTTCGGATTGTGGTTTAGTTTCTAGGTGTGGAACTTACGAAATGAGACCTCGAGAGTTGGCACTTCTTGAATATTCCAAACACGTGTCTCCTTGTAGTTAGTAAAACTTCCCAACAGAAAGGACCATAACAAACAGCTTGCCTACGAAATGTGCGATTTGCACACCTCAAACGTCACTGGTCTAACACATCTTGGACTAAAATTGTGTAAGTTGGTGTCGACTATGTATTCTATGTGACAATACTATAATCAGTTGCTATCCGGTTATTAAATCGGTATATTATGCATAACCATAAATGTGACCGTGGACGAAAGCTACGCCGTACCGGTAACATTTACCAATAACTCATCCTTTCTTCTTTAATATTTACTTAATTATAATTACAACAGCCTATTTATTAACACCTTTTTAACCAATAATCATTTTATAATTCTATACATATTCCAGGTATTGCATGAAAGCGATATTTGATAACACATGCGGTTCCATCTTAAAATCCAACCGTGCCTAGTTTACAGTATGGAAAACATGTAAATATTTAAGGTACTACACCAAACAACTGGCACATTATCAAGTATGGTTAATGTTTTTGCTTCATACAAACAACTGGCGACGAAATGCTGATTTACATCTTCACTCTAGTCTACGGTTATCACTGAAAGGGTTGTGGCCTCAATTGCACAAACTAACAAACCTCATTTTGCATGACTTATGGAGACCGAAACCTTCTGAGGAGGTGTGGATTGTCTGTCTTTAGAAATATTTTAGTCAATAACTTAAGACAAGTTGCCAGAAAATTAAATACAAAAAGATGCGTGCTTACTACGGTGTCAAGTTGCTCTGTGAAAAAACCAACCTTGCCAAGATTATACGACGTGCATACAGTTAAATAAACTCCTGTCTATAAAAAAATGCAACACCAGGACGGAATCATCATGGTGGTGGCGGCGGCGTTGGTGTTGGTTGTTGTTTTAAGGGGCCTAACATCTAGGTTATCGGCCTCTAATGATCTGGGTGATAGCGAAAATGAGAATGAAATGGAAACCAGAACGAAAATTATGTGAGACGGAAAATACGTACAAAGAGAAACCCAGATGGAAACAACTCAAAATATGGTCTTACAAAAGGGAATTTAGAACGAAAAGATTCACAAAAAGAATAGATTGAAAAAGACCCACAAAACGTAGGCTAGATTCAAAATACGTACAAAATGCAATGTAGCGTCGAAATACTTACAAAATGCAACTGAAATTCAAAATACTTACAAAATGCAACTGAAATTCAAAATACTTACAAAATGCAAATGAGATCGAAAATACGTACAAAATGCAATTGAAATTGAAAATACACAATGCAATTCAGATTGAAATATCCCAGTTCCAATCCAAATTATTCACAAAGTGCAATTGAAATTCAAAATACTTACAAAATGCAATTGAAATTGAAAATGCTTACAAAATGTACGTTAGAGTCAAACGACTCATGTGGATTGACAATACTTACAAAATGCAATTTAGATTGAAAATACTTGACAAAATGTAATTTAGATTCAAAATACCCACAAAATGCAATTGAGAATCTGAATATGTGCAAAATGCCCACCAAACAAAATGCAATTTAGATTCAAAATTCGTGCAAAATGCGGTTTTGGTTGAAAATACTTACAAAATGCAATTGAAATTCAAAATACTCACTAAAAGGCCCGGCCACCTGCATTGAAAGACTTACTAAAAAGCAATTTAGATTGTCAGTCTTTACAAAATGCAATTGAGGTTGAAAACAATCGCGAGATGTAATTTAGATCGAAAAAACTTACAAAATGCAACGTAGATTAGAAATCGCTAAAAGGGAATTTAAGAAGACGGAGAGGAGCCCGGCACAAGTAAGTGGAAGCTGTTGTTAATTAGTAGCGATATCTTGATCATCAGCCCCGTGTACTTAGGTGTGTGTTGAATTTGTCGTCGAGGCTTGACTTTATTTAATTTCTATGAGGCATAGGGCTTTAGCGATACTCCACCTAGCGCGGCAAGTCTCCACTTCGCTCCAGGTCTGCGACATATATAGTTTTTGGTAGTCCTTTTCCAGGTCCGCCGCGCGCTGATTGCTCATGCTCCAGAGGTCGTCATTTGGAGATGCGATCCAGAAGACTGAGACAGCTTGGTCTCCTCTTCCTGGCGGGATACAACCATTCGCCGTCCCCATGCAGCATTCCTCTCAAACCTGAAGATCCCAACTTCCTAGCCTACTCAGAATGTCCCCTCTCACTAGGAAACAATATCCCACGTAAACATTTATTTTGTTCAAAACTAATGCATAATGAATAGCAAATGTGCTCGAGTCTCGATAATGTGTATCTACTAGTGATTGAAGTGTTAAAAGATTGTGTCACTGGAAGGTCCTTTGCAGGGCGCCAAATCTAAGGTTGGGAGAAAGATGGAAATGTTTTGTTTTTAGCTCAGGCTATTGGGTTGGTGCACAAGTCCCATTCTTATGAGAATAAAATTCAGGACCGGTACATTACATTACAAGGCTGATTCACGTCATAAATAAATGTCACTCGGTGTAATCACCATCTTTCTTAAAGACCGCCAGCCAGCGTTGTGTGATCGCATTCCAAAATGTGTGCCAAATTCCCGCGTTATTTGGCGACCAACTGATTTAGGCGGTCTTCATCAAAAAGAGACTCTCCTGAACTTGGTTCATCACACAAGTCGAATGTTCTCTCTCGGAAAAACGAAAACCATTTCCTCTCAGCGAATGCTTTCCTCCCCACAGAACTTTTTCTCGTGGCTTCTGCAGCACTAGATCGTTGATTAAACTCGAATAGTAAAATGTGTCGGAAGTGTTGACACTCCTCACTGATTAGCCTTGAAAGTGGCCTAAAACAGAGTTGACAACCTCTCAAACCTGAAAATCCCAACTTCCCACTCAGAATGTCCCTTTTCACGAGAAAATATCCCACGTTAACATCTATTTTGTTCAAAACAAATGTATAATGAATACAAAATGTGCTCTAGAGTCTCAATAATGTGTTTCTAATTGCAGTACCATATATGCGATAAAATTGATTGTAACAAAACACAAAACTGTCTTGCAAACCAACATTATCATACACTTAAACATTCACTTTATAGACGTTTTTATTCATTTAAAGATTGAGATGTTTATCTTTCCCTGTATAAGTCTTTGAATTTGTTTTAAACATGAAAATTTCACAAAAACACAAAACATAAGTAGTAATCTCCAAAAGCACACAAAACTGTCTGTTGTCGTGAAAGGTTTATTTGTATTCTATGGGCATGAGTGAATCGTATCTATTGTGCACGTGTGCTCAGCTGATGATATATGACATCGGCCAAATATCACAAATTCACCTCACTTTTTGCAAACAACTCCCTTTATCCCTTTCCTAAAAATATTTGTCTAAATGTTCCACAATTTGGGACAAATCCTACCCGTCTACTGAGAACACCTCGTTGGCCACAGTAATTTTACATTGTTGCTATTTTCCACAACCTGTGAGTAGCCTACTAATTGTTTAACCAGGTCAACTTTCCTATCCACGGCCATGCGGGCACCTGTAGCAGGAACCTTCTGAATACTCCCTAGTTCATCCATATTCTGACGGAGTTGGCATCTCTTTCTCCGCAACTCCCAGCCTATTTTATTATTGAGAATAGGTAAACATCCAGCAGCGTAACCGAGCGAGTCACGTCTGAAACCACAACCTGCTCCCTGACATCGACTATTCTGAGCGTGGTTTTCCGCTTTCCCCTACGGCTTTACTGGGATAGTCCCGGTTACATACACTTCCACAGTGCTATTTTTTTCAGGGGGAACGCGAACCCCTTAAATATCTGAAAACTGTTTAAGAAAAAGTTACAGCCAGTCTGAAAGACTGGACTTTTATCATTTCAAATGACGCATGCTACAAATGCTACACACGTTAGAAAGGCAGGAGGGCTTCTCGCTTCGCTCGAAGCCCCACGACTCTTTCAACAGACTCCATTACCCATTAACTTAGGCTTCCCGCGCGGGGAACGGAGAGCGGGAGGTGCACTCTGCTGCATGACGTCACGCGCTCTCCGTATCGCATAACGCCATAGCCCAGGAGTAAACTCAGACTCAGTGCATATGCACTGAACAACATGATGACGTCTCCGTATCGCATAACAACCTTAGGAAACTCAGACTCGGTGCATATGCACTGAACAACATGATGACGTCATATGTTCAAGTGCAACCTTAGTACATTTCGTCTCCGAAACCGTAATACATAACGGTAAACCAAAGCATAACGATGAAGTCGACAAGATTATTTGAAATGATAAAAAATATTGGTGCATTTGTATGTAGACCAGCAAATATACGGTAACTTTCGACTTGAAAGTTCATCGATCAGCGGGCGTCAACGCACTGTACTCAACAACTCGAGGAGATTTCGAGTAATCCTCGATTTAAATTGATCTATCGAATCAGTTTGTTTTGGTCGGCAACTGGGCACTCCGTTCTTCTAAGCACGCAGCCTATTGTTTGCAGGCGGAGTGGATGGTTATTTTGTGTGTGCGGTTAGTTTGGAAGGATGAAGAAATACGAACTATTTAACATCCACCCAGGCATCGAAAAAGCGGAGAGTTAATGATTCGAACACAAACAATGACCGGATTTTGTAAATTGCCAAAAATTGCAAGATCGTGATGTTTTATCTACTACAGTTGAGAGTACCGGTACCGTACCCCTTATTTTAGCCTATTTTCATTTTATGAAAAAATAGGCTTATGAGATCACCTTTTGTCCGTGTGTCTGTGTGTGCGTGTGTGATTCGTGTGTGTGTGTGTGTGTCCCTAATAAATTCTAAACGGCTGGAGCGATTTCAATGAAACTCGGTAAGATCATAGTACCATTCTGGCCGACCCCGACCGTACCCTTCAAATGTTATTATGTGTCACCAATCCAACATGGAGGCTGTGCGAAATATTTCACTGGCAATCAGTATCTCCGAAACTATTACCGATATCACCCTGAAATTTTGTACGGTGATAAAGGGAACTACTATAAGTTCAGCTATGAGACTTTCGAAAACCTGGTAAGTACAAAACCATCATGGCGGCCATGCGAATTTGAGACTTTTAGATAGACTTTTCTCGGGATTTAACCATCCAAACGTAATGAAACATGGTACAGCAAATGTTTATACACATTGTAATGCACTGGCGTCTAATTTAGTTCAATTGTTTATATAACCTCAAAATGGTGGCTGTGCGAAATATTTAACTGGCATTCAATATCTCCGAAACTATTTATGATATCACCCTGAAATTTTGTACGCTGATAAAGGGTACTGCTACAAGTTTATCTATGTAACTTTCAAAAACCTGTTAAGTACAAAACGAACATGGCGGCCAAGCGAAGTTGAAACATTTTAATAGACTTTTCTCGTGATTTAACTATCTAAGCGCCGTGAAATGTGGTACAGTAAATGATTATACATATTGTAATGCACTGGCATCTAATTTAGTTCAATTGTTTACATAACCTCAAGATGGCGGCTGTGCGAAATTTTAAAATTAAGTAAGTGAAAGTTTGAACAATGAAGCTACGCAATAATGTTCCTTTAATGGTACATAACTCTATGGACTGTACATATAACAATCCAAAATGGCGAGCATCCGAAATATTTTCACGGTTGTCAATATCAACGAATTTTTACAACAATCAAACTGATTTTTTAATGTTCATAGAGACTATGAACATAAGTTTACCTATATGACTTTCAGTAACCTGGTGAGCACAAATCCAACATGGCGGCGACGCGAAGTATGAATATATAAATGGACGTTTCTCGCGATTTAACCATCCGAGTGCAGTGAAACTTGGCACGTTAAATGCTTATAGAAACATTAATCCACTGGCATCTAATTTATTTCAAGTGTTTTCATAACCTCAAGATGGCAGCTGTGCGAAATTTTAAAATCTAGTTTTTACTTCTTGTGTCCTAATCATGCGATTGAAATCTGAATACCACACGTACACAATAATCTTCATGTAATAGTACATAAATAAAAATCGATCCTGGCGACCATCTGAAATATTTATACGGTTCTCAATATCTACGAATCTATCACAACAATCGAACTGAAATTTTGTATGTTGATAGAGGCAATTAACATTAGTAGGATATAAGAAAATAGGCTGTGTAGTTCCTCACGTAACTACTTGTTTTATATAAAAAAACACTGCGTATAAATCTTGGATTACTAAGCAAAACCCTAAAAGTAGACCGAAATTTCATCAGGCAGAAATATTAGAAGGAGCAGGGAGCTCTATCGGCAATTTTAAATAAAGGGTGAGAGGTGCGGATTGGTTTATTCATTAAATTTTAGGGCGAAGTGGACCTTGAAAAATATTAGTAATTTTTACAATAGTAATAAGTGTTAAGAATAAATAATTTACTAATATGAGTCATCATTAGTAAAGATGTGTCTTTGTACAAAATGTTTTAAGTGTTGAAATTCATATTTATGTTTCAATCATCATAGAATTAACTCAGCGTTTTATTTTTGTGGGTCGACCAGTCATGAATTTGATAGATTTCATGGGCGCCCGCAGGGAGGGGCTAGGTGGGGCCGTGCCCCCCCCCCCCCCCTTGGAATTCCGAGAATGTTGATATTCGATCGTTCACTGTCACCAGTTTATTTCATAAATTGAAGTTTCTGATAATCAACTGACAAATGTCACAATAAACAAGAAGTTCCGTGACGAACTAAAGAGCCTACTTTTCATGCCAATGATTATTCTCCAGTATATGAACATATCTAGAATAATGACGAAATTAAGTTGATAATATCGAAATGTCTAATTAGTTCGAAATATTCCTGGTATAATGCAGCCTAATAGAGCACTACAGTTGGCAGCCCTGGTAACTGAATATATTCTTAGTTCCATCTCTTAAGGTACAGAATACAAAATGTGGTAGAAGTCCAATGGACGTTACATGCACCTAGTGATGTGGGCCGGGTAAATACCCACTGGGAAGGTAAATATAAATTGGGTATTTACTCGGGTATTTATTCAGTGGTCATTTAAATACCCAAAATGAGGGTATTTTCAGTTTTTTGAGCTTTGTACAACACTTTTTGATGTGTTGATGAAGTGTTGGACAAAGAAGAACTGAAAAACAGGTATTTGATGCCTTAAATTGAAATCAGGAACAATATTGATCCTTAAAAACTTAAAAAAGGAAAATGGACATCCGGGTATTTTTGGGTATTTATATGTTTTGGCACTGAAATCTTGTCGTTAAGTCTGTATTTTTTCTGTAAACTAAAGTAAAATATTGGATAAAACCTTTTGGTTGTTTTGTGTTTTAAATTTTGAATGAATACCAAGATATTGAGAAGGTCGAGTTTTATTACGGTACTGGAAATGAGCAACAAGGATGTGGGAGGGAAAAGCTATATATATATGAATGATATTACAAACTGTTCTGAAAAACATATACAGTGTGTTGAAAACTGTATACTACACCTTTTGTAGAACTTGGCCAATGCTCTGAATAAATTTCCCTCAACTTTTATCTCAATGTTTGCAAGAAGGCCTAGTTCAATTCTAACCCTGAATTTTTCAGGTTATAACTATTGAATTTTATCTCCTCATCTAATTCCCAATTCTAATTCTGTTTTTTAAGTCCCAATTCCAATTAAATTAAATTTTATTAACTATCTAATGTTGTTACATTTTGCAAAACGTTGATGTAGAATAGTTTGCTTACCGGTACCCCCTTTTTTAAGGTTCAACTTATCACGACACAGGATTTGTAATAAAAAATCGAAAATACCCGGGTATTTACCTAAATTGGGTATTTACCTGAGTATATACCCTCGATATTTACCCCTATTTATAAATACCTGGGTATTTTACATCACTACATGCACCTAGACATTGGATCTATCAGCATTCGTAAAAGCATGTTGGCAACAATGTCATGGGTGTGCTGGTTAGAAATAATCGGAAATATTATGATATCTTGTTGTGCCAATTATGGATGAAATCCATTTGTTAGAATAGAAGTTACAAGTAATTTAAAAATTGGTCCTAACGGCAGGCATAGAATCATGTTGGCAGCACTGACGTATATTAAATATTCCAAATTAATCTAGAATGTCAGCTGCTATACGTGTGCAAAGTATAGGGCTGTTGGCTTGCACACTTCCTGATACATTGATATTAGGGTAAAAAATATAGACAGCATTTATTAACAGTTGGCAGCCCTGATTGCTCTTAAGAATAGTTATAGTCATGTCTGTTATGTTACACATAGCACATACGAAATTTGGTTGAAATGCAATTGATAGTATAGAAGTTAAATGTATTTAAAAATTGGTCCTATCAGCAGGCTTAGAATCATGTCGGTAGAACTGAAGTATATAAGTTACTCCAAAATTAATCTAAAATGTCAGGTACTATACGTGTGCATAGTTTAAAGCTGTCGGCTTGCATACTTTCCGATATATTGGTATTTGGATAAAAGAATAGAGAGATCAATTATTAACAGTTGGCAGCCCTGGTGGCTCTTAAGAACACGCTCAGTCATATCTGTTTATGTACACATATTACATACAAAATTAGGTTGATATCCAATTGATAATGTAGAAGTTATAGGCATTTAAAAATTGGACCTATCAGAAGGTTTAACATTATTTTGGCAGCACTTTCATGTATGGCCTCCCAGAAATTAAACTGAAATAGTATTATCTACATGTGTGCCAATTTTGGAATAGCTCCCATGCATACCTTCCAAGATATCCAACATGGAGCTCAAATTTCTAGTGCGTTTTTTCAGCAGTTGGTAGCACTGACATCATTTTCAAATATGGACGTGAGATATTCCGGTTTACATCTTTACTCATACTAAGTTTGGTTTCGATTGCAGCAGCCGTTTAGGAGTTGATAGAGGGGGACACATACACAGCCACACAGACAGAAGGACAGACAGACAGACAAACACACATTTTCCCGGATCGATCTCATGTCTACTTTTTCTCATTTTTGCAAAATGTGAAAAGTAGGCTAGTAAAAAACTTCTTTAATGTTGCTGACATAATATGTATTTATATTCAAAAATGTATGTTTCTAATGATGTCATGCACTGGACCACCAATGGAAACAAACAACTTTCAATATGGGTACCGGTATGCCTAGTGTAAATACCGTATGTTTACCCAACACTATCTAAATTGGTTAGGCTGGCTACTACTTTCGCCATCTCACTTTGGCAGTGACCGTATGAAAGCACGTTCTGGAAATATTTTTATACATTGCAACACCGATAGCTGATTTCATCCCCTAAAACGAGGTTCTCTTTGCCGACTAGTAAAACACTGGTCCCTTAAGGTCGCGCTTACAATATAGGGTCATTTACTGTATTCAAGCCCGTAATTACGGGGGAACAAACAGGGCAGCTGCCTAGGGTGGCAGGTTTTAGGGGCGGAAGAAAATCTGGAAAACTGTACAAAACTGCTTGGGCATTAAACGCCAAGTTGTTAAGGTTTAACACCCTCGACACACACACATTCGCTCACTCACACACACATACACTCACATACACATACAAGAGAATTATTCATTGTCGCACATTTGCAATGTTGATTATTTAAGGATACACAAAACGGGATTGTGTTAGTCATCATGGTGTTCTTGCTTTTGTATCTGACTTGAAAGTGAAATTGGACTAATGAAATCCTAATCTTGTTTGCAAATGACAAGGCAGGAAGGAATCCCCTTGTTGTTTAAATAATTGGTGTTTTCGATTTTTTCCTTTTCTTTTATGTATGTCTTTTAGCGCCGGGAGTGTCCGAGGACATGTTTGGCTCGCCAGAGTTTGTATCTGCTTCTATGCGGACACCCATGGGGTGAGCTACAAGTACCATCGCGTGAGGAGTGCTGTCTGGGGAGGAAAGTGTGAATGTAAGGGCCAGGAATTGGAAGGTAGCGGCTGTGACCTATAGTTAGGGACCAACCCCGTCATTTGCCTGGAAGGAAGATGGGAAACCACAGAAGACCATCTTCAAGGTTGCCGGCGGGGAAATTCGAACCTCCTCGCCTCCCGGATGTTAGCGACTGTCTGCAGCCACGCCGTAACGACCACGGCTAACTCACCCGCTTTTTTTTTTTTGCCATTGGTTGTGTATATCTTTTAAAATTTAAATGTAAATTCTTTGTATTCTTTTCAATTTGTAATTTTAGTAAACACACATTTATAGTGCTTGCCACTCATAGTTAAATACACCCTCAGTGAAGAAACAGCCCCATATATTAAGGAAACTTTAATAAATCTACATATTTTAAGTCGGGGTTACCAAAGATTTTTTATTTTTTCCCCCAGGGGCTTCAGGAGCCCTAAATACGGGCCTGACTGTGTTGTACACTCGTCTAATTTTACACCGTTCTGCCTTACTGCGATCGTTATTCGTGCTGCGAAATGCGGTATATTTTTATTCAAGCTCTGCCATAGTACTGTGGTCCATTTCTTGAGAACAGAGCAATTATTGCTACAGCACTCTACCATTGTTGTAGATTCTTAACCCGTAGTGTTAAATCTTCTACGATCGAAGCAATTTACAGGCTAATAGTTAAATAGTTCTGCGGTGATTTTGTGCCGTTATCAAAGTGACTGAGATTCTCACTCTCAATCGAATGTAGACGGTAGATCAGTTGAGACGAAATAGTGAATTCAATAATGATAAGACTTCGTAATGTAGTAGGCTGATTCCAATGGAATCTTCTTGCAAGGCAATTTTCGATGCGCAACATGTAGCCTACTTATATGAGCTGAGAAACTAATTTAAATGGGCCCATAGTCATATTGACAGACTGAAAGTTACAATAGATCAATTAAGCGATAAAGCCAAAGTTCAAAGGGGTGCTTCTGAAAGAAGAAAATTACAGAACAGACACTGGCAGGCTCTTAACTCAAAGAATATTTATGTGACATTCTTAAATACGAATGTACTGTATAATAGTTAAATGATCCTGCGATGTTTGTCGTTATCAAAGCGACTAAGTAAGAAGTACATGATTTAGTGAGTTTTATATATTTTACTTAACGGTCAGCATAATCAAATGAAATATTTTCTTTCTAAAACGAAAATTTGCTAAAACCATGGACGTCACAAGTACGAGTAATGTACAATACGAATTTATCACTTCGCACAAAATTCAAAATGCTAAGAAGAGCAATGCGAAGTATTCCTGATAGCTTGCTAAGAAGAGGAAAAACGTGATGGATCCGCTGTAACGGCCAGTACAAATTAGATATTTGGAAACGGTGCTATTTTAATTATTAGGCAGATTCATATGTTGGGATATTTCCACAGTTTAATTTAAATCAATAATTTGAAAATATCTGAAAATATGTCCTCCAGTTACCGTATTTAGAAAATAGGCAAACTGGATTTATATTAGCATTTTAATGAACTGCTTGATTTTTATATTATTGTCGATACATGGTGATACCACCATTGTTTACCTGTTTTTAAGAACTGAACATTATGACAATGAATCACAAAAGAAGAAACGCGAACTTCCATGGACAAAAACTGTGAACTAAAAAAGAACATTCCTCTCAATCTTGCCATAAAGCAGCCAACGGTTTCAAACCAGTCAAATAATGAATTTCACGAAGCAAGTAAATGAAACGAAAATTGGGGGGGAATGAAATGAAAATTATAACTTGGCCCCCCTCTGGAAAAAATCCTACGGGCGCCCATGATAGACTTGACAAAGTAGATGAAAGAGACTTGACAAAGTAGATGAAAGAAAGAAGTAGACACTTGTCAGTATTCTTCGTTCATTATTTTACGACAACGATGTGCCATTATTAATTTAAAATACTGTACAGTGACGTGTTGTCTGTTCTATTTAGAACACTACTGTCGACCAAATTATTATGTGTACTCGAGTTTGAAGGTTGTTTGTGAAGTAACCAATAGACCTACATAAAATCCAATAACATCATCATTTTCGTCGTTCTATTTTACGTTAGATAATGTAGGTTGGGAATTTTTAATTTATATTTTAAATATTTTTATCGCAGTTGGAACACTAAAAGTGCCCGTTTTTAAGCGTGTTTCAACCATGCGTCACATTTAAGAATTATTATCTCACAAATCCGTCATCAGATCGAATCCAAATTTTAACACAATATTCATTGGAATGTTGTATAACTGGTTTATTAATTTTAAAATTTTGTGTGCCCAAGAAACAAAGTTGTTATCATTTTTGTAAGGTAACTTCTTCTCGGCTCGGAGTGGTTTGAAAATGTATTTCTTGGTCGCGTTGTAATCCTTATACATCATAAAGGTATGCTGTATGATTGTGAAATACGTAAATTAATTCACTTATTTTATATCGGTTTATACGGAGAATTAAGACATGGTTCACCAGTTAGCCGCTCCGGTGCAAGCTGTATAAAATAAGTGAATTAATTTACGTATTTCACAGTCATGCAGCATAACTTTTTGATGTATAAGGATTTCAATGCAACCAAGAACTACAGTTTCCAACGACCCCGAGCCGAGAAAAGGTTACCTTACAAAAATGATGAGAACTTTCGTTCTTGAACACATAAAATTTTGAAATTAATAAACCAGTTATATAACATTCCCGTGTATATTGTATTAAAATTTGGATTCGATCTGATGACGGGTTTGTGAGATAATAATTCTTAAATGTCACCCATGGTTGAAACACGCTTAAAAACGGGCACTTTTTGTGTTCCAACAGCGATAAAAAATAATAAAATATAAATTAAAAATTCCAAACCTACATGAACTAACGTGAAATTGAACGACGAAAAAGATGATGTTATTGGATTTTATGTAGGTGTATTGGTTACTTCAGAAACAACTTTCAAACTCGAGTGCACATAATATTTTGGTCGACAGTAGTGTTAATGGGCCGCCCAAGTATAACCTAAATTTTACGAAATAATAACAATAATTCATAGTGAGAGCAAATTAACATGTCACACACTTCATCTAGTGTGATAGATCACATATCTTTGACAATTCGTTGAAGCTTCATTATTATTGCTATTTAAATATTGGGCTACACAAGTAGTGTATGGTATTTGAAATATGAGTATGAAAAATATAATCCACAATCCTTTTTGGAGATTTTGCATTTAGGCAACCCACTCTCAGATCGTGTCTATATAAGTAGATGGTTGCTTGGTTCCTTAGATTAGGGGCTGCGACAACGCGGTCATGTAGCCCCGTGTAATTTGGGTGTGTGTACAATCTGTCTGATAACGGGTGTTAATTGTAATGGCTGTATTAGTGTGCGTGTTCTGTTTTTAATTCAAGTAAGGACTGCAGACAATAATTTGAAGTCGTTCCTACTTTTGCTCCTAAATGCTACCGACCACGACACCTAGCTGTGAACTTGGCTACTACTAGATGCCATCGCAACCAGCGCCAGGTGACGAACGTTGGAACATAAGAGCATCAATCAGACCTAACCTACAAATGTTGGCTTCACACAAGTACAGTTAGTGGAAGGTTCTTTATCATGCCATAAATCTATGACATGGGACCGCCGGCTTTACTTCCCCTCCGAAAGAAGGCATACTGAGGGATTTTCGACGCTCTTAAAAAATCCGACGACTTCGGTCAGGTTTGAACCCGCGACCTTGGGCATCCTACCAACAACGCCACGGAAGCCACCAGAAGTAGATGATGAGTATAGTAATTGAATAATTAGAACTGGTGCCATAAACAGTATTTTCACTGTATTTCTAACATCAAGATATTTCAGGGCGCAAGTCTTGTCATTTGCTGCTTTGAAAGGTTTTTGTAAAAATAATGAATAGCCATTTATTCCACTCAGAATGGTTTTGAAAATATTTTGATTTATGCTAACTTAATTGTTGGGAGTTATGTGGATAGCTCAGATGTTTTTTATTTGTCAAATGCTCTAACATGATTAAATTATAATAATGTTTATTAATTAAGACTTAACAAAACGGCAGAAAAGTGCCACTATAATTGTTTAAAAAACAGTGTCAAGTGATAACTCAGATAATTCAATCTCAGGTTCGTCTGGTGGTTCGCCACCACGTGCTGGTTGTCTGACGGGTGCAATATGTTATGTATATGTTTTGTTTTCTATTACCCAGGTAATGAGGTCAGGGAATTTATGCACAAATCTTCGATAGCATGGTACAGCTGTAAAGACATTATGTCTCCCACAATAATCATCGGATATTGTGAATCTTCGGAAGCCTGGGGTTGGCTCAAATGTGAATATGTTGCTGGAGTGCTTCCTTCAACCCTTATTATGGTTATGCACACAAATTAATAAGTTGATTGACACACTAATCTAGTAATAATAATAATAATAATATCGTATGGCCTCGGGTGCCTGGTGCAAGCTTTGTTAATTGACACCCAGAGGGTAGCTTGCATGTCGAATTTCGTCGTTACTTTGAACGCTACGAAAGTCAAGGAGGTTAGATATCTAAACTCCTTGACACTACAGCGCTTTCAAGTAGAGAATGGAGGAACTTTGTGTTGGTGGAAAGTCCCGAGATTAATTTTGCCATTATGAACACGGCCTACTGAATTCAAATGGGTTCTTTAACATGCCAACAACGTATGACATGAGTGTCGTGATTTTTGTCGCCTTTCAAAAATCACTTACCATGGCCAGGAGCGAACCTGCAATCTTGGGGTTGGTAGTCCGACACTATAAGCACTCACCCACCGAGGCAATCACTAATCTAGTAAGATTTCTGTAGTTCACCAGAGTACTGCCAACGCTTCAATACTGAGGTTAATTAAGAACAGCCCTATTTTATGACTGAGCTTAACACAGCTGCATGATAATACTTTTCAATCTTTGCATTGAACAAGCAATGAAGGAAATTGGAGAAAAATTTGAAGTGGGAGTGAAGATTCATGGAGAAATAATTTCAACTCTGAGATTTGCTGATGACAACGTCATTTTAGCCGACACATCTCAGGATTTGAATTAGTTTTTGAATGATATGGACTCCGTCTTGAGGAAAGAATTCATGATGAAAATGAATAAATGTAAAACAAAATATTGGATTGCAGTTGAAATAAATCAGAAACCCCTCTTAACATCAAATTGGCAGGTGAAAAGCTAAAGGAAGTAGGAGAATTCTGTTACTTGGGAAGCAAAATAACCAGTGATGGACGAAGCAACGAGGATATAAAAATACGTTGGCTCAGGCAAGGAAAGCATTTCTACAGAAAAGGAATCAGTTGACCTCGAAAATATATTTAGGTATTAGGAAGTCATTTTTGAAAGCCTTTGTCTGGAGCGTGGCGCTCTATAGAAGTGAAACTTGGACTGTTGGAGCAGCATAAAAGAGGAGAATTGAAGCATTTGAAATGTGGTGTTACAGGAGAATGATGAAGATCAGATGGGTAGATAGGGTTACAAACGAATAGTATTAAGACGAGTGGAGAGGAGAGATGTTTCTGGCGACTGCTAATGAAGAGAAGAGATAGGTTGGTAGGACACATACTAAGACACCTAGGCAAGCTTAGTTATGGAAGGAAGGGTCGAGGACAAGAACTGTAGGGCTAGACCAAGGTTAGAATATGTTAAACAGATAGCCTCGGATGTAGGGTGTGGTAGCTATGTAAAGATGAAACGATTAGCTCAGGACAGGGAGGCATGGAGATCTGCATCAAACCAGTCAAAAGACTGAAGACTCAAACAACAACAATGGTGATAACTTATATGAGAGTTTTAAGTGTTTTATAATTTGATCCCATCGTGATGAACCTTTCAAGTGCTGAGTTTCTTCATTCGGATTTTTTTAATGTGTAGAAGTCATAATAATTAACTTATCATAATTAACTTTTGTCTGTAGGTTTTGGGTCTGAATTAATCTAGATGGATATTCAAAATCCTACGTTTCAACTTAACACGAATCAAATTTAAATTTTTGAGCGGACATCTCCAAACCAAGTAATGGGCCTAAAATAAAATGATTACCTAAAATCAGTAGGCAAGCAGCCTACTACTTGTTGCCTCTTACTTGTACAAACATTGATATTGAGTGATCCGAAATCACAAAGCAGCGTGAAGAATGCGCTTGTTGTTGCGCCATGCGTGTTAACATCCTAGATGCACCTCAGCTGAAGAATGATATGTTAGTTACTTCCAGAAGCAACATTCCAAACTCAAGCACTACTACATAATGCCCAACAGATGGCAGAACATACAAAGGATTGACTCGGCACTCGAAAGCGAATGGGGAATAACACAAAATAAAAACAAATCATGAGCAACGTTTATAGACGGGCGAAGCACTCAACGGGTTAATAGGTCAGTTCACTTTTAGGCAAAACACTGTACACCCCGTATCTCTACCTGTGTGTAGTGAATATTGATTCTATTGGATGGTGGAGTACATTGTGTTATTGGCTTGAGAGTGTGTGCTTTATGTGAGACCCTATAACCAATGATACCATGTGATTCTAGTAATTAATGTAACCGTAATATTACATTATGTAACGAGCCTATAATGGCAATAATTAAGACACGAGTATGTTTATAAAACGAGCGAACGGAGTGTCCTAATTACCATTATAGGCGAGTTGCATACGAATGTTTATGTCCGACGATAATTATAACTATTTTATGTTCGAACATGAATATTCATAAATATCTGTTGAGATTTCGCCAGTTGTATGCACTGAACAGAGCGCATGGGATGCAGAGAGTACCTTGTATTTGACCATGGCTTCCTCAAATACCCCACTATGACACTAGCCACGCATTAAAATTTAAAATTGGGAGACCGTGGAAGTCAACGCAGGTGTGATGCTATCCTTACCTAATTGGTCACACAACTGTTTCTTGAGCTCTGATTGGTGCGAGAAACTGTTTCATAATGAAAAATAGTGTTATAATGGTCCTCATTATGATACTGTTTTCGGACATATACAGTAATATTTACATTTCGACATCATCGAACATAAAGTTCTCTGTTTGTTTAACGTAATATTAGGGTAGGTGGATGAATCCCTTGATTGTTAGATAGTGTAAGATTATTTTGATGCATCATACTCATCTAGTAAAATTTAAGAAAGGTCAAACAAAAGATAAACGTGGGTCATCAAGGAATTATACACACATCAAAAAAAGTTTTGCATCACCTCGGTTCCAAGAGTTCCGGAACCTTTAAATACAAAGGGAATAGAGATCAACACAAACAACATTTCAGCTCGTTTTATTGCTCATGAGACCCACACATTGCATGTTGTACCATCATACAGCTAGACTTTCAGCATTTGTGGTCCAGATTGCAGTACACACCACTACCTCTAATACCCAGTAGCACGTCCTCTTGCATTGATGCATGCCTGTATTCGTCGTGGCATACTATCCACAAGTTCATCAAGACACTGTTGGTCCAAATTGTCCCACTCCTCAACGACAATTCGGCGTAAATCTCTCAGAGTGGTTGGTGGGTCAAGACGTCCATAAACAGCCCTTTTCAACATATCCCAGGCATGTTCGATAGGGTTCATGTCTGGCGAACATGCTGGCCACTGTAGTCGAGCGATGTCGTTATCTTGAAGGAACGCATTCACAAGATGTGCACGATGAGGTCGAGAATTGTCGTCCATGAAGACAAATGCCTCTCCAATATTCTGCCGATATGGTTGCACTATGGGTCGGAGGATGTCATTCAGGTATCGTAAAGCCGTTTCGGAGCCTTCCATGACCACCAGTGGCGTACGTCGGCCCCACATAATGCAACCCCAAAACATCAGGGAACCACCACCTTGCTGCACTCGCTGGACAGTGTGTCTAAGACGTTCAGCCTGACCAGGGTGCCTCCAAACACGTCTCCGACGATTGTCTGGTTGAAGGCATATGCGACACTCATCGGTGAAGAGAACGTGATGCCAATTCTGTGGGGTCCATTCAGCATGTTGTTGGGCCCATCTGTACCGCGCTGCATGGTGTCGGGGTTGCAAAGCTGGACCTCGCCATGGACGTCGGGAGTGAAGTTGCGCATCATGCAGCCTATTGCGCACAGTTTGAGTTGAAACACGACGTCCTGTGGCTGAACGAAACGCATTATTCAACATGGTGGCATTGCTGTCAGGGTTCCTCCGAGCGGCAATCCGTAAGTAGCGGTCATCCACTACAGTAGTAGCCCTTGGGCGGCCTGAGCGAGGCCTGTCATCGACAGTTCCTGTATCTCTGTACCTCCTCCATGTCCGAACAACATCGCTTTGGTTCACTCTGAGACGCCTGGAAACTTCCCTTGTTGAGAGCCCTTCTTGACACAAAGTAACAATGCGGACGCGATCGAACTGCGGTATTGACCTTCTAGGCATGGTAGAACTACAGACAACATGAGCAGCGTACCTTCGTCCTGGTGGAATGACTGGAACTGATCGGCTGTCGTACCCCCTTCGTCTAATAGGCCCTGCTCATGCATGGTTGTTTACATCTTTGAGCAGTTTTAGTGACATCTATGAACAGTCAAAGGGACTGTATCTTTGATACAATATACACAGTCAACGTCTATATGCCGGAGATCTGGGAACCGAGGTGATGCAAAACTTTTTTTGATGTGTGTAGTTATGAATTATCTTAAAATTCCACAACAAATTAGAAATTTCAACAATTTTGATTATGTGTGAAGGATTAATAAATTAATGGCGATGATGCCGTACCCCGTTGTAACAAGTAATTGAAATGGTAAAAGCGCCAACAGTGATGCCAACCTTTAGGAAATAAAGTAATGCAAGTAAATAATGAGTGGCAGTATCAGTTTGTGCACTGTAATTAAATGAAAAGGTGAAATTGAGGACAACATCTTCAATTAAGAAAGTAATTAAAGGATAATGAAGATTCAGTTGCAATACGTTCACTTGTAAGTGATAGTGTAAAGAGAATGCATTATGATTTTATGGTTGTAGAGGCTTCTAAAGGAACAAGGAGGACTGGTTATGGCGCGTTTCAATGTGTGGTTGTTACACCAGAAAGTGCCTTTTAGGGAATTTTGAATCGTATTAGCGATGGTACTATTACAATATATCCCATGGTTTAGATATATATGTCTCGTACAGTAAATTGTTATATCCAGTGATCCATGTGTCTTGGTTTTGAGCATCTCATCATGTGGTAATCTAGCCGTTGAGAAACGGACGTACCATGCCTGAGATCTGCTAGTCAGAGCAACCCATATGCTTCGGTGGCGTAGTTGGTAGCATGCTGAGCTTCTATGCCCAAGGTCGCGGGTTCAAACCCAGCCGAAGTGGTCGGATTTTTTAAGAGCGTTACAAATCTCTCAGAATACCTTCCTTCAGAGGGGAAGTAAAGCCGGCGGTCCCATGGATGTCACTAACTACACTTGTGTGAAGCCAAAATTTGTGGGTTCCAACGTTCGCCGCCAGGTGCTGACTGCGATGCCATCTAGTCCGCAGTCCTTACTTGAATTAAAACAGATAACACACACTAATACAGCCATCACAATTAACACCGGTTATCAGACAGATTCTACACACACCCAAAGTACACGTGGTTACATAACCGCGTTGGCGCAGCCCCTAAACTGAGGAACCAACCAACACTTGCTGTCCCCGCGGCAGATCTATGGACGCAGGGCAGGGTACGAGGTAATGGGAGCGGGGACGATGAGTGAGCGAGGGAATTCCGGGCCATGCTTATGCGTATACTGCCTCAGTGTAGACATAGCTAGAGCCCTGCGCGGATGAACAGAACGTTATCCGCATCCGCCCCGCATCCGCACGACTTTTATCCGCATCCGCCCCTCATCCACACGACTTTTATCCACACGTTTGTTATCCGAATCTACCGGCATAACAATAATATTTTCAATTGTTGCATTATATTTTATCTTTTAGACATTTGAGAAGAAAGTCGTTCCCTTAGGCTAGGTATGCCATGTGCTATCTTTAAAATAAATATTTTACAGCCAGAATTGCAACCCTTTTCAGTTCGGAGTGTTGATTATGCTTAATGACATAATTTGAATTGCATTAACGTAAATCATCATCTTACAATTGTCATGAAAAAACATAACGAAAAAAAATGTCATAAACATCCGGGCCCTAGTAAGGGAGAGTGGGGGAATTGTGCGCCCTTAAGCAAGAATCGGTCTTGTGATGATCTCATAATTGATAACACAACGGCAGTTATGAGCCTTAGTAACTCTATATTCGATGTGCAGAAACAAATTTAATTAAAAAATAAATTTGGTGGATTATAATTCAAAATCTCGCAAAAATGCATTTGAGCACGATTGCCTACCCTGCAGGGTAGTCATGCGCATGGATTGGTAAATTGTGCGCATGGGATGAATGTAGGAAAGCCAGAATAATACTATGTGAATTGGCTGAAACTTGCATTGTGCATTAATATTAGAATATTCCAATGCATAACAATGCAATGATACTAACATTCTGCAGTTTTGGATATTAGAATAAAATATCTTCCGTTTCGTCAGCATTAAAGGAGGCAATACTATTTAGGCATGTTCCTTCAGGTTGTCTCGACGTTAACGCAGGATATCTCTTCAAGAACTCATACAACCAATCTTTGCCTGCTAGACTTGTAACTCTATATTCGATGTGCAGAAACAAATTTAATTAAAAAATAAATTTGGTGGATTATAATTCAAAATCTCGCAAAAATGCATTTGAGCACGATTGCCTACCCTGCAGGGTATTATGGGGAATCTTATTCTCCTCCGCAAATTTGTACGCTAACCGTCTGAGCTCGGTGGGCGTTAAGCCATAAAATAATTTTGCCAATGTCAAAAGGTACAGTAGCCTCACTTTCCTGGTTAACGACCGGCGACTCAAACGTTAAGCATTAGTACGAGCCGACAATAGCCATTATTTATGGCTGACAAATACCTGACGGTTCTTGACCAATAAGTTGCTTCCTCATCTGTCAACGAGGAGTGTAGACAAGGTGTTGACGCTAGTCCTGTCTACCTGCTCACCGGCCTTAAGCCGTGAATACCTCGGCACCCCGCAGCTATGGAATGTAAACATCCGACCAGCTAGGTTTCGAAGACGAGCCGGTCGTTAACCAGGAAAGTGAGGCTACTATATTCGCATAATTGTGACTCCATTTCGTTGGTAAAAACAGCTTTACGGACTAAACGAGGTGGAGCAAGCCTATTTTGCAGCAACTGCTTTCGTAGGATTGACTCGGGAATGTTGAAACTTCTTTCCACTTCCCTTATTTTCCTCCCATCATCCCTAATTGCACGTAGAACTTTCTGCATATTTTCTGCTGGGCATGAGTTTTTCTCCGTTTTCCGCGTATAATTTCTTGCCATCTGGAGAACAAACACGAAATATTTTGCCATTAATTTCGCGTTGTACTTACTTGTATCATAATGTTCTGCGCACCATTACCCCACTCTGCTTTTAACACGTAACTCACTGAATCCTGATCAACTAATCTCTTATATTGAAAATACATGCAAAAATACTGTAAAAACTGGCATTTAAAACTACATTTAATTTTAAATAATCGAATCACAACTGTAGGCTTAACTTCTTAGTTGCTGGCTACAGAAAATAACATGCAACGTGTAAAGTTTCTTCATCCATGCCTCACGGCTATCACATAGCAACTGGCATCATGTTGACTGTCCCTATCTGATAGGTACGATGACAGCTTGAGGGTAGCAGGGAACTGAGTTGCTAGTTGTACTACCAACTCGAAAAACGTAGGTGCGCACGGTTACCCGCTGCGCACAATTACTCAACTTTCCCCATGATATTCAACATGTTCGGATTGTATTCTAAAAACTATCCGCAAATTTACTTCAAACATTATCCGCAGCCTATCCGCTATCCGCTCAGCCATGCAAACTATATCCGCATGGCGAAAAATGTTGCGGATATCCGCGGGTTTATCCGCAGGGCTTTAGACATAGACTGACTGTATGGTTCTCATAGTGTTATGTCGGTGCGAAAGGTGCGTGGTATCATAAGTAACATTATTGTAAGATATGATGAGGAGGCTGAAAACAAACCAGGCGACACGAAGAGCTGCTCACTATGCTGGAGTGTCCGAATCTTTTATTAAAAAGAGTGATAGTCAGTCTGAAAGACTCGACTTTATATCATTTTAAATGCTACAAATGCTGGGTGAGAGCCTCATGATCATGCGGCGAACTGCGTGAACTCAAACTCCATTAGCAAGTGCAGACCAAGGTCAAAGGAGGTAGCTGGCTGGATGACGTCACGCTCACCGGAGCGCGCGGGGAAAGGAGGAAGCTCAAGCGGTACTATGACGTCACACACCTCAGTGCATTCTCGGTACATTTCGTCCCGTTGCCGTAACGTAACGCCAGACCTCAGCGTAACGACGAAGTCGACAAGAGCCTTTAAAATTATAAAAGATACGGAAGGAAACGAGGGAATTGGCTGAAAGTGGCGAGGGTAGTGTGCTGTCCACTCCGGGTAAGAGACGAAATACTAGGCCATCACACACTGTAGTGAACATTGATGATTTTAATAAAGGTGTAATTCGTCATGCTACTCAAGCGTTTTTTGTGGAAGAAAAACGTGTTCCTACCTTTCCAAAACTACTGCCTGTGATACAAGGCAAAATAAGTTTTCCTTGGTCACACACTTCATTACGAAAAGTAGTAAAACAAATCGGTTTCCGGATTCTCCATTAGCAACACCGCTACTCTAAGGTGAGTGCATGTTTTTGCATAGTATAGTACAGTGCTACGTCATCACTGGCTTACTCACTCCACTCCACATTCCTGCCAGGTCCTCAGAGCTGGCGCGGGGACAGTAAGTGTCCAAAAGTCATGGGAATGCACGGAATATGATTAATAACGAGTTGCTCCTCAAAACAGCAGCATAACGGCGAGACATCGACTCGACAAGAAATGGGTTCCTGACTGGGCGGTGATCTGACTCACAGTAGCCCTTCTGCTGATGCGACGTGATGTCCGTTCGTTCAACACCTGTGGTCATCCTGTGCGGCGGTTTACGCGGATGGTCACATTATCTCTGCGATATGGAAGATCCACTCTCAATTCTGTTGACCACGGAAACCCGAATTCGCGTGTAATCTCCGAAATGATAAAAGTGTAAAGAGAATTTATTATTATGATTTTATGGTTGTAGAGGCTTCTAAAGGAAGAAGGTGCACCGCTTATGACGAGTTTCAATGCGCCAATGATCATTCCACGTTCGAAGTCTGTTAACTCGCGACGAGTTGCCATTTTCTCTTCACTACACTCTTGTCTGCTCCACCGCAGCTAGCCGCAAAGCTCAGGAGTCATGCACGGCACATTTTCTCATAGGACTACCCTCCCCGTGACTTTTGCCCACTCAGTGTACACATATATTGAATGTTAGAAGCCACGACCAGTGTAGATCCCTTAAGATCTTTTTATTTAATTATTTTAATTCGAAAGTATGCTGAAAGTATGATGATAATGATGATAATTGTTGTTTTAAGGGGCCTAACATCTAGGTTATCGGCCCCTAATGGTCTGGGTGATAGCGAAAATGACAATGAAATGGAAACCATAACAAAAATTAAGTGAGGCTGAAGAAACTTACAAAATGGAACTCGGATTGAAACGACTCAAAAAATGGAGAGTGGAAATACTCACAAAAGGGAATTTAGAAGGAAGATACTCACAAAAGGAATAGATTGAAAAATACGCACTAAATGTAGTTTAGATTCAAAATACGTACAAAATGCAACGTTAGAGGGAAAACACTCACTAAATGCAAATGAAATTCAAAATACTTACAAAATGCAAATGAGAGTGAAAATACGTACAAAATGCAAATGAGAGTTAAAATACGTACAAAATGCAAGTTAGATTGAAAAAGGCCGGTTCAGATTCAAAATACTCACAAAGTTCAATTGAAATTCAAAATACTTACAAAATGCAATTGAAATTGAAAATGCTTACAAAATGTATGGCAGATTCAAACTCATTTGGATTGAAAATACTTACAAAATGTAATTTAGTTTCAAAATCCTCACAAAATGCAATTTAGAATCAAAATACTTACAAAATGCCCACCATACAAGATGCAATTTAGATTGAAAATACTTGCAAAATGTGGTTTAGGTTGAAAATACAAAATGCACCTACATTGAAAGACTTACTAAAAATCAATTTAGATTCTCAATCCTTACAAAATGCAATTGAGTTTCAAAATACTCGCAAAATGCAATTTAGATCAAAGAGACATACAAAATCAACTTAGATTTAAAATACCTACAAAATGTAGCGTAGATTCAAAACATTCGCTTAACGTAACTTAGATACACTGGGAGCGAATTAACAAAAACAGTGCGGGAATCTTAAAAAGGAAATACAATGAAAGGAAAACAAGAGGTCTGAACCCTCAAAAAATTAGGGTCCAGGAAAGATGAGACAAAAGGCGGGAAATTGAAAGACCCCCTAGGCCACGGATAACCTAATACCGTCGGGGTCGGAAAAGAACAAGAGTTGACCAAGGGAGGTCGACAGGAAATAAGAGGGAGAGGAGCCCGGCACAAGTAAGTGGAAGCAATGCCGGACTCAGCTGGTGTCACGTGGTCGCCAACCCACGTCGCACTAGATGTGAACCCCTAGGGGAGACTGAAAGCAAGCTTCAACGCATCAAATATGCTGGGTTTGACGTATAAGTTAGTTAAAATTATGTATATGCTTGTAATTGGCTAAGTAGCTTATTACCCGTCAGCTACTGTGGTATCGATGGGCATCAACGATTATTCTTCACATTTCACTTGGTCGATAGAATTGCAAGGGAGCTTGAAACAGACAGCAATGACAAGGGAAAAACAGGGCGTAGCCTCGCAAGACGCGACGCGACTTTCAAAACATAACCTAATTTCCGCTCTCGTTCGCCAAAAGTAACCTTTTTTCATTTCTCACAACATTTGTAAAGGTCACGCGCACGAGTTTCCGGACGACACCATTGTATGAAGACCATTTAACCGGTGAATTAAGCATGCAAAGGTCAGCTGTCATTCACAATCTGTTTGAAGTTCTACACACAGGAATGAATTCACTGAAGCCCGGTTAGCAACAATATCACCCCCATTGTTGGTCATCAATAAGTCAGAATATGACAAATGTTCTTCGTATCTCGAGGTCAGCGCTCAATTAAGGTAATCCATGAGTAAAATTGCGAAATTGTAGACCACCACACAGCTTGAATTGTTTGATCAGTAAATACCAGGCCATGAAAAACTTTAATGGGACCAGATACAGCAATGTTTGAGACATCTGTCATATCGTGGGATATAGGTCTACCTGTGCCGCCAGCGTGTAATAAGGACCGGGACTAGGAGCCCTGCGCGGATAAACAAAACGTTATCCGCATCCGCAAGACTGTTATCCGCATCCGCCCCGCATCCGTAAGACTGTTATCCGCATCCGCAAGACTGTTATCCGCATCCTCACGACTGTTATCCGCATCCGCAAGACTGTTATCCGCATCCGCCCGCATCCGCAAGACTGTTATCCGCATCCGCAAGACTGTTATCCGCATCTGCACGACTGTTATCCGTATCCAATCCGCATCCGCACGATTTTTATACGAACCTACAGACATTAGTTCTCGTATTTTTAATTTATTAGATAAGCATTAAGTATTAAAGCAACGTCGTTGGCCCAGGCTATGTAGCCTATGTCACGTGCTATGTACAAAGTACAGCAACCCTTTCCTGTTCGGAGTGTTAATTATGCTTAATGACATCATTTGAATGAGATTAGCTTATATCTTCTTAAATTTGTCATGGAAAAGACATAACGGAAGAACATACTGTATGACATAAATATCCGGGTCCGAGTAGTCTAATGATATTCAACAAGTTCGGATTGTATTCTAAAACTAATCCGCAAATTTACACCAAACATTATCCGCAACGTATCCGCACAGCCATACAAACTATATCCGCATGATGAAAAATGTTGCGGATATCCGCGGTTTTATCCGCGGAGGGCTTTAGACCGTGTCTCAGCGCGTCGGTTGGGTGCCTGGCACAGCAGGTGGTTCCAGACTTCGCCACAGGATCCCACGATATGACAGGTGTCTCAAACATCGCTGTATTTGGTGCCAATTAAGTTTTCCATCCAACTATGTAGAGAATATGGAAACTTATTTTCTGGATGGGCCTCGTAAATACATTTTACTACCTCGTTAAAAAAGAAGCATCTCACATTGAATTGACTTTTTTGGTGCCATATTTTGTAAGCGTGTTCGTCACATTATGAAATTCCCTCAATTTTAATGTTGGCTTGCTACTGAGATATCTAGATATTTTTTTAAAATATGTATACATAGTATAAACCAAGTCCTGGATTTTGTCTGCCTGCTTGTCCGCAGCATTATCGAAAACGGCTGGACGGATTTAGATGCAGATTTCACCATTCTATGAAGAATTTTTCGACGAAAGCTGGCTAAACCGTTGAAGATATTTCAATAATATTGTTCAGCACAAAACGTTCTACAAAAATGTTCCCGACAGCATCTGCTGTATCTTACATACAAGCCCTCTAAACGTATCAAATATTGTGTTACTAACTGCAACATTGGACTATGTATTAACAGTTTAGTCAGTATTAGCTAATCAATGTTTCCACACACAAACATTTCGATGACAACCACAATGCCATTCACATCTACGAGATGATTTCATAACACAATATCAGTTATGAAAATGTGCGAGTCAGCTAGCCCTTCACAGAGTCATTCAAGTGAAGACTTCGGAGTACAGTGGTACCTAAATAATAATGTTATTGGTTTTACGTCCCTTTTAACTACTCTGACGCCGGGGTGCCAGAATTTTGCCCCGAAGGGGATCTTTAACATGCCACGTGTACTGACACGGCTCCCTCGCGTTTGCACACCCTCAAATGCCAGCTGACTGCGCCAGGATTCGATCCTGCAACCTTGGGAGAACGTTACCCGAGTACGGTAGAAAGTGATTTAAGTGCTCCTGTACGAAGCTATCTACTCTATTTAGAATATAAACTTTGTACATTATGATACTGAATTTTTGTTTACAAAAAGAATACTCAACGTCCACTCACAATAGAAATCCAGGGTAATGGAAGGAAGGAAATTTGTAGTTTTACGTGACCAGCAATCTCGCGATCATGAGCCACGGGACCTCCTTTTTACTTGGGATCAGAACCACCGGATATCACATTTCACTTTGAAAATCTCCGATGCATTGACCGGGAATCTAACAAGGGGAGGATACGATGCATGGGTCACCGATTCGAACCATCTTTAGTACACGTGTAGGACATGACCAGGCGTATATCAGGTGCAAGTAGTAAGGTGCGCTTCTCAGCCGTTTCCGAGAAATTAATTAATTGCAATAAATGCAGTATGGCGTCTACTGTATGCGCGTTGTACTCTAGCAAGAATCCAACGAAAGCGTGGTGCAGGGTTAAGAGCCCTGCTGTGTAAGCGCGGGATCACTGGATCGAATCCCACTGGTGAGCCTTTGCGTTGCTTTGTTTTTTTTTTATATTGTCAATTCGTTCAACTGTAGGTGTCGTGAATACTGTTTATTTTGCAGTCAATTGTAATAACGCGATATGTGAGCCGGAAAAGGGATTCTGAAATCATCGTATCCGGGTCAATGTTTGTGACATTACATAATGTATAGTATCGGCATGGCAAATACATCGGTATTATACACGGTCAGGTGTATTCTAGTATATGTAGCCTATACATCTATACATTGAAGGCCCAGTCTGTTCCGTTCATTGCATGTCTGTCAACCATCAGACCACCCCGTACCCAAGCAGTGACTCATGCTATGGGTAGTGGTTGGAAATAGCCAATGGTTAAAAAAAACACACTGCAAAGATTCACCGGTGGGATTCAATCCAGTGATCCCGCGCTTACGAAGCAGGGTTCTTACCGCTGCACCACGCGCTCGTTGGGTTCTTGCTAGCGTACAACGCACATGGACGCCGCAAAGCAATTTCAATTAATCAATTTCTCGTAAACGGCTGAGAAGCGCAACTTACTACTTGCACCTGGTGTACGCCTGGTCATGTCCTACACGTGTACTAAAGATCGTTCGAATCGGTGACCCATGCATCGTATCCTCCCCTTGTAAGTCGGTCCGCCGTGGTGAGAGACCAACAGCTTGACCGCGGTGCCACCACGTCCCTGGGCACCAGTATATCTGCTTTCAGAAGCACTTTATAAGCAAGCGCGAGAATTCAGCAATGAAAAGGTCCACCTCATGGTGTAGCTGTCCAGGTTGGTTTTCCGCCTCAGCCATCCTGGAAGTGGTATTCCGTGGTTTCCCACTTCTACTCCAGGAAAATGCCCGAATAGTTCCTAACTTAAGGCCACGGCCACTTCCTTTCCAATTCTCACATTAATTACACTAATACACACAACTACAGCTATATTACTGTATCTAAATTATATATACTAGGTATATATCGGCTTTTTAAGACCGTTAAAATCCATCCGTATGTCTTCCTTCAGAGGGGAAGTAAAGCCGGCGGTCCCATGTAATAGACTTACGGCATGTAAAAGAACCTACCACTGCAATTGGTAGTGTGTAGCTAAATTTGTAGATTATATTTGGCTAGTTAGAAACGCTCTATCAATTTCGAACGTTCGCCACTAGGTGTTAGTGACAGTGGCATCTCTGGTAGCCAAAGTTGGAACTACTTGAACTACGACCTCGGGCGCTCAATCAAAACTACCCAGCTATGGCCATTGGCTGCAATTCATATATAATAATATATATTCAAGTAAAGTACACAGGGCTAAATATCCAAACCTTGAAATAAAACATTTGGGATGCATAAATGCTAATAAACCAAGAAAAAGTGGCGTACACGGAGTTTCAGATCTGAGGGAATTGCGCCAGGTAGTCAATCCGCTTTTAGTTCCTTTTCAACTAAAACAAACCAAATAACCCCACGATAGGCCCAGAGGGCCGCGCATATCTCAAGAACGACCGCAGCCCTGCAGATTGCGGATACGCGTGGGCAGCGCGACGACACCCTCGGCAGCATTACCTTGGTTTTAGGCCTTTGCGCACACATCGGTCACCTCCTCAATAGACCTAACGAGGCTGATCTCTCGACGGACGAGGCAAGCGTGCTACCCCTATAGGCCTCACGCGAACTCGGGGCGACTCGGACAAGTTCGGCTCGGATGGAGTAGCGCGCTGCAGCGATCGTTGATTGACGGCTTTGGGAAAATAGGTAAGCGCAAGACAACTACATAATGAAGGGGCAACCTGCTAACATGAAAGCGAAGACTCCCTAAAGTCCATTTAAATCGAAACGGGAACTTTTCAGGATGTTACCAAAACCAACTAACAGATTTCCCTGACAATTCCCTGTTTTTTTCAGGAGGAATCAGAAAATTCCCTGAGTAACAGTAGTGGCCAATACATATATAAAACAGAGTTTGTACTTTCAAAAGTGCTTGAACAATAAAGCGTAGCATGACAAAGTTGAAAAGACAAGAAAAAAAGAAAAAAAATATATATTTTTCTATATTTTGCCATATTCTAAATTTTTCATCCAGAAAATCTATTGTAGGTTGGTTGGTTCTTGGCTGCGACAAGTTAAGAACCAACCAACCAACCAACCTACAATAGATTTTCTGGATTAAAAAAATCTATTGTACTTGCGAGTCAAAAATCATAATGTTACACATTTATATATAAATAAACATGTAATTTGTGTGCCCTATCTGATTTAACGTCAGTACGAATATACATCTACAACAATCATCATCAGAATATACTTTTTCCCCCATCAACATTTAAATTCTTAATTTCCAATTATTCGAGGTTGGACCTTGTAAAACTAAAATTCCCCGAGTGTCGTTAAAATACCCTGAAAATTCCCTGAGTTTACAAGGATTTAAAAATTCCCTGAGTACTCCCTGTTTTCCAGAGTAGGAGACACGGTGCTTTCTTAATTTTATCAGTCGTGGCGATAGAGAAAAATGCCTCATCTGCGGCACGATAATCGCATGCGTAAGAAAATCGTCAATTGAAAGACACTAGAATAACAATTCAGAAAGTTAAAACTCAGCAATTTTTCTAGGTTTGTACCGTGTCTTGTGTGGGGTTTCACCTAGGACACCAAGCTGGCTCATCAGCGGGCTCTTGGTGTCCCCGCCCGGACAGAAAGTTATGTTGAAATTATAATAGACACCAGAAAGGAAGAATTACAGAAGTTGTATCCACAAATGAGGTTTGTACCAGTGCTTTGTGGAAGAAACAGCGGGGAAGGTGAAGAAGGGGACGCTAGGCGCCAGTGCTATTGCTCATAATCGAGTAGTGGAAGTTTGCTATGAGGTCACACTTGCGTTGTCTTCTGCACCCTGGGAGGTCCTGATTATGCATATGCAAATGTACCTGCGAGAAATATCTGAAACACTATAAGCGCAGGGAGGTAGCGCGCAGTTCGGGCGGTCCGGGCGGGGACACAAAAAGCCCGCTGATGAGCCAGCTTGGCATCCTAGCCGAAACCCCACAAACTTAGAAAAATTGCTGAGCTTTACTATAAGCTAGAACTATTTTTGACCGACAGTACTGTTACGGCTGCGAGTTTGTTTCGTCGCCTCGCCGCGTGAGTCACAGCTGCCCCGGGCTATGCTCTGCCTCTGTGTGTTACTTGTGCCTTACGCAACGGGCTGCGAGGACAAAGGGATGGTCCAGAATATTCGTGACCCAGCCAGTGATGGAAATCTCGAGAAGCCGTGAATCCTGGACGATTCTGGAAGCATTTATTGAGTCACCAGCCTGCTATGTAAGCGGCCTCATCAGCGAGGGAGGGACAGTGTTTTTGAGCTAGTGCGTGTTTTTACCTGAGCGACAGTAGTGTGGTGACGTGACTTGCGAAACCTAAGTGAGGCTATTGCATGCAGTGAAGTGATGTGGTGAATTGCGAAACGCCGTGGGCTTTTCCCTAGACAGGGGACGGCGGCGCAGTGTGTAGCAGACTTGTAAGTAGCCTAACGGTAGTTTGTGTACTCAAGGGAGTGTACAGGTATTTCGGTGAGTGACAGACTGGCTAGACACAGGTCAGCCTAATTAGTGAACGGACAGATGCTCGAGAGAGTGAAAGGGAAGTGTTCCCAGTAAGAGAGGAACTAGAGAGAGATACTAATTGCTTGTATCTGTTTATTGTGCGGTGTACTGTAACTTGCTACGACCTGCAATACAATTACTATTTATTTAAAAGGACCATTGTTTTGTGCTTCTACCCACCGTATTCCAGTTAACGAAAGTGCCACAAGGGGTGGCACGCTACAGTACGTTATATTTTTCACCACAGGCTCGCCCGCGGGGAGGCCAAATACGCCCCCTGTTGGCCAGCCCTATTTCTACACAACCAATTCTAGATTGTTACTCTACTTCTCTTTCTTATAAATTAGATTTGCCAACGAAATCAATACGGGCACATTATTTTAGCATTCCTCTGTGACAAGACCCAAATACGGGTCGCGTGTGTACAACTGAAAATGACGCTCCTTTTACAGTCGGGGATGACCTCAAAGCCATCGACCTTGTTTTAAAATGCATGAGCGATACCGGATCGTTCCCCAACTACTGGAGTTCGATCCGCGGCACCGCAACTCTGCGCCAGATACTAAGCCTTTAGTTCCCAGAACTTTTACAGCACAAACACGTAACTTCCCAAAAAACAAATCAATACAAGGTCTCCTAAATAACGACTGCTTTCAAATAGGTCAACACATCTCGGGAGCTCAATTAAGTCAACTGTTATTAGTGTACTTCCTTTTCTGGAGAAAATGGTGGTAGAACTCTGAAAAAAAATGGGGTGGGCGGAATGAAAATTTAATGTCTAGCTAAAAGCTTTTGACCAAGGTATAGTTTAGAAATGCCGTAGGCTTTATATTTGTGATCGGGGCTTGGCCATTTGCAGATCAACCTCGCTGTATAAAATCGAACCTCTGTCTCTTACACGAAAACGTCCCAACAGCTTTTTGTAAAATTTTGGAAATGGCTAGTAGGCTTTCCGAGAATCAACTAAGGCTATAATTTTCATCCAAATCATGGACGGGTGAAAGGAGGCAAGGGTAGCCAAGTCACATTTACACGTGCGATATATTGTCTGAAATGTACACTACAGCTACAAAAAGGAAAATATTTTTAAAATTCTAGCATTGAAAAAGGATTTGTCGATTCATTTAAACATGTTGCCATCGGAAGCTTCAAAACCCGATTTTTCATAACTCAAACGCCGTTGAAATTTACACAAGGGGTCTACCTGCAGACTACGGTGGAGTTACCGCAACAATAAGGGCCTTGCCACGGTGGGCGAGTGGTTATCGTGTCGGACTGCCAACCCCAAGCTTGCAGGTTCGCTCCTGGCCGTGGTAAGTGATTTTTGAAAGGCGACAAAAATCACGACACGCATGTCATACGTTGTTGGCATGTTAAAGAACCCATCTGAATTCAGTAGGCCGTGTTCATCATGGGAAAATTAATCTCGGGATTTTCTGCCAACACAACATTCCTCACTTCTCTACTAGAAAGCGCTATAGCGTCAACGAGCTTAGATACCTAACCTCCTTGGCTTTCATAGTGCTTCGAGGAACAACAAAATGGGACATGCAAGCTGCCCTGTGGGTGTCAAATAAGAAAGCTTGCACCCGAGGCCATACGATAGTATTATTACTTCGAATTAGCGAGGTTTTACTGTAATTATTATTATTTAAGTTACTGTACTTTTTAATTAAGAGTTTAGCACGCTCGTGCAGTTTCGTTGTGAACGTGCGTACGTGAGCGCGCGAGACTTAAAAATTTTAAAAATCTTGGTTTGTATCCGATAAATTCAAAGTTCACTGAATCGAGGTTCGCTAAATCGAGGGTTTAATGTAAATCTACATTCGATGTCAACAGGTTTCTTTTCTGTAGAAATCCTTTCCTTGGCTGAACCAACCTAAATGTTATATCCTCTTTACTTCGTCCATCACTGGTTATTTTGCTTCCTAAGTATCAGAACTCTCCTGGCCTACTTCATTTAGCTTTTCACCTGCTAGTTTGACATCAATAGGTGTTTCTGATTTATTTCGGCTGCATTGCATTATTTTTGTCTTACATTTACAGACTTTCCTCAAGATGGAGTCCACTATCTCCCCCTGACCAACTACAAGGTCATCGATCCCGGCGGTCAAAAGGTAGGAGAAAGGAGGCAACTCACTGGCCCATGAACTCAGAATTCAAGCGCAGCCACAATCAAATATCTTGGCGCCACACACCGGAAGATCTAACGGTCGGCTAGTCATATTAACTGGTGCTAAATTTCACACGCACCATTTATTGTTCCTCGTTCGAGAAGAGCGAGTTTTGTGACCTCTTAATGTCAGCAATGCCCTCCGTTAGAATAATAATAATAATAATTTGACATATTTGTATAATTGAAAAACATTTTCAACATAAGTTACTGATCTAGCATTTAACCCTCACATTTAGTCAATAATTCGGAGATTATGCAAAAGTAGCGGACCCGTGCGAGATATCTCGCATGTTCATAAACCACACTTTTCCCAATAGGTTTATAATGAGAGACTTAAGGAGGAAGGTTACGTTTTTATTTCAACCAAATGATTACTAACACTGTTTACATTTCAGTTAGAATTCCAAGTTCTACGTTCCCTAACTTAAGAAAGCAATCACTGAAAATTGGACCATCAGAACACTCACCGGTTATTCGATATTTATGAAATTATACAATTTGAGTAGCCTACCCATTCCTTTGATTTACTGTTTCTGAAATCCATGCAAAATGATAAAGGAAAGAACTAAGAATGTTAAAATGACATGATACATGCGTCACAGCGGCCAAAATGTGAGGTGGACAGAAATTATGGAGCGTATTTTCCTACAGCAACAGTATCTGCAAATCTCACACTTCGTACATTTTTATAAAAGTATCTTTTTAAATAAATTATAGTGCAATTTGTCACTGCTAATGTCTATTCTCTTTCATTTGAATGCTCATTTGTCACGATCGGACGCTTGTGAGCGCCGCAGGAGGGATCTACACTAGTGAAATAATATACATGATGATGATAGGTGACCTGTCCATATTTTATACTGTAGTGTCGGTGCTGCTTCTGGATGAATATTTAATGCCAATTTTCAGACATTGGAGAGAATATGTAAACCTATTATTACAGCGGCAGTACCCTTCGCGGAGCCCGAATAAGTAACACATCAATTTTAAACATCTTTCTCTATGAAAGGAGGCCTAAAGGGTGACCTCCTTCAAACCGAACAGTTAAACTACGACAAGACAAAGCTCTTCAATGCTAGAAACAAAACTTGATTTCCAAAAGATGCAGAAAACCAGGGGATTGGCAGCATCATGGCCATGTTGCCCCATGCCGTAGCTAATACTATCTGGGCATTTCAAAATTGAAATGTTAGAAACCACATTTCAGTATTGCTTTTCAGTCGGTCAACACAATAGATTGTGTGGGGAGTAATTTTATTACCCAGTACCTAAAAAAATACAATACACTTCTCTAACAAGTTTAATAGGATTGTAAGTCAATAAGTCATAATAATGCGATTACAAATTACATGTTTCGTTCACCAAGAGAGCATTATCAGATCCAAAAATACAAGACAAAATTGGTGTACATACCACTAACACCAATCCACTAAAGAAATGCCAACATCTTTAAAAATTATTAATAAATGTGGCTAGTACTGATACTAATAAACCATTGCTACTGATGTGCTGAAAATTTGATCAAAAGCTACAAATAAGCAGTATTTATGTTGATAAGAGGCCTGTTTGCCATCTCATGATGAATGCAGTACATTTGCATTTGTCTGTTGGCACAGGCTAGAGTAAAATGTGGCTTTTCAGCGGTCTCAGTCTCAGTCATGGCTGTGATTATATGGAATCTACTGAGGTATGGGTGGTGCTTAGTAATGCCATTCAGGGCACAGTCAGTGCCTGTGGATGCTGTGATAGGTTCTACTCATAGGATTAGTACTGCACTGTTCTGACTCAGTGAGGAAAGTAATGGCAAACTACCTCACTCCTCATCTTGCCTAGTACGCCTCACTTTAGCGCTGCCTTGGGTTTTAGTGGGTATCTACCCACATAACTTAACGGTGGCACTTTTTGAGGATCCAACCAGCTTTCGGGCTGACTACCTAACAGACAGGTGTTAATACACACATCAAAAAAAGTTTTGCATCACCTCGGTTCCAAGAGTTCCGGAACCTTTAAATACAAAGGGAATAGAGATCAACACAAACAACATTTCAGCTCGTTTTATTGCTCATGAGACCCACACATTGCATGTTGTACCATCATACAGCTAGACTTTCAGCATTTGTGGTCCAGATTGCAGTACACACCACTACCTCTAATACCCAGTAGCACGTCCTCTTGCATTGATGCATGCCTGTATTCGTCGTGGCATACTATCCACAAGTTCATCAAGACACTGTTGGTCCAAATTGTCCCACTCCTCAACGACAATTCGGCGTAAATCTCTCAGAGTGGTTGGTGGGTCAAGACGTCCATAAACAGCCCTTTTCAACATATCCCAGGCATGTTCGATAGGGTTCATGTCTGGCAAACATGCTGGCCACTGTAGTCGAGCGATGTCGTTATCTTGAAGGAACGCATTCACAAGATGTGCACGATGAGGTCGAGAATTGTCGTCCATGAAGACAAATGCCTCTCCAATATTCTGCCGATATGGTTGCACTATGGGTCGGAGGATGTCATTCAGGTATCGTAAAGCCGTTTCGGAGCCTTCCATGACCACCAGTGGCGTACGTCGGCCCCACATAATGCCACCCCAAAACATCAGGGAACCACCACCTTGCTGCACTCGCTGGACAGTGTGTCTAAGACGTTCAGCCTGACCAGGGTGCCTCCAAACACGTCTCCGACGATTGTCTGGTTGAAGGCATATGCGACACTCATCGGTGAAGAGAACGTGATGCCAATTCCGTGGGGTCCATTCAGCATGTTGTTGGGCCCATCTGTACCGCGCTGCATGGTGTCGGGGTTGCAAAGCTGGACCTCGCCATGGACGTCGGGAGTGAAGTTGCGCATCATGCAGCCTATTGCGCACAGTTTGAGTTGAAACACGACGTCCTGTGGCTGAACGAAACGCATTATTCAACATGGTGGCATTGCTGTCAGGGTTCCTCCGAGCGGCAATCCGTAAGTAGCGGTCATCCACTACAGTAGTAGCCCTTGGGCGGCCTGAGCGAGGCCTGTCATCGACAGTTCCTGTATCTCTGTACCTCCTCCATGTCCGAACAACATCGCTTTGGTTCACTCTGAGACGCCTGGAAACTTCCCTTGTTGAGAGCCCTTCTTGACACAAAGTAACAATGCGGACGCGATCGAACTGCGGTATTGACCTTCTAGGCATGGTAGAACTACAGACAACATGAGCAGCGTACCTTCGTCCTGGTGGAATGACTGGAACTGATCGGCTGTCGTACCCCCTCCGTCTAATAGGCCCTGCTCATGCATGGTTGTTTACATCTTTGAGCAGTTTTAGTGACATCTATGAACAGTCAAAGGGACTGTATCTTGGATACAATATACACAGTCAACGTCTATATGCCGGAGATCTGGGAACCGAGGTGATGCAAAACTTTTTTTGATGTGTGTAAGTGCACACACAACAATTCTGTTAGTATTAGCCGGAGTAGAAGTGGAATGGCCCACAGCCAATAGGTGAACTTGTAGTGATATGAACTTAATCATGAATCATTCTTCTTCTTTAGCTAGACCTTTTCCCAATTAAGTGGGGTCGGGTTTTCCATCCTTCATTCCTTTCTGATTAGGGCTTCCCCTCTCGTCCAACCTTTTACCCCTAAGGTCTTCGGCAACCTTATCTCTCCACCTTAGCTTAGGTCTCCCAACCATCCCCCTTCCAGGAATCTTCATCGTGTGCACTCTCATTTCCACATAATCATCATTTCTTCGTTCTACATGGCCAAACCACCTTAATCTTGTTGCTCAGTGGTCCCACCTTAACTGTTCCCGTTCATTCTTAATCTTGTCCCGTCTGGTAACACCACACATCCTCATCTCGGCCACCTCCTATGCACCATACATTATTGCAGGCCTCACCATTGTGTTATACAAAGCGACTTCGGTGGCTTGGTTGGTAGCATGCTGAATTTCTATGCCCAAGGTCACGGCTTCAAACCCTGCCGAAGTCGTCGGATTTCTTAAGAGCGTTAAAAATCCCTCAGTATGCCTTCCTTCGGAGGGGAAGTAAAGCCGGCGGTCCCGTGTCATAGATTTATGGCATATAAAAGAACCTTCCACTAATTACACTTGTGTGAAGCTAAATTATAGGTTAGATTTGACTAACGCTCTTAGGTTCCACGTTCGTCGCCAGGAGCCGACTGCGGTGGCATCTAATAACCAAGTTCAGAACTAGTTGTCGTTGACGGTGGAGTTTGGTAGCAAAAGTAGGAACTACTTGAAAAATTGAATGTTTGCAGTCCTTACTTGAATTAAAAAGAGATAACACACACTAATACAGCAATCACAATTAACACCGGTTATCAGAAAGATTCTACACACTCCTAAAGTACACGGGGCTACATGACCTCGTTGTCGCAGCCCCTAAACTGCGGAACCAACCATGTGTTATACAAGTTTGCTTTCATTGGGCAAGGCACATAACACTCCCCTCATTTTCCTCGAATTCATCCCGCCAAATTGGAAACGTCAGATTCCAATCCTCCATCCTTCTCTAAGGTTAATCCCAGATACTTGAACCTAATCATGAATACCAATGGGTATAGGCCTATTACACCTTAGTCAATAATAATAAATTAATGTACATTAATTAACGAAATGTAGTTACCAGTTTTGGTCACCTTATTCAGCGATGTTGTTAAAAACAAACTAATGTAATTACGAGCAAAGCTTCGTTAATAATAATTTACTTGGGGTTTCCATAAAAAATATATAAAAATAGATAAATACAGATCTGTAACAAATATTGACTTTTATTTGATGTTAGTAAAAATTTCGCAAGAATTGCAAATATATCCAAATAGTAGCCGCGGTGGCCGAGAGCGCTCGCTGACATTGGGAGAGCGTGGGTTCAAATCCCACCTCAGCCGTCATGAAAATGGTTTTCGTAGTACTGTATCCCATTTTCATCACCAGCCAAATGCCAGGACGGTTCCTTTCAATAGGTCCACGGCCGATTCCCTTCCCTGACTCGTGGCCATTGGCGGCATTAATACAATTATTATTTGTACCTCATTCCTATAAATTAGTCTAAATGCTGAGATTTAAAAAAAATAGCCTAATTTATAGGAATATACAATAGCAACTATTCAGATATATGTTGTCCTTTTCGCTAAATTACTTTTAATACCACATTAAAGTCCACAGATCTGATTTCACTATTTATATAAACATGTTATTAACGAAGCTTTGCTCGTAATTACATTAGTTTCTTTTTGATGATGATGATGATGATGATGATAATTGTCGTTTTAAGGGGCCTAACATCGAGGTTATCGGCCCCTAATGAAATGAAATGGCGTGAAATGAAAGGATGTAGATAATAACAACTCACTGCCATGGATGAAACGAAAATGGTGTTTATAAAACAGACAGTGAGCCCCAAAAATTATGCCTTATTTGAATAAAAAGAATAAAAGGCGGATGGTAAAAAAGGATAAAACAAATAAGGCATAGTGAACAATAAAATAGATGAACACAATAAAAAACATAAAAAAGATTTGACCTGAATTAAAAGTCGTAACTACACGTTAAAACTTGAAAAAGTAACCACTCTCCCTCATGAACCGGATGACGAGGTCAGCTGACGGCTCGCCATCACGGAGAATAAGGGAGAGGGTATTAGGCAGTTTAAGAGTCCCTCGCAGATCGGCCAGATCCACACACTCCAAGAGAAGGTGTGCCACGGTTAGGTGGGCGCCGCAAGGACACACAGGGGGATCTTCTCTCTTTAGCAAGTGGGAGTGCGTAGCAATCCCACGGCCGATCCGGAGTCGACAGAGTACCACAGCTTCCTTCCGGAGAGATCGGAAGGAAGATTTCCACACCTTCGTTGTCTCCTTGATGCCTCTCAGTTTGTTGGGTGGAGGCGTGGCACGCCATGCTTCCTCCCAATGCGACAGGATCGAATGCCGCAACTGAGAGCGCACATCACTAGCAGGCACCTTATACGGTAGCTAGGGCAGTGCGACTGCCTCTCTCGCCGCCTGATCAGCAAGCTCGTTTCCCGCAATACCCATGTGGCAAGGAAGCCACACAAAGGTCATCCCGGTTCCAGCGTTACGCGAACTGACGAGCAGATCGTGCACACGCTGGACCAACGGGTGCTTCGGGAAACGCACATCGATCGCTTGCAGCGCACTCAGAGAATCAGTACACACAAGAAAGTGCTGGTGATCGTCTGATAACGTGTACCGCAGAGCCTCTAAGATGGCATAGAGCTCCGCTGTGTACACGTCACAGGCCTCGGGAAGTGAAAATAGAAACCGACGATCCTCAACCACAAATGCACAGCCTACTTTCTCGTTTACCCTCGAACCGTCCGTGAATAGAAGCCCTGATCCAGGATACCGGCTCACCACGGACTGGAACAGCCTCCAATGGACGGCGGAGTCCGTGTCCGACTTGGGGCCGGTGTGCAGATCCAGGATGATATCAGGGCGAGAGACCATCCACGGAGGGGCCTTGCTAGGTACTCGGACGATACAGGAGACAGAAGGAAATCGGAACTGACGGTATAAGTCATCCAAGCGAATCCCCGCCGGCCGAGTGGCTCGGGCGAGCGCATCATACAGCCGGCGATTCGGATTGGAAAACAAACAGGGATAGCTTGGATGAAGTGGCATCTGTCGAATAGTTGCAGCATAGGTCAGGCGCCTCAGGTGTAAATGAGGTACGCCAGCCTTGGCGAGCAAGCTGACGACTGGGCTCGTCCGAAAGGCACCCGTCGCCAGCCTCACACCGCCGTGGTGGACACTGTCCAGTTTAACAAGCACTGACTTACGGGCCGAACCATATGCTACACTGCCATAATCTAATCTAGATAAAATCAGGGCCTTATAAAAACGTAGGAGCACCGCGCGGTCCGCCCCCCCCCCCCCCCCCCATGATGTGCCGCTAAGAAACCGCAACATGTTGAGTTTCTTAGCTAGTTTCTTTTTAACAACATCGCTGAAGAATGCCATAACTGGTACATTTCATTAATTAATGTATATTAATTTATTATTGATTAAGGTGTAATATACCCATTGTTGGTATTCATTTAGATAACTGTTATAAGTTGTAACGAAACATTACAGTATCACGTCTGCGATCTGATCAGAGCAAAAAGTGGATCACTCAGGATAACATTTCAGTCTGTTTTCTGTGTAGTTTTACATAAAGCAGAAGTAATGTAACTTAAAAGTAATAACATTCTTTCCTTTGAGTAGTTTATTAAGGAATAAAATTGCTGAAAATTTTAAAAAAGAATTATATACCAAAAGGCATGTGTTTTTTTTTTGTGCCGTTGAGGGTATGTAGGAGGACAAATTAGATGGCTTTGTGACAACATGTCAAGGTGAAACTACCCATGCTATATATTATGGGGTTTCTTACCTCCGGAATAAATTATGCTAGTTACTCTGTATTTATTCATTTTAGGCATTTGGGACATCTTGCCAACAACTTAAGTTAAGTGTTGGATTTGTCTGGTCATAGCCATGCCCGTGGGCTCACAGCAAGATCTTTGTAAACAGGCATTTTAAACCCTCCACAATAACACACAAACATTTGAACCTCTATATACTAGTGTTTAGATCTGTGGCAGTGATGAGTAAGAGCCAGAACATCTAGGTCATCTGGTCCTATATTTAAAATCGAACGATCTTCCTAGTCCAAGTTCTGTGACAAAGCAAATGGGAGGGAACTTGACTAAGAGTTTTTGGGAATTTATAAATCTCATCTATATTGTCAGCAAAGAAGAAGTTCCTTAGAGGCACAATTGAAAACTTGCAGAGACGAAATCAGAAACAAAGAAATTAGGGGGGAAAAAACAACAGGATTTTCGATGTTACAAGACAAGATTAGTAAACTAAAATGGTATGCACATGATGATGCGAATGGGAGAAAACAAGAGTCCCGAAGCGATTATTTACCGAGAAAGTCTTGGGAAGGCCGAGGATGAGGTGGATGGACACAGTGAGGGAGAGCATAGAGAAGAGTGAAAGTGGAAGAAGGACGAGAGTGGTGGAGAGGTCTTTGAAGGAAAGGAAGATTGTAGTTTTACGTGACCGTGAATCTTGTGATTATGAGCCACGGGACATCCTTTTTACGCGGAATCCGAACCACAGGACATAAATTTCACTTCGAAAATCTCACATGCATTGACCGGGAATCGAACCCAGACCGCCTCGGTGAGAGGCATTCAGCTAGACCGCTGAGCCACCACGCCCCTGGAGAGGTCCTTGATTCACACCCCGACACAGACCACTGGAATCGGGAAATGAAATGAAGAAGTTAAGGTAATTTTAAGATACAAATATGTGTGACAATTTAATCATCATCATGAGTAGCATATTTCAGTTTGCCCCTACAATGAGTTTTTTCCATTCAGTTTGGTCCTGTGCAGTCTGCAGCCCTGCATTGTCAAGAAAGGTTTTGACAAACGTCTTTCACGAGGTTGTTACCCTCTTATCATGTCAATCATCAGTCTGCCATACCAAAGGCCATGTTCTCGCCATGCAAGTTGCCTCTTTCTGAAGCATCTGTCTCCCTTCTTGAACAATGGAAGAACGTAAGTAAATAACGAGTCAAGCGCCATAATAGTGAAAATTAAGTTAATGGTATAAAATAATGTTCTATATGGCATCGCCAATAACATATTCTGGCCCAAGTGCTGGAGCAGTTGCAAGTAGTTTGAAAGATCGCACGTGTGTCATGCACCAAGCATAGTGAGCCAAGCGCCAGAAGAATTTAGTGCATCTTATTGTAGAAACCAAGCAGTCGAACCCCTTTGTAATGACTCTTATGCAAGAAGAAGACTTCTTTAATTTCAAATCAGCTGCAGGCAGATATATCAACACGTCCAACGCGCATATTTCCAAAGCACGGTGCATCAGGCTGACACCGGAACGTCCGGGTGTGCTGCAAGTTCGATCGACGTTGAACGAAATGGAAAATTTCAAAGAAATATATATTTTGAAAAAGAGAGTGGAGCCTTTTGATCTTGAACAAGCCAAGCTGGAAACACTTTGGGGAGCAAAGTGTTTGACGGAAGAAAGAGGAAAGACTTTTCTAAAATTATGGCTTACATAAGGAGCGAAAATAGATTGTTTTACGAGGACTTATTGAAGTAAATTGGTCTTAAAATTACTTCGTTAAGTGCACAACCGAAAACAATGGAAGGTTGAGAGGACTAATTCTGAATAAAATAAAATGTTAATGGTGATAAATATTCACTTTTTTCTAGTAAAATGAACTCTATGTTATGGCGCTTGATTCATTTTTAATGTTAGAACATACGAACATATCATCATCAACTAGAGCAGTTTCCAACCGCAGGTTGGGTCTGCTTGGAGCACAAGCCTCTCCATTGTTTTCTGTCCATCCACCACTTCTCTTCTGTCACTGTTGTCCAATTAACTCCTTTTCTCTCAACACGTTTCTTCTCCCCCATCATCCACCTATCCCTTGGACTTCCTCTAGGTCTCTTTTTCTTCCACTCCATTTCCAATATTTTCTGTGGTATTCTCTCTTCTCCCATTCTTTTCACGTGTCCATACCACTGTAGTCGTGATTTTTCAATCCTATCCTGTAGGGGTTCTTCCTTTAATATTTCTCCGACTATCATTCCGACTCGGTCCATCCTCGTTACACCTATACGACGACCCTGAAACTTCATTTCCACTGCTTGTATTCTGCTTTTATCTCTCTCCCTCATCCCCCAAGTTTCTGATCCATACGTTAGGATCGGCACAAAGTAAGTCTTGTACATGATCCCTTTACATTTCTCTGGCACATCCTTGCTCCATATCAGGCCTCTAACACTCTTGAAGAATCCATCAGCACACCTTCCTCTTTCATCCGATTCCAAGGCATTTCCCCCATTTTCTTCAATGACACTTCCCAGATACTTGAAGCTCTGCGCTCTCTTCAACTGCTCTCCACCTAACTTTATCCCAGAGTATACTCTGTCATTCTCACGTGTTGTTATCACCACTTCACTCTTTTGCGTCGAAAATTTCATTCCATAGGATGACACTACTTCCTCCCATGCATTGAGTTGCTCCTGTACATCCCTCTCCTTGTTTCCCCAGATCATCACCGTTTCATATTTTTCATCTTGTGTAAGATTTTACAAACAAATGAACTAATTATTGAGTCAAGTAGTATAGTCATTATAAAACCCGTGAGTTTATATTTTGCATGTACCATGTTTCGCCTCTCCAAAGTGTATTTTTCAAATGATGTACACTTTTCGTTGATTAACTCAAAACTATGATTTTGGTGCTTGACTCATTAATTTACGTGCTTCAATTATTTCTAGTACCACAGTGTTGGTCTCTCTCTCTCTCAACCATGAAGGAAAGAATAAGAGGAGATGCCCTGAGCTCGTATGAGTGAAGCCAAGCGCTGCAACCAAAGTGGGCGTAACCTTAACTCGTATTCGGTGTTCTGTGACTTGCATGGGACATTGTGCATGGCTAAACCTTATTTTGGCCCTGGTTTTTATCGCGCTCCGGTTATGCAACTTTGGAAACGTAATAACAGTAGTGATAAGTTATTAAAAAAAACTCTTCAATTATAATCTCAGCATGTGTAGGCTTACCCTATATACCAAAAAAATAAAAATCATTCCTCTGTAAATCCCAAATTATCAAACGGCTGTCGGTCAATAATTACGGTAGGCCTACGTAATTAATCAATTCGAGGCTAATCGTCAAGTTTCTACCCCCACAAAAAAAAATACCGTACGGTACCGAAACGTATAGGCATATGTGAAAATATGCGTCCTTTTTTAATTGTTCTGTTTATTAATTTTGAAGTTCGTATTCTTGAATATCAAAATGTGTACGACCAATGAGTGAAAGTGGCTGTGCTTGAAATTAGGCCTAAAAACTGATAAATACCTCAACACCAATAAGAACTTAAAAACTCAATTTGGTGTAAATAGCCTACCGTAATTAGTTCGGCATCATTCATTCCCAAGATGTTCCTTCTTTGGTATAACTCGCATCATCAGACACCTGTATTCAATTTAATCAGTGTTTCAGCGTATTATTACGTTTTGCCGCGTCTTTCTTACAAAACTAGCCTTACATAGGTGCTCTCATATTTATATTTAAATTGGCTTTTAAAACGATAACGCAGCTTATTTGTGGCAAGTACCGTGATGTACAGAGTGTATTCTGCCTATCCAAGAAAAATCTTGACTTGTCATTGCAGTTTTATGTCACTAAAATCCATTACTAGTTGGAGTGGTTTACGGCTTTAAGCATAGGGACAGCCATTTTCTTGCAACCAAAGTGGGCGAGCCGTTTGGCTTCAACAGCTTGCGCTAGGCAGCGCAGCGAAGGCATCTCCTTCCTTTCTTTCCTCCATGCTCTCAACACAGCATTCGATGCCAAAACCACACCTTGAATGTTTCCAACCTGTTGATTTCATCATGACTACAGGAAGGTGGAAATAGGAACCAATTATTGAAGTCTCAATTGACATTTAACTTATAAATACGAAGGGTGATCATAAACAACGGTTACAAGGCCGATATTGCTAGAGTTTCGTCTATTATAGAGAAATTATTAATGTGGGGTAATTTGAATACATACAGTTGGTATCTGTGCAGAGTTTCAGTCATCCGCCACCTAATGACAACTCGTTTGGAAAACTGGTCTCGAGAAGAGATCTTCTCAGTTATTAGATTTCCATGGGCGAAACATGTAACTGAGGCCAGGACTTCTCCATGACAGCGTGCCACCTCATACAGCCCAGAAGACGACCACGCTGGGATATCACGGACCACCCTCACTCGCTCCAAGCATCTTTCACCCATTCCCTCACTCGAAGAAGCACCTAGGAGGTCGATGATTCACTTCGCTTCAACGTCGCTGAACAAGCAAGGACAGGAACATTCAAACTCATCCCACGAAGCGACAAGTGCCTAAACCGATTTGGAGACTAATAACCTAATGTAGGCCTATGTAGCCAGTTGGCTGTATGGAATAAAATGTACATGTTTCACTGCAGTCTTTGTACCCTTAGTCTCTGCCTCGTACCTTCATTAAATGAAGCAACAATGTATTGTTATAGAACTCATTTTATTCCTATAGTTAACTGTGAGTCTTGCATATGCGGATGATGTTGCTTTGCTGGGAAGGACATCAGGAGATGTGAAGAGGGCATTTGTTGAATTAGACAAGATGGCGTCAGGAGCTGGGCTGAGGTTGAATTGGCAACTCAAACTAACACTTGGGGCGCTGCGGTCGTCTGGATAAGTAGGGTAAAAATACTCAATAACACGCGTTTGATATGGAACACTTTTTATTTTTCGGTTATAATCAGTAAATGTGGTCCCTAAAATAATGACAGTGTTATTTTCAATTGTATTTATGTATAACTGTGCGATACACGTGATCTAATTTGTGTGTTCCACTGGATTTTATGTGTCAATTGCATATTATCAAGCATCTGTTGTCTGCTGGTATTTGTTTTTGTGCAGTTCGAGTCATGGCGCTGTTACGTTTAAAAGCTATATTTGAGTTTGCTCACTGTACCATAGACTCTAGAAATTATTTGCTGCTTGGTAGGGCGAAGGGATGAGTTTAACTTGTATTAAAACTCGGGGTAGACAGGAATTGCTTGATTTGGATGGTAAGTATTTACCCTGCGAAGTCAAATTAGGCCTATATGACTCGTAGTGGAATGGCTCGGATATCGCAGAGCGAGGTGATGACGGTTGGTAGGGTTATTGGAAATGAACTAGGGAGCGGGAAAGGATACCTGACTGATGAAGCTTGGCTGTCCTCGGCTGGTGTAGGCCTAGGCTTGGCTGTCTTGGTACGGCTTGGCTCGGCGAGACTCTGCTTGGCTGTCTAGGTGCGGCTTGGCACGGCGTAAGTGAACAACCCGTCCTGTCGTCAGTGAGTGTAGTGGTGAGTGGTCCAACCCGCTCTTGTTGCCCGTATTTATTTGGTATCGTCACCTTTCGGCTATTGCTATTTGCATCTTTTGGAAAGTGATGAATACGTATGTCCGCAGCCCCCTTATACATCGACTTACAGCCGTAAACTGAGCAATAGACTTTGCTTTTACTCATTTTGCACTCTTATCAACGAGTAAAACTTATTACTTATGTATAATCACGAAGAATTTACCACGATCTGCTTACCAATACAAGAAACCATATACAAACAGTCACCACGTGACAAATGTACCCTACTTCGTAAGTTTCTCATTTTTACCGCTAGATGTCATATCAGATAGCTGGAGTTGCCAATAGCACGAAGACAAAGTATATGACCACCGTGAGGCAGGGGGAGGGACCTCAGGAGCTTGTTATTGATAATAATAAGACATTCGCTAAGACCAGCACTTTCAAATACCTTGGATCGACTATCACCGAGGGATCTGACTGTCTCGAGGAAATCAATGAGAGACTGCGCTCCGGGAACCGAAGCTACTTCAGTCTCTCCCATCTGCTGCGATCAAGAACGTTATCAAACAGTTGTAAGAAAACTATCTATAAGACACCTATGGGTGCAGTGGTGGTTTTAGAACAAGGGCACACGGTCACGTGCCCCACCATTCTCCTTGGGTCGTAGTCGTCTTGATAGTCCTTCCGGGGTAATGGCGCTTATGTCGCGACCAAGCAGTTCAATCGCCCTGGTGTTCACTTTCCCCAACAGTTGCATGGTTGCAGCATATCACAACGAGGTGCTGGGCGCATATTCGCCGATCCCACTTCATATAACATAGGCCTAAAAATGCCGGCTTATGATTGGTGGCATTGGTGGAAGGTTGAGTTACAGATGATTCGCACTCTCGTCCACAGATAGCGCATCACTTCTACAAAGAAGGTGAAGAAGATGGCGCAATGGAAGAATAATACTATGAGCACTTCTGGACACTTCTGGACAAAGAATATAGGGTTGGCCACGCTTCGATCCCTGGTAATGAAACAGCTGATACACACGCCAAATCCGCGACCCTTGGCCACGGCACGTGCTATAATATTTCTGTCCCGTCGAGCGACTTGCTTTTAAAATCCAAACAACACTTCCAACAATCATGGCAAACCATTTGGGATACAACCTCTCGGTTCAAGGGTACCTTTTATTACAGACTTCAGCCCCATATCCCGATCACACCTTGGTTTTCCTCCTGTACTTACACACGTCGTCATATAACTACCATAATCCGTCTCCGATTTAATCACTCCCTTACCCCGGATAGGTTGTTCAAATTCAAACTTCGCGCCACCGACCGGTGTGACTGTGGACAATCTATCGGTACCATCCAACATCTTTTATTCCAATGTACTCTATTCGAACGCCCTCGTATAAATTTCATTCGTGAATTGCTCCAACTTGGATTTGTACAGCCCTTGAATATTACATGTTTGCTACACACTCCGACAATTCCTATTGTTCGTGCGATCGTCTCTTTTTTAGACGCCTGCCACCTTCAATTATAACGTTGTAAATAAATGGTTCCTTTATCTGTTGACCCGGTGGTACCCAGTTTTGTAGTATATAGTCGCCTTGGTGGGTCACTAGGCGTGAAGAATTTGCACCTTGTGTTATGAAAAAATCCACAGCCTGCTTCCAGTCTCCGACCGGGTCAGGAATGGAATGAATGAAGCCCCTATTGGCAACTCCAGCTATCTGATATGACATCTAGCGGTAAAAATGAGAAACTTACCAAGTAGGGTACATTTGTCACGTGGTGACTGTTTGTATATGGTTTCTTGTATTGGTAAACAGATCGTGGTAAATTATTCCTGTCTTTATACATAAGTAATAAGTTTTACTCGTTGATAGAGTGAAAAATGAGTAAAAGCAAAGTGTATTGCTCAGTTTACGGCTGTAAGTCGATGTATAAGAGGGCTGCGGATATACGTTTTCATCACTTTCCAAAAGATGCAAATAGCAATAGCCGAAATGTGATGATACCTAATAATACCTAATAATAATACCTTTCCACCCCGGGAAGGATCTAACACTTGTCGAGGTAGACAGACAGAAGACCTGCGACGTAAAGCCAGCGAAGGTTATTCCAACACCACCTAGAGAGAAAGCCTTGCGATATGAAGTTGACGAGCGAGTGACGTCACGGAAGCCCGGCCGTGGACATTGAGACATAACATTCGAGTTTGCAGGTTATGGTATGGTTTCCGCGTGTTGTGTGTTGTGTTTACAGTCCCAGGTACTGATTTTCTCAGATTTCCTACCCGGTTATACTTAATGGTTATCAGTGCAGTGTAAAGTTGTGCATATTAAGTGCAGTGTTAGAAATTGTAAAGGCAATTACGCCAATGGACCGAAAGTAAACGTTTTCTCATTTCCTAATGATGAAGGTGAGAAGTCGAAATGGATACGAGCTATTCACCGCAAGGATTTTATTCCTACGAAATATTCTATGGTACGTATTACATCAATACTTATGCCCCAATTCTCACAAGTTTAGTGTAATGGGAGGAAGGAACTTTGTAACCAGGTCTCTTTTCTTGTAGGTGTGTGCCATCCATTTCAAACCACATGAGATTCAATAGACCACTAGTATGTATGATGAAAAGAATGGAAAGCTAGTTACTGCTCCGTTGTATAAACCGAGAAAGATTAGAGGTTAGTTAGCAGATAGTCCTATCCTTAAATTTTAGCATAGGCTAGCTCTTCTGATCACGAAAATTCATTTAGATGTAGAAGTCAGAATTTTCTAACCTAAATTATGTGCTACAGGCTAATGTCATAGGTTAGGTTTATTTGTTTTATTGGGCTATCAATTTCAAGTGGGAGGTATAAGTGGGTGTTAATATGGATAGTATTCACATTTCTATTGGGGTTTGTATTGCAAGCTAACTGCATGAAGTTAGAGACCTGTAGCAGGCCCTGATTAATCTTTTTTTTCTATTGCAGTAATCTAATTCATTACATTTCTTATAGAGGTGGGGGAAGAGGTGTGTGTGAATTAGGTTGGAGATTGAATAAATTTAGAATAAATAGAGTAATTAATTAATGTGATAAAATGATTGTGTCGTAAGTTAATGTTCGAATTAAATTCCTAGGAGCAGTCCCGTCTCAGTTCCCCAACTGCCCAGAGTATTTAACTGACACTGCAACTGTCTGCCGAGAAGATCCAGATGATAGGAGGCGTAGGATTGATAATGAAAGTTTATCGAAGGCTCTCGCTGAAAGTATGCAGACATTGGCGGAAAATCTGGAAGCAGTTTAATTTAGAAACTTTCAGGAATTGAAGGTGAAGTTAAACAGTGTGAGTCTTCATCCTGAGTGGAATTGCATTAGGGAGGAATCTTGTATAGCCTATATTTTATTTTAATGAAGGAAAATCCTAGTCCACACTTGCGTTGCTGCATTAAGATAACAGAAGGTTTGAGTACCTCCTTGTATGTATCGAATACAGAAGTGAAACGCTGTAATAACATGTCTTTACCAAGACAGTTAGGTACAGTGCTAGAAATTGAAGAACTTATAAGGAATGCCCATTCAGTGTATGCTGGTCCTGATGCATATGAACAACAAAGTGTTGAGGATACTATATCTGTTATGGACAGTTTATTTAAGAACTTGGAGAGTAAGTTCCCTAGGAGAAGAAGGATACATTAGACTTCTTAAAAGAGCAAGTTCACTTGCTAACAAAGGGTAAAGTGAAAAACTATTCCTGGCAATTGCTTGTATTCTCATACAAACAGATAACCTAGAAGCTTGATTTGGAAAATATCGCCAACTGGCAGGGAGCCAGTACAATATTTCCCTGAGGCAAGTGTTTGAGGTGGAGAATAAATTGCGCCTTCAGAGCATCCTGAACCTCAATGCTGCAGTGAGCGAGTATTTTGAAGAAGACAAGACATGTGACATAAGTGCTCTTGATGCTTGTGTTGCTGATGATAGTGATGTAGAAGTCCTACAAGATGAGTATTGGCCTTTCTTACACTACATCAGTGGTTATTGCTCGTATGTTTTTTTTTAAGCGATATGATTGCAATTATTACAAAGTCTTTCTTTGCGATGAGGCAGGCCAGAGTGATCACGCCAGCCTAATAAATGCCAATAAGTGAGGAGGACTGTGCTATCCCCATGGAGATGTAGTCAACTGTGATGCATTTACTTTTGTTGTTATGAGTAAGCTACTCAATAGTTACAAGACAGAATTTTTGCATCACTGCAACCAGCAGAGTGTTTTGGTGAATGTAACACAAAGATGTCTACCCACTGTACTGTTTATGGGGCACAGCTGCCCAAAGCATGCCAGGGCATTAATTGGAAAGACTGTACTGGGCACTGCCAGTAATATCTTGATTAATAATTTTGTACACAATGTTAACGACAGGTTTTCACCCAAAACTTTGGCTAAGCTTAAGAGGAGGAAGCTTGTCCAATAACTGTTCATGGCCGTTCAGTAGAAATTAGGAAATTTACAATATTCTTTCATTGTATGTACAGTGTCGTTATCATTGTGCGCCCCGGTAAACACGGCAAGCTAAGCCGGCGTTGTCTGGCGCTGATCGTGGGCACGCGTACAATGTTCAGTCGGTGGTTGGTGCACACTTGAACACTTTTACCAACCATGTTCAATAATATGTACAGTGCTCATAGTCGATGCCGAAAATGTCCTCCCTCTCTTGTTACACACACCTGACATCTTCTGATGAAAGAATGGACAACAATCTCAGCAATTCTGCTAGGTTTGTGCCGTGTCTTGTGTGGGGTTTCGCCTAGTACACCAAGCTAGCTCATCAGCTGGCTCTTGGTGTCCCCGTTCTGTAAGAACACAACGTTGTCTGTTAAAATGTTTATTATTTTCGGTGCCTGTTTTCTTGAATCGTTTGGCGAGCCTCCTAATTGTACTGGCATTACGCACTGGTCTTCCTGGAAACTTGATTCGACATTTTCATCTTGTTTCAGAACAAGACTTTCTGCTTTTCATATACGAATTATGGATATACACACGTTCGTGCAATGTGAATTGGTGTCTCGGCATGACCAACAATCACAGTAATCACAATACTCACTAAACGTGCAACACTAACTTCTAAACTTTGCAGATACACACCCATATAAATGACAAAACACCTGTGATCTAACGATATGAGTCAGCGGAGCAGGGTAATGCGTGGTCCACTCGCTCCGCACCTGACCAGCCAAATGACGCCATAGTTTGCCGCGATTTCCAGGGCGCACTAAGATAATGACCCTCTGGTTCAATTAATATTGTGTTACTTGATCCACTTTTGTACATGGCTAATTACTAATCTGTAAGTATAGTAGTGGCGGCTGGTGGATAATTGTTATGGGTGTTGACCTTTTTCATTAATGGGTGGGGGGGGTAAAAGACTGCTTGATATCAAAGAAAACTGTATTCAATTGCGCGGTAAAACGGATGTACCTTATTCGTCACGAATGCCGCAGTTCAGAGAACATCACATTATCACTGGATTACCGGATTAAATAGTTAGGTTACATGAAAAACTGCAAGACATGGTATCGGCAGTTGACGAAGCATCTCAGATGTCTCCGTCCGCTCCTCGGCTCCCTTGTTGCAATCAGCGGGCAACGGCCAGCCGAGTTAACTGTTGGGATAGGACCTACTCGGTCTAATATCTCTGCCTTACCCTTCACTATTGAGATCTGGTCGGTGCTCGGGCCTGGCTCCTAGCCGGTTGGCGCACTTTGCTTTCTCAGACAGTTCACAGTAACTTACTATAAGATTTCCTGAATTATTAAAGAACAGAATTATGAATTCATATACATATAAAAGGAAACGTACAGCTTTTATTACTAAAAATATTATTACGGTATTAATTGTTTTTCTTGAATTAATCTGGTCGTTGTGCATCACTGCAACCTTGTTACCGGCCGCCACTGAAGTATAGGATGAACAATGAATTGGCATTTGCAATAGGTAGTGTAGTGTTAGCCCACCAAACGTTGAACTGATTGCAAGAAGTTTTCCTAAAGTGGAGATGTCAGTTTAAAATGCAACTAATAAACTCTGTGTACAGTCACATTAAACGACCAGTCCAGAAAGTGGTAAATAGCTCTGAAAGCAGCAGAGTGTTTTGGAGAATTGTGGTTGTAAAGCGAAGGTTAGAATGGAGAGGGTAAGTGTACGCTTTAAATGGGATATTTCATGCAATTTTAACATACAATTTCTAAGAGGGTTTTTGTTTCAATTTCACAGATAAAATGGAACACAATCCGGAATGAAGTCTTGCAAGTTTCTTTACATCTAGTTTCATTGGATGAACGTTAATGTAGGCCTATTTTAAAAGTTTTAATCTAATGTAACATACATGCTAGAGAGTATTTTTAGGAAGTGTTCGCATAAGGACTGTTGAAGGTGCAAATGCCTAAAAATGTATCCACCCTGTAAATAATATAATATTAATTCTAAATGAAAGTAAAACGCAGCTTATACACTTGCATCAACATTGAAATTAGGAAACCTGATCAATACTGCACCTCATATAAGTTATGTGCTAAATTACATAAATATGTGTTTATATTTATTGCTCTTTTTATAAACGGTTGCTATGTTCTGACAGAGCTTGCATCTCGTTGAACTGTCAACAAGGCGTACTCTAGCAGCACACACTGTTGATAAAAAAAACATTCATCGGGGCGTGTTATGCTGTAACCTTTTCAAAAACCATTGATCTGGATGTGTTAGGCTGTAACCATTGTCAAAAATCATTGGATTAGACAAAACGAAGGCTAGAATGGTCGGGTGTAGGTGCGGCCTTGGCCGTGCGCAGCTAATGGGACACGGTTGACACAAAACCATTGATCTGGGTGCGTTAGGCTGTAAACATTTTCAAAACCACAGTTGTGCGGGAAAAAACCAAATATTTACTACAGTTGATCATAGAATCGCCGATTGAAATTACAGATCGTTATGAGGCAATTTCCACAATCCATGGTGAATAAACGATTCAATTCGGCGCACGATGTAATGAACTAAGTGGTGCGCACTAGCTGCTGAACTGGGCGCTTCTTTGTTTTTCATAGTACCATAAGGGCGAGGTTGGCAGAACTGTCATGGTACTGTTTTGATGACGATTGATTTGAACAATAGCGCTGACAGCTGTAATTTTCTCTATATAAGTCGTGATCCTATTTGGGATGGCTGGGTGGGTCACAGACAGCGGAGGAGGAAATATCTATTAAAACATCGCTCCCTGATTTATTTCTCATCGTTTCATAAGGTATTTTGGCTAATTCATGTATTTTAGAGAATTTTATAGCGCCTTCTATCTTCATTCATAGCTACCGTTGATTTCAATTTGAATTGTCACTACTGAACCTCATATATGTGCTAAAGTTGCTATTTTAAAAACGGCTGCCATGTTTCTAGAGCGCTTGCATCTCGTTCCACTGTCATCACGGCTCACTCTAGCGGCACGCACACATTGTTCCCAACATGTGAGATACAAAATCACTGTTGATCAAAGAAATCATCGGGATGCGTTAAGTAGTAACCATTGTCAAAACTCATTGATCTGGGCGCGTTAGGCTGTAACCATTGTCAAAAAACATTGGATTGGGCAAAACTAAGGTAGAAGGTCGGGTGTAGGTGCGGCCTTGGCCAGGTGCAGCCAGCACAAAACCATTTATCTGGACGCGTTAGGCTGTAACCATTGTCAAAAACCATTGGATACCACATAACGAAGGTTAGAATGGTAGGGTGTAGGTGCGGCCTTGGACGACCGCAGCCAGCGGGGCACCATTGATCTGGACGCGTCAAAAACCATTGGATTGGACAAATCGAAGAGTGTTGGTGTGGCATAGTACCGTAAGGGCGAGGTTGGCAATGCCGGTTTGATGATGATTGATGTGGACAATGGTGGCCACAGCTGGAATTCTGCCTACATAAGTCGTGATGCTATTTGGGATGGCTGGGTGAGTCACAGACAGTGGACATCTATTAAAACATCATTTCCTGATTTATTTCTCATCGTTTGATAAGGTATTTTGGCTAATTCATGTACTATAGAGAATGTTATCGCTCGTTCTACTTTCATTCAGTGCTACCAATATAATAGGGAATACAACAATTTTGTATTGAAAAGTAGAAAGGATCTTATGAAAAGGCTATATTTATTTAACTAGTGAAGGATAGATATGGTCATCTTTTAGTTTTTATTTTTACAAAACAGCACAGTTTGTGTAACATAGAAAATATTAGAACAACATGTTTTTGCAGATGACTTACTGTATTCTGTTGAAAACAAAGTGCTAAGATCACTGGTAATTAGCATGTTTTATGCATTGTTGGGGAAGCTTATGCCATGCTTGATATTGTAAATATTGCCATACGAAAACTGTTACTGTAGGATTACTCTATAACAAGTGTTTGTTTCTAAATTATTAAATCATCATGTCCCTTTATGAATCAACAACAACAAGTTTCCTCTTTGGTAAATGTTCTCATGTGTCATGACTGCTGCTCTGTTCCATTTCAGTAGGTCACCTTTTCTGTCATAGGCATTCCATTACTAGCCTGTTTTCTTATCACGGATGAAAACTTTCTGTGGTTAGTTGTTGTTGTTGTTTTGTGAGTGGGTTAGGACATCACTGTCATCAGCCATGTATACTTGGATATGGATATTTATTTAACTAGTGAAGGACAGATATGGTCATCTTTTAGTTTTTTTTAACAAAACAGCACAGTTTGTGTAACATAGAAAATATGAGAACATGTTTTTGCAGATGACTCACTGTATTCTGTTGAATACAAAGTGCTAAGATCACTGGTAATTAGCATGTTTTATGTATTGTCGGGTAAGCTTATGCCATGCCTGATATTGTAAATATTGCCATATGAAAACTGTTACTGTAGGATTACTCTATAACAAGTGTTTGTTTCTAAATTATTACCACATCATGCCCCTATATGAATCATCAACAACAAAATGTTTCCTCTTTTGTAAATGTTGTCATGTCTCATGACTGCTGTTCCATTTCAGTAGGTAACCTTTTCTGTCATAGGCATGACATTACTAGCCTGTTTTCATATCACGCATGAAAACTTTCTGTGGCTAGTTGTTGTTGTTGATTTGTAAGTGGGTTATGACATCACTGTCATCAGCCATGTGTACTTGGATATGGGTAGAATTTGTATGTGTGTATTGTGATGCTAGAATTGGGAAGGTTAGGTATTGTAGATTTAAGGGGAGGAACTACGAGGTCATCTGCTCTTGGGAAGGAGGTGACCATGGTCTTCTGCTAGGAACAATCCCAGCATTTACCTGGAGGAGAAAGGAGAAATCGAACCCACTTCTTCTCAGTTCAGTTTTAACTCATGAGGCTGAGTGAATTTCGTTTTACACTCAAATCAGAATTGTATTTTTAGGGACAGATGACCTCGTAATTGCGCCCCTTAAAACAACAATAATCAACAATAACTAACTAGAATTATATTTCTCGGCAGAGATGGGAATCAAACATACACCTTTGGACAGATATGATTGACTATACAGTAGATATTAATTTCTGTTTTAACTGTTACAGATTAATTGGTTATTTGTTGTTGTGTATTTTCTTCTCGTTGTGTAGTCGACATCTCTCGTTAAAATGGGGTGAATATTTTTCAAGTTTTCTATCGAATTCTTCTATATATCGCATTTATTGAGACATCAGTGTTTTCGGTCAAGTTCACACTCGCAAAGTCCGAAATGCATACTTATCGATTATGATCGAAAACGTCGATTTATTAGCTAGAGTAATGTATCGATCGCATCAACTTCTGACCATATGTTTCATTTATGGTTACGTTATTTATTTATTCGCGTCTGTAGAACGTAATTTGACACATAAACACTCAGTCGCGTTTCCTCACAGGTTGTACATAGCAGCAGTGCTGGGTAGCGCGCTCGCTGACGGCCGGAAGGCTATGACGTCATAAATCGTATCGCAAGGCTTTCTCTCTAGGTGGTGTTGGTTATTCAGTTTAAAAACAGCTGTTACGATGGGCGCGCTGGTGAGATTGAAGTTAGGCCTACTTGAATAATTAATTAAATAATTAATTATTGGCTGCTTGGTAGGGAGAAGGGATGAGTTTAACTTGTATTAAAACTCGTGGGGCGACAGGAATTGCTTGATTTGGATGGTTAAAAGGTGGGTTTGGTGTTGAATATTTGAATGGTAGCGGAATCACTCATTCTACAGTGCCCACGGGGAGGCAAATTAGGCCTATATGACTCGTAGTGGAATAGCTCGAATATCGAAGAACTTAGCGATTACGAGGTGTAGGCTTGATGGAAAGGCTGGCGGATCATCAGTTTGACATCAATTCACGATATAAGTCGGAGCTTGGAACAGTGGCGTCTGGTTTGCGTGGATGCTAGTCTCGGAATGATAAAAGTAGCACAGTTTCGGTGTGTTATTTATTTGTTTATGTACCGTATTTCTCTATTTGAATGTCTTCGGCGTTGACTCAGGATCGACATTTACATTATATTGCGCATAATAGTACCGAAATAATGTCCGAAGTGTAGCCCTGTGTAAATTTGAATCAGCTGATCTACATCAACCATAAAAACTGATGCAAATGACACCAAAAAATCCAGTGGAACACACAAATTAGATCACGTGTATCGCACAGTTATACATATACACAATTAAAAATAACACTGTCATTACTTTAGAGACCACATTTACTGATTATAACCGAAAAATAAAAAGTGTTCCATATCAAACGCGTGTTATTGAGTATTTTAAACCCTACTTATCCAGACCGACCGCAGCGCCCCAAGTGTTAGTTTGAGTTGCCAATCGAGCGGCGAGGATATGAACTGTGCCGGCTGCCGAGGCCTGACGCACTCCTTTGGGGCAATGATTAAATGAATGACAGATGAAATGAAATGATAGTGGAGAGTGTTGCTGGAATGAAATTTTGACAGGGAAAACCGGAGTACCCGGAGAAAAACCTGTCTGCCTCCGTTTTGTCCAGCACAGATCTCACATGGAGTGACCGGGATTTGAACCACGGACCCAGCGGTGAGAGGCCGGCGTGCTGCCGCCTAAGCCACGGAGGCTTGCACCTTGTGTTATATTCCTTCCTTTTCATCTATCCCTTTCTTAAATTTTTACATTGCAACGGTTCAGTATCATAAGTGAGTTTATTCTACTTCCAACCACATCGCGCGGTTCTCGCCCTCAAGAAGTATTAATCCCCTCAACTGGCGACTGGGTGAAGAGCCCTCTCAGGCCCAAAAAATCTCCTGAAATAAAGAAAAGAAGAATATAGGGGAGTTTAATCACTTCAGGGTAATTCGAGGGTGCTGATCACAAATACATTATTAGTTTTGCACCCATAATAATATTTCTTAGCTATGTATTGTGTATGACAATTTTCACTTTCTTGGATTTTTGCACTTCTAGACAAGGTAAGACATGTATATAATTATTGCATGAAAAGTGTTCATTTATAATTATTAAGTAGGCCTACAGTATTGTTGGGTCTTTTTTTTAGCATGTAGTAGATATAGCATTGACTTCTGTACTTCTTTTACAAGTTCGTAAACTTACCAACTGCGCTGGCGCGCGTTACGAACAAATGACATGCGGCTGACTACGCATGCGCACGTGACAAACAAATGAATAGCGGCGCATGCGCGCAGTGGGTAACTAACACAGATGTTGGATAGCAACACAATCGCACAGCACTCTCTTAGCTCTGCAGAAGTCATCTGTTCAACTCTGCGAAGACAAGTAAATGGAGGGTGCCCGATCACGAATCTACTATTAAATCCTCGTCTCCAAGGGCGTTAGGTGTGACTTTTCCCACAGCCGACGTATGAACGCCTGTATACTATTTATATTAACACAATACCGTATTTTTTCGGGTTATACCTTAACTTTCCGGGTTACACGCCGCAAATTCGAATTTATGATTTAGTGCCTGGCAGGGGAATCGAACCCACGTCCCCAAGGGCGTTACGTATGCCATTTTGCACAGCCAATGTAAGGAACGTCTCCATACTATTTTTATGAACACCATACCGTAATGTTCTGTGTTACACGCCGCAAATTCGAATTTATGACCTTTGGCGTAGTAACTTATGGAGTTTAGGTGGTACGGATATTTTTTCTCGAAATGAGGCGTAAGGTATGCCCTTTTACACAGCCAATGTAGGTAACGTCTCCATACTATTTTTACTAACCCAAAACTTTAACTTTCCGGGTTACACGCCGCAAAATTGAATTTATGACTTAGTGCCTGGCCGGGGAATCGAACCCTCGTCCCCAAGGGCGTTAGGTGTGCCTTTTTGCACAGCCAATGTAAGGAACGTCTCCATAGTATTTTTATGATCACCATACCGTAATTTTCTGGGTGACACGCCGCAAATTCGAATTTATGCCCGGGTCTCAGTAACTTATGGAGTTTAGGTGGTACGGACAATCTCTCCCGAAATGAGACTTCCTTACTTGAATTAAGGGTAACTCGAAGGTGCTGATCACGAATATACTATTAGTTTTGCACCCGTATTAATAGTTCGGCTGTACTAGACCACCGCGCGACAAATTCGAATTTATGACTTAGTACCTAGGAGGGAATAGAGCCCTCGTCCCCAAGGGCGTAAGGTGTGACTTTAGCACAACCAACGTAATGAACGTCTACATACTATTTTTACTAAACCAATATCTTAACATTCCAGGTTACACGCCGCAAATTCGAATTTATGACTTAGCGCCGGGCAGGGGAATCGAATCCTAGTCCAAAAGGGCATTAGGTGTGCCTTTTTGCACAGCCAATGTAAGGAACGTCTCCATACTTTTTTATGACCACCATACCGTAACATTCTGTGTTACACACCGCAAATTCGAATTTATGACTCAGTACCTAGGAGGGAAACGATCCCTCGTCCCCAAGGGCACTATGTGTGACTTTTCGCACAGCCAAAATAAGGAACGTCTCCATACTATTTTTTATTAACCCAATACCTTAACTTTCCGGGTTACACGCCGCAAAAAAGAATTTATGACTTAGTGCCTGGCTTGGGAATCGAACCCTCGTCCCCAAGGGCGTTAGGTGTGACTTTTCGCACAGCCAACGTAAAGAACGTATCCATACTATTTTTATGAACACAATACCGTAACGTTCCGGGTTACATGTCGCAAATTCGAATTTATGACCTGTGACTTAGTAACTTATGGAGTTTAGGTGGTACGGATATTTTTTCTCGAAATGTAACATCTTTACATGAATTATGGGAAAATCGATGATGCTGATCACGAATATACTGTTAGTTTGGAACCCGTATTAATAGTTCGGCTGTACTAGATCACCGCGCGGCAAATACGAATTTATGAATAAGTACCTGGGAGGGAATCGAACCCTCGTCTCCAAAGGCGTTAGGTGTCACTTTTCGCACAGCCAACGTAAGGAAATCTCCATACTATTTTTTATTAACCCAATACCTTAACTTTCAGGGTTACACGCCGCTAATTCGAATTTATGACTTAGGGCCAGGCAGGGGAATCGAACCCTCGTCCCCAAGGGCGTTAGGTGTGACTCTTCGCACAGCCAACGTAAGTAACGTCTCCATACTATTTTTATGAACACCATACCGTAACAATCTGGGTTACACACCGCAAATTCGAATTTATGACTTAGTACTTGGGAGGGAATCGAACCCTCGTCCCCAGGGCGTTAGGTGTGACTATTCGCACAGCCAACGTAAGGAACGCCTCCATACTATTTTTATTAACACAGGAGATTAAAAATCCGACTTACACGCCACAAAATCGAATTTATGACTTAGGGCACGGCAGGGGAATCGAACCCTCGTCCCCTAGGGCGTTAGGTGTGACTTTTGCACAGCCAACGTAAGGAACGTCTCCATACTAATTGTATTAACACAATAGCTTAACTTTCCAGCTTGCACGCCGCAGAATTGAATTTATGACTTAGGGCCCGGCAGGGGAATCGAACCCTCGTCCCCTAAGGCGTTAGGTGTGTTTCTTGGCACATCCAACTTAAGGAAGGTCTCCATACTATTTTTATTAACACAATACCTTAACTTTCCGGCACACACGCCGCAAAATCGAGTTTATGACTTAGTGCCTGGCCGGGGAATCGAACCATACTCCCCAAGGGCGTTCAGTGTGCCTTTTTGCACAGCCAATGTAAGGAATGTCTCCATACTATTTTTACTAACCCAATACCTTAACTTTCCGGGTTACACGCCACAAATTCGAATTTATGACCTGGGGCTTAGTAACTTATGGAGTTTAGGTGGTACGGACATTTTTTCTCGAAATGAGACTTCTTTATATGAATTATGGGTAACTCGAAGGTGCTAATCACGAATATACTATTAGCTTTGCACCCGTATTAATAGTTCGGCTGTACTAGAGCACCGCGCGACAAATTCGAATTTATGACTTAGTACCTGGGAGGCAATCGAACTCTCGTCCCCAGGGCGTTAATGTGTTACTTTTCGCACAGCCAACGTAAGGAACGTCTCCATACTATTCTTATTGACCCAATACCTTAACTTTCCGGCTTACACGCCGCAAATTCGAATTTATGACTTACGGCCTGGCAGGGGAATCGAACCTTCGTCCCCAAGGGTGTTAGGTGTGCCTTTTAGCGCAGCCAATGTAAGGAACGTCTCCATACTATTTTTATGAACACCATACCTTAACTTTCCGGCTTACTCGCCACAAATTCGAATTTATGACTTAGTACCTGGCAGGGGTATCGAACCCTAGTCCCCAAGGGCGTTAGGTGTGCCTTTTTGCACAGCCAATGTAAGGAACGTCTCCATACTATTTTTACTAACCCAATACCTTAACTTTCCGGGTTACACGCCACAAATTCGAATTTATGACTTAGTGCCTGGCAGGGGTATCGAACCCTAGTCCCCAAGGGCGTTAGGTGTGCCTTTTTGCACAGCCAATGTAAGGAACGTCTCCATACTATTTTTGTGAACACCATACCTTAACTTTCCGGCTTACTCGCCACAAATTCGAATTTATGACTTAGTACCTGGCAGGGGTATCGAACCCTAGTCCCCAAGGGCGTTAGGTGTGCCTTTTTGCACAGCCAATGTAAGGAACGTCTCCATACTATTTTTACTAACCCAATACCTTAACTTTCCGGGTTACACGCCACAAATTCGAATTTATGACTTAGTGCCTGGCAGGGGTATCGAACCCTAGTCCCCAAGGGCGTTGGGTGTGCATTTTTGCACAGCTAATGTAAGGAACGTCTCCATACTATTTTTATGAACACCGTACCTTATCTTTCTGGGTTACACGCTGCAAATTCGAATTTAAGATTTAGGGCCTGACAGGGGAATCGAACCTTCGTCCCCAAGGGTGTTAGGTGTGAATTTTCGCACAGCCAACGTAAAGAACGTCTCCATACTATTTTTACTAACCCAATACATTAACTTTCCGGGTTACACGCCGCAAATTCGAATTTATGACTTAGTGCCTGGCAGGGGTATCGAACCCTAGTCCCCAAGGGCGTTAGGTGTGTCTTTTTGCACAGCCAATGTAAGGAACATCTCCATACTATTTTTACTAACCCAATACCTTAACTTTCCGGGTTACACGCCGCAAATTCGAATTTATGACTTAGTGCCTGCCAGGGGTATCGAACCCTAGTCCCCAAGGGCGTTAGGTGTGTCTTTTTGCACAGCCAATGTAAGGAACGTCTCCATACTATTTTTACTAACCCAATACCTTAACTTTCCGGGTTACACGCCACAAATTCGAATTTATGACTTAGTGCCTGGCAGGGGTATCGAACCCTAGCCCCCAAGGGCGTTAGGTGTGCATTTTTGCACAGCTAATGTAAGGAACGTCTCCATACTATTTTTATGAACACCATACCTTATCTTTATGGGTTACACGCTGCAAATTCGAATTTAAGATTTAGGGCCTGGCAGGGGAATCGAACCTTCGTCCCCAAGGGTGTTAGGTGTGAATTTTCGCACAGCCAACGTAAAGAACGTCTCCATACTATTTTTACTAACCCAATACATTAACTTTCCGGGTTACACGCCGCAAATTCGAATTTATGACTTAGGGCCTGGCTGGGGAATCGAACCCTCGTCCCCAAGTGCGTTGGTGTGACTTTTCGCACAGCCAACATACGGAACGTGTCCATGCTATTTTTATGAACACCATACCTTATCTTTCTGGGTTACACGCTGCAAATTCGAATTTAAGATTTAGGGCCTGGCAGGGGAATCGAACCTTCGTCCCCAAGGGTGTTAGGTGTGAATTTTCGCACAGCCAACGTAAAGAACGTCTCCATACTATTTTTACTAACCCAATACATTAACTTTCCGGGTTACACGCCGCAAATTCGAATTTATGACTTAGGGCCTGGCAGGGGAATCGAACCCTCGTCCCCAAGTGCGTTGGTGTGACTTTTCGCACAGCCAACATACGGAACGTGTCCATACTATTTTTATGAACACCATACCTTAACGTTCCGGCTTACACGCCACAAATTCGAATTTATGACTTAGTGCCTGGCAGGGGTATCGAACCCTAGTCCCCAAGGGCGTTAGGTGTGCCTTTTTGCACAGCCAATGTAAGGAACGTCTCCATACTATTTTTTATGAACACCATACCGTAACATTCTGTTTTACACACCGCAAATTCGAATTTATGACTTAGTACCTGGGAGGGAATCGAACCCTCTTACCCATGGGCGTTTATTGTGATTTTTCGCACAGCCAACGTAAGAAACGTCTCCATACTCGGTGAGCATCACCACATTTAACGCATCGTAATTTGCAGTATGCCCATACCGCTGGCACTTGTAACATTGTGCAGGACCAGTCCTGCCCTTGTACAATTCGATGGTAACCCTGTTTCCACAAAGTTACCGGAGAGAGAATGTCGTTTTGGAGAAATCGGTATTGGGAAGAGTAACACTCATTACGCTCAGAGGCGTGGACCAGCCCGTGGCTTGGTCACGTTTAGTGTACTGGTACACGTCTCTGGGTTCGTAACTGAGTGCCGTACGCTCCTCAAGTACCCAATCCACTCCCACCGTTGAAACAATATTCCTGATCACCACTTTTAGACACTTATCAGAGGGTAACTCAGGCCTCGGCAGCCGGCACAGTTCATATACTCGCCGCTAGATGGGGGCTTCATTCATTCCATTCCTGACCCGGTCGGAGACTGGAAGCAGGCTGTGGATTTTTTTCATCAGAGTGTAACTGAAGTGTATAAAAGCTGGCATAGGAATCCTCGAAATATTGCTTCACGCGGTGGTAGTCATCCACGGAATCAACGAAGAACTTCAGAGACTCCCGGGTATTGGTGACCAGGATTTCACCTGAGCAGACAGATTTCAAGTACCTGTAGTGGCGCTGATACTCTGACTTATCAGTAGGGTTCGGAAGTTTAAGACCTAAAGAAGTACAAAATATGCAAGCAAATATGTCCTAAAACTAGCTAAATATGACCTATAATCTATAAAATTTGACCTAAAAAATAGGAAATATGACATGAATTTTTGGGATAGGTTATCACCAACATACAGTAAATGCTAAATGACGTCCGTAGAAGAGCGCCTTCTTGGAATCAGGTCTTCTAAACCTACTATCTGCCTGTTCCGGGAAAAGAAAGAAAAATATATCCATTACACAATTCGGAAATCCTGTGTTTGAAACTCGACGCAGATAACACGACGCCTCAATTTAAACAACAATGCTGGAATTATAATCAAATATGACCTTATATCACTAAAATATGACCAAATGTGACAAAAACAATAAAAATGCCCGAAATATGCATTTATAGACAACATCGAATTGCTTTACACGTGGTCAAAGACCCGTCATTCAAACTTATTTTGCAGATTTCGGGTAAAATGAGCTCGGAAAAAGAATATGACTTATCCTTAACATCTGAACCTTACTTATCAGCCACCACTACAGGCGGAATACGTGAGGTCTTGAGAGGCGGAGGGACCACATTTGTTTCCACATTAACGTCTCCATATTATTAACGTCTCCATACTATTTATATGAACACAATACCGTAACTTTCTGGGTTACATGCCACAAATTCGAATTTATGACCTGGGACTTAGTTACTTATGGAGTTGAGGTGGTACGGATAATTTTTCTCGAAATGTGAATTTTTTCATCAATTATGGGTAAATAGAGGGTGCTGATCACGAATACACTATTAGTTTTTCACCCATATCAATAGTTCAGCTGTACTAGACAACCGCGCGACAAATTCGAATGGATGACAGTAGCTGGGAGGGGAATCGAACCCTCGTCCCCAAGGGCGTAAGGTGTGACTTTTCGTACAGCTAATACTATTTTTACTTCAAAGTGCAAAAATTGAACAAAGTAAGAATTGTACACATAACTTAAAGTAGGCAGTTTCAGGTAGCCATTGTAGCCATTGTTGACAGGGAGCCATTGTAGCCATTGTAGGCATTGTAGCCATTGTTGCGATTTGTCGAACGACACTCGATAGTTGACGTTTCTTCTGTACGGTTCAGTAGTTGCTTGCGTCCCGTTGAAATACTTGTCAGAATGGCAAATATAATTCGAGTTTTCCCGGATCTTTCCGAATTACGAATCAGAGATCTATTCCTGGCCACAGCAACAGTTCCTGAAGCTATCCAGTGGGCACGTGATCATGGACTTTTGAAACGTGTAGTGGTTTGTGAGGGTGGAACTTGCGTGGGACGCAATGAAATGAGATTGGAAACCAGACCAGGGATAGATGAATCCATTTGGCGCTGCTCAGCCGGGCGTGCTTGTAGAAAAACCTGTTCAGTAAGAAAAGATTCTTTTTTTAGTGGTAGTCATCTGGCTATTGCTGATATCATAATTTTGGCTTACTGTTGGTCATATGAAGTTGACAAGCAATCGTTTCTGATGCGAGAATTGAATTTAAGTGACAAAACTATAGTCGACTGGAAACAGTTTTGTCGGGATATATGCCATGAGTATTTCATTCAGAATCCAATTCAGCTGGGAGGAGTAGGCCATACAGTGGAAATCGATGAAAGCTGTTTTGTTCGACGTAAATACAATAGAGGACGCTTAGTACGTGATCAGTGGGTATTTGGAGGGTATGATGTTGAAACTAAGGAAAGTTTTATGGTTGCTGTTCAACGAAGAGATGCCCAAACTCTACTTCCAATCATTCAGCAGTATATTCTTCCAGGCACTACTGTAATGTCTGATATGTGGGGGGCATATAATGCCCTTAACAACCTAGGCTACCGTCATTTAACGGTGAATCACTCCTTGAATTTTGTCGACCCTGTTACACATGCTACAACAAACCATGTAGAATCTGTGTGGCAGAAAGCCAAGGAAGGAAATAAGCGCCGTTATGGCACACACCGAGCCATGATCAGTAATTATTTGGCAGAATTTCTCTGGCGACAGCGTTTTGGGGCAAATGCTTTTCACCATTTTGTCGAACATGTTCGATCAGTGTACCCTGAAGCTGCCATTGACGATTAGCATCTGTGAAAAGCTGTCTCCTCGGTTGAGCCTTGGCTTAATAAACGGCCCTTTTCAGGGCCACCAAAATAAACGGCCCTTTTCAGGGCCACCAACTGATCTGGGAAAGAGCTAGTTTTCTGGTATAGGAAACTATGGCAAAACTAATTGTATATTCGTGATCAGCCACCCTGATTTACGCCGGTTTTGCTGCATGGGTTCAGGCCGTATATGCACATATTTATATATGCATATATGTAAAATATACCAATGTTAATATATACCCATGATGCCTGATAAATCGCGACCGCGATCCGACAGGCGCTAAGCCTCAAAGGGCAATCCTTTTCCAAACCCCTATGGTTTCTCTTCTACTAGGCCTATGTAGATAACTGCATGTCGGAGGCACCAGTAGTAAGGTCAGGTGCCACGCGGGGGGTGCGGAAACCTCCCCCCCCCCCCCCCCGAATAAATAAAAAAAAAGCCGCCAGTCACATGCTAACTCTCCTGCCACAAGTCTCTGTATCCCTGATGCTATTAAAGATCTGATTATAATCAAAAATCGTTTTCGCAAGCAATGGCAAAGATACCGAGATCCTACTGATCACGCTGGATACCGCGAAATAGCGAAGATCATCTACGATAGACTGTTGGAAAGTAAGATCGAAAAATGGGAAGAGACTTGCAATAAATTCTCTGAAAACACCTCAAAATCGACTTCTGGAGAGTAGCTCGTTCTTTGAGGCGCCCTCCTAACGTTAGACGAGCCCTTCTCGGTCGTCGAGGACTTGTATTTTCTCCCTTTGAGGATGTAGAGCCCTTCGCAGACTCTATTGAGAGTCAATGCGATATACCAGACTTAAATGACGATACTGACGATGACTTATTTTATCACATTCGAGCCCAGGCCACTGATTTTAGGCCCAACTGGGAGACACAAGACCCCATTTTAATTAACCCCGTTACCCCTGCAGAACAACAACTTTCCCTTTTACAAGCTCATTCGAACCATAAAACCTATCAGCCAATTACTTCAGTCGAACTCAGGACCCGCTGGCTCGTGGCGGGTCTCCCTGGTGATGGGGCGAAAGCCTAATCGACTGGGATGGCGCGTTGCGGGCTGACGGACCACGCATAGCTCATATTAGGCCTATACCCTACTCTACAAGTTCCGAAACTCAAAAATTAAACTATTAATACTGAACATGCCAAATTAGTCTTTCTCAAGTCCATATAGAAACACAAATTAGAATATTCACTAGCGAAAAACAGCTCAGATTCACAGAACCCGGAGAGCCAATCATAGGCACTCATTGGGAACATGGAACGTCCGACCAACTTTTACACCCATATTTCAACATTTTAGGCAAACCAAAACTACTCTACAGTGTAGCTACACTCCCAAAATACACATTTTAAATTGAAAACCACAAATTACAACTCAGAATTACGCAAAATAGGCCAAAAACCAAACAACCAATCAAATACAGCCAATCACAGCCCAGCTCAGCACACAGCTCATACATCTCATAGAAATCATTGAATTCATCATTATACCCAAACAGCGAGGCTTATTATTACTGTATTATCATTTTAAAATTTTTAACAACCTAACCTACTACAGGTCTATCCATCATTTCATACTATCAAACACCAACCCACTAGAGGTCTGTCTTCCTTCCTAAAGCTTAAAACTTAAATTTTCAAACCATTCATTATTATTATTATTACTAAGCTGAAGCTGTTGCGACGCCGGCCATGGCGAACGTTACATATTAGAGCCAGAACATCAGGCAGTCAGAAACTAACAAGCTTGTCTGCTATGACAACTATTTATTCCACGAAAACAAAAATAATAAATCTTTTACTTATATATAGCAACTTATATCACAGGCAACTTAAACCATTTTACCAATTTATACACGGTAAAAAATTATATTAAAGAACTACATTATATTTACAAAACAAGTTAAAATTTACGTCCAATAAATAAAATACACCAGGCAGAGTAGCGCATAGCCGCAACGGTACCTGACCCTTCTGGCAGTGCTGCGTCTAGTACAGTACGCCTCAAGATCATTCAATTTAAAACGTAATGTTCCGTCCGTCTTTTTCGATATAGAGAGGGCGTTTGACACCGTATAGTTAGACAATATTATCGTTAAATTGATAAAATTGGGATCCATCCCCAATTACTTGATAAAGGATGTCTATTCATACTTAAGGAGCAGAACTTTTTATGCCACCTGCGATGGAGAGAGGTCTACAGTTCGCACCCTGCGTGCTGGTGTCCCACAGGGCGGAGTCCTCTCGCCGGTGCTATTTAGTCTATACCTGAATGATCTTCCGAGAATAGCGGGAGTCTGCAGCTATAAGCAGATGATGTCGCAATCTATGCCTCCAAGCGTAGACACTGCGATGTCATTCGTGTGCTGCAAGATTGGATAACTAGGTTTTCGGAATGGTGCATTCTTAACAAAGTCCTAGTAAATAATAGTAAGACCAAAGCAGTTATATTTACTAGGCGAAGACCTCAGCTTAGTCATCTTAAAATTCATGACACTGTCTTACCTTGGTCTAATAGTGTCAAATATTTAGGAATCCTATTAGATAAAAAGCTGACATTTCAGCAACATATAGAACGAGCCTTGCAGCTTGCAGCATCGCGGAGCAGAGAAATTTTAATTTCACCCGTTTGGCCCATTAATTGATACAAACGTTGAGGCTGGTTGTTAGGCTGTTCAGCATGGCTGGTTGCAACATTTCTTCTTGTTCTCTCCTGCTAGTCCTTTCCATCCCCATCACTTACCACTATCCTAAGATAGTTTTTGATTTTCTTTTTGAGGGTTTCAGCTCTGGCTAATGGGTCATGGTTCTCCTTTCCTATTAGTCAGAACGTTTTTCCCCCTCCTATGTGTATCCCCCTGTGCTCCCGCCAACTTACTGGCCATTAATTGTCACTGATGAGTAAAAAGCCGTGTTAGTCTTGTCACTCCCAAGTTAAGAGCGCACTTAAAAAAAAGACATTCGTCGGAACTTCGAGAGGTACTATATCGTAGTAGCAGCAACAACAACAACAACATCTCTTCGTACTTAAATCTACAACAGTAAACTGCCAAACACATAGCTTGCTCTTAGGAGTTAAGCAACTTTGGCTGGCAGTAGCTGCCAGATAGTACCAAGCGGGTGACCGTTTTACTGCTCGGTCCGACCACTTCCTACATAACAAGGGTCTAAACCTCCACAATCCGTTGCTGGTAACCCCAGCATTCGCTGTGAGGAAGACATCGACTCCCTCACAGAGAAGTTCACTCAATCACTCCTACACGCCGCCCGCACTGCAGCCATTGGTCCTCAATACAGAAAACCTAAGTCCTTCACCATCTTGCCACAATCAAGCGGAAAAATATGTATAGGTGGAGGTGGCAAACTACTCGTGATCTTCGCCTCAAGCATGAATGGTACCGTCTTAAACGCATCGTTCATACTGCCATGCTTGACCTCAGAAATCAATCATGGCAAACCAAACTAGGGAACATGGCTGGCAACTCCAGCTCTCTGTGTGGTATGGCCAGAAAATTGCTAAGGAAAAGGACTGGCATCCCTCCATTACATGGCACACGTGGAATGGTCTTCAATAACGTCGATAAGGCTAACGCCCTGGCGGATACCTTTGAAAAAGCATGTGAGCCTAACCAGGAACCTTGTGACGACGAATTTGTTCACGAAGTTCGACATGACCTTCGTGGCGGCTTCCAGGGCGGACTTCCCCAGGGCTTTAGATTTGTCTCGCCTACCGAACTGCTCAATTACATTAAGAAGTTGAAGACCCGTAAGGCCCCTGGCCCCGACTACGTCTCAGCTTCACTTTTGAAGAACCTGAGCAAAAACGCTCTCACATGTCTCACTAAACTCTTCAACGCCATCTACAGATTTGGTTACTTCCCTTCAGCCTGGAAACTAGCCAAAGTAATAATGATTCTTAAACCAAATTCTAACGCCACATTTCCGCAAAATTACAGGCCCATAAGCCTCCGTTCTATAATTTCTAAACTTTTTGAATTGACTCTTCTTGCCAGGCTGAAGATCTACATAGATAATATAATTAATAACGAGCAGTTCGGCTTTCGACAAGGCCACTCCACGGTGCACCAACTACTTAGACTCATTGAACTCATTACGCGCCAATTTAATGAAAATCTTATGACAGGAGTTTGCTTCCTAGATATTAGTCGTGCTTTCGACAAAGTCTGGCACAGTGGTCTGCTGTACAAGATGAAGCACTTTGCCTTCCCAGACCACCTATTAAAGGTCGTGCAATCATACCTCAAACACAGGAAATTCTATGTCCAGGTGGATGATGCCCATTCCTCTATAAGAAGGATCAAAGCCGGAGTACCGCAGGGCACCGTCATAGCTCCCTCCCTCTTCAATATCTATGTCTCTGACATGCCCACTACAGACGCTACCAGTCTCCACCTATATGCAGATGATACTGCCATCTCTACAACCTCCTGGAAAGGACATAGAATCTGCAATAATCTCCAAGTCGCTCTCGACACCTTAGTACCCTGGCTAAGGAGATGGAGAACTAAAATTAACGTCAGTAAATGTTCTGCTACTCTGTTTGCAAAGAAACGTAAACACACCGAAGTCCAGGATCTCAACTTCTTCGGTGAAGCAATCAGATGGCAGTCAGCCACTAAATATCTAGGTGTCACGCTGGATCAAGGCCTTACTTTCGCTAAGGAGGTCACAGATCGCGCGAATCAAGCGAAAGGGATCCAAGCTCAGCTCTGGCCCTTACTGAGGTCTCAAGGAGCTCTAGACGACAAAAGCAAACTCCTTACCTACAAAACCGTCATACGACCTATTATGGAATATGCCAGTCCTGCATGGGGATTTGCTGCACCCTCCACCATCAACAGACTCCAGGTTGTTCAGAACCGTGCGTTGCGAATGATCTCAGGCGCCCCCTGGTATGTTCGTAACGCACAATTACATTTAGATTACAACCTCGCTACCATCCAGGAGCGAATCCGAGGACAGGCAACTCAATTCTATCGTACAGCTACACAAAACAGGAATCCACTCATTAACAGATTGGGTGATTACCAAGCCAGGGGGAACCGCCATAAGCGCCCCCGTATACTTATTGAATAAATTTCTACATGCTACTATAGCACTTTAACTTAACATGCTATCTAGCACTTTTACTTTCACTCCAAATTTAACACTTCTCTTTCTGAATTTCTCTCTTGAATCTTCTACTTCTACTATCCTTTCTAACTTCTGTCTTCCAAATGCTTAAATGCACTAGGTCACATCCTGGCCAATTAGACTCACGGTAATCACCCAAGCCCCCACAATCAAATGCTGCTGGTCGAATCATCTTTTAGATAAGACACTTAAGGCCCCTTTGGGGTCGACAGGTCAAATTAATACGCAACGAAGTCGGCGAAGCCGACTTCGCTTGCGTGGGCCAGGCCAGGCCAGGCCACAACACCTCAACAATTCAACTGGAAAAATCACACCGTCAACAACTATCAATCAGTAGCGAAATCAGGGGATACTCCTCGCGTGGATTACTACTGATTGAGACCCCAGACTGACGAACCACGAACCACGAACGACGAATGATAAGGGCCTCCCCATAAGACAGATTAATTATAACAACAACTATAATGCAACTATGGGTGACAAATGCCAATTACATCAGAAGGAAAACTTGGCTAATTGCTCCAGGTACAAACATCAAAATTCAGTCTACACACCCTACTTTTCGAGAAACTTCACCCCAAATTTAATTACCACCTACAGCTGTGTCGGCCATTAAAACATCTACGAGCTACCCCCATCATCACTGTATTAAGCAAAAGTCATTTCAAGTTCTTAAGACACACCTAAAAGCAACACGTAAAAATTTTTACTCTAAAATCAAATCCTACTCGCAAAATTATACTACCCAAAATTACTAACTCTATCTCCCTCATACCTGACGAGGCGATAAAGTTTATTCCACAATTTTCAACCCACTCATAACAGGGTAAAAGGAGCACCATTAGGAGCAACAGTCCCTAACACCATCGTATGGGCGCTTGGTCGCGCTTCGCGCTCCCAGCGCCCGCTTGCGCGCTTCGCGCGCTAGACGATGTTACTGCCTCAGAACTTGACTTGACATTATTATTTTAAAAAATCAAAACCTACTAAAGGTCTGTTATTTCTCCTTCTACAAAACCATACCTAACTAGAGGTCTATCACTCTTCCGTAACAATTAATAAAACTCATCTACATAAATTTTAACCGTTCTATCATAATTATTCACCCCGCTGAAGCAACTGCTGACAGGCCATGACAGCGAACTGAATAAAATAACATCTATTGCCGCTACGATTCGGATGATCAATAGCCTAGATGCTGACCCATTATCCATACTCGCAGCTCATTCAGGCATTAAATTCGTATTAGCACTCTCAAATCCAATGAACAGAATCTTCTAAGAATATTAAGCATTCCACCACGACGGAAAAATCACCAATGGAAAAAAACCCTCATATTGTATTATCTTTAATACAATGAGGGATACATTAATCAACACCAATATAATTTTAAAGTTAATCCAATCAAACATCAGAATTATTAACCATTTCACATTGGAGTGAAAGGAGCCCATTAGGGCACCAGACTCCAAGCACTTTTCTATCGCCTAAGCGAAACAGGACTGAAAGAGAGTACTACTAGGACGTTGCTGCCCAAGAACTTGACTTGAAACACTAGTCGAAGTAGCAAACCAATAGAACATCTCAAATAATAAATAGGTATCAACCACCTAAACCACTTCTGGAATTTTAGAACCAAAATGTCTTTAAAAAATCTAAAAATAGCCACCTGGAACGCCGATGGAGCAAATTTTCTATATAAAAAACTAGAACTAACACATTTCGTTAATAACCACAAGATAGATATACTGCTAATACCAGAATCTAAATTAAAACCCACCAACAGATTCACTATTCGCAACTACACCATCTACAGAAATGATAGGGATGGATTAGGACGAGGTACCCTAATCACAATTAAAAATAACATCTCCAAATAGCTTAATATGATAATAGTGGAAACTCTCGCCACTTAACACGCAGAGCAGCGGCGACAGCACATAGTGCTACTATCTAGCGGGTCGAATAGACAACTACGAACTATTGGAGTTTATCACAATTCGACTTAAAAAACGCAAAAAAAAACAGATTTTCAGTACTTTGCGTACTTATTGCAGCATAATACAAGGAAGGGAGATGGGCGTTGTTCCGAAAGGGGCAGCAATGAGAATGAAAGACATGTATTATTTTATGACAGCAGTTTGACAAGCCTACAGATATTTCCAAAAGCAAATTACATTACACGTGAAATATCTTATTGAGCTTGATATTTTTAGTGGGAAGATTTTTCACTGATGAATCATTAGTTCCATTCACATACCGGTATGCCTTTTATGCTGGCTGCGTGGCTCAGCGATAACGATCTCACCAACACCTTGGGAACACCTCCCAAGGTTGCAGGATCGAATCCTGGCACTGCCAGTTGGCATTTGAGAGTGCGCAAATGTGAGGGAGCCATGTCAGTAGATTTACTGGCACGTTAAATATTCCCTTCGGGGCGAAATTCCGGTACCCCGGCGTCTCTAAAAGTCGCAGTACTTAACAGGGACGTAAAACCAATGAAAATGAAAATTAAACACATACCGTAAGCCTTAATAGTGACTTTGAAATACTTGTCAGTCAGTAATTTCGTACAGCTATTACAGATGCCTTCATTAGAGTCATTAATTGATAGAAAACCAGTTAATCTGCTTCAAATCCCATGGGTGCTTTCAGACAAAAAAATGCATGACATTTTGGAAGACAAACCCCCCAAACACATTTGGAAACAGCATTGTGGAGTTATCTACTCTTCACAACCCACTGAGCGCACTTGGAAAAGGATTAAATGGATAGGTTTAATCACAACAATGTATTAAAGAAAGACAGAGGCGGCCCTATCAATATTTTCAGGTGGTGCGAGATCCCTCTCCCCTGTGGAGACTTAAGTATAACAAACATTTTCTACAGATATAGGACCTCAGTGATTAGCAACTTTTTTTAACTCTTATGATTTTTTGATATCTCTCACCATTTTCCTTCTTTGGGGCCGTGAATTTCATTCTTTTTTTCGAATCGTTATATCTCGGAAAGCGTCGATCCTATCGAAAAAGTTAAATCTACAGGTGTAAGATCTCAGTGATTCGCAACTTTTCTACCCCCCTATCATATTTTGATATCTCTCACCGTTCAGATGTTATTAAATGATTTTGGTGTTTGAAAAAAAAATGGGGCCCAAATGTATATAATAACCTGTATAAATTCAACTGATGGTCTAATTGAATTCTACGGAAAATTATCTATAATAACTCGTTTTAACCTTTTCAATAAGTTGAATCATGTATTTACAGCAGTAAGATATTTTCCACTTCCGAGGACGTCCGGCTTTCATAACCATGTGATGGTGTCAGCATTACCTAGAATAACATTTTATAATTTTCCTACATTTCCTCGCAACCGGGTCGAAGGTCCGAAATGCAATTCCGCAGGCCTTGCTGCCAACGAAGTTGTTTGAGATTATAACCCCTCTTGCTGGCCCCTTACTGCTGCGCCACCGTCTCATCAAAAGCAGGTCGTGCTGCGTGGACTCCTGTACTTCGCTAAACCCAAAAATGTCACGCACTATGGACATTTTACCCTTCAGCAATGTACAGATCGCAATGTTGTTTTAAGGGGCCTAACATCTATGTTATCGGCCCCTGGTTATGAAAGCCGGATCTAGATCCTATAGGCTTTCATATAGCCGTGGAAGGAATTTTCGAGTTCTCGGAAACTATGCGTCGCCCAATGTTCAAACCTATACCAATCGAATCGGAGTTGAAAAAAAATTCAAAAAAAGTCTGTCTGTATGTATCTACGTACATATGTGCGTGACGTTTTTGCGTTTAGCAAAGTACAGGTTGCAATTTTCAAGATATCGAGCTGAAATTTGGTGTAAGATCTCAGTGATTAGCAACTTTTTAGACTCTTATGATTTTTTGATACCTATCACCGTTTTTATACTCTGGGGCCCTGAAATTCATAATTTTTTTTGAATCGTTATATCTGAGTGCTCAAGTACAGCCGAACTATTAATACGGGTGCAAAACTAATAGTATATTCGTGATCAGCACCTTCGAGTTACCCATTTATTCATGTAAGGAAGTCTCATTTCGAGAAAAAATGTCCGTACCAGTTAAATTCCATAAGTTACTAAGCCCAAGGTCATAAATTCGAATTTGCGGCGTGTAACCCAGAAAGTAACTGTATGGTGTACATAAAAATAGTTTGGAGACGTTCCTTACGTTGCATGAGCGAAAAGCCACACCTAAAACCCTTGGGGACGAGGATTCGATTCCCTCCCAGATACTGAGTCATAAATTCGAATTTGCGGTGTGTAACACAGAATGTTACCGTATGGTGTTCATAAAAATAGTATGGAGACGTTCCTTACATTGGCTGTGCAAAAAGGCACACCTAACGCCCTTTTGGACTAGGGTTCGATTCCCCGCCAGGCACTAAGTCATAAATTCGATTTTGCGGCGTGTAACACAGAATGTTACGGTATGGTGTTCATAAAAATAGTATGGAGACGTTCCTCACATTGACTGGGCAAAAAGGCACACCTAACGCCCTTGGGGACTAGGGTTCGATTCCCCGCCAGGCACTAACACATAAATTCGATTTTGCGGCGTGTAAGCCGGAGAGTTAAGGTATTGTGTTAATAAAATTAGTATGGAGACGTTCATTACGTTGGTTGTGCTAAAGTCACACCTAACGCCCTTGTGGACGGGGATTCTATTCCCTCCTAGGTACTAAGTCATAAATTTAATTTGTCGCGCGGTGGTCTAGTACAGCCGAACTATTAATGCGGGTGCAAAACTAATAGTATATTCGTGATCATCACCTTCGAGTTACCCATAATTCAAGTAAGGAAGTCTCATTTCGGGAGAGAATGTCCGTACCACCTAAACTCCATAAGTTACTAAGACCCGGGCATAAATTCGAATTTGCGGCGTGTCAACCAGAAAATTACGGTATGGTGTTCATAAAAATAGTATGGAGACGTTTCTTACATTGGCTGTGCAAAAAGGCACACCTAACCCCCTTGGGGACGAGGGTTCAATTCCCCCGCACAGGCACTAAGTCATAAATTCGAATTTGCGGCTTGTAACCCGGAAAGTTAAGGTATTGGATTAGTAAAAATAGTATGGAGACGTTCTTTACGTTGGCTGTGCAAAAAGTCACACCTAACGCCCTTGGGGACGAAGGTTCGATTCCCCTACCAGGCCCTAGGTCATAAATTCGAATTTGCGGCGTGTAACCCGGAAAGTTAAGGTATTGTGTTAGTAAAAATAGTATGGAGACGTTCCTTATGTTGGCTGTGCGAAAAGTCACAATAAACGCCCATGGGTAAGAGGGTTCGATTCCCTCCCAGGTACTAAGTCATAAATTCGAATTTGCGGTGTGTAAAACAGAATGTTACGGTATGGTGTTCATAAAAAATAGTATGGAGACGTTCCTTACATTGGCTGTGCAAAAAGGCACACCTAACGCCCTTGGGGACTAGGGTTCGATACCCCTGCCAGGCACTAAGTCATAAATTCGAATTTGTGGCGTGTAAGCCGGAAAGTTAAGGTATGGTGTTCATAAAAATAGTATGGACACGTTCCGTATGTTGGCTGTGCGAAAAGTCACACCAACGCACTTGGGGACGAGGTTTCGATTCCCCTGCCAGGCCCTAAGTCATAAATTCGAATTTGCGGCGTGTAACCCGGAAAGTTAAGGTATTGGGTTAGTAAAAATAGTATGGAGACGTTCCTTACATTGGCTGTGCAAAAAGGCACACCTAACGCCCTTGGGGACTAGGGTTCGATACCCCTGCCAGGTACTAAGTCATAAATTCGAATTTGTGGCGAGTAAGCCGGAAAGTTAAGGTATGGTGTTCATAAAAATAGTATGGAGACGTTCCTTACATTGGCTGTGCAAAAAGGCACACCTAACGCCCTTGGGGACTAGGGTTCGATACCCCTGCCAGGCACTAAGTCATAAATTCGAATTTGTGGCATGTAAGCCGGAAAGTTAAGGTATGGTGTTCATAAAAATAGTATGGACACGTTCCGTATGTTGGCTGTGCGAAAAGTCACACCAACGCACTTGGGGACGAGGGTTCGATTCCCCTGCCAGGCCCTAAGTCATAAATTCGAATTTGCGGCGTGTAACCCGGAAAGGTAAGGTATTGGGTTAGTAAAAATAGTATGGAGACGTTCCTTACATTGGCTGTGCAAAAAGGCACACCTAACGCCCTTGGGGACTAGGGTTCGATACCCCTGCCAGGTACTAAGTCATAAATTCGAATTTGTGGCGAGTAAGCCGGAAAGTTAAGGTATGGTGTTCATAAAAATAGTATGGAGACGTTCCTTACATTGGCTGTGCAAAAAGGCACACCTAACGCCCTTGGGGACTAGGGTTCGATACCCCTGCCAGGCACTAAGTCATAAATTCGAATTTGTGGCATGTAAGCCGGAAAGTTAAGGTATGGTGTTCATAAAAATAGTATGGACACGTTCCGTATGTTGGCTGTGCGAAAAGTCACACCAACGCACTTGGGGACGAGGGTTCGATTCCCCTGCCAGGCCCTAAGTCATAAATTCGAATTTGCGGCGTGTAACCCGGAAAGGTACGGTATTGGGTTAGTAAAAATAGTATGGAGACGTTCCTTACATTGGCTGTGCAAAAAGGCACACCTAACGCCCTTGGGGACTAGGGTTCGATACCCCTGCCAGGTACTAAGTCATAAATTCGAATTTGTGGCGAGTAAGCCGGAAAGTTAAGGTATGGTGTTCATAAAAATAGTATGGAGACGTTCCTTACATTGGCTGTGCAAAAAGGCACACCTAACGCCCTTGGGGACTAGGGTTCGATACCCCTGCCAGGCACTAAGTCATAAATTCGAATTTGTGGCATGTAAGCCGGAAAGTTAAGGTATGGTGTTCATAAAAATAGTATGGACACGTTCCGTATGTTGGCTGTGCGAAAAGTCACACCAACGCACTTGGGGACGAGGGTTCGATTCCCCTGCCAGGCCCTAAGTCATAAATTCGAATTTGCGGCGTGTAACCCGGAAAGGTAAGGTATTGGGTTAGTAAAAATAGTATGGAGACGTTCCTTACATTGGCTGTGCAAAAAGGCACACCTAACGACCTTGGGGACTAGGATTCGATACCCCTGCCAGGTACTAAGTCATAAATTCGAATTTGTGGCGAGTAAGCCGGAAAGTTAAGGTATGGTGTTCATAAAAATAGTATGGAGACGTTCCTTACACTGGCTGTGCAAAAAGGCACACCTAACGCCCTTGGGGACTAGGGTTCGATACCCCTGCCAGGCACTAAGTCATAAATTCGAATTTGTGGCATGTAAGCCGGAAAGTTAAGGTATGGTGTTCATAAAAATAGTATGGACACGTTCCGTATGTTGGCTGTGCGAAAAGTCACACCAACGCACTTGGGGACGAGGGTTCGATTCCCCTGCCAGGCCCTAAGTCATAAATTCGAATTTGCGGCGTGTAACCCGGAAAGGTAAGGTATTGGGTTAGTAAAAATAGTATGGAGACGTTCCTTACATTGGCTGTGCAAAAAGGCACACCTAACGCCCTTGGGGACTAGGGTTCGATACCCCTGCCAAGTACTAAGTCATAAATTCGAATTTGTGGCGAGTAAGCCGGAAAGTTAAGGTATGGTGTTCATAAAAATAGTATGGAGACGTTCCTTACATTGGCTGTGCAAAAAGGCACACCTAACGCCCTTGGGGACTAGGGTTCGATACCCCTGCCAGGCACTAAGTCATAAATTCGAATTTGTGGCGGGTAACACGGAAAGTTAAGGTATTGGGTTAGTAAAAAATAGTATGGAGACGTTCCTTACATTGGCTGTGCAAAAAGGCACACCTAACGCCCTTGGGGACTAGGGTTCGATACCCCTGCCAGGTACTAAGTCATAAATTCGAATTTGTGGCGAGTAAGCCGGAAAGTTAAGGTATGGTGTTCATAAAAATAGTATGGAGACGTTCCTTACATTACCTGTGCAAAAATGCACACTTAACGCCCTTGGGGACTAGGGTTCGATACCCCTGCCAGGTACTAAGTCATAAATTCGAATTTGTGGCGAGTAAGCCGGAAAGTTAAGGTATGGTGTTCATAAAAATAGTATGGACACGTTCCGTATGTTGGCTGTGCGAAAAGTCACACCAACGCACTTGGGGACGAGGGTTCGATTCCCCTGCCAGGCCTTAAGTCATAAATTCGAATTTGCGGCGTGTAACCCGGAAAGTTAAGGTATTGGGTTAGTAAAAATAGTATGGAGACGTTCCTTACATTGGCTGTGCAAAAAGGCACACCTAACGCCCTTGGGGACTAGGGTTCGATACCCCTGCCAGGTACTAAGTCATAAATTCGAATTTGTGGCGAGTAAGCCGGAAAGTTAAGGTATGGTGTTCATAAAAATAGTATGGAGACGTTCCTTACATTGGCTGTGCAAAAAGGCACACCTAACGCCCTTGGGGACTAGGGTTCGATACCCCTGCCAGGCACTAAGTCATAAATTCGAATTTGTGGCATGTAAGCCGGAAAGTTAAGGTATGGTGTTCATAAAAATAGTATGGACACGTTCCGTATGTTGGCTGTGCGAAAAGTCACACCAACGCACTTGGGGACGAGGGTTCGATTCCCCTGCCAGGCCCTAAGTCATAAATTCGAATTTGCGGCGTGTAACCCGGAAAGGTACGGTATTGGGTTAGTAAAAATAGTATGGAGACGTTCCTTACATTGGCTGTGCAAAAAGGCACACCTAACGCCCTTGGGGACTAGGGTTCGATACCCCTGCCAAGTACTAAGTCATAAATTCGAATTTGTGGCGAGTAAGCCGGAAAGTTAAGGTATGGTGTTCATAAAAATAGTATGGAGACGTTCCTTACATTGGCTGTGCAAAAAGGCACACCTAACGCCCTTGGGGACTAGGGTTCGATACCCCTGCCAGGCACTAAGTCATAAATTCGAATTTGTGGCGGGTAACACGGAAAGTTAAGGTATTGGGTTAGTAAAAATAGTATGGAGACGTTCCTTACATTGGCTGTGCAAAAAGGCACACCTAACGCCCTTGGGGACTAGGGTTCGATACCCCTGCCAGGTACTAAGTCATAAATTCGAATTTGTGGCGAGTAAGCCGGAAAGTTAAGGTGTGGTGTTCATAAAAATAGTATGGAGACGTTCCTTACATTGGCTGCGCAAAAAGGCACACCTAACACCCTTGGGGACGAAGGTTCGATTCCCCTGCCAGGCACTAAGTCATAAATTCGAATTTGCGGCGTGTAACCCGGAAAGTTAAGGTATTGGGTTAGTAAAAATAGTATGGAGACGTTCCTTACATTGGCTGTGCAAAAAGGCACACCTAACGCCCTTTTGGACTAGGGTTCGATTCCCCTCCAGGCACTAAGTCATAAATTCGATTTTGCGGCGTGTAACACAGAATGTTACGGTATGGTGTTCATAAAAATAGTATGGAGACGTTTCTCTCATTGGCTGTGCAAAAAGGCACACCTAACGCCCTTGGGGTCGAGGGTTCGATTCCCAAGCCAGGCACTAAGTCATAAATTCGAATTTGCAGCGTGTAACCCGGAAAGTTAAGGTATTGGGTTAATAAAAATAGTATGGAGACGTTCCTTATTTTGGCTGTGCGAAAAGTCACGCCTAGCGCCCTTGGGGACGAGGGTTCGATTCCCTCACAGATACTGAGTCATAAATTCGAATTTGCGGTGTGTAACACAGAATGTTACCGTATGGTGTTCATAAAAATAGTATGGAGACGTTCCTTACATTGGCTGTGCAAAAAGGCACACCTAACGCCCTTTTGGACTAGGGTTCGATTCCCCGCCTGGCACTAAGTCATAAATTCGATTTTGCGGCGTGTAACACAGAATGTTACGGTATGGTGTTCATAAAAATAGTATGGAGACGTTTCTCTCATTGGCTGTGCAAAAAGGCACACCTAACGCCCTTGGGGACGAGGGTTCGATTCCCATGCCAGGCACTAAGTCATAAATTCGAATTTGCGGCGTGTAACCCGGAAAGTTAAGGTATTGGGTTAATAAAAATAGTATGGAGACGTTCCTTATTTTGGCTGTGCGAAAAGTCACGCCTAGCGCCCTTGGGGACGAGGGTTCGATTCCCTCACAGATACTGAGTCATAAATTCGAATTTGCGGTGTGTAACACAGAATGTTACCGTATGGTGTTCATAAAAATAGTATGGAGACGTTCCTTACATTGGCTGTGCAAAAAGGCACACCTAACGCCCTTTAGGACAAGGGTTCGATTCCCCGCCAGGCACTAAGTCATAAATTCGATTTTGCGGCGTGTAACACAGAATGTTACGGTATGGTGTTCATAAAAATAGTATGGAGACGTTTCTCTCGTTGGCTGGGCAAAAAGGCACACCTAACGCCCTTGGGGACTAGGGTTCGATTCCCCGCCAGGCACTAACTCATAAATTCGATTTTGCGGCGTGTAAGCCGGAAAGTTAAAGTATTCTGTTAATAAAATTGGTATGGAGACGTTCATTACGTTGGTTGTGCTAAAGTCACACCTAACGCCCTTGTGGACGGGGGTTCTATTCCCTCCTAGGTACTGAGTCATAAATTTAATTTGTCGCGCGGTGGTCTAGTACTGCCGAACTATTAATACGGGTGCAAAACTAATAGTATATTCGTGATCATCACCTTCGAGTTACCCATAATTCAAGTAAGGAAGTCTCATTTCGGGAGAGATTGTCCGTACCACCTAAACTCCGTAAGTTACTAAGACCCGGGCATAAATTCGAATTTGCGGCGTGTCACCCAGAAAATTACGGTATGGTGTTCATAAAAATACTATGGAGACGTTCCTTACATTGGCTGTGCAAAAAGGCACACGTAACGCCCTTGGGGACGAGGGTTCGATTCCCCTGCCTGGCACTAAGTCATAAATTCGATTTTGCGGCGTGTAAGCCGGAAAGTTAAGGTATTGTGTTAATGAAAATAGTGTGGAGACGTTCATTACGTTGGCTGTGCGGAAAGTAACACCTAACGCCCTGGGGACGAGGGTTCGATTGCCTCCCAGGTACTAAGTCATAAATTCGAATTTGTGCAACGGTGCTCTAGTACAGCCGAACAATTACGACGGGTGCAAAACTAATAGTATATTCGTGATTAGCACCTTCGAGTTACCCACAATTCATGTAAAGAAGTCTCATTTCGAGAAAAAATGTCCGTACCACCTAAACTCCATAAGTTACTAAGCCCAAGGTCATAAATTCGAATTTGCGGCGTATAACGCAGAAAATTATGGTATGATGTTAATAAAAATAGTATGGAGGCGTTCTTTACGTTGGCTGTGCGAATAGTCACACCTAACGCCCTGAGGACGAGGGTTCGGTTCCCTCCCAAGTACTAAGTCATAAATTCGAATTTGCGGTGTGTAACCCAGAATGTTAAGGTATTGGGTTAATAAAAATAGTATGGAGATTTCCTTACGTTGGCTCTGCGAAAAGTCACACCTAACGTCTTTGGGGACGAGGGTTCGATTCCCTCCCAGGTACTAAGTCATAAATTCGTATTTGCCGCGCGCTGATCTAGTACAGCCGAACAATTAATACGGGTGCCAAACTAACAGTATATTCGTGATCAGCAACATCGATTTTCCCATAATTCATGTAAAGAAGTCACATTTCGAGAAAAAATGTCCGTACCACCTAAACTCCATTAGTTACTAAGTCACAGGTCATAAATTCGAATTTGCCGCGTGTAACCCAGAAAGTAACTGTATGGTGTACATAAAAATAGTTTGGAGACGTTCCTTACATTGCATGACCGAAAAGCCACACCTAACGCCCTTGGGGACGAGGATTCGATTCCCTCCCAGATACTGAGTCATAAATTCGATTTTGCGGCGTGTAACACAGAATGTTACGGTATGGTGTTCATAAAAATAGTATGGAGACGTTCCTCACATTGGCTGGGCAAAAAGGCACACCTAACGCCCTTGGGGACTAGGGTTCGATTCCCCGCCAGGCACTAACTCATAAATTCGATTTTGCGGCGTGTAAGCCGGAAAGTTAAGGTATTGTGTTAATAAAATTAGTATGGAGACGTTCATTACGTTGGTTGTGCTAAAGTCACACCTAACGCCCTTGTGGACGGGGGTTCTATTCCCTCCTAGGTACTAAGTCATAAATTTAATTTGTCGCGCGGTGGTCTAGTACAGCCGAACTATTAATGCGGGTGCAAAACTAATAGTTTATTCGTGATCAGCACCTTCGAGTTACCCATAATTCAAGTAAGGAAGTCTCATTTCGGGAGAGAATGTCCGTACCACCTAAACTCCATAAGTTACTAAGACCCGGGCATAAATTCGAATTTGCGGCGTGTCACCCAGAAAATTACGGTATGGTGTTCATAAAAATAGTATGGAGACGTTTATTACATTGGCTGTGCAAAAAGGCACACCTAACCCCCTTGGGGACGAGGGTTCCATTCCCCCGCCAGGCTGTAAGTCATAAATTCGAATTTGCGGCTTGTCACCCGGAAAGTTAAGGTATTGGATTAGTAAAAATAGCATGGAGACGTTCTTTACGTTGGCTGTGCAAAAAGTCACACCAAACGCCCTTGGGGACGAAGGTTCGATTCCCCTGCCAGGCCCTAGGTCATAAATTCGAATTTGCGGTGTGTAAGCCGGAAAGTTAAGCTATTGGGTTAATAAGAATAGTATGGAGACGTTCCTTACGTTGGCTGTGTGAAAAGTAACACATTAACGCCCTGGGGACGAGAGTTCGATTGCCTCCCATGTACTAAGTCATAAATTCGAATTTGTCGCGCGGTGCTCTAGTACAGCCGAACTATTACTACGGGTGCAAAGCTAATAGTATATTCGTGATTAGCACCTTCGAGTTACCCATAATTCATGTAAAGAAGTCTCATTTCGAGAAAAAATGTCCGTACCACCTTAACTCCATAAGTTAATAAGCCCCAGGTCATAAATTCGAATTTGCGGCGTGTCACCCAGAAAATTACGGTATGGTGTTCATAAAAATAGTATGGAGACGTTCGTTACATTAGCTGTGCAAAAAGGCACACGTAACACCCTTGGGGACCAGTGTTCGATTCCCCCGCCAGGCACTAAGTCATAAATTCGATTTTGCGGCGTTTAAGCCGGAAAATTACGGTATGGTGTTCATAAAAATAGTATGGAGACTTTCCTTTCATTAGCTGTGCAAAAAGGCACATGTAACACCCTTGGGGGCCAGTGTTCGATTCTCCGACCAGGCACTAAGTCATAAATTCGATTTTGTGGCGTGTAAGCCGGATAATTACGGTATGGTGTTCATAAAAATAGTATGGAGGCGTTCCTTACATTGGCTGTGCAAAAAGGCACACCTAACGCTCTTGGGGACGAGGGTTCGATTCCCCCGCCTGGCACTAAGTCATAAATTCGATTTTGCGGCGTGTAAGCCAGAAAGTTAATGTATTGTGTTAATAAAAATAGTATGGAGACGTTCCTTACGTTGGCTGTGCGAGGGTTCAATTCCCCTGCCAGGCCCTAAGTCATAAATTTGAATTTGCGTCGCAACGTCCTTGGGGACGTGGGTTCGATTCCCCCGCCAGGCACTATGTCATAAATTCGATTTTGCGGCGTGTACCAAAAGTTATACCTAACGCCCTTGGGGACGAGGGTATTTTAGAAGACGTTTAATAATACATGCTTATTACATATGAACAAAAGACTGCAATTGTTGAGAGTTGAGAGAGTGCCGCGAGATTGTGTTGCTATCCCGCACCTCTGACGTTTGTCTGACGCATTTACGTGCTTCATTTGTTTGCAGTCGTCCGGTTCTCTATTACAGCCGAACTATTAATCTGGGTGCAAAAGTAATAGCATATTCGTGATCAGCACCCTCCTTTTACCCATAATTGATATAAAAATATCACATTTCGAGAAAAAATATCCGTACCACCTAAACTCCATAAGTGCCATTTCTTTTGCGCTAGTAGCCTAATCGTCACAATGTATTTAAATTTTTCCAATATTCGTCACTGTTTGCACCAATTGTCGTCACATTTTTCGTTGTCCTTATCTGCTGTTTATAATGCATTTCTGTCAATATTGTTGCGTAAGGCACCAATTTATTGACATGGAGGCTAACATTTATGAATAATGCAGTACCAGTAAATATTTAAAAAAAGGGAAAATCGGCATCTGCAATCGGGAATGGCGGATAGACATACGGGTATGAAAAAAATCCTAATTCTGCTCTAAACACATTTATTATAAGTTATTTTTGTATTTCTTCAAGTGCATGAGAAATACAACAACAATAATAATAATTGAAATTCGAACAATATAACAATAGGCTTCCCCGACCGGTGTTCAAGAGCGAATGGTCATTTTCCGGGCTATTATGCCGTGATTTTTTTTTGCCGGGAATGGGAGGCGTAGTCACATAAAAAGTGAGACCAGACCATGGCATAACATAACGTCTGCGTTGAACAATCGCCAAGGGTCTGAGAAGATCGACTGTAAATCGTTTTCCACCAAATAACTGTAGGTTTTAATTTGATGTTCTGTAATTGCAGCACGGTTTACTGTCAAATTTTGAAAATTTCTTAAAGACAGGCTTGGATTTCTTTTTAGGAAAGATTCACACCATTTCCTCCCTGGCCGCCCATCTTTGAAAGGAGAGTCCCTTTTCAATTCTTTTGTCAGGCACTGGACGCTGTTTTGCAAATCGTCCTTTGTTACCGGGAACCCTGCTTTTCCTAGTGAGATTACCCATTCAACTAACACCCTTTGTTAAAAAGGAACTTGGCCCCATCTTCCTCTCTCTAGTTTTTCCTTTAATTTTGTCCGAGAGGACGTTTCTAGGAACACCATTCCTCTCCGCGGCCGTTGTAATACTCATGCCGTCCTCCTCAACGACCTTAATAGCAGGTTCCATTTGCTGAATATCGTAGGCTAATTGAGAAATGTGCGTTTTGACATATTGCTTGAAAGCAAAGATTTAGTCTTAGAATATATTTTTCATCTCAATTTAAAACTAATCCTCTTTAGCACACCTAAAATCCCTAGGCCTAGACCTACTGATACCGTAATAATAATGTAATTTGTTTTACCAGCCTTTTAACTACTGCGGCTTTTAGAGACGCCGGGGTGCCAGAATTTTCGGGGGGATCTTCAACGTGCCAGTAAATCTACTGACACGGGTCCCTCGCATTTGCGCACCCTCAAATTCCAGATGACTGGGCCAGGATTCGATCCTGCAACAGCAAGCGAGAATGTTACCGCTGAGCCACGCAGCCAGCCTAGACCTACGGCCATCAAAAAGACAGATCTATTTAATAACAGCACACTGTAAATGTTTATTGGTTCTGAAACGTAAACGCAAACTTTAACATTATCGTGCACTAGTGTGCATCACGCATGTGCTCTAAAGATCGTCAGCTATGGCGACTATTGGACACGATCAAACGACTATTTAATTAATGCAGGGTGCTTCAGAACTACATTATAAGTATATTGCCGCTGTTAGTTAGGTCTTACAAGGAAATGACAATGTGCCAGTTTTCGTCACAAATGACGAGCACTGGTAAAGTGCGTTTTTTTTTTTAAAATCCAGTGTTCGACACCAGCATTTCTAACGAAATTAGGAACGTGAGCACGAAATAGCAAATCGCATAAGTTACAGAAACAATTACCAACTACATCACACACTTGTAACATTTTAAAATGTCGGAACATACATGTATGCACATAATTAACTCGCGTGCCCGCTTAGCGCATGCGAGAAGCAATACGCCGCGTCAAGACAGCTCAACTCACAGGAGATGTTTGACGCTGGGAATCACCTATTGCATCGCACGCATGATTTCGCAAAGTTGCTCCTTATCGTCAACGAAGGTATGACGAATCTCGTAAGACTTTGTGCGTTGAGAAAGACCCATTGACAGGCTTATTATTTGTACTTAAATAAACGAGTGACGACTATTGGCTCAGTGGCGAAAACCGGTACAGATACCTTAATAAACTTACCAAAAATCACGTCGCCATGTTTGATTAGGTAATGCTGCCAACTTCACTTCCCCGGCGACTCTCTGCACAAAATTATTGGTGAAAATTACTGATTGTACTACTAGGCAAAATCATTGGCCTGGATAAAGATTATTGACGGGCTGCACTACCTAACCATTATTGGTCTAGGCGAAAACCACTGGTCTGGATAAAAATATTGTGTGGAAACAATAATGTTGGCACTCTGAAAAAATGCAATAACACCCTCTAGCGATAAAATATTAAACTCCTATGTCTTACTAACATTAGCCATTTCTATAGAAAATTTTGCAGATTTTCATGGCAGTTTTCATTAATTATGAATGTAAGTGGAATATGGATCATACACTTACAGCAGACATGAATGTGACTTTTACATACCTTGTGTCCTTGTTTCGTCTTGTGAAATAATAATTATTATATTATACTGAACCTCATATATGTGCTCAAGTTCGTAAATATGTGTTTTTATTTCTCACTATTTTAAAAACGGGAGCCATGTTTCGACAGTGCTTTCATCTCGTTCAACTGTCAACAAAATGAACTCTAGCTGCACGTACCGAGGTGCACACATTGTTGCCAACATGTGGCTCAGCGGTCTAGCTGTATGCCTCTCACCAAGGCGGTCCGGGTTCGATTCCCGGTCAATGCATGTGAGATTTTCGAAGTGAAATGCCAAGTCCTGTGGTTCGGATTCCACGTAAAAAGGAGGTCCCGTGGCTCATAATCACAAGATTCACGGTCACGTAAAACTACAATCTTCCTTCCTTCCCTTCCTTTGTTGATCAAAAAAAAATCATCGGGACGTGTTAGGCTGTAACCATTGTCAAAACTCATTGATCTGGACGCGTTAAGCTGTAACCATTGTCCATTGGAATGGATAAAACGAAGGTTAGAAGGTCGGGGGTAGGTGCGGCCTTCCGCCGCGCGCAGCTAGCGGGGCTGCGTACCGTAAGAGCAAGTGTTGTCCATGATGTCATGGATGCTGCCTTTTTGTTTACATATACTATACTACTCCAAAATTATGTACAGAGTTGATGTAAGCTAACCTAAACTTCACTTCTCTCTTACCGGCCTGGAGCTTCTTAGCTGTGAGTGAACTCGTCAAGTATGAAGTGCAAGTGAAAGATCGATATAGTGTGATAATGAGGTAACACACAACACACCAAGGACAAATAAAAAGAAGCTATTTTAAGTATATTGTCGGTGAAGGAGTCAAATTTTATGTCATATTTGTTAGTTATGTGGAAGTGTTCTGTTACTGCCTCTTTTCTACGGAACACTTTCGTGTAGCGAACTGATGTGTCGTACAAAGTTTGACTTCTTCACCCACAATTCCTATGTGTCTAGGGAAACTTTTTAGTGTGGTTGATGGCATCAAAGAGGACAAATCACTGATGTTTGTTTGATGAAGTGAGTTATGGATGTTTTATAAATTACTTCAATTTTGCAATTTTAATTAAAAGGTTGTCTCTGCTTTACTGCTGCCATGGTGAGCAAAATCATTGGTCACTACTATGTTAGATTACTGTCCGAATGAAAATTACTGCTTGTACTACTATAAGCCCCAGCTTAGGTTTCCGTTTGTATGTAAAGACTTACTAACACACAGAATTTAACATGTATCCATCACTTAAATCTTTAGCATCACCCACAGCATCATTTTGTACAGCAATCCCGACCTATACTATCCTCCCCATGCTCTCTCTCTTAAGTTAACAGGGGGCTGGTTTGCAGCAACTCGCCAATCTTCTCTATTCTCCGCCATCCTCTTCAATTCACGATATGATTTTGTGTTCGTGTCTGTCATTAACTGTGTGATGTATGCAAGTGGTGGTCTTCCTCTAGTGTTTTTCCCTTCTAACATCCCTTCGATGACTCTTGCTGGCAGGCTATTATGTCTGAGAATATGTCCCAACATATTTGCTCTTCTTGTTTTGAGGCTCTTCATAAAGCTTCTACTTTCTCCTGCTCTTCTGAATACCTCTTCATTTGTCATATGTTGTATCCAACTGATCTTAAGCATTCTTCTCCAGCACCAAGCCTCAAAAGCCATCAACTTCCTCTCTTCTGACTTCCCTATTGTCCAGGTCTCACTACCATACAAAGCCACACTCCACACGTATGTCTTCAACAGTCTTTTTCTTATTTTTAGGTCTATACTTCTGGATGTGAAGAGATTCTTCTTTCTATAAAAGGCGTTCTTTGCCTGAATAATTCTACTCCAAATTTCTCGTTTGCTGGTTCCATCATACGTTATCAAGCTTCCCAGATACTTATATTCCTTCACAAGTTGTATTCTATCATTCTCGATATTTGCAAAAAGAAACATTATCTTAAGTGCGACAGTTTCTCCTAAAAATTGAATTTTCGCTATGGGCGGTTCGAGCAAGAAAAAGCAGCAAGGCGCGGAGCAGCCCAGCAGTGCCAACTCAATTGAGGAGACCGTAAGGAAGGTACTTATGGAATCACTTCAGTCTAAGGAATTCATAAACCTAATTGCCAGCAATATTGTGGACAAAATCACGGAGTGTGTGATAAAATAGCTGGAGCAGTCCGTGAAGTTCAATAATGAACTATGCCACGATCTAGAGAGGAAATTAGAATTAAGAAAGCGTGAACTTGACGAACTGAACCAGACTATGAATGACAGACTGGACGAAATAGAACAGTATGGACGTAGGCTCAATGTCAGACTATTTGGCATTAATGAGAATGATGCAGAGGACACGGACGAACTTGTGCTCCAAGTTGCAAGGAACATTAATGCAGACGTCAACAAGAATGACATTGATAGGAGCCACCGAGTGGGAATGAAGTCAACAAACATGCCGCGACCAATTATAGTGAGGTTTACCTCATATAGAGCTAGGAGCGAGTTCTTCAAGAAGAAAAGGCATCTCAAGGGAACGAGAACAACTATAAGGGAAGACCTCACCGCAAATCGACTTGCTGTTCTGAAGACTGCTGTGTCTCGATTTCAATTGAAGAACGTTTGGAGTCAAGATGGTGTCATTTTTGTAAGAAACACCGACGGAAGAAAGGTCCGAGTGACGAAAATGAAGAAGTTACCAGCCCAGTAGGAAACCAGATGAGTAATTGACACTTTTTAATTCCTGGAGTCCATCTCATTATAATAAAAACATTACATTTTTAATTTCCTTTTCAATTTAATTTTTAATTTAATTAAACTCACTAATTTAATACGCATTATATTTTATTAATTTCACTTCCTTCATAAATTTATTGCATGATTCATTCGAATCCTTCGAGTTAGTTTAGAGTATAGGTTAACATCAGCTGCTAAAGACTTTAAGACGTATAAGTTGGTACGCACTTCAGCTTCCTTTGTCATTTGGAAACACCAGCTCACGCGAAGGTCACTAGCCTCTCCCCTCCCACTTACTGCTCCCCTGTTACTGCCCCAAAGCGATCACCCCTACCTACTACCTCGCCCTTTCACTTCTGAGGAAACATCCAATACAGTAATTAGTATACCTTACTAACAGATCTCAACAGCTGACTAATTGTAAATATCCTCTTCCTGTCAAATATTTCTGTGTATGACTTTATTTAATGATGACTTTGTAAGATATCAAATTCATACAGAAGTAGGTAGAGGTATTGATCAATGTGTGTCTCAAATACTTAAATTTAAGAAGGTAAATAACTTAAGCATATTTCACACAAATATTAGAAGTCTATCTAAAAATAAAATAAATTTAGATGCTGAGTTAGAAGCATATAACCATATATTTGATGTCGTTATACTCGCAGAAACTTGGAAATTAGGTAACTTTAATATATGCAAGCATTCCAACTATAAAACATACTATAACGAAGGATGCTTTAATAAATGTGTTGGAGTTGTTTTTATGGTGAAGAATTCTATTGACCATGAGGTAGAAACTGTGACTTACAATGATTTCAAACTCCTTAGGCTCAAAATAAATTATGGGAACAATAGAATTGCATTGACAGGCATATACCGTTCGTCAAAATACAATAAACAACTATTTATTAATAATCTCCATGATTATGTCCAGCAAAAATGTACACTAGAAACCGAGGTGATTCTAGGCGACACTAACATAGATCTATTTGATGAGTACGACTCTAATGAATATTTAAACTTACTGCATGAGCATAATTTTAGATCGTTGATATATGGCACCACTAGAGAAACTTCAACGAGCAAAACCTGTATTGATCATGCACTTATTCGTAGCGGTATTTCTAATGATAACATCTTACCCATTATATCACAGAGCAGAATTACAGATCACTATCCTATATTAGTTAGTATAAATCTTGAAAATGGCCGTGACTTAGAAGCAGCTCAGTGTAACATACGTGAACATAGATTTAAGTTAGATAGTGAGATACTTAAAAATAAATTGAGCAATATTAATTGGGACACAGTATTAGAGAACAACCACTTGGATTCTAAAGTAGATAAATTTATACAAACTATCCAAAATTGCATAAAAAATTCTTCAATACAATTAAATTCAAAGCAACGAAAGAGAAAGGAGTGGATCACGCACGCGCTAATTAAGTCCATTCACACCAGAGATAGGTTGTATCAGGAATATATAGCACATAAAGAGAACAATGCCACGAAGGAGAAATATAAGCGGTATAGAAATAAATTAAACTAATTGCTTAATAAAGCTAAAACTGACCACTATAAACAATTAATAAATTCCAATTCTAATAATCCAAGAAAAGTGTGGGGCATTGTCAATGAAATAACACAAAGAATAAGTCATAAAGAAAAAATAACAAAAATAAGATCTCAAAATCATGTTTACGATGATGATTTCACTATAGCTAATACATTCAATGATTATTTTATTAACAAAACTACTGACATGTCTAAAAATATTAAGAACAATCCAGATTTTTCCTTGAAAATCAACAGAAACACATATTCCTGTTTTTTATTCCGATTACCGAAGCGGATTTACATAAGTACCTACACGAAATAAGCGACACTAAAGCAATGGGAATAGATAACATCTCAGCTCAAATTATTAAGCAGAATTTTAATTCTTTTAAGAGTCCTTTACTAACAATAATAAACGAGTCACTTTCAGTTGGATACTTCCCAAAGCAATTAAAAATTACAATTGTAAAACCGCTACATAAAGCAGGCAATCCTTCAGAACTAAAGAACTATCGACCGATATCGTTAACAACAGTCATATCAAAATTATTTGAAAAATGTATTAAAAAATCATATTTATCAGTTTTTGAAGAAACACAATCTACTATCAACTAGACAATTTGGCTTTATAAAAAATGTCAGCACCACTGATGCTATTGGGGAATTAACTAGGCGAATTTATGAAAATATGAACAGTATGAAACCGACCTTGGGCATATTTCTCGACTTAGAAAAGGCTTTTGACACCATACCTCACCATATTCTCCTTCAGAAGATGGAAAGATATGGCATCAGAGGCATAGCACTGAAATTGATAGAAAGCTATTTGACTGAAAGGATTCAATACGTTAGAATAAATGGAACTACAAGTCTACCTTTAAGAGTGAAAAGAGGAATACCACAAGGCACAGTGCTGGGTCCATTATTATTTTTGATTTTTATCAACGATATTGAATCATCTATACATGGAATTGAAAATGTTAATGTCATATCATACGCAGATGATACGGTAGTTTGTGTTGAAGGTAGAACATGGGGAAATGTAAAACAAATTGCAACTGCGGCATTGAAATTGTTAAAGGTATGGTTAGATGGTAACGAACTATTTTTAAATATAAATAAATCAAAGTTCGTAAGATTCAGTTTAAAAGCAGTTGAAGATAATTTTAATGAACTAAAAATACACACTTTGAACTGTAATCAGAACTGTGACTGTCCTAAAATAGCTCAAGTGGATACAGTTAAATATCTGGGATTATTTATAGATAGTGACATGAAATGGAAAAGCCAATGCAAACACCTTACAAGTAAAATAAGAAGAACAATCTATATATTTCACAATTTAAAACATATTGTCAATTACAAATTAATAAGAGACATCTACCATGCTCTAGTCCAGTCAGTTCTTACATATGGTATTCTTGCCTGGGGAGGCGCCTATGAAAATGTACTAAAAAGTGTTCAGATAGTGCAGAATCTCATATTACGAATAATGTTGAAGAAAGATAGATTATATCCGACTATGAGACTGTATGCTGAGACAAGTGTCTTCAACATTAAACAATTGTATGCTTTTGAAATATATAAATACATTTTTAAAGATAGAATTCAAGTTGTTAGCCACAGGTATGAAACCAGAAGTATTACAGAGAATCACTCTATTTTATATCAACCTAAGTTAGGTATAGCCAAACGTAACTTTCTGTATTTCTCACCAAAATTATATAACATTCTCCCAATTAAATTAAAAGAATTTAAAGGAAATCATGCAAACCTGAAGATGCAAATAAAACATTTTCTCAGAGAAAACAAAATTAAAATTGAAAATATAATTAGTTGAGCCTACAAGTTTATAAAACACAAATTCAATTTTCCTTCTTATTCATTATTTTTTTGTGTATACATCATTTACATAGAACGTGTTATTCGGCTAAGCCATCATACAATTTTTAGAAATAGTAATCAACGATATGCATGCCACACACAAGGTTGCACCTTTTAGTGGCATATGTGATATCTCTTCCTGCTCTGTATGAATTTGATATCCTATTTCGACCTGTCTTTATCATATTGTAACAATATAATTTAATAATTGTAAATTTACAGGTTAAACTATGAGTAGGAAGTGTAAGGAAATTCATAAAATTTGTACAGATATTATGAATTTTGTAAAATGTGTGTATTTGTAACGATTTAATACATAATAATAATAATAATAATTGCTGGTGCTCTTCTATGATCTTCCTGGTTCCGACTGCATACGAGTATTTTTGTTTTATTTTTATTCATCTTCATGTTAAATTCGTTTTTAAGGATGTTATTCATTACATGAAGTATCTGTTGAAGATCATCTTCATTATCTGTTGTTAAAGCAATGTCATCTGCGAATCGGAGCATGTCAATCTTTTCCCCATGTATATTTACTCCAACTTGAATCTCTTCTCTTATCCTCCCCATGAGTCGCAGATTAAAAGTGATCTCCCGAAGCTGCATGTAATGGGGCGCATTGAATCATACCTAGCTAAGAATTTTCTGTTCTTTTACCATAGAGTTTAAAAGTATTTGTATCTTTCTTGTTGTTTCATTTTAGGAGCTTGGACATCATGGTCATTTAGCCTCATGTGTTTGTAGAATATGCCCCTAACCTGTGTTATTGTGGTGTCTAGTATGTATATTTGCAATTCACGTGAGGATTAGGAAGGAAGATAGTAAATTCCAAGGTTTCATTGCTGTACTTAAAATTCTAAATTCACAAAAAAAAACTTCGAACCCTTATGGCACCTTGCCACAATTTGGTGTAAATGTTGTCTCATTTCATTTAGCAACGTTTTAATGAGAATCATTTCATTTAGGTACTTTATTTCTTGTTGTGTTATTTACATCTTTCTTTCATTGTCTAAAAGAGACATTAGGAAAGGGTGTTGTGCGATCAGAGTATTCCCATCCTAAAACCAAAGCTGTTGCCGTTTCTCAGCTAGCACCATAGGTCACCAGATGCTTGGGTTATGTTCTGAATAAGAACCATCGCATACGGGTGCTAAGCCCTGAAGTTTCCCACTATTCTTTTGTTTTTTGTGAGTGGCTTTCGAATATCTTGAATGAAAGGAATCATTTCACACCAAATATCTTCTGGAAATGTATTTTAATACATATTCGGCCATGTGAGCTCAATTGGCAGCCAAAAAACAATATTTTGCAAGGTGACCACCTCCTATTCACTGATATAACACCAGAAATTCAATATCACAAGTAGCATATTGTTGCTGCCAGCACACAAACAAAACCAGGCTTAACATCCTAAAGCTACTAGGATTTGATTTGGGCATGTTTGCACAGATAACGCAGCTATTCTGAATAACGACAAATTAAGGCAAAGAAAGAGGGGGCAATAAAAGTAGTGTATGAGAACAGGAAGGAGAGGAAGAGCATAGTAATAGAGGCTTCTAGACAGTGTAACACTAAAGAAACTAACAATAGAGGAGCTGACTGCAATTGGTAGTGCTGAAATACGAATCATGTTTTGAAATGGAATGAATGAAAATCAAACTGGAACATTTATTGAAAGCTGCATTTTTATTATTAACTCGTGCAAGAATTGTAACATTGTTATTGCCTTCAGCTCCTGAATTACATTTTCTTGTTTCTCTTAGTTTTGTAATTTTCATAGCATAGGTATATTTTTCTCCAGAACTATTTACAGGGTTGAAATGAAAATACACATCCACATTCTGAACCACATAATATACAATGGACTAGAAGCATCAAAAATTAATAATAATTTTAGAAGCCTTTCCAAACTCAATTAATGAAACATTTAAGAAACTATTCCACCAAACCAGGTTCCTTATGCTCTAAAATATGTGTGTGTTAAATTTTAAGGTGATATCTGCATGGGTGTTAAAAAAGACAAGTACCCCAATGGACTGATACAAAATATTAAAGTAAATTATTAAAATGGTTCAAATATCAACTGTACAAGCTATTATACACTTTCCTTGACTCATGAATACATGTACATGTTTATATTGGTCTGTGTTAAATATTACAAATGTTATGCAGGTATTGTCTCCTCATAAGTTAGGAACCATCCCAGCATTTTCATGGAGTATAAGTGGGGAAACCTTGGAAAACCATTTCCAGGATGGCTGAAGTGGAATGTTAGCCACTGCACCACAAGGTCGACATTTTTTTAAATATATATATATATATATTCTGCTATTGGAACAGATATGCTTTTGGCTGCGGTTTATCTGGGATTACCGTGGACAATTAGGTTAAGAAATTTCCAACACCTAGTTACTAAGGCAACAAGTGCTCCTAGTTCCCACTCATTGAAGTATGTGCAATCGCCATTATACTTGTAAGATGAATAGAAACATATCCATGATTCTATAACTAAGTTTTCGTTCTGCAACACCATAACTGTTATTGTTTTTAGACTATTGTTTCATGTTGCCACACCAATGCTTAACTTCATTCCCTGATTCTCATCCTGTTCTTGTTTGCTTTCTGTTTCAGATGAGGATGGGATGTGATATTTCCCTTAATCCTACTTATTAATGAATCAAATTCACTCTGTTCTTCAGATTCATGAGCACGTCTCATGACCATGATACAAATTGCAACATAATAATGTTCTCCAACATGCTGAAATTTGGCTTTCCCTGTTGAGTTATTATTTTAAAAGTTAATTCGCTCTTGTTGACTCGAAAACATTTCACTTCCACTCAAGGCCCCATACTGGGTTGAAAATTCATTTTTAAAGAGTTTATCAACTACTGAAAGAGGGAACATAAAAACAGTCACACGCTGTCTCCAAGTACCTATCGCCATTTTCCAGTAGTAGATCTGTCTTCAAGCAGTGCAAAGCTGAGGAAGAGTTATGTCCTTGTGAGAAGAGAGATGTCTGTCTCGTAAGGGATGAACACACTGCCTCCAGCTACAAAGAAAAGGAATTCTGTTTTATTTTTTGTGTTATGTTTCTGTAATTTACATAAAAGAAAGGAAGCTATGCTTCTGTAATAAAAGGTTTCAATTAAAATTATTTTTAACATTCATTCTTGTCTTTTTCATCAGTAAAATAGCATTATCCTTCCATTTCTTCATGGCTGGCTGCTTAGGGCAGTGGTAAGGGTTCTTGCCTGCTGTGCCCAGGGTTGTGGGATCGAATCCCTGAGAGTATATTTACTAACATGTTGAGGGCAAAACATTTCTGGCCTCTCTAAAGCTACAGTAGTTACAAGGGATATAAATCCCATTCCAATATTGTCATTATTATTATTATTAATAGCAATAGTTTTATCAGATTTAGCAGAATGTACATGCTTTGAGTCGGTACTTTGGTTTTGGGAGTGATTATTGTATTGAGGGACAGAACATCAAATGTTTTTCAGTCTGTCGCCCCCCCGTAGCTCTTCAGTTTTTATCATATTTTGTACGTTGCTGAAGAAGGGCTCAAACTCGAGCCCAAAACAATTGTACACGTTTAAATTACATGTAGTACGTGTTAATTAGGTGGAAGAAATTACGTATGTACTGTGATTTAAGAAAGCGGGGGTTGTCAATAGCAATTGCACCTGAGGGCTAGCTTACATTGGATAAGGGTCCATGTGAGATTTGGAAGCTCTTGCAATATTGATACTGTACACATAAGAACTTTTATTTTTCAGTTTATATACCTCTATAGCAGGCCAACGCGAGCACTTAGTGCTTGCGCGCACTGAGCGGTACTGGTGCTTTTCCCCTCCCTCCCCTCTTTCTCCACAGTCAGACTTGTATAATGGGATTGATGGGCAATGTATCAATGACCTCGCTTTCATGGACAACATTACGGGGCATTTAAATTATTTAAATATCACGTTGTAAGGCAAAAATGAATTAATCAATACCATGTGTGACCGTATTGAAAGTTTCAAATTGCAGCTTGTGCTCTTTTAAAGTCAACTTCAAGAAGAAAATTGGGACAATTTTCCCTCTCTAAACTCCTTGAATATAAGTACTCATGAACAAATCAGTGAGTAAGCGGAAGTGTTGCACTCATTGCATAAAGAATTTGAAGAAATAAAACAAGAAAAACCAACACTCAAAGTTTTTAAGACACCTTTTCCGGTTTGCCCAGAGGATGCCCCATCAAGTCTCCAAGTGGAGGATAAAACTATGGTGCGATTCAATTTTGACAGACCGCTATTACAATGGCGATTTGATTTCATTTTATAAAGTCGTTGAGGAACAAGAATTCCAGAGGATTCATGTCCTTACCCTGAAATTTGTTGCTATGTTTGGAACAACATTTGTTTGTGAACAAATGGTTTCAATTATGAATATTAACAAAACAAAAACAAGGTGAAGTTTGTCTGATGCTTCCTTGGAAGCTATAGTTAGGATTGCAACTGCCAAAAAGATTGTTCCAAATATTGGAAAATTATTGGCTTAAAAGCGATGCCAAAGATAAACAAAGAATGTTGAAAATTAGTGCAAAATCTAGAGCGCAATAAAACTATTATTTCTGTCTGTACACAAAATTGGCATTATTATACATTTTCATGCCGCCTGACGCACGCTAATTTGCCCAGTCCCATTCTCCAAATAGCAACACGACTCTCGCCTCGCTAAGCGCTGTCACTACACGTCCCTCTCCTGCAGCAGAGCACCGGTGCTTTTGCTGGTGCCGGCCAGTGCTCGCTAAGCACCTGAGTTGGCGTGGCCTGCTCTATAAGCATCAGCAAGTGACATTAATGATTTTGCCATTTTGGACCTCTCTCCATTAGATGTTTGTGTTATGAGATCACCTAGAGTATAGAGAAAATGACCTTTTATACCCCACTCCTAAACCCTTTATGGAATAGTGATCTCTATATTAACCATCTGTCATAAGGACAGTTTATGCTTTCGAAGATGCTGATAGTTGAATCTTTAAGCCAAATTTCAGAGAATTTTCATGCCAAAGTTCTAGTATTTCTAAAATTCAAATATACCTACGTATCTACTTGACGTAATGTGTTGGATAAGATTTTAAAAAAATTTAAACTAAAAACATTAACAATTAAAGTTTAGAAATAAAATAGAAATATAGAAATAAAATTACAATAATAAAGGAACATAAAAAATAAAATAATGAACATAACTATGAGAAAATTCTGAAAATAATTGTAATTAATTCCAAAATTAGTTAATTCAATAAAAATTAAATCTATAAGAACATAAGTTAAAAATAAATACATAAACGTTAAAATTAGAGAAACAAAAAATAACATTCTTAATAATTATAATAAATTGAAATGTAAAAACACACATAAATAAAAAATAGTTTTGCCCTGTAAAGGGTTAAGACAATCAACTCGCTCAAGTATATCCATTTACCTTCTAAGCAGCTGCTCTCTATTCGAAGAAATTTGGAATTTAAGAAACTCGCAGGGTATTATGCAGCATTCTATGAAAATAATGCTGGTGTTTTGTCTAAGCCTGTGTGAAGACTACATCCAAAATTTCCAATCTAATATCTCCTCCGAGTGAGACATAGAGATGAGTTATGGCAAGGTTTATTGCTAGGAACATAACATTTAGCCTGGCTTTTTCTTTTTCTCAAGAATTACCAGTTCCGACAATATACTGGCTAATTTGGAAGCTTAACAGTTTTATTCATGCTTTAAAAGTGAGTTGCATCAGACTTTTTCTAGAAATAACTATCCAATATGTTGAATGAAGTGTAAGATTGCTGATGGTGCTGGTGATTATTGTTTTAAGGTGGGTCACACATCAATTCTAGAATTTTTAAAATATAGAACAAAAAAAAAAAATTGGCCTACAATAACATCAATTTTAAGAAAATTAAGGACAATGACAATCTTCAAATTAAATCAGATGTGTGACCACATGCATTGTTCAAATTATACAGCAGCTAATTCTTGGCTAGCTTTGAGCCTCCAAGATATTTGTTACTATAAACACACTCCTGAATATTGTGTGGTGCCTTCCGTTTTATGGAGGGCAGAGTTCCAAATGTGGTGTAATTGTGCTCTGCCATTTCTTTGTGGACCCTGGACAATCCACTTGGTCTACCTCCAGTAGTTCTCCTTTTACCACTTAAACCAAGCTTCCTTCTCCCAATGGACGTAGGCTGAACTCCTATTTGAATGCCATGACGCTTTTGTGGCATACATTTTGATTTGCTTCCTGCTGGTTTTAAGCCACTGTACCGTCCAAATGTATGCAATGCAGTGATGAGCCCTGTTTCGGTTGAAGCATACTCCTTGGCATTCCTTAACATTTTCTTCACTGCAGGTACATAGATGTGAGAATGGGAGGTAATACCTCCCTTAATCCTACTTATTAATGAATCAAATTCACTCTGCTCTTCAGATGTCAGCACCATTGGTTTCATTTCCTCATCTCGTTCTTTACTACAGCCAGCTACTGGTTCTAACTCAATGCATGGTGATTCTTCCACTGTCCCTGAAGGAATCATAGGCGACTGCTGTGTATTATTTCTTAGAGGCACAAACCAGTTTCCAGGAGCTTTTGAACCAGTAGCAACATAAAATAGGGCATGCTTTGTTGAAATGGATGCAACATTGAAAGCAGACAGGATCTGTGGTTCACATTTTAAAATAACCGCTGACGCATGCTTGCAAAGCTTACCAGTTTGTCCAACAAATCAGGTACACAGGCCATTACTTAGGTCAACTTCATGCTGTTGGTCTCTAGTAGTCTGGCTGCGAACAGTGTAACAGCCATGACTGTTAGGTACAGACTGAATATCACTAGTAGTCTGGCTGCGAACAGTGTAACAGCCATGACTGTTAGGTACAGACTGAATAACACTAGTAGTCTGGCTGCAAACAGTGTAACAGCCATGATTGTTAGGTACAGACTGAATATCACTAGTAGTCTGGCTGCGAACAGTGTAACAGCCATGACTGTTAGGTACAGACTGAATATCACTAGTAGTCTGGCTGCGAACAGTGTAACAGCCATGACTGCTAGGTACAGACTGAATATCACTAGTAGTCTGGCTGCGAACAGTGTAACAGCCATGACTGTTAGGTACAGACTGAATATCACTAGTAGTCTGGCTGCGAACAGTGTAACAGCCATGACTTTTTTTTTTTTTTTTTTTAGCGTATGGCTTTTAGTGCCGGGAGTGTCCGAGGACATGTTCGGCTCGCCAGTTTCGTAGCTGCTTTGAGACGGACACCCAATGGGTGAGCTACAAGTACCGTTGGGGAGGAAATTTGGAAGGGAAGGGCGAGGAGTTGGAAGGTAGCGGCTGTGGCCTATAGTGAGGGACCAACCTCGGCATTTGCCTGGAAGGAAGATGGGAAACCACAGAAGACCATCTTCAAGGTTGCCGGCGAGGAGATTCGAACCTCCTCGCCTCCCGGATGTGAGCGACTGCTATTAGTCATGCCGTAACCACCACGGCTAACTCACCCGGTACAGCCATGACTGTTAGGTACAGACTGAATATCACTAGTAGTCTGGCTGCGAACAGTGTAACAGCCATGACTGTTAGGTACAGACTGAATATCACTAGTAGGAATTTTTTCACCGATTTTCAGCGGAAGCATTGCCTTCAGCAAGGATTTGTTATATCTTCCATTGCAGAAATCAATGAGCCTTTTCTCTATGTAAGATTCATATCTGACCAGAATAAAGTCCATTAGCTGCGAGAGATTAAATGCCATTACTCGATCAAATATGCAATCCTTTAGGATGCGAAATACCACTTCAACATAATTTGTGGTGTTGTTCCCTCTCATTGGCAAATTCTTTCTGAAACAAAGAATCCAATCACCTTTAACACTCCACAAATCTGCCATGTACTTCACAAAGTTAGGGTAGTTGAGATTTGTTCCTAAAGCACAAAGGGACTCAAAATTGGTTTGTGCACAGTTTTCATCTGCACAATACATCAACTGTTTAAACTTAAAATACAGTTCTTGCCTATGGGTTTTGTCGATGCCATGCTTTGTGTTACATAACCAAATCCACACTGCTTTTAGCATGTGGAATTGGCATAACTTGGTTTCGGATTCAGGAAACAATACCCTTAGAGGTTTTCTTTCCTTTATATCATTGTCGGTGAGAAAAACTTGAGGAAAGCCTTTTCCAAAAAATGGCTTCTCTGGCAATATTTCCAGAAGGCCAGAGAGGGCTGAAGAAAACACTACTTCTTTCTCTGTGCCTGTAATAACGACACCTACGGGCATTCCTCCGGCCGCTGTGGGAGTGACGAAGAAGTATATTCTGTGTATTTGCCTGTCTAAACCTCCTGCTGCATCAACAAGCACCAGTTCAGCAGTTTGTTGTAAAGTTTCATGAGCACGTCTCATGACCAGGGTACAAATTGCAATATAATAATGTTCTTCAACATGCTGAAATTTGACTTTCCCTATTGAGTCATTATTATAAGAGTTAATTCGCTCTTGTAAGCTGGAAAACATTTCACTTCCACTCAAGGCCCCATACTGGGTTGAAAATTCCTTTTTGAAGAGTTTATCAACTACTGAAAGTGAGGGAACATAAAAGCCGTCACATGCTGTCTCGAAGTACTTATCACCATTTTCGAGTAGTGATCAACTTGCACAGCTTCAGGTAGTGCAAAGCTGAGGAAGGATGATGTCCTTGTGAGAAGAGAGAGTCAGCTTTTCTCTTGAGGAGTCAGACAAGGGGCGATATGACAAAGCTGCAGCACTTTCTATGGAATGATTATGAGGTATTCTCATGCTGACAACAGTTGGCCATATCTTCACCAAAGAATCGTCGGTTTTTCTTCTAGACTTCTCCACAAATCTGAAAACAAAAGTTATGTTGATTATAGTGGTTTGAGTTTGGGGAACTCGTGTACTAACAGACAGTACAAGTGTTCCGTATTGTTTTTGTTTATTTATACTTCAGAAAACTATGCCTGTATTAATAGGCATGCCTAGTGTTTACAGGAGAAGTGCTTTACTGTAACAAGTTTAAATCTATAATAAATAACTGAAGTATAATAAATTAACAACACATAGCACACAGGGGCATATATAAGGGGGTGCTTAAAAAGAAACACATTCAGGGGCATTATTAAATTCCACTGCTTGACGAGTATTGCCTCTGACTCTACACAGTGAGTGGGACGAGTGAGAATGGCTGAACACCCTGTATAGACTAACAGAGGAATCACAATAAACAATAATACTCATCTTTACCTTTTCACATGTATGTGTAATTTCGCTGGGCAATCCGTGTGTTTGGAGGGCCCAATCTTACGTGCCCTTCTATCCGTGGAGTGTTGGCATCTCAAATGAATCTTAAAAACATTGATCCGTCCAGTTGCTGGAAATGTTCTCTCCACTCTCCAAGTAACACGGCTGCTTTCAGAGAATTCTTTCATCCATATCTGAAATTCCATATTTTTTGTGCATTTCTCATATATTTCTAATTAATATAAACCTATTTGGAAATGCACATAAACTGACTGGTGTTAACTTGTGGCCCTTATATATACTGTCCAAGACTTTAGGAAAAATAAAGTTAAGACTTCAGAAGAGGTACTTTTCGCTCCAAAATTCTTCAACTACTGAAATTAACCAAATTACCTGAATTAATAGTCGGGAAAATATCTGGAGATGATACAGTAGTAGATGTTTACTCCTCCGCTGTCGTGACCCACCCGGCCATCCCAAATATGAACACTACTTATATAGGCAAAATTCCAGCTGATTCAACAATTTTAAGCATCATGTACCGTATTGCCAACCCCGCGCATTCGGTACTATATCGCATCCAGCAGACCGATCGTTTTCGCCTAGACCAATAATGGTTAGGTAGCGCGCCCCTGGTTTATGTCACACACAGTGGGGGGTAGTCACGCATCAATAATCTTCATCTAGGCCAATGGTTTTGCTTAGACCAACGTTTTTATCCAAAACCGCTGGTTTTCGTCTCTAGACCAATAATGGTTAGCTAATATAATCACCCCTGGTTTTTATCCAGGCCAATGGTTTTGCCTTGTATTTCATTATTCACGTGTCATGTGGTGTATTTTGTATCGGACATGTTGGCAACGGGTATGACGTAGTGTAGGACGTCAATGTGTCATGGCGGCGATCGTCAAGTGAACAAGAAGGAAAATGATTTATTTACGCAATAAAATAAATATGGCCGGTGCAGCAGTGACAATTCAAATTGAAATGAACTTCTAATGACTCCCAGAAAGGTATGTGAATCATAAATAATACATTTCCAATAATCTGCCTTGTAAAAGTTGTGAAAACGGAAAAGTACCTCTTCTGAAGGATTAATAAAAATAATTTAAAAAATTATAATTTGATTTAATCAGCTCAGTGTGAAAAATCATTCTTACCCGTGCTTTTGCTTCATTGTCTACTTCTTTTATTCTGAAGCATACTTGTCCATCCTCAATGTCGCTGTTAAAAAGATACGGTAAGTGTAATTTGAGGGGAGACTAAGACGTTCCTCCATTTCCAGCACCAAATTTACAGTTTTATATTTATATAACTATAACTAGGCTTGCCATTCGTCCCGGTATTTTGCTCTTGTCCCGGTGTCCCGCCCGGTTTTATCAATGTCCCGGAAAAAGGCTGTAGGATGAAAAAAGTACATTCAAGTCAAAAATATAAGGGGTTTGAAAACAATGATTATTGTTAACTCACTAATTAATTGGTTGTTTTTGTTTGAAAAAAAAAAAGTTTTTTAAATGGTGTTTGTAGTTAGACAAAAAGTTGTAGTTTTTCAAAAAAATAAGACTTAGTAAGTTAATTGTTCAATTAAACAATTTTATGAAGTATTTTAAATTGTATTTTATTAACACTTCTATCTTGATTGTAGACCAGAAAAAATTATCATTAAAAAGGAAAAATTGTAGTCTATACTTTTATGTAGCAAAAATTCCTTTTTTTATTTTTAAAGGTGTGTGGAACTAACAATTTAGGATGCCAGATTCCCCACTCCCGTGACTTGTGAGGCTTACTGTAAAAAAAGGCTTAAAACTCACCATTTTGCTTCTAATTTTTTAAAAATTCCATACCCCCCGATAAGGCCATCCCATATTAATGTGTCCCGGTTTCACTCACCAAAAATATGGCAAGCCTAACTATAACCAGGTGGTGTTGAACTAGGCAACACTGAAAAGTGGCTTTTTTTAACACGATAATAATAATTATGGAGTTAGACGAGTTGTGAGGTGCTAATCAGCTGTTAGGACTTCGCGCCAGGAGCTCTGCATACGGGAGGGGCGCTATCTGTGGACAAGAGTGCGAATCATCTGTAACTCAACTCAACCTTCCACCAGTCATAAGCCGGCATTTTAAGGCCTATGTTATATGAAGTGGGATCGGCGAACATGCGTGCTGAGCACATGTCTTTTGAGACCAGCACAGTGTTGCCACATGCTACCTATTCCTGGCTCTGTAGCCTCATCCCATCATATTCAGCGGGGCGACGTGGGAGAGGGGCTATGGCAATTTCCTCGACTTGGGGCACAAGAATCATGTGACAAGACGGTCAAATGGCCGTGAAAGTAGCAAGTTGGGGAGTGAAGGGGAGGGGTGGAGAGGGGTATTAAGAGTGCACCGGTAGAGGGCAGACAAGTTCATAGATGGCGTATTTACATACCCTCAGCAATTTTCCACCGAAATAATGTACGGTACATCCTTCTGAACATTGCGCTCTTTAATGATATGTAAGAAGAAATATCAACATATATGACATGCATTGAGACAGAAACGTAACATTTTGAACGTAGGCTATGTTCCGTAAGTGATTTTGTATTATGTTATAACGTCAAGTTTGAGAATTCTCTTCATCTCTTCATCTAGGCCTAGGGGTGTACACAACTGCGTGACGACAGTCCTGCCTCAACACTTGGCTTCGAAAGTTTTGGCGCCCGCGATATTCAGTTATAAATGTGTATGAGTGCGGTGGTCTTTTGCAGTGTTCAGTAATATTAATCTTACATAATAGGCCTAGTTGTTATTGGAAGCGTAATTTGTGAGGTGCGAATAGCGCGTACCCGTGTTAAACATAATACAAATATACACCGAGCGCGTATTTCGTCGTAAGAGGTAGGCGGTTAATACCTACTCGTCGTCTATTATGTGTCATTCTGATTTTAGACCTAACTGAATGCTGCGACAAATTACTTAATCATTTTCACTGCATTTTCACGCATTGGAGGTGTTCATGTCGTTAACGATGATGATGATGATGATGATTGTTGTTTTAAGGGGCCTAACATCTAGGCTATCGGCCCCTAATGGTTTGGGTGATAGAATAAGATGAGATGAGAATGAAAACTATTACTAATACTAACTACAGACTTACATACCAGAAGAAATGTTTAACAAATCAAGGATAAGGCAAATAAAGGACAGGATGAAAATAAATGCCTTGTACCCCCAAAGAATGAGGAATGAGGGACTTGGAAGGAAGGAGAGCCATGAAAGCCACATAGGAAAGCGAAAGAGGAGAGGGCCAGCCCCAAAGTCAGAGGAAAAGGGTGACAAAACGGACCCAGCTCAGGAATCCCTCGAGGTCGCCAACTCCCGAGCTCACCAGCCGTGAGCCCCTGAGGGTACAGCAATGAATGCAGGGTGCTCCAGAAATGGTGGGGCTACACACACACTGCCTCCTTGAGCGTCTTGTGCAGAAGGCCGGAGATAACATGTAAAGAAAGAGAAGGCTGACCCCTCGAAGAATGAGGGTATCAGGAGAGATGAGACAAGGGCCAATTAAGGCGGGAAAGTGAAAGACTCCCTAGGACTCGGATACCCTAATACCGTTGGGGTCGGAAGAGAACTAGAGTTGACCAAGAGAAGTCGACAGGAAAGAAGACGGATAGGAGCCCGGCAAAAGTAAGTGGAAGCAAAGCCGGACTCATCTGTCGTCCCGTGGTCGCCAACCCACGTTCCACGTGAGCCTCTGGGGGGTGTCGTTAACGAAACCATGAAATAAACGAGGTAAAAAACTTACAAATTAAGACTCAGCAATTCTTCTAGGTTTGTGCCGTGTCTTGTGTAGGGTTTCGCCTAAGACACCAAGCTGGCTCATCGGCGGGCTCTTGGTGTCCCCGCCCGGACCCCCACAGGAGTGACGAACTGCGTGCCGCCTCCCTTTATATTAGGTGCAACTGCACCACTTGAATGCGAGAACTGAAAGCTCAAGCAGCCTTAACCTCCCTATGAAGGCTTCCAAAAAGATGGTATATTGGCTTTCGCGGCCGGTGAATTAAAACTCAGCAATTCTTCTAGGTTTATTACACGTAATTGAACAGTATGTTCTACGATGAGTTATTGATTATTGGTGCAGTTGCACCTAATATAAAGGGAGGTGGCGCGCAGTTCGTCACTCCTGTGGGGGTCCGGGCGGGGACACCAAGAGCCCGCCGATGAGCCAGCTTGGTGTCCTAGGCGAAACCCCACACAAGACACGGCACAAACCTAGAAGAATTGCTGAGTTTTAATTCACCGGCCGTGAAAGCCAATATACCATCTTTTTACAAAATAAGACCTTAACTTATGAGGATAGACTATTATAAAATGAATTAGGCCCTCCAAAACCAGATCTGTGCATTAATCAAGTCTCTAAAGATAAACACAGAACATATAACAGGACTTTCAACAAATCTGTGTATGAAAAATGGGATTGGATAAGTGGGTATCGGGTAGTAAATTCATTTCGTTTTGTTTCCCGTGCCAGTTATTTGGTGGCGATGACACATGGACCGTGACTGGCATCAATGATATAAAACATTTACCTGAAAAAGGTAAGAAATATTGTTTAAAGTCAAAATGTCATACGAACAATGAAATGAGCTTAGCAGTGTTGGTGAATATAGTATAGGGCAGCAACTGGATGATGGCTGTTCGTAAACACAACGCACTTGTGGACAAGAATTGGTATAATATGTCGCGCATTCGATTAAGGTCTTAATAATATTCACTGGATTGTTAGGAATTTGAAATGTTCGTGTCAATGTCTTTAATGGATCCGTGAAATGATTGAGTTTAAGTAATCTACTTTAGGAATATCGGAAGGAATAGTAGGAGTGCTTGTACTAATAAGTGACCATTAACTTCTCGATCAGAAACCAAGGGAACTGCTGTTTACGTGGAATCCAAGCCACCAGACATGTCATTTCACCTCGGAATTCCCATAAGCATTAACCGGGAATCGAACCAGACCATTCTTGGTGCGAGGCAAGCAGCTTTTCCGTTGCGGCATCACAGCCCGGTAAAACCGCAGAGAAACGATTACTAAATGGCCGCCACAATTAAACCAATTGAGTGACATCGGTTTTCTTGTCTACTCATGGTACGGCCAACATGTACCATTATGGGCGTACTTTCTCTCAAAAATGTGCTGTGGCCCACCCTTGTTTAAGAGTACGAACCGCCACTGTATGGGTGTGAGACATGGGTGTTGACCAGGAGGAATGAGGATTTGTTGAACAGGTGGGAGAGGAAGGTACTCCGTAAGATCTATGATCTGTATGGGGACCCTACTACCGTCGCCGAGGTCAAGAGTTCCCGGATTCGGTGGCTTGGACATGTCGAGCGAATGCCTGAGTCAAGGATGGTGTATCAGGTATTCCATGGGCGACCGAAAAGGCACTGGCTGGATGATGTCGAGGAGGATCTCAGGATTCTACGTGTCAGAGCTTGGAGGAGGCATGCACGAGATAGGGAAAGCTGGAAGACTGTGGTGCCATGGGGTAAGGTAAGGTTAACTGTGACTATTTTATACGGTAATCAGCCCTTGCACAAGGCATGTTGCTAATTAATTAATTAACTCAATTGATTTAACTTAATGTCGGATTCGGTGGCGTAGTCTGTAGCATTCTGAATTGCTATGCCCAAGATCACAGGTTCAAACCCGGCCGAAGTCTTCGGGTTTTTAAGAGCGTTAACATCTTTCAGTATGCCTCCCTTCTGAGGGGAAGTAAAGCCGGCGGTCATGAAAAAAAAAGCTACCATTACAATTGGTTAGAGTGTAACTAAATTTGTAGGTTATTGGTTTAGAAACGCTCTACCCAGTTCCATCATTCGCCACCGGGGATTGACAGTGGCGTCTGGTAGCCAAAGTTGAAACTACTTGAAATTGAACTTTCATTAATTTCATCTCTCGTTAACTCCTCTCGTGAGGTTAGCATCAGGAAGGGCATCCTGCCCTAGAAACCATCAGCCACGTGGAATTTTATCGCATCTCATCCCCGACCCCGTCGGAAACGGGATTAATAAGGGGTAGACACAGATAGATTGATTTAACTTAATGCAAATATTGCTAATCATACTATAAAACTTGAATGATAGGTTTGAGTCATAATCATTAAGTTAACTTCATATATTTAAAGATATTTCCTGACCATTTAGCAGTAATTAAAATTTTCATGTTATTTTAAGGAACAGGTGCAACATTAAAATGGTTCTAATTTAGTTAACTTACCGTAAGTTAGTTGTTTTAAAAGACGAAACAACAAGGTCATCTGTCTCAAGACTTGTTGTCAGGGTAATAAGACTCTTCAATCAGTTTAAAAGAAAAATAAACCTATACACTTTATAGATTACACCAAGTTCATTATCAGGAAATAAATACTGAATGTGCACATGCAATTTACAGATAGATTTAAGATAAGAAGTAAGATCAAATATTGGCTCTCATGGCCAAGTCTGGAAAAAAAACCTACAAGAATTTGATTATTCCTTTTGCTGGTTCTTTCTTTCTAATCAGCATGCAGTCTCTAAAATTTGTCATCCAAAGCATTCATTCACAAATTATCATTGCTATCAGAAACATGTTGTATATATACAGTATTGGGGTAAGACCTTAGATCATAAATCCAATAGATGGCTGATGACGTCACGTTGTTGAAACCAACATCTCGATCAGCTGACTAAAGGGAACTGCGGTAGTTTGGAGCACTGAAATACTACACGTGATGATAGAATTGGGTTATTTAAAGTGAGTTCTATTCATTACTAAGTCAGAATGGTGTATTACTGTGTCGCGTATGGATGTAAGGAGACGTTTAAAAAAGGATCGGGCATTTCTTTCCATACGTATGTTAATTCATTGCTAAATAACCCTAAAATTCTTCACTTAATTACTTGCATTTCTTTAGCTTACGTTTCCTCTCAACTCCGAAACATGAAAGAAAAATAATTAAACATGGAAATGCTGGAATTTATTATAAATTATTATAATTTACCCTATCCCTTACTCCACTGAATAGGCCTGTATTTATGCTCGAAGGTATCAAGTATTTACATGTCCATAGGCTAGACGTTTTTCTTGGTGTTTTGTTGAGACTGCTAGTAAATGCATCTCCGAACATAAAAATGCTTTATGTCCCTATGCTGGATTAAATGTAGTGTGGACTACACAATGCAGTCGTCAATCATGTTCAGTGTCAAATTGCAGGTTATGCTACAAATGTGACGGTGTAGTCTTCGATAATAAATATTAAACGTAAGTTATGGACAGTGCGTTTGGTTGAGGGAATTTTGAGATTCTTCTAGGATAGGCTACATTACATCCCTAAATTAGTCAATTCTTCGTAGAATTTCAGAATTATGGGTTATTTTTTCGAAGGTTTCTATGATTCATGGAAAATGGAATTTAAAAGGAAACAGTTCATTATGTAGCAAATGTAATGCCTAGTTGTTAAAAATCAACGCTTACTAAATCGATAGACTTCCTTATTTCCATTTGCCCATGTTGTTTTGTTCACTTTCATAAAATACTGAAGTGGAAAGGTAACGCTGAATGAGAGCTCATCGTACGATAAAATGTTCTTACGTGCCGGTACTGAAATTAGCCAAAATACATTTTCTAATGATGAAAAATAATTTGGGAAATGATGTAGTAAGTTAATAGATTGAACTAATTTTTGAAGCTTTCGGGCGTACAATCAAAAATGACCAGCTAGACAAACACAATTCTGTTCAAAAATCAATAGGCCTAATTCAGAGTTGGATTTGTTATTAAGTATTTACAAGAGGGGATCCTGGATGTATGAGTATTACGGAACACGACAGCCACTTTTTATACAAACACAACTCTGTTCAAAAATCAGTAGGCCTAATTCAGAGTTGGATTTGTTATTAATTATTTACAAGATGGGATCCTGGATGTATGAGTATTACGGAACACGACAGCCACTTTTAACACCAAATATGTTACATATGTTTGCTACCTTCCGGCACGTAAAGAAACATGCGATGCTTTTCCCAATGCCGTATAAATTACGAAAATGTGTGTTTAAACCCTCATTAAAAATCATTTCCCCACATTCTCCTATCACCTTCCATTACGAGGTCCTCTGTTTACCCTTTAATCAGCTGATCGAGATGTTGGTTTCACGTCCCAGTACAAGCGCAGTGTGGCAATGCGCACTCTATTGTATTTATGCTCGAAGGGTATAAGACTAAACCAATACAACTCCACTCACTTCTGGTATCCCATCACAGAGCTTATAGAGCTCGTGCGCATAATGTTATTTTAGTTGCTGGCGCTCGTAGCTGTGACGTGTGTAATCTTTCAGGGGGAAGGCAGTAGCTTGTGCAACTACAAGCACAGGGAAGAACTCGGTGTTGAAATGTTATCTCTAGATATTTGTGTAGGATTTCGAGAAGTTCAGTGGGATGCATCGTATTTCAGAGCTTCTACTTTAAAGAAGGGTGCAAAACTCTGTGACAGTCATCATAAAGTACAAGCAAGAGAAGCTTTAGGAGAAGAAATAACCTGCTTGTGTTTGAGAGAAACAAACATCCATCAGCCGCCTTATGCTGTTAAAATTAAAGTACCGTAAGCATGTGTTTTGTGTTTCTATATAATAACGTAGCATAATATTTGTATATATTGCAGTTTTAAGTGTTTTTACAATTAATTTACACAAGATTAATCTATTTACAGATTGATTGCAGTCGAAAGGTTAAATCAGCTGAGTGCGATTGCAAAGCCGGACTTCCACAATGCTGCAAGCATATTGCTGCATTGTGTATTTATATTAACACTGAGAGAGATTCTTCCCAGACTTCCTCTCTGCAACAATGGGAGAAATCAAAGAACATTATTGCGGAGTATTGTAAAGGAGGCAATGTAGAAGAAATACTAAATGGGCCATCAAACAAGCGACCAATTTATTTCGCGTCGGAAAGTGTTGAATCCTTAAGTAAAACCCAATTATATGAACAAATTAATGTCATAGTCTGTGCTTTCTCGAAAATTTTGAAAGCAGAGTGTGAAGGTGAATCTTTCTTTATCTCCACTTGCATTGTTCAAAACATCGTTGAAAGCGCTGTAGAGATAAGCGAAAAGGACTTCTTATTTCAGTGTCTTAACCAGTTGGACAAACAAACAGCTAATAAATTATTTAGATGCTATGTTGTGAATAATTTGCCTGGTGGTAACATATTACTAGCATCCATAAATTATGAGTGCATGTTGCCAAATGATATGAGTAGGCAAGATGGCGTCACAGTGAAAGTGTAGTGAAATAGCAGGTAGTGTAAATATTTTATAAAAGTGGTAAAATATTATAACAGAGGTTTAAAATCTATAAAGTTACTTTCCTTAGATCAAGTGTAATACGGAATATTGATAGTATTTAGAAATTTTTATTGATAATTTAATAAACTTAAACTAAGTTGTGGGAACGTGTATCCAAAGATTCGGTGACTTCTTCAATCACTGTTTGAACCAAGTAGAGCAGTGGTGCTATTACGAGACTTCACCCGATTGGAAGATATACGTATTTCACATTCTTCTTTATTGGTAGGTAATTAGATTAGTTCTTTTAGATAGTAATAATTAAAATAAATTTAGTGTAATTTGGTGTAAACATCTAGGCTAACTTAGATCTCTAGTATGACGACAGTAAACAGTGTTAGTGTCTCGTCAGGTAGTGTAACCGTAACGGATTTATGCTCGTCGTGCAAAATAAAAGTAAAAAATGCAAATAAAATCATCACAAGATCTCAGCTAAAATTGAATGAGGAGAAAAGTGAAACCGATTGTCGTAATGTAGGCTTATCGCGACCGTCATGCGAATGTCATAACCTGAGAAACGAACTGTCCTCAAAAGACGAAATTATAAAGCTGCTAAAGGAAGATATTGCTAAGTTAATGGAAGAGTTGAATAAATTAAAAGGAAACAGAGAGGAAAGCAAGGAAACTTGGTCGACAGTGATTGCTGGTAAGGTAAGATTGAATAAGCCTAGGCCTATAAATGGAGTACATGTAACTGAAATTGCCGTCTCAAATTCATTTGGAGTGCTTGTCGAAGAAAATGATGACTTTCCTCAAGAAGAAAAGAAGAAAGTGATAAAGAGAAAATCCAGGAAGATGCGGATATTTGCGGATAGCCACGGGCGAGATGTAGCAGCAAGCGTATTGGAGAGAAGCAGAGAAATGGAGGTCACTTCGACAGTAAAGCCAGGAGCTCAAATTGCCGAGGTCACGAACGGGATGATAGGAGAGTGTGCGTCCCTTCCTGCAAAGGTTACGTAGTGATCATCGCTGGAGCAAACGACGTCTATAGAAATGAGAGTAAAAAAGGTAATCAAAGATTTAAAGGGTACATTGCCATCCATGCAAAAAACAAATGTCATTATTGTAAACATTCCGTAGAGATACGATTTAATTCCCAAATCATGTGTAAATGTAGAAATAGAGGCTACAAATGGAAAAATTCATAAAATTTGTAAGAGTTTTCCAAATGTCCAAATTGTAGATGTAAGTAAATTAGACAGGAAGTTCCACACTCGGCATGGCCTACACTTAAATATATTAGGAAAAGAGTATCTTAGTGATGAAATCTGCAAAATTGTAAATTCAAATGGTAAGAATAATTCAACAGTAATATCATTCGAGTGGAAGCAGGGAAACTGGTTGAAGAAGCCAAACGTGAAGTCAAATTTAACGGAGTGCAACTATGGTATTTCGGATTTATCTAGCAACAATAATAATAACAATCATGATAATAATTATGTAAATAAATCACCAACACAAGCTTGCAAAAGTAACAAATTTAAAATTTACCACCAGAATGTCCAGTCTCTTTATAATAAAATTGATTACATAAATCAAATGCTTAAAAATGAACTTAAAGACATCTCAGCACTATGTATTTCTGAACATTGGCTGAAAGAGGAACAACTCGAATTAATTCAATTACCAGGGTTTATACAAGCTAGTAAATACTCTAGATCTAATATTAGCCATGGTGGTACTTGCATCTTCTTAAGAAATAATTTAGATCATGAACAGATAACAGCTTATGATTATCTAATTATGGAACAGGATTTTGAATTTTCTGCCGTAAAAATACAGCAGTTTAAGTTAATAATTGTATGCGTATACCGTTCTCCGTCAGGAAAGTTTCCTTTATTTATAGATAAATTAGAATTGTTACTCAATAACATGAGCAAAATAAATTACGATATAATAATTTGTGGGGATGAAAATGTGGATTTCTTAAAATTTGATAGAAATTGTGAATTATTAACACAGTTACTAATTTCCTATGGACTGAAACCTACAGTAAATACCCCAACAAGAATAACAAAATTTAGTAAAACCACTCCTGATCAAATTTTTATAAATACAGATAAATATCACTATTCAATAGAAGTCTATTGTCCGGGTTTTAGTGACCACCATGGACAAATACTGAGTTTTGAAGTATCCAAAACAATCAATAATAATGATAATGGAGTAAAATCAAAGTGCAGGTCATTCACTGAATCAAATGTTACATATTTCAATGACTTATTAAATAAGGAAACATGGTCAGAAATTTATGAACTAGAAAATGTAAATGATAAATTTAATGCATTTAACAGTACCCTAAAACACTATTTTGAAATAGCATTCCCCTCTAAACGAAGAACTGTTCAAAATAACAAAACTAGCAATTGGATAACAACAGGGATTATAAATTCATGTCAAAGAAAGAAATTTCTACACAAATTATATAAACAATACCGCACAACACCTGAATTCAATTTATACTACAAAAAATACACTAGCATATTAAATAAGGTAATAAGACTAGCAAAGAAAATGCATAATGATAATTTTATTTCCCAATCTTATATATAAAAGTGAAAGTCTGTATGTATGTATGTATGTATGTTACTGTGTTAATTTATAAAGAAGTGCCAAAAAGGGGGTAGCTTCCCGTAGTCGGGCAAGCTGACCAGTGTAGTGTGTTGTGTGGTGTTAGAATGCTGGGGGATGCTCCTATAAAAGATCTAGGGGTACTCTAGGGGATGGAACTTAGCGTGCAGGTCAACACGCTGGTCGTCCAGCTGGCTGGTTAGATAATCGACATGCACGTGTCAGCTATATGGCGCGTGCCGCTCCCAGCAGTCGGGCCACTGCGTGAAATACAATGCTACTTGAGCTGGCAAGTGCCTGGCTACTGTGCGTTACGTCTAATCGTAACGGAGGAGTCAGGAAGGGAGTTAGGGCGTAAAGAAACGTGTAAACAGTAATGCAGGTGTAATGTACTGATCAAGTGTTTATTGGTCAGTAATATGAAATTATGAGTCCCTTTTAAGGGATGTAGTGATGTTACAAAGTATGTGTACAAACTGGTGGGTAAAGGTTACAAATACAGGACTCTGAACACGTTCTGACTCACCTGATGATACCGACGCTAGCTTCTGGCCGATGCACTTGTAAGACTGGTAATTGAGAGAGGGACTGCCCTAGATAAAGCCTCCCTTTATAGTCTCTGGCGCCGTGCTGTCAGCATTGTGCTGAATAGATGGCCTAGTTAATTGTGTGTCGCTGTTTGTAGTAGTGATGCAATAATTGGGTAAGCTTACCAGGCTGGCTAGCTGCCCTTGCGTGTTAATAGATGTTGGACTGGGCTTATAGGATTTGCCAGTTAGGGGTAGTTTGAATAGATGATGGGGGGATGGCCTCCAGGGGGTGCAGGCCCCTGGGGGTTGTACAGTATGTATGTATGTGGGTGGGTGGGTCTGTTCCGTATACAAATCTACACCGTTCCATCAATCTCAACCAAATTTTGCATACACATAGTTTAGGACCCAGAAGGAACCGCTGGCTACATGAATTTTCGATAGTCTTTCTCATTCTTCTGATTTCGGCCCTTTTGCACTCAAGCACGGGCTAATCAAATCATAAAATATACTCATGAAGGAATGGCAAGGCAGATAGTTTCCATGGCAACATACCTCAAGTCAAGACACGGCCGACTGGATGCCATTTGCGCTCTGCACTACCGGTATAGAAAATGAGGATCTTTACTTGAAATCCCGTTAGTTACTCAACTACTCACATAGCACTGTCAACCCAGTTTAGCATAACAAAGACTTGACACTATCTTCTACTATATACTGTATTTGTCAAATACCACTCACTCACTCATTCATTCATCACGAAATCTCAGAAACCACCAAACGGATTGGAATGAAATTTGGTATGCAGCTTCCCCAAGGGCCGCAAATGCCCACTAAGCGAGGATTTTTGGATATTCATGTTCTAAAGGGGCGTTAAGGGGGTAGACCTGCATTTCATTGAATAGCAATATCTCTCGATTGGTTTCATTGGGGGATGTGATACTCGGCACATAAACTCATCATTAAAAATAAGAAGACACGAGTCGGAGGGTTTTTCGATGTGGTGTATATTATGAGGTGAAAGGGGTGAAAAGTGAGGATTGAAAGATTCCTAACGGAGCGTGTATCTCTTAAACGACATAGGCGAGGAGTTTGAAACTCAGCGGGAAAAAAATCAGCATAAAAATAAGTAAATATGTGTTTGACCGTTTTATCATAAATCAAATTTAAGGGGCCCATGGGGAGGGGTGAAATTCTGGGGGGGGGGGGAGAAACAGGAAAGAAAGTATCCTAACTGATTGACTGACTGACACACTCATCAAACTCAGGGGGAAAAACTGCATTAAAGTAAGTATATAGCTGTTCGACAGTTTTTTTTTTCATAAATCAAATTTAAGGGGTTCATGGGGAGGGGTGAAATTCTGAAAAAAAAATTGAAAGAAAATGTCCTGACTCACTCACTCATCATCGCCCAGCCAAAATTATTGAAGTTAGAAACATGACAGTTTGGGGATATGTTCATTGTATGTCAAAACCGTCTACTAAGGGAGGATTTTCGGATATTCAGGTTCTAAAGGGGTCTTAATGGGGTTAAATCTGCATTTCATTGAATAACAATATCTCCCGATTGGTTTCATTGGGGGATGTGATACACGGCATATAAACTCATCATTAAAAAGTAAGAAGACACGTGTCTGAGGGTTTTTCGATGTGGTGAATATTATGAGGTGAAAAGGGTGAAAAGTTGGGATTGAAAGATTCCTAACGGAGCGTGTATCTCTTAAACGACATAGGCGAGGAGTTTGAAACTCATCGGAAAAAAAATCAGCATAAAAAATAAGTAAATATGTGTTTGACCGTTTTTTCATAAATCCAATTTAAGGGGCCCATGGGGAGGGGTGAAATTCTGTGGGGGGGGGGAATCAGGAAAGAAAGTGTCCTAACTGATTGACTGACTGACTCACTCATCAAACTCAGGGGGAAAAACTGCTTTAAAGTAAGTAAATAGCTGTTCGACAGTTTTTTTATCAATCAAATTGAAGGGGTTCATCGGGAGGGGTGAAAATCTGAAGGGAAAAAATGAAAGAATATATCCTGACTCATTCACTCACTCATCATCGCTCAGCCAAAAATATTGAAGTTGGAAACATGGCATTTTGGGGATATGTTCGTTGTATGTCAAAACCGTACAGTAAGGGAGGATTTTTGGATATTCAGGCTCTAAAGGGGTCTTAAGGGGGTTAAACCAGCATTTCATTGAATAACAATATCTCACGAGTGGTTTCATTTGTGGACGTGATACTCGGCATATAAACTAATCATTAAAAATAAGCAGACATGTGTCTAAGGGTTTTTCGATGTGGTGTATTATGAGGTGAAAGGGGTGAAAAGTGGGGGTTGAAGGATTCCTAACGGAGCGTGTAGGCCTATCTCTTAAACGACATAGGCGAGAAATTTGAAACGCAACGAAAAAAAATCAGCAAAAAAAATAGTAAATCGGTGTTCGACCGTTTTTTCATCAATTAATTTAAGGGGCCAATGGGGTGGGGTGAAATTCTGGGTGAAAAAAGGAGAGAAAGTGTCCTAACTGTCTGACTAACTCACTCACTCACCAAACTCAGGGGAAAAAGACAGCTTAAAAATAAGTTAATAGTTGTTCAAGCGTTTTTTCATCAATCCAATTTAAGGGGCCCATGGGGAGAGGTGAAATTCTGGTAAAAATAATTGAAAGAAAATGTCCTGTCTGACTCACTCACTCATCACGCCCAGCGAAAACTATTAAAGTTGGAAATATGTAATATTGGGAATATGTTCGCTGTATGTCAAAAACGTCAACTAAGGAATGATTTTTGTTTATTCGGGTTTTAAAGAGATGTTAAGGGGTAAACGTGGATTTCATTGAATAACGATATCTCATGAGTTGTTTCTTTGGGGATGTGATATTCGGTATATAAACTAATCATTAAAATAATCAGACATACGTCTAAGGGTTTATCGATGTGGTGTATATTATGAGGTGATAGGGGTGAAAATTGGGGGTTGAGGAATTCTTAACGGAGCGTGTATCTCTTAAACGACATAGGCGAGAAGTTTGAAATTCGGCAGAAAAAAAACAGCTTAAAATATAAGTAAATAGGTGTTCGACTGTTTTTCATAAATCCAATTTAAGGGGCCCTTGGAGAGGGGTGAAATTCTGGGGGGGTGGGACAGGAAAGAAAGTGTCCTAACTGATTGACTCACTTACTCATCAAACTCAGGGGGAAAACAGCTTTAAATAAGTAAATAGGTGTTCGACCGTTTGTTTCATAAATCCAATTTAAGGGGTTCATGGGGAGGGGTGAAATTATCAAAAATAAATGAAAGGAAATGTCCTGACTGACTCACTCACTCATCATCGCCCAGCCAAAATTATTGAAGTTAGAAACATGAAATTTTGGTGATATGTTCGTTGTATGTCAAAAACGTCCACTAAGGAAAGAGTTTTGAATATTCAGGTTCTAAATGGGTGATAAGGGGGTAAACGTGCATTTCATTGAATAACAATATCTCACGAGTGGTTTCATTTGGGGATGTGATACTTGGCATATATACTAATCATTAAAAATAAGCTGACACATGTCAATGGTTTTTCGATGTAGTGTATATTATGAGGTGAAAGGGATGAAAAGTGGGGGTTGAAAGATTCCTAACGGAGCGTGTATCTCTTAAACGACATAGGCGAGGAGTTTGAAACTCGGAGGAAATCAATCAGCTTAAAAGTAAATAAATAAATAAAATAAATAGGTGTTCGACCGTTTTTTCATAAATCCAATTTGAGGGGCCTATGGGGAGGGGTGAAATTATGGAAGAAAAACGTCCCCTAAGGAAGGCTTTTAGGATGTTCACTCTCATTGACCAACCCAAACTATTAAGTTAGAAGAATGATATTTTGGGGATATGTTTGTTGTGTGTCGAAAACGTCTACTAAGGAGGGATTTTTGGATATTCAGGTTCTAAAGGGGTGTTAATGGGGTTAAACCTGCAATTCATTGAATAACAATATGACGCGAATATGACGCGAGCGATACGAGGCTAAAAATGAGATGATGTATGTCTGTGTATTACTCAATCACGCAAGTACCACTGGTCCGATTTACATGAATTTTACATGGAAGTAGCTGATTTACCTGGTTAACATATAGGTTACTTTTGATTTCAATACTTTGCACTATTTAAAGATGCCGACCATCTAAGAAATAGCAAACTTTTGATGGTATGTACGAGGTTTAAAATTACATTTTCTATCCGAAAGGTATCTCCAACCGTTAGCGAGTAAAACCTAAATTTGTGCTATAAAACACGGTCAACGCCGAGCGGTGTAGTTGGACAAAATGTTCCATCCTTAATCTCCCTCTGCGCAGCAACTCGCCTATCCCCTGTTTTAACTGTCACTTTAACATTTTAATTTATTTATGACGCGTAGCGAAGCACGGGTACTTCAGCTAGTCATCTAATAAAAACCGGGCTATGTGGTCCGTGATAAGGAAAGAAACTGGAAAATCTGCTAAAATACAAAGGAACATTACAGTGACCAGAAATAATAAAGTTATTAATAATCCAGAGGAAATAGCAAACACTTTTAATGACTATTTTCTGGAAATTCCACAAAAATTATTAAATAAATCACAGGTAAATACACTAAATTCTAATAATAAAATAAATATATGCAGAGATTCTTTATTTATAAATCATGTCACAAGTAAAGAGGTAAGAATAGTTATAAAAGAGCTAAAAAATAAATTCTGTGCTGGCATTGATGGCATCCCTGATGCAATTTTAAAGAAATGTGCAGAAAATATAATAAATCCACTAACTCACTTAATAAACAGTTCAATTCTCTCAGGAACTTACCCGGATATTTTGAAGTTATCAAAAGTAATTCCAGTGCACAAAAACGGTTCAAAAGATGAATTAGATAACTATCGTCCTATTACCTTACCAACTGGTATTGCAAAAATTGTGGAAAAAATTATGTATAAGAGACTGATAAGTTTCATAGGAAAAAATAAAATATTATCAAACTCACAACATGGATTCAGAACGGGAAAATCTACACAGACAGCAATTTACGAATGTGGTAATTGTATACTGAAATTAATTGACAATAATAAAATATTTATTGCAGCTAATAGCCAAAGGAATGATACAGAAAAAATGAAACATACATAGGAATAAACTATTCATTACAACAGAAGGACGTCAGAGATTCAAGTCTATATGTACAGTACATCGCATGATATCTTTCGCAACATTTGCCGCAACGTTCACATACACAGTCTGCGTCTGGCTGGTGAAACTTCTTTAACTTGCACAGCTTATGGTGAAAGCCATGTATGGCAAAGCGTGTAACAGTATGTCTTAGTTCGTAGCCTCCCCTTTTCCAATCATTGCAGGTCATTGCGTCAGTGATGTAGAAATCCCACCATATGTCTCTCTTCTTCGATTTCAGGTTCTCCATGAGTTGCACGTATGCTGGTGTAGACGGTAGCGACAGTTGGAGGCGGAGCTCTTCCACATAATATAATTCACGTGTTAATTCATAGACTAGTCTTGAAGGCGTGTATTTTGAAACACACAGAACCTTCTTTAAGAAAGTCGCTTTTAGTTTCTCCAACTTTTCCAGGTGTTTCAATTTGAGATGTGTCCAGATATTCTCTAATCCATATGTTACAACGGGTGTAACCTTGAGCTGGAAGAGTTTCAAGGCTGTTTTGACGGAGAGTTTTCTCAACTGTCTGATATCATTTATGGCCCTCGTAGCCGCACAGATCCTATCGTTAACGTGAAGCGTAAAGACGTTTCCCGTTGTCTGAAGTGTCACGCCTAGATATTTAAAGTTAGAAACGCTCTCCAGGGGGTTTCTATGTGTGTGAAAAACTGATGGTTTTCCCCCTTTGCGGAAAGTCATTGATACAGTCTTGTTTTCGTTTAGGCTGAGTTCATTCTCTTCCGCCCATTCCAACAGCAGATCAAATGCAGATTGTAGATCCTCTTGCGACCTCGAGGCCAGCACAATATCGTCAGCGTACATATAGAGAATTACTTTCTCCGAGACTACCTGTGCGATATCCGCCGTCGCGATGATGAACAGTAATGGGCTTAGAGGGTCCCCTTGCAATACACCGGTTGTTTGATCTATTGGGTTTGATGTTGTGATTCCATCGCTTATCTCTATGTAATTTGAGGCCAGGATGCTTGTGATAAGCCGTTTTGTATAGCTGTTACTTCTCATTTGATTTCCTAGCTTCTCTATGATGATCTTTCTATTGACCATGTCGAAAGCTTTGGAGAAGTCTATAAATATGGCATATAGCTTTCCTTTTGGGACTGTCAGAGCTGTCTCAATATCATTTAGAAGGCATTGGATAGCCTGTGTTGTAGATCTTCCTTTTCTGAAACCAAATTGCTCCTCTGGGAGCTTAGGATCGATTTCTCTAATAAGGCGTTGGCATAAAAGTTTTGTTAGAATTTTGAATAACGCACATTCCAGTGCAATACCTCGGTAGGAGTTTGGGTCCTCGGTGCATCCCTTTCCTTTATACAGCAGTTTTACTGTGGACCTTCTCCAGCTATGGGGGATATTTCCTTGCCTGAGGCATTCATTCAGGAGAGATGTTATTGCTTCTTTTAGCACTGGGAGAGCAATTTTAAGGTGCTCGTTACATATATTGTCTGGTCCACAAGCTTTATTATTCTTCGAGCTGATAATAGCAGCCTCTACTTCCTCAGTTGTAAATATCTCTGTATCAATGTCCTCCTCAATCTCGGGGGTATCAGTTGGACGAGTGTCCTTATATTGCAGTACATTGCTAAGGTGAGTCACCCATGTCTCCATAGGGATGCTTCTGCAGTATCTCGGTTGCCTTGGACTCAATGCTTTGTAGGGGCACTGATCAGCTGCCGCTATCAGACTTTGTTCCTCTTGCTCTTGATACCGTTCCTTTGTTTCTTTTATGAGGGTCTTGTACGTCTTCCTATGATTGGAATATTCCCTTAGATGATCGTCGGTGGGATCTTCGAGAGCTGTGTGTAGGGCATCCAATGTGGTCCTACGGACTCTGTAGCAGGTTTCGTCAAACCATGATTTTGATTTTCTCGTTATGACTGCCTCCGGTATGACTTCACCCTGTAAAAGGTGTTCGAGCATATTTGCTGCTTCGTCGAGATCTCCTTTCAGGGCCTTCTCCACGATTGCCTGGTTGTCGGCCTCATATATTGACAATAAGGAACATGTAACTGGCCTATTCTTGGATTTATCGAAAGCATTTGATGTTGTTGACCATAAAATCCTCCTTACCAAACTAAATCAATATGGTATTAGAGGTCTAGCTAATAAATGGATAGAGTCTTACTTAACAAGGCGTAAACAAATAGTAAGCTTGAGACACAAGGATGATGGAACCAAATTACTTGATGAAACATTGTCCAATGAGGGAATTATTGAATTTGGAGTACCCCAGGGATCGGTTTTGGGCCCACTACTCTTTCTTCTATATATCAATGATATGACACAGAACGTTCATTCACATAAGGAAATTTTGTTTGCGGACGATACAACACTCGTAATAAAAGGTGAAACTAAACAGGTCATACAGCAGTCTGCTGACTCCGTTTCAGGAGAGCTAACCAAATGGTCACAAGATAATCGCCTCATAATAAACTATAAAAAAAAAACAGAATGTCTAAATTTCCACACTATACAGAATAGGAATCCTGCGAAGCCCTATATAACGTTAAATGGTCATCAAATAGAAAATAAATCAGAAACAAAGTTTTTAGGACTATGGATACAACAAGACTTGAAATGGAATAAACATATACAATATCTGAATACTAAACTGAACTCGATGTGCTTTGCGTTACGTATTTTGAAAACCTGCACTAGCATGCACACATTAAGAAATACTTATTTTGCTTATTTCCATTCTTACTTAAGATATGGGATCATATTTTGGGGTATGTCGCCAGATGTACTAAGCACGTTTAGGATACAAAAGAGGGCGATTAGAATTATGGCAAATGTAAACTCTAGAGAATCATGTAGGCCTCTGTTTAAAGATTTAAACATTCTCCAACTGCCCTGCATATATATCTTTGAAAGTATTATGTTTTTAAAAAGAATTTAATGAATAAAGATGTTTTTCTTAAAACAAACAATGATGTTCATAGGCATAACACAAGACAGAGTCAAAACATTCATATTTCACACACACACACAAGCATATATCAAAAAGGAATTTTTCACACTGGAGTTAAATTATACAATAAACTACCCCAGTATATAAAACTGACCCCAAAAATAAAAACTTTTGATAGAATGTTGAAAGCTTATCTGCAGTGCCATTGTTTTTACTCAGTAGTTGAATATCTTAGCGTATAGGAGCGATGAAATCTATAATTATATTTTACTTTTTTAATTTAATTGTAATATCTAGCTGTATGTTGTTGTATTTATAGAATTAAGTTTTCATATTATGATAATAGAGTGAGGTGTAAATAGTTGTGCAATAAGATTGTATCTATTAAGATTTGCTATTATAATAAGTTATAAATAGTTATAATACTAGTAATATATACCTGTTAGTTCTTTTATTTTATAGATGTAAATTCTGACGTGTCCTATATCAAAAATATGCATGTATTTGATCAAATGGAATTAATAAAAATTAATAATAAATCTATCTACGGTATTGAAGTTTTATTGTAAAAATGTTTAAGTAACAAATTCACAGAAGCGTGTAATTGCAGTTGAGACAAGGGAACAATCTTTATGTCCTTCCTGGTTCCAGCAAAGGAAGTTACGCATTTCGGCCAGCCAGAATGTACACCAGATCAAAACCCTACTGAGTGGAAATTACGAAAGACTGCCATTAGCGTTTCTTTCATCTAAGAATGTAAACACTCCTGCAGTGAGATATGGCAGAACTAATGAACGGAAGGCACTTGAGGAGTACTGTTTATTAAACGAATGCCGTGTGGTTCAACTCGGGTTGTTTATAAAAGAACTGCAACCATGGTTATGTTGCAGTCCAGATGGGATAGTGGTAGGTCAGGATTTTGTTAATCTTCTCGAGATTAAGTGCCCTTATTCATGTCGAGAAAAACCCATAGTTGATGACAAAAAGTGCAATGTCCCGTATTTTGATATAACTACTGATGGTAACGTAAAGCTGAAGGAAACACGTTTATTATACTCAGGTACAGGTATCAATGTACATTCTGAACCTTCACAACTGTGACTTGTTCATATATTCTCCAAAGGGAAGTGTTAAAGTGAACATTTCTAGAAATTATGACTTCCTTTCCAGTACTATTCCTTCAGTAGAGAAATTTTATTTTGAACATTACCTTCCTGTAATATTTAAAGATGCTACAGTGAATGCACTGTAACTATACTCAAGTGTGAATTAGCACTAATCGGATAATGGCTGATGTACGAATTGTATTTCCCAATGCTGAGAATTAAACTTGAAAATTTTAATTTATTATGTTGATAACATAATTAAAAATCAAATTATTTTGCTGTTACAAATTCCATTACGGTATCGAATTTTCTGACAATTATTTGCAAAAATCTTTAGTAAGCTTAACTAAAAATAGTTAGTCTTGTGATATGATTATTGGAGGACTGAAGTTTACCAAGACTCCTAGGATGTGAACAAATTTGTCTATATGAGGAAGTAAATCCATAGTGAGTTTGTTGCTTAATATTTTATAAATTGTCATTCTCTGAATAGCTCTTTCAACATGAATTCTTAGTGACGCAATATCGTATGTTGTTTCAATTTCTTCAGCTGAAAACTGAGGATTAAATGCAAAAGGTGGCATTACCATTACAGCATTTCTGTTCTCAATACCAGTTCTTATCTGTGGGAATCCTTTGTCACACATAGCTATATCCCCTGGCTGAATAAAGTTTAATATACCGGAATTAACTGTGATGTAGCTGTCAGTCGCTCTTCCACCATAGCATTTGGATATAAAAGAAATGTAACCTGATGGAGTAATGGCAACAAGAAATTAGACTGTAAATGAATTCTTATAATGAGAAAACATTAAAATTCTTTGACGAACACTGTTAGGTCTTTCACAGGGCACTTCACTGCAATCAATAATGCACGTGCAATTTTCGTAGTGGTTTTTGAAAGCATTAGGCATTGTGCTTTTGATAGAATATCGTTGTGGCCAGAAAATCCACTTCTTTGTTTTCTCAAAAATATGATGGAGAGCGAATTTAAAAGTAGCAGATGCTGTAGTCCTATGGCAGTTAAAATTACGCCTGGAGCTGCGAAACTAATACCGAGTTTACATTTCATTAGCAGTAGAAGCAGCATGTTTTCTTTAGTAAATGTACAGTTATGGTGAACAGAGGGTAACAAGGATAACAGGATATGAAACACTGCAAATTTAACACCTGCTATTTCAAGAAGATGCTGTTCCTTGTCTTTCACTGACCTGTATCCATTAAATGTACGTTTGGTGTCCACGAAGTCCACGTGAACACCACAATCTCTCTTAAAACAAGTGTCGGTGGTCGTCTGTTTATTCACTCGAGGCAATGGCAAATTTGTTTGAACTTCCGTTTCACAATTATTTTTCAGAGCAGAAAATAACACGCTCACACTGGTGTTGTTACCATCGGTGGTCATTACTTCAGTCTGCGTGCTTGCATCACTGTATAATTTCGAAAAATCTTCCGTGGTACTAGTTTCAAAGTTTTTATTTTCATGTCTCCATTTTCGCCTCTTGTATCTACACGTTACTCGGTGCTCCTCTTCTTGCTGACGTTCGATAGCAACAAGCAGTTTTATAAACAATCTCGGTACATAATCAGGACTGTCAGGATCTCTCGAAGGCATTCCATTCACAAAATCCCGACTACAAACACGCGAATTATTCGTGGGTTCCCATGGTTTACCATCACTAGTTCCTCGTGTCAGTGCCGCAATCCAGGCATTTCTCCTAGTTTCATGCTGCTTTTTATTCGGAAACACCAAAAACTTAGTTACAGGAGGACAGTTAATATACGAGAAGTTGCAACCAACCACAGAACAATTTTTTCTACTGTTTCGAGAACCTTTTCGCATGTCAAAGTTGACTCAAGCATATACAAGACCATTCAACACAGGCACAGACACTCGACTGCGATTCCTCCTGACTGTTTAAGTGACTTGCCGCCAGAGCGTAGCACCCATCATGCGCACGAGGTCTATTGCAATTAATGTTGTTCCCATTCAACACTTCCAGCTTTATTTCATGCTATGATGGTACGACCGGTCCTATATCACCATTCACATGCCAGAAACTGAGCTAAGCGTAACTTAATGTGCAGTCGCTGGTACCGATATTTCTATGTTTTAAAATTTGTAATTTTAGCCGCTACTAACGGTGAAAGCTATGCGTACCAAGGGACCTGACTCTTTGGAGTTCGAACATCGCCATCGATAAGCTTTTAAATGGTTTTCCAGATTTTAATATACAGGTACTTTCCTCCCAACTCGATGCGCAGTTTCATTCACCTTCATTATCTCTCGTTAATTTCTCTGATGAGGTTGCAGTCAAGAAAGAAATCTGGCCATAAAAACAAAACATCCACCTCATCCCTAATGCCCCAGAATGTGAAAAATACACAGTAGACAAGGTTAGTGTAGTCTAATATGACTACAACACACCCAGAGGAAGACTGGCAAAATGTAGAATCATCAAAATACTCCAGGATGACAAACTGCTTAAATCTGAAAGAAATGAAGATGTCTCATACCTAACCAGCCTAAGGACTGAAGGGGTAATGATAGGAGGACTTACAGTATCACCAACACATCCTGTTGAAGTTGCAAATGGAAGTAGTTATGTCAATGTAACCGAGGTAACTTAATGTGACTGTAGATTGTGATTAACTTAAGTGAATTGGCTGCTTGCCATTAGTTCAAAAATCCCCATGTTATAACGTATATCACGTCATGAATTACTTTGATGTTAGGAAACATAATCCTAGCATTTAAGTTACCGGTAGTTCAAAGCTACATCCCTTAGGAAGTATTTCACTAAGGAACAGCTTGAAAGCCCATCAGTAAATATTAACTCGATCATTGTAACAGTTTCACAAAGACTTGTCCAGTTCTAGCCTAGCACAGTATATAAAATGCTCCAATATTAACCATAGGCTAATTTGAAATATCCATTGAAAATTATTAGTTTTACTAACATATAGGCTAGTATATAATTTGCCGGATTTATTTTTATCCTAATACAGTTCTAGGAAGTTAAATACAGTAGAAAAACAATGCTGTGTAGCCTAAGTCAGATTCTATGCACCTATCCAACAGGAGTATCAACGCAACAGTTATTCCCTAAGGAGAGTCGAGAGGTTAGGAACTGTAATACAACTCATAGTTGAACCACAGAGAAAGACTACAAGCTGTCTCACCAAAGGTGAAAGTAACTTACTATTAAAGAGAAAATACTCATGTAACCTAGGCCTAAACAAGCTGTAATATATTAAAGAAAAACATGGGGAAACATGATGGCATAAGTTTTATAGGCTATTTGTAATAAAGAATCCTTCAGTTATAGGCTACAAGAAACCACAGATACAACTACACTGTGCAATTATGCATTGTAACTAGCACATGCCTCATAAAAATACATAGAATTAAGTTAATATTGTAAGAAAGCGGTCGCTTAAAATCATAGCGATTTTCATAGAAAATTATGATAATTTACCGTTTAATATGGATGGAAACTCCAAATGCACAGTGTTTGGAATTTAAAATGATGTAAGCCCCGCCCCCTCGAAATAACTTAAAAAAACACCGTGACTCTAGAAACAAACTAAATGCTGCAAACATAAACCGTAAATAAAAACTGATGGAATCACACTGACAGATTTTAGAACTGTCAGTCGTGTGCTTAAATCACTACAAGAATAACATGTGACATAACCTTAACCTAGAGTCACCGTTATCATGCAATTATTGCAAGAAGATAACAACGCCTTACTCCCTACAAAATATAAATTAATTCATAACGTACCTTTAATATTAGAGTGGAAATAGTCATCAACTGTTGTATCACCACCAAAATGTCGATAAGATATGAGTTTAAAATCTCGTCCTGCGAGGCGAATCATCAAATTCGTTCGTATGTTCGAAATTCGAAGAGCTTCCCGCTTTCAATTAGTAGTTAAGAGTGTCAGGTTAATCACATTAACACCTCTAATAGCCAACTCGAGATATAAGTAGTTAAAATAAGGTTAAAGAATAAACAAAACATAACCCTACACATTTAACTTCTTACGGAAACGTCAGCGGTCGCCATATTTTCTTCTTCCTCTTGGTACGGTAGTGGGCATAGTAAACTCTTTACCCAATTGCTTCTGTGCAGTGGTATGTATCATTGGGTAACCGTCGACTACCGATTAAAAGCGTAATAAGACCAGTAAGTAGCGGGGAATCTCAAACAAGAGTATGACGCAACGCGGAGAGATACATATGAGGAAAACATAGGAAGTAGAGACGAGGACACAAATGGTATTAACTCTTCACACCGAAGCGACCCCCCTTGGTGACTCGCTACACATACACACACATGACCGGGCCACAAATATGGATATGGGAAAGGATTACCCTTTCAAATCTTTAAATAAATATTGTCGAAAAATGCTACTATGCTACTAACCAGTGGAATTGTAGGCGTATGTACCAATGTGGCCACATTTAAAGGAAGTGCATAGCCTAAATCGTATAAAGCTCTCAACATTAAAGCACGTTGATGGTCGTATAGTGGACATTGAAATAGAATATTATTTAAGGAACCCTCCATTTGTAAACACGAACATTGAGGATCATCACGTCGTTTTATGCGGAATAAATACACCGGCGTTAATGCATGGTTAAAACGTAGACGAATGATTGTAATGATATGTCGTCGTGTGTATTTCCCTCCCTGAAACCATGGTTTGTTTAAAATAGTCGGTTGTAACCCAAAATAGTGTTTGGCCTTAATTCTGGCGTAATTAGTCCACGTGACTTGCCAGTCCTCCTGTATCGTCGAACTAATTATAGAACGCAGATCTGACATTGGTATGGCGATGTTGTAAGTTTTCCCGTGTCCCTTCGCTGCATCTTTGGCAAGGTTATCCGCTATTTCGTTTCCCTCAATGTGAGAATGGCCGGGTACCCACATGATACTGACTTCAAAACCCTCCGTATGTAAAGTGTACAATTGTTGAACTAATTGACATAAAAACCAGTTGTCGGCCTCTCTAACATTTTGAAGTGCTTGCAGTACACTCATTGCATCAGTACAAATTAAAGCATGACGAATGGCATGTTTTTTTTATATAAAGACACGTCTGACGTATGGCAAAAATTTCGGCAGTAAATATCGAGACGTCAGGGGGTAAAGTATACTGAAAGGAGATTTGTAAGTCCGGAGCACAGAAGGCTGCTCCCACACGCGCAGGGTTAACCATTTTAGAACCATCTGTGTAAAAAAGATGCAGGAGGTCAAAGGATTCGTTATTTCTCGAAAAATACGGGGAATGATTACAGGATGATGTTGAAACGTCTGATAGACTTGGGGTAAGGAGTTCTGAAGAATAAGAGGTTGAAAGTACGTTGCAGCATACGGAATAGTGTATATCGGTAACTGCATGCCTTTTAATATATTATGGCGGTACGGTTGAAGCATGGAATATGCGGTTAGTAACGCAGGACGAGAAACGGTGGGCAATAATCGACGCGTATAATATTCCTCTAATAGTTGTAATTTAGGGACGATATGTGATGTTATCATCATTTTTCGTAGCAGGTACATACATGCAAGATATCTACGCCGATGCTGAAGTGACATTTCTCCGGTTTCAACTAACAGGGCTCCTGTGGGGGTTGATTGAAGCGCACCTATAAGTATACGCAAGGCAGAAAACTGGATTCTATCTAACCGAAGGAGCCTAATGCTGGGCATTGAATAAAAAAAGGAATTGTAATCCAGTACAGAACGGATGATGTTACGATAAACCATTAATAATGATTCTGGGTCCGCCCCCTAATTGCGTCTAGTGAGTGACTCTAGAACATTAATTTTACTGGCGAGATGACTCTGAAGGTATTGCGTATGTCTCTCCCATTGCATTTTCCTGTCAATATGAATCCCTAAATATTTTACACTTGTCACCACCGGAATGAGACCTTGGCGGTATAATATAGGAGAACTGTCGTAAATTCGTTTGTGCGTAAAAATCATCGCAGCGTTTTTTCCTACAGATGTTTCAAATCCGTATTGATGTAGTCAATCATGAGCATGAGATAAGGCGTGGTATATATCTCTTCGACATGAGGAAAACTCTTCTCGAGTGCAATATATTAGAATGTCATCCACATATTGAAGAATGCGAGCGTGCGGTAATATGACTGTTTCTAAAGTACGGGTGTAAATTAAGTATAAAAGCCCGCTTAGAACGTCGCCTTGTGGAACACCATAAGAAGTATGTCGAGAATCAAAGACACCGGCTGGGGAGTTTAACGTAATATGACGATGACATAGCATATTATGTATTAAGCACCTGAAGGGAAGGGGAAAATTTAGATCCCTTAGAAGTTGAATAAGAAGATATGGATCAACAGAATCATATGCATTTTTGAGGTCAAGGAACACAGCTGCTGTGTGCATTTTCTTTCCTTTTGCTAGTAGTAGATCAGTAAGGAATATATTTATGGGGCCAGATGTACCAAGATTTTTTCTAAATGCAAATTGGGTTTTTGGAAACAGGTTATAATATTCTAGGCACCATTGAAGCCGTCGGAGAAGAATATGTTGGAAAATTTTTCGGAAACAAGATCCAAGTTGAATACCACGATAACTACTCGGTAATCGAGCATCTTTCATGGGTTTAAGAATCGGGACAGTTTGAAAAACATTCCAATCCTCCGGGAAGGTCCCTGTGCATAAGATGGAATAATATAGTTGAAGAATGATACTCTGAGCGTTTACTGGAAATCGAGCGATCATTTTATAAGTCACTCCATCAATCCCTGGGCTGGATGATTTTTTGTGACGAAATGTGTGGCTTAATTCGCTACTTGTAATAGGCTGCATTAAACTGGAAAAACGTTCCAGGGAACCAGATGTACAAGATGTAGGCAAGCGAATAACTATTTCTGGTGTCCAAGTATGATACAGGTCATGGTATCCCTGCGCCGAAAGTTGGGAGGGAGATGAGATAGTACGATTATTAGAGAAATGTTTAATCGCCGTCCAAATACTGTTTAGGGACGTAGTACTGCTTAATTGGGTAGTATATAATTTCCACGCTTCCCGTCTTTTATCGTTAAATACACGTTGTATTTGCGCGGTGAGACTTTTGTATCGCAAATAAGATGTTGGAGAGCCATAATGTCGAAAAGCTTTTAAACTCGCCTTGCGCCGTCTTACCAGCTGTCCGCATTCTTGATCCCACCATGAGGGTAAGGCGCCACGATTATTTGGAGGACCTGTCGTTGGAATTAAAGGGTGATATATATTAAGATAGGCTCGCATATTCTCTAATAAAAAGGCATAACTGTTACTGAGCCCCTGTGTATGCTGTGAAAGTCTATCCTCTAAAAATCGGGAAAACAACACATAATCAAAAAATCGTAAATTTCGCTTTACCTTAGATACATTTTTTGGGATATGTCGGGTACGCGAGACGTCATAGTCGATTATAATTGGATAATGATCGCTTTGATGCGTATCCTGCACGGTCTTCCATGTCATCTTATGAGATAAGTCTAAAGTAGTGATACTTAAATCCACCGCACTTTGGAGACTATTTGGTGGGGGTAATGCGCGTGGGTGATCCATCGTTTAAGAGATGTAGGTGTAAATCCTGTATAACTGCAGCGATGTGACGTCCTTTTGGATTAATGCGACCACTGCCCCACAAGGCGTGATGTGCATTAAAATCCCCCACGGTAATATGTTTAGGAAATTGTTTTATGAACCGTTTATATGCCTGCCATTGCCGACGGGAACCTTGTATACCCGGGGGACAATAAATATGACTTACATGTAGATCTTGTACAAGGAATGTGTGATGATGAGTATGAGGAATATAGAATTGAGTAGAGAGAGGAGTGTATCGTAGGGTCTTTTTGAATAGCGTCATTATGCCACGATATCCTGGACCATCCTGACGTTCGACCAGGTAGTTGGGAATCGAAAATCTATACGAGGCACGAAGCCATGTTTCCTGTAGGAATATGATATCCGGATCATACTCCTGGATTAAAAGCAATAATTCTTGCTTCTTATTTAAAATACTACGGCAATTCCACTGGAGGAGTAACATGTAGCACGCATCTAAATTAGGCCACTGTAGGACTACTACTTACTAGGGTATTCTATTTTGTGGTTGGAGGATTGGGAAGTAATGGAACTATTTTGTCCAATAATTGTTTCACATAAAAGCTCCATTGAGCGTTGTGCCCTAATAATTCTTGTAATTTCAGGAAATCTTCAATGATGTCATGGGACGGGTCTCGTGAAGTGCCAGGTGTTTGAGAAGACGGTTTCTTCGAAATTTCCTCACCCATTGTGGCGGGTTGCAAAGCCACCCCTACACCACTATCAGATGGTTGCTTTAAGATATCGAGATAGGCCCGTCGGTCGTAACCTATGGGATTCACCACTTTCGGCTTTGGGAACACTACTTCTGTATATTTTGGTTTTCTCGGCGGATCCTCTCTACGCGTATTATGAGACTGTTCTAAGGTTGGAAATTGTTGCGGGAGTGTAAGAGGATTAAACGGTACATTGTAGTTAGCCGTAATAACTTCGTGGTACGATTTATTTTCGGTACGTATTTGACGTTTTATGGACATTTGTTTCTCCAATTCGGGGCAGCGTGCGGCGCCTGCCGGATGATTATCACCACAATTAGCACATTTGAACAGAGTCTCCTTATATGTTTCCGTTGAGTGTCCTTGCGCACAGTTACCGCAAACTGGGGCACGAGCCCGGCAGTGCAGTTTTACATGTACGTATCGTTGACAGTTCAAACATCTAATGGGGGAAAATATGAATAATGTTACCTCTAGGAGCACATTAAAAATAGATACGTAATCAGGTAGCCGTTGTGTTTTAAAGAAAATTTTCACTGTTCCTGTAGGAAGGGATTCTAACTTGTCATTGATCATCTTTTTCCGAAAAAAAAACGCTGGACTCGCACAATTGGGACTGGCGAATCAATATATTTTAGGATTTCATCGTGCGTTAAGGATGTGCCCACGCCCCTAATTAGCCCAACACGTTGGACGTTAGCGGACGGGACAAATGCGACCAAGTGCTTAGCTGGTAATAAGGGATTTTGTAAGAAGGAGTTAGCTTCTATGGCCTTGTGAAATTGTACCTGAACACGATTGCGTCCTTTGCGTTGAATATTCTTTATACCCACGATCTTATTTTCGAAAAAGAGCTTTTCTAATGCCATCGGATGTAAATTGCCAATATGTTGATCCCCCTCACCTTGCACAAACACCGTGTACGGCCCTGTGTGATGGTCATAATATCGATTGTCATTTGACAATGGCTGTCGATTAGCAATAATTGGAGATGTTTCAGAAATGGAAGTTGTAGGAGTTGATACTAGCTCAACCTCCGACACTACAAGCATACTTTCAACGGACGCTACACCCTCGTATTCCACGTGTTCAAAGTCGTCCGGTGGTCGCCCCATCTGACTACCACCACTTTCGGACGACATGTTGAATAGTTATCCCCTATAATGGAGGGGAGTACTAACCTGATTAAACACTAACGAGAACTAACACACTAAACAAATAACAGGCCACAAACCCGACGTCCACACAACACTCAAAAGCACGTTCCCTACACCCGATACCACTCACTGCACAGATGCACACCGTATGGAGGTTGGGATACGAATGACCGTCGCCATATCAATGAATAGAGGAAGTCGTTCTGTCATTCGGTGTACACAAACGTTTGTACTATTAGATCTATTAGTTTTTGAACTAAAAGAAAATAGCACATTAAAATAAAATCTTTATTTTAAATTTCTACTGTACATTACTACGAAGCAATAATGTACTCAATTAGATTGTTATATGACGCCAATTGTGTTTCCACAAATCGCAAATTCAATTTTCTGCCATCTACAGGCATGTGTTTGAACTAAAACAAAACGTGCCGGTATACAAATTTTAGCAGTTTGGGTAGTGGAGATTGAATATTATTTAGGCTACATTTGCATTCAAATGACTAAATCAAAGAATTCATTAGATCCCAAAATCGTTCAAATGCCTTTCATATGTCTCATTACGGGTGAATTCTTGGACTATTGCATCGCACAGTAGTATGTAGCTAGTTATTGAGGTTTTAAGGGGCAGAACAGCAAGGTCATTTGCCCCTATTGCACATTAGGCCTACAATACATCACATATAAATGAAATTGTTCCTTTACGCTTTCTTTTCGTGAATGGGGTTAATATTTCGTTCGTCCTTTTCCCGAATATAGGCCTATGGATTACGCCAGTAAGTTACTTTCATTATGTAGCCCGTTGCGATAGCCTACCGTCTTCAGATACACACGTCTCGTTTCACAAGGATAACTGGACTGCTACTGTAGGTACCGTAACGAAATAAATCCGTGAAATCGGACAGATACTACGTTTTCTATTTTCCGGAAACGTCGTATTAGTGATTAGGTATCGACAATAATGCGTTTCAGTCGGTCAACACGATTGTATCAAAACATTACTTTTTTCAGGTTTAGAGAAACACCCTTTACAATTGGGTACAATCGTGTTGACCGATTGAAAAGCATTAATTTCGATTACTAAGGAAACACTTCCAACAAGATAATACGTGATTAGGTACAATAGAAATAAGTCATAGTAGTAAACAGAATCGATAAAGTTTATCCTGCCCAGGGACTCACAACTTGTGGGATGGGCCTCAGCCAGACATTCCGTTTTACCCGGAACAATTCCGTTTCTTCTTGTTTTGTTCCGCGTTCCGTTTTCATCATTAACGGAACGCCAAATATTCCGTTTTTTGGTTAATTTGATAATATATTCAATTCCGCACCAATTTTCAAATGTACCGCTTCAGAATTGATTGTAAAATCTAGCTTGATTTCTGGTGATACAGGTGCAAGTTTGAAAGAGAAAATGATTTCTATGTCTGCGTCAGATAGATGGGTACATGTTATAGATTTATTAGGGGCAACAAAATTAAGGAAGTTAATACTCAGCATTTTCCCCTCCAATGCTTTTACGGAGAGAGATTTTTCTGTCATGAATATCAAATGAAGAGATGATAGAAACAGAAGCTCCATTAGTTTGATAAAACAAGAATTGTTCACATAATTATTACAATTATGACGAAAATTGTAGTGAATTTTATCAGGAGGTACTTCTTCTTCTTATGACGCCGTTTCCCTCCGAAGGTTGGTGATCCAATTGATTATGATTACATGCGAAACGGCAGCACGGAAGATTTCTATCGACGTATGTCCATACCACCGTCGCAAGTCTTTCATCCAGGAATTTCTCCCTCTTCCCACAGATCTTTTCCCGTCAATTTTCCCTCGAATGATCAGCCGGAGAAGTTCATATCGTTCGCCTCTCATGATGTGCCCGAGGTAGCTGAGCTTACGCTCCTTGATGGTTGTGAGGAGCTCTTTCTTCTTGTTCAAGATGTTGAGGACCTCTTCATTTGTTTTCCTTTCTACCCAAGATATTCGGAGTATTCTTCTGTATAAGTACATCTCAAAAGATTCAATCCGCTTCTCCAGTAATGGGCTGAGCGTTCACCCTTTGAAACCATACAAATGGACAGGAAATACAAAGCAATGTAACATTCGAACTCGGAGCTGAAGGTTGAGTTCTCAGCTGAAGAATAAGGTCCTCATGGTACTGATCTTATTTTTTGCTTGTCCAAACCTGGATAAGAATTCAATCTTTGAATCACAATGCAGGTTCACTAAAGTTCCAAGATATTTGATGGAAGATACTTTTTGGACGATGGTGTTGTTGATGCGAAGGGAGAACTGTTTTGCTGTTTTCGAGAATACTATCAGCTTGGTCATGTTAATATTCAAGGATAAACCATAGATTTCACTGGTCCTCACGATAATGTTTATAATAAATTGAAGATCACTAAGATTGCTGGCTAGCACAATCGTGTCATCTGCAAATCGGATGTTATTAATGTTATTAACATCTTCAATAGCCTCTCCGAACACAGCTTCAGAGTAGATGTTAAAAAGGAGTGGGGACAGGACACATCCCTGGCGGACACCTCTTCGTATAGCTATGTCCTCAGTAGTAGTTCCTTCTATTTTGACCTCTGTCGTTTGATTCCGGTACAGATGGGTAATTATACGAAGATCACTAACATCTACACCACTCATCATCATCATCCTCTTGTACAGTTTCCAGCCCCAGGCTGGGTCTGTTTCGAACACAAGCCTCGCCACTTAGTTCTTTCTTCCCACCACCTCTCCGCTGTCACCCTGGTCCAGTCCTCGCCCCTCTTCTTGACACATTCCTCCACTCCTTTCAGCCATCTATCTCTTGGTCTTCCCCTTGGTCGTTCCTTCTGCATCTGCATCTCATGTATCCTCTTGGGAATCTTCTTCTCATCCATTCTCTTTAAGTGTCCATACCACCTCAGTCTTGATGTCTCAATCCTACCTTGCAAGGGCTCCTCTTTCACTATTTCCCTGACCTTTTCATTCCTCACCCTGTCTCTTCTTGTTACTCCGATCCTACTTCGCAGGAACTTCATTTCACCTGCCTGTATTCTGCTTATGTCTCTTTTCTTCATTGTCCACGTTTCTGAAGCATAGGTCAGTATCGGGATATAGTAGCTTCTGTATAACACTTCCTTGCTTTTCTGTGGGACATCTTTATTCCACACTAAGCTCCTAATGCTTCTCATAAATGCTTCTACCTGTCTGCCACGTTCCGTAATCTCTTTGTCATTTCTCCCATTTTCCTCCACTATACTTCCCAAGTACTTGAGACTTTCCACCTTCTTCAGCTGTCCACCTCCAAGTGTTATCCCACTCATTGGTCTGTCCTTTTTCCCAGTCGTTAACAGAATCTCTCATTTACTGGTGTTGAACTTCCATCCGTACTCTCCCACTGTTTCTTCCCAAGCCTTCAGTTGCTCCTGAATTTCCTCCTCCTTGTTTCCCCAGACCATGAGATCATCTGCAAACACCATTGCTTTCATCTTATCTTCTCCTATCTTTCCTGCTATCCGTGTCATTACCTCGTCCATAACCACAATAAAGAGAAGGGGTGACAGCGCACTACCCTGTTTCAGGCCACTCATTTGTCTGAACCAGTCTGTTCTTTCCCCTCCAACTTTCACACAACTCACACTTCCACAATACATCTCCTTCACTCTGCCTACAGTCTCTTTTCCCACTCCTATGTTTTCCATTGCTTTCCAAACCTTCTCCCTACACACACTATCATAGGCCTTTTCGATGTCCAGGAAGGCCATCAAAAGATCCTCTCCAAATTCGTAGTGGTGTTCCTGGAGCTGTCTCACTGAAAATATGAGATCCACTGTTGATCTCCCAGGTCTGAATCCATACTGCTCCTCTCTCAATTTTCTCTCCACTTTGGCTCGTATTCTACTTTCTAATATATTTTCATATATCTTGGCACAGTGAGGTATGAGTGTGACTCCCCTGTAATTTCTGCACTCCTTTCTGCTTCCTTTCTTATATATTGGGACAATTAATCCTTTCTTCCAATCTTCTGGGGTCTTTATCTCCTTCCATATCACCCTCATCACACGGTACAGCCACTGTTTCCCAACCTCCCCTGCTGCCTTCACCATTTCAACACTCACTTCATCCACACCTGGTGCCCTTCCTCCTTTCATCTTGTCTATAGCCATTTCCAGTTCTCTCCAAGTCAGGTCCTTTTCCATTCCTGTGTTGTCTTCTCCATCTTCCAATACATTGTCTTCCTCCCTATGACCATTTGGATTCAGCAAATCCTCAAAGTACTCTTTCCACACTGTCTTGAGTGCCTCTTTGTTGTGTACCTCATTTCCGTTTTTGTCCATCATTACCACAACCTCTCGCAGACCTCTTATCTTACTTTTGACCATCCCATAAAGTACTTTCTTATTTCATCTGCTGTCTTCCGCCATCATCTCTGTCCACTTTACCATCCACTTCTTCCTCGCCTCTGCGACAATCTTGTTTGCTTCTTTCTTCTTTATCTTATAATCTTCCCTTGTCAGATCAGTTCTTTCCTGGAACCACACTCTGAAAGCCTTATTCTTCCTTCCCACAGCTTCTTTTACTCTCTCATTCCACCATGGTGTCTCTTTACACCGCTTTCTGTTGCTTGTTCTTCCACATACTTCCACTGCAGGTTCCACCATTGTGTTTATGAATTGCTTCCATTCCTCTTCCCCTGTTTTAGGATTGTCTGTTGGCATCCTTTCACTTATTATCTTCTGGAATTCTTCCTTGACTTCCTTTTCCTTGAGTTTCCATACTTTGATTCTCCTTTCCTGGTACTCTGTCCTCTTGCTATCCTTAACAACTCCCAGGTTCATTACAAGTATTCTGTGGTCGCTATCTAAGGCCTCTGATGGTATTACCTTTATATCTCTGACACTTCTCTTCATTTCCCAGTCACCGACAGCAGTGGCTACGCGCGCTAAAGCGCAGCGGTAGGTCATGGGGCCAAGCTCTCTGCTGACTCGGTAGACGCGTGGGTTCGAGCCCCACCGTCGGCCGTCCTTGAAATGGTTTTCCGTGGTTTCCCATTTTCAACACCAGGCAAATGCTGGGACGGTACCTACTGACAGGCCACGGCCGCTGCCTTCCACATCCTTGCCCAGTTTCATTCGCCTTCATCAATTCCATCTCTCATCCCGACGCGCAGGTCGCCCACGGGCGTCACTTAGAAAGACCTGCACTCGGCCTCTCAGGAGGCCACACGAAAAAAAAAAAAAAAAAAAAAAAAAAATTCCCAGTCGTACAGCATGTAATCTACCAAAGATTTCTTTGTTAAATCACTGCTGTACCACGTTACCTTGTGGCTTTCTTTCTTCCGGAACCAGGAGTTGCCTACCACTAAACCGTTTCTCTTGCAAAAATCCTGCAACTTTCTCCCTTCTTCATTCCTGCTACCCCATCCTTTTGCTCCCAATACATTTTCATATCCTTGCCTTTCACTTCCTACATGTGCATTCAAATCTCCCATGACAATGATGCTCTGCCCATTCAACGGCTGTTGTAGCTCCTCCTCAAAGTCTTCCTTCTCTTGAGCTGTGCATCCAACTTGAGGGGCATATGCCTGGGCTATCTCCAGGCTTCATCCCTTTACAGTTACTCTGATCTTCATGATCCTGTCACTTATTCCCTTTGCCTCTTCCTTCATTCCATCTCTCACAACTACTCCAACTCCGCTGCTCCTTCCTTCACTGTTCCCACTCCAGTACAACCGGTACCCTTTCCTCAGTTCTCTGCGACCTTCTCCTTTCCATCTTGTTTCTGCCAAGCCCAGTACATCCAGTTTTCTTCTCTCCATCACATCTACAATCTCCTCCACTTTTCCTGTCAGTGTCTGTATGTTTAATGTCCCAACTCTTAGTCCATTAGCATATCCGGGTCGTCGTCGTTTGCATCCGTCCTTTCCGAGGCCTGTTCCTGGTTTGAAAGCAAATATGATATCCACTACTGGCTTGCTAGGCCTATCGTAGCTTCACCAGAGCCCCGAAGCTGCCACTTTTCAGGGTTCCCATAGAGCCTTCACAGCTACCGTAGCGGTCCCGGTGCACACAAAGTCCCCACTGTACTTCACCCCTACAGGCAATCCCCTACTTCATGCCGTTGCCCGTCTCCCACCGCGTGGAGGAGGGGTTGGACTTGTGGGAGACCATCTACACCACTAGATTTTAAAATCTCAACAAGTTTTACATGAGATACTCAATCAAACGCTTTTGGGTAGTCGATGGAGCAAGCGTGCACATCTACATTCATATCTAGGCATTTCTGGGTCAAAACATTCAAGGAGAAAAGAGCCTCGCGAGTACCCAGTCCATTCCTAAAGCCAAACTGAGTATGACCAATATAGCGTTTGCATTTAAGGTAGATTCGAGTGTGGATAATACGCAGAAATACCTTTAGCACATGGGACATTAGGCTGATCATACGATAATCATCACAATGTGATGCACTAGCCTTTTTAGGTATGGTCACAAAAGAAGATCTTAGCCAGTCAGATGGAATTCTACCAGATTTATATATTGCGTTGAATAATACAGTTAGCATCTCTAGTCCTCTGCCATGGCCTTCAGCAATAAGTTTTAGAGTGTCTGCATGAATCTTGTCCGGACCTACAGCTTTTCCATTCTTTTGGAGTTTGATTGCATACAGCACTTCCTTTTGGCTTATACATGGACTTGCTTCGCTGCATTCACCAATACAAGGTGGTTTATCTGGCCTTACATCGCTAAATAGGTTTTCTTGGTATTTGACTTTATTAACATGTTTCACTGTCTCCCATAAGTCCAACCCCTCTTCCACGTCGTGGGAGACAGGCAACGGCACAACGTAGGGGATCGCCTGTAGGGGTGAAGTAAAGTGGGGACTTCGTGTGCCCCGGGACCGTTACGGTAGCTGTGAAGGTCCTACAGGAACCCTGAAAAGTGACGACTAACGGGGCTCTGGTGAAGCTACGATAGGCCTAGCAAGCCAGTAGTGGATGAAACCAAATGCTTTCTAAAATGGAACGAGCCTCGGACATGATGTATATAATAGACGACGACACGGCTGGACACACGGACTAAGATTTGGAACTTTAAACCTAAGAACGCTGACGGGGAAGGTGGAGGAGATAGTGGATATGATGGAAAGAAGGAAGTTGGATTTATTGGGATTGGCAGAAACAAAGTGGAAAGGGGAAGGAAGGAGAGAACTGAGAAATGGCTATAGACTGTACTGGAGTGGGAACGAAGAGGAGTGGGAGTAGTAGTACGAGATGGTTTAAAAGAAGAAGTGAGGAGAATAAGTGATAGGATGATGAAAGTGAAAGTAGCACTGAGGGGAGAGACCGTAGAAATAGTGCAAGTGTATGCTCCACAAGTAGGCTGCACCTCTGAAGAGAAGGAGGAGTTTGAAGAGGAATTGCAGAAGCAGCTGGTAGGAAGAAATATGATTGTTATGGGGGATCTCAATGCCCATGTAGGAAGAGAAAGACAAGGTTTATTTATTTATTTATTTATTTATTTGTTGATGGTACACAACAGGGCTCAGTGTGCGCCCCATTAATAGTGCACCTACACAGTAAGATACATTTCCTGACATGTCTGCATTAAGTATTAATATCTTAATGTAATTCTTAAAACTAAGAAGTTCACACAGATCAAAATGCATAGTAGTAAAAAGATAATATAAAAACTAAATCTAAATATGATCTAATGCCAAATATAAAAACAGGTTTTGAAATTATTACATAATAAACTAAAAGGTAACATCAATAACTAGGGAACAGGCCTATCCATATATATACATTGTTGATTCTGTTATGTGTGATAATTTTATTTCAAGTATGAATTAGAGTGACTGGGTTATAATTTCCAAGAACGGTCTGATTGAGAGACAGAAATCTAATTTCCAGTTTACACGAACCGCATCGTTGTAAATACTGCAAAGCCTCCATACAGGTGAATTGTTATGTGAAGTGGTATTGGTTATATCAGTTTTGAATGTTATGGTTGATCTTGTAGTTAAGCGAGGGATGTTGAAATTTAGGAGCGATAGGAAAGATGAGTTATCAATTTGACCGTTAATGACTTTATAACGGAATTTCATATCATTCACTTGCCTTCGAGACTCCAAACTAGTCATGCCGAAATTCAACAAAAGTTCACCGTAGGGTACCATGTGTGGGTAATTGCCCGTTATTTTGAGGTGTAAATATCTGAGGAATTTCTTTTGAACTTGCTCAATGGACTTAATGCATGTTTTCTGCCAGGGACTCCATACTTGGCTGGCGTACTCGAGCTTGGATCTCACCATGGCAGTATAAAGTTTTATGCAGGTACTGGTCCTAATGAATGGCTTAGTGTTTCTTATTATAAACCCTAACATGCGGTAAGCATCCCCGACCGTCTTTTGCACATGATAAGTGAAAGCAAGCTCTCGGTCAAACAGAATCCCTAGATCTTTCTTCTCGCTTACTGTTTTCAATGACTTAGGTCCAATTCCATAAACAAATGTGATTGGGTTCTTCTTACGTGTAAAGGTCATAACAACACACTTCGGTACGTTTAAGTATAATTTGTTTTCTATACTCCATTTGTGTATATTATTTAGGTCATTTTGTAGTAGAGTGCAGTCATTAGTGGAAGAAATTGATTTAAAAATTTTGAAGTCATCTGCATATAAAAGACTATTTGAGTGCAGTATACATCGTGGCAAATCATTTATCATTGCTAGAAAAATCAAAGGTTCAAGGTTCGAACCTTGGGGTATTCCGGAATGAACTATGTATTCCTTTGAGACAATTTTCTGGAACAAAAGAAATTGTTTCCTGTCTCTGAGATAGGAGATGAATAATTTTAGTAATGGGTGGGAAAATCCCAAAATACATAATTTTTTAAGAAGGATATCGTGATTTATTGTGTCGGAAGCTTTCTCGAAATCTGTAAATATGACATCCATCTGCCCTCCTTTATCTAACTCTTTAGATATATTTTGAGTAAAATTAATTGCATTCGTCACTGTAGATTTCCTGGATAGGAAACCATGTTGGTTATCTGTTACGAGTGGTCTGAGGAATACTGATATTCTTCCGTGCAATATGAATTCAAATACCTTGGCTACTGCGGATAAAATAAATATAGGACGGTAGTTATTAATTAGTGATGGGTCTCCCGATTTTAGTATAGGGCAGAAGCGAGTGATTTTCCAGGCGTCAGGGAACGTACAAGTTTGTATTGCTAAGTTAAATATAAAGTGTAACGGGTCCCTGAGGCTTTCAGCACATCCCTTAACTACATACGGTGGAATATTATCAGGACCAGCCGACGACTTAGGTTTTAATTTTTTAAATGCCATTTCTATCTCTTCCTTTGAGACAAGTTTTATGTGAAGGGTGTTGGGAGTAGATAGATAGATAGATAGATTTTTATTAATTCCATTTGATCAAATACATGCATTCAATACATTTTTGATATAGGACACGTCAGAATTTACATGCATAAAATAAAAGAACTAACAGGTATATATTACTAAGATTATAACTATTTATAACTTATTATAATAGCAAATCTTAATAGATACAATCTTATTGCACAACTATTTACACCTCACTCTATTATCATAATATGAAAACTTAATTCTATAAATACAACAACATACAGCTAGGTATTAAAATTAAATTAAAAAAGTAAAATATAGTTATAGATTCCATCACTCCTATACGCTAAAATATTCAACTACTGAGTAAAAACAATGGCACTGCAGATAAGCTTTCAACATTCTATCAAAGGTTTTTATTTTTGGGGCCAGTTTTATATACTGGGGTAGTTTATTGTATAATTTAACTCCAGTGTGAAAAGTTCCTTTTTGATATATGCTTGTGTGTGTGTGTGAAATATGAATGTTTTGATTTTGTCTTGTGTTATGCCTATGAACATCATTGTTTGTTTTAAGAAAAACATCTTTATTCATTAAATTCTTTTTAAAAAACATAATACTTTCAAAGATATATATGCAGGGCAGTGGGAGAATGTTTAAATCTTTAAACAGAGGTCTACATGATTCTCTAGAGTTTACATTTGCCATAATTCTAATCGCTCTCTTTTGTATCCGAAACGTGCTTAGTACATCTGGCGACATACCCCAAAATATGATCCCATATCTTAAGTATGAATGGAAATAAGCAAAATAAGTATTTCTTAATGTGTGCATGCTAGTGCAGGTTTTCAAAATACGTAACGCAAAGCACATCGAGTTCAGTTTAGTATTCAGATATTGTATATGTTTATTCCATTTCAAGTCTTGTTGTATCCATAGTCCTAAAAACTTTATTTCTGATTTATTTTCTATTTGATGACCATTTAATGTTATATTGGGCATCGCAGGATTCCTATTCTGTATAGTGTGGAAATTTAGACATACTGTCTTTTTATAGTTTATTATGAGGCGATTATCTTGTGACCATTTGGTTAACTCTCCTGTAACGGAGTCAGCAGACTGCTGTATGACCTGTTTAGTTTCACCTTTTATTACGAGTGTTGTATCGTCCGCAAACAAAATTTCCTTATGTGAATGAACGTTCTGTGTTATATCATTTATATATAGAAGAAAGAGTAGTGGGCCCAAAACCGATCCCTGGGGTACTCCAAATTCAATAATTCCCTCATTGGACAATGTTTCATTAAGTAATTTGGTTCCATCATCCTTGTGTCTCAAGCTTACTATTTGTTTACGCCTTGTTAAGTAAGACTCTATCCATTTATTAGCTAGACCTCTAATACCATATTGATTTAGTTTGGTAAGGAGGATTTTATGGTCAACTACATCAAATGCTTTCGATAAATCCAAGAATAGGCCAGTTACATGTTCCTTATTGTCAATTAATTTCAGTATACTATTACTACATTCGTAAATTGCTGTCTGTGTAGATTTTTCCGTTCTAAATCCATGTTGTGAGTTTGATAATATTTTATTTTTTTCTATGAAACTTATCAGTCTCTTATACATAATTTTTTCCACAATTTTTGCAATACCAGTTGGTAAGGTAATAGGACGATAGTTATCTAATTCATCTTTTGAACCGTTTTTGTGCACTGGAATTACTTTTGATAACTTCAAAATATCCGGGTAAGTTCCTGAGAGAATTGAACTGTTTATTAAGTGCGTAAGTGGATTTATTATATTTTCTGCACATTTCTTTAAAATTGCATCAGGGATTCCATCAATGCCAGCACAGAATTTATTTTTTAGCTCTTTTATAACTATTCTTACCTCTTCACTTGTGACATGATTTATAAATAAAGAATCACTGCATATATTTATTTTATTATTAGAATTTAGTGTATTTACCTGTGATTTATTTAATAATTTTTGCGGAATTTCCAGAAAATAGTCATTAAAAGTGTTTGCTATTTCCTCTGGATTATTAATCACTTTATTATTTCTGGTCAGTGTAATGTTCCTTTGTATTTTAGCAGATTTTCCAGTTTCTTTCTTTATTACGGACCACATCGCCCTGTTTTTATTAGATGATTGGGAAATAAAATTATCATTATGCATTTTCTTTGCTAGTCTTATTACCTTATTTAATATGCTAGTGTATTTTTTGTAGTATAAATTGAATTCAGGTGTTGTGTGGTATTGTTTATATAATTTGTGTAGAAATTTCTTTCTTTGACATGAATTTATAATCCCTGTTGTTATCCAATTGCTAGTTTTGTTATTTTGAACAGTTCTTCGTTTAAAGGGGAATGCTATTTCAAAATAGTGTTTTAGGGTACTGTTAAATGCATTAAATTTATCATTTACATTTTCTAGTTCATAAATTTCTGACCATGTTTCCTTATTTAATAAGTCATTGAAATATGTAACATTTGATTCAGTGAATGACCTGCACTTTGATTTTACTCCATTATCATTATTATTGATTACTTCGGATACTTCAAAACTCAGTATTTGTCCATGGTGGTCACTAAAACCCGGACAATAGACTTCTATTGAATGGTGATATTTATCTGTATTTATAAAAATTTGATCAGGAGTGGTTTTACTAAATTTTGTTATTCTTGTTGGTGTATTTACTGTAGGTTTCAGTCCATAGGAAATTAGTAACTGGTTTAATAATTCACAATTTCTATCAAGTTTTAAGAAATCCACATTTACATCCCCACAAATTATTATATCGAAATTTACTTTGCTCATGTTATTGAGTAACAATTCTAGTTTATCTATAAATAGAGGAAACTTTCCTGACGGAGAACGGTATACGCATACAATTATTAACTTAAACTGCTGAATTTTTACGGCAGAGAATTCAAAATCCTGTTCCATAATTAGATAATCATAAGCTGTTATCTGTTCATGATCTAAATTATTTCTTAAGAAGATGCAAGTACCACCATGGCTAATATTAGATCTAGAGTATTTACTAGCTTGTATAAACCCTGGGAATTGAATTAATTCGAGTTGTTCCTCTTTCAGCCAATGTTCTGAAATACATAGTGCTGAGATGTCTTTAAGTTCATTTTTAAGCATTAGATTTATGTAATCAATTTTATTATAAAGAGACTGGACATTCTGGTGGTAAATTTTAAATTTGTTACTTTTGCAAGCTTGTGTTGGTGATTTATTTACATTATTATTATCATAATTGTTCGAATTGCAGGCTGGGACTTTGTATTGGGCTGACTGAGAGTCATACACTGATTTGAAATATGACGCGAAACCTTCAACAATGGAATCACCCCTGTCCAATTCTTTATTATTATATTTAAAAGTGTCGCATGAGTTCCTATTTTTTTTCTTGTTTTTAATAAACGTCCAAAATTTCTTTGAGTCCCTGCTAATGTTTTGTTCAATATTATGGATATATTTCTTATAAGATAATTTCATGTCCTTTTTAATTTCTGACCTTAATTCTTCAAAACGTAGTCTGATGATCTGAGTAATGTTTTCTCTTCCTATGGTGTTCCTTCTCCTTCAATTTACTCTTTATTTCCTTAGAGAACCAGACAGGATATTTTCTGCCCGTTTGTCGTTTACATATAGGAACGGTTTCGCCAAGTACTGTGTTAAAAATCTGATAAAACAGATCTACTGCAGTATTTACATCAGTGCACTCGTATATTTGACCCCAGGCACTGTCCCTCAACCGAGTGTACATTTGCTCAAAATCGGCTTCCCGGAAGTTATAGGTATCATTAGGCTGGATAATTACTTGGTTTCGACATATAGTTAGAGATATTTCCACATCCAGAGCTGGGTGATGGCGATCCTGCGGTAAGAGTGGGTCTGTGTTTTCCGTTATATTTATGTTGAGTTTGTTGGATAGAACTAAGTCCAGCGTCCTCCCGTTACGGTTTAGTACTGAATTATAAGATTTTAGCTGAAGATAATTAATAAAATTTACGAGTTCTCTTGTGTGAATATTGTCATCTTTAATTATTGTACTTTGTATTGTTGGGATATTGAAGTCACCAAATATTAATACATTTTTATCATATATTTCTGTGCGGGATTCCAGCCACCGATATAGTTGCCTGTACGATTCTACTTTTGAAGCTGGTGGGATGTAAACATTACAGACGTACCAAATATTTCCTGAAATAACCAGTTTCACTAATAGACATTCCAAGCTGCCAGTCATTCTTTCGACCTTGAGTACTGTTAATCCGCTCCGAACCAAGACAGCCACCCCACCCCCTGTTCTGGCATGCCTCTCAGCCCTGTATACTCTGTACATATCACAACAGACCTCACTGTCAGCGATTTTACTAGATAACCAAGTTTCTGTAATTAGAATTAAGTCATGCTTTTTGGTGATCAGGTTTTCATTGAATAAATCTAATTTTGTATTCATTCCTCCTACATTTTGATAATAAATGGAAAATCTAGATTTTGATACCATTAGAGAGTGTTCAGGTCATCCTCATTTCGAATTACGATGACTCGAGAACCTTCAGATTTGCGTATTTTAATGTGTCCATTTCTTACCCACAAGAAAGAATACTCCTTCTCTCTCCTGATGTTCCGAGCTTGTGACAGTAATTTCCTCTTCTCTGGTGATAAACTTTCGTTCACATAAATTACACTGTCCCCAGGAAGACCTACGTGACGAGTGGAGAGATTCCGTTTCACCCGGCGACGCTCCATGAAACGCTCCTTATCGTCCCGCCGAACGAATTTTAAGATGATGCCACTGTGTTGATGATTAGGTGACTTAGGCAGTCGATGACAGGCATCTACCATTGTTTCAGTGATGACCACATCCAGAGTTTGACCTACTTTCTTCACAGTTTCAATAATGTTTTCGTTAGGAACTTCCGGGACACCGTGTATTTCCACCGTATTTCTACGTGTGTACTGCTCAGATTCTCCTAGGCGGTTTTCTAGGGATTTTAGCTTCGCCTTGAGATTGACATTTTGCTAGGTTAATGTGTCAATCTGTCCATTACATTCCTTAATTTCTGTCTGCTGGTTAGAAATTAATGTTACACAATCGTCTAGTTTCTTATGGCACAATTCCAATGAGTTACCTAGATCAGTCTCTCTCGCTCTTTGTTCGTCTTTTATGATTTTAAGTTGTTCTTTTACGTCTTTCAGCATTCCATAAATATTCTCCATTGATGGAGTGTCTTTGTCACTTACACTGTCACTTATAGTTGCACTATAGTCCACACATTGCACACACAGCCACTCGGTGAATCTGTTCAATGTATTCACGCACTTCTTATGGAACCACTTTTTACATGAACCACACTGTACCTTTCCAGCCTTCCCCAAGCTACCACCACACTCTCCACAGTCGCCCATGTTGCCAATGCAGGTGAAAACTCCTATTTAACCAATTTACGAGGAAGTTAGTAATTCTAACTGATGTTCTTATTAGTTACTGGACAACGTATGCACTTATATTGTCGGGTGACAAATATGGTTTAGGTTCTTCCTCGAATACACTCTTAAATACACAATGTTTTCGGAGCTACTCCCTGCCGTGTTGTTCACTCAGCCGCCATGTTCACTTACATGAGAGTGTTCTAGGACCAGAGGGTTGGGGCGGAAGAAATGAGGAAGGAAAGAGACTGTTGGACTTCTGCCAGAGGAACAGCCTGCTAGTTGGGAACTCCTGGTTTAAGAAAAGAGAGAGCCACACAATCACATGGTACAGTGATGACTTGACCAGGAAGTCGGTGGTCGACTATATACTGTATGAGAAAGAACTAAATAAGAACATCACGGACATCAAGGTTATACCATCGGAGAACCTGGATAGCGACCATCGATTGCTGGTAATGAACCTGAGAGGGAGTAAGGAGAACAAAGGGACTGAGAACCAGGAAAGACGTATAAGGATATGGAAACTGAAAGAAGGGGATAGAAGGGTCCAGTACCTCAAAATGGTAAAGGAAGGAATTCCAACAGATGAAGAAAGAGGGGTGGAAGAGGAATGGGCTAGATTTAAGAAGACACTAGTAGGTGCAGCAGAAGCAGTATGTGGGAGGACAAGTAGTAAGAAGAGGTGGAAGGAAACACCATGGTGGAATGAGAAGACAAAATATATAGTAAGGGAAAAGAATAGAGCCTTTAGGAGGTGGTATCAAAATAGAACGGTAGAGACAAGGGAAGAGAACCAGGAAAGAAAGGAGGAGGCGAAGAGAGTAGTGGATGAGGAGAGAAGAAATTGGATGGAAGAGTGGACAAAGATGATGAAGGAGGATAGTGAAGGTACAAAAAAGGTCCTGTATGGAATGGTAAAAAATAAGAGGCGGAAGGATCCTACGGATTATGTTAGAATGGTGAACAAAAGGGGACAAGAGATAGAAAATAGGGAAGAACTGAAGAAAATGTGGAAAGAATATTTTGAAGAACTTCTGAACCCAAATGGAAAAGATGGTGAGGAGGAAGAAATCGGGGAAGAGGAAGATGAACTGCAAACAGAAAAGGACTTAACATGGAAAGAAGTGGAAGATGCAGTGAACAAGATGAAAGGAGGGAAGGCACCGGGTGTGGATGAGTTGAGTGTGGATATGGTGAGAGCAGCAGGAGAGGTGGGGATACAGTGGTTGTACCGAGTGATGAGGACAGCATGGAAGGAAAGGAAGACCCCAGAGGACTGGAAAAAAGGAATAATTGTCCCGATCTTCAAGAAAGGTAGTAGAACAGATTGCAGAAACTATCGGGGAATAACACTGATGAGTCATTGTGCAAAGACCTTCGAGAATGTTTTGGAAAAGAGAATTAGGACAAGGATAGAAGGAGGGATGAGGGAAGAACAACATGGCTTCAGAGCAGGAAGGTCCACAATGGATTTGACTTTTGCTGTAAGGCAGTTACAAGAACAGCACTATGAGTATGGAACAGATCTACTGATGGCCTTCCTGGACATTGAGAAAGCATATGACAGTGTATGCAGAAACAAAGTATGGAAGTCCCTGGAGGATAGAGGAGTAGAGAAATGGACTATAAATAGGATAAAGGAGATGTACAAGGGAAGCGTGAGCTGTGTGAAAGTGGGAGGAGAGAGATCAGACTGGTTGGAACAGAGAAACGGCCTGAAATAAGGAAGTGCACTGTCACCGTTACTTTTCATTGTGGTGATGGATGACATAATGACCCGAGTGGCACAAGTAATTGGGGAAGGAAAGATGAAAGCAATGGTGTTTGCAGATGATTTGATGATTTGGGGAAACAAGGAGGAGGAGGTACAGGAACAGTTGGACGTGTGGGAAGGAATAATACAAGGATATGGGATGAAATTTAGCATAAATAAGAGTGAGATGGTGATCACAACAAGGAAGAAGGAAAGAACCACAACGGGAATAACAATTGGTGGGGAACAGCTGAAGAAAGTGGAGAGTTTCAAGTATCTGGGAAGCCTGATACAAGATAATGGAAGAAACGATAGAGAAATAAATGAGCGGGGGAAGCAGGCAGAAGCATTTCGGAGGAGTGTGAGAAGCATGTTATGGAGCAAGGATGTCCCTCAGAACAGCAAAAAGATCATATATCGGACGTACTATGTCCCTATTCTGACGTATGCCTCGGAGACCTGGGTTATGAAAGGAAGGGAGAAGAGCAAAATACAGGCCAGTGAGATGAGGTTCTTGAGAAGCAGTATTGGAGCTACAAAGATGGACAGAATAAGAAATGAGAGGACCAGAGAATTAATGAAGGAGGAACCATTACAGGATGGTATAGAGAAATCTAGACTTAGATGGTATGGACATGTAAAACGAATGGAGGAGAAGAGGATACCCAGGAGAGTACACGAGACGAAGTGGGAAGGAAAGAGACCGAGAGGAAGACCGAGAGACAGGTGGTTGAAGGGGGTGGAAGAAAGTGTGAAGAAGAGAGGAGAAGACTGGACAAGGGCTGAGAGATGGTGGGAAGACAGAAGACGTTGGAGAGGCTTGTGTTCCAAACAGACCCGGCCAGTGGCTGGAAACTGTGCAAGATGATGATGATGAACATGTTTCACTTTTTATCTTTGGTCCATGAGTTGTAGAACTTCTTCTGTCATCTATGGCTGCTTTTTTGAGTTGTTCGAATGTCCTATATCACTCTCTTGAGTATCGGTGAGTACGTTCTTAAATGCAGTCCATTGTGATTCAATATCCTCTGTTTCCAAGTTGTTTATTGTACTCATACGTTCTTCGAGCTTCAAGGTTGTTTGAGCCCGAACTACGGTGTTGTCAAGGCTCTTTGTATCCATGCGCTTAGGTCTGTCAGAGCGTATGTTCTTGACGAAGCGATAAGTGACGACAGGATTATGGTCGCTGTTAACATCCGCCCCAGGGTAGGTTTTGACAGCTTTCACCTATCTTTCCAAATGACTTTTGAAGGGAATAAAGTCTATCTGATTCCTGACAATATGACCTTCACAATCTGCAGGAGACGTCCATGTATACAAGCGCCGGGGATGTAGCTTGAAAAAGGTATTAATAACAGCGAGCTGTTGTTCTGAACAAAACTCAACTATTTGATCACCTCTGGTATTCCTCTCGCCAAGGCCATATTGTCCAACAATTCCATCCTCAGCACCGAGACCTATCTTAGCATTGAAATCACCGAGGACAACAGTTACCTCCCCTTTCTTAGTAAGGGACAATGCCTCCTCTAGAATGGAATAGAATTCTTCTACCAATTCGTCTTCCTTATCGCCAGGCCTGGATAATATTCATAGGACGATGGGAAGTTTGCAGTTTAAGAAACATGAATGAAATTGATGACAGACTTCAGCAGATCAGACGAGAGGAGCACAGCTACTCCATATTGATGTTGAGGATCATTACCACCAGAGTAATACAGAACTCCATGAGTAGTTTTTTTGTGTTCCTGGCCCATGCCATCGAACTTCTAAGGCCCAAAATCTAGATTTCCAAGTGTTGCATTTCTGATTCAACGTTTGCAAGTTTCCCAGCCATATATAGACTTCGCACATTCCATGTGGCAATTCTTGTTCTTTCGTTGTAAATTTGAAACTTATCACTACTTGACCTCGGGGGGATTCTTAGCACCCTCTCCCCACTTAAGGGGTGCCCCGGACTGAGGGCCGTTTCTTTAGTAACTGTAACCATAATCATATTGAAAGATTTGGAAAGATACCTCAGTAGGACTTCTGTGCCGCAGTGTGAGAACTGTGGAGGATGCTAGAGCTGCGCTTCTCACATCCATTGTAGTATCACTAATGAAGTCCTACTTCATGTGCCACTGCACGGTACTGTTGGAGTTGCTGCCCTCCATTTAGCCCTGGACAATTAATTAGGCTGCCTCTTCCATCAGCCCCACCGTACTGAAGTCCATCTTTTCCGCCGTTGGAAGAAAGCGTGAAGAAGAGAGGAGAAGACTGGACAAGGGTGGAGGCTGAGAGATGGTGGGAAGACAGAAGACGTCGGAGAGGCTTGTTTTCCAAACAGACCCGGCCAGTGGCTGGAAACTGTGCAAGATGATGACGATTGAAGGACGGAAACATTATAGTTAAAGTTTGTTAACTACTTCATTTCAAGAAATCTGAAATGGTACCGTAGTCTGTTTGACAGTTTTCTTTACAGAAAGTGAAACACACAAGGACCTGAACGCTTCGAGGTTCACTAAGTGATTTTAAGGAAGACATGGAACACTCGATAGAAAATTCTGCAGCGCTTCACAAGATGCAATGGCTTGTGGAAGAGTAAGCAATGGTTCATTACATTGTTCTTGTCCTTCTTCATCCTCTTCTTCTCCTTCACTTACCGCCTGGATTCCCTGAATTTCCTCCACAATTGTTTCATCCATGAGTTCAGATAAAACAAGGATTTCATCATCAACCGAAAGGTAATCTTCCGCTGCTGGAACATTCTCATTCTCACCAAGCTGTTCGCCGTAATTAAAAAGTGATAAATTACCGTATACAATGTTACTAGTGTCAATCAATACTTGTTTATACTGTATATGAACATAGTGTCCTGTGCAGGTACATGTTTCTGGACTTAAAGGCTCCCTTCAACAGCCTTATATATCTATAACACATCACTTAAATCTAAAACATTGAATGTACATTTCCAAGAAACACATTAAAAACATTCACTGTTGATGAAAACTTCAAAAGATGTTAAAATAATTAACAAGAAGTTCCGTAACGAACTAAAGAGCCTACTTTTCTTAAAATTTAAGATTCAAGCCAATTATTAATCTATATGGATCTGTCTAGAATAATGACGAAATTAAGTTGGTAATATCGAAATTCCTAATTAGTTCGAAATACTGTATATCTGGCATAATGTAACCTAATAGAGAACTACATTTGGCAGCCCTGGTGACTGAATATATTCTTAGTTCCATCTCTTAAGGTACAGAATACAAAATTTGGTTGAAGTCCAATGGATAGCATGGACGTTACATGCAGTTAAACATTGGATCTAACAGCGTGCATAAAATCATGTTGGCAACAATGTCATACATGTATTGGTCAGAAATAATCTGAAATAATACGATCTATTTTTGTACCAATTTTGAATGAAATCCATTAGTTAGTATAGAAGTTACATGGATTTTAAAATTGGACCTATCAGCAGGCTTATAATCATGTTGGCGGCACTGGCGTAGGCCTATATTAGTCACTCCAAATTAATCTAGAATGCCAGGTATTATATGTCTGCAATGTTTAGAGCTATTGGCTTGCATACTTTCTGATATATTGATATTAGGGTAACAAAAATAGAGACAGTATTTATTAACAGTTGGCAGCCCTGGTTACTCTTAGGAATCGGCATAGTCATATCTGTTATGGTACACATAGCACACACGAAATGTGGTTGAAATCCAAATCATAGTATAGAAGTTACATGTATTTAAAGTTGGACCTCTCAGCAGGCTTAGAATCATGTTGGTAGCATTGACGTATATAAGTTACTCTCAATTAATATAGAATGTCAGGTACTATACGTGTGCATTGTTTAAAGATGTCGGCTTGCATACTTTCTGATATATCGGTATTTGGATTTTTAAAAAATTGAGAGCATTTATTAACAGTTGGCAGCCCTGGTGGCTCTTCAGAATAGGCTCAGTCATATCTGTTTATGTACGCATAGCACATACGAAATTTGGTTGAAATCCAATTGATAGTGTAGAAGTTATATGCTTTTAAAATTTGGACCTATCAGCAGGCTTATAATCATTTTGGCAACACTGCCATGTTTGGCCTCCTGGAAATTTAACTGCAATATTATTATCTATACGTGTGCCAATTTTGAAATAGCTCCCCTTCATACCTTCCAGGATATCCAACATGAAGCTCAAATTTCAATTGCGATTTTTCAGCAGTTGGTAGCACTGACATCATTTTCAAATATGGCCGTGAGATATTCAGGTATAGATCTTTACTCGTACCAAATTTTGTTTCGATTGCAGCAGCCGTTTAGGAGTTGATAGGGGGGGGGACACACACACAACCAGACAGACAGACAGACAGACAGAAGGACAGACAGACAGTCACACATTTGCCCGATCTCATAAGTCTACTTTTTCCTCATTTTTGCAAAATGTGAAAAGTAGGCTAAAAATTACTTATCATTGATAAGATATTAAAAACATTGAACATTTTTGGAAACATAATATTGCTCTATTTTTCTTGTTGTTATGTAACTGAAAAACTTGCATTTCTCCTTTCAAAGACAAGGTTTTCTCAGGGAGATGTTGAGAAAAATCCCAGTCTCGTCAGCGTTATAGATATCTTCTGGTTTGCGTTTCTTTCATTGAATTACTTGGCCAATGATTGGCGTCAACTGTCGCAGAAGACTTCTCTACTCCATGAATTGATTAATAAGTTATTCCATGACGATCTCTAAACCTAATAAGCCACCCATTGCTGGCTCTAAAGTTGACTACAACCAGCACACTAGCTTGGGCACAAAGTACAGTAGTGGCCCATTAATTGGAATATTCAGGGCTCTTTTCTCATTGAACCACCTCAACGTTGCTGTATGTTGCAGTTTTCATGCGGTTTCTTTCAGGATTTACAGCATTTGATTTTAATGTTTCCTCGATCTCTTTTCTCTTCCTCCAAAACGTACCACTGTCGATTGCAAAAGGCCGTATTTTCTTGCTATGTCTGTTTGTTTGATTCCCCAATCTATTTCATTAATTTCTGCTGTAGACTTATTTGTTTCCGGGAACGTGATTACACAATTGGAAAACTTGTTCTTCATATCACAGTTACAGATGGTCCTGATTATTTTTGGGCATAAATTATCGTAGTACAGAAAAGATGTTCGTTGGAGGGAATCGTTGCATTGAGAAAAAAATTACATTGTATCAATAGGATTTATGCCAGGACCTCAATATTTTATCGTCATAAGGGGGATTATCATTATAATGATTATCGTTCTATGGAGATTTCACTGTACTCGTGTAGCGTCGTCGTTCAGGCAGAAGTCACTAAGTCAGAAATTGGCTGTTTGGAGTTAGGTGCAAAACCATACAAACGAAATGACGCTCTACGTAAGGAAATCCTCTCAGAAGAACTCACTATGCTCCATTGCAAACTGAATTCACTATTTTCACTAAGTGTGTTTTTTTTTCAGTTTATTAGTCAGGCAAAAGTTTCTTAGTCCATTTAGTGACTTCTGCTTGGTGCAAGTTCTTCCTTTGATTATTGTTTCGCAGTATTCACATCGATATAATGCAGCCGTTACAAAAATAACTCCGTCCATTGTTGGCCATAATAATTAGTGCCGCTAATATAAAGAAAAGAATCAGATGGAATGGAGCCAATCCATCTATATGGTCTCGCAATATTGCTAAAAATTGAGGAAAACTGGACAGGCATATGAATCAAAATATGGGAAATTTTATGCTAAGAAACCTTAACCAGTAAACTGTAAGTGCAAATTCAAGTGTAGTGAATCATTCATGGGAGAAGATAGGGCCTTAATATGTTCAGAATATTGGGGATTAGGAGAATATTACATATTCTAAACAACACATTACGACATCCCCAGTAGTAGAATCTAACTACGTAAGGAAAGCCTCTCAGAAGAAAAATTGGACAGGAATCTGTCAATTTCAAAAATGTATTCTCTCTATCCAGAGCAGTGTAAAGCGACAAATGAGAAGGTCCCAAGTTTGACTACATATAGAGGAATTTTCTGTCGTAAATACAACTACTCGTTTTTCAACCCCAAGAAGGACCTATGCTCCATTTGTACCAGGTTTGAGGCAGCACAAGGAACGGAGAAGGAGGCATTAAAAAGTGAATATCTAGAGCATAGGCGGAGAGAAAAAGAAGCCAATGAAAGTAAGGCAGCCAACAAAGCTAAATATTCAGAGGATCCAAACTTCAGTTACCGTGACCTTTGATTTACAGAGTGTTTTGTAGATCCCAATGTACTACAGTCGCAAACTATGCACTTATAATTTGGCTGTGTATAAGCTTGAGATTAATGGTAAACATGGTTGCACAGAAATAGGAACTTGTCTGTATCAGTTCGTCACCAGTCTGCCCAAAACGGCCACCGAGGTGTCCCTATTTTCAGACACTTGCGGTGGACAAATAGGAACCAGAATGTAGTTATTCTCTTGATGTTTGTTGTTCAGACAAAAAACTTTTCTTGAATCCGGGCACTCCATAATGGAGTGTGATAGTATGCACAGTGCTATCGAGCACCAGAAGAAATTTGTATCCGTGTTTACAAAGCATGACTGGTTAAATATTTTCAGTTCTGTTCGTTCTGCAGGCAGGAGGAGAAATTGCAATCTTTATACTGTCAGGCAGTTTTAGTTTGGAGATTTTATCGACCTGAACTCACTGTCAGTAGTATTTTGTGTAACAAAATCAAGGACAGTGATGGAAATAAAGTAAACTGGTTGAAAGTAAAGTGCTTTAGATTTGAAAAGGATGCACCGGGTATTCTCAAATATCGATATGGCCGTGCTGGAAGATACTCGAGTTAAAAACTTTTGGCCGAGGTCGCACAAAAAAGATGCCCACCCTTCAGAAGGCTTACAACTTTCCCTGTATCAGAACAAAAGTACAAGGATCTTATAAGTCCCTGCAATAGGGGAATGTCGGGAGGTATGGACAGTTTAACTTTTTTGCCAGAATATTTTTATTGAATAGGAAATAAATCATGTAATGCATTTTATGGGCATCTATATTCTTATGATAACGAACTCACTTCACTACATTAAATCATAATGAAAAACATGGACAATATTAACAAGTTATGAGGTTATTACACTCTCACATGTTTGAAAAACTGGAGATTTTTCACATTCATAAAACAAACAATTTAACGTTTAGCCATTCTGCAAATATCACACTTGTAAATAATGCTTCTCCTTCACGATTTGCACAGTTTTTGTGAGCCCAACCTCTGCCAACACTACACCGAATCCAATCTTCATTGAAGCTCTCTCCACAAATGATGCAGTCAGTTTGCCCACAATTTCCTGCATTGTCTTCAGTGAATGCAAGGGTTCTTTCTGTAGTTTTCAAGGATTTATTGATGATTTTCTCCTCCAGTTGGTGTTTAGGTCTCCATGGGGAGGAAGTCAAGACTTCGCTCTGCTCACGACGTCGTTTCCTTGCATCTAATTTCTCCTTTGCAGTGCTGGAAAGGGGTAAGATTTTCTCCAGTAGCACCTGGGATGTAGAAGGCCTGCTGTTAATCTCTTCAACTTCAAGTGGTGGGGATGGCTGTGCAACAGATGATGCTACTCGTCTTGAGGGAAATCTTGATGGGAAATCTTGATTTGAGGGTACAAGTGAAGAGGCAGAAGAGAAGAAGGTTCTTCAATAGAAGCCAGTGGAGGTTCAAAGAAGGATGATTGAAAATCCAGGTCCGTGAAAATATTACGGTTGAAGGGGTCTGATACCGCACGCCAGTTTCGTGTCCGATACCGTCCGAATGACTCCCTTAAGAAAAAAATAGGAACTGAACGATAACGTTTGAAAAGAAACTGATTCTAAACCCACAATATTACAGAGTAAGGAATACTGTTTCTGCTAGTGTACTTAAAATTCAATACAACTTACCTTTGTTGCCGCTACTTCTTGGTAAAAATAAAGCCGTGCCAACTGAAAATCACACAAAGAACAGAAATACACCACCGCTCATAAACGACCCTGCCTCTCGACTGAATAGGATGACCCACCCTTCAAACATGCAGGTGGACCTGTGAGTAACAAAACAGGTTCTGCTACATGCTGCTAACAAAGACATCTGTGATTGTCCGACACCAGCCACCGTCCGCTACCACCCGAATCTCCCCTAAATCTCCAACATGGTACCGCTCCTTACCCCATTAAGGTGCAGTGAACCAAGTGTGGACAGTGAAAGTAATGATAGTGATAACAGTGAGAAAGGCTTACTGATATAGTGACATGAGTGTTTTAAATTTTCTTATATTGTCACACTTTCGTTCCCTGTATCATACTGTGTAGTTATTAAAAATAGTTCAGATCAACAATACATTTCATGCATCTAGACATTTATTGTGGGCCAGTATTTGTTAATTTTGCCTTTATAACAACCTATGAAGAGGTTACTTCCTTTCCCGGCAGAAGTCACTAAGTCAAAAAATATTACATTTCTTTCGAATTTGTTACTTCAAATTTGCAAAAATAGTGAAATTATGGAAGCAGGTGGAAGTAATAGTAGCAACAACACCAAATAACTTGTTAATATTAACTAATAATGGAAAATTGATTTTAGGAGTTGTTTGAAGCATTAAAACCACCATTGGACAAGAGTGACCGAAGAGAAGTGGTGGAGGGAGAGGCTTGTGCTCCAAGCAGACCCAACCTGCTCTAGTTGATGATGATGATGACATACTGAATTCCTTACACACTGTGGGAGGAATGTAAGGAAATGGCTATTACAGTTTTATACAACTATTCTGCGCACCGGAAAGCTTCCTTCCGAGTTCAAACGGACTAAGATCATCATCATCATCATCATCATCATTTTCCATCTCCAGTTTCCCGGGTGTAGCAAACAAGCGCTCTCCGTCTTGACTGATCTTGGTACATCATTTGTTCTCGGACATCGTCCCAGTTGAAACCATTCTTCTCCACCTCTGATCGAACTGTCTCTATCCATTGTCTCCTTGGTCTTCCTCTTGGTCTCTACCCTCTGACATCCAGGTTGAAGTACTTCTTAGCTGTTCTAGAGCTATCCTTCCTCATTACATGGCCATACCACTGAAGTCGGCGTTTCCCCAGAAAGTTGATGACAGGGACCCTGATGCCAGCTGTTGTCCTGTGAACCTTATTTCTTATCTTGTCTCTCCTGGTACTTTGGTTCACAGTCCTAGTAAATCTCATTTCTGAGGCATGAATTCTACTGTAATCCTTACTTGGCAATGTACATGTTTCCATACCATAAGTAAGGATTGGAACAAAGTAGGTGTGATACAATGTTGCCTTTGCTGCCAAGGGTATATTTTTGTCCCAAAGTAAGTGCCGAACTTGGTTATAGAAATGTGATGCTTTCTGTGTCCTATTTAGAATTTCTTGCTTGAGGGTGTTTTCCTTGAAGACCATACTTCCAAGATACTGGAAGTGAGAAATGGATTCTAGTTTTGCTCCCTCCAAATATATATTTGAACTTTTCCTCTCTCTGCTAATGGTCATTTCAACAGTGTTGGGCTTGCTGATCTTCAGGCTAAATTGTTTAAATTTGTTATTCCAAGCAGTCAGTCTCTCCTGTACTTCCACTTCTGTTTCTCCCCATAAGACCACGTCATCTGCAAATACCAAAGCTCGTGATTCATTTGCAGTTTCCTTAATAGATTTTAAAATTCTGTCCATAGCAGTGACATACAATAGTGGTGACAAGGCACTTCCTTGCTGGACTCCCCTTTTTGTCTGAAACCATTCAGAATGACCATTTCTTATTTGGACAAAACTATAACAACTGCGATATAAACATCCTTATTTTGTCAACCGGGTAGTAGGGCACTTTTAAGTCTTCAAGACATTTCCAGATCTTATTACGGGGAACACTATCGTAGGCCTTTTCAATGTCCTAAAACACCATCACAAGATTCTTTCCACGTTCCCAATATATCTCAGCCAAAATCCTGACAGCAAAAATGAGATCAACAGTGCTTCGACCTTTCCTGAAACCATGATCTTCTTCTTCTTCCTCAATCTGTTTTCTAAGATAGTTTCCAACAACTTCTGAGTATGCGATAGCAGAGTAATGCCCCTGTAGTTTCCACACATCTTGCGGTTTCTCTTTTTGAACAGTGGGATTTATTTTATTTATTTCGTATGGCAAAACAAGGATACATTATAAATACATATATCTTCCAATTTTATATACATTATTTACAGATCAATGATACACATTCAAAACTTAATGTCCAGACTTTTCAGCCAGTCCACTGTTTCCGTAGATGCACTATGTAATTCTTGAGCAGATCCATTGAATTTTCTCTTTGGGCAGTCCATAACAATGCTGGATGGTCTGAGGCACATTACCACAGTCGCAGAATGGGTCTTCAGATTTTCCCCACTTATGAAGCCAGAATTTACACCTTCCATGAGTTGTCCTGATTCTGTTTAGAGATGTCCATTCCCTTCTCGGTAAGTTGAAACCAGGCGGAACTCTACAAGGATCATGGATTAAACCCAGGTGGTCGGGATTTGAAGAGGACCATTCTTCATGCCAGATCTCATCAGCATCAAAATGTGTTTCCAGGAGCTTCTCACCTAGATTCCATGATGGGTTTCTGGACTTTAATCTCTTCGGTTTCTGAGGGTTGCAGTCCTGATGTAAGGGCAGTTGAGGATTACTGCGGCATTTCTGCCATTCTCTTACAAGAGCTAGTTCTCTTCGTATGTAAGGGGGATGGATGTTCGATAAGACGGGTAACCATTTTAGAGGTGTCGATTAGATGGTGCCAGATATTGTCCTCATGGTATCATTCAGTTGGGTATCAACTTTTGAAGTGTGTGCACTGTTAAGCCACACAGGGCAGCAGTATTCTGCAACTGGGTAGACCAAGGCAAGAGCTGATGTCCGTAGTTCTGCCGCGTTTGCTCCCCAGCCTGTTCCACTGAGCTTGTGTAATATGTTGTTCCTTGTTTTTTATCTTGGCTGCAGTGTTAGAGAGATGTTGCTTGTATGCAAGTGTCCGGTCCATTGTGACACCCAGATACTTTGGATGGGGGGTTATACTTAAGTTGTTGGCCTTTGAATTCGACTTGAGGTACATAGCTGGCTTTTTGGTTGTCTAGATGGAAGCAGCTTACATCAGTTTTGTTCAGGTTAGGTTTAAGTCGCCATGTACTGAAATATTTGTTCAGGTTATGGAGATCCTTTGTGAGTGTAGTTTCTGCTGTTTTGAAGTCAGTAGATTGGGCAGTCAGAGCTATGTCATCTGCATATATGAATTTCATGGAAGTAGTTTCTGGAAGATCTGCAGTATAGATGCTGAACAGTAGCGGAGCAAGAACTGATCCTTGAGGTGAACCATCGTTTAGTGCATAAGGCTTACTCTTACCTCCATTTAAATGCACTTCAAACACTCTATTGCATAGCATGTTGTTGAGCAGTGTAGCAAGAATCTTACAGGAAATGATCTTCAAGAGTTTCAAAATCATTCCTTGTCGCCACACTGTGTCATAAGCTGATGTCAAGTCCACAAAAACAGCGATGGTCTTCTTCTTGTCTTGAAATCCGTTCTCAATGTGGCTGGTGAGTGCCAAAACCTGGTTGCAGCAGCTTCGATTAGGTCGGAATCCTGCTTGTTCAGCTGGTATGTGTTGGAAGGCTGTGGCTGAGATTCTGTTGTAAATCATTCTTTCCATTAACTTGTAGCAAATACTTAAGAGTGCTATTGGTCGATAATCTTCAGGACTATCTCCACTTTTCCGGGCGTTAGGATGGCAACAGTGGGATGATGATTCCTCTCGTCCAGTCATCTGGAACACAATTCTCCACCCAGATGACTGACAGTACTCTGAAAATCCATTGTAGGCCAGGTGTTCCAGCGGCCTTTATCATATCTGAGGTTAATTCGTCAAACCCTGGAGACTTTCCATTTCGCATGCTCTTCAGTGCCATATCTACTTCCCACCATGTTAAAGGTTGTTGGTCCTCATGATTTTTTTCAACTGTTCCGTCACTAACATTACTGTTGTCAACATCACCATTCAGCAGCAAGCTGAAATGCTTCCCCTTTCCTTTCTAACTTCGAGGTATGTTCTTAACAAATTTCCATCATCAGTTTCCAGAGCAACAATATTAGTATGCTCACACCTTTTATTCTTGACCACCCTATACAGTAGATTGGTAAACAAGATGGCGACAAGTAACAAATCAACCAAGTGCGGTCAGTGTGAAAAATGTGTAACTGATAATGAAGATTACATAATTTGTGATGGGGAATGTGGTAAATCATACCACAGAACCTGTGTAAACATAAAGAAAAAAGTTTTTAACTGGCTTTTGTCCGACAAGGCCAAGCAATGGTATTGTGTCGTGTGCAGTGCAATGAGTAATAAGTCAACTACGGATGAGGTTTCTAAAATCGCCTCGCCAGACGAGAATGTAAGTAAATCAGATTTACACGATCTTGTTTTTTGAAATCAACCTCCGACTGACAAAACTCGAAAACATTGAAAAGAATCAGTATGACATGCTTAAGTCCGTGACATACTTTTCTGATTGTATTGATGGTATGAAAAGTGACATTTCAACTGCCGCACAAACTCTGAAGCAAGCCTTGTCAGAAATAACAAAGCTCAGCCAAAGAGTTTGTGAGTTAGAGAAGGATAAGAATATCGTCTGCAGTGAGGTCAAATTGATAAAGCAAGAGAATCTCGAGCTTCAACAGTACGTTCGGCGAAACAACTTAGAGCTTCATGGCGTGCCGCACACTTCAAACGAAAACCCCGTTCAAATTGTCAAGACTATCGCTGATCAATTGGGTGTCACAGTTGTTGAGTCCGATATTGACGCTTGCCATCGGCTACCACACAGTAGAGAAGGTCTTCCACCTCCTTTACTAGTAAAATTCTGCAGCCGGCTAAAAAAAAGACGCAATTCTAAAAGGCAAAAGATCCAAACCCAACCTGAACTCAAGTGATGCAGGAATCAATGGAAGGGCTAGGCCTATCTACATTAACGAGCATTTGACGCCAGCAAATAAAGTACTTCACAAACAGGCAAGAGACCTCCGTAATTTAGGTTTTAAATACGTCTGGACCCGGGACTGCAAAATATTCGTCCGTAAATCAGATAGTGACAAGGCTGTCAGGATCAGCTCACCAGAAGACATTGAAAGGCTAGTAAGAGACTCTTCCATCAACAAGGCTCAGCCATCCCATTCACAGTAATAAGAATGAATCAAGACATGGACCTACTAGTTGATGTTGACTTACACACATCAATTGATGAGCGTAAATATGACTGTATCCACGACTACATAGCAGACACTAAAAATGAGGTTAGCCAAATCAAGTGTCTTTACGTGAATAGCAGAAGCCTAAAAAATAAACTAGAAGATATCGAGATACTAATACATATTGTGGAAAATCTAGATGTCATAGTGGTAACCGAGACTTGGGTAGAAAGTAATGAAGCTAAATACTTCAACCTAAACAACTATTCTGTTGCATTTGTACACAGAGACAATCAGGATGGTGGAGGTGTGGGAGTTTATGTCCACAAAAAATGGAATACAAAAGTTCTTAACCTAGTTGAGAGTAACCATAGTTTGATCCAGTTAGAGCTCATAAGAAATGATACTGTTCGTTTCAATAACCTGCTTACTATTAATATAATTGCAGTATATAATCCAAACATAAATAACGCAACAAAATTCATGCAATCTCTAGAGCACATTCTCTCGAAAAACAATGCCAATCTTTCCTTATGCATTGGTGATACAAATATTAACTTATTAAACAAAAATAATGTAACCAAATCATACCTCAATCAACTATCAAGCTATGGTTTCACACAAGGCAATACTCGCTATCCAACAAGAATAAGTGAATCAACAAGTACACTCCTTGATCAGGTGGCCACTAATAACTGTAAATATGCCTATAGAATAAGCAATATAAATAGTGATATTAGTGATCATAATATTCTTGTAACTGAGATTTTCTGGTCAAACTACTATCCAGGCAAAAGCCCAATCTCGAACATGACATTTAAATACGCCCCCCAACAAGCAAAGGTCTAGTTCAAAAAACGTGAATAAAAATTACCGGTACATGAACAAAAACAAATTCTCTAATGATCTCAATCAAATAGACTGCTTAGATGATCTAAACGAAACTTACATCGCCATGAAACACAAAATCTTGACACAGACACCCAACAAAGAAAACACTGACTCACCTTTGAAGGAAATACACCAGAACCACAAAAACCCATGGATAACAACAGAATTAATTCAACTAATAAAACAAAGGGACCTACTACATGCTAGACTTAAAACTAGCATTCACAGAAACAATAACCTCTTAAAGGAAGAGCACATAATATGTAGGAACAAAGTGACAGCTTTAAAACGGAAACTGAAATCCTCATACTATGAACACAAATTAACATTGAATGCCAATAGCATAAACGATACTTGGAAAGTAATCAATGAAATGATCTACAACCGCACAACTGAAAACAAAGATGGTCCCAGTGAGATAATAATAATAATTGACGGTAAATCTTTCACAGGAAAAGAAAATATTTGCAATGCTCTAAACACTCACTTTATAAACATAGCACACAAATTAGCCATAAACATCCCCCAGGGAAGAACGTTAATGAAATTAATGTCAACACAGATTCCATATTTATGACCCCGACTAATGAGATGGAAATTCGCAATATTATATTAAGCCTTAAAATGAAAAGTAGCCAAGACAAAGATGGTATGTCAGTGAAATTGTTAAAAAACTCCATTGACATGCTAAGTAGCCCACTAACTACTTTAATAAATGTATCGTTAGAGACTGGTCTGGTGGCTGATGATCTAAAAATAGCACGAGTCATACCAGTCTATAAAGGAGGTGACAAAAGCAATCCGGACATTTACAGGCCCATTTCCATCCTCCCACCCATATCCAAGGTACTCGAAACAGTAGTAAAAAACAGAATTGTTAATTTCTTAAATAAAAATGATTTCTTCTACAAAGGGCAATATGGATTCCGAGAAAACTCAAGCACAGAAATAGCCACAATTGATATTATCTCTAACTTGCAGGATGTCTTAGACAATAAGATGACAGCGAGTGTTCATAGATCTGAGAAAGGCGTTTGATACTGTTGACCATGAAATTCTTTTAGGGAAACTTGATAAAGCAGGTATCCGAGGAGTAGCTTGGACATGGTTTAAAAATTACCTATCTAATCGTAAGCAGTATATTGAAATAAATGGCTACAGAAGTGAAGAAGTTAATATTACCCACGGTGTGCCCCAAGGATCAATACTGGGTCCTTCCCTCTTTTTAGTATATATTAATGACATAGCAACACTCCGCTTTCATGGTAATATAACGTTGTTTGCAGATGACTTAAGCATCTTTTACAATGCGTACACCACCAACACGCTGATTACACACATGCAGGAGGACATGAATACCATACTTGGCTGGACCCAGTCGAATAAATTAACAATAAATGACGATAAAACAAATTATTTAATAATATCAAAGCGTAGAACAAAGTTAGACATCACTCAGAATATAATGCTGAATGGAAAAGCAGTTAAAAGGGTCTCATCTGTCAAATACCTAGGCTTAATAATAGATGAAAATCTCTCCTGGCAAAAGCACATTGATGCATTAGTAAAAAAAATATCACCGGCCGCTGGGATGATAAAAAAATTGAGCTACTACATCCCAAAATATCTACTCAGGAAAGTGTATTTTTCCTTAATCCATAGCCACTTACAATATTTGAATACAATTTGGATAAAATGCTCAAATTACCTAAAAAAGGAAATTGAGGTAATTCAGAATAGAGCCATAAGAAATATTTATAACCACCCTTTTTTAACACCAACCAAACACGTTTATATTACGAGTAAAATTCAACCAGTAGCCCTAAATCCAGACATCAAATCAAATGTCCTAATATACCAAATCCTACACAACAGAATCCACACAAATTTAAACTTCACTAAACAATCTGATTTACACGCTTACAAAACTAGACATGCAGATGACATAACACTTTTCCATATCAATTCCAAACAATATGGCAATAATAGCATTAAGTATAGTGCCTTTGTAAAATTCAATGGACTACCAGAAAATATAAAAATTGCACCTAGCCTACCAATCTTTAAAAGGAGGCTAAAACAGTTTATGTGGAATGATTATAAAATGTCAGTTTGAGGAAATTTCATAATCTGAGAAGAAAAAAGAAGAACATATTGTGTACAAAAACTTATGAAAGCTACAAAATGTTGTATATATTTTCATACTGAAAACTTTGTAAACTAAACATTGTATTGTAATTTGTCGCCAACAAGATAAAACTGTACAATTCCTTTGTATATGAGTCCTTGACTCGTTAAGGGAATAATAAAATGCATTATTATTATTATTGCCTTGGCCATACTCCTTTAACCTGGTGGTAAAGTCAACCCAGCATTTATCCTTCTCTTCCTGGATCAGGCTTTAACAGCCAGCTTCTTATTCCGATATTCCTGAGACAGATGTTCAATTGCAGTGTCATTACGTGCATGTCCAGTTTGTTGTTTTTCCCCGTCTAATTACTTCTTTATGATATTTCTTTCTTTTATTGTTGTCTTGACCCTATCATTCCACCATGGTGTTTCCTTTTCTCTCTGTGTAGCACTTGTTTTACCACAGATTTCAACAGCCTGTGTAACAAAAGTGTCTTTGAAGAGCTTCCATTCTTCCTCCACCCCAAGTTTTTCTGTTTTGGGTATCTTACTCATGATTCTTTCTTGGTACTCCTGTTTATTTTCCGAGTCTCTCAACAGCCAAGTCTTAATCTTTGGCATTTTTGTGTGTTTGACTGTTGGTACTGTACCCTCATTCTCATGACTGGTATGCCTTTATGGGAAGGTAATATGTAATTACTTGTGAACATGAAGGGAGAGTCAGGATCATATGTTTCGCGACCCACAAGTTGACTTTGGATAGCGACCACGACGAGAGAAGCGGGGCGCATGCGTTCCAAGTACTGTTGTCACAGCTGATTGGTTAGGGGTATTGATTATTTTATCGACTAGCAGCAAGAGATAAATTATGCCCTTTGGATGGGGATTCAAGTTTTTTATACGTTCCGGCGTATTTTAACATGTCTGTAATTATAGCAGGTGTTGGATTATTAACTACTTTCAAATAATTGAATTCTTAGGAACACGGAAATAAGATATTTGCATCTTATCAGTTCCAGTTTTGAGCACTCGTGGTGCGACGGTAAGTGACCTCGCAGTCGCGAACTGGTTTGAACAACGGAGAGAGTAGATTGGTTTTTACCACGCACGAATCCACATGTATCGAGTTACACCTGAGAGCGGCGGGCAATATCACGTGAACCGTGAGTGAAAGTTCGTTTTGAGTAGTGTACTACTATTGCACAGCAGGGAGTTTCCTTAGTGCCGAAAAGGACTCCAGTTTCAGTACCGATTAGGCCATTGCGATCGAAATGAAAATGCAGCTTGTCTTGCTAGATAACTGTTCATTATAGGCCAGCCGTATAGTGTTCGTGAAAGGTGGATACTTGCTTTTACAAGCATACAATCATAATGTTCATTCAGTAGACATTCTTCGCATTGGAACTGGCCGTATCGATACACTCACTTCGTGTGTGTTGTCAGAACAATTAGCACCTCCATTTGAGAAGCATTTCTCAATACGAGTGCTTGGATATTGAATATACGTCATGATATACAGGGCCTTACTTATATGTCTGTGACCTCACAACTATGTTGAGCAATTTCATGTCGAGAGGAAAGGCTGAAATGTGCTTCAGTGACTTAACCATGTGCGGTTAGGCGATATAGACATGAGTGTCACTGTGCGAGCGAAGTCACGTTCATTTTGATGCTATAGGTTTTGCGGCCCGTGCTGGTGAGTGCGAACACAGCTGTTGTATTGCAATACAGTGTGTGTTTCGAAATGACCCGATTGCGCGAGGCCAGTGAACTTTGGAGTTCGAGCCGTTATAGACATCCCTGCGTGCTGCGGTTGGTAGGACGTTATCCGAAGATGAAAGGAACTGTCGTTGGTATTAGAGTGAAACATTCAGTCAGGATGGGAGATGTCTGGAGAACCAGGGTTCGTTTCTCGCTTTCCTGGACAGTGAAGACCTCTATTGCTTACATGGAGGGAACAGTCATGAAGGACATGACTGTGTTCTTTCGGGGTCTACAAGAATCATCTAAGGTACAGAATTAACCATCTTCAATCGTAGCTAAGCATGCTTATTCTAACGTTGTCACCCTGCCACATTTTTATGGGATTTTTCGTAGAATGTCTAAGAATGGAGTTTAGGTTTGATCCTAGTGTCAAGACTGATTCTATTCTGGACAGGGTTTTGATTCTACTAAAAGGATGCACCCATTGAAATTAAATGTATTATAGTTTAATTATCTTTTGATTACTGTAAATTCAAGTTCATTTTATGGGGAATTTATTTAATGTAGAGAAGAGGAACTTTAAGCCACTCAAGATTCATCATTTTTCGTGTTTGATTTATATTGTAAATGAACACTACTGTCGACCAAAGTATTATGTGTACTCGAATTTAAAGGTTGTTTGTGAAGTAACCAATAGACCTACATAAAATCCAATAACATCATTTTCGTCGTTCTATTTTACGTTAGCTCATGTAGGTTTGGAATTTTTAATTTATATTTTAATATTTTTTGTCGCAGTTGGAACACAAAAAGTGCACGTTTTTAAGCGTGTTTCAACCATGCGTCACATTTAAGAATTATTATCTCAAAAACCCGACATCAGATCGAATCCAAATTTTAGCACAATATACATTGGAATGTTGTATAACCGGTTTATTAATTTCAAAATCTTGCATGTCCAAGAAAAAAGTTGTTATCATTTTTTAAGGTAACTTTTTCTCGGCTCGGGGTGGTTGGAAAATGTAGTTCTTAGTTGCGATGTAATCCTTATACATCAAAAAGTTATGCTGTATGACTGTGAAACACGTAAATTAACTCACTTATTTTATATCGGTTTGTATTTGCAGGCGGAAATAACACATCGTTCACCACCTACCCACTCCGGGAAAGCTGTACAGCGCTGCTGTGATGGAGCCCATCACTTCCGAGCGAGGCACGCCATGATGCGTGATGGGCTCTATTTCGGCAACGCTGTACAGCTTTTCCGGGAGCGGGTAGGTGGTGATCGATGTGTTATTTCCGCCTACAAATACAAACCGATATAAAAGAAGTGAGTTAATTTACGTATTTCACAGTCATACAGCATAACTTTTTGATGTATAAGGATTACATCGCAACTAAGAACTACATTTTTCAACCACCCCGAGCCGAGAAAAAGTTACCTTACAAAAATGATAACAACTTTTTTTCTTGAACACGCAACATTTTGAAATTAATAAACCACTTATACAACATTCCATTGTATATTGTGTTAAAATTTGGATTCGATCTGATGACGGGTTTTTGAGATAATAATTCTTAAATGTGACGCATGGTTGAAACACGCTTAAAAACGTGCACTTTTTGTGCTCCAACTGCGACAAAAAATATGAAAATATAAATTAATAATTCCAAACCTACATGAGCTAACGTGCAATAGAACGACGGAAATGATGATGTTATTGGATTTTATGTAGGTATATTGGTTACTTCACAAACAACCTTCAAACTCGAGTGCACATAATACTTTGGTCGACAGTAGTTTTATGCCTTCATATGACATTACTCGAGTTTGGGTAGACTCAGTTTGGAGTTTCTACTACAGTGAGTCTATTTAGAAGACTGTTATACACTCGAAAGTGAAATTTCAGTATTCAGGTTGATTTTCGAATACTGCAGTAAGCTTTATGAAGCAGGTTCAGTGAAGAAAGCGGATTTGTTTTGATTTGCTAGGAATTTATTCCGAATTTTGACTTGATCCAGGTACTTTCTAACGTAATTTTTTTTTGAGATTCTGCATTACGTTTGCTTTAATAGATTCGATCAAGATCCATTATTGATGGACTAGACAGATGTTTTAAACACAGTTTGAAGACATTTGAATACATTCACCCTATGTTATTAACGCGAATCCCAGACTAGATTTATGTGGAAGCAGATATATCGCCAAAGCTGCAATTGTTATTTACCACTTATTGAAAGCTATGCATATTGATCGTGAATAATAATAACATAAGTGCAAATGAAATAATAATTTAACAGTGATTAATTGAACTGTAAAGAAACTTGTATAATTTTAGCAACAATATTTCATTGTGAATGTGATCTGTCAACTAAGCTGAATTCTTTGTTCACCAAGAACGATAATTAATTGAAGCGCTAAAGGTATAGTAGTAGTGCCTGATAATATAAATGATATGAATGCTTAGTGTAGCATGATATTTAATGGCAAAGCCATGTAAAGGCTAATGTCCTTGATTATTAAAAGGGTATTCAATGGAATATTCCAAGTTGTAGTATGGAAAGTAATCCACTCAGATAGATTGTGAAATTAGGGCAGTTTATTTCAGTATCAGTTCAAGTAAATAATCTGTTGTGGAAATCATGCATTTTACGCATGTTGAATTAAACCTACCTGGTAAAATTTTCGACCATTTGTATCAATGCAATGCTTAACAGGCGTTATAACAATCACTAATTCCGGTCTGATGAGGACAGTTCATTTAAAGGGGTGTTAAAATTAAATTAGAGAAGTTAATTTTTGACTTAGCTTTATTGCTCGGTCAGAAGAGATAAATAAAATCAGAAAAACACAGCAAACACAAATATAATAAACCACATGGAAGATGTCACTTCTGAATCCTATTAAAAACACACTAAGAAGGTGTTACAAAATGACTGTACATTTGTATTATAGCTTAATTTTTTTTCAGGGTATAAATTGATGTATGTCTTGTAAATATGAAAATTTCCAGGGTTTATATTTAAATGTTCCAATTGTTGTCAACATTTATGTTGAACCATGTATATGATTTGTGTTCACTCATTCTTGGGTAAAATGCAGTCAATAACATTGATGAATGTGGGGGCTGGCATTTTTCTCCCATGTTCATGAAACTTCGGATGGAAGTTGGGCACTCTGCCTTAAATTATAATATAGTGACTTACACTATATTTTCCTTTCCTGAATAATTTTTTTTGATCAATTTAAAATTTTCGAAGTGTGGTACTTTATAGAAACGATAAGAGAACACGTTAAGAAGGCCAGCGGTGGGTATTTCAGTGGTTTTCCCACACACCAGAGATTGCGTTCATCGTTATTCTTGTGCTTTCGAGCTTTCTTATGTCGTTCACCATGGTTTTTCTTAACGCAGTCTCAGTTAGGAATTCCTGTACCCCATTTCCTCGTCTTATGTTGGGTAGAATCTGGCAAATTTTCTAGCCGGGGTTTCCAGGCTCTACGATCCAGCTGTCTTCGTGGGATTCCAACATGCTGATGGTAGGTATTTCGGGTACAGTACACACACATTCTTCAGCTCTGCAATGAGCAGTCTACAGTATGATCACTGTCAAGACATTCACTTGGAATTACTTGAACATTAGTTACAGACTGGTTAGCTTGTTGGTCTGTTATTATATAATCAATCACAGTTTTAAGCTGTCCATTCCAACTATATCGAGTAATTTTGTGACTCTCTCTCTCTCTTCTGATACCAAGTATTCTTAATAACTAAGTTGTTCCGCACACACAGGTCTATCATGCATTCTCCATCAGAGTTCCAGTTTCCATATCCATGAGGTCTAATAATGTTCTCACACCCCTGTCTCCCCTTTCCCACTTGGGCATTTAAATCACCCATAATGATGACATTGTCCTCTGCTATTAAATCCTGTAGGTCGTCTTGGAACTGTTCTTTCTCCTCTGTAGTACACCCTGTTTGTGGTGCATAGTACGTATTGTCAAAAGGTAATTTCATCTGGATGATTCTATCACTCACATACCTAATATCTGAATGTATGTCTATCTCTATGTAGTAGGAGTGCAACTCTATTTCTGGCCTCTGTATGAATACCACACCAGTGTAACACATAATCATTCCTGAGAGTTTTCTTGCCAGAACCTTTCCACTTGGTCTCACTTAAGCCTAGTATCCTTAGTTTCCTCCTATCCATTAGGTCAACAAGTTCTTCACATTTACCATTGAGGGTGAGGATACTGACAGTCCCAATTCTCATTTTTTGTTTCTTCGGGGTCTGTGTTTTCAGGCATCTATGATAAACTTCGGGTTTTTGACCGTCATACCTTCGTGAGGTACCTGAAGAACTGTCATGTCTGGTGTTTCCATTTTTGCATCCGAGGCTTGTTTTGGTTTTGAAAGCACGATTTGATCCACCACTGGACAGCTACGCCTCATTTGAGAGTTCCTGTAAGGCCTTCACAGCTACCGTAGGGGTCACGGAGCACACAAAGTCCCCACTGTACTTCACCCCTACAGGCAGTCCCCTACTTTGTGCCGTTGCCCATCTCCCACGACGTGGATGAGGGGTTGGCCTTATGGGAGATCATAGCTATCCTAAAACCAGGGAAACTTGCAGGTTGCTTTGATGAGTGCTTGCTATAAACTGCTGGAAAGGCTTATCTACATCAGGATTAGCCCTCAAATTTTATACATCCTTCCAGTTGAACAGGCAGCGTAGTTGTGAAGACCAGGTTCTCACTTTAACAACCGATATTGAGGCAGGTTTTGATGGAAAATTGAAAAGTTGCGCAGTGTTTATAGACCTCACAGCTGGATATGATACGGTGTGGAGAGAGGGTTTAATGTGCAAGTTCATCAAACTTACGGGATGTAAAGTAATGTCAGTGCTCATAAACAACATGTTGTCGAACATGGTGATGCATGTAGAGTTGGATAGTAAGCATAGTGAGCTAAAAGTGCTTAACAATGGTCTACCTCAAGGATCTGTGCTGTCCCATTTATTGTTCAACCTGCATATTGCAGATATTCCTTCTACTACCCCCCGTCAATTTGCTTATGCTGATGACCTTGCTATTGTTACTCAACAATCCACTGTGACCAAGGTACAAGAAATTTTAAATGCAGACCTTGATATTCTGTGTGGGTACCGGTACTTCAAATAGTGGTGTCTGATTCCAAGTGGAAAGGGGTGGCTGGAATAACACCCCGACTGGGAATTAGCAGAGGATTAGGTTTCGGGCACACAGTGGAATGTAAATAGAGCGACAAGGAAGAGACCAAACATTGATAACTAGAGTTAATACATTTATTTGATTTTTTGAATCAATAACAAATATTTTCATTAGAATGATAGTTAAAAGAAGGCAATTCAAAATGTATTGTTTCTCCAGGAAACTCAGAATAAACATTAACTAGATAATATGAATTACAATGCGAATGCATAAAAAAGCCTAATAACAGGCGATTAAAAGTTTTTCAAGAAAAGATCCAAAAAAAGCAAGAAGCAAAAAAAGGCTTGGCCTTGAAAAATGTATTAAACAAGCTTGATTAAAGTTGGCATTACCAATGGTTGGATACTTGATACAGAGTATCTTCCCATAAAATCGTCCTGCAGGAGACTCGCTCAGACAGTAGCAGGAAGTAGTATTGTTTTGCCCGGACAGGGCAGAATCGAAGCGTTCTTTCAGCATGATCAAAAGTTTCAAGTGCAGTGCGGGAACACGGCCATGGGTTAGCTGGCCCGCAGGGAGCGGGTCGTAAAATCAAAAAAAAGGCTTCCTCCCGGAAGTCTCGGCACGGCTCCCGTAAAAAATAGATTGTAACTCCTTCGACGAAGTGTAACCAGCAGTAACAGATCTCTTGGTAGTGACCTGGCTGGCGGGTTACGAGCAGTTACAATTTCACATTGCAGAGTTGATGAGATGAAGGACGTTGACTCAGAACTTGCCCAGCACGACAAAGTCCAAACAAGGAGGCATGCCGCTTAGAATGGTTCCAGCTACACGATGTTTACCAACAGTGCTGACCCAATAAGGGCCTTGTTGTGGTCAGGCAGGCAGCCATGGTCAGAGGTAGACAGACGTAGACAGGCGTAGACAGGCTCAGTAGAACGGTGATGAAGGCAATATATAGTGGAAATAGTGCGCCGAACATTCCAGATGGGAGGAGGGGTGTCAACTGCCAATCAGCGCATATCTCCATACACATTGCGAGGGTTACGGCTGATGCGAGCACAGTATTTATGAGAAAGTGTGACAGTGCGGTGCGTCTAGAAAAACACACTTCAGAAAAAAGGTGAGGCAAGAAATAATAAACAACAATTCAATTGAAACATAAGTTAACTAAACAATACATTAACAGAACACCGCGTTCATACTGCAATTATAGCGAAGGAAAATAATGGGGCAGAAAGACTGAACAAATGTTTCAAACCGTACGGGAAACAAAACCTACAAAACCATTCGCAAAAGCGAACACCAAGCATTAGCAAAAGAGAAACCTGCTTTTTCCACCTCAACAACAGGCAGGAAAATTTAACCTTGGATGCTCAATGGTGGGGTCCATCCTACAACCCCTACCCCAAGTACCTAGAATTACTCTGGATCGGACATTATCCTTCAAGACACACTTGATTAAGAGTGCTGCCGAACTGAGGACAAGGAAACTGGCTGGCTCTACATGGGGAGCTTCGATCATCTGCGATGGGACTGGTATATCCAACAGCAGAGTACTGTCTTCAGTATAGTGAACAGCCCACATGTTATGAAGATCGACACTGTGCATCATCAGTGGTACAGTAAAATCTATTCCCGCTTGTCTGGCTGCCTGTGCTGAGCCATATCGAACCCCCAACGCCTAGGAGATATAACTATTTGATCCGTGACTTCAAAAAAATATCTGTGAATGTAGCTCTTCCAATTCATGAAGACATGCTTCATAAATTTGGTCGATTAAAAATCACGTTTTCCGTCTGTGTTAAAAGCCCACGAGTTGGTTAGGAGAGTGTTTAACATTTCATCAGAGTGGCAACAGGAGTGGAACAACGCAGTCACTACTTTGTACTCAACACCCACCAGCAGGTTTGGATCTGCCACTGACAGGGTACAAACCAACCATGGGCTGGTTGCTGTAAGAGTGGGGGCATGAAAACGTCGCCTAACTGTGACAGTGATGCACCAAGACAAACCATCCATCACATGGTTACAAAGTGTTGTAACAGGACAGGGCTGGAAGACTTTGCGCAAGTCTCCATAAAGGCTGGACAATTTGGATTCAAAACTGTAAATGTATCAGGTGCAAAGTTGATTGTTTTATAGATATGCGTTGTTTTTTGTAATTATGTTATATATTTTGTGTACTTTGTCATAAACTTAATAATAATAATCTTCTACAATTACACAGTTAAATACCATTATTTCGAAACTTATAACATAAAATATGCACTGTCTGTACTTGCAACGTTTGAACGATTTGATTGCAAATTTTGAATTTGCTGAACCCCCAAGAGAATTATCACCAGATGCCACTGTAATCTTCCTTGATAAACACTTGGGTACCATGCTCCAAACAAGTGCTACATGCTTCACATATCATGTGACAGATAAATCAATACAAGTGCATAAAATTAGATACTTGAGAACCCTCAGCTTAGAGACAGCAATGAGAAATAAAATTATGCCTATTCTATAATGTGGCATTGAAGTCGTTTGGCAACACCTAACAAAAAATAACCTTTCCTCAATAGAAAGATTGAAGGCATTATACATTTAAAAAAAAGCAATCGGAGTGTCAAAAACTACCAGGTCACGATTCGTCTACCTCCTGGCATGAGAATCATTTCTTGATGAACACCTTAGAAACTATTTACCTCTACCAAACACCAGAGCCTTGGAAAAGCTACTAACATCATTGAAGAAAAAACGAGAAGACATACCTCAAGAATTTTATGGAACAGGAGCCATGATAGACCGGACGTGGACAACAGCCAACTTTGAGTTCAGGCATGTGTTTACACGTCTGGCGGTCCATGGTTTCCACCACCTTATTTGCATTAGCAAATATTTCCATGAACCTACAGTAACGTGTGTATGCCAACTATGTTGACAAGCATGTGATCGCTACCAGTTAGAGCTCTGTAGGAAAAGGACAAAATCAATCAAAGACTATGCAACTCAAAGTGCCAGAGTGGGATTTTAGGGTTTGTGTTAATACTTTATTTTCAATGCCTATTTGGCTCCAATAAAAGTATTATTATAAACACACATTCCCTTCCAATTCTAATAGTACCAGATCCTATTATGTGTTATGTTTCTTATATCCCCCAGGGGCTCACATCTTGTGGGACGTGGGTTGGCGACCACGGGGCCTCAGCTGAGTCCGGCATTGCTTCCACTTACTTGTGCTGGGCTCCTCTCCGTCTTCTTTCCTGTCGACCTCCCTTGGTCAACTCTTGTCTTTTTCCGACCCCGACGGTATTAGGGTATCCGAGGCCTAGGGAGTCTTTCACTTTCCCACCTTAATTGGCCCTTGTCTCATCTTTCCTGATCCCTCCTTCTTCGAGGGGTCAGACCTCTTGAATTTTTTAAATTATATTTCCTTTTCTCTTTAAGATTCCTGCACTGTTTTTGTTACTTGGCTCCCCATGTATCTAAATTCCCTTTAGTGTTTTTTTTTTCATCTACACTACATTTTGTAGGTATTTTTAATCTACGTTGCATTTTGTGAGTTTTTTCGATCTAAATTGCATTTCGCGATTGTTTTCAACCTCAATTGCATTTTGTAAAGATTGACAATCTAAATTGCTTTTAGTAACTCTTTCAATGTAGGAACAGGGAATTTTAGTGAGTATTTTGAATTTCAATTGCATTTTGTAAGTTATTTCAACCAAATCCGCATTTTGCAAGAATTTTAAATCTAAATTACATTTTGGGTGGTGGGCATTTTGCAAGTATTTTGATTCTAAATTGCATTTTGAATCTAAATTACATTTTGTCAAGTATTTTCAATCTGAATTGCATTTTGTACGTATTGTCAATCCAAAAGAGTAGTTTGAATCTACTGTACATTTTGTAAGCATTTTCAATTTCAATTGCATTTTGTAAGTATTTTGAATTTCAATTGCACTTTGTGAATATTTTGGATTGGAAATGGGATCTTTCAATCTGAATTGCATTGTGTATGTTCAATTTCAATTGCATTTTGTATGTATTTTGAACCTATCCTACATTCTGTGCTTATTTTTCAATCTATTTCTTTTGTGAATCTTTTCGTTCTAAATTCCCTTTTTGTAAGAACATTTTGTGAGTTGTGAGTTTTTGTAAGTATTTTCCGTCTCACTTAATTTTCGTTATGGTTTCCATTTCATTGTCATTTACGCTATCACCCAGATCATTAGGGGCCGATAACCTAGATGTTAGGCCCCTTAAAACAACAATTATCATCATCAGCTTGAGAGACACTAGAGATGCCAGAATTTTACTCTGAAGAGAATCATTAAATCTACTGACATGGGTCTCAACTTTAAATACCCCCATACGTAAGGGAATGTTGTTTTTGCACTTCTCATGACCTCATTTCAGTGTTGTCTTAGTAAACACAGTTTAATGTTTTTTAGTTTTTATCCAAGTGTATTTATTAATCTCATGTAATTCTGTTTTCAGGGTTAGGGAATAACCCACCACCGTTGGGTACAATCGTGTTGACCGACTGAAAAACATTAAACTTCGTTCTCATGACCTTTCAGTTTCCAAAACACTAATTTTTATTTTATTTAGTCAATTTACCCTCTAGGTTGGTGGTTCCCACGGACTCAGCGAGGGAACTCACCACTACCGCCTCTACGGGCAGTGTCCTGGAGCTGGCAACATCTGGTCGGAGTGGATACAACTGGGGAGGTGTGATCAGCACCTCGCCCAGGCGGCCTCACCTGCAAAATGAACAGGGGCCTCATGAGGGATGGGAAGATTGGGATGGATAGGCAAGGAAGAGGGAAGGAGGTGGCCATGGCCCTACAGTAGGGACCATCCTAACATTTGCCCGAAGAGAAGTGGGAAACCACGAGGATGGCTGAGGTGGGAATCGAACCCCCTCTACTCATTTGGACCACCCGAGGCTGAGTAGACCCCATTCCACTCCTCATACCACTTTTCAAATGTTGTGGCAGAGCCGGGAATCGAACCCAGGACTTCCGGGGTGGCAGCTAACCCTGCTGACCGCTACGCTATGAAGGCGACACTAATTTTTCGAGGAGTAAAACTCTTCCTTTTAGAAAAGAATTCTATGTTATGAGGGACAGATAACCAAAACAGCAATCGCCACCACCAAAATATCCACTTTTAGCGGGAGACATGTTCACCTCAGTATAGCATCACGTTCCGGGATATGCACGTGTACAACAATTTCATATATATTTTTTTTAAATTTCCACTTCCAATTGCTCCTGCTTACAGTTGGAACAAGGAATGAAAATGAGCAAGTGTAGGTGCCTCCCTAGCTTGCCCAGCTTGATGAGTGTTTTGAATGTGAGGCTGAAGAGATAGTTATATTCCAATCCTACCGGCCGCAGTGGCCAAGAGCGCTAACGTGCTGGCATCGGGAGATCATGGGTTCCAATCCCACCTCGTCCTGAAAATGGCTTTCGAAGTTTCCCATTTTCACTACCAGGCAAATGCCGGGACGGTTCCTTTCAATAGATCCACGGCCGATTTCCTATCATTATCCCTTCCCTGACCCGTCCTGAAAAGAAAAATACATGGCCATTGGCTGCATTAATAAAATTACACAGGCCAACGATGAAAACACTTTTCTACTGAAAATACCTTTTTTGTATGTCTTTTGGGGTGCTGAATCCAAATATGATACTGAAAAAGCTGTATCATCCAACATTTCTTTACATTTTAATTTCATAAATTAAGTGATTTCTAAGGAATTCAACAACTATTATATAGTTCATATATTTAGAAAAGTAGCTGTTTAAAGGCTGTTTTATTACACAATTGTAACATGTATTGATCCTTACCCGTTGGCCTTCTGTATATAAGAAAGACACATATGAAAACCTAGAAATAGTGTTAAATAAAATAGGCTATTCAGATCATGGATGGATGATTTGTGGTGATTTAAAAGTATTATGCATGCTTCTTGGTCAGCAAAATGTCCATGTTTCTTGTGTGAATGGGACAGTAGGGCTAGGGATCAACATTGGTGCTGAAAGAACTGGCCTGTGAGGACATCTTTAAAACCTGGCGAGAAGAACATTCTGCGCAAAAACCTTGTAAATCCAAAAAACATGCTCCTATTACATCTGCATATAAAGTTAGGCCTCATGAAACAGTTTGTAAAGGCCTTGCCTAAAGATGGACCATGACAATTTCCTTACCTTTCAGAAGCTAAACTAAAAGAAGGTGCCTTTGTCGGACCTGACATTAGAAAAATGATTTTTGACGTAAACTTTGAATCCAGAATGACCTTAAATGAGAAAGAAACATGGGTATCATTCAAGCAAGTCGTTACAAAGTTCTTGCGAAATTAAAAAGATCCAGAATATGTTTCAATTGTAGCTAGTATGTTAAAGAAGTTTTAAAATGTAGGATGTTTGATAAGCCTGAAAGTTCACTTTTTGAACAGCCACCTTGATTAGTTCTCGGGCTGTTTGGGAGATGTTAGTGAGGAGCAAGGTGAGCGTTTTCACCAGGACATTAAAGTTATGGAGAAACGCGACCAGGTCGCTGGAACACAAACATGATGGGGGACTTCTGCTGGTCACTTCACCGAGAGATACAGCAAGCGACTCATCGTAGAAAACACTACACAAGAAGCTTCAAAGAAAAAAGAGAAAGAAAATATAAAGCAATTCCAGCTGACAATTAAAACCTGTATAAACACATTAAATAACTTTGTTAAGTAGCCCATTGTTAATTGAAAACATGTTTATGTTGTAACATAGTGTTTCATTAATTTGCCCATGTGCCGTATAGGGGTTTTATGATATATAATAGAATGCAGATTGCTCAAAAAACTAAGGCTAGCTTGGGATTCAGCTCATAAAACTCTATAAAGATCAGCTATTCAAGTTAAAAAAGTTTTTCAAAACTTTTTTTTGTTGGCCTGTGTTATTATTATATTCCAATCCTAAAATCCACTCTGCATAGGGATGAGTATTAGGAAGGGTTTCTGCAGCATTAACATTCAAGCAACCAGCAAGTCAAGAAATGGCCAAGATACGTTAATTGAAATCTGTTGGAATCATGCTAAGTGATGTATTGTGTATGCAAGTGGATTTGAGTGTATGGCTAATGCTCTGTGCTTTGCTTTGTTTGTAGACGCGTGAAATTACATCAAGTTGGCTAATGTGATTCAGAATTCATTCAAGCAAGACCAACGAGCAGTAATCCACTTTTTAACGGCAGAGGGATGTCCATGAAGATTTGTCGGAGAATGGTTGCTGTATACGGAGAAAAGTGCTTGTCAAAGACAACTGTTGTGGATTGGCCTCAAATGATCCGCAATGGCCATGAGGAAACAAATAGATTTGCAGCACCCTGTTCAAGTCCACAAGGTTGTGACCGAGACTCTCATTGCAGATATCGACATTGCAATCTAGATAGGCCGTTGACGAAGCATTAGTGCCGTGGCAAGTGAGTTTGACATTTCTGTCTGCATTGAACACAATATTCAACATCATCTAGGGCAGAGTTTCCCAAACTGTGGTACGCGGTGATGTTACAAAAAATATAAAAATAAAGAAATAAAAAATATAAAATTGAGAAATGTATAACATAGATATGTTGCCGGAGGGCTTTAAGGCCAAAGATAAGGATCAGTCTTAAGAATTGAATTGTGATTCAGAACTCAGGCAAACTTTTTCAAAAATGGCTCTTGTGATCTTTTGGGTTGAGAGGCGTGCAAACTATGCAGACATAGCTGACAAAGCAGTTAGATCTTTACTGCCTTTCACTTGAACCCTTATTGATCTACGATAAATAAGCATTCATAATTTATTATTATTATTACTGCAGCCCAGACAGTACTTGAGGAAGTTGACGAGAATAAAGGCAAGGTAGCGTGTCGCAATGATTGCCACATAAGGAGAGCTTGTAGCTATTCTTGAAGAACGGCCTGGTAAACTTGAGTTCAAGGCCAAATTGTGTAACAACTTGCACCAGAATTGGAATCACAAAGGGGTAGTCACGAGTTACTTACAACCGACCTAAGATTGAATCAACCAATCGGGAGAGACCACGCCAATATCACGCGATGGAAGGCGTCAGTGGTAAAAAGCGCGCGGAATTGATTATCTAAAGAACCGCCGATCGGAATTATCTCCGCACGAGTGCGATGAGACGTTTGATTTATTTGATGAAGATTGATACTAGTCCCATCTGTGTGAGATGAAAACTCTGGAAATTTTTTCTAAATCCACCCCACTCTTCCGTACCCTGTCAGTTTCTAATAAATTGTTCGACGAGAAGCTGTTCGATGTCTTTCTGTGTGTGAGCTCTGTGAGCTAACTTCACGCCCGTTTGTATAACGATTTTAACGCTCTTAATTATTTTGAAGTCAATTACTTTGTGAGCTAAATTCACGCCAGTGTGCGTGATGATTTGAAACTTGTAATATTATCTTAAAGACAACTATTTCAGCTCTTAGGGGGCAAGACTTGTAAATGTTCTAATTAGCGCTCACCCGAGCGAAGGTCATGCAGAGCAGAGCAGTAGATTACCGAGCGAGATAGCGACTGTGAGTCAGTCAGTCCTTGTAACTGGTATTGTCGAGTCAGTGACGATGAACTCGAAGTGTGTATTTCATGTAAATTTTTAAGTGTATTTTTCATGTGTGTATTGCGCGTGTGTGAGCGATATTTAGGGAAAGTCTTCGTAATTAATCGCATAAGACTATTTGTGGGCGAATTTAGTAACCCACAAGCGATTATAGCCAGGTCAAATTTTAATATCATTGAACTTTTCTTCCAAGGAGACTACATCAAGATGTCCAACGTGTGGCCAGGAGTTGGGATGACATCCGGCGCTTCAACGAAGACGAATATGGAGTGCTAACTTTTCCATAGGGAAATGGGCTGAGATGGATGTCATAATGTTCTGCAAGCTGAGACGGTGACGTACAACAATTGATTATTCAATCATGTAGTTAGATTGACGGGGGAACCTTTGTAAATAGTTTATTTGTCTTTTCTTGTTTTAGAGTGTTTTTTTTGTACCGGCACTAAATGTTTTAAATGTACGTTGGCGCGTGGCCAAAGTGTTTCTTGTATATTTATATTTTCTTGGAGTCATATTTAATGTGCACGGCGCGTGTACGTGATGTTTATCCATGCAAATGCGGAACCCGTTACATTCGATAAGTGGTGCTTTATTAAAGTTCATATTTGTGATAGGAAAAGGGAGGTAATTACTGTAAGATGTTTGCTGAACAGGTTATTATTCATATTAGGGTTGCCAAGTGCAACAATTTAAGATGTAATTGTAGAACACCTTAGTTCTAATTTGATAGATTTTTTTGGAGTCCATTTCAGGTTAATTAGTCACGGCGGGGAACGGTGGCGCCAGCAAGTGGAATATTTATGTATTTTTATTTCAGGGTCTGTCAAACCCATACGTGTGATCCTGTGTGTGTTATTGTGTCAGGTGTGTGTGTTGATTCTACGTGAAGAGGGGTAGAGGTCCTACCGCCCTCATATTTTGTTGTTGTTGTTGTTGTATTTTGATGGAAAGGCAGGGTGCTCTAGGGAGACCGCTGTTCATTGTCCATTATGCTGATTCTTGGATTTCCTAGTGGAAATGCCGGGATATTTGGTTCTGACACACACACACGTATTATTGAGCTTTGGGGCACGCTTCTTCGATACACACGTGGGTTGACAGATATGCAGATTTCCACAAATCGCCCGTCTCGCCTGGTGACTTATTTTGATAGGCAGTCCTTGTTCCGACTGGCCCCTTTAAGCTTTCATGTAGCAAACCTGTTCATTGTGATGGTCATTTTTGAACCATAATTAATTGGGGAGTTCGCCATGTGTGTGACGGATCATTGCATGTTGTATGGATAGATATTTGTGTTAATAATGTAAATGTTGGCTTTGAGCCTAGTGATGTGTTTATGACTCAATTCATGTAATTTAGGATGTCACACCTGTGTGGTGTAGTGGTAGTGTACTTGTAAATTTGACGGCGGTCATATGTGTAATTTTTTTTATTGGTCACGTGTTAACTTACTTGTGTTGATTTGTGTGAGAAGTCCTAAGTTTTTAGGCAGTAATGTTTTTGCTACGGCAGTTTGATTCCAATTTCATACGGAAATTACTGTGTTGTATATTTTAAGTATAGGAAGTGTCGGTTTAGTTTTTAGTGTTGTATAGTTGTTCCCCGCGTCCGTCTAGCTCTTAGCAATGTGGATTCGTTGTCTGAATGTTCATTCTGGATGATGACGAATCATGCATTCGATTGTACACATCGTGAAACATGCAGAACTGCACACGCGCATACATTGTCACTTTTGTTGGTATTCTTAAGGACACTTTGTCCGTGTAATTAATCTCTCCAGAGATTTGGCCTAGTTTTGGCGTATTTTAATTATTAAGTGGGAGTAATTTGGGAGTTTGTTGTGTTAATTCTTTGTATAGTTAGGTGATTTGTTATTAAATTCATTTGTTTTAACCCTGGCTTCACTTTTTCCTGCATGCTATTTTGTTATATGTTACCCTGCATGTTAATGAAGCGCTTTAACAACAACTTACGATATGGACTGTTACACCCCCCGAAACTGAATCTCATAAGCTTCTTTGCAAGGGTTCACACTACTTCGAACTTGTGTGAGACTGCATTTTCTTCACTTGTTTATCTCAAGAATAAATATTGGAATAGGCTCCTTACACTGGAAAACGATCTTCGTTTGTGACTCAGCAATCTTAAACCAGATATTCCTAAGTTGTCTTCTAATCTTTAAGCTCACCCTTGACATTGAAGTTGTTAGTTGAACTTTGGGTTTTATGCTTAATTATTAAGAGTTCTTTTATTAATATTATTTGTACAGTGCCATTGCTGAATGTTTGAATTGAATACTTATTGTAATAAATAATAAAACAAATTGGCACACTTTTTATTATTTGAACTTTAACTCAACAGACACAATTTACAGATGGAGGTTATAGTTACTAGATCTCCCAACCATTAGGTGGTGGTACGCACACACAATAGTTTGGGAAACACTGATCTAGGGATCCTTCCAGTGGGCCGGGTAGGATTTGAGTGGATGATATGTCTCCATCTAACTCTGCCATTAATATCTTGGAACATCAGTCCTCTCATTAGGAGATCTTCCTTAACTTGCTCTGTCCACCTTCTTCTGGGACATCCAACGGGTCTCTTCCCCGGTACCTTCCTGAACACAATATTGTCTACCATAATATGAAGTAACCAAAAGTATCCTATTACAACATATAAATGATTGAGGATGTAAAAAAAAGTACCATATACTTGTATTAGCCTGCACATTGTATATACAGCTTATTTATTTTATCGTATCGGAGTCACACTCATACCACACTGTGCCAAGATATATGAAAAGATACTAGAAAGTAGAATACGAGCCAAAGTGGAGAGAAAATTGAGAGAGGAGCAGTATGGATTCAGACCTGGGAGATCAACAGTGGATCTCATATTTTCAGTGAGACAGCTCCAGGAACACCACTAAAAAATATGGAGAGGATCTGTTGATGGCCTTTCTGGACGTCGGAAAGGCCTATGATAGTGTGTGTAGGGAGAAGGTTTGGGAAGCAATGGAAAACATGGGAGTGGAAAAAGGGACTGTAGGCAGAGTGAAGGAGATGTATTGTGGAAGTGTGAGTTGTGTGAAAGTTGGAGGGGAAAGAACAGACTGGTTCAGACAAATGAGTAGCCTGAAACAGGGTAGTGCACTGTCACCCCTTCTCTTTATTGTGGTTATTGACGAGGTAATGACACGGGTCGCAGGAAATATAGGAGAAGATAAGATGAAAGCAATGGTGTTTGCAGATGATCTCATGGTCTGGAGAAACAAGGAGGAGAAAATTCAGGAGCAACTGAAGGCTTGGGAAGAAACAGTGGGAGAGTACGGATGGAAGTTCAATATCAATAAATGTGAGATCCTGTTAACGACCAGGAAAAGGGACAGACCAATGAGTGGGATAACACTCGGAGGTGGACAGCTGAAAAAGGTGGAAAGTCTCAAGTACTTGGGAAGTATAGTGGAGGAAATGGGAGAAGTGACAGAGATTACGGAACGTGGCAGACAGGCTGAAGCATTAGGAGCTTAGTGTGGAGTAAAGATGTCCCACAAAAAATCAAGGAAGTGTTATACAGAAGCTACTATATCCCGATACTGACCTATGCATCAGAAACGTGGATAATGAAGAAAACAGACATAAGCAGAATACAGGCAAGTGAAATGAAGTTCCTGTGAAGTAGGATCGGAGTAACAAGAAGAGACAGGGTGAGGAATGAAAAGGTCAGGGAAATAGTGAAAGAGGAGCCCTTGCAAGGTAGGATTGATACATCAAAACTGAGGTGGTATGGACACTTAAAGAGAAAGGAAGAGAAGAAGATTCTCAAGAGGATACATGAGATGCAGATGCAGAAGAAACGACCAAGGGGAAGACCAAGAGATAGATGGGTGAAAGGAGTGGAGGAAAGTGTCAAGAAGAGAGATGAGGACTGGACCAGAGTGACAACGGAGAGGTGGTGGGAGGAAAGGACTAAGTGGCGAGGCTTATGTTCCAAACAGACCCAGCCTGGGGCTGGAAACTGTACAAGATGATGATGATCGTATGACTTTTAGTGCCGGCCGGGAGTGTCCGAGGACATGTTCGGCTCGCCAGAGGCTGTGGCTGCTTCAAGGAGAAAAGAGCCTCGCGAGTACCCAGTCCATTCCTAAAGTCAAACTGAGTATTACCAACATAGCGTTCGCATTTAAGGTAGATTCGATTGTGGATGATATGCAGAAATACCTTTACCACATGGGATATTAGACTGATCATACGATAATCATCACAATGTAATGCACTAGCCTTATTAGGTATGGTGACAAAAGAAGATCTTTGCCAGTCAGATGGAATTCTACCAGATTTATATATTGTGTTGAATAACAGGCGTAAACTACAAGACTTTATCTACATTTTAACATTAAGTAGAAAGTGACGCAGAGTGACGCAACATACTAAAAATCTAAGTGAAAATATAATTTAAAAAAAATAATAGTTAAATATTATATAATGCAAATATAGCTAAAATGACGTAACAATTAGGCCTATTAATAACTGAAACATGTTACAAATGTAAAGATCATACCTGCAGCTGCATGTTCCATCTTAAAGCATCACACTAACCATATAGACAACCAAACCACAGCCACATTCATTCACTCTCCAATTGAGACTGCGAGATAACGGACGCACAGCGTAGGAGGGAAGATTAGATTCCAGCTCGAACAGTGGTGACAGATTTACACTAAGATGCTTTTATATCCCAGAATAGTGAGTGGCAATAATATGAGAATGCTTTAGACGGAATAAATTTTGATTTTTTAATTATGAAAATAAATAATTTTGTCCTCCTAGATTTCGATTTTGACCCACTGTGCACCGGGGACGACTTAGTCACTCTTCCCGAGGTCTTCCAGCTCCAGCCGACTCCCCGTCCAGCAGCGGTCTCCCGTGGTCGAGGAGAGAGGGGACGTGGACCACGCAAGGCAGGGAGGGGACGGACAGCTGCAGCACCCAGGGATCTCCTCTTCCTGCCCCGGCGTGTGCTGATAAATCGCCCACACCGGCGAAATGGAAGAGACGACCTAATAAGAAGAAAACTCCGCCTTCTTCACGCCAACCACCACGAGCAACGACGACTTCAGCTTCCAAGAGACCGGCTTGTCGAGTTAAAGGCAGCCCAATACGGAAGTTCTTGCGTCTGCCAGTGCGTTGGTCAACAAGTCCGGACAGTTCTGAGTGATGTGTTAATTCAGGGACTGAAGTGTTTAAAAATTGTGTCTTTTCCTTTGTTGTTGTGTGATCACTTTCGTGATGCTTTCAATGTTTAGCTTGGCCCATTTGTCGGTCAAATTTTGTTTCTTGTTACCGAGATCCCCGAATGGTAATTATTTCTTTGTAAATGTATTAATTGCTTAAACCAAATGCATAATCTTGTTATCAAGCACCTATTCATAGATATCATAGCTCTCACCTTGAGTGTTCCAGTCGCTCGCTACCTCAAGCTTCCTCACTCCCGGCATACACGGCATCTACTGGCTCATCTTCTGTCTGCTGAGCAGGGTCGACTGACGTCACCCTGACTTTCGTTCGACCAATGGCAGGTCTTTGTCTGGTCGGGCAATCTCCAGCCTTCGAGATTGTTCCATGATCACTATTTAATACGCCACCTGCTGGCGTTCTCCACCACTTCTGATCAATCATCATTCTGATCACATCGTCATTCAGATCAACGCTGCCACACCGCATGGCACTATTGCCAGTCGCTGCTTCACCTCGCTGCTACGTCACGAGGCCTCTACTCTGATACATCGCTCAAGAGGACAGGAATGTTTGCCAGCCGCAGCACACTGCAAGTTTCACCTTAGATGGTGTATCTCACTTTAAACTTCGAGGAAGCAGCAGTCTTCCTGGCCGCACCCAATGTCGACTTATACTCAGTCACCGCCTGGACACTACCAGTGTCAAACCGTCACCAGAAGGGAAAAGAAGAGTTGAATATTCATCTTTTCGGAATATGCATCTTGAGGCCATGAGCGCCCCCCCCCCCCCCCTCCCCGAAGAAACCGTGGAGGACTTTTAAAACAGTTTTAGGATAACTGGAACTTTTATGGAGCTGGCTCAACAATTTGGAAGATAAGTTCAAACTTGATAAAGAATTGAATTTCTTACTCTCATCATACCTTTCATCTTTTTTATGGTTCTTTTATTAATATGCATATTATATTTCAATTCCAATTTCTCTCAAATCTAGGCAATCCTTAACATTGGTTTTTCCATCATTAATCAGGGTACTGTCACCAGACCCTCTCCATTTGTTAAGATTTAACACTAATTATTCTCTGCATATCCCAGTTGTGTGCATTTATTGTGCATTTAATGTTATTTAAAGAAAATTGTTGTCTCAATAAATATTATTTATATCTTGTTAACTAAACTTTCGTTTTCTGGTGATGTACTTTTATGCCCATTGCACCGCACCGCTTCAGTCTTTTCGCTGTTTAACAGTAGCTATTTTGGTTAAGCTTAAACCTACTTCGCGTTCTCCCGTATGGGGAAGTTTTAGGGCAGAACTTACTCCATTGTGTATCATGTTTCTCTGTTGATGTCCCCCAGTTGCGGGGAAGGGTATGTTACTATGTATTATGTTCTTTGTAAATTATCAGCAATAAAGCTTCGGCTATGGGTCAGCTCCTTCGCTTGACGCTGGCTGCGCCCGTGCTGCATCCCGGTTCTGGGGTGGATAGATACAGTCAATTGAAGTAGCTCAGTTTCCCCCGTCGGAGGGGTATGTCCACACCAGACACTATCACTGGACATTACCAGGTCACCCAATCTGCCACGAATAAGTCTCATCTTAAGAAGAGAGGAAGCACGCCATCCACAACGGCGTCCACAAGCGCAGAAACAGCCACCGGCAGTATCGAGAATACGTCTACCACATCCGAGACATCCAACTTGTCTACAGCAACAACCGTCGCCGTCACGACTGCCGCAGACCTTCAAGCCATCCATATACAGCATTGGATGAAATCAAGACCAGGCGGACTTTTTTAGAGGTCGGCCCAGAGGATCCCGATCCGGACGGAGATCTCAACGACGACGACATGAAATTCTTGAGAAGCAGTATTGTAGCGACAAAGGTGGACAGGTTAAGAAATGAGAAGATCAGAGAATTTACCAAAAGGGAGCATTACAGGATAGAATGGAGGAATCAAGGAATGGGCATGTTAAGCGAATGGATGGGAGGAGGATACCCAGGAAGATACACGAGATGAAAATAAGAGGGAAAAGTCCAAGAGGAAGGCCATGAGATAAATGGCTGAAGGGTGTGGAGGACTGCGTGCGAAAGAAAGGGGAAGACTGGACCAAGGTGGTGACAATGAGATGGTGGGAGGACAGAAGACGATGGAGAGTCTTATGTTCCAAACAGACCCGGCCAGTGGCTGGAAACTGTGCAAGATGATAATGATGATATTAGGTCGTGAAGTGGTCTTGGTTTAAAGTCAATTGAATCTGTTATTTACGAAGTCTGTGGACGAAGGTATCAAGTCAATATGGAGTAGCACTTCTATTCTGTTGTGCATACCTATAATTCCAGGAAGTGACGCTCTCTGAAGCCATTCACCCCTGCACATGTGATTCCAGGCACCAGAATGCAACAACACGCAAGCTCAAGAAACAGGATGTCCGTCAAAACCAACTAACAGATTTCCCTGACAATTCCCTGATTTTTCCAGGATGAATCACAAAATTCCCTGAGTAACACTAGCGGTCATAATAAATATATAAAACAGAGTTTGTACTTAAAGAGCATTTCAAAAAGTGCTTGAACAATACAGAGTAGCATGACAATGTTGGAAAGACAAAAAAAGAAACTGAAATATATATATATTTTTTTTTCCGATTTCTAATCCAGAAAAACTATTGTACTTGCGAGTATTGAAAGTAGCTCTTCAATAGTGATGCTCTCGAAAAGCATACAGTTATACAAATACACGGTCTACACATGTAATTTGTGTGCTCTATCTTGCAAGAAATGAGAGCTTACTGATTTAACGTCAGTACAACAATCATCACCAGAATATAGGCTACTTTCCCCAACAAAATTTAAATGCTTAATTTCCAATTATTCAAGGTTGGATCTTGTAAAACTAAAATTCTCTGAGTGTCATTAAAATACCCTGATAATTCCCTGAGTTTTCCAGGATTTAAACATTCCCTGTTTGCATGTTTCTAGAGCAGTAGACACCCTTCACAGCCAGCCCATCTGTCATGACCTCTTCCGCCACTTCAACTTCGCCCGCTTCTCCGTTGGGCCTAGCACTCCCGAGCACTGGGCTGCACTCCACTGTACATGCCCTGAGCTAGGGCCCTCCATATTTATTACCCTGGAGAAAGGGCGTCCCAGTATTGTAATGTCCTCAGGAATTGGGCTGCCTGTTGAACTGCATGTTCCTTTTCAGGGGTGCCTGAACCTGACCATATTACTGTGGTCCTCCTGGGGATGTGCCCCCTAGGGGTTAGCAGGCTCCCCCGAGGAGATGTTTATGTTCACTCCTCATTTCTTCACATAAGATTGCTAATAAGAGAGAAAAGATTCCACAGATATGGTGCAATCGATAGCATTTGTTAGATATATTGATTCTACTCGGCCAGTGGCTGAAGATATGCTCTGCAAGGAGCTTCCAGAACGATTAACAGCACAAAACTTATTTGACACACCTGACGGTGTTCTAGAGCAGCATGGTGTCGACTGGGAAAAGTGTGTTGGTGTGTGTACTGACGGTGCAAAATGTGGTGTGATTTCCCAGATCAAGAAGGTTGCTCCAGAGCAAAATATGTTCACTGTCTTCGAGTGTCCAAATGGAATGAAAATAGTGATGACAGAAGCAGTAAATTTCATTAAATCAAAAGCAACTAATTCTATATTATTTGAATCTCCATCATCATCATCCTGAACCAACTCCAGTTGCCCGGGTATGGTAAATGAGCCCCCTCCACTTCATCCTGACCTTGTACCACTCCTCCTCCACCAACTTGTCCCAATCAAGACCTCTCTGCAGTACATCGTTCTTGACTGTATCTATCCACTTCTTTCGTGACCTTCCCACGGGTCGTCTTCCTTCTACTTTTCTCTCAAATTCCTTCCGTGCCGTTCTGTTTGAATCTTATGTGAAGAAATTGGGGGTGAACATAAATATCTCTTCTACAGCACACAAAGTCCTTATACCCCTACTTGTTATTCTTTATTTCTATTGTCTGTACATATTCCTTCCTAGGTGGAACATAGGGCCTCGACGAAATTTCTGTGCTTTCTTGAGACCTCCATTTTCTTCTCAGCAGGGCCACCAAGAAGGGGGGCAAATGCATAGAGGCCCATTAGTGATTCTTTACATTTTCTTGCAAATATTGTTTTCTTCTTCTTTCGAATAACCCATTTGGAGGGTACGATGAATCAACGTTGGCTATTGTCCATTGTATTCAATTTCCATTGTTTCCAAATGTCTTTCATCCTTCTAGAGTGACGATCTATCTCCTCTTGAGTCCACTTTCTGCCAGTTGTTTGTTTCTTCCTTTCTTGAAATTTTGCTTTTTGAATAGCTTCTCTGAAGAGAGATCTGTTTGCTATTGTGTCTGTCTGAATTTTGGTGTTTGTCAAATCTTTGTCAATTTCAATGAACCATGTGGGTTTGGATTTGTAACTAGTCAGTAAGTTGAAGATCTATTTAGTTAGTCTACCATTTTCCATTCTATAAATGTGCACAAAAAACTGTAATCTTCTCTTTCTCATTACATCAGTTGATTTTTCACATTTCAAATGTAACTCTCTGTTTGGTCGTAACCTATATTCTGCGTTATTATTTTGTTTAGCTCCCAGTATTTTTCTAAGAATTCGTCTTTCAGTCTTCTCTAATTTGTCTAAATCACCAAATCTTGTTAATTTAAGTGTTTCTGCCACATACAGAGTTTCAGGTCTGACCACTGATTGATAGTGCCTTAATTTAGTGTTACAGGATGAGTTTTTTTCATATTTTTGTCATATTGTTTTATTTAAAACCTGGTAGGACCTGGTAAGTGTTATTGAAGATATTGTTCGAAGAGATCCCCTTTCATTGCATAATAACCTTCCAAGTGACGGAACAAGAGCCTTCCTGAGAACAGGTTGATTTTCAAAACTGCAGCATGGAGAATGTGTTCGTTAGTATGGAGTGATACAAATCAATCAATATCAATATATTATTTTCCTTGCAGATTACTTGGTCTAACCCTGACAGTTTTAGTTACTGACGAAGGTTGGCTTGAAGATCATTTTTGGTGTAAGCTGTCAGTTCATAAAATGAGTGCCAGTCACAAACTATGCTACATTGATGTTGTTTCATTTGAGAGGCTTGGACATCGTGGTCATTCAGCCCTGTGTACTTGGGTATGTGTGGAATTTCGTGTGATAACCTGATTTTTAAATTATGACTCAACATCAGATGCTTTTCTCAGAATGGCATTGTTTTTCCACAATAGTTAGTACAGTAGTGGATAATAATAATTAAACGTATTTCAAAGGGGGTCCAACAAAAACATTGCATAGGAGCCCTTAAATCCTCTCGGTGGCCCTGTTACTGTACAGAACTCTGGCTTGTTGCCTCGCGAAGATCATCTTTGGCCACCATATTCTCATTTTGTACCTCAAGCAACGGCCTTCTGGTAATGTCTTTGGTAACTTTCCAGGTCTCACTTCCATACGGTAATACAGATTTGACATTTGAATTGAAGATTCTAAGCTTTGTTTTAATGCGGATATGTGGGGGATCTCCTAATTTGTTGTAACTGTGCAAATGCGCCACATCTCGAAGAGCACCCCCATCTTGGCTGACCATACTTCCCATGTTGCAGAATTCATCTACCCTTTCTATGTTCACTCCCTCTAGGGTCAGGCTGCAATTGTTACCATGGTTAATGCACATTTCAAGCCTGCTTCATTTGCTTCTACCTTTAGGATGTTCAGTTTGATTTCCATATGCTTATAAGTGAGACGCACCCAGGAGGACTCCTCAGCTGATCTTTGTCTGAGGGAACAGTGACACCACAGCAGCTATTCTTTAAAAGTTCAATTATTATTATGTGTCGCGCAACTCACCGGCGTCGGCGGGGCCTGTTGTTGCGGCTAGGCCCGGCACAGTGGGTAGAGCGGTCCAAGACGCCGCCCATAGCTTACGTCCGCTACTCAACGACCGGTCATCTACAGACGGCGCTGCAGGTGTTCTGCAGCCAATATAATCCAGAGGATGATCAACAACCGGAAGACGCTCCATACTTACAGGAGAACAAGTGCCAACCCACGTCCAGGATCTCACATGGATACGGTGGAGAAGTGCACCGTGGGATATACTGTACGACGAGGAAGAAGCGGACGTAAGTGCCCCCGGCATACCGGAGGGAGAGGGACATCACCCTGAACACGGCGTTCAACAAGCCTTCCCAGAACTAGTTGTACTGGACCCAGAACAACACGAGGAAGACACAAACGAGTACTGGGGGTATGATCCCCGGTACCCGAGGAAACTACCAACGCTGCGACAAGTCATCACTACAGACGAGATGGGGTATCCTCAGATATCCACAGTACCACCATCCAAGAGGCCGCAACTGCCTTCCAGATATGTCTCCACAGCGGTACCAGCGGCGAACGCCATCCCATACATGGACACTCCATGTGGGAGATATGCCACCAGGATCATGAAGGAAGGAGTGGCGCTGCCTAGGACGACCAACGCCCCAGCGGTCTACAGGCAGACCAAGCGCACGGAGTTGATGGACGAAGTAATTGGTGACCTACTGAAACACCAAATCATCTGTGAGTTCAAGCCTAATTTTGCTTTTCCAGTGTTCTTAGTGCCCAAAGCTAACAATACCGCTAGGATTATATGACTTGTCATACATAGTGTCGCCTAAATTCACATTGAAATCGGCAGCAGAAGCGACTGTGCCCTTCAAAGTTTATTACGTATCACCAATCCAACATGGTGGCTGTGCGAAATTTTTCACCGGCATTCTACTGTATATATCCGAAACTATTACTCATATCACCCTGAAATTTTGTACGGTGATAAAGGGCACAACTAGACGTTCACCTATGTGACTTTCAAAAACCTGTCGACTACAAAATGATGATGATGATGATAATTGTTGTTTTAAGGGGCCTAACATCTAGGTTATCGGCCCAGCTACAAAATGAACATGGTGGCCGAGCGAATTCGAAACATTTAAATAGACCCTTCTCGCGATTTAACCATCTGAATGCAGTGAAACTTGGTACAGCGAATGACTACACGAATCCGAATGCACCGATCTAAATTATTTCTATTGTTTACATAACCTCAACATGGCGGCTGTGCGAAATTTTAAAATTAAGTTTTTTATTTCTTGCGTTCTAATCATGCGATCAAAATGAACGTACACAATAATCCTAATCTAATAGTACATAACTCTATGTCCTAAGCTTGCCACGGTGGGTGAGTGGTTATCGTGTCGGATTACCAACCCCAGTTCACTCCTGGCCATGGTAAGTGATTTTTGAAAGGCGACAAAAATCACGACATGGATGTCACACGTTGTTGGCATGTGAAAGAACCCATTTGAATTCAGTAGGCCGTGTCCAATGGCAAAATTAATCTCGGGATTTTCCGCCAACACAAAATTCCTCATTTCTCTACTAGAAAGAGCTATAGTGTCTAACCTCCTTGACTTTCATAGCGTTCAAAGGAACGACGAAATTTGACATGCAAGCTGCCCTCTGGGTGTCAATTAACAAAGCTTGCACCCAGCACTCGAGGCCATACGATATTATATTATTATTACTCTATGTCCTACACCACGGCCGACTGAATGCGAGCTGCGCTCATACCGGCCTAGACAATGAGACCTTTTACATGAAATCTTGTTAGTTACTCAACTGCTCACACAGCGCTGTTGACCAAGCATTGCACGACTAAGACTTATCTCTACTTAGTGTAAAACAAAGTCCCCGATTCTTGGATATCACGGGTAATCTCGAGAACCAGTGAATGGATTTTGATGCGGCTATCACCATTCTGTACAGGTAATATCGAGGAAGATTTCTGTAGAAAATAATTTATTTATGATCAAAGAGAGCCAAGCAGTAATGATTTTAGATTTCAGTGAATAGGTCGAAGAAAGAACTTGACGCCCGTGCGCTTTTTAAGCTTACGCTGGACAAACCGTTAAAAATATCAATATACTATGAGTGTAAGAATTGTTCAGCATGAAATGTTGTACAAAAAAATCCGCGTGTGCATATCTCTATCTTCGATACATCGCCCACTATAAGGGTTTTTAGTTTGGACGGGAGGGGGATTTGGCATGCACCTCGCCATTCTTAAATTACATCTGACAGGAATTCCTTGCACATTCATAACTGTTCCTGGGCAAAGCCGGGGCGGGTTGCTAGTGACACTATATATTATCATTATAATTCCCGCAATATCAAAATGCAAATTATATGACAAAATAAAATAGCGTGCTAATAAATCTAAGAGAAATTAGACATACCTTGCACCTCGTTACAGTTGAATTCGATCAGAATCACTCGGTTTTCATTAAAGTTTATGCATTTTCCTGCTGAACGGTTTGGAAGTTCGGCAACAGGAAACTAGGACTGTTATTAACTTAAAATATTCATTTTTGTATTTTTGTACTATTTGTGTTCATGATTTCATTACATTGTCAGAATTAATGCTTTAATTAGTAGGGTATACTATTCAGTGTACCTATTATAAATAAAAACCGTGAGGTTTCTCACCTCCCCATATTACGAAACCCGGTTGCCTAATACGGGGAAAGTGCACTTTTAAAGTTAACAATAATATCAGAGGGTATTACAACATCAAACGTGCCCATATTTGTAATATACATAGTATATCACCTGAGGTTTACATGGGTGAGAAAACCAAAATTATTCCGTTCCTTCTTATGTCTAATGTGAGCCCTATAATAAAAACTCCCCATATTTGGCGACTTTCCTCTACCCATTTTTAGAAGATACCTTATGCACTGGACAGTTGAATCCGTGATTAATTGTATAGGTAGCTTCGTAAGTCTCAGAACTCAGGAAGTCCTTTCTAGCAGCTTTCAAAGTAAGAAAGAAAATATTCCTCTAGCCAGTTTAGGCGACTGTCATTTAATGAGAAAAAATGCCCTTTATCTGGATTTCTAGGCTGAATATGATGATATGGGATGCTTACGTCATGCATAGCGAACCATTTATTAACGTTTTTCAAAAAAATTATGGTTGCTTCTGCGTCCATGAATGTGTACGCTTCCGGGTGCATGCCTATATTTTCTTTCAGTGTACTAATGGCACCAATAACTTCTGACGAGAACACTTCCTTGGCACGCCGGACATTCATTTTTTCAAATTTAGTGGGTTCGATGTGTTTTTAGTGAGGTGTCTAACCGGTTTGACGATCTCATCCTTTTGCATTGTGTATAGTAATGACAAGTATTTCCCTGAAATTATTCCAGTACCATCAGTCATCTCTCATTACAGAAACTTACGTTCTAATGTTTCTTTTTTCGAATGGGACAATGATCAAAACTAGGGAATAAATTCCTAGACTCGTCGTATGGGTGATTGACCATTGGTTGCAAATTCCCTCCCTCTAAATGCCTCGTCATTGTAGTGTTAGTTTTGTGATTATCAGAGATGAAACCGCATTGTTCAACCTCGAGAACAACGTCCAGCAGGAGTTTATGTAAGTCCCGTCGTGACAGCTGCTTCGTGAAAAGGAAGGCACACGGTATCTGATAATTTGTCGAAAGATCTCTTAGCACAAAACACAACACACGATTGGCTGCTACTTGTTCCCGGTTGTAATTTTCATCCTCTCTTTCCTTTTGATGAGATGGTGCTGGAATTGTGTCCTTGTACCCGAAGAAGGTGCAAGGTATTGTGCCCAAATCCAGTTGCCTGGATTTGAGGGTACAGGCCACAATGCTAGGTCCAGAATTGAAAGTTTGAATAGCGCGCACCAAACCTTCTTAGAAGGAATTGGAAGCTTTCGACAGCTAAGAAATGGTTAAGTGACGTAGGCCGAGAGCGTCATAGTCGAGGCTAAAATGTCATTAAATATTTGCCGATGGAGTAGGATCTTGGACTAACATCAGATTACTGGCACAGACAAGGGAGGAAGAATGTGCTTTATTTCGAGGAAATTGATTGAGCGGAAGCTGAGATATGAGATGTTTTAGTTCCAGCATTTTTCCCCGCAGTGACCTCGAGTAGCCCGCTGAGGAGTATATAAGGCATGCCTGCCCGAGCTAAGTATGTTCACTTCTCCATCAGCACTCCGTTGCTATGGATGTTCACTTCTCCATAAGCACTCCGTTGCTATGGGTGTGTAGTACTTCGTAAGCGCTCTAGCCGCTAAACACTCTACGACTCCGAACACTGTTATAATCTTCGTGCACATGGTTGCAAATTCTTCGTTATTAACAGCACAGTTGCTGGGACTTAGTGTTTCGACAGTACATGGTTACTGGTATTAGGAAAGTGTTAAACATTTTAGTGATCTTCGAACTTTTCAAAGGTTATCACCGAAGTGATAAAAATTTGCGGCACTGGTAATTATTTACTGCTACAACTGGACATATGGTAGACTTTGTCTACATTTCTTTCTTCTGTCCACAATTATTCAAAGCTGGATTATTTAATCCAACAGTCAGAGGACAAGCTTTTGTCTTGTTAGTGGACCAGCCAAGATAAATCAGTACTTTTATTACCATTCTTGCACAGTACAATTCTTTAGCCGATATTGGGAATACAGTTTTGCCTTGCGCAATCTGGAGAGTGAGAAACTCTGCCCAGCAAACTCGACAGAATTTGTACTAGTGCTGAACAAGATTATAAGCGTATTAGGAGTACTGAACACATCACAGTTGGGCCATGTTAATAATTTTCATCATGGATCATGTTGATCAGACCCCCGTCAACTTTACTTCAGCTTTTGAAGCTGGTAACATTTTTCTTCAAGATATTAAGGCTTCAAGTATGAATACCGCTATGTCTGTGTAAGACCATTGCGGGTATAAAATGGAGGCCGATACAAGATTATAAATACGTGTCCTAATGGGGACAAGAAGACTGAATAATCTGGTTCAGAAGCATCAAGATCTACAAGAATGTAAGCTACAATTTGCATTATTTTTATGCGTAGTTAGCTGGATTTCTCATATTTTTCTACAGTCTTACCAACACATATTTTCTATGCATCGAGATTTTTTTTTGCTGTTGCAAATATTTTCTTTTGCAATAGAAGCTTTGATCTGAGTAGTTTTTACACTCAGAAGTCAATGATTCGAAATTTATGGACGAGCAGAACGAGCATTTATTTAATTTTGATATTTTTCTAATCGCGGCCATCAGCCGTTGTAACTAAGGATTTAATAATAAATTTAAGTTGAGGAATGGATATTTATCCATTATTTAGAAGTCGAGGAAGATATTCCCCGAACAGTTTAACAACTTTAAATCCTTTTGTTGAGGAAATAATAATAATAATGATTTAATAATAATAATGATTTTTCTATTTTCTGAAATAATAATAAATATTTGTGATTTCCAATAATCATTTTCACGTAGTGTGATTTATTCATTTGACATTTGAAACAATATTCTAAGTTCGGATACTTGTTGATTCCGAAGGTTAGTGGTTAACGCATGCCCACAACTACATAACATATTAATTCAGTGGAATTATTTCACACTTGCATTATGCATTTAAATCTTAGAGAAGACACGGAAAGTAATGATACGGGAAGCTAAAAGCATGTATAAAACAGGGTTTTTGCTAGAGTTTGTATAAAAATAAAATCATTATGGAGCAACGTCTTTCAAAACGTTTGGCTAAGAATAGACACGGTGTGGAGTTATTCATGTTTTAAACTGATGGTAAAAATATTATTATTGTAAACTCATTGGTGAAGTTTACTGATTTATAAATCTTCCAGTTGTCGTAACAAGCAAAGGCTTGATCATTCTGTATAATTTGGGACGATATAATTGTTGTGTGTGCAGAGAGTTAAATACGCCTTTCTGAGTGCGCAATTAAGTCGCAGGAATGAGGTTGTGAGGAATGAAGCATCAATCATATTGTAGGTTGGATGTCTTTGATTAGTAGAGGAGTCGATTCTAGCCACACTTTCGTCGAAATATAACCAAAGGTTATTTTGTTGAGCCATCATTGTCAACTCACAGTTTACCCACGTGTTCTAGAAGTATTCCTAGTAATTGTTTACCCGGGAATTGTAATTGTTAAACTTATACCTTTCATTACGAAAAGACTTTACCATTGTCTAGATGCTAATTATGATTATGTGATTTTTGACGCATTTAAATCGAATGGGCCGATGCTGTTAATTACTTAAAACTGTTACTTCTTAACAACCACTACCAACTGAGAGGATTTTGTGATCCTATAAAAATATATAAACATTTTGCAAATAAGTTTGATGATTAACATATTTGACATTTTGTCAAATTATTGTAATTTTGATAATAATAATAATAATAATAATAAACGAAATTGTTTCATGATAAATTTTCTAAATAATATTTCCAAGTGATAATTAATTGATTAAATGGTTGAATCCATATGGAATTGAATTTGTATTTTGTTGATAATAATATTTTGACAATTATATTTATGATTGAGTCAAAAGCTCTGAATAGACTTTGGATCGAGAACAGATGATTCAATAAATATTTTCTGTTTATCGAAGTTCGTCAAATCCAAATGCTCGAAAGTCCATGTAAATGATATTGTGTTGTATTTCTTGTTAATAACTTTGTATTTGAACAAAATCTTGAGATAACTGAATCCTGAAGTGTTAGTTAATTTGCTACGATATTTTGAAAAAGTGAACTGTGATATATTTTTCAACGAGTGATAATTTTTTTATTTCAATATGTGAATACTCAAATAATATAGGGATCAGTAAAGACAATTAAATTTGCACTGACAAAACCCTACTACTATAAATAATTCTTTTGAGCGAAGTCAACAGGACTATTAATTTGACCTTCGTCTCAATTGTTAATTATTCATGTGTTGGTGAAATTGTATATCTTGCACATAACATATGATTCATCATTCATCTTTTATGCCATTTTGGCATTCCTTCAGTCAATTTTAACATTTTAAATAAAATGAGATAATTTTATCGGATGCATTCATTTCAGAAAATCTCCTTCTATCCTTATTGTTGCATCGAGTCGAAAATCAGTAAAGCATTTTTTTGTTGAGTTATTGTAGTCACTTTAACCCATCTGGCGCCCCGGGATGTTTTGATTCTCATGCTGACTGACTTTTGGTGAAATGCATATGTGGTCGTCCGGACTTCGGTCTGAACGGGCACAGTATGTCTAATTTCTCTTAGATTTATTAGCACGCTATTTTATTTTGCGATATAATTTTAATTTTGATAATGCGGAAATTATAATGATAATAATTATAGTGTCACTAGCAACCCGCCCCGGCTTCGTCTGGAAACAGTTATGAATGTGCAACGAATTCCTGTCAGACGTAATTTAAGAATGGCGAGGTGCATGATACAGAAATCCCCCTTCCGTCCAAACTAAAAACACTTATAGTGGGCGATGTATCGAAGATAGAGATATGCTCTCGCGGACTTTTTCGTAGAATTTCTCACGCTGAACAATTCTTACACTCATAGTATATTGATATTTTTAATGGTTTGGCCAGCGTAAGCTTAAAAAGCGCACGGACGCCAGGCTCTTTTTTCGACCTTTTCACTGAAATCGTTACTGCTTTGCTCCCTTTGGTCATAAATAAATTATTTTCTACAGAAATCTTCCTCGAGATTACCTTTACAGAATGGTGAAAGCCGCATCAAAATCCATCCAGTGGTTCTTGAGATTACACATTTAATAAACGTACTGTACAGCTGTTTATTAATCGCGCCTACAATGGGATGGGAGTGCGCTCTATCGGCGCCGAGTAGAAATTTTCCAATTACACGTTATGCATGGGCTCTAACTGGGATTGTCAAGGTCGGTATAGAGCGCAGCTCGCATTCAGTCGGCCGTGCCTACACTATTGTCCAAAAGTTAAGCATACTCACTAAACAAGGCTATACCGCCTGATAAGAATGTCCGACGGATTGCTAAAGAATCACACACCAAGCACACAACTTGTCCAAAAAAAAGTGTCAGAAAGGTTCTGAGAGCTAAGGTACACCTTTGACAACAACTAACAAAACATGGCAATGTCTCCCACAACAAAATTTGCTGTTGCTGGTTACCTCTAACGGCCGCACATGCTTCGCAGCGACGTGGCATGCTCTCTATCTGATGGTCCAAGAGTTCTTGTGGCAGTCGATCCCATTCCTCCGAAAGCGCAACGCGAATGTCTTGGTGGAGGCTGACAGGATGCAATTCGCCTCCCCAATGAATCCCAGGCATGTTCTATAGGATTCAGATCCGCAGACCTCACTGGCCAGTTCATGCGATGAATGTCTTCCCCAGCCAGAAATTCGTCCACCAGAGCAGCGCGGTGGGATAGGGCATTATCGTCCACAAAGAGGAAGTCTGGACCAACCGCACTTCTGAAGAGTCGAACATATGGTCTCAGTACCTCATCTCTGTATCCCCGAGCTTTCACAGTGTTCCTTGGACCACCTATGAAGATGTGCAGGTCGGTACGGTCATTCAACATGATGCCGCCACTACCACTATACTGGTTCCGTTCCACGATGTTCCTGTGGTTGTATCGGCTACCCAGTTCTCTCCAGATTAATGTGAGATGGGAATCGTTATGCAAACTGAAGCGGGATTCATCTGTGAAGAGCACATGCCTCCATTTATTCATGGTCCAGTTTCGACGTTGACGGCTCCATAGTAAACGGACCCGTCTCTGTGCTGGAGTGAGCGGGACGCACACCGCTGGAAGTCTGACTAACAGCCCTGCTGTTCTGAGCCTCCGGTACACAGTTTGCCGGGAAACGGCAACCCCTGAGACGGCTGCAAGCTCCGCCGACAATCGTCTTGCAGGTGCACCCCGATTTAGTCGGGCGGTTAAGGCCAGATATCGGTCCTGCTGTGGGGTGTTTACTCTTGGTCGACCTGGTACTGGCCTACAACTAACGTCTCCTGTGTCTCTAAATCGTCTCCAAAGCCTGGAAATGACACTTTGTGGCACATTCCAGGATACGGCGACTTCGATCTGTGTCTGCCCTGCAAAACGGGGTCCAAATGGAGTCGTTGTGCCATTATGTTGTCACGTTCACCACGAGTCTACACTCCGCACACTATGACAGGGCAAACACTACTGAGGGAATATGGGGCGCAGACACTGGCTGTGTTTAACTTGCGGTTATGCCTCTAGTCAAAGCAGGGAATACTCCTTTCCTATAGAGGGAACACATAAGGTTGGTAGGTGCATATGTCATGAAATTTGCGGTCTAATTCCTGTTGCCCTGCTTATTCGTAACTTAAGCTTATCTTTTGGACACTAATTGTACATATATTAAAATCCAACATGGCGACCATCCGAAATATTTAGATGGTTCTCAATATCTATTAATCTATGACAGCAATCAAATTGAAATATTGTATCTGTATAGAGGCTATAAACATAAGATCTCCTATGGGACGGTCAATAACCTGGTGAGCACAAATCCAACATGGCGGCGACGTGAAATTTAAATATCCAAATTGACGTTTCTCGCAAATTAACCATCCGAGCACAGTGAAACTTGGTATGGTATATGCTTAAACAAATTTTAATCCACTGGCATCAAATTCATTTAAATTATTTTAATAACCACAAGATGGTGGCTGAGCGAAATTTTAAAATCTCCTTTTTACTTCTTGTGTCCTAATCATGCGATTGAAGTTTGAATAAAACACCTCCTCAATAATCTTCATGTAATAGTACATAACTCTAAGGCCTATATTTAAAAATCCAACATGGTGACCATACGAAATATTTAGACGGTTCTCAATATCTAGGAATCTATTACAGCAATCAAACTGAAAATTTGTATGTTGATAGATGCAATGAATATTACTAGGATATATGAAAATAGGATATTTAGTTTTTCATGGAACTACTTGTTTCTTTTATAATGTTGCTAGGAATATAAATCATTAAAAGAGAAATGATAAGGTTTAAATTTGACTTACTTTGCATGAGATTAATAGGATGCTCAATTTAAATAGGCATACATGCTACAAAAGGCATCTTTTTTCAAGAATTGGAAATTTATGATAGGAATGAAACAAATGGAGGTTATCAAGGGGAGTTATTCTCTAAAACCATTTCTATGAATAAAACCTCGTCAGGTTCAGGCATTAGTGCACAGGTGGCACTGTGAATCGTCCGAGAGAGACGACATGTTAAAAGCTGCCATGGGCCCATGGGAGTGCAAGGGGCTTAGAAGAGATTTGGGATCGATCCAACTTACTCAACAGACATGACTTGTATTTGTATGGTTGCAAGTTTTTAAAAGGAGCAATTGGGTTGAGAGCAGAAGATAAAAGGCCTGAACAGCAAAGACCTAATTTCTTTGTGTAACATGTTAATTTCATGCATGATGTCAGAATGACTGTAGTTATGTAATTACAAGTGGGATTCATTTCATGCAGCAAAGAATTTATGTTAGTGCTGTACAACAGGACTTCAACCCAATTGCTCATTTTATATGCTTGCAACTGTACAGAGTTTTCCAAGTAAAACCTGACAGCTTTCATGCGACCGAGTCAAGGCCGGTCAGCTGACTGGATTCCCCCACACCCGCGGACTTATCCACCTAATACCTACCATTAATCTTTGCTAATGAGTACTCCTTCCTGTTTTGACGTGGATTCCGCACCAGGGCCCAGATTATGACGACCTACAATTGTTTAAAAAATAACCTATACAATAACTGCAAAAATGCCATAAATAAATAACCCAAAAACTATTTAAAAAAATGACCTAAAAATTTGAAGGAAACGGACGATTTCATCACACAAACAATGCAAACAGACTACGTCATTGTATGTCGAAATTATTTTAATAGGTACCTGATATAATTTAATTATTATTTGACAAACGCAAATTATTTGTACACAAATACTGGCTATTATTACAGTCTATTGTTTGGCACTTCAAGATCAGTGTTCTCTTTTTATCAAGGAAAATGAACACTTCATGGTATGTGGAACTTTAAGGCTGCAACATCTGAAGGACAAAAAAGAGAGAATTTTGCTGTTAGGTACTCGAATTCATTATCGGATTGGAGGTAACAAGGAAAATGTGTACTTATTTTAAATACACTCGAAATAACAATCGCGGCCGATAACACAAATCCACTTAGCACACATATGGTTGCACTGAGATTCTTAACCACACTGGCATTACTTGCCCTACTGTTGTCTGTCTCGATTTCAACATCACTTTCGGATTAGTTGCAAGCACAGTGTGTCTCCTGGAATGTGGATATTCCAAGAAATAAGGGTTGAACAAAGTTGTGAAGATTCTCATGTCTTAGTATTCATCCTCACTTTCAGTCTGTTAACATCCAGTACCAAACACAAAAAATGCATCATAAACCATCAAAAATGTGAGGAAATGACTCAAAACATATAAAATATTCCAATAAATTCCATAAAATGACATGATAATGTCGCGAAACTTAAGAAAAAGACCTAAAAATAAAATACTTACAAAAATGACTTAATACATATGCATTTCTGTAATGTGGTGACCATGAACAGGATTTGTATATAAGTTAGCAAATTGTCTGTGGTGAACCATTTAAAAGATGACTTGTAATCAGAATCCAGGCCCTGCTCACCACCATCAGGAAATCTTTTCTACAGCTCAGAAACAACTGACCTTTTCAGTATTTTCTATGACCGATAGGCCGAATCCCTGTGGATTTGGGTATGTCCTGCTCGACATAGGTTGCTAAACACAAGAACAGATTTCCATAGATACACAATACCATTAAGATGGTATAATGGCTTTCACGGCCAGCAATTTTTCTAGGTTTGTGCCATGTCTTGTGTGGGGTTTCGCCGCCAGAACCCCACAGGAGTAGCAAACTGACCTGACCTGACCCACGCAATCAAAATCAAGAAATTACGACCAGCAGCATTTGATTGTGAGGGTTTGGGTGATTATCGTTAGGATATGGCCTAGTGCATTTAAGAAGATAGAAAAGGATCGTATAAGTTAGATTTCAGGAGATGAATGTCAGAAAAGGAAGGTGAAGGTAATAGTGCTAGATAGCATGTAAAAAGTTATTCTATGAGGATACGGGGGCGCTTATGGCGGTTCCCCCTGGCTCGGTAATCACCCTATCTGTTTATGAGAGGATTGTGATTGCATGTACAGGGTGACCGCTGGTTACCTAAAATTATTTTCCCTGTGGTAAATTTAACCTTTTATTAACACATATACTTTTATAAGGATACTATTTAAGTTTATTATCAAAAAATAAAACAATAGTCAACTTTTCTAAAATTTATTGTTGTTGTTGTTGTTGTTTGAGTCTTCAGTCTTTTGACTGGTTTGATGCAGCTCTCCACGCCTCCCTGTCCTGAGCTAATCGTTTCATCTCTACATAGCTACCACACCCTACATCCGAGGCTATCTGTTTAACATATTCTAACCTTGGTCTACCCCTACAGTTCTTGTCCTCGACCCTTCCTTCCATAACTAAGCTTGCTATTCCTGGGTGTCTTAGTATGTGTCCTACCAACCTATCTCTTCTCTTCATTAGCAGTCGCCAGAAACATCTCTCCTCTCCCACTCGTCTTAATACCTCTTTGTTTGTAACCCTATCTACCCATCTGATCTTCATCATTCTCCTGTAACACCACATTTCAAATGCTTCAATTCTCCTCTTTTCTGCTACACCAATAGTCCAAGTTTCACTTCCATAGAGCGCCACGCTCCAGACAAAGGCTTTCAAAAATGACTTCCTAATACCTAAATCTATATTCGATGTCAGCAGATTCCTTTTTTGTAGAAATGCTTTCTTTGCCTGAGCCAACCTACTTTTTATATCCTCTTTGCTTCGTCCATCACTGGTTATTCTGCTTCCTAAGTAACAGAAGTCTCCTACTTCCTTCAGCTTTTCACCTGCCAATTTGATCTCCATAGAGGTTTCTGATTTATTTCAGCTGCATTCCAGTATTTTTGTTTTACATTTGTTAATTTTCATCATGAATTCTTTCCGTAAGATGGAGTCCATACCATTCAAAAACTCATTCAAATCCTCAGGCTTGTCGGCCAAGATGACTATGTCATCAGCAAATCTCAGAGTTGAAATTATTTCTCCTTGAATCTTCACTCCCGCTTTACATTTTTCTCTAATTTCCTTCATTGCTTGTTCAATGTAAAGATTGAAAAGTATGGGTGGTAAGTTGCAGCCTTGCCTTACACCTTTCTGAATACCAGCTTCTCTCTCATGTCCTTCAACTCGAATGACTGCTGTCTGGTTTCTGTATAGATTGTATATCACCCTCCTATCCCTGTACTTTATTCCAATCGATTTCAAAATGTCAAACAATTTAGTCCAATCAACGTTATCAAAAGCCTTTTCTAAGTCTACAAAAGCCATGAACGTTCTCTTATCTTTCCTTATTCTACCTTCCAAAATCAGCCTAAGACTTAGTACAGCTTCCCTTGTTCCTACATTTCTCCTGAAACCAAACTGGTCTTCACCCAACTCCGTTTCTATCTGGCTTTCAATCCTCTTGTAAAATATTCTAGACAGGATCTTTGAAGCATGAGTAATCAAGCTGATTGTACGGTAATCTTCACATCTGTCAGCTCCCACTTTCTTTGGTATAGGGATGATTACATTCTTCTTGAAATCAGGGGGTACCTCACCTGTCTCATAAATCCTACACACCAAGTGAAATAACCTGATCAGACCTTCATCTCCTATGCAGCGTAGCAACTCAATCGGTATATCATCTATGCCTGGTGCTTTGTTCCTGCTTAAGTCCTCTAATGCTCTATCAAATTCTGATCTCAATATTAAATCTCCTTTCGCATCCTCATCAATTTCCTCCTCCCTTTCCATTACATGATTCTCAATCTCCTTTCCCTGATACAAACACTCTATGTAAGCTTTCCATCTCTCAACCTCTTCTTCCCTATCTGTTAGAGGCTTTCCATTTGTGTCCTTAATATTACAGCACTTAGTCTTCTTTTCCCCAAAAGTATTCTTAATCCTTCGATAAGCTGTGTCTACTTTTCCTAATTTCAGACAATTTTCTATTTATTATAGAACGTAAAATACATAACACATATGGTCTCATACGACAATGTATATCTTTCCATTTGATTGATCACATTTCAAAATAATCACAATTATTTAGGTATAATATTTAATCACAGGTATTTAGGCGACTTTGAATACGTTTGAAGTTATTTTTTCTTCAATGTTTTTAATTTCATTTCCAGCTCATGTTGCTATGTGTGCAATTCTTCCTTTTCTTTATTTAATGCCATTAACATTTCATCCTCTCTCTTCTTCTCTCTCTCGTACCGACTTAACTGCTCTATTTCAGTTTCCCGTCGTTTTCGTTCCTCGAAAGTGATTTTTTCCTTAGCCCTAGCCCCAAAATCGTAACGAACCTATTCATCATCAATGTTTATGGCATCTTCTCCACTTGCATCCTGAATTCCATCCCATGCTCTTCTCATCGCTACGAGAGCTTCCTCGTGAATGTTTCCCACTACCATTTCTTTGTTAATGGAAAAAAAAAAAAACTTCCACAAATGTGTTACCATGAGAAAACATGAGGGATGCTTTTTATGATCTCAAACTCATCTTTATATTCTTCCAAGCCCATGAACTGTTTAGTATAAAAATGATCCAGGCGAGATTTACTCCTATCAAATTGTTCAAGCTCAGTCTTATGGGATATAAAACGACCGAACTGAAGTATGTCTCGATCTGACAAAAGCGCAGTCACATGCTGACTGGTGATCCTTGCTTTAAGAATTTTTCCTGTCATGTGGCTAGTGATATCTCTCTTGCCCATGTTGCCCAAAGCAATCTGCTTTTTGCACACGGTACAAAAGTAATGTGTTGCATTCTTGGAAACTTCTTCTAACCAAGGCTGAAAATCTGGGTACTTTGACGGTTGCAGCTATTCTGAATTGAATTTCAATGATCCCTCCATGATCTTCAAAAAATACTAAATACGAAAGTGTTAATTGTTGGCCGGTTTCTCAGTTTAGGGGCTGCGACAACACGGTCATATAGCCCCGTGTACTGGAGTGTGTGCAGAATCTGTCTGGTAACCGGTGTTATTTGTGATGACTGTATTAGTGTGTGTTATCTGTTTTTAATTCAAATAAGGACTGCATACATAAGATTTTTGTGTAGTTTCGACTTTTGCTACCAAATGCCACCAACTAATTCCGAAATTGGTTACTAGATGTCACCGCAGTTCCTAGCGAGGAACGTTGGTCAAAGATAACCTATAATTTAGCTTCACACAGGTGTAAATAGCAGAAGGTTCTTTATCATACCATAAATATGACATGGGACCGCCGGCTTTACTTCCCCTCCGAAGGAAGACATACTGAGGGATTTTTAATACTCTTAAAAAATCCCGACGATTCCGGCCGGTTTTGAACCCGCAACCTCGGGCATAGAAGCTCAGCATGCTACCAACTATGCCACTGAAGCCGCCGTGTTAATCGTTGATGAGTGAATTTTAGGTTATGTAAACCATTGTCATTGCAGTATTTGTTTGGTTGGTTTCTCAGTTTAGGGGCTGCGACAACGCGGACATGTAGCCCCGTGTACTAGTGTGTGTTATTTATTTAAGTAAGGACTGCAGACATTCAATTTTCAAGTAGTTCCTACTTTGCTACCATATGCCACCGTCAACTACCGTAGTTCTGAACTCAGTTATTAGATGCCACCGCAGTCGGCTCCTGGCGACCAACGGTGGTACCTAAGAGCGTTAGTTAAATCTAACCTAGGGTAGCTTGCATGTTGAATTTCGTTGAACACTATAGCGCTTTCTAGTAGAGAAATGAGGAACTTTGTGTTGGCGGAAACTCCCGAGATTAATTTTGCCATTATGAACACGGCCTGCTGAATTCAAATGGCCAACATCGTATGACATGCGAGTCGTATTTTTGTTGCCTTTCAAAAATCACTTACCATGACCAGGAGCGAACGTGCAATTTTGGGGTTAGTAGACCGACACGTTGACCACTCACCCACGGTAGCAAACTAGTGTAATTAGTGAAAGGTATTTGTTTTATTACTCATTGTTGCCAAAGAAATTCCATTTACCTGTATGTCTCTTAGTTCATCGCTTCTTAATAAAAATAACAACAAAAAACAAAGCTTTGACAGTCTGCAAATCATTTACATACACAGTAGACAGTACAGGAAAGATGCCTGGGACACAAGTAACCTCAATTCAGTTTTTGAGCCATCTGTTCAGTGAATCACTTACACCACAACTATACCTTATTCCATTTAAGTTGAGAGTCACGCCAGAGTGCTTACCTCTTACTGAATTAAAGCCAGTTTACAATTGATACGGTGTCTGTAATATTTCAGTACGTAAGAGCTCTTCTCCGCAGCTCTGGCGTGACTCTCAACTTATGTGGAATAAGGTATAAAGACTCGAATAATTTTTTCTTTTACGAAGCTAATTTTTCTGACTTTGGATACCCTGAAAGGCGTACATCCGAAAGGACGAGATGGCAGATCTGTCAAATTACCGTAATTAATCTTGTATGCATTATTATTAAGCCCAATCATACGTCAAGATATCTTTTTTCATTGTGCCAAATTTTTCCCCTGTATATTCTATGCAATTTAAATTCCCTGTTTTCCAGAAAGCGGCCACCCTGTAGAATTTGGCTGCCTTTCCGTAAATGGTAGCGAGATTATAATCAATGTACAGTTGCGCATTGCTCCTGATATTGTACGCAATGCACGATTCTGAACAACTTGAAGCTTGTTGATGGTAGAGGGTGCTGCAAATCCCCATTCTGGGCTGGTATATTCCATTATGGGTCGTATGATCGTTTTGTAGGTGAGGTGTTTGCTTTTGTCATTGAGAGCGCCCTGGGACCTGAGCTTGGCTTGGATCACTTTTGCTTGATTGGCACGCTGTGTAACCTCCTTAGCGAAAGTAAGGCCATGATCCAGCGTGACATCTAAATATTTAATATCTGGCTGCCATCTGATTGCTGGGGTACGAAGTGTAGACAACCTCCAAGATGGTGTACCCTGGGCAACGGACTGCAAGGGCAGGACGGCAGAAAGTCTACAAAAGCGGTAACCGAACTAGATCTCGTATCTCTCCCACTTTTTATGATCCACAACATTTTCCAAAAGGTTCTTTTAAGAGCCAAAGCACACAGAACTCAAACTGCATTGGGCCTTGTGCTCGTGTCCTACAGCTGAACATTGAAGGTATATCCAAAGATAAATGTGAGTACCGAAGTAAATTATCCAAAGAGCATCAAATTGATCTTATTGCTCCTCAAGAAACCCACCTACTAGATGATCAGGTAGACTCTAGAGCCAGAATTTCCAGATATAAAATTGTAGGCATGCTTGGATCAGAGCTTTATGGTTCTATCATGTACATTCGCCAGGAAATTTCCAACTAGTGTTAATTCTTGCAGTCGCCAAGGTAATATTGAAATCATCTCTGTCAACTTAATGGGAACAACAGTATCTGCAGTGTATAAACCAGCACATGATCATTGGCCAGATCCCCCTCTTCCAGCCATACGTCATCCAGGTGTCTACCTTGGCGATTTCAATAGTCATCACACTTCATGGGGGTATGGCAAAAATGATGAAAATGGAGAGAAGCTGTCAGAGTGGATGGACCAGATCCAGCTTCACCTATCCTCTGATGCAAAAGACAAAAAATCATTCCATTATGCCAGATGGCAAAAAGACACCAATCCTGATCTCTGCCTAATAACAATGGATGCTAACCATATTCCTTTACCTCACACAAGAACTTTACTATCAGGTTTTCCACGCAGCCAGCATCATCCAACTATTTTAAACATCGGTTTACAAGTCCCATTAATCAGAACAAAACAGAAACCCCGATGGAACTTCAAGCAAGCACAATGGATTAAGTACTCTTATGAGGTTAATTCTCATCTTCGCTGGATTCCACCTAAACTAGAGAATTATAAGCGATTTGTTGGAACAATTATTGGAGCAGCAAAACGTAGCATACCTCGTGGGTATAGAAGGGATTACATTCCTTGCTGGAATGAAGAGACTGAAGAGCTTGCTGAAGCATACGAAGAAAGTGGAGATCCTGCCTTGGGCAGTCAGATTCTTCAATCCTTGAACACTCAAAGAAGGGAACACTTGATTTCACTCACTCCAGTCGCAAAGGTTGGTCACTTCTCAGAAAGCTTGGAGCAGGAACACCACTGCCGAATACTGGACCTGAACTTAATCCATCTTCTATCGCACAACACATTAAAAAGAGGTCAGAAGATGTTCCAATAGATGCCTGCCAAAAGAAAAATGTGCAAGGAAGTCTTAAAGCAATCAGCGATCAGTTGGATGATAACCCGTTCTATTCATCCCCTTTTACGAGTGCTGAACTTAATCAAGCAATTAGATCACTGAAAACTGGAAAAGCAGCTGGTCAGGATGGTATATTTCCGGAATTTATAACTCACCTAGGAAGAAATGGCAGGAAGTGGCTCAGGAATTTTTTCTCAGATATCCTAGCCAAAGGACAAATACCACCAGAATTCAAAAATCATCGCAATTCTTAAGCCTGGGAAACCAGCAGATGACCCAGCAAGTTAGCGTCCGATTTCACTCCTCAGCGTTTGCTATAAACTTCTGGAACGCCTAATTTACAATAGAATTTACTGCACATTAGAGAGCTGAATACCACCAGAACAGGCCGGATTCAGGGAAAAACGAAGCTGTTGTGAGCAAGTCTTAGCTCTAACATCCTTTATAGAAGCAGGATTCCAAAGAAGACTAAAAACATCTGTGGCTTTCCTCGACTTAACTGCTGCCTATGATACAGTGTGGATTGATGGGTTAATGCTGAAGTTAAAACAAGCACTACCGTGCAGAAGACTCACTGCCCTGTTATCCACCATGTTAAGGAATTGTTATTTCAGAGTGTGCTCAGGTGACAAGATGAGTAAGTCGTACACCATCAAGAACGGCCTCCCTCAGGGATCTGTCTTAGCCCCATTATTGTTCAACCTATATACAAGCGATGTACCAGCAACAGTGTCCCATAAGTTCTGCTATGCTGATGACTCTGCCATAGCAATCCAAACCAAATATCTGGACGACGGGGAAAAAATCCTGACACAGGACCTGCAAAAACTTGAAAACTATTTCAAACAGTGGAGGCTTTGCCCAAACCCATCAAAAACTGAGGTCACAGCTTTTCACCTTAATAGTAGAATCTCCAAACAAGAGCTGAACATTACATTCTGCGGAAGGAGGCTGAGAAACAATCCCAACCCCAAATACCTAGGAGTAACTCTGGACCGTTCTCTGACCTACAATAAACACCTTGAGAATACTGCAGGAAAACTTGAGACCAGGAACAATATCATCCGCTAACTGGCTGGCACAACATGGGGTGCCCATGCAAGTACTCTTCGTATGGCAAGCCTTGCGCTAGTCTACTGTTGCCGAATATTGTGCACCGGTATGGTATAGAAGTGCTCATGTCCACAGAGTGGATACTCAGCTCAATGAGTCCATAAGGATTATAACGGGCACATTAAGATCAACCCCTGAGCCATGGTTGCACGTCCTGTCAGGCATTCCTCCTCCACAACTGAGACGACAACAAGCAGCTGCCCGTACTTGGAAAACTTACATCTGTTCTGACTTCAAGCACATTCCAGTTCACTCAGTACAGAATAATCCTCCAGCCATGCGCCTGAAATCCAGGAATCCTATTTGGAGTGATGACATTATTAAACAGCCTAAGCCTTGCAACATCAGCAAAATCTGGAAGGAAAGGTGGAGAGATTTTTCTTCACCTCACCAAATCCACTTAGATGATCCTTCCCAGCATATCCCAGGAATTAATCTACCAAGAGCTACATGGTGCCAACTAAATCGTGCTCGAACTGGTCACGGAAGGTGCAAAGCAATGCTACACAAATGGGGTTGACTAGAATCACCAGCTTGTGACTGCGGAGCTCAAGAACAGACCATGTACCACATCATTCGGGAGTGCCCACAGCGTAGCTTCGCAGGCGAATGGGAAGAGTTCATGAAAGCATCAGCTCCAGCGCTTTCCTGGTTGAAGAGCCTTGACGTTCATTTTTGATTGTTATGTACATATTTGTATATATTTGTAGATCACTTGTACCATAAGAAAAAAAAAACTGAATGCTTCATTGAAGAATTTGAGGTCCTGGACTTCAGTGTGTTTGCGTTTCTTAGCAAACAGAGTGGCAGAACATTTACTAACACTAATTTTGACTCTCCATCTCCTTAGCCAGAGTACTAAGGTGTCTAGAGCGACTTGGAGTTTGGTGGTAACTCTATGTCCTCTCCAGGAGGTGGATCATCTGCATATAGGTGGAGACTAGTAGCATCTGTCTTGGGGATGTCAGAGACAGATATTGAAGGGGGAGGGAGCTATGACCCTGCCCTGCGGTACGCCGGCTTTAATCCTTCTGATGGAGGGACATAGAATTTCCTGTGCTTAAGGTAGGATTGTATGACCTTTAATAGGTGGTCTGGAAACGCGTTGTGTTACGCGTTTCAACTTGTACAACAGACCGCAGTGCCAGACTTTGTCAAATGCACGAATAATATCTAGGAAGCAAACTCCTGCAATATGATTCTCGTTAAATTGGTGCGTAATAAGCTCAATGAGCTTAAGAAGTTGGTGCACCGTAGGAAACCGAACTGCTCGTCATTAATTATATTGTCTGTATAGGTCTTCAGCCTGGCAAGGAGGGCCTGTAGTTCTGCGGAAATGTGCCATTTGCATTGGGCTTAAGGATCATTATGACCTTGGCTAATTTCCAGGCTGAAGGAAAATAGCCGAATCTATAGATGGCATTGAAAAGCTTGGTAAGGCATGTGAGAGCGTTTTTGCTCAAGTTTTTGAGGAATGAGGCTGAAAGGTCATCAGGACCGGGGGCCTTTCGAGTTTTCAGCTTCTTAATGTAATTGAGCAGTTCAGTAGGCGAGACAAATCTAAAGCCCTGGGGAATTACGCCACGAAGGTCATGACGGACTTCATCAACAAAGTCAACGTCACAAGGTTCCTGGTTAGGCTCTCAGACTTTTTCGAAGGTAACCGCCAGGGCGTTAGCCTTGTCAACGTTGGTAAAGACCAGTCCACGTGTACCATGTAATGGGGGAATGCCAGTTCTTTTTCTTAGCAGATTACTGGCCACACTACCTCCCTTTTTATGACGCGCACCTGCGCCTATTTACTGCGATAACTAAAAGCTCAAGCAGTCATAACCTCCCTATGAAGGCCTCCAAAAATAAGGTATATTGGCTTTCAAGGCCAGTGAATTAAAACTCAGCAATTCTTCTAGGTTTGTGCCGTGTCTTGTGTGGGGGTTTCGCCTAGGACACCAAGCTGGCTCATCAGCGGGCTCTTGGTGTCCCTGCCTGGACCCCTACAGGAGTAGCGAACTGCGCACTACCTCCTTTTTCACGACGTGCACCTGCGCCTTTCTACTGCGAGAACTAAAAGCTCAAGCAGTCATAACCTCCCTATGAAGGCTTCCAAAAAGATGGTATATTGCCTTTCACGATCAGTGTGTCCTAGGCGAAACCCCACCCAGGACACGGTACAAACCCAGAAGATTGCTGAGTTTTAATTCACTGGCCGTGAAAGCCAATATACCATCATTTTGGAAGCCTTCATAGGGAGGTAATGGCTGCTTGAGCTTTTAGTTTTCACAGCAAAGAGGCGCAGTTGAGCGTCATAGAAAGGGAGGTAACGCACAGGTCGCTACTCCTGTGGGGGTCCGGGCGGGGACACCAAGAAGAAAAGGAAGATTGTAGTTTTACGTGACTGTTAATCACGAGATCATAAGCCACGGGACGTTTTTATGTGGAATCTGAACCACAGGACATGGCATTCAATTTGAAAATCTCACATGCATTGACCGAGACATCAAGAGCCCACTGATGAGCCAGCTTGGTGTCCTAGGCGAAATCCCACACAAGACATGGCACCAACCTAGAAAAATTGCTGAGTTTTATCACAATATCATTATTAATTTTATGTTCGACCCTGACTATTATATGTCAGAAAAATGTACTATAATGAGGCTCATTATAACACTATTTTTCATTATGAAACAGTTTCTCCCAACAATCCGAGCCCAAGAAACAGTTGTTTGACCAATTAGATTGGGATAGCATCGCACCAGCACTGAGTTCCACGGCCTTCTAATTTAAATTTCACTGCGTGGCCTAGTGTCATAGCAGGGTAATCTAGGAGGCCAGGGTCAAATACAAAGCATTCTCTGCGTCTCATGCACTCTGTTCAGTACATAAAACTGGCAAAATCTCGACAGATATTTATGAATATTTATGTTTGAACATAAAATAGTTATAATAATTATCCTTGGGAATATTCATTGCCATTTTTTGGTCCGTATTGACACGTTTTAATATAATATATTCAAATAGCCTCCGTCAATCAATACAAAAAATTACACGTTATAAACGCACTACTGGTGGGACATGTTTCGAACCATATTACGGTTCTTCCTCAGCCACTTCAATACAATGATTAGATACATTACACACAAAAAACACTGGACAAGATAAAAAACATCAATCACAAAACTCAGTCACTCATGCAAAACACATTAAAATCTGATCGATTCAAACACAGTCATCATATAAAATGTCATTAAAACAATTTAGTCCATATCTTCTTGTTCATTTCAGACTTGCTGTCTTGTTGTCATTTTCGACATTCTTCATTGACGAGGTTGAGTAGGGCAAATTGTGCATGGTGCCCATGCGTATCTGCTTGTATTTGAATGGATCAGGAGAATATTCCCAAAGAGCGGTCTAAAATGAATGGAAAGATCTAAGCATTAATTAAATTCTGAAAATTTAAGGAGAGAGCATTAATATCAGCAAAATAAAGGGGATCAGCTACTGCGCTAGATACGTAGATGATGTGTTTTTAATATTAATATTAATTAATATTAATAACATTACAGGAGAGCTCAACCAAATTGACGATAGCATTAAATTCACTACAACCTCGGAAATTAAACGAGCCATTAACTTTTTGGATCTGACCATCATCAGAGACACCACGAGACTGCGATACAAAATTTACAGGAAACCGTCTCAGACGAATTCCACCGTCAGAAATGACTCTAACCACCCAGCTAATCACAAAAGAGCAGCGTTTAGAGCCTACATCAATAGGGCTCTTAATATACTGCTATCGGAACAGGATCTGAAAAACGAAGCAATATGTCGATTCGTTATTGTCCAAAATTAAAACCAAATCCTTTACAAAATTGCAACCTATCAAAAAAGATACGCCATATATTGCAACTTTCACTTACATAAATCAGTTGACGCACAACATTACCAATGTATTAAAGAAACAGGATATAAAAATCCCATACAGCACAGCCAACACCACAAAGAGTCATTTATTCAATTCCAGCGCTGTCAACAAACAGGATAAATTTCAGAAATCAGGGATCTATAGGATTAAATGTAAAGACTGACCCCTGGACTAGGTAGGGCAAACAGGACGTAGCTTCAACATAAGATATTATGAGCATTTTAATGCAGCAAGACATAAGAAATCTTCGGCCATTAGCAACCATATGATGGAGTATAATCATCATCATCATCATCTTGTACAGTTTCCAGCCCCAGGCTGGGTCTGTTTAGAACATAAGCCTCGCCACTTAGTTCTTTCTTCCCACCACCTCTCCGCTGTCACTCTGGTCCAGTCCTCGCCTCTCTTCTTGACACAATCCTCCACTCCTTTCAGCCATCTATCTCTTGGTCTTCCCCTTGGTCGTTTCTTCTGCATCTGCATCTCATGTATCCTCTTGGGAATCTTCTTCTCATCCATTCTCTTTAAGTGTCCATACCACCTCAGTCTTGATGTCTCAATCCTACCTTGCAAGGGCTCTTCTTTCACCATTTCCCTGACCTTTTCATTCCTCACCCTGTCTCTTCTTGTTACTCCGATCCTACTTCGCAGGAACTTCATTTCACCTGCCTGTATTCTGCTTATGTCTCTTTTCTTCATTGTCCACGTTTCTGAAGCATAGGTCAGTATCGGGATATAGTAGCTTCTGTATAACACTTCCTTGCTTTTTTGTGGGACATCTTTATTCCACACTAAGCTCCTAATGCTTCTCAGAAATGCTTCTGCCTGTCTGCCACGTTCCGTAATCTCGTCATTTCTCCCATTTTCCTCCACTATACTTCCCAAGTACTTGAGACTTTCCACCTTTTTCAGCTGTCCACCTCCAAGTGTTATCCCACTCATTGGTCTGTCGTTTTTAGGATCTCACATTTACTGATGTTGAACTTCCATCCGTACTCTCCCACTGTTTCTTCCCAAGCCTTCAGTTGCTCCTGAATTTCCTCCTTGTTTCCCCAGACCATGAGATCATCTGCAAACACCATTGCTTTCATCTTATCTTCTCCTATCTTTCCTGCTATCCGTGTCATTACCTCGTCCATAACCACAATAAAGAGAAGGGGTGACAGCGCACTACCCTGTTTCAGGCCACTCATTTGTCTGAACCAGTCTGTTCTTTCCCCTCCAACTTTCACACAACTCACACTTCCACAATACATCTCCTTCACTCTGCCTACAGTCCCTTTTCCCACTCCCATGTTTTCCATTGCTTTCCAAACCTTCTCCCTACACACACTATCATAGGCCTTTTCGATGTCCAGGAAGGCCATCAACAGATCCTCTCCAAATTCGTAGTGGTGTTCCTGGAGCTGTCTCACTGAAAATATGAGATCCACTGTTGATCTCCCAGGTCTGAATCCATACTGCTCCTCTCTCAATTTTCTCTCCACTTTGGCTCGTATTCTACTTTCTAATATCTTTTCATATATCTTAGCACAGTGAGATATGAGTGTGACTCCCCTGTAATTTCTGCACTCCTTTCTGCTTCCTTTCTTAAATATTGGGACAATTAATCCTTTCTTCCAATCTTCTGGGGTCTTTTTCTCCTTCCATATCACCCTCATCACACGGTACAGCCACTGTTTCCCAACCTCCCCTGCTGCCTTCACCATTTCAACAATCACTTCATCCACACCTGGTGCCCTTCCTCCTTTCATCTTGTCTATAGCCATTTCCAGTCTCTCCAAGTCAGGTCCTTTTCCATTCCTATGTTGTCTTCTCCATCTTCCAATACATTGTCTTCCTCCCTATGACCATTTGGATTCAGCAAAATCGAAAATGACCTGGAAATCCTACATTATTGCAACAAGGGAACTATGCTGAACATCTTGGAACAACTGGAAATAGACCAGGCCTTAAGAATTAACCCATCACATAATTAAAATGAAATTAACTTTCATAATAACATCTTGAACGAAACATTGACGAATTATGTTAGTGGCATCTAACGTAAAAAGCCCCCGTAGTTGCACATATCTCTTGGGTCACGCCTTCCATTCCTCACCCCTCAACACCCCTTTCCCCCAATCATCCTAAGGGCAGCAGCCTCCCCCCTCCATTCCATTCTTGACCTCGCTCGCCCTGACCAGTACATCAGTTGCAACAGCTGACTACAGCTAGGAGGTCACACGTGAGCACAAGTAAGACTTTTCATCAATCTCGTGATAAACCTTCATGTTGAGCAGTTTGCGGGAATTTGATACATTTCTTTTCGCTAAGGGAGGTTTTTTAGTTTTTTCAATTTAATTTTTTGACACATAGAATAGTAAGATATTCTCTCAGAGTTAAGATGTTCACCCATTTCCTTAAATTTTCAGAATTTAATTAATGCTTAGATCTTTCCATTCATTTTAGTCCGCTCTTTGGGAATATTCTCCTGATCCGTTCAAATACAAGCAGATACGCATGGGCACCATGAACAATTCGCCCATGGTGTCCACAGAATTTTCAATGTAAATTTTCCTGACTTTTCCTGACCATTTTTCAACAAAATTCCTGACTCGTGAAGTCATCGTCACATCGGAAAAGAGGTTTATTGAGCAAACATATATAAATATATTTATTTTATTTGCAGCCTCCACCATCCCCATAGCTGCCCAACGCTCACCTCTTTATTCATTTAAAGTACAAAATAGCCTAAATTGCAATGTGCTGGGCGATGGGGTCGCCACATCCCTACGCCAACTCTAAAAAAAGCGTACAAAAGATAGGTAAACGAGGTTTTTACTATGATGTACTGTAAAAATGGAAACTTACCATAATGTCCAGTGAGTTATTGCTTTTTATCTTCAGAGATTATTTGAACTAGTAACATCAAAATATAGTTGTAAAACACAAAATAGTGTCTGGTTAATATAAAATTCCTGACTTTCTAATACTTTTCGCCATTTTTTCCTGACTCACGCCATGTTTTCATAATTTTTCCTGACTTTTCTTGACCAAAAATGTAATTCCTGACTTTTCCTGCCTGTGGTCACCATGTCGCCCTACTCAACCTCGTCAACGAAGAATGACAACAAGACAGCAACTCTGAAATGAACAAGAAGACATGGACTAAATTGTTTTAATGACATTTTATATGATGAGAGTGTTTGAATCGATCAGATTTTGTGTTTTGCATGGGTGACTGAGTTTTTTTTATCTCGTCCAGTGTTTTTTTTTGGTGTGTAATGTATCTAATCATTGTATTGAAGTGGCTGAGGAAGAACCGTAATATGGTTCGAAACATGTCCCACCAGTAGTGTGTTTTTAACGCGTAACATTTGTATTGATTGACGGAGGTTATTTGAATATATTATATAATAATTATCGTCGAACATAAACAGTCATATGCAACTCGCCTATAATGGTAATTAAGACACTCGTATGGAAATTATAGGCTCGTTGCATATTGTACTATAAAACACTTGCTTCCCAAAAGGGCATTGAGCAAATAATGATAAAATAACTTATCATGCTCCACCCCTCGCCTTTAGACTAAGGATATCTATGCAGGTCAGGTAACAATGGATCAAAGTAAGTCAGGTGATAAAATAAATGTCCTGCTTAGGAACATATTTATTTTATATTGCAAGGAGTCCAATGAATAACAGTACAATATTTAAAACAAAATCCTACAACTAATACAATGATAAGAGACTAAAAAATGTACAAAATTAAGAACAACCACACACAAGTACTGCTGCAGCTGTGGACTTAATAACACTTATCTGTTAATATTGCTGGAATGATTGATTATGCACACACACATTAAACTTGATTGAGGAAATTATGTTTTGGCACACAAAGAGAATGTAGGAGATGAGGATCCCAAAGAAGGCTTACAAGAGACTTGTGACTGGAAGAAGAACAGAAGGATGGTTCAGAATGAGAAGAGTCGATGACAGTTGGCAAAATACAGTTCGGCGACTTATTATAGGTGTGAACCTATCATCTCATAGAGTGCTGTCTTCTTGAATAAGAAGGCCACCTTTTATGGTGATCACGTTCCCTTGCTTCGTCTCTCAAAGATGGAGAAGAGTTCCTGTCACGAGGAAATTCCATGTCATTGTAAGTCTTGCCAGAGAAGTTAAGTTTCATTCTCTTATTCTGGTTCGATTTTTGACTGTTCATCCGATAAGCCATTTTATTTCCATCAACGTCCGAGTCATCACATAATTTATAATGTACCCTTTTAGGCCGCCTTAGTTCCTCTGTATCTCTCATATTTGATGTACTGTTGTACAATCCACCACGTTTGGCAACACCCAACTCATTACCCAAAGTAAGTTGAACATTGGTCTGGTAACTGTATGTTGCACTCTGTGATCTCACAGTTATCATTTCTGTTTGGGATTTGTGGTGTCGGTTGCGTGGAGTATCTATGAAAGTTCTTTCTACAGAACGAGTCAGTTTCATATCAACAACCTCGGTCACATATCCCACAACTACCTCATGTGACTGTGGCCCACTTCTAAAAGGTCTCGTGTTGACCTGGTTCTCCCAGACTGATCTTTTCCTATCTTTCCGATACTCATTGGGCATATGGTATGTCTTTTGACCTTTCTGTAAGTAATCGCAACGAATCATTCCGGTCTTGTAAGTTCTATTTGTGCCACGTGGATCATTGTCACTTTGCCGGTTGCTCCCAAATTTGCTAGACAAACAGGAGGAATGTGGGGCCCCGACTGCTTCCGCTTGGCGATGCTTATAATGAAGCATACGCCTATTATCACAAAAATTCCTAATTGGTGTTCTTTCAGGTATATCAGAACAATCCATTTCAAGATCCGTCTTCTCTTGCGAGTTCAAGTAGGGCAGCTGTTTCTCGTAACCCACTGCAATGCTGCTGTCTCGACCATATAAGTTTGACCTGAAAGCAGAGAACATATTGACAAGTTCCAGGCGCCAACCAAACTAACATTTAATGTTGGATAGTTCTCTTCTATATTTTTAAAGTTCTTAGCCTACAAAAACAAAAGTTTGGTTCTTTCAGTCGGTCAACACGAATGTACCCAAATAGAGCTGGGTTATGCCCTAATCCTGAAATAAATTGTCGACTAGAACGGGTACCAGAGTGAACACGAAACTGCTTGAAGTCCCAGTTAGGAAGACAACCGGATAAGTATCAGCCTGTATTATTACAATATAACCATAGTTGATTTTGTATAACCATATAATCACCCCGAACAGACAAATTCCGGATTTTTATCACCATTTTAGAATTTCACCTAACATTAGATATACCACATTTAGCATACACTGACAGTTGCATTACCAACACTGCAACTAAATAATTATACATATTGTATATATTTTTCACCTGTATTCTCAAACATAGATGCTATAGCCTAAGTGTAATGGATCTGATGATGATCGCTTGACGATCGAAACTGGTCATCCTAGTGTATTTATTAATCTCATGTAATTTATTTCAGGATTAGGGCATAACCCAGCTCTATTTGGGTACATTCATGTTGACCGACTGAAAAGAACCAAACTTTTGTTTACTTAGGCAACACTGAAAAATGGCTTCAAACCTCACAATGTTCTTAGCCTACCTAGTAACTTAACAGACATGACATGATATGTAGATGTCCATATCCGTTTATTTTTCAGAAATTGTGAAATATATTCAATTTTTCTTTATGTAAATATATACATGCATTTTCGCTATTAACAAAATTAACAGAATCAAGGAAAGAAGAAAAGCTGTGCACTACTTGCAATCAGCTGCAGGTGGGGAGAGAGAGAGAGAGAGAGAGAGATATAAAAGGATCACATCACATTTTGATGGATTTTAGGATGCTGAAACGGAGTGATGGATTTCGTTTGCAGCTTTGCGGATTTTTAAAAAATGAATCACTCATGTATTTTTTTTCTTTCAAGGGTAAGTACGTATAGAATACATAGGATGATATGCAGTACACACAGTGTAAACTTATGACATAACAGGGAAAAGGTTGCTTACTTGTCGCAGGAAGAAATGTATGGCGGGTAGTATATGCGCACGTGTGCAAAGTGTTCAGTAGTGTCTCCTGGTGGCAGTTTTTAAATCATCCATTTGACATACACTGACAGTTGCAATACCAACACTGCAAATAAATAATTCGCGGGCGGGTAATGCCATAGATTCAGTTCTTATAACAACACTCTGTTGAAGGCAAATCATGCCAAGATACCATGCACAGTAGCGTGGCACCACTCACTCGCAAGTATCCAATTCTGCTCCCCTGAGAATGCGCCTCATCCTGCAACGTACTGGTACTCTTGCTTCATGCCAGTACGAGCGTCCTTATTCAGCAGCAGTCAGTCCAAGTTCTATAAATCCGCTGTCTTCTCAATATCACCTCACTTTTCGTTTCACTCGTGACCTTGACTATTACTGGGGTCCCCCAGGGCATTGAACATTACTTCTGACAACCCAACCACAACACACATCATCCGTGGACATTAATTCATTAATTGAGAGTTAATTCAAATAAATCCCTGTGATTGTGGAGTCTGGAGTTTGAGACATTAATAAGCGACTTATGAATGAGTTGTAATGGTAGGGTGGCATTACAACTGGATAAGGAAAAGGATGCGTTTTCGATTGGCCAAGGGCTGCGGATGTTCACAGTTATGGCTTTCGGACTGTGTTATACACCGGCCAAGTTCAAGCAGTTGGTAGAGTCGGTTCTGAAGGGGCCTGATTTATCATCATTGAGAGATGGAAGTTCATTAAAATAATCTTAAAACCAAGTTTACAAAGATGAAAGAGAAAATGGATATCCTCACAAAACACTATTAGATTTCAAATAAAAAGAAAGCTCACAAAATGAATTAAAAAACATATGATTGGTTCGATTACAGTGAATCGGAACGTCACTATTATATGATGTATCTTCCAGTTGTATCACGATCAGACGTCAACCCTAATGGATACGGCAGTCTGTATCACATTGATGTGGTCTAACCTCACAATTTTCAGAAGAACCATACTTGTCAGTTATGATGTTGCTACAATGTTGTTAATATATTGGTGAAAGATGTAAAATTTTGATGGTATAGAATTATCTAACCTTGAAATAAACCAGAAGGCTCTTACAAGTTGGATCGTTCTGTTGAGGTTAGCTGTCCAATTTGGTAATGCAGTACATAATCTTAATCCAAACTGACCTAGTCTCTACTTAGTAGAAAACAAAGTCCCCGATTCTTGGATGTTACGGGTAAACTCCAGAACCACTGGATGGATTTTGATGCGGTTTTCACCATTCTGTAAAGGATATCTCGAGGATGATTTCTGTAGAAAATTATTTATTTATGATCAAAGGAAGCCAAGCAGTAACGATTTCAGTGGAAAAGTAAAAAAAAAAAAAAAAACTGGCGTCCGACCGCTTTGTAAGCTTACGCTGCGCAAATCGTTAAAAATATCTAAATACTATGAGTGTAAGAATTGTTCAGCATGACAAGTTCTACAAAAAAGTCCGCGAGAGCATATGTCTATCTTCAATACATCGCCCACTATAAGTTTAGCAAAATTCACAGTCAAGTTAAGATTGGACGGAAGGGGGATTTGTGTTTCATGCTCCTCGCCATTCTTAAATTACGTCTGACAAGAATTTGTTGCATACAAATCTCCATGATAATATAATTAATAGTCAGTCAGTGATTTTAAGCCATCATGCCGAGACGTAAAACGGATATTGGTCGTTCATTGACATTGGAAAGAAAAAAGCTCTTATCACGTAATGTATTCATAACTGTTCCCGGGCGAAGCCGGGTCGGGTTGCCAGTATTTTATATATGCAAGACATATACAACTGAAAAAGAACCGACATAGAAAAACGAAACCTCTGGATGTGACTAAACTAAAGGACAATAAAGTGATTTTCGCCCACAAAACGAATGAACTGGCTAGAAGACTTGAAGAATCGAAATGGGAAGATTTAAAGAAGGTTTGATAAATATAGCTCGTAAAACACTGGGAACAAGAATTTTGGAACCAAGGAAACTGTGGATTACAAGAGAAATATTGGATCTGATAGTAAAGAGAAACCAGCACAGGAGGGAGAATACCATAAGAAGTCAGGAACAATATAGACTTGTTAAAAATCAAATTACAGCCCTTTGTAGAAGAGCCAAGGAGAAATGGATGGCTGAGATAGCTAAGAACATTGGAAATTATATTGCTGAGAGAAAAACTGACAGGGGTCATAGACACATCAGAGCCTTAAACCAGAAACCGAAAGTGAAAAGTTCTATAATAAAGGATAAAAATGGGAAAATCTTATTAGATGCGGATGAAGTCAGTAGGCGGTGGAAAGAATACCTTGAAGAACTATAAGATGGAAATGTATCTAATAAAACATGGTATATTGAACCGGAAGATGATATAGAAGAAAATGATAAGGGCCCTGCTATCACAGGAAGGGAATTTGAATCAGCGCTTGAAAGAATAAGTGACAATAAAGCTTGAGGTCCAGATAACATACCGGGAGAACTACTAAAGAATATGAGTGAGAAAATGAAAGACCTACTTTATGATGCAATCTGCAGATGCTATGATAGTGGCAAAATTCCTGAAGACTTCGCCAAAACCAGAACACTATATAACAAAGGAGAAACTGTTCCGCCTAGTCAATACATTTATTTACAACAAGTTATAAACTTGCTATTATATGGTACATGTTTCGGGGCCTCTAGTACTGGTCCCTTCTTCAGCCATAAATTAAGTTGCAAAATCCAGCATAATTAAAGATATCATAATAAAAAATACATAAAATGATGAGTGAATGGATGAAATGAGGCGAAAAAGAACATATTACTCATGAGAAGTAATGTGAGTGCACATCAGTAAAAATTAACACCATTGGTAGTGCTAGGTTCTTGAGAATACACTTATATAGCACTGTTCTAATGTTTGTGCATGTGGAAATCACTTCACTTGGGATTTATAGCCTGTTGTTTACAATGCTGTTGACTGAAACTTGCTGTTCGAGCTTATAGTCTTGCATTAGAGGGAAAACATCGAATGTCATGTAATGAAATACATCACAGGAGATTCTGTGAATTAGATCAACAAAGGAAATTGTTTTAGTTGGTCTAAGTAAAATATGTTTTTTCCATACTTGGACGTCACCTCATCATGATGATGTATTTCATTACATGACATTCGATGTTTTCCCTCTAATGCAAGACTATAAGCTCAGAAACCCCATTAGTTACTTTTTAGCCACCTTTAGTTAATTTTAGTCACCTATTAATTCAAGATATGTCTGCGGTCGGCAACCATAGAAGCTCATCGCGCGGTGAAAGAAAACAACAATGAACTGTGTTTAAAGCAATGAATAAGATTCACTTATGGTGTCATAAAAATTTAGATAAAAATAAATAACGGATATTTAATATCAAATGAGTTGATTCAGCAAATATGCCGTCTTGTGTACAAGAAGTTATGATTACCAAGAAGTTGCTCTGATCTTGTCCGTTTGGGGAGATTTCCATTGTCCCCCACGGTAGACCACGAAGAAATATATGCGACGTTACGTGATCGTCACCGAATTATGTCTTTGCAGTCAGGTATGGAGAAATATTGAGACGTTACACGATCGGCGCTGGTCTTAGCCGTTAGACGCGATTCGTAGTTTTTTTAGATAGAACACGGAGAAAAAACGCGCTTACATAATCGGTGTCACTTTTAGTCGTTCGGCGAGATTTCTATTGTTCTTGAGGTCGGACACGGAAAAATATGGTAAGTTATTACTATGCAATAGGCAACGCTAGCTGTCCATTTGACATGAATCCAGTTGCACTAGTCATCGCTGCCACTATCGGTCGTTTTACGAGATTCACGTTGTACTCGCGGTTGTACAATGAGAACGCGATATTATGCAATCAGCACCGCATCCGGCCGTTCAATGATTGTCTGCCTGTCTATCTGTCTTGGCAGAATGGCGGAGGCGAGCTCGAGGTTGGGCATGGTTAAAATTCACGATCAGTTATGGACATGTTGTATGATCGGCGCCGTGATTCCCGCAGTCCTCGAGGACACAAGTATGCGGCCGGGCACGGGTTTTATAATTTTACGCAACTGGCGTCGATCGTGGTCCGTTTGACGAGATTCCCGCAGGCAAGTCGTGCTATCAGCCGGCCGTCTTGAGGATGTGACTTTGGAGGGTGAACGTTCGAAGTAGGTATCGGTTATTATGAATTATTCAGAGAGGATTGCATGAATAGTCCGACAAGAGGGCACATTTTCTTTCGAAAACAAATTATACAAGTTTTCGAGATAACCGGTTATATTATATAACCAATGGAAACAAAGTTCGAAGGAAAAATAGACAACGGAGTTTCGAATTAACCACACTTTATGTCGCGAATTCACTCGACGGATAGATTTTAAAAATATAGTCTATGTATTTCGAAGCATTTTTGTGGTTAGTTTTTGAAACGGTATCATTTCGCAAGATTGCGACAATAAATTATTTCGCGTTATTTCTGGACTTCAATTTGAGATATACACATTTAGAGGCCCATATCAGAAATGAGAGGTTTCTGTTGAGTTTCGGAAGTTATCGCAAATAAACGTCTCGGAAAAAGTCAGGTTTCCGATTAATACAGAACCACTGAAGGTATCCTCAGTATCCATTTCCTTGAGGTCGTGCACGGGGAAATATAGCTTACGCAATCGGCGCCGCTTGCGTGAAACTCGCTTCATCGCATCAGCGAGCCTAGCGGCGCGGGTTTAAATGATTTTAACAGACCTCGGCGAATTTTTGTTACTTCCAACTATTCAGACATAAGAATTAGCTAATTTTCGTTACCTTTATAAAATTAGCTACTTTTTCGTTACTTTTCGTTCCCGGTAGACTCTCGAGTCTTATCAGTCGATTTTCAGTCTAATTTAAATATTCGCATCTCAGAATAGCAGCTATTATCGAAAATTAAAACAAATGCGATTTGGATGAAGAAAAAGGAAAAAAGCTAGGGAGTTGAAAATCCGGAAAAAACTATGTTAACCTGGACAACCGGAAAAAATCCGGAAAACTTCCGGGAAAACCGGAAATCTTGGCAGGTATGTCATAGGAATCATCTTTTCAATCGCTTGAATATGATACGAGAAATTAAAAAGAAGATTTACGAACAGACGTCATCTTGAAGTTCATTGCACTTGGGTGATTACATTGCTAGAAATATTATTTTGAATATCTGAAAATCACTTGGCCTCCATATTAGATTGTTCTATATGTAGATCATAGAGGTATGTATCATTAGAAGACGATTATTGCTTAGGTTAATTATTAAAACGTTCACTCGATTACGACACAAAATATTAAAATATAATTTTTATACATGGGTTGGTTTTTTAGTTTTGGCATCAATGCTTCAGTGCCAAGTTGCAACAATGTTGGGTGCTGCCACCTTTAACGACGGTTGCTGCCCTGCATCCCCTCCCTCAGAGCACATGACCTCGCCCGTCCTCACCAGCGCTCGTGCGCAGTCGCGCTGTTAGATGAGTAGTGTGAGACCAGCGCTCGCGAAAGACAGTCACAATGTTTTCCAAGCAGGAGCAGAGAACGTGGATAAAAATTCAGTGTGCTAGGGGTCGCAGTGCTAAACAGTGTCACCGAGGATTGCAGGAAGCGTGCGGTGCAGCTGCGTTACCGTTCAGAACGGTAGCAAGATGGGTTGCAGCCTTTCGAGATGGGCGCGAACATGTGGAGCACATGCCTCGATCTGGTCACCCACCAGTAAGTGATGACAATGTACAGATGGCGTCCGCGTTAGTAGAGGTGGATCGAAACTTAACGATTCGTCAATTAGAGCTAGATACCGGACTGGCGCATTCAACTGTCCTCCACATCCTGAAGGACTTACTGAAAATGAGGAAGATTGCGTCCAAATGGGTTCCGCATGACTTAACCGACATGCACATATGGCTGCGATATGACGCTTGTCGTATGCACTTGCAGCGTTATGAGCGCGAAGGAGAGGCCTTCTTACGGTGTACCATAACCATTGACGAGACGTGGGCCACAATTAAAACGCCAATCGAACGAGAGGCGGCACCACGGAAACAAACAGTTCGATCAACCCCCAACAATGTGAAGGTAATGTTGATTCTTGCCTATGATTGGGATGGCGAGATCATTCACCATACTGTTCCCCGAGGGCAAACCGTTAATGCAGCATACTATCGTTCGTTTCTGCAAGACCGTTTCCGAGGAGCTCTGAGAAGGAAACGGCGCCACCACATGGTTACACCGCCCATTGTTCTGCATGACAATGCTAGGGCACACACATCAGGCCTTGTGTCGGCATTGTTGGATCGCTGGGGCTGGGAGGTCCTCTATCAACCCCCATATTCTCCCGACATCAGTCCCTGCGACTATGATCTCATCCCGAAGATGAAGATGACAATGCGCGGGGAGAGCTTCCGTACCATTGAAGACGTTAAGCAGGCTGCCGAGCGCTCTCTTCGTACCATCAATAGATTGGGCAGTGCCAACGGGATCCAATGACTTCCGCATCGCTGGGAACACGTTGTACGCAATGGTGGGGACTACATCAAGGGCCTGTGAAACTTGGAACCATCTAAGTGAGTTATTAATCCAGTTATAACTAAGGTGCCAAAACTTAAAAAAACAACCCATGTATTTCGCACAGCCGCCATCTTGAGGTTTTTAGGGCAATTCGTTAAAATTAGATGCCAGTAGCTTCAAAAATGTATAGTTATGTGCCTTACCAAGTTTCTCTGTGTTCGGATGATTAAATTGCGAGAAAATGCCATTTGAATATTTTAATTTTGCTTGGCCGCCATGTTGGTTTTGTGAATAACAAGATTTCTTATGCCACATAGGTAAAGTAATAGTAATATTCTATATCACCATACGAAATTTCAGGGTGATATCAGTAATAGTTCCGGAGATATATTTCGCGCGGCCGCCATGTTGGAGTTTTATATATTATGTACGCCATAGAGTTATGTACCATTAGATGAAGATTATTGTGTAGGCTTCTTATTCAGACATTCACTTCGATCACATAATTAGGACACAAGAAATAAAAATTAATTTTAATATTTCGCACAGCCGCCATCTTGACGTTATGAAAACAATTGAACTAAATTAGATGCAGGTGGATTAGAATTTTTTATAAACAATTACCGTACCAAGTTTCACTGCGCTCGCATGGTGAAATCGCGAGAAAAGTCCATTTAAATGTTTCAAATTCACTTGGCCGCCATGTTGGTTTCGTACTTGGCAGATTTTTGAAAGTCACATATGGGAAAATCTAGGAGTGCCCTTTATCACCATACAACATTTCAGGGTTTTATCTTTGACTGTTGTGGAAATATAGAATGCCGGTTAAATATTTTGCATAATTTTCAGGGTAATATGATCGTAAGTAAGAATAATTCCATTAGTTAGTAACTTCATCAACAATTTCCATATTGAGGAAATCTCGCAGACACACAATCTATACAGTACTAGGCAGTATTAGACATTACCTACAGCCATAAGTCTCCATGGTGATTTCTGATATACATAGGAACTTTAAATTTGCTCTCCTGTAAAATTAGAAAAATGCTAGTTACGATAATTTATTATTATCATTTATTGTCATGTGTACGTTCTTGCTTGTTTGAAAGCAGGCAAGTTGCCATGTATGAGTAACTCTGTCTAATGTTGTGTAACACCTAGTTCTTTCGTATTGGCTGGTGTTGTTGCTTACCTTGCAATTTGTTGTGCAAGTTTTGCCACTATTGGCTCTGCCAATACCGAAGCAGGTTTGGCCCCTCCCAACTGCGCGCTTTTGTGTTCTGCGAGGTCTTGTCATTTCAGAGAGCGTCTGTAGCTCTCTCTTAAGAAATGAGCTGCCATGTGAGACAGTCGAGTGTACTGAGCTCTCTGCCCACTTATTGCGCGACTGGCCGTGAGTACAACTTGGTTTATATTAATTCAGCTAATGTGTAATAATTTGTGTTTCCGTGTTTCTCTTTTGATTTAATTTACCTTATTTTCACTATGATGCTTTGAAGTCTGTCCGTGAACCTATATCCTCTTAGGCATGCGTAGCTTCAATGTAGTGAAGCCTGTTTTGAATTCTTTACCTTTCAACCCCTTTCGTATGTTATTCTCATTGGAATTTCTAAGGATTGAGGGTATTGCTATTCTTCGTTTTGGCTTATATCTAAACCTTTTTTGGTGCTTCGGCAGCTCATTTTTGGGCCCTCGTTTGAGGCAATCTTGCGGTTTGCTTGGGTCACAACTGGGCTTTGTTTTGAGTGTGTGAACTGCGATCGTGGGATTACCGGACCTGTGTCTACGTTTCATACTGTATAAGTTCCTTAGGTTTGAATATCTGTGTTCATTTCTTTTCTTTTTAATGTAATGTCATTTATTTTCATCTCCTTTTGTTTTCCGATAATTTTCGCTTTCCCTGCTCAGGCCTTCACTGTGTTGCATAATCAGATGTCCCCAATTGTTCCATTTTCTCCCCTTGCTATCCAGGCTCCTCCTCTCTGCCCCCTAACCCCTTCCCCCGCGATTTCATAACATCATTTAAAGCTTGAGTCTGTTTTTATTGTTTTATGATGGGAGTTCTCATGTAGCCGCTTTCGAGGATGGACGTTCCTTTTAACATTTCTGAAAGTCTCACTGAAGTTTCCTACTTATGTTTGAATTTTAATATATTTGTGTTGTGTTTTCGGTTCATTGCGCGTTTGTTAACATTTCTTTAAGTTACTAGTTTTGTCTTGGTTGATTTCCTAGTAGTTTATAGTGTCATTCAAGTTCACTGTATACTTTGTTTTAAGATAATTTGTAGCTTCGTGTACAAGTCTTTATGATTTTATTTTGAATACATTATATAAGTTTGAATTGTTTGTCCTTGCCAGTTATAAGATTTAAGTTCCTCCCTTTACCTACTTCAATTTCGTTTGGTCTTGGCTTCGTATTCCCACGGAGCTATGACCCACACAACCTCTGGGTTTTCTTTCAATTAATTCTCATAATGTTGTAATTTTGATTTTGCATATTGCAATTTAAGCTTTCTATTTCCATGTTAAGGGAATCATATTTTGTTCGATTTGCAAACCTTGGGCACAGCGGTAAGTCGAACGAGATATCCATTCCCCGCTTTATTCGATATTTTTGACTTCCACTGCTACTCTAGACGCATATTATTATTATATATTTTGATCATTACCGGTGCAGTATTGAACTGAGCCGTCGAAATGAGGATATCCGGAGTAACTTAAGAAGATGGGGAGGAGAACATCTTCGAAGTATTCTAAATTCTATGATCGTATAAACACTATGGAAGATATCAACTGGGATGAAGTCTTGAAGGAGCAGTGATACAGGGCTCATAAATCACACTGTGGAAACTTGATGATGATAATAATATCACAACTTACAATGAGATGAAATTCTACGCTGAGCAATCATCAAGAAAACAAAAAGACGACGGGAGTTGAAGTTCAAGACATGCAGACGGCAGTCCAGGATCGAACGAGGACAGAGGAATGGGAGATGATGTTCTTAGAGTTATGGCGTACCATCTATTCAGGAGCTGAAAGATCTACCATCAGTTACGGACCTGTTAGGCGAATGCTCATATTGGAACCCATGGAAGCTGGAGGACGAAATGGTATGGTAGAAGAAACCACCTCTATTAGGACAACTTCTAGACATCTCTATGCTCCTCCAGGTAGAAAAGAACACCATCAGTAGTTTCATTTGTTAGTTTGTTGAGTTTTGAAAACATTCCAAAGAACCAGTTTTGACGATTTAGCTTTCTTAGGGTTAGTACTGCTGTTCTGACTCAGTGAGGAATGCAATGGAAAACTACCTCACTCCTCTTCTTGCCTAGTACTCATCAATATAGTGCTGCCTTGGGGTTTTGTGGGTATCTACCCACATAATCTAACGGCGGTGCTTATTGAGGATCCAACCAGCCTTCGGGCTGACTACCTAAGAGACAAACAGCTTAGTAATTTTGCAGACTGTATTACTGGTATTTTAGATATTTTTGGATAGTAATTGGAGTTTAGATATTTCTTTGATTTCATTTTTGATCCCAGGAGGTTGTCAACCAAATTTTAGATATTATTAGATTTTAAATTAGGCATCGTGGAGATTTTAAGACATTAGAGATCTTTTATCGTGATAGTTCTATATCTAGGGAAAATTAGGCTTCGATAACCTATTTAGATTGATGCAACAATAATAAGATGATAAACGAATTCTTGTTGGTAAAAAGACAACATATTTGGAATTCAGCTTCCTTAGTTGGTGCATAAAATGCCATCACATAACAGTTTCCATAATGAAACAAGTAGTTCCGTGAAGAACTAAACTTTTCCTAAAATTCAGGAGTCAACATATTCTATTCACCTATTCGGAATATTACCATAATCTATGGAAAGTTTGGTAATACTAGCGTTGATATTTGGATCAAATAATTTCAGCTGTATTTTGAGTGTTAGTGTGCATGTTTCGAATTGTTTTCTGGCATGGATTCTGATATATGTATAGTCTAGGGCCTAAACGTCCAATGATCCTTTACTTGGAAGGCTTTATTAAACAAACAATGTGCACAATTATATCTCTCGAGGTATATATGCAAAATGTGTTACAAAGTTGCATTACATACTACTGAAATTTGAACCAATAAGTTTGTTTGGAGTTATGTTGGTAACAATATTATTATGTATTTAATATGTGTTCATAATGAATGTGATGAGCAGTGTTTAAATTGCTCACATGGAAAGATTCTAAGATATCGAATCAAGAAAATAAAAAATCAATCCAGGAATAATAAACTTGAAATGGCCTTCCAGCTAACAAAAGTTACATACAACAATAAATGCCTTTCATGTGGGTCCTTAATAGAACATCTCTTTCTTTATCGTTTAGGCCTACTTAGGACCACGGGGCTCGTATCTACTCTTCGGTAAAGTTGTTGCTTTCTTATGTTTCCAATAGTCTCTCATTTTCTGACTATGAGTCAGTCTTCTTTCTTCTGTCCACTTAGCTCCTGTAGTCTTCTTACTTGTAAGGGACGTTGGGAAAACGCCCTGCCGGATGACCTGACGGAACATCAGATGGTCACAAGTTTGTTCCAGTGGAATATCTAGTTGTTCTATATCTGACTTAACTGATGCAATCCATTTGTTCTTAGAAGCCTTGCCTCTTGCTGTTACTGTGAATATCCTGTTGGTGAGTCTTTCAGAATCCAGACGTGCAAAGTGTCAATAAAAGATCATTATGATGGATTCTGTAAATGTCTCCTTCCTCTCTAATTGGACCTAATATCCTCAGGATCTTCCTCTCTTAACTCCAGTTTTCTGATTGGACCCTTTCTAGTCATTAAGGCACTCAGAAGCATACAGAACAGATGGCTTGACGAAGGAGTTATAGTGTCTGAGTTTGAGGTTCTTGGAGAGGCACTTAGATGAATAGATACTACGACAGGAATGATAAGCCCTTTCAAACTTGGTACATCTGGCATCTATGGCTAGGTTCTCGCTCTGATTCGCAGAAATCCATTCTCCCAAATACTTAACTGCAGGTACCTTTCGTATGGTAGTGTCTGTGAGAGGAATATTAGAAGAGGTCTCTTTGATATTGGTCATAAATTCAGTCTTCTGGATGTTGATCTTCAAACCTGTCTTAACCTCTACACTATAAAGACTCTGTAAGTTTTAGGTAGCCTCCTCTATATTATTTGCCAGTAGAATGACATCATCAACAAAGGCTAGGCAAGGGACGAAGAGGTGTTCTCTCTTGTAACCAAGCTTCAGTCCAGCTCCCAGTGGTAGCATCGTTCTCCATTCCCTAATGATCTTTTCCAGTACACAGTTGAGGAGAATACAGGAGAGACCATCATCCTGTCTAACTCCTGTTCTGATATGTATAAAAATTAAAGCTTGTCTGGTTTTTTTTTTTCTTCTGAATTTCCACGGAAATTTGCGTTATTTGCGCGTTTTAGACTGTTTTAAGACGGGTGCATGCAAAAATATTTTTTTTGTCTGTCTGTGGAAAACGTTGAGTCCTTATAACTCGAGAACGGCTGGGTGGATCAACGTAAAATTTGATACAGATATCCATCAGAGGCACGACACCAATCATTGATGTAACTCTCCACCGTACCTCTCACAAAAAGGGGCCTACCCCCTTAAAATACATGCTTAAATAGCCATAGAAGGAGCTTATTTTCAGCCCCTCAAAGTGAGAAACAAAACTCAAACCACATTTTAAGGCTCTAAAACCAACAGTTTTTGAGATATTCCCAGAAAACAGAGAGTACAGAAGGCGTCACAACCTCGAATTATACAAGCACGTGAAGAAGATCAGATTCGAAAAAGAAGGATTGCCTTTTATAGCCACGTGACACGAATGAGCCCAGGCAGGATATCAAAACGGATATTGACGCACTTTCAAGCTAAGAAAACCAAAGGGGCATGGTTCACGGAAGTTGAGAAAGATCTACTTGAAATGGAAATTTCCCCTAAAGTGTTCCACTTCAGGAAAAACTACGTACACACAAAGGTTTTCAGGAAAAGCCGAAGCTAAAGACAGGGAAGGCGTGGTCCCAAGAGAGAAACGAACAACACCGGAGACGAATGCGAAAAAAATTGGGCGGTAGTTAGAGCTCGGAAGAAGAGACAGTTGAACTGATGTGGTCCCTTGTTGGCCGAATAGAAGAAAGAAGAAGAAGAAACTAATGAAAGAATACAAGCCGGAAACCATGGCAACAGAATCTCAGAGGACCATCTATTTCTGTAAGACGCAATGCAATTCCATTTATTACATTATTGTGAAGTTTGCAAACATCTATAAGGTTATCACGGAACCAAGTTAAGCTGTAAAATTCATCAATAAGTATAATGCGCTTAAAGGGGTCAAGGGGGTACACTAGAATCTTTTCAAGCCATTTTCACGTGCGGGTGTGGTACGGAAGGTCTTTTATAAATCTATCCCTATATTGTATTTATTATTATCATTATTATACTATGGCATACAACGACGAGACAAAGCTGATTTCTTGCCCCTCGGTGGCAGAAACAAAACTCGAGGGTTCCCAAAAACTATGTTTTAAGGCTCTAAAACCAACAGTTTCTGAGATATTCCCAGAAAACAAATTTAATTTAATAAACTGATGAAGGAATGCAAGCCGGTAACCATGACAACCGGTTCTCAAGAGAAGACATCCAACTTTCCATCTATTTCTGTAAGAAGCAATGCCACTCCACTTATTACATTTCTGTGAAAGTTTGCAAGTGGATGGCTGGTAGCTAAGGCAGCAGTAAGCCGAATAGACGCTGACAGGTATAGCAAGATGGCAGCGAGCGCATGGTGCAATATTGCTCGTAGACCACGTGGTCCGTGGAGCGCTCTTGCCTTGTTCAGTGATGCCAGGCCTCTTGATTGTAGATAGAATGACCACTAGTGGGTTGGTTTTGGTAGTTTGAAGTAAGTTAAATACCTGTAGTAGGTTGTCATTATTTAAGTAATATTATACATAAGAATAGTGGAAATAAGCCTCAATTGCTCCAGAGAGGAATGAAATTGGTTTCTTAAGTAGTTTGTAGATGGATTTAGTAGTTAAATATGCATGTAGGAAATAAAGCGTTGTGATTGGTTGGGAGGGCGAATCCGGCTCTGTGATTGGTTACTGGTAGATTGATGTTATACATGTATTTATACTGGCAGTAAATATTTTGTGTTTCTTGTAGTTGTAAAATGGGCTGAATTTGGTTATTTAAAGCATAAAATCTTAGTTTTATATACCAGTTTTGGTGACCCATCATCCCAGGCAAGCCGGTAATACCTTTGCTTCTCAGGCAGATAGGTCACATAGCCGTAATTTGGAAGTCATTGTGAAGTTAAGTATACATATGCGGTGGTGCTGAACCAGACGTGATCGGCTAGGCTATTGTGTTTCTAAATTTGACCCAATTTCAGGGTTTTTCGGTTCTGAGTGTGAATAGTTCGCTTAATAGTTGTAAAACTGTGGGGAGAGTATATTTTGAGTAGGGTTTTAGTTATGAAGTTTTATGTGGAGCTGAGGAGTGAAATTGGTTAACTCAAAGATTCTCCCCCCCCCCCCCCACTAAAATTTCCCAGGGGGGATCCTTGCATTATAAAATAATGAGGAAAATGTAGAACACATATATTACTGAAATTAATGTTTTTTATTGTGCATATTTTGATAAAAACATCAGCAATAATACAAATAATATAGAAATGATAGGGAATAACTTACTAATATTCATCATTCTTGTTTTAACAACAGAATTCCAAACAAAAATATTTACAATTTACATATTTTCTGGAGGAGAAGGAAATTTACTCACAGGAGAAAGGAGAATTATATAACCCCCACCGGGAACTACCTGAAATAAACAGTAGTAATTAAGCCCTGTAATCCTTCTCCCCCCCCTATGATTTCTTTCTGATTTCGCACCCTGATAATTGAGGCGGTGACATGCAAAGGCGTACATGTCCACAAATGAAAAAAAATGAGATACAATATGGAACGGGACGTACAAGATGAGCGGAATGTAAATCGTGCCATTTAAGCAAACTTGAATATGTCCCATGATACAAGCCTGTGAAAATGCATGGTTCAGCACAAACACGAACTTGTCCACATCTACATTTCCTGCAAAGACGAACTAGTCCATACGGCCAGTAGGAAGCGCTGATTCATGTCACGTGATTTCCATTCCGCGCGAGACCAGAGGTGCCCGCGCAGAGCAGCTGATATTAGCATTAGTTCCGTGCTTCTGTGCTCCGTCTTAATAATATTACATATTGCTACTAAAATTATTACGTAAGTGTTGTAGCAGAATGGATGAAGAATGTGTTCGTGTGAAGATTGCAAACAAGGGTAGCAGAAAGAAGAAAATGATGATAATTGTTGTTTTAAGAGGCCTAGCATCTAGGTTATCGGCCCCTAATGGTTTGGGTGATAGTGAAGGATGAGCTAAGAATGAAATACTACCAACTTACATACTAGAAGAAAAAATTGTAAACAAATAAAGGATAAGGCAAATAAAGGACAGGAAGAAAAGGAATGCCCTCAACCCTCGAAGAATGAGGATTGAGGGACTTGGAATGGAGGAGAGCCATGAAAGGCAGATAGGAAAGGGGGGAAAGAGAAGAGGGCCCATCCCAAGGTCAGAGGAAAAAGAGGGCAAAACGGACCTAGCTCAGGAATCCCTCGGGGTCGGCAACTCCCAAACTCACCAGCCGTGAGCCCTTGAGGGTGTAGCATTACCCAGGGTGCACCAGAAGTGTTGGGGCTACATAAACCCTGCCTCCTTGAAGGCCTTGTGCAGAAGGCAGGAGATAACATGAAAAGAAAAAGAAGGCTGACCCCTCGAAGAATGAGGGTATCAGGAAAGATGAGACAAGGGCCAATTAAGGCGGGAAAGTGAAAGACTCCCTAGGCCTCGGATACCCTAATGCCGTCGGGGTCGGTAAAGAACAAGAGTTGACCAAGGGAGGTCGACAGGAGAGAAGACGGAGAGGAGCCCGGCACAAGTAAGTGGAAGCAATGCCGGACACCGAAGGGGTCCCGTGATCGCCAACCCAAGTCTCGAAATATTGAAGGTAAAAATAAACCGCATAAATATAATGTGAATTACTTTGTTTTGGTATCTTATGGCAACTATTAATGAATAAAATGTAAGCGATTCTAAAAATAAAAAAAACACCTTCCTTTTGAAAATCAAAGCCGAACTTGTCCCAACGGTTCATGCAAAAGAGAATATGTCCATAATTAAATGTGCTTTTTAAACAAATATTTTCATTGTAGATTTATTTGCAGTCATGAATTGCCCTTTTTGCATGAAAATGAAATTGCTTACATTTCAATATGTTATTTTCATTATCATGTGTGGCTGAAATACGTTTTTTGTTGATTGTGAAAAACTGTATTAGGTGGACATGTTCGTCTTTGCGTGTCACCTCAATTATATACATTTATTTTTGTGTAATTTTTACAGTGGTAATTAAGCTGCTGGTTATGTGATATCTTGACAAGTTCGGAATATTTGCTGGTTTCATAAATGTGTACATTTGCTTTAATGATATTTTCATTTTATAAATTAAACTGCACGTTATTTCGTGGTAACAGGAATTCATTACCAAGCCCCAATTACGATATGTCGAATCTAGGCCTGTATAGTGAGCTACGTTTATAGGTACATCATTTGAAGAATGCATAATTTCGTGGCATATATTTATACAATTTACAAGACCAGTGGGACTGCAGTGGACATACAGACTTCTCAGGAGTGTGTGGAGAGAGAAGAAAGTACCTGAAGACTGGAAAAGGGGAATACTATTGCCAATATTCAAGAAAGGAGACAGGAAGTTGTGGGGTAACTACTGAGAAATCACCATCATCTCGCATGTTGCCCAAGTAATGGAAAGAATCCTAGAAAAAAGAATTAGAGTAAAGGTAGAAAGACAAATAGAAGAGGAGCAGTTTGGATTTAGAGGGGGCAGGTCAACAGTGGAACCCATTTTCATTCTGAGACAGAACATTGAAAAGAGTTGGGAATAAGGGAATGATATGGTAATGACTTTTATTAATCTAGAAAAGGCCTATTGATAGCACCCCTAGAACAAAAGTTTGGGAAAGTTTAACAAATAGGGGGATAGGCAAGGATCTGAGAGACATGATAAAAGGAATATGCATGGAGTGCTACAGTAGTGTGAAGACTAGAGTTGGGACATCGGAATGGTTTAAAATTGACACTGGACTAAAGCAAGGAAGTGTGTTGTCACCATTATTGTTCGTAATGGTGATGGATGACATCATGAAGGCCGCAATGAAAGAGTATAGTGGGGCAAAGATGAAGGTAATGTTGTTTGCAGACGACGTTGTGATCTGGGATGAGGATGAGATGGAGGTACAAGAACAGTTAGACATAATAAATGAAAAGATTGAGCAATGGGGATTGAAGATAAATGTGGAGAAGAGTAAAACAGTGGTGATGAGTAGAGATAAGAAAGAAGGAAAAGGAGTAATCAAATTAGGAGATAAGGAATTGGAAGTAGTGAAACACTTCAAATACTTGGGAAGTGAACTGACTGAAAATGGAAGACTAGATTTGGAAATTAGCAGAAGAATACAACTCGGGAGTGCTTTCTACCAACAGGTACGGAGACTAGTATGGAACAAGGATGTACCAATTAAGGCTAAATAAGTTATGTACAAAGCATATTATGCTCCTATAATGACATATGCAGCAGAAACTTGGACAATGACTAAGAGGGATGAGAACAGAGTACAAGCAGCTGAGATGAGATTCCTGAGAAGTATGGTCCAGAAAACGAGGGACAGAGTGAGAAATGAAGATATACGGAATGAACTGGGAGTACAGTAACTAAATGACAAACTGGAGCAAAACAGATTGAGATAGTTTGGACATGTCAAAATGATGAATGAAGTTAAGGCTACCAAGACGAGCACTGGAACAACGGATGACAGGGAAGAGAGGACGAGGAAGATCAAGAATGCGTTGGATGGACTCGGTGGAGAATAGTATTAGAAAACGGAACCTGGATTGGAACACTGTGTCGGAAGAGGAATGGTGGAACGACAGAACAAAGTGGAGAGGAACCATATTAGCTCCCACCCAGTATCAACTGGAAAAGGGGGAAGATGACGATAAGAATGTTTCCAGAATTTTTTTTTCACTCGTTACTCTGTTACTGATCGCTAATTGCGTGTACTCAGCATCTAAGTTGATATTTGTCAGCCGTTATTATACATTCATTTTTATTGCTATTCCGGAGATTTACTGACCTCGGAATGACGTGTCGGTGATCCCAATGCCTTTATGCTATGAGTGACCATATCTCTATATTTTTATTTGTTCCAAAGCATCATTAATTACGATTTAAAATTGACTAGATTATCATTGCTTCCCCATAAGGAGGGGTCGAGAATGGGTACGCCAACATGGCGGACCGCACGCTCAACCTGGCGTACTTTCTCGTGCAGCGGAGAACTGCCATCATCGATCCATGTATAGAGATCAGTGCTATAAGGTTTTCACGGAACCAACCTAGACTGTAAAATTCACCAATGCGCTTAAGGGGGTCAAGGGGGTACCCTAGAATTTTTTCACGTTATTTACACATGTGATATGTCGTACAGAATTTTATCTCCAAACAGCAACATTGAATTGAAATAGTATTTTTTTTCGGCTATTGGGAATTTGGGCCATCGGAGGCTAAAAAAACCTGAATATTCCTGCACCACAAGCCTTTTGAGCACATTCAAACTTTAATTTTCTTTTTTCGACAAACGGGTTCATTGTGGTGTTTGAAGCCATATTTTCAGTGTTGCCTTGGTAAACAAGGATGATTTTGTTTGATACTGTGTGGTTGATATATCCATATTTGGACATCTGGGTGATATGTTGTAAGTTGGTTGCTCAGTTTAGAGGCTGCGACAACGTGGTCACGTAGCCTCGTGTACTTTGAGTGTGTGTAATATCTGTCTGATAACCGGTGTTAATTGTGATGGCTGTATTAGTGTGTGTTATCTGTAATTCAAGTAAGGACTGCAGACGATCAATTTCAAGTAGTTCCTACTTTTGCTAACAAATGCTACTGTCAACGACACCTAGCTGTGACTAGCCACCGCAACCGGCACCGAACTTTGGAACTAATACAGCGTTAATCAAATCTTACCTACAAATTTAGCTTCACACAATTGTAGTTAGTGGACGGTTCTCTTACATGGGACCACCGGCTTTACTTCCTGTCCGAAGGAAGGCATACTGAGGGATTTTTGGCCTTTCTGTGTATCATTATGTACGCCTGTAACTCGTGTTCGAATGATTGGAGCATCGTAAAATTAGGTATCCAAAGAGTCAATACACCAATCATTTATAAAACTCTTCAGTGTACTTCTCATAGAAGAGTTGGTATAGGAAAAAACTTTTCAAAATGCACGCTAAAATAGGCGAAATATAAAAATTATCCCAGGACGACCAAAGCATATGTTGCGCTTCTCAATGCGAGACACAAATTTGGGAGTCTGTAAAGGGTCTCCGAAAACCACATTTTAAGGCCCTTGAATTAACAGTGTCTGTGATATTCCCAGAAAACTAACTTCGCTCTGATAAACGTATGAAGGAATGACAAGCCCTTAACCATTGCTACAGTAGCTCAATTGATAACGTCTGGTTATTAATACCATAGATTGTTTGAAGAACGGGTATTTCTGCTAGTTACTCCTATAAAACAGTGATTAAAGCACAAGAACTGTACACAGCAGAAACCCTAAACATGAATTTCAAAGGCCAGATGGAGAAACTCGTATTAAAGGATAGGAAAATATTTAAGAAAAATCATAAGATCAAAATTTCAGGATAATAAGGTAATATACATCAAGAATAAGGCTCTCTGCAAGAAAATTGAAAAACTGTCAGTTACTATGTAAAGAAGGAGGATAAATTTTTACGGGCATCATCTCATAATGAATTTTAATAGAATAACCAAACAAATCTTTGATTTCTTCCATAACCGCAAAACAAAACCCACATGGTTAAAGGAAACTGAAAAAGACCTAGTAGAATTTAAAAAAAAACTTATAGAAAATTGACAAATCAATGGAAAAGCTAAAATAATTGCTAAAAACGAAACTATAAGGTTCCAAGACAAATCTACACTAATATCCAAGAATATGAGAAGGAATGAAGAGGCAATAAGGAAAGAGCAACACACACAGAAATGATTGATTCAACATACCTCAAAGAGGGCGGTGAAATAAAAAAATAAATAAAAAAATAAAAAAAACAAGAAATAAATAAATTAATAAATCAACAAATAAATACATCCTTTCTAAGCGTTTGAATCTTGCTTTAACACAAAGTTTTCTCCGAGGTTATACCTTCCTGTTAAAACAGTGTAACTGCTCCATGGACTAAAGAAGGGCACTTAAATGTTCGTGGTCATTGTGAGTTACGCTGTATACATTAATATCTATCTTTGGGTCAGCCGTCCAAATTTGAGGTTTCTAGTGACAGATGACCTCGCTGTTATGCCCCTTAAAACTGCAATAACTAACTCAGGTTTCTTTCATTAATTTATTTCATCTTATGCTAAAAGAAATAATTGATACAATTTCCATACAGCAAAATGTAATACTGCCCCAACGCACTTCTGATAGTATTAATTTAGCACTTACTTGACAGGAGGAAATAATATGTACGGTATGTCAGCATTTATTATCTCCGTGTAAGCAGGCTTTCCTACCGACAGTAGTGGCTACGCTGGCTAAAGCGCAGCATTAGGTCATGGGGCCAAGCTCTCTGCTGACTCGGTAGACGCGTGGGTTCGAGCCCCACCGCCGGCCGTCCTTGAAATGGTTTTCCGTGGTTTCCCATTTTCAACACCAGGCAAATGCAGGGACGGTACCTTCTGACAGGCCACGGCCGCTTCCTTCCACATCCTTGCCCTGTTTCATTCACCATCATTCATTTCATCTCTCATTAACTCCTCTCATGAGGTTGGCGTCAGGACGGGCATCCGGCCGTAAAAACCATCGCCACAAAGACTTCCATCGCATCTCATCCCCGACCCCGTTGGAAAACGGGAATAATAAGGGGTAGACATACAAGCAGGCTTTCTTATCTTATGCATATAATGGTGATGATCCTTTTCTCATTAGGCTAAAAGTCGAGGCAATTTGCTTGAATCATATGGAGACGGTTGCTACAGTTGGTTGTTGCTTGAGGAGTGGAACATCTAGCTAAGTATCTCTTTGTACGGACACGGTTTTCTCTCATAAATCCCTAATTCAAGAAATCGTGTTCATGGTGATCTCACATATTTAATTAAATTGCATTTCTTTTCCAGGGGTTCTATCCAGACAGGTGCAGCATATAACAACATTAGTAATGTTGCTCCTTTCTAGATTACAGTATTTCCCGAGCCTGGTGTTTTAGACGTCATCCTATGCATGCCGATTTAGATCAACGTTTATTGATTCAATAAATTTTTCACGAACGTTGTTGATGTGGTCATTGATCATGAAGCGGAATTCAGTTGTTATTCGTAATTATTCCACCTTTTGAACTAGTTCAAGACTTCTTTATTTATAAAATATTAACTAGCAACCCACCCCGGCTTAGCCCGGGAACAGTTATGAATGCATTACATGATAAGCACTTTATTTTCTATGTCAATGAACTACGACCTACAGTATATCCGTTTTACGTCTTGGCATGATGGGTTAAAATCACTGACTGGACTATTAATTATATTTTCATGGAGTTGCATGTGCAACTAATTCTTGTCAGATTTAATTTAAGAAAACACAAATGCCCCTTCCGTCCAATCTAAACTTGACTGTGTATTCTGCGGAACAAAAGTTCACAGGCGAAGTGAAGAAAAGCAGAGTTGCAGTTCCAGGAAAACTCCAAACACAACCACTCTTCTCTGATGTCTTTAACTCAACAAGACTCGACAGTTTGCTGCTGGCTGTGTCTGGGGTAATGGACTCACCCGTTAGGTAGGCTGTAACTGGGGTGATAGACTCGCCCCTAGCTAGCTCCTTATCTGTCGCCTCAGTAATTGAATGGAGATTGTTCGAAGAAATGAAAACGTAAAACCACTTATAGTGGGCAATATATTGAAGATAGAGATATGCTCTCGCTGAATCTTTTGTAAACTTTTCATGCTGAACAATTCTTACACTCACTTTATATTGACATTTATAACAGTTTGCCCAGCGTAAGCTTAAAAAGCGCACGGACGCCAGGTTTTTCTTTCGGCCTTTTCACTGAGATCGTTACTGCTTGGCTTCCTTTGATCATAAATGAATTATTTTCTACAAAAACCTTCCTCGAGATATCCTTTACAGAATGGTGAAAACCGTATCAAAATCCACCCAGTGGTTCTCGAGATTACCCGTGACATCCAAGAATCGAGGACTTTGTTATATACTAAGTAGAGATAGTCTTCCTTGCTTTCTTCTTGACATTAACATAACTTTCTACTTATTTTCATTGATAGTCATTGGAGTATTGCCTATCGACCACTCCGTAAATCCATATTCATAAAGATTTCTGCTTCAGTTTCACCGTGACCGCAATTATGAGGTTATCAGCGAATGCTATGGCTTTTGTGTTCTCCCATAGTCTTGATTAAGCAGTTTACAATACTGTATATTCCAGTATCACAGTCCACTATATGAGCCTTGATGACATTCTTTGATAACTATTTTTTCTTCTTGGATGTTGTTACAATTCATGAATGCTGCTCTATCTTTAAAATAGCTCTTAGTGGGGTAGTGTATGTTTCACGAAATCTGAGAGCCTTTTTGGACGACCACGCAAGGTCATAGGCTCTTTTTACGTTAAGGCTAACAAGAACTGTAATTTGACAATTTTTAGATGCCTGAGGTAATTTAAGTGCCATAGCAGCATCAATAGGTCTTATGGCGTGTGAAGCCATACTAATTTCGTTTAGAAGTTTATTGGTATAGTGGTAGTAATCTTTTCTATTTATTAACAGTTTCTTTAACACTTTGCCTGCTGCATATAGCTGGCTTATTGGTATGCATTTGGATGGATCCTTAAGCTTCTGTTTCTATTGTTTCGTGATTGGTATTATTCTGGCATTTTTTTCATCTCTTCGGAGAACATGCATTCTTCGAGCGACCATTACATAGCAATGTCATATTTGTAGGGAGTCATTTATATGTCTACCGTAGTATTTTCGTAATGATTCCGTCTTCAACTGGTGTCTTTTAGTGATCTATATCTTTGATTTAACTGCTGCTGTAGTTTCTAAATCTCTAATGTGATGTGATATGATCAAAGCTGACAAAGATGCTGAATAGGTGTTGACCTCCATGTCGTCCAGCAGCGTATATTATTGGACCACGTTTAATTTGATTATTCTACCTTTAGGCTTTCTGGTATATCTAATTACCTTGTCCATGTGAATTTTTCTATGCGTTGATTCTCCAGTTGACAATCGCTTGGCTACCCTTCACTTTAACATATTTTTCTCCTGGGAACTGTTGTTATATTTTGATGATCATTAGTTATATGATACAATTGTTCATCATATTACTGTATATAAGTTAACACTGAAAGTGGCTAAATTGAGAGTCACAGTACAGAAAAACCACAAATATGATTTTAGTTCCAGAAATCCTTCTGGCATTTACAATGCGTGTGTTCCAAACAGACCCGGCCAGTGGTTGAAACTGTGCAAGATGATGACATCTACACCCTTTTAACACAGTTTGTAATTGTTGAAGTTCTTCTATAATTCTAGATGTCCAATCTCCTTGATCAATTTATAACCAAACTGGAGCATTTAGAAAGGCTACTTTCACGTGCTGTCATTTTTGGTTACCTCTCGTTGATGCCACTTACGGATTGAAATGTTTCTTAATTCTTCCAGTTCAAAGACTGATAGTATTCAACATACGTTGTCTGTGACAGTTTGAAGATTATCCATATGGATGTAGGTTTATCATATGCATTAAAACCCTTTAATAGATTATGCAATTTATTGACAGCACCACTTTACTTGTGACATTGGAGGTGGTTGTATCAGGATTATCACAAACTTTGCCATATCAAGAATGAGTAACGTCATCTTGTATTCTATATGGATTGCATAGTTCATGGCAATGTATTGTTTTGAGAGACTTAGTCAAGTCTTTTATAGACACTTGTTTAAGTATTGATTCCCTTGACGAGTTTCCTCGAGAGCTTCTCTCAGTATTATTAATTTAAGATATATTGAACACATGATTGGGAATCCTTAATATATTCCATATTCATGTTTGCACGCAACAAATTTAATATTAGAGAATTGTAGCCATTAATGTTTATATCCTTAACGGATCTCTGAAGGAAGATTGTCGCGAAGTGCTTTTACGTGTCTGCATCAATTTCAAGAATAGCTAGGAATTCCTCGAAAGAATGAAGATCAAATTTCCCCTTACTTAGCCTATATCTTCCAAAAGAGAATTCACTTTCTTCAATAATTGTATACTTCCTTCCTTGTCTGCGTTACCAAGAAGTGGTGTGAAAATTACAGTTGAAGTCATGGGTGGCGCTGGTATTGCAAATCGACAATATACTTTAGATTTGATTTTGATCTTACATGTTGGAAATTGCCTGTGTCGTTAAAGTCTGACTGAGGATGGGTTGAATCACTAATATAATTATCGATGAATCACAAGTACTCTGATATGGATTCCGTTCGATATGCGTTGAATCGAGGAGAAAAATAACTACTGTCGGGGAAATAAGTATAGATACTCGAGTTTAGAGGTCAATAAAACCTTTACCCTTAGTCTTACATAAGAACAACCTACACCAAAATTTTCCTTGTTTTATTTGTCGTTTAACAATATACAGTAAATATTTGCATTATATCTCGTTAAAATTTTATAGCAGATTGAACAAAAAAAAAGTACCGGTTTTTCTTACCAAGTTCACGGAGCGCTCACTTAGAAGGATCATTACGTTAAAAGGATTGATCGGATCGTAACGAAACTCTAATACGTCTTAAAGGAACTTATTTTTAACGCGTATATGATGTTTTAATCTGATCTGACGTTTCTTGAAATAGTTGTTGTGAATTTTGTAAAACAACTTTTTCTCGGGCCTGGGTGGTCATAGCAGTATGAAATATGGCTTGCTATGAGACTCATAGCAATGCAAGGCTAAACGAAAAACTACATTTTATCTACTTTTGATAATTGCTTTTATATCGATTAATATTTAATCAGGTAGTTATGTGAGAAGAATGTATCGTAGCAAGCGACGGGAACAATGCGCTCGGTCGAGGAAACTCGTGCGACGTTGCCCTGTGAAACATAATACGCGCGCGTTCCAAGCCGTAAAGTCTGGGAATTTCTGTTGTTGTTTTGTAATTTGTGTTAGGCCGGTATTACACTACCAAAGAAATTTGTCAAATAAATGTTATCAAATATTTTATAAAACTGAACTTTTATCACAGTTATACAAAGCAATTATCACACCATTACACTACATCAAATATGTTATCATAGTTCAGCAAAATGGATGAAGGACAGTTCCTTGTTCACTTAACTATATCATGGTCGTTAAAATTCGGTGGTGGCAATACCGGTACCGGTATGTAAAAGAAACGGAAAGATAAAGTTAAAGTCTATGTGTTAAACCATGGGTCGCACACGTGACAAGAACAATATTATTTTATACGAGTAAAATCTTGGTGAAGGAGCTGCAGTACGAGGCCTTGAAAAAATGGCATTAATTAAAATAAATTATAAACCATAAGTGAAATTGAAGAATTATAATACAAATATTATAATATATATTCGCCTCCGTGGTGTAGTGGTCAGCGTGCTTAGCTGCCACCCCGGAGGTCCGTGGTTGAATTCCCGGCTCTGCGACGGCCGCCTCATTCCCTCTCCCTCACCTATCCCTCCCAATCTTCTCATCCCTCATATGGTTCCTGTTCGCTTTGCAGGTGAGGCCCCCTGGGCGAGGTGCTGGTCACACACCCCAGTTGTATCTCCGATCCCGAAGTTTCAAAATGGAGGCGGTAAATGTGGGATCCATCGCTGAGTCCGAGGGAATAGCCAACCCTGGAGGGTAATACGACTAAGAAAAAAAGAAATAAAAAATAAAATACACTATCATTCACGTCTATTTAACTTAACTATTTAATTCTTCTTTATATCCTGAAATATGCGTTCCTTATGTACTATCCTTATGTAATATCCTCTGCTAATTTTACCTACAAGTTAGAGAAACGAGTCTCATTTCATTTCCGCAAGAAGTGAAACATTTCCCAACACCTTTTTAATGAGGGCTTTGGACCTCCATTGGCAGGTTTAAAAATGGTGTGTCAGCTGAAAAGCTCTTATTATAAGATTAATTGTTTGAAGTAATTTACACTTTTGAGATTATAAAACTGCTCCCTTATTAACCGTCTGAAAAATCACTGCCCGATGAATCAGATGAACTGTCATTTAAGTTTATAACAAGTGGCTCAACAATGGGGACGTCTTCTGTTAGCCCATCCTTTTCCAGGTAATATTTCTGTATTTTTTTGGTGTGCTCGATGCATTTTTTCCATAGCTCCGGTGTTACGGACCTCAAGGCTTTTTTACAGAGATCTCGTATCACCTCCATTGATTTTCCTCTCTCTGCCTGGTTACTCATATTCACTTTAGCTATTTTATTTTTCAAGTAGGACCAAACCAGCTCTATGGGGTTTAGCTCACAATGAGCAACTGGCAGCCAGACGAGTTCGACGTCAGGACGAACATTCTTGATTATCTGTTCCAGCTTCTTTTTAGGTGCCCTGAAGTGAGGTTTGGCGTGAACAATTAGTTCTGCTTTAGTCATACTTTCATACTTTTGGATTCTGGGAGGAAGAGGAATATCTTTCATTGCAGCGGCACATCTCTTCACTGTGACTATCGACCTTCCAATACACCTGGATACTTTTTGCTAAACCCTCTTATCATTACCGTATTACTTTCTCTCTCGCTTCTAAAAAAAATATTGCACTTATAATCATGGCAAATTCTCCCTCCGTTAACTGCGGTTTAGCTGGCATCTTGATCGATGTAGAAGTAATACAGACAGTGATAGTTGCTGCTTGTTGCTAATGACTCAACGAAGAACAAAGGTCAGAGTTTGGTGTGCGTAGGAACGAGCGCGCAGCGAGTTTGAAATACGGTAGTCAACTGGCAACATTGCCAGGCTACTACGGTACTACCGCCGCCCACAATGGTCCGATTAAATATCAATCCATATAAAATCGATAATCAAAAGTAGATAAAATGTAGTTTTACGTTAAGCCTTGCATAGCTATGAGCCTCATAACAAGCCATATTTCATACTGCTATGACCACCCAGGCCCGAGAAAAAGTTGTTTTACAAAATTCACAACAACTATTTCAAGAAACGTCAGATCAGATTAAAACTTCATACACGCGTTAACAATAAGTTCCTTTAAGACGCATTAAAGTTTCGTTACAATCAGATCAATACTTTTAACGTAATGATCTTTCTAAGTGAGCGCTCCGTATACTTGGTAAGAAAAACCAATACTTTTTTTGTTCAATCTGCTATAAAATTTTAACGAGATACAATGCAAATATTTACTCTATATCGTTAAACGACAAATAAAGCAAGGAAAATTTTGGTGTAGGTTGTTCTTATGTAAGATTAAGGGTCAAGGTTTTATTGACCTCTAAACTCGAGAATCTATACTTATTTCCCCGACAGTATGTATAGGCTAACACAAGTCAACACAAGTTTTGAGTCTGGGTTCTATTTATCTGATTTTGTATTGTCATGCGTAAGTAATTAAATAAAAAATAGTTTTACCTAATTAATTCTGCTTAACAAATAGGGGGGATAGGCAAGGAACTGAGAGACATGATAAAAGGAATGTGCATGGAGTGCTACAGTAGTGTGAAGACTAGAGTCGGGACATCGGAATGGTTTAAAATTGACACTAGACTAAAGCAAGGAAGTGTGTTGTCACCATTATTGTTCTTAATGGTGATGGATGACATCATTAAGGTAGCAATGAAAGAATATAGTAGAGCAAAGATGAAGGTAATGTTGTTTGCAGACGACGTTGCGATCTGGGGCGAGGATGAGATGGAGGTACAAGAACAGTTAGACGTAATAAATGAAAAGATTGAGCAATGGGGATTGAAGATAAATGTGGAGAAGAGTAAAACAGCGGTTGATGAGTAGAGATAAGAAAGAAGGAAAAGGAGTAATCAAAGTAGGAGATAAGGAATTGGAAGTAGTGAAACACTTATACTTGGGAAGTGAAGTGACTGAAGATGGAAGACTAGATTTGGAAATTAGCAGAAGAATACAACTCGGGAGTGCTTTCTACCAACAGGTATGGGAACTAGTATGGAACAAGGATGTACCAATTAAGGCTAAAGAAGTTATGTACAAAGCATATTATGCTCCTATAATGACATATGCAGCAGAAACTTGGACAATGACTAAGAGGGATGAGAGCAGAGTACAGGCAGCTGAGATGAGATTCCTGAGAAGTATGGTCCAGAAAACGAGGAGGGACAGAGTGAGAAATGAAGATATACGGAAAGAACTGGGAGTACAGAAACTAAATGACAAACTGGAGCAAAACAGATTGAGATAGTTTGGACATGTCAAACGGATGAATGAAGTAAGTCTACCAAGATGAGCACCGGAACGACGGATGACAGGGAAGAGAGGACGAGGAAGACCAAGAATGCGTTGGATGGACTCGGTGGAGAATAGTATTTGAAAATGAAACTTGGATTGGAACACTGTGTCGGAAGAGGAATGGTGGAACGACAGAACAAAGTGGAGAGGAACCATATTTGCCCCCACCCAGTGTCAACTGGAAAAGGGGAAATGATGATGATGACGACAGTTATACAGCATAACTTTTAGATGGATAAGGATTACAACGCGACCAAGAACTACATTTTCCAACACCCCGAGCCGAGAAAAGGTTACCTTATAAAAATGATAACAACTTTGTTTCTTGGACACACAAAATTTTGAAATTAATAAACCAGTTATACAACATTCCAATGTATATTGTGTTAAAATTTGGATTTGATCTGATGATGGTTTTTTGAGATAATAATTCTTAAATGTGACGCATAGTTGAAACATGCTTAAAAACATGCACTTTTTGTGTTCCAACTGTGATAAAAAATATTAAAATATAAATTTAAAATTCCAAACCTACATGACCTAACGTAAAATAGAACGGCAAAAATGATGGATGTTATTGGATTTTACGTAGGTCTATTGGTTACTTCACAAACAACCTTCAAACTCGAGTGCACATAATACTTTGGTCGACAGTAGGTTAATTTTATGATCATTTATATACCGTAGACTTTATTTATATCTAAGGGTTTCATAGGCATGATCTCAGTTTTATCAAAGGATATCTGTAATCCTATCCCTTGAGCAATTTCTTGGAGACTAGTGATCTGAGTACAAACCTCTTCCTTGTTTAGTGCTAAAAGAGCAAATCATCAACCACAACCATTCTGTCTTCAGCCCCTCGTTACATCTCACAGTAGGAACCATATTGAAGAGTTAGTGTGATGTCTTGCAGGAAACCTTTTCTTGGTCGACCTCGGCCTTTCTTCCCTTTGATCTTTTCTCTAGGAGATTAGTTAGGAAAGCGTTATGTCGCAAGATGTGGCCTGTGAATTTAGCTTTTCTTTTATGGATAGTTGGTCTCAGTTCTCTCTTCCCTTGAATTTCTTGCAGGATGCTGATGTTAGTCCTCTTTTCAATCCATTTAACCCGTAATATTCTCCGCCAGACCCACATCTCAAACTCTTCAAGTCGCTTCCAATCCTGACCTCTGATCGTCCAAGATTCACGTCCATACAGAAGCACACTCCACACAAAGGACATGACAAATTGCTTTTTAATTGCAATATCCAAATTTGCATTAATCAAAAGATTTTTCTTATGACTGAAAGCTTGCTTTACGAGCGCTATCTCTTTACTACACCTGTTGTCATTGGTGATTCGACTTCCCAAATAAGTGAAACTGGTGACTTGTTCCACTAACTTGTCCGTAAGCTTAATGTTTGTGTGAATGCTCTCAGGATGTTTACTCACAACTAATACCTTGGTCTTCTTAGCATTAATGTTGAAACGTAACTTTGACAATGCTGATGACAATACATTTAACATGATCTAATCAACCACAGTGCTCTCAACGCACTTTGCATACATACAGCAAACAAAAACTATGAATCAGTTTGCCATCGTGACTTTCTTGTCAGCCTGACTCTGGCTATGAAGAAACCATTGGCTCATAGCAGATTGCCGGAAAAAAAAAACGTTGCCAAGAAGTCTAACATTCACAATAAAGTACTATCTAGGCCTTCCGCAAGTTGAAACTCAATCAGCGGCACCAGGGCCCATGCAAATGAATTATGTCGGTCGATGCCACTATTGCGGTAGAGCGTGTATTAGAAGCACTCAAAAATGTGTGCAATTCGTGCAATAAATTCATTTGGCCTGAGCATTCTAAATCTGTATATTTGTCCTGCTCAGAAAACACTGATTAGATTTTAATACTTCTGTGCACTATTTTTTAATCTTAATTTCTGTAAAGCATGCGGTTTTTTCGTAACAATTGGGTGACTGTTTGTTTTAGCAGCTTGCCACGGTGGGTGAGTGGTCAACGTGTCGGTCTACTAACCCCAAGCTTGCAGGTTCGCTGCTGGCCATGGGGAAGTAATTTTAGAGAGGCGGCAAAAATTCCGACACCTTGTCATACAGTTTAAGCATGTCAAAGAACCCATTTGAATTCAGTAGGCCGTGTTCATAATGGCAAAATTAATCTCGGGAGTTTCCACCAACACAAAGTTCCTCATTTCTCTACTAGAGCTATAGTGTTCAAGGAGCTTAGATATCTAACCTCCTTGACTTTCATAGTGCTTCAAGAAACAACGAAATTCAACTTGCAAGCTACCCTCTGGGTGTCAAATAACAAAGCTTGCACCGGGCACCCGAGGTCATGTGATATTATTATTATTTGTTTTAGTTTCTTTTCATAAGAAAATAATATTTTTAGGTTCGGTTGATTATAATTATTAAGAATTACATAGTTAATAAGACTTATAAACAAATAAACGCAATTGTAAAATTAAATGCATTATTTTATTCAAATTTAAAATGGCATACCCATGTAGACCATGCAACCACTCACGTCACTATTAAGTATGCGACCAATGCACGGGTAATATGAGAGAGTTCTACAGACAACAAGTTAGTTTGTGAATCACACTAATGTGCTCTATGATTAGAATATAACTTTCTACTAAAGAATCACATGCCTAAGCAACAATTAGGCCTATATATTATAGGTGTAAGGTATTTATTTACCTCTGTCCATTGGGATCCATTGAAAATGCCTGCTACCTCACTAACATTTCACTCAATAATGGCCCAGTATTCTTGGTGATCATGCTCAACTACAATGTCATATATAGCAGCACTGTTGGTCTGTCAATAATAAAACTGCTTATATTGTATTGTATACCAACAATGGTTACTCTGTAGAGACCCAGTAACAGATTGCTATCATTTGTTGGGAAAAGGCAACTATGGGTTAGTTAGTTATTGTTGTTTTAAGGCCTATGTTGCCCAATTAAATTTTGAACTTTACTCTCAAAGGATTGAATTAAGGTTGGTTGGTTCCTCAGTTTAGGGCAATGGTTCTGAACCCATATAAGTCTGCGGACCACTCAGCCTGGAATAGAATCATGCAGGGACCACCCCTTCCTCCCAATACAACTTATCAGTTGTAACCCTTCCTCAAGAATACTTATTTTAAAGATATTTCAATTCATAATCTGATAGTCATCGCCACGAATACATTCGGATGATTGTCGTTCAACGCACATCGTTTTAGAAATCCCCATTTATTGGCCACGTTTTATACATGCTGGTGGACCCTTTTCTCCTGCGGACCACTCCCGAGTCACTCACGGACCACCGGTTAAGAACCACTGGTTTAGGGGCTGCGACATATAGGCCCGTGTACTTTGGGTGTGTGTAGAATCTGTCTGATAACCAGTGTTAATTGTGATGATTGTATTAGTGTGTGTTATCTGTTTTCAATTCAAGTGAGGACTGCAGACATGAATTTTATCATTTCAAATGATCTTGTCGACTTCATCGTAATGCTTTGGTCTACCGTCATGCGTTATGGTTACGGTGTGTATGACGTCATGCAGCCGAGTGCACCTCCCGCTCTCCGTTCCCCGTGCAGGAAGCCTAAGTTAAAGGGTAATGGAGTCTGTTGAGTCTGAGTTTACTCCTGGGGTCTGGCGTTATGCGATACGGAGACGGCGAGTGTGTGACGTCATGCAGCAGAGTGCACCTCCCGCTCTCCATTGCCCGCGCGGGAAGCCTAAGTTAATGGGTGATGGAGTCTGTTGAAAGAGTCCTGGGGCTTGAAGCTAAGCGAGAAGCCCTCCTGAGCCTTTCTAACATGTGTAGCCTTTGTAGCATGCGTCATTTGAAATGATATAAAGTCTAGTCTCTCAGACTGACTGTATCTTTTTTTTTTCTCCAAGTAGTTCCTACTTTTGCCGCCAAACGCCACTGTCAATGACTACTAGTTCAGAACTCGATTACCAGATGCCACTGCAGTCAGCTCCTGGTGATGAATGTCGGAACCTAAGAGCGTTCGCCGAATGTTTAACCTATATATAATTTAGCTTCACACAGGTGTAATTAGTGGAAGGTACTTTAACATGCCATACGTCTATGAAATCGGACTGCCAGCTTTACTTCCCCTCCGAAGGAAGGCATACTTAGGGATTTTTAACGCTCTTAAAAAATCCGACGACTTCGGCCGGGTTTGAACCCGTGATCTTGGGCATAGAAGCTCAGCTTGCTACCAACTACGCCACCGAAGCTGCTAGATTGAATTAAGCAGTGAAAAATTAATTTTTATTCTTACCTCAAATAACTTTATTTTCGGATTACATACATAAGCTCAAGACCACTGAAAAGTACTATCATGACATAAATATTTCTAGTGGGTGCACACACACTGCAAAAAAATGGCAAAACAAAAATGAACAGTAGCCTATATCACTTTATTTCACTTTTTTCCTTCTAATTGATGACTTTAGTCATAATCACCTTTTTTCCTTCTAATTGATCGCAATTTTCAGCCTATTTTCACTTACGAAAAATTGGGCTTATGAGATCACCAATGTCCGCGTGTGTGTGTGTGTGCGTACATGTGTCTGTCACCTCCCCCGCCCCGCCAAATAGAATCTAAACGGCTGGACCAATTTCAATGAAACTCGGTAAGGTACTATTTTGTCTGACCCCGACCATGCCCTTCAAATTTTATTTCGTCGCACCAATCCAACATGGTGTCTGTGCGAAATATATCACCGGCACTATCTCCGAAACTATTACTGATATCAGCCTGAAATTTTGCACGGTGATAAAGGGCACTACTAGAATTTCACCTATGACGTCAGAAGAATGTTGTATCAAGCGGTTATAAAATTCTGAGGCTGTGGACTAAAGTCGAATACGGCAGCGGACGGAGTGTGATTGCCATTCGACTACAGTCTAACATGGCAGCATAGCGGTTAAGAGGCGGAACTAAGAGGTCATCTGCCCCTGCAACTATGGGCACATATGGGTTAATATCTATGAAAAACCACTGTGATCATTTTTTGTTTCTTAGATGGATTATATTTTCTAATTTTAGATTGTACAATTGTTAACCCTAGAAGACAAACCCTCGTAATTTTTACGACGTATACTTAGCAACACGGCTCTATCTGTTAGGCTTTCCTCACCACGTTGCTGTCCTACTCAGTAGCTTCCTACAATACCGCGAGCTTCATCAGTGTGCGTGCATTGTTAGAGCGAGTCTGTTGATTTCAAATTGAAGACCCTTGCGTCGTAAAGTTTACGACGATTTGTGACTACGTATGCTAAACTTAGCAAGGTAAGTTCTGTAACAAAGTTAAATTACAGCACTATTCTGAATGAAATAAGTATTTAGAACCGCAGAACTTGTCATATACATACTGGTAAGAACTGTTTGTCAAATCTGTCCTGCTCAGAAAAGGCGAATGACGACAACCGACTGCAGCGAATGTCACCGCGCATATTGCAAGGAACATAGAGCAAATCTTTGCACTAACTGCTGTAAATGAGACACCAGGGACTTGAAAACATAGGAGGTAACACTCTGTAAAATAACTTACATGTTAATATGTGCACACTACCTTCGATTGAAATATTACGGACACCGTATCAATTATAATATGGCTTTAACTTCACATCAGTAAGAGGTAAGAGCTCTTCTCCGTGGATTTGGCGTGTTGTCATTTGACTCTCAACTTATATGGAATAAGGTACAATTGTGGTGCAACGTGATTCACTGAACAGATAGCACGAAATCTAAATTGAGTTTACTGATGTCCCAGGATTCCTTCCTGTACTGTCGACTTGTGTATGTAAATGATCTGCAGACTGTCAAACAGTTTTTTTTTTTAATAAGAAGTGATGAGCAAAGAGACATACAGGTAAATGGAATTTCTTTGTCTATAATCTCTACTTAGTATAAAACAAAGTCCCCGATTCTTGGATGTCACGAGTAATCTCGAGAACCACTGGATGGATTTTGATGCGGTTTTCACCATTCTGTAAAGGATATCTCGAGGAAGGTTTCTGTAGAAAATAATTTATTTATGATCAAAGGAAGCCAGGCAGTATTACCCTCTGATTTGGAGTCCCGTATTTATAAATACCGAGGTCCTTGATGAGCGGGATAAAGGCATGCCTAATATCAAGTTTACCGCTTCTTGTGCAGATACCTCATTCCTTGATTGAAAGATTCCCTTGGTGAGTTTCCTTGAGAGCTTCTCTCAGTAACTTTGACAATCCTCTGTTCGACTTTCCAATATAATTTAATACATACTGAACACATGCATAGGGATCTAAACTGTATTGAGTATCCATGTTTGCTCGCCACAAACTTAATATCATAGGATTGTAGCCATTAATGGTTATATCCTTAACTGATCTCAGAAGGAAGATTGTCGCAGTTTTGATGCCACTTCGAAGTGCCCTTATGTAAGTGTCTGCATAAATTGCAAGAATAGCTAGGAATTCCTCGAAAGAATGAAGTTCATATTTCCCTTTGCTTATGTCTTCCAAAAGAGAATTCACTTTCTTCAATAATTGCACACTTCCTTTCTTGTCTGTGTTAGCAGGAAGTGGTGTGAGAATTACAGTTGAAGTCATAGGAGGTGCTGGCATTCCAAACCCACAATATACTTTAGATTTGATTTTGGTCTTACAGGTGGCAGAATGTCTGTGTCATTGAAAGTTGGACTGAGGATGGGTTGTCTTACAACTAATATAGTTATCGTTGAATTACAAGCACTCTGACATGGATTCCGTTCGATGTGCGTCGAATCGAGGAGAATCTTCAAGCCACAACAGACAGTGGATATGAGGGCTACCCTAGTGTTGGAACTCTACCCTTATGTAAAAAATCAAGGAGTTCTTTTTTTAAAATGGGCCTGAAGATGATGAGAGTACCTTGAACAGTTCTCTCATCTTATAATCGAAGTAATGAGCAGTTGTTACTGGATCTTGGCTAATAAGATCTCTTTTTTGTAAGTATGGCAAGTCTCGTACTTCTTCTACAAATATATCTCCTCCGTGAATACTTTTCTTCAAAATCATGATTAACTCTGGCCACTTTGTTTCTGCTGCACAACATGTACGGAAGAAAGTAGGGCATCCTATATGTCGTATCATTGCAAATAATTCTTTCTTTTTCGCTTCCCAAAAAGCTGGTGACGTCTATCTCCTTTTAAGACATGAAACCCTTCGTCTTGACAAATTATGTCTTTCACGGTACTGCCTGTGAGTAAGGATTCTGCTGTTATTCCTTCAGTGCGCCTGGATTTTCTCAAACACAGGGCAATTGATGATGATACACGGTCTATTGAACAACGTATATGTTAATGAAATATGTTTGGTATGCTTCTTGCACATCTTCGATCCTTTCTCCTCAGCTCTGATTTTGCAAGATCTATTACTGATACTCCCTAAGGACAGTTTCTCTCCTTTCCTAGATGACAGTTCTTCACTATGCTTATCAAGGAATCAAGGCAAAGGTCGCTGACCTTCTCCAGGAGCAAATTTGATCCCTTCTTCCAATACATTTGGCTCCAGAAGGGTCTCCTGAATACACGGGTTTACTGCTTCGTCCTCACTTGATCCTCCCAGTCATCTGGAGGAAGAGGTTCTGTAAACAGTCTTCAGTTCTATCTTCATCTTAAACTATGAAATTCTCCTCCCCCTGCTGATGTTCCTTCAGATATTCAGATGCAAGTGAGACACCATATTGCGTATAGAGAGGCTGGGTAACCAGATATTGCCCCCATGGATGAATAACTACTGGGTGCACAGATTCATATGTATATAAGGTCTAGTGTACTCCATTCTTCTCATCAATTTTATTTGGACAATGTGAAACTCGTTATACCGTCTTTTTAGGACGGATACCATCGTTTCCTCTGAGACAGGGATATTAACTATGCTTCCTTTTACACCATATTGCCTATCCACCCCCAGTGGTCCGATATTCATGGATGGAATCCTCGGGGAAACCAGTCTCTCTTCAAGGGGCGTTGGTGGAGTTAGATAGTTAGGGACATCAACAAAGTGAAGTCCGTTAGAAACACACAACCTAAGAATTATTTTGGAGTTTTTTTTGGCATGTCAAAGAACCCATTTGAATTCAGTAGGCCGTGTTCATAATGGCAAAATTAATCTCGGGAGTTTCCACTAACACAAAGTTCCTCATTTCTCTATTAGAAAGCGCTATAGTGTTCAAGTGCTACATAACACAATGGCAGAAAGCTCAATGATGAAAGGTAAGTCAATTTGTAAGAATTCCCTAATGCTTGGGTTTAATTGTTCTTGATTGACTATGGTTATTGATGTCTTAAAAAACAAATTTTCACATGAGACGCATACAATCGTTGGTCCACACTTAATTAGCAACTACTGTGTCTCCATTATTACCGTATTTACTCGGCTATAGGACCCCCTCGCCTATAGTACCCCCACCCCCGTAATTTTCGAGAGCCAAAATAGAAAATGATTGGAAATCGCTTATAGTACCCCTCCTTAATTACTGAGAGTCAAAGTACAACATTCTTGGAAATTGACGAATTCTTATTTTTTTTTATAATTACAACTGAAATTCATTCTCTGTTATGACAAAAATATCAATATGTCAGCCATTTTGCGGTAGATGTACCGCATGCGCGATTGGGCAGGATATCAAATTGTGTAGCCAATAGGCTTCACCCGATATCCAATAGAAGACGACACACTATTGGCCGAGTAGAAGCGCCATCCGACAATGAAAGTTATGGTTTAATCTTGCCTGCATTCTTCTGCTTAGTATTATTTATATTGCGATTCGATTGTGTTTACGACAGTGTCCTTAGTTTTATTTTAAACACATTTCATTTGTTGCAATAACCATCCGCGTTTGTGTGAAACGATATTGGTATATTAATGTGAAATATGTGAATAATACATACTCGGTTGGGTTTACAAATATTAGTGAGATGTGATCTCTCAGCATCATCAGACATTCACTAGTTGATGCATTCTCCCTCCCTGTGTTCAAATAAAAATAAAGTTTGTATTTCCATGTCTGATACTTTGTCCATACCATTCTATTTCTTTGATACTAAGATTTTTACTTAGCAAGGGATAGTAGTGAAAGTCTTTGCGGGGTAGCCAGGAATGGTGGGTGGATAAGTGAGGTTATGGCAGTCTTATAATGTGCTGATTAAAAGATGTAAACTTTGTTTATTTTCATTAAATATTATCGTACTATGTAGCTTATTTTTACTCTCACACTTTCCCAAAATAATGGATTTTTGCGAAGTTTGAGTCTATAGTACCCCCCACTCAATTTCGGAACTAAACATTTAGAAAAAATGGGGGTCCTATACCCGAGTAAAAACGGTAATTATTAATCTTGTAACACAACTTTGTTCACCTGTGACATACTCTCTTCGGAGTCTTTTTAAGGCCGAATTATCTTGGCTTTTGATAACGGTCTCGTCATTGTTCCACCGTCTCTTCCACGTGGCTTCTGCATTTCTGTGTCGTTCCACTTCTAACACACCATCATTTTTAAGTCTTACTCTCTTTGCCACTGTGTCTTTCTCTCCTTCCTCTTGTCTGCATTGTTCGTCTTCTCTTTTTATTCTCTTCAATTCTTGTCTAAAGTGTTCATCACTTCTCCTTCTTATCTTCATTTCTTTGTCTTCTTGCCTGAATGTATCATCTTCCCTATTCTCCGACTTTGCAGCTAAATTTCTGATTCGTTCCTTCTCTCTACATTCATTTTCTCTTCTTGCTTTCATTGCTGTTGCATTCCTTTCACGTTCCAACTGTCGAAATTGAATATCTCCTCTTTTCTTTCTCTTCGCAATTTTATCTTTTTCCCTTTCAATGCCACGCTTTTCTGCATTATTCCTCCTCTTTTTCTTCTTTATTTTATCTCTTTTCCTTGCATTGTCAAGCCTGTTTTGCTTACTGATTTTCCTGCGGGGCGCCATTTCCTAATTGGTTTTCAGGTCAACTCAAGACTGAAAAAAGAAGGAAACATAATATATTGAATACTTTTTGAAGCATAATGGTCTATTGCAGACATTCTGCTTCGTTATCGATTACAAATATTGGCCCTTTAGATGATGTACATCATACCCAAAGTGTTGTACCTTCGTTTTTTTTTTTTTTAATTACGGTGTTAATCATAAGTCGATCACACTGGGTGAATACAATTGTTTATCAACCATTGATAACTCATGCGAGAGTTACCAAAATATGCGCTCAGAGCCCAAAGAAACATTGGTAGAACTAGTACAGTGACGTGCACTGTGTTTTACAAGCATTTTCCCTTCTTATTTGTTCTTTCATCCGTTTTAACACGCTTTCCAGGGACAGATGATGTCGAAGTTTTGCACGACATTCACCACTTCACCTTGCTTTCTCCAGAACATAGCTTAACAACATGGAGGACAAATGAATGATTTTACGTCAGCTGAATTTTCTTTGCTAGACTTTTGTGAACAAAACAGAGTTTAGAGGAAACACCCAATCTCAATACATGGGGCTTGATGGTGGAATGGTAAACTAGCTTGCCTCTGACCAAGGCTGATCAGGTTCGATTCTACGTAAAAATGAAAGTCCCGTGGTTCATGATGGCGAGATTAACGACCACGTTAAACGAAAAAACTTGTTTAATTTTCCATTGATGTAACAGGCGCCAATGTAGCGGCGGAGATGGTGTTAAACTTGGGTTACAACTTCCAGTCCCCAAAATGGTTCAACACGCGATTTTTAATGCCACAGCAAGTACATTGCGATTTTTCTGGCTTGTAGTTTTACGTGACCATTAATCTCATCATCATGAGCCACAGGACTACGATTTCTCGGGGAATCCGAACCACCGGATGTAATATTTCCCTTTCACAATCTCACATGCATTAACCAAGAATCGGACGTTATCCACCTGGATGAGCTTGACCATCATGCCATCACGCCCCCCAAGGATTGTTCAATTATCATTTAAACACTGAAGCTGAATGTGATTTCGTAACCTATATCTGGTACTACTAGACTTGCTACCTCTCACTACTCCCTGGAGATGATGTACAAGAATCGAACGCCACCATTGAGAACTTGGAGACCCTGAGAAGTACAGTAAGCTACATGAATAATCAGGGAGTGAAGAATAACGGGAGTTTCCTTAACGTTCATTTACGGACGATGAAGTACAAAGTCGGCCTGATAAATGATTTGAAGTCACCTTAATATTATTATCATTACCATAGCACTTCCGGCACCTTGCTACAAGGCATTCCTGTCCTATTATTTCCAGGCAAGGTGTTTTTCACGGGTTGACGCAAGGAGTGCCACTAAAGGACTAAAGCTTCAGGCAGTCATTAGTGGAAAGAAAATCATGTGCCATTATATTTCCATTACTTGCCCCAGCTGATATTGCATATAGAAACTCGAATAATGTATTTAACCAGTGCTCGGCAGAAATTTGAACTTCCAAGAGGATAACTTACAATTAACTAGTAGGCAGTGGTTGGGCAATGAAGATATACACCTATTTCTTTCAACAAGAAGGACCATTTTTTGTCTTATGCAATCTTGCATGCAGCGATATGAACATTTATGAGAAGCCATTGTGGGAGACAAATTTCTGTGCATTTTTCGTGCACAGTCATAATGTTTCGGCATCGGTCGGTATTCCTACAGCAGCAAAGACCAACCAACACGATACACTCCACATCCAAGTTCTGTACTAACTTGCGTATTGAAAGAGGTGATCAGGATTTTGGGCCAAGTTGCGGAGGTTCTACGCTGAACATAAACTGCATTTCTGCCATATGAGAGTAGGTACTCGTCCCTTTTCATAACTTTCACAAGGCAGATAAATGATTCATAGAACTTTCTGGGAGTGATTACAAGTTGATTACAATTTGAATTGTCACTGCTGCACCGGAAATATTTGTTTTATTACGTAAATAAAGCATTTTTATTACGGTTGATTTCACGGACGGCTACGTCAGCACCCGTTGCCAACATGTCTGATACAAAAATTCACCACAAGACACGTGACTAATGAAATAAAAGGCAAAACCATTGGCCTAGATAAAGATTGATGCGCGACTACCCCCACTGTGCGTGACAAAAACAAGGGCTGTTATATAATAGCTAAGCGGACCTAACCTCCATTGGTCTGGACGAAAATATTGGTCTGCCGGATGCGATATAGTACCGAATGTGAGGGGTTGGCAATACGATGCAAGACGCATGGCATGACGGTACATGATGCTAAAATTGGCTGAAACAGCTGGACTTTTGCCTAAATAAGTCGTGTTCATATTTGGGATGGCCGGGTGGGTCTCAGACAGCGGAGGAGTAAACATCTCTTATCACATCATCTCCAGATATTTTCCCGACTATTAATTCAGGTAATTTGGTTAATATCAGTAGTTTAAGAATTTTATACAAAGTGTAAATTTTTACCGAAAACTTGAACTCGAGGCCTTTAGGTTACTGAGAACACTCGATACCACTGTAAAATTGAGATGTTATTGTCTGATGATTTCAATTACGTTAGATCTTAAAAACCGATTGGAATGCATTCATTCTGCGCCTGGTATATTTTCAACTTGACTTAGAGGAACTTTCATAATTCATCATCATCTTCATTTCCCCTTTTCCAGCTCACACTGGGTGGGGGCAAATATGGTTCATCTTCCGACACGGTGTTCAAATCCAGGTTCCGTTTACTAATGCTATTCTTCACCGAGTCCATCCAACACATTCTTGGTCTTCCTTGTCCTCTCTTCCCTGTCATCCGTCGTTCCAGTGTTCGTCTTGGTAGCCTTACTTCATTCATCCGTTTGACATGTCCAAACCATCTCAATCTGTTTTGCTCCTGTTTGTCATTTAGTTACTGTACTCCCAGTTGTTTCCGTATATCTTCATTTCTCACTCTGTCCCTCCTCGTTTTCTTGACCGTACTTCTCAGGAATCTCATCTCAGCTGCCTGTACTCTGCTCTCATCCCTCTTAGTCATTGTCCAAGTTTCTGCTGCATTATGTGACTATAGGAACATAATATGCTTTGTACATAACTTCTTTGGCCTTAATTGGTATATCCTTGTTCCATACTAGTCCCCGTACCTGTTGGTAGAAAGCACTCCCGAGTTGTATTCTTCTGCTAATTTCCAAATCTAGTCTTTCATCTTCAGTCAGTTCACTTCCCAAGTATTTATCTCCTACTTTGATTACTCCTTTTCCTTCTTTCTAACCTCTACTCACCACTACTGTTTTACTCTACTCCACATTTATCTTCAATGCCCATTGCTCAATCTTTTCATTTATTACGTCTAACTGTTCTTGTACCTCCATCTCATCCTTGCCCCAAATCACAACATCGTCTGCAAACAACATCACCTTCATCTTTGCCCTACTATATTCTTTCATTGCTGCCTTCATGATGTCATCCATCACCATTAAGAACAATAAGGGTGACAACACCATTCCGATGTCCCGACTCTAGTCTTCAGAATTATTTTGCGTTAATAATGCGAACCATTAGCAAATGTTAACCTCAATCAACACTGGGTGAGTTAGCCGTGGTCGTTACGGCATGACTGCTGGCAGTCGCTCACATCCGGGAGGCGAGGAGGTTCGAATCCCCCCGCGGGCAACCTTGAAGATGGTCTTCTGTGGTTTCCCATCTTTCTTCCAGGCAAATGCCGGGGTTGGTCCCTAACTATAGGCCACAGCCGCTACCTTCCAACTCCTCGTACTTACATCCAAACTTTCCTCCCCAACGGTACATGTAGCTCACCCAGTCCGTCTCGAAGCAGCTACAAAAACTGGCGAGCCGAACATGTCCTCGGACACTCCCGGCATTGAAAGCCATACGCTTAAAAAAAAAAAACACCCCTCAATCAACAACCCTCCTCCATGTTTGATTCCTCGGGATCCAGAACGTGGATAAGGAGTGTCTCTTATTTGCTGGTCTTTGCTCATCTAGGGATCCCGCGCGATTCCGGAACATTACAACTGTGGACGAGTGCTCGCGAGACACAGTTTTATGAAAGTTGGGATAAACTATCACTCATCCAGTTCGGAGTGTCTTGAGTACACCTGTATAGTCCAGAGCAGGTTAATGTACCGTCTGCAATCATGTGATAATGCGCTTATCATGGAATGGTTCGTTTGTGTGATGATTGTTCAATCAACCGATGGCAATGTGACATTTACTGTAGAAGTTGAAGTACCTAATACTAAAGCATTAATAAAAGGGACTCAAGAATATATACCTCAATGATATTTTCTAGTTAGTGACAATATAATAATAGCCTAGTACACTTCAGTAGTGTCGAAATTAAGTACGCATAGGGAAAAGGCAATGAGCATCTACTTCTACACCAAACCGTTCAAGTTATCTTGAACGCTCAGCAACATGTGCCTCCGTAAATCCTTACCAGCCTGGCAGATGTTCTACACTGCCTTGTATACAAGCCAAATACAGTGAACTTCTGTTCTATTGGTTAAGAAAGATTTTTCCAATGTGTCGAACAGAAAACTCAATTGCGTTCCGTCATTATTTAAACTTTTCTGAATCTTACAGCTTGCAAGTTATTTCTTGATGTGAGTATTATGAGTACCTTGTCCATATTATGTACTTATATTGCGAGTTGGGGCGCCGTGATAATTCCGTAAGATGGTTTGAACTATTGAAGTATTTCTAGTGTACAACTATTCCAAATGGTAAAAGCGAATGGTTAACGAGTTAAATGATAACGTATTATAATGTTCCTTGTGTGTAGTAATCTCCATATGTTCTAATATCCACACGTTAATTTCATTGTATGTTTCAAGCAAGTAATTCGGTGTGATGCTTTACCTGAGATTTTAGACAATTCTAGGGCCCCCCTTAATTTTCGAGAGCCAAAATACAAAATTCTTGGAAATCGTGTACCGCCCCCTTAATTATTGAGAGTCAAAGTACAACATTCTTGGAAATTGACGAATTCTTTAAAATTTTTAAAATTATAACTGAAATTCATCCTCCTTTATGACAAATATATTATTCCATTATTATTCACACGATATGTCCGCCATGTACGCGATTGGGGAGAATATCGAATTGTGTAGCCAATGGGCTTCACCCGATATCCAATAGAAGACGACACACTATTGGCCGAGTAGAAGCTCCAAGTATAAAATCCGCCAATGAAAGTTAAGGATTCATATCTTGACTGCATTCTTTTGTTATTCTTTGAATCTCTGTATTCCGCTTCGAAGTGGTGTTTACTGCAGCCTCTTCTTCTCAGTTTTATTTTAAACACATTTCATTTGGTGCAAGAACCGTTGGCGTTTGTGTGACACGTTATTAGTGTATTAATGTGAAACATATGAATAATATGCACTCCGTTGTGTTTGGAAATGTAAGCGAGATGTGATCGTTCATCAGTCATTCCCTAATTGATGCATTCTCCCTCCCTGTGTTCAAATAAAAATAAAGTTTGCATTTCCATGTCTGATACTTTGTCCATTCCATTCTATTTCTTTGATACTACGATTTTTGCATAGCAAGGGATAGTAGTGCTATTCATTAGGGGGTAGCCGAGAATAGTGGTGGATAAGTGAAGTTATGGCAGTCTCATAATGGGCTGATTAAAGATGTAAATTTCGTTTATTTTGATTGAATATATATCGTACTAGGTAGCAACAAAATAAATTACCTTATTTTTACTCTCTCCCTTTCCCAAAATAATGGATTTTTGGGAAATTCCCATCTATAGTACCCCCTCAATTTCGGAACTAAAAATTTAGAGAAAAAAAAGGTAAATAGGTAAATAGGTGGGTAATATAGTAATTGAGTTAATAAGGCTTGGCATATAAAAAATTTAAATCTTACCTGGTACTAACGCCCCAGACCCCCTTGCTTGCAGTATAAGCGTAACCTAGAAGCATCACTAATTTTGGACCAGTCAGGAGCCAATAGTACCTCCTCTTCGTAAGCCAATAGTTTCTCGCTACGCATGAGCTGTGTCGTGTATTTTATGTAGCTACCATAAATTGGCAACAGAGAATAAACAAGAAGTTCCGTGACGAACTAAAGAGCCTACTTTTCTTAAAATTTCAGATTCATGCCAATGATTAATCTATTTGGATCTATCTAGAATAATGACGAAATTAAGTTGGTAATATCGACATTTCTAATTAGTTCAAAATACTGTATACCTGGCATAATGTAGCCTAATAGAGAACTACAGTTGGCAGCCCTGGTGACTGAATATATTCTTAGTTCCAACTCTTAAGGTACAGAATACAAAAATTGGGTAAGTCCAATGGATAACGTGGACGTTACATGCAGTTAAACATTGCATCTAACAGCGCGCGTAAAATCATGTTGGCAACAATAACATCCATGTGAAAATGAAAATGAAAATCCACAGCCTGCTTCCAGTCTCCGACCGGGTCAGGAATGGAATGAATGAAGCCCCCATCTAAGCGGCGAGGATATGAACTGTGCCGGCTGCCGAGGCCTGACGCACTCCTCTGGGGCAATGATTAAATGAATGACAAATGAAATGAAATGATGGTGGAGAGTGTTGCTGGAATGAAATTTTGACAGGGAAAACCGGAGTACCCGGAGAAAAACCTGTCTGCCTCCGTTTTGTCCAGCACAGATCTCACATGGAGTGACCGGGATTTGAACCACGAACTCAGCGGTGAGAGGCCGACGTGCTGCCGCCTAAGCCACGGAGGCTTAATAACATCCATGTATTGGTCAGAAATAATCTGAAATAATACGATCTATTGTTGTGCCAATTTTGAATGAAATCCATTAGTTAGTATAGAAGTTACATGCATTTTAATATTGGACCTATCAGCAGGCTTAGAATCATGGCAGCACTGACGTTTATTAGTTACTCCAAATTAATCTAGAATACCAGGTACTATACATGTGCAAAGTTTAGAGCTATTGGCTAGCATACATTCTGATATATTGATATTAGGGTAACAAAAATAGAGACAGCATTTATTAACAGTTGGCAGCCCTGGTTGCTCTTAAGAATACGCTTAGTCATACCTGTTATGGTACACATAGCACACACGAAATTTGCTTGAAATCCAAATGATAGTATAGAAGTTACATGTATTTAAAGTTGGACCTCTCAGCAGGCTTAGAATCATGTTGGTAGCACTGACGTATATAAGTTACTCCAAATTAATATAGAATGTCAGGTACTATACGTGTGCCTAGTTTAAAGCTGTCGGCTTGCATACTTTCTGATATATGGGTATTTGGATTTTTTTAAATGAGAGCATTTATTAACAGTTGGCAGCCCTGGTGGCTCTTAAGAATATGCTCAGTTGTATCTGTTTATGTACACATAGCACATACGAAATTTGGTTGAAATCCAATTGATAGTGTAGACGTTATATGCATTTAAAATTTGGACCAATCAGCAGGCTTATAATCATTTTGGCAACACGGCCATGTATGGCCTCCTGGAAATTAAACTACAATATTATTTTCTATACGTGTGCCAATTTTGAAATAGCTCCCTTTCATACCTTCCAAGATATCCAACATGGAGCTCAAATTTCAATTGTGATTTTTCAGCAGTTGGTAGCACTGACATCATTTTCAAATATGGCTGTGAGATATTCAGGTATAGATCTTTAGTCCTACCAAATGTTGTTTTGATTGCTGCAGCCGTTTAGGAGTTGATGGGACACACACACACACACACACACACACACACACAGCCAGCCAGACAGACACACATTTGCCCGATCTCATAAGTCTACTTTTTCTTCATTTTTGCAAAATGTGAAAAGTAGGCTAAAAATGACTTATGGATTACGGATGAACACGCCTAATGCGCATCTTTCAGTAGCAGATGAGCAACGCCAAGCAATGACAATTGCAGTTACCGTATATCTCGCACTTTTTTGACCGAAAATATGTGTGAAAATTTTCGGTGCGAGAAATACGCGGGGAATGACCGTATTCCCGAAAAGAAAAAAAACACACACACACAAAATTTGCGATGTAACAGTAGGCCTACTTGCGCAACTGTTGTGGCGCACTAATCGCTAATTCGAACGTGTCTCAAGGCGGTGAATTTAGCCAGTCGCGGCCGAAGACGCAGCGAACAATGTACAGCGTGCTAACACTCATGCTGCACCAAGCTCTGATGCGACGCAATGCGTAAAGATGAAATCATTGAGATTCGAGAAGACTGAACTGCGTTTCTCTGTGATGTAACAGTAGGCCTACTTGTGCAATTTAGCCAACCGCGGCTAACGATGTACAGCGTGCTAACACTCACGCTGTGTCGTATGCTTGCATGCGGCGCCTCGATCCCTAATCGGCTCGTATTGAAGTTCGGATCAACTCTATGTTGCTCGCTCTTCCTGTTAGTAAAGCTTCGGGTATGTTCCTGGACAATGACGACTGTTGTGGCGCGCTAAATCGAACGTGTTTCTACCTCAAGGTTATTACGGTCATTTATATGATGGCTTCAGTAATGAATGCGAGATATATGCGAGTACTTTTACCCCCCTGAATTTTCAAACAAAAAAATGGGGTGCGAGATATACGCGGGGGCAAGATATACGCGAACAAATGCGGTATTGAATAAAACAACGACTCAAGTCACATATTTATGCAATTTAGTCAGTAGGCCTGCATATTTCTACAATGGCACCGCGAATTATACATAAATCCCAGTGCCCATATGCCAGTTTATAACCAGCTCCATTTGACTGGTTGGTTCGTTAGTTCCTCAGTTTAGGGCAGTGGTTCTTAACCGGTGGTCTGCGGACCGCGGGAGAAAATGGTTCACCAGCACGCATAAAAAAGGTGGCCAATAAATGGAGATTTCGAAAATGATGTGCGCTGAACAAAAATCGTCCGAATGTATCCGCGGCGATGACCAACAAGTTTTGAATTGAAATATCTTTAAAATAAGTGTTATTAGAATATGATACAAAATAATTTTTATACTGTAACTTATGTTTAATCGTGGCAAATAAGCTTTCACCAACATTAAACAACCAGAAAGTCACAGGGCAAAATTAAAATTATTATGGTTATTATTACTATGCACTGTCCTTTTAGAACAAAATTGATGCATGAACGTTAATTTGTATGTGAGACTTTTCATTCTATGTAGGCTATATACAGTAGGCCTATTATAAAAATGTTATCTTGTAGGCCTAGTCCCTTCAAGGGCTGTAGTGCCAGGGGTTATATATTTTTTTTTTCTATAAAATTATTTGTAATTTAGTTGTACTGTACAATAATGAATAGTAATAATAAATAATAAAAACTGTTTTGCTTAATCATCTTAGAATATTCTTATGACGAAGGCGGTGAGGAAGGGTTACAACTGATAAGGTGTATCAGCGGAGGAAGAGGGTGGGCGGTGGGGTGGGGAGGGAGGGAGGGGATGGAGGTCCATACACGATTCAATTTCAGGCTGAGTGGTCCGCAGACTTCTACGGGTTCAGAACCACTGGTTTAGGGGCTGCGACAACGCAGTGTACTTTGGGTGTGTGTAGAATCTGTCTGATAACCGGTGTTAAATGTGATGGCTGTATTAGTGTGTGATATCTGTAATTCAGGTAAGGACTGCATATGATGAATTTCGTGTAGTTCCTACTTTTGCTAACAAATGCTGCCGTCAACGACACCTTGCTGCGAACTTAGTTATTGATGCCACCACAACCGGCACCTTGTGAATGATGGAAGAGCGTTAATCAACTCTAACCTAGAAATTTAGCTTCACAAAATTGTAATTAGTGGACGGTTTTCTTTACATGCTATAAATGTATGACATGCGTCCGCCGGCTCTACTTCCCCTCTGAAGGAAGGGATATTGACAGATCTTAAGAAATCCAGCCGGGTTTGAACCCGTGATCTTGTGAATAGAAGCTCAGCATGCTACCAACTACGCCACCGAAGCGACTTCCATTTGACTGGTGGCCATATACTAACATTAAATATTTTACGAAATTGATATAGCCGTTATTGTTTGTTTTTGAGGCATAAACATCCAACATAATACCCCTCAAATTTGACAGACAGTACCGTATAAGGAAAATGAAGAGTGATACGTACATACTAGTAACATAATTGAAGACTCCTTTGCATGAAGAAATAACCGGTAACAATAAAATAACACCATGGAACAACAACACTAGGAAGTGAAACTCTCATAAGACCAATGATTATCACTTTATAATTTCGATCTTCAGCTATTATCCCTTCCCTTTGGCGAGTAGGGCAAAATGGTGCGGCATTACGATATTTGTGTATGCTAAATTTTGTGCTTATGCAGTTACAGGGTATCAAGCGATGACCTGTTTCAAAATTCCCACTTATTTCCGGTACGAAAATCCACAAAATTCCCGTATACAGTGGAACGTGGCTAATTCAAACTTCTATAATTCAAAATCTTCTTTAATTCGAATTTTTCTCTTGGTCCCTAGCCTTTTATATACAATCAATGCTAAAAAATCGTGGTTAATTGGAGTTTTATTTTGGATAATTCGAAGTTTTTAGTATAAAAAGCCGATCGGAAGCCAAACAGTTGGGTCAGTTCCCGAAAGAACTGTTCCGAGTGCAGCCCAAGCAACAAACCACATAACAGAACTGACTCTTTTTTTTTTTTAAGTAGAAATGACGTAAGTGATTCTGTTTTCCGTTCCTTAAATTTGTTAGATTCTTTTGTGATGACTGAGAGACGTAATTGTAGGAAACAGGTAAAAATCTCAAACTATTTTGAAAAACAGTAGATTTCTCTAAGATTAACTAGATTGCTGGATAACTACTGTCACAGGGTGTCTACCAACTCATCTTTAAAGAATTCCCTGATTTTTCCAGAATTAATGAGAGAATTCCCTGAGTAAAGAATGCTAAACATTCGCCCGGGAACGGGAAGTGTGATGAAATGCACGCTATTTTTGATTGGTTTTAAGCGCTTTCCAGGAACAAGAAGCAAAATGTAATCCAGGAAAGCAAAAGGAAAATAGAATTAAGTTTTATGTTTTCTGTTCTCGGAAATTCCAGGATCCAAACAGATGTGAGCAATGGCGGCACAAGAGAAACAGTTGTGAAAATAAATTTATTTCAATAAGTGAACTTGTTGTCCAGTAAAATAAGCAAGGTCTATTAAGTCATGCTACAGTAAATGCCTCCAATAAAAGGGACAAAGGTTGGTTGAATACACACATCAAGGTGTCACCATCATCTTAGACCAATATTTAATTTGTAAAACCTTTCATTACCATTGAAATCACTAATCTACGTCACAGGTATGATATTCGGTAGCATAAGTCTGAATATAAGCCTATACAATAATTTACACATATCCAAGGGACGAAGGGAGGCATATTCCAAGTTCTCACTCTGAATTCGGTCCACCTCGTCATGACAGATATAATTGAGTAATCATCATCCAAGTCCCACTACAGCCACCCGGGTGTGGTTTACAAGCCTCCTCCACTCCTTTCGGTCCCTCCATTTTTACTGTTCCATCACTTCTGCCACATCCAACCCAGCTTCTCCAATGTCCTTCAAAATTTGGTCCAACCACCTTCTTCTCGGTCTTCCAACTGGTCTCTTTCCCTTGACTTCTCTTTCTAATTCCCTTTTTGCTACTCTTTCTTTACCCATTCTTTTTACATGTCCGAACCAACGTAACCTTGCTTTCTGTATCTTCTGATTTGACGGTTCCATATTTAACTCTTCTCTCATTTCAATATTTTGAATTCCATCCCTTCTTGTCTTTTCAGCTGACGTTCTTAAAAATTTCATTTCTACTGCTTGTATCTTACTAGTTTGCCTTTTATTCGTTACCAGTGTTTCCGGTCCATATGTTACAATTGGTATGTAATACTGTTTATATAATATTAATTTCGTCAATTTAGAAATTTATAAATACATTTTAATGAAGGAAATCATTATCAATGATGTTTCGACAGGTCAGAACACACCATTATCAGTCTAAAATAATTTAACCTAGTCTGTTTGATAATACAAGGCCGAGTTTGAAAGGTGTTACAAACACATTTCCTGGGTGCAATTAAAAACAAAATAGGACATAAGTTCTAGCCTAGCCAAGGAACGTAGGAGCAATAAATATGCATTTAAGGGCACTAGGCATATCCATTATATTACATAAACATCAAACATTTTCCTTGTTCCCGTTCCAGTGGTTAACCAGAGCCACACCAAGCTTCCCGTTCTCATTCCCAGGCCAATCGTGAACCAGCCTGAACATAACTGGCAGCATCTACAAGGTAAAAATACCAAGTGGACTTCAGATGATCACATTAACAACCTCATAGTGATCATGAGCTAGACAACAGCACAAGTGCTTGAGCTTCCGTTAAGCCTTTCGATCACTACAGTATAAAGTACAAGGTATCCCAAATGAAATATTCGTAAGCAGAGCGAGAGGTTATTTGCCTCGATGCACAAGAGTAGACACAGATCGAATAGCACACGATATAATCGGGGGTAGCACAACCACGTGTTTGAACGACTACGTATTTTAGGGACTAAATCAAATATCAACAGCAGCACAAGAACACCCTGGAAATTATTGCACACCATAAGTTTTCACTATAGATTTAGCACACAATGGCACAAATGTTATATTTTTAGTAAACTTCAAACAGAGCACTAAAGCATTAACAGTAGAAATACAGCAGACAATAATCAAAGAATACCGGGATGGAAAAGCCGCGCAAACAGTATTGTCAACCCAGGTCTAACACATGTTGCCCGGGCGCGCGCTAACACTTGACATGACAATACACACGGTAAAACCTCACTTCCTGTACCGAAAGCACTATCGAGACAATATACCTATCTGCGCTTTTGAAGCTTACACTGGGCAAACCGTTAAAAATATCAATATACTATGAGTGTAAGAATTGTTCAGCATGGAAAGTTCTACAAAAAAGTCCGCGAGAGCATATATCTATCTTCAATACATCGCCCACTATAAGTGTTTTTAGATTGGATGGGAGGGGTATTTAAGTTTCATGCACCTCGCCATTCTTAAATTACGTCTGACAAGAATTCGTTGTACATGCTATCTCCATGATAATATAATTAATAGTCTAGTCAGTGATTTCAACCCATCATGCAGAGACGTAAAACGGATATAGGCCTAGGTCGTAGTTCATTGACATCGAAAAAAAAAAAAGCGCTTGTCACGTAATGCATTCATAACTGTTTCCGGGCGAAGCTAGTATATTATACTCTGTGAGCTGCCAGAATAGGATTGACATTTCTCGTCTCGCCATGTCGTCTGAGAACGAGATTGCCCAACTGTACAAGCCAGAGATAAAGCTGACCAGGCACTGAGGCACGTGGGCGGTAATATTGCAACGCAGAGTATTATGACATCAACTATGCGAACATGGATTGGTCAAGAGGCAGAGCGGTGATGACTGACGGGGAATTTCCGCTGAAATGTCAATCCTATTCAGGCAGCTCACATAGTATATTTATAAACAATACTAAATTTAAAATATTTTGTCGCCAAAGTTGCTACATCTACCGACAAAATCGCTAAATTGGCAATACTGATCGCAACCAACAAAATGCTCAAGGCCCAATAAAATGGTGTAGTTGGCTCCTGCACAGAAAGCGAACGGAAAAGTTGCCACATCATACGTTCAGTTGACCTTGAGAAGGCACTGCTCATTGGCTGAGCACTGTCATCAGGGTGTCTACTGTAAGGATGAAGTAAAAATTAGTTACTTTTTAGTTACCTTTTAGTCAATTTTAGTTACCTTTGAATTCAAGATACGTCTGTGGTCTGCAAGCAAAGAGGCTCATCACGCCATGAAGATAAACAACAATGAACTGTGATTAAAGCTGTAAATAAAATAAATAATAAAAAATACTAGATATTAATTATCAAATTAGTTGTTTCAGCAAATATGTCGTCTTGTGCACAATACGTTGTTTTAATATCAAGAGGTTGCTCTGCTCTTTACCGTTTGGCGAGATTTCCTTTGTCCCCGCGGTAGATCACGAAGAATTGTATGCGACGTTACGTGATCGTCACCGAATTCTGACTTTGCAGTCAAGTACGGAGAATTATCGAGATGTTACACAATCGGCGTTGGTCTCAGCCGTTTTGACGAGATTCCCGCAGTTTTCACGATAGAACACGGAGAAAAATCGCGATTTAGATAAACGGTGTCACTTTTGGTCATTCGACGAGATTTCCATTGTCCTTGAGGTCGGGTACGAGAAAATATAGCATTATTACGCAATCGGCGTCACTTGCTGTCCGTTTGACAAGAATCCAGTTGTCCTAGTCATTGAAGGTGGAGAAATATCGAGATGTAACGCAATCGCTGCCGCTCTCGGCCGTTTTACGAGATTCACGTTGTCCTCGCAATATCATGCAATCGGCGCTGCATCCAGCCGTTCAACGATTGCCTGCCTATCTGCCCTGACAGAATGGTGGAGGCAAGCTCAAGGTTAGGTATGGTTAAAATTCACGAGTAGTAATGGACATAACAAATTCACAAAGAAATTTGATACAATGGTCCGGCTAGCTCAAAACAGTTGCCAGCGTTTCGCCCCAGTGTACCAATGGGCTCTTCAGTTGGTTATGGTACACCTCACCAAGACGCGTGGCTAGTACATGCTGTGAAGGCCGCTGCAAGGCACAAATGTTGCCACGAGCAGCGCCAATGTACTATGGAAGTCATATCTTCCTTTCAAAAATAATGTTAGCTTACCTTGCTAATCCATATTGGAAATATCTGTTCCCGTAGGAAACAGGATGGAAAATTGTCCGATTGAGCTATGTACAAAACAAATTCACAAAGAAATTTGATACAATGGTCCGGCTAGCTCAAAACAGTTGCCAGCGTTTCGCCCCAGTGTACCAATGGGCTCTTCAGTTGATTATGGTACACCTCACCAAGACGCGTGGCTAGTACATGCTGTGAAGGCCGCTGCAAGGCACAAATGTTGCCACGAGCAGCGCCAATGTACTATGGAAGTCATATCTTCCTTTCAAAAATAATGTTAGCTTACCTTGCTAATCCATATTGGAAATATCTGTTCCCGTAGGAAACAGGATGGAAAATTGTCCGATTGAGCTATGTACAATGTATGGATTAGCAAGGTAAGCTAACATTATTTTTGAAAGGAAGATATGACTTCCATAGTACATTGGCGCTGCTCGTGGCAACAGTTGTGCCTTGCAGCGGCCTTCACAGCATGTACTAGCCACGCGTCTTGGTGAGGTGTACCATAACCAACTGAAGAGCCCATTGGTACACTGGGGCGAAACGCTGGCAACTGTTTTGAGCTAGCCGGACCATTGTATCAAATTTCTTTGTGAATTTGTTTTGTACATAGCTCAATCGGACAATTTTCCATCCTGTTTCCTACGGGAACAGATATTTCCAATATGGATTAGCAAGGTAAGCTAACATTATTTTTGAAAGGAAGATATGACTTCCATAGTACATTGGCGCTGCTCGTGGCAACATTTGTGCCTTGCAGCGGCCTTCACAGCATGTACTAGCCATGCGTCTTGGTGAGGTGTACCATAACCAACTGAAGAGCCCATTGGTACACTGGGGCGAAACGCTGGCAACTGTTTTGAGCTAGCCGGACCATTGTATCAAATTTCTTTGTGAATTTGTTTTGTACATAGCTCAATCGGACAATTTTCCATCCTGTTTCCTACGGGAACAGATATTTCCAATAGTAATGGACATGTTGTATGGTCGGCGCCGTGATTCCCGCTGTCCCTATGCTGTGTTGGGAGTTCATAAGTTCAGGGTGGATCACGAGGGAAAATTAGTATCGCAATGCAGTGTAGGCAGTCATTTCTAAGTGGGTTGATGAACTTCTCGCTCCCCGTACGCTTTTAAGTATACGGTCATGGTAAAAGTGGCGAGTAGGTTTCGGAATGTTTCGTGATGGGTGCCCAATCACCTTTGACAGGATTCCCGCAGTCCTCGTGGTCACAAGTTCACGATAGGAGACGGGATTTATCATTTTACGCAACTGACGTCTATCTCGGTCCGTTTGACGAGATTCGCGCAGGCAAGTCATGAGGTCAGCCAGTCGTCTTGAGGATGTGATTTGGAGGATGAACGTTCGAAGTAGGTACCGTATCGAATATTACGAATTATTCTGAGAGGATTGCACGAATAATACGACAAGAGGGCACATTCTCTTTCGAATGCGAATCACGAATTATACAAGTTATCGAAATAACCAGTTAGATTATACGGGGTGGGGCAGAAACAATGACCCATTTTAAATTGCCCACCATTATTGCACATGGCTTCCTAGAGAGTTGATATTGGTACCAGTGTGTAGTGCAGTTCAAAGCATTGCCAGTCAGTATGGAGCATTGGTCAAACGAACACCGTGCGTTTGCAATAGAAACGTTTTTCAAATGTGGTGACAGTGTCGTACGAACACAGCGTTTGTTCCGGCAACATTTTGACATTGGTCGGAATGATCAAGTTCCGTCTCGATTACGAGATGGGTCCAGCAGTTCAGAGCAACAGCATCTGCAACAAACAAGAAACCGTCTGGTAGGCCACATATTGTTCGCACCCCGGACGACATTGCACGCGTGCGTGCTGCTGTCGAGCAAAGACCAACGCGATCAGTTCGTCGGCATTCACAAGTTCTTAATATCTCGGCCAAAAGTGTGCGACGGATGTTCCATCCGGATATGAAGTTCCATCCCTACAAACTCCAAGTGGTGCAGCAATTATTGCCCAGAGATCTCCAGGCACGTCAAACATTATGTACACAGCTTCTGGAGATGATAAACACTCAACCCGACTTTCTCAACAATTTCATGATGTCTGACGAGGTCCATTTTCACTTTTCGGGCTATGTAAACAAACAAAACTGTAGGTATTGGGCGCCTACCAATCCTCATCAGATGCACGAAAGACCACTTCACAGCGCAAAAGTGTATCTGTGTTGTGGTGTGTGTCTGCAGGGTATTATTGGACCGTATTTTTTCGAAAATGATGCAGGTGACGCTGTCACAGTAACATCAGATCGATATGTTGTTATGTTGCAACAGTTTGTAATGCAGGAAATGCGCCGTAAGAATATCAATTTGCGGTCGTTATGGTTCCAACAAGATGGTGCAACCGCTCACACGGCCAGAACATCCTTGACAGTCTTACGCAGAATGTTTCCAGATCATCTTGTATCCCGCTTTGGCAATTTCAACTGGCCAGCCCGTTCGCCCGATTTATCGACTTGTGATTTTTTTCTGTGGGGATTCCTAAAATCCAAAGTGTATGCTAACAGGCCAACAGCTATTGAAGAATTGAAAAACAACATTCAAGCCGAAATCGAGGCCATAACAGGTGACACTCTTCGTAAGGTTATGGAGAATTTGCGTGTTCGTGCAGAAGATTGCATCGCCAACAATGGTGGACACCTGAAGGACATAATTTACAAAAAGTGACATGTGTAATTATTGGTAGGATGTGTTCTATTGAACAGTGCACCGTAATAATATGTAGTTGTATTTCTTCATAGTTAAATAACATGTTTAAAATGGGTCATTGTTTCTGCCCCACCCTGTATATCCGATGGAACCAAAGTTCGAAAGAAAAATCGACATATAACTGAATTTCGAATTAACCATACCGGGTGTCGCAAATTTACGAGACAGATTTTTAAAATACCGGTAGGTTATTATGTATTTCGAAGCTATTTCGTATTTTTGTTTTGAAACGGTGACATTTCGCAAGATAGCAACATTAAATTATTTCACGTTATTTTTGGACTTCAATTTGACTCAAAATTTAGAGGTCAATAACTGAAATGAGAGGCTTCTGTTTAGTTTCGGAAGTTTTCGCGAATAAAGGTCTCGAGAAAAGTCAGGTTTCCTAATAACACAGAAAAATATTTCACACAAAACTAGAAAGTATCCGTGATGCCGAAAATATACGTTGAATTGATGTAGCCTATACCACACAAGGTATCCACAGTATGCATTTCCTCTAGCTCAGGCACGGCGAAGTATAGCTTATGCAATCTGCGCCGCTTGCGTGAAACTCGCTCCATCACAATCTCTGAGCCTAGCGGCGCGAGTTTAAATGATTCAACCCGCCTACAGAAAATTTTCGTTACCCGTTTGTAAAATTCGTTGCCTTTTCGTCACTTTCGTTACCCGTTTGTAAAATTCGTTACTTCCGTTACCGGTAACGAGCGATCACTTCCCGCGAAATTCGAATGTATTGCTTCCACTTTTACGGGATATAGACAAATGGAGAAAAATCCCTGATTAACAAAGAAATTCCCTGATTTTTCCCTGATTATTCCAGAAATTCATAATTCCCTGAGAATTCCCGGTTTTCACGGTTTTCCCGGGTCGTAGACACCCTGTGTCATTAAATAGGTGAATAGTACATTTTGGTTTTATTTTTCATTTGAAACTTTTGAGGTTATTCACGATACAGTCTTTATAAAGTACCGTTGTTTGTTAATCTGCTTTGTTGAACGTATATCATTTTATGTAAACATAATACAATATATTTTCTCTACCCTTATCAAAGAACTTTCTTAATTCGAATTTTTTAACTGGTCCCTTGAGGTTCGAATTATCCAAGTTCCACTGTATTTTAGAACACTCCAAGACTAGAGTTCGCATACCGAATGGCTGAAAAATGAATCTCAAAGAGCAAATCAAGATTTTCTAGCGTATGTGTAACTGCATTTTTGGATAAATCTCCGCAGCCCACAGGTGATGGCGAGATTTAGGCCTAATCCATAGATTGAGCAATGCGAGCGCGCGCGAGTGAACTCTCTCGCAGATGGGACGAGATGCTACGAACACAGATAAAATACCGTTTTCCTGAGGAGAGCTGATATAAATGACTGTTCTACTGATGAGGGTCGAGAGAGTAGAGAATAGGAGTGTCACATAATAAATGTTTACGGGAAGTGACTGAATTGTACAGAGGAGGATAAAGGAGATGTACAAGGGAAGCGTGAGCTGTGTGAAGGTGGGAGGAGAGAGATCGGACTGGTTGGAACAAAGAAACGGCCTGAAATAAGGAAGTGCACTGTCACCGTTAATTTTCATTGTGGTGATGGATGACATAATAACCTGAGTGGCACAAGTAATTGGGGGAGGAAAGATGAAAGCAATGGTGTTTGCAGATGATTTGATGATTTGGGGAAACCAGGAGGAGGAAGTACATGAGCAGTTGGACGTGTGGGAAGGAATAATACAAGGATATGGAATGAAATTTAGCATAAATAAGAGTGAGATAGTGATCACAACAAGGAAGAAGGAAAGAACCACAACGGGAATAACAATTGGTGGGGAACAGCAGAAGAAAGTGGAGAGTTTCAAGTATCTGGGAAGCCTGATACAAGATAATGGAAGAAACGATAGAGAAATAAATGAGCGGGGGAGACAGGCAGAAGCATTCCGGAGGAGTGTGTAAGAAGCATGTTATGGAGCAAGGATGTCCCTCAGAACAGCAAAAAGATCATATATCGGACGTACTGTGTCCCTATCCTGACTTATGCCTCGGAGACCTGGGTTATGAAAGGAAGGGAGAAGAGCAAAATACAGGCCAGTGAGATGAGGTTCTTGAGAAGCAGTATTGGAGCTACAAAGGTGGGCAGAATAAGAAATGAGAGGACCAGAGAATTAATGAAGGAGGAACCATTCCAGGATAGTAGTGAAATCTAGACTTAGATGGTATGGACATGTGAAACGAATGGAGAAGAAGAGGATACCCAGGAGGATACACGAGACGAAGTGGGAAGGAAAGAGACCGAGGACAGGTGGCTGAAGGGGTTGGAAGAAGAGAGGAGAAGACTGGACAAGGGTGGAGGCTGAGAGATGGTGGGAAGACAGAAGACGATGAAGAGGCTTGTGTTCCATACAGACCCGGCCAGTGGCTAGAAACTGTGCAAGATGATGATGATGACTGAATTGTATGGTACCGTAACAGTATAGGAGCCCGGAACAAGGCGACACAATTTTCTCCACTACTAAAAATAGTCAAAATACCCTTTGTAATAATGAATAATAATTTTGGGGGTCATGTAATAATAGATGTTACTCACCCACTTTCCCTTCTTAGATCACGACCTGTATAGTAAAATTGGAGGTGTGTCCGCTATTACACGCGCAAATTATGGGACAAATACAGTATTGCTAACCCCGCGCATTCGGTACTGACAGCCTTCCCGTCACTTTGCCCCGCTTTTCCTCTCCGCAACCTACAGTTGCCACATAACAAGGCTATACGTTGAGCCGCCACACGGCAAGAATTCTGAGCATGCTTCTCTCCTACAACCTGTATTTCGAAGGAAAGAACGTGAAGGATAAATGTCGGGAGCTTCGAACAGCTGAGCTGTGCTGCCTAGTTTTTAGTGTTGTTGTAAATCAATTGATTCGAATAATACACAGCGCTACACTTCAGATATTATTTCTGTACAATACGTAATATATTTTAAAAGTCGATCCTGAGTCAAACCCGAGGACATTCAAACTGAGAAATATGGTACTTAGATTAATAAATAAATTACACACCGAAGCTATGATACCTTTATCATCGGTATTGAAATCAATAAATACGACAAAGAGGGCAAACACTCTACAGCTAATGAATATAAAAACACAAACCATGCAATGATTATCCTTTAACATGAAACGAGAGTCTGAGCGGAGGTAGTTCACAGCTTACAGTACACTAGTTGACAGATAACACCATGCACACTCAGTGAATCGCGACTCTCTATAGCTTTCTTGATAACACAAAAGTAAAGTTAAGGCATGACGAACACTGACTGAGTTCAAGCGTGCCACGCTGTTGGCTAGCGTTAGCGGCGCAGATCCCCAACGCTACACTGTCAGCCACAGTTAACTGTTCAAAAAAAGGAATACGCACTGGGCTACGAGAACCTCTTTACAAAGGCTGTGGTAACGCTGATTACAACAAATTGTTTGCTTAGACTTACGAATAATACTGTGAAAAAGTTATTATTAATATTCTCAGTCCCCATGTAGAACTATCTTTTAAAACCTTCCGTTAGTCGCGCATTGATCTGACAGCTCCATGGTTCGTTTTAGTTTTAATATCAAGCCAACAGTTCAAGTTATGATCTTATCGTCTCAGGACATCTTACACCTCACCTTAGTAAGCATTTTCTAGAGTTGTGAAATGACGAGCCTAAAAATAACTCTACACGTGTAACATTTTGTCTTATAATGTTTATTTTTGGCTAGAATTTCGATGTCATATGATGTTTCACACCAACATATGGGCTGAAGAAGGAAACATATCAAGTTTCCGAAACATGTACCTATAGTATTTTTAGTAAAGTAAAGTACAGTGGAACGTCGTTTATCCGGTCTAATTGGGACCGAAAGTGTTCCGGATAATCGAACATGCGTTCATTTCACAGGGAGAACCACCAAGCTTCTCATATAGTTGCAACGCTTTCTCACATAACAAAGGTCCAGAAATGGGATATCCCTTACGTATTGTCTGAATGAACCAAAAGTATGCCACTTCATCCAATTTTTCATCCGTAGCTGTCTCATGTTTTTTCTCTTTTTAGACCATTCTCCACTACCTAACTTCGATGCATAATTCAGAATTTCACCTTTTCGGTTCTTCAAATCATAAATTGTGGATTTTCCAACACAGTAAGTTTTCATTCGACACTGCTCACTGTCACCTTTATTCAGTTCATTAATGATTTCCACCTTATTCTCAATCGATAAAACATTGCGATTTTGTTTTTCCTTTTAGCCACTCGTAGAAACCATTTTCACAATGTAATTCAGTACAGTTTTACGCACACTCACATACTGTAACACGTTGAAACATTATAGAGTAAACAAACTGTAGGCGACAACAGAGACAACAATTGTAAACGAGAACCGACTCACTACTACAGGGTCTTTCATAGAAAGTAAGAACGCCAAGCGGCGGGTTTGTTATCCGCTAGTGTGGTGGCCTTGACCGAGCTTGTGGCGAGCCGTGGCCCCCTGCTCTAAGCGTGTGTACAATCCTCTATGAAATATTACCTTATGAAAGGTCCTGGAAGTGTCGTCCTTCCTGGGTTATACAGGCATTGTATCTGGTAACCACATTTTGGCTGACGCGAGTGAGTCATGCCACTGTATTTTTTCTGATTTTTATGTGTTTGTTATTGAGCACTGAACCAGTAGTGTCAAAGTTATTTACAATTACGTGAATCTGTGCTAGTGAAGGTGGCACTTCATCAGGAAATTGCTGAACAAATGCATCACGTACCCGCCGAGCCGAATCGTAATTAAAATAAATTTTACATACAAAAAAACGATGTTGCAATGATAACTGTATCAACATGTTAGCAGCTGTGGTTCAGACTGGCGACTGGCAACACCTGCACGCTTATTGCAAGGTCAAGTTTGTACTATGCGCGCGCTTTCAATACTACAGCACGGGGCCGTGGTGCGTCACAAGGTCGACCAAGCCGGCTTCAGCAGCGGATGACAAAACCGCCGCTCGCCGTTCTTACTTTATATGAAAGACCCTGTATAGGCAGCGCGCACTTCCGTCTTTTTTTTTTGTGCTCGTCCGGATAATTGACGTTCCGGTTGTTTGACGTCCGGATAAACAACGTTCTACTGTATTGATTTGGCGAGTGAAAATTGTGTTATACTTCTTGTAACATTTTGTCAGCATGGGATTGATAGTACCAGCATGCCCAATGATGTAACATTCTGTCATTGAGTTGCAGGTGTGCTGTTACACCAATTATTTGGCGTTGCGTAGTATAGTGAATATCAGTAAAGAGAAACCTAAGGATGTAGATGAAGTGCGTCGCCTTCTGCTGAAAGATAACGAATCGCTAGTTCATGATTCAGTAATTTGAAAGGAATTTGTGACTCAGATACTGAAGACAAAGTTGAAACAAGATCCGAAGACTCTGATAGTGACCATGATATTGATCAGGAGGACGGTAACGGAAGCGGAGAATGGGATGGCCGTTTATTTTATTGGCAGGTTGGGCATTATAAATATTATTATTATATGTCCATCTCATTTTTGGCTATCACCGCGGAGGTCCGGGTTCGATTCCCAGCTCTGCCGAGAAATTTAATTCTGGTCTTAGGGCTGGAACATTGTTCACTCAGCCTCGTGAGGCAAAACTGATAAGAGGTGCGTTCGATTCCTACCTCAGCTATCCTGGAAGTGGTTTTCCACTTATACTACAGGCAAATACCGGGATGGTACCTAAGTGAAGGCCACGGCCGCTTCCTACCAAAATCCTACCTCAATTCCAAATACCCACACTACTACAGACATCACAATGACCAGGTCATCAGTCTAATTCTAAACACACACCCAAGCACACGGGGCTACGTGACCACAATGTCGCAAAGTCCCTAAAGAATAAACAACAATTATTATTTTACGCTTATTATTATTAAGACGGATTATATATTTTTTTCGTTTTAGGTAAGGATGGCACGAAGTAGAACAAGCTGCCTTCATTCCGTATCCTACTGGGTGCCTTTCGTGATTTTACCTCAGTGGATAGATATTTCAGTAAATTTTGAAAAATGTGAGGTACTGATCCTGGTTTTAATTTCCACGTCACGCGAGGAAGTTCCACATTCTCAGAGTTCACTACGAAACAGTCCGCCTTTAAAATAATTAAATCTTTCGAAAAATGCACGGCACAGATTCTACTTTTGATCGACAATTGCTTATCTTTCCGCGGAATAACTCTCGCCCATTTCGCAAACAGATTTGTTTCTTTTGGCGGTGTGAAAATATGTCTACCATCAGCTTTTCCTCCGTGACCTGATTTACATCCAGGAACGAAACAGTACACCATTTTCCCAAAACAGCAGAAAATTTCGTTGTTTGCACACACAAAGCACTGCACAGACATTTGTAAGCTATTACAAAGAAACAAATTCCCTCGCATAATATGACTTCTCGCGCACAGGATATTATTTACAGTACTAACCTCGTGGGCTACTTGTCACATGTGCTTATGGTGCCACACTCTGGCTAGACCATGAACTACAATACTCAAAGAGAGGAGTGATGACACTGTTTATTTCTATTCGCCGTGGTTAAGGTAAAGACCTATTTAGCACTGAGCACTGAAACAAGCCGCTCTGTGGCAATATTATTGCCGTGGTTTTATACTGTTGAGTTGTAGGCTATTGAATGACGGGCGGTATTTTGAACACTATGACGGGAAACAATAGCTAGTGCTCTATTATCGACTGCTGCATGCGAACTGACACCAACAAATAAATTATCCTCAGTCACTTGGCAAGGGTTTCTTTGACACCCTCCAACCCTTCACTGTCCTATCATCATCACCACCACCATCATTGTCTTCGTCAGAGCTTGAATTGCCAAGGTTAATAATCATTTCATCCACCGCGATATCCAGACCACCTGCAGTATTTCTTTCTGTACATGATGTACGGGATGTGTCCAGTCCTCGAGTCGAACTTCGGCGAAGTAAAAGTAACGATACAATGACAATGAAAGGAAATCCGACACAAGACAGTGGTTAACAAGCTACTGAAACAATGCCTGCCCACACGACAAGAATTCTGTCACTTGTGTGGTGTATTTTGTAGCCACATGTTGGTAAGGGGTGTTTGATAGTAAAATGTCGAGAGCTGTGAAATATTGTTTGTAGTTTTTGAAAATTATGCATGTGTGATGCATTTGCAGCGAGTGTTTACACAAACTTTTAAAACAATTTGGTATGTGCATTTCCCCTGCGAAAGAAGAGCCATATGATTTCCCCAAAGACCATGGGAAAAAAAAAAAAAAATCCACACACCGCAAATACCTTTTAATTTAGATTTATTTTATCAAAGTAGGTAATAGAAAATAAAATAATGCAAAAGGAAATTAAGTCACTTTAACAAATACAAGATTGTTACTAGGAACTTCAGTTATACACAACACAAAATCAAGTTCTTTTGACAGTACTAATTTCTGAATAGGAACTGTAGGCTACTAATACACAAAATATAATAAGTCACTTTGTCATTACTAGATTCTTCTTTCCTAGCGTGTATCCCGCGATGGTGCTGACTCCACTTGTTTGGTTGCTGTTCGCCACTTCTTCCTGTCAAGGGCATCTTCAGGTTTAAGTCCACACATCACCAAGTCTTCCTTGATTCTGTCCAGCCATCGTTTCTTTGGATGTCCACGGGGTTGATTTCCTCCTGGATCGTATTGGAGAGCTGTTCTTGCCACAGAGTTCTCATCACTTCTAGTGACATGCCCATACCACCGAAGCTGTGTTTCTTTCATTTTATCGGTAATGGCTACAACTCCCATCTGTTTCCGGATATGTTCATTCCTGACGTGATTAAGCCGTGTAACACCCATGGACGAACGTAACATTTTCATCTACATTCCATGTAGGGCTTGTTCATGCTTGGTTGAAGCTGACCAACATTCTGTGCCATAAAGTGCCACTGGTCGTATCATGTACTTGTAAACTTTCCCTTTCAAAGGGATAGGTACTTTCTTATCGCACAGCACTCCTGTAACTTAGCGCCACTCCATCCACGCCGTGTTAACTCTTGCTCGAGCATCGAGAAGCGTTTCACCATCTGAAGTGATAAGGGAACCGATATATTTAAAGTGTGTAGTTTTAGTGAGATAATGCTCTTCAATGCAGATGGTATCATTGGTCTGTGTACCACATTGCAAGTATTCAGTTTTCCCTCTGTTGAGTTTCAAGCCCTTTTAACTTAGACATTCCTTCCAGCACAGAGTTCAATTTTCTCGATTTTCGCTAGTTTGGTCTGCAAAAAACACACCATCAGCATATAAGATCGTCCATGGATGAGGTGTCTGAATGACAGCTGTTACCGTATCCATGCACAGAATGAACAGAAGTGGCGAGAGTGCTGATCCCTGATGAACTCCAACAGTGATAGGGAAAGCAGGTGAAATTCCAGCTGGACAGCATACCATACTTGTGACGTTGCAGTAGAGGGACTGAATATATCGGACGTTAACTTCTGCGATTTTGTGAGCTCGAAGTGATCTCCAGATTCATTATGGTTAGGAAATTTATCGCCACACAAAATAAGATAAAACAAACAATAATCAAGGATTTATTAATTTAAAGCTTCTCTAGGGAACTCATCTGCTCCTCAATTTTCTCAGCTTCAGAATGGGCATCGTTCAATATCATCATCTTCCTCTTGTTGCTAGTTCCTGGAGATCTTTTGTGGCTTTTCTTTCGACTACCACCTTAGCCATCGCTTCCTTTTCCTCCTGGCTTCGCACCTGTTTAGCTTCCTTTAACACGACATAGGAGTTTCGTGCAGTATTGACTCTTGCTCAAGGTTATCTTTTCTACTCCACCAGCTGCCATCACAGCGTCCTGAACAGTACGCATGCCAATCTGACTAGCTTCTTTCTGATTGACGATCAGGCACTCCTTGTTCAGGGAGAAACTTCTCTCTAGAGCTGCATTGCTGCGATACAAAATCAGTATCATTTTAACGAAGCTTGCGAGATCGTTTTACTTTGAGCTAACCGGACCATTTTTATTATTTATTGATAATTCATCCGCTCAAATGGAAACTACATTATATTCCCCTCCGGAATATTCAAAACCTTATTTGGATTGCCAAGGTTAGGCTTTCGTTTTTATGAAAGGGAGTTTGACTCCCGTAGCACATTGGCATGCTCGTGACGTCAATACTGCTTGTATTTTGTGTCTTGCATGGTCTTCTCAGTATGTGCTAGCCACGCGTATTGGTAGGTGTGTCTGCACCAACTGACGAGCCCAACGGCACACTGGGGCGAAACGCTGGCATTATTTGAGCTAACCGAACCATTTTTATCATTTATTGAAGTAGAGATTGTCGGGGAACACATGCACCAAGCGGTACTATGACGTCACACACCTCAGTGCATCTGGGTACATTTCATCCCGTCACCGCAACGTAACGCCAGACCCCAGCGTAACGACGAAGTCGACAAGATCATTTAAAATGATAAAATCACATGGTGTAAAGAAATACAAATGGATTTAGACGAATTGAAAATAACTCAACATCAAATTGAACATAGAGAGGAGAAACGGCTTCTGAATAACAAATACACTCGACTAACATTCAAAATTTCACAGCGTAAGAAATCTTATATATAAAAGTGAAAGTCTGTATGTATGTATGTGGGTGGGTGGGTTGGTTCCGTATACAAATCTACACCCTTCCACCAATCTCAACCAAATTTTGCATACACATAGTTTAGGACCCAGAAGGAACCGTTGGCTACATGAATTTTCTATAGTCCTTCTCATTCTTCTGATTTTGGCCCTTTTGCACTCAAGCACAGGCTAATAAAATCATAAAATATACTCATGAAGGAATGGCAAGGCAGATAGTTTCCATGTCAACATAGCTCAAGTCGAGACACGGCCGACTGGATACAAGTTGCGCTCTGCACTACCGGTATAGAAAATGAGGATCTTTACTTGAAATCCCGTTAGTTACTCAACTGCTCACACAGCACTGTCAACCGAGTTTAGCATAACAAAGACTTGACACTATCTACAATATATCTGTCAAATACCACTCACTCACTCACTCACTCATTCAGTCATCGCGAAATCTCAGAAACCACTGAACGGATTGGAATGAAATTTGACATGCAGCTTCCTCAAGGGCCGCAAATGCCCACTAAGAGAGGATTTGTGGATATTAAAGTTCTTAAGGGGTGTTAAGGGGGTAGGCCTGCATTTCATTGAATAGCAATATCTCCCGATTGGTTTCATTGGGGGATGTGATACTCGGCATATAAACTCATCATTAAAAATAAGAAGACACGTGTCTGAGGGTTTTTCGATGTGGTGTATATTATGAGGTGAAAGGGGTGAAAAGTGGGGATTGAAAGATTCGTAACGGAGCGTGTATCTCTTAAACGTCATAGGCAAGGAGTTTGAAACTCTGAGGAAATCAATCAGCTTAAAAAAAAGGGTTCGACCGTTTTTTCATAAATGCAATTTAAGGGGCCTATGGGCAGGGGTGAAATTCTGGAAGAAAAACGTCCACTAAGGAAGGAATTTTGGATGTTCACTCTCATCGACCAACCAAAACTATTAAAGTTAGAAGAATTATATTTTGGGGATATATTTGTTGTGTGTCGAAAACGTCTACTAAGGAGGGATTTTTCGATAATCAGGTTATAAAGGGGTGTTAACGGGGTTAAACCTGCATTTCATTGAATAAAAATATGAATCGACTATGACGCGAGCGTAGCGAGGCTAAAAATGAGATGGTGTGTGTCTGGGTATTACTCAATCACGCAAGTACCACTGGTCCGATTTACATGAATTTTACATGGAAGTAGCTGATTTACCTGGTTAACTTATAGGTTACTTTTGATTTCAATACTTTGCACTGATGGCGACCATTTTAGTGACGTCACTACACCCTTTGGTTTCAAACTTTCATATTTCCATTTCAAATAAAAAGAGAACGCTAAGAAATAGCAAACTTTTGATGGCATATACGAGGTTTAAAATTAAATTTCCTATCCGAAAGGTATCTCGAACGGTTAGCGAGTAAAACCTAAATTTGTGCTATAAAACACGGTCAACGCCGAGCGGTGTAGTTGGACAAAATGTTCCATCCTTAATCTCCCTCTGCGCAGCACCTCGCCTATCCCCTGTTTTAACTGTCACCTTCACATTTTAATTTATTTATGACGCATAGCGAAGCACGGGTCCTTCAGCTAGTATGTTATATCAGCAGAAGAACGAGCTGCAAGATCTTCCAGAATGAAGAAGTATTGGGAAAGGAAAAAATTATCAAGAATTAAGAACTGAACTTATTATCTGAAATATTGGAAGACTTTGTATATAAGGTTTGATTTCGGTGCCCCAATGTGGGCGTAAACAGTGTAAATAAATAAATAAATAAATAAATTATAGGTAAGGGAACATGCGGGAGGTTATGAATATACCGCTCGGAACATGCATAACGTCCGTCGCCGCCCCGCTGGGAGTGGAACACATGCAAGTTCATTGTTAAAACAATTTAAAAAAAGTAACCTTATGCAAATTTCACAGCTCTTTGATTCTCATAAAAGTTTAATGCCCGTTGCTCACGGTAAAATGTTTCTTAAAATTTATTTTACAACTAATTTTATAAAAATTTGACGAAAGCAAGCTGTGTTGTTCACGGTAAAATTATTTTATAAAATCCGTGGATGTATCAGGATCGCCATCTACCGATAAACTTCTGAACCAAGAATCAGCTGTTCAACACACATTGGTTTGAGAGTATGGCTCCAACAAGCAAAGCAAACATTGCAAAAATTGCTGCTTTAGCTACAATTATATGTCGTACAGTGGTAAAAAGGAAGAAGAATGGAGGAAAGCAGTTTTAAAAAACTCCTAGATCTCGTTAGTCCCAAAATTATTCGACAGGACACTTAACATGAGGCAAGGTATTTCTCCTGAAATGAGACTGCAAGTGAGTTCGAAACCCGTTTATCTTCGCCTTCACATCAGCCTGGCTTGTGTTCGGTCGAATCTGTGAAACATATTCGGCGATTGAGATTTCCGCCTACCTTCTTGCATTTCTATTGTGGTATATGGGCGTTTTAACCTCATACAAACACGGATATTTCTGGTACTCGTCCAGTAAAACACTAACAGCTTGGGAGCCCGTATCACACGACACTAGTTAGTATCAAAGCTTCTACCAGTACTGGTGTACACGCTGGTATAGACGCGTCTAGCACCGTGTGATATGTACCTTCCATGCTAGGTTCTGCCTTCCATAATAGCTTCCATACAACTCACGAAATTGAACAGGTGCCATTTTTCCTGGCAGTTTTCATGGAAGTTTGAGTACAACAACCAATCGGATTGTTTTTCTCGTTCAGGTAGTTATCCTAGGGGCAACATAAACAAGTAGATTTGTTATGTGGGTAGGCCTACGAATAAATACATCAGAATTAAACTATATTTTCTTTAAACGGCGTCTGTGTGATAAGCGCTAGCTATATCCAGTAAATACAGAACGTACCATATTATTATTATTATTAATATTATTCTGGGATAAATATTTAACTATTTAAATTCTAATAGTTATCACGAATGGTATCCGTCCATGGTTACAGTATTTAGGGAAAATAAAAATTTTAAATGGGAGAAAACGCAAAACAAAGTTGCAATATTGCTGTACGACGTAAGGAGGAAATTATAAAATAATTAAAAGGAAGTAAAAATTTCCGCCCCTGGTTAGCCTTGAACCCGGGATCTTCTGATCAGCAAGCGAGCGCGATACCACTAGCACACTTTTCCAACTGACGATACAGCAATCTTTTGCACTCCTTATCAGCGCGTATGGTTAGATATCCAATTGTTACAATTATATCTTAAATATTGACTGGAATTAATTCATTCAGTACCACGCACATTTTCAAATGTACTTAAAGCAAGTTTCATGACCGCTTTGCGTTAATAATGCGAATCGACTGTAAATTTTACCCCCAAACGACAACCGTCCTCCATGTTTTATTTTCGAAGAGCTTGTTTACAAGCGAGCTTCACAATCTTCTCACCACGTGGCGCCAGCATCATCTTCATGTCAGCTTCCCTGATTGGTTCGTTTCGTAAAATTAATTTTACGGAATAGAACATGTCCTATTTTATAAAACGTTTTATCAAAGGTTTTATAAAACTTGAATTTGACCGTGAGCAACATAAATTTTATAAAATTAAATTATTGTACAATAAATTTGAAGGAAAATTTTACCGTGAGCAACGGGCATAAGACTAGTTCATTCCACTCTAAACAGTGTACTCTGCAATGAGCAATCCTTAAAAACAGGAAATAAAATAAATAGTTTTTCCAGTATTTCTTTTTATGTTCCACTGCTAGTCCAGTCAAATTAGTCATCTGACCTTGCAAAAGTCATGTAGTTCTAATTTTTTTAAATGTTGTTAGGACCTCTGCCAATAGTAAAAAAAACAAAATTTGCAACTTTGAAAGACCTGTGCTGGACGGAAGAGAGGACATCAACTGGCAAATGATGTAGATGAGGCATCGGAAGATAATAGGCTAAACACTTACCTCTTGGAGAACTGTGAGGAACATCAGTTCTTAATAGATGGTATAATGAAACAGAAGAAAGGAGATTATATTCCTGATATAACAACTGTGAAATCTCATAAGTGTATGGAACCAATGAATATCCTCCATCCGGTGATTTCTTAAGCAATGTTAATTCAGTCATCCCTGAATCCGTAGGCGTACTACTGTTTTATGAAACCGTTGTTCCGAAACACAAGCGAGCTGTTCTTGGCACGGAGAACTGATGTGTTGCTTTTTCACATATTGTACTCTCAAATGTGCTGTACGACCACGATCTTTCATCTCCTCACTCATGTTAGGCCTTAGGGCCTACTTATACAGAAAACTTGGTTCCAAGCATTTAGTTAATATGTCCTCAGTGTTCACTTTTCAGTGAAATTTACTAAGTGCTAAACAATCTACAACATTTCGAAAGTGATCCACAAATGTTCCCGGAAACCTCTCAAAGAACTGCCCTAATCAAGTTAAGTGCTATCTCTAACCTCCAAATTGCAAGGTGTATCTGCAGTGTTCAACCTAACCTAACTTATTTGTTTAATGTGGCCGCAAGTACTTTGCCCTTTTAAAGTGAAAACTACGGTATGTTAAAACAATTGCATTTTATTTTCTTGCATGTTCGTTATAACTCATTTCAACAAATTCTCTTGTCTGAAACGACTTGCGGGATGTAAGTTACTCCCTTGGTGCTTGTCGATTTTACTGATTGACGAAATTGTTTCATTCAAACCAAAGCATGCCAACCAAGCATATTTCTATTTTCTAGTCACTCTTTGAAGCTCATCTGGAGCAATGAAGGTATTCTCCTATGACTTTGGCCCTGCATTTGCAAGCAGCCTTAATTTTGTAAATCATGCTAGGATTATGCTACCTAGCAACCTTAGACCATAAAATGGTTAACTAATCTTTATCTTTTGTTAATTTATACTTCATTAGAATTTATAGGCTATGCATTGTTTTTCAAGTGTTGTTGGCTGGTGCCTACAGTGTTTCTATTGTCTGTTTATAAGGTTGTTGTTATTGTTGATCTTTATGCAAATTATAAATAAAGATCATTGTTATTGGCAAACTGTTTCTATTAGCTATTTTCTTTTTTGATGTCCCATTTTTCTCCACATAGTAAAGTTCACTTGTATATTAAGTTAGAGGCTTCACCTCTAGTTCTATCCGAAAGGGGAGGTCTATCATCGATGGATCCTAACCACTCAGCTCTAGGATTTTCATGCACTTAAGCGATGCAGCGCAGCTTGAAAGTTCTGCAATTACGAGGTCAGAATCCTCAGCACCTATTGATAAAGGATCCAGTTTGTCTTTGACAACGAAAAATCCCCAACTTCTTATTAATCTCATGTAATTTTTTCAGGTTTAGGGAATAACGCAGCTCATTTGGGTACAATCGTGTTGACCGACTGAAAATCATCAAACCTTTGTTCTAGAACTGGCAGAACTTTTTCTGCTGCTAAACTCCAGTAACGAAACGATAGCAAAAGCTGGGGAGAAGAGCTGCAGCCAACACCAAAATCAACCTTGCTCGCTTGCCCCAATAGAGGATGCAACATACCACCATGTTTACAGAACTTACTACCAAGTTCAAAAGTAGTTGGGGACCAATAAAAATCTTACAGATTGGGGGTAGAAGCTTGATGATCAAGATCTTATCCCTATCACTACAACTATCAGCTCCTACTGCGCATGATTTCCTGCAATTGCAGAAAAGGTTGCAGCTGAACTGAAATGCTCAGCCCTTTGTCGATTTTGTGGCGGCAAAATTACATGGTGTCCACAGAATTTTCAATGTCAATTTTCCTGACTTTTCCTGACCATTTTTTCAACAAAATTCCTGACTCGCGAAGTCATCGCAACATCGGAAAAAAAGTTTATTGAGCAAATATATATACAGTTGAACCTGACTTATACGTACTGCCCCCGTAATTGAATTATGTAGAGACCACGGTGGCTATATTTGAAATTATGATTAGAGTTATGGCTGTCATAGTTATGACGTGGGTAGTCATGACGTAAGCACGGATGACGTAAATGTTATGCCAGCAAGCTACTTGAGCTGAGATTCTCAGTGACGTCAGCATTTTAGTCCAGAATGTTCCAAGATGTACGACGCAGTCGCAGGAAACGAGGAATTCTGCTGAGGAAGAAACTATGCTATTGGAGGAGAGGCATGAACCAATGAACGATAGTTTAAAGGAAGACGGAGATTGCTGAAACTATGGTATTTTTATGACTTTTTGAATGCAGAATTGTGGAAATCCATTTGCAGTAAAAGCATTGATTTGGAATTTTGGTGAAATTTATTTTCAGTTTTTGAATTTTGAAAATCCGTCATGTATTAACGAAGTTGGAAGTTCTAGCGATGACGTAGTATCACGCTTTGGAAGGGATGGTAACGCCCCTCGAGAAGGTAATAAAAGGGCTTGCGCAGAAGAGAGGAGCCTCTTCTCTTTCGTTCTCTGATCATTCTGAGATCTAATGCTCAGATCATCGAAGTATATTTGTGAAAGTTATTTTCTTATACATTCATTATAGTGAGACGTCAAAGTGAACAGCAAGTGAAAAGAATCGTTTTTATAACGCGTGGCGAGGCCACTATGTTAACGAGATACAGGTCAAACTAGGTGAAGTTGAAACGGACCTTAGAAAGCTTCTATAAGTTTAGCTTCGAACAGTTAGCGGTCTCCGATAACATAATTGTATTGTGCAGTTCTACATGCAATTATAGAGAAAAGCTGAACAATTTCGACCGAGTAGTTCAAAAGATATTAGCTGTTTTATACGACTGACAAAAGTGATTATCTCGCCACTAGAGAAACACTTTTGTATAAGCCAGAATCAACGCAAGGCTGACGCTGCGAGTGGAGTAGAAAGACTTCAGATTGCTTGGTTACAGAACGATACAGTATAATGGAGCATTTGAATACGGCAGTTTGTTCTTCTGACACTACAACTGAAGAGCAAATGGAAGGCTAAGAAGGCTTATTGCAATTGGGACATACTTCAATGGAGTAAGATAGCGACATGGAACTTCGCTAATTGCTATTCCACATAAGCGAACATGCGGTGAATACCATCTACACCCATGTTTCGTAATTAAAGGCTGAATACCATCGAACAGCCATAGAAACAATTTCATACTCTGAATATGAATAATTTCTTCGGAAATTTCTACAAAACGTCATGATGATTGTCTACTGGAACTTCAGGGAATTTTTCAAGAGAGGTCAGGGTAGTCCCGACTCACAAAGAAGATTATTGCCGGAAGGATGTCTATTCGTATTCGAGGAGCAGAGCGATTCACGGAGAAGGAAGCAGTTCGATTCTCCGAGGGTGCTATTTCCTGTTTCGAGGATGGAGCTCAGCTTTAACGTGGTGAAATGGATCCATCAGCAGTCTTCTTTGGGGAATTTTCCTCTGGAACGTCAATCGGCAGATAAGGTAGTCGTGAACGTTTATTGTATTTGAGTAGCCTAATAATGTTTGAGCAACCATTTTTCCCATATTTTTTACCCTCATGTATTTTGCCTTATTTTCTTGTTGAGATTCTTATTCTCAGTACACCTTGTTGAGTTGTGCATTTTTCGACGATTTATTAAGACATTGTTATGTCATGGGCATAGTTAACGATTTTGAATCAGTTGAGACTGATATTTAGATTTTTCAGTAATTAATATTTTTTTTTATAGTCACGATTTGACTGTAAGTTAATGATTTTTATGGCAGATTTAAATTCAGACAGCGTGTCAATTTATTAAAGTAATTCAACCCCAGTTTAATTACTTTGAACAATTTTCTGTCATCATCAAGAAGGAAGAACATTTAAATGATTTTAGAGCGTTAAAATCTCTTACGTGATCGACGATCTTGGAAATACTAGTCGTTATTTGTATTGATTGCAACACAGACATTTATCGTCAGTTATGAATGAACATTGCATCATAGACACTTTTGTGAAAGAGTAATGTTAATAATGAATTATTGAATGCATTAAAGTCAAGTACTTTTGTTAGGAGTTTTTCTCAATTAGAGAATTATATAACGATGTTTGCATTCCCCAGTCTAATTGGATTCTATTCGACTACTTTGCATTTTAGTCGCACTTTATTTGAAGATAGTATTTTCATACTACAATTTCTTTTAAGATGTTAGTCTTAAATTTTGATAGACCAGATAGGCGTATATAAGCGTATTCACTATTAAATTTGTTTGTGATTGGCAAGTTTTGACTTCATTTCAGTTCATGAATGAAATCTACGAAGGTTAAATAGAAAAACAGTTTTGAAACAATTTATGACTATAAAATTTTTAAGTGGAACTATGAATGTATAATCGCTAGTGCAGCGCGTGTTGAAAGTCGCTGAAATATAATGCCCTTGAATATGAAGGAAGTTCCCACAGGAATAAATGTTAAAGAATTATTTGTGGAAGTTTTGTAAGTGATGTGAAAGTTTTAAATGCCATATAGATTAATATATGATGATTTTGGGCATATTTTTAATGCAGATTGTGCATTAACTTGTTAGCGAAGGATTTTCCGATGGAGTAAGATTGTTATAGTTCGTTGAAAATTAATCAAGTGATTTACTGTTATAATTAACACGAGTTTTGAAAGAATTTGAGATAAGATTATGAATGAAGGTTGCCGTCACAAATCATTATTAAAACCTTTATTAAACCAGATTGTGACATTAACATGTATAACTAACCTTCATTGGTCGATTATATTAAACAGGATTATAAAATTACCAACCGAATGAACATGTGGCTAATGTATTTATTAAATTAATAATTTAAACAATTTAAATGTTAATATTGTAAATAATTGTTGTAAATATTTTTGAAAATAATGTGAAACGAGAGTGATGTTAAAGGCGTGCTTATAATATTTTTATTGTCTTTGACAAATATTATAAACAATTTCTAATTGTTATAAATAATTTATGTGAGTTTGTTATAAACATTTAAGAGCTAATTAAACATTTGGATTGAAGTTAACAAGTTTAAGAAATTAACATAATGATCCAATAGGATGTGATCTAAGTACTTGAAAGATTTGCGTAAATATAATGTGAGTTGTCTTGTAAGACATTTAAAAGCTTGAGAGTGCAGGCTGGATTCTTACGTAACATAGCGTGTGAGAAGGGAGTGCATTTGACCAGTATGCGTCAGGCTGGAAGGTAGCCCGCAGCTGTGTCAACATATGGTTTTCAGGGAGTGAGGTCGTACACTCCGGCCTTGCGACTATAAATACCATTCTCTTGTTTATTAAATAGGAAACAAATGCTCTATATATGTCACACCCTGACGTCCTTTTCCAATCCAATAGTGTTATGAATATTACGTTATTTGGAGCTCTTGGGAGCTAAAATGTTTTATATCATGTTGTATAATAATTTTGCAAGTCCTACTGGAGGACGTAGTCAGATTGACTTGGGCTACTGATAGCCACGTATATTTTGTTGTGTTAGGAAAATCATACCCTTTATTAGAAATAAAGCTTTTGTACAGTTCAAAGTTCTCGTCTTCGTTCTGGTTCATTTTTAAATGTCATGGCGGAGATTATTGTGTGAACAGACTTTAAGTGATCCTGTTGTCAACTCAAACCCCGAGATAATTAAGAGGTAAGCAACGGTAAGTATGTACCCCCGTCTATTTTGGTGTGTTCCACAATGATTTCCTGTGAATTTCTGTGCTCTTATCTCGATAGTATCTGTCAGTGCCATTTTCATTGATGTAACTGTGCCGGTGCGATTGATAATTGGCAATCCGATTGAGGGGGCGGATATCTGACAGCCTACTATCCAGGTAAACGGGGACAGTACTGTATATCAAGGGGAAGAAAAAAAAACTACTCATAACCCAGAATTACTTAGAAATCAGACTTGCACAACACATTGCATATTTACTGAAAAACCAATGGAATAGACCTACATGTGTAAATCTTAGCAAACAATACATACATACTGAATTATTTTGAACTTGCTCCAGCCTTAAAGAAATCAGATAGTTTGGCTTGTATCACTTTTCTTGCATTAAGTGTATAAACCTCCTTTTGCAAACATAGTAATGAATTCAAAGCATTTTCACCAGAACTTTTCGCACTCATGTAACGCCTACACACATCGATTGCACTTAACACTTCACATAGTTCAGGTGTTTCAAGATTCAAGTCGTCATCTCCATCTCTGTCACTATCACTTGTAGCCGGTCCGTCACCACCGCATTGTTGGCATACATCAGCAATAATCTCTTCATCCCGTTGTACCCCACATACAGCCAGATTATCATCGAAATGCACAAAAGTATCGAAATCTGCACCATCCGGTAGCGATAGCTCATTGTCAGAGACAATTTCATCCCCATAATCATCATTAGAGGCAGCCTCTTCCAGAAAGACACCAGTTTTGCGGAAACAGTTGCTGATTGTGGAGGATGACACCTGCTTCCAGGCAGCCAAAATAAAGTCCATGGCTTGTAGTAAATTAATGGAGTGAGTTTAATTTCCTGCATCACTCAGTGTTATTAAATGTTGAACCAGCATTCTTTTATAATGCACTTTGAAATTTGCAATGATGCCCAAATCAAGTGGTTGTAGAACACTGGTACAGTTAGGAGGGAAAAGTTCCACTCGGACATTCTCCAGAACGATTTGAGGTGGATGTGCTGATCTATCCATAAGAAGAAGGATTTTCTTCTGTTTCTTTTTCATTTTAATGTCCAGTTTGTTCAACCACTGTTCCATTAGAAGCATAGTCATCCAATAATTTCTGTTGGATTCATATTCCGTAGGTTTTGTTTTCGGACCCTTAAAACACCTCGGATTCTTCGATATTCCTGCCACAAGTGGAGGAAGTTTGTTCGATCCATCTGCATTGGTGTTTAATTCGAGAACTCCTCCAATGAACGTGTACCATCATCAGAGGAAGATCTTTCGAGACCCAGGCAATCCAAACAAACCGAATTACGATGAGACCTGTTGCTTCATACATGTAAAAACTTATTTTAGACGTTACGTTTTTCTTTGTAATAAAACGAAGAGTTGTGTGAAAGTTGGAGGGGAAAGAACAGACTGGTTCAGACAAATGAGTGGCCTGAAACAGGGTAATGCGCTGTCACCCCTTCTCTTTATTGTGGTTATGGACGAGGTAATGACACGGATAGCAGGAAAGATAGGAGAGGATAAGATGAAAGCAATGGTGTTTGCAGATGATCTCATGGTCTGGGGAAACAAGGAGGAGGAAATTCAGGAGCAACTGAAGGCTTGGGAAGAAACAGTGGGAGAGTACGGATGGAAGTTCAACATCAGTAAATGTGAGATCCTGTTAACGACCAGAAAAAAGGACAGACCAATGAGTGGGATAACACTTCGAGGTGGACAGCTGAAGAAGGTGGAAAGTCTCAAGTACTTGGGAAGTATAGTGGAGGAAAATGGGAGAAATGACAAAGAGATTACAGAACGTGGCAGACAGGCAGAAGCATTTCTGAGAAGCATTAGGAGCTTAGTGTGGAATAAAGATGTCCCACAAAAAAGCAAGGAAGTGTTATACAGAAGCTACTATATCCCGATACTGACCTATGCTTCAGAAACGTGGACAATGAAGAAAAGAGACATAAGCAGAATACAGGCAGGTGAAATGAAGTTCCTGCGAAGTAGGATCGGAGTAACAAGAAGAGACAGGGTGAGGAATGAAAAGGTCAGGGAAATGGTGAAAGAGGAGCCCTTGCAAGGTAGGATTGAGACATCAAGACTGAGGTGGTATGGACACTTAAAGAGAATGGATGAGAAGAAGATTCCCAAGAGGATACACGAGATGCAGATGCAGCCGAAACGACCAAGGGGAAGACCAAGAGATAGATGGCTGAAAGGCGTGGAGGAATGTGTCAAGAAGAGAGGCGAGGACTGGACCAGAGTGACAGCGGAGAGGTGGTGGGAAGAAAGGACTAAGTGGCGAGGCTTATGTTCCAAACAGACCCAGCCTGGGGCTGGAAACTGTACAAGATGATGATGATGAGTACCTATGTGAACTGATTTCTTTCAATTTTTCTAAATTCACTTTTGAGAGAAGCACTTGACCTACAGGTACCCGTCCGAATCCATTTAAAGCTAAACAAATAAAATTCAAGTTCATTTCACGTGACTTTTCTCATGGAATCTGTATTTTTGATGATATTTGTCAAATTAGGAGACCAATATGAACAATTTTTACTTTTATGAAAAAATATTAAATCTTCGAAGAACTGTGTCTCGGGATCTACTTAACATACAGCATTCGCTTAGGTCTCAAAATGTAGTGAATTTAATCTAGTTAAAAAAAGATAGGTATGGTCTTTCTTGGCAGATGCACATTTTAGAAGACATTGGGCAAAAAAGAAAAATGTGCAAAATGTTACCTGTTCTTCGGGTATTACACAACTAGCACAGGTCTTTCGAAGTTGCAAATTTGTTTTTTTGCTATTGGCAGGGGTCCAAGCAACATATAAAAAAATTAGAACTACATGACCTTTTGCAAGGTTGGATGTCTAATTTGACTGGACTATGCAGCTGTTCCAATATTTTCTTTCCTAAGATCTGGTCATCTTGACTTACTGTAAGAAACTTACCAAAACTCGTGAATCGGGGTGCGTGGTAATGGTGAAAGCAGCAATGGCAGTCTTGCATGTGATGACAGGATAAGCGAAACTTCCTCACCATCCGTATCATAGGTAGAATCAAACACAGACACGAATCCACTTTCCTCGCTCACAGAATTGGTTGACAGTTCACAGGACGTCCTTGTCTTTTTCTTCACAGAACACACGACATCACTCCTCTCCCATGTTACTGTCTCCACATGCTCACTCTTCACCACAGCCTCTTGAATCAGTGGTGAGCTCTTACCACAGTCATCTGGAAAAAAAACCAAAGAAATCACTCAACAAGAAAACCTCATGATGGATTTTGCAGTAGCAGCATCACGAAATCTGACTTCTTGAGGAACAAAGTGAACTCCTTGCAGACTGAGGCTGTGCCACTATGTGCTATGCACTACAGAGCTTTGGGACATGCGTGCTTGAAGCATGGCCTCCTTCATATATAATGATTGGCACTCCCCCAATAACTCCTGCAAATTAGCAGTTTAAAATGTGTGAAGATCGACTATAGTACTGTCAAATGCCACCAGATGCTGTTGCTGCTTCCCATGGGTAGCGCACTGGAGCAGCAAATGATCCGGCGTGCGAGTACGCTTATGGACATCGTTGAAACAACATGGACGCCGACGAGCACGGGTAAAGGTGGACTGTGTGGTTTCTCTGGAGGGAAGGCGTGACTGCTTCAGACATCCACACGAGGTTAGCAGCCATATGTGCCGAGGCAGCACCAGGTTGCCACCATTCGTGAACTAGGGTTTACTGAGCTGCCACATATCGTCCATATTCGCCGGATGTGGTTCCTAGCGTCTATGCCCTATTCAACGCCATGCAGTTCTCCAACAGTGGCACTGGGATACCCCCAAGGAATGGTTTGCTACGCAAATACGGAAGCTGCTAAAATTATGGAAAAAGTGCATAGACATGGTGGGTATACCTGTAATGAAATCTGAATGAGTATGTTCAATAAATGGTTCCTGTGAACGAAAAAGAATTGTAGTGCCAATCATTCTTGAACACCCCAAGTACTTGTGTTCTGAATCGCACAAGGTTTATGTTAGAATACATTTTACCTACATAAACAATTGAACACGAGTATCGGTGTTTTTTCAAAATCTAGTGCTGCCATCTACGATGCGCACACAATACACACACAGTGTTTTGTTTTCAACCTCACACGCAGTTCAGTTCATTCCGTGTCAGGTCAACAGTGCTATGTATTTTAGAGTAAATAAATACTAGTTTGTTTAAACTGTTGTTTAATTGACTTTGCCCAGAGCCTGTTCCGCTGATAGGTTATGGGCCCAGTATCGTAACTGGAACACGAAAAATTCAGTGCGAACAAAAAGGACTCTTCTAACCTCAGCACGCGTTCGGCTGCCAATCGCGGTCAAGTTTTGTATCACGAGATGGCTGCACACAGCGCGAGGATCGAACTTCTCGACAAACAAAACTACAATACCTAGAAGCTCCAGATGGAAGCCATCCAGGTGAAGAACGACGTGTGGGAGTATGTTAGCGGTGTAAAAGTCAAACCTGAACCGGCAGCTGACAACGCCAACGCTGTTGCCATGTTCGAATGGGACAGAAACGACAGGAAAGCGAAATCCGACATTATCTTGGCCATCTCACCCTCCAAACTCAAACAGGTAAAAAATTGTGAAACCTCACGAGCCATGTGGACGAAATTGCGCGATATCTATCAGTCGCAAGGACCAGCGCGGAAGGCAACGCTCCTGAAACGGCTCACCTTGCATAAAATGGCGGACGGCGGGGACATGCGCGAGCACCTCAACGAGTTTTTCGACACTGTTGACAAACTCGGCGACATGGAGATAAACATCCACCCAGACCAACTGGCGATAATGTTGCTGTACAGCTTGCCATCGTCTTTCGAAAATTTCCGCTGCGCCATTGAGTCACGTGACGAGCTGCCAACCCCTAAGCCCTGAGAGCCAAAATCACGGAGGAAAGTGAGGCCCGAATAAATGGAACATCCAACAATGGATCCGCCGTCATGTTCGCGAAAAATCAAAAATTCCCGCCCAAGAAGAATTTGCTGCATCACAAAGACAAGGACGGAAACCAAAGAAAAAACAAACCAAAGTGTCAAATCTGCAAGAAAATCGGCCATAAACCATCGGATTGTTGGTATGGCAAGAAAAATTAAAAATCCAACGAGGAACAAGCAACGGAATCTGGAAACGTCTGCTACCACGTCGGTAATGGAGCTGTGTCGATAATGCAGAGTCGTGACTGGTGCCTCGACAGTGGCGCCACGACACACCTGTGTCACAACCCGTAGAGTTTTCGTCAACTCGACGTGAACAAACGCGCTACACTCAATCTTGCAAATGACAGTTCAACTCCGATCACCGGAAAAGGGACAGTTTCATTCAAAACCGAAGTGTCAGGAACCGAAGTGAATGTGACTCTTAATGATGCATCTCACGTGCCGGACTTTCGCACAAATCTCATGTCGGTGAGCAAAATCACCGATCACGGTTCCGATGTTGTGTTTTGTAAACAAGGTGCAGTGGTTGTGAATGCGAGTGGCGAAATCGAGTTGGTGCGGATCGAGTCGGGGACTTATATTATGTGCGCGAACACGAGGAGAATGCATGTGCTGCGTCGCGAAATGAAAAGACTGTGTCACTTGAGACATTACATAGACGTTTTGGACATGCGAACACGCGTGATATTACCCACGCAGTGCGCTATAAGCTAGTGACTGGCATGAAACTAGATGACAAAGTGTCTCAGCTGGAGTGCGATACCTGCATCAAGGGGAAGATGACAAACGCCCTTCCCAAAGTGTTCCGAGGGAGAATCGGAACCACTTGACATCATCCATACCGATGTTTGGGGTCCACATCCGATCACATCCATGGGCGGATCTCGGTATTTCATCACGTTTATTGATAACGCCTCCAGATGGTGCGAGGTTCGATTCCTAAAATCAAAAGCTGAGGCATTCAAGGCAACCGTAGAGTACGTCGCATTCGCTGAGAACTTCACCGGTCAGCGCGTCAAACAAATCCAGTCGGATAACGGCCGCGAATACTTCAGTGGAGAAATGGAAAAGTTCATGAAGAGCAAGGGCATCACTCGACGGCTCACCGTACCTTACAATCCGGAGCAGAACGGCGTCGCGGAGAGGAAAAACCACACCCTGTTAAACGACGGCAGATGTCTAATGTTGGAGTCTGACGTACCAGATTCACTTTGGACCGAGCTCATCAACGCCTCAAATTACCTGCGGAACCGGTTACCATCAGCAAAATTGGGAGGAAAAATCCCATACGAGATTTGGACGGGTAAGCCTCCTGACATTTCGCACCTGAAAATCATAGGGAGCGCTGCGATTTATCTCGACCGAGAACCCGGTAAAAACAAGTTCGAGCAACGCGGACGAGACTGTATTCTGGTGGGATACTCTACAGAATCCAAAGGTTACCGGATCTGGGTTCCTGACAAGAGGAAGGTGATAGTGAGCCGTGACGTAAAGTTCTTGGAGCTCAAAGACAAAGATCAACCCAAGGCCGAGCGCAATCGTCGAAAAATTGTCACCGCCCCGAAAATTCAAGAGAAAGATGTGAGCCAGAGGAGCCAACCGAAACACACGGAGTTTTATTGGGATGCAGCAATTCATGCTGGACAACAACTTCCTCTGGACGAGAAGGAAGAAGTGCAAGAGTTTTCGAGGATTCGATCCAGAAGAAGAACCGCAACAAGACATTTCAATTCTTCAATCGATGATCAAATCTTTACACAGCGCAGAAGACAACTACGACAGCGATGACACCATGGTCGAGGTGCCACCTAGCGACGCCAAGGAGGTCGCCGAGAACAGCGGCTACAATCTTCGCGGCAGAAAAGCTACAGAAACTGGAGACACCGAGCAGAGCGCAATCGTCGAGGAGACATTCATTGCCAAAATCCCGATGGGTCAGGCAATGAAAAGCCCAGAGGCCGACGAATGGTTCCAAGCCATCGTCAACGAGATGAGATCAATCTTGGAAAACGACACCTGGGTACTCGTCGATCGACCACAAGGCATCAAAATCATCGGCAGTAGGATTGTTCTCAGTAACAAAATCCATCCCGATGGCTCTCTCGTGAAGCGGAAGGCGAGGCTGGTCGCACAAGGATTCAGTCAACAGCCTGGGATCCACTTCACACAAACCTTCACTCCAGTCGCTCGTCCTGGGTCAACTCGTCTGATGATGTCTCTCGCCGCCAGGTTCAAGATGAAGGTGCTACAGTATGAAGTCACCACGGCATATTTAAATGGAGATCTCGACGACCAAGTATATATGGAGGTCCCAAAACACTTCGAAAAGATCTTGGAGGGGATCATCGACAAGGAGCCCACAAACGACATCTCTAACAAGGCCAATGATGCTCTGAAAGACTTTCGAAAAGGCAAAAAAGTTTGTCTTTTGAAGAAATCCTTGTATGGCCTGCGCCAGGCCGGACGAAATTGGTACAACAAATTGTATCAGATCCTTCGGTCTATTGGAGCCGTCCCAACTCAATCAGATCCATGCATGTTCATCATCGGTACAGGGGAAGATGCTGTGCTGATCGCAGTTTACGTCGACGATATTCTGATTGCGTGTCGTCACCCAAAAAGAGCTTCTGAAATAGGACGTCAACTGGGGGAGCACTTCCGAATAAAGTATCTTGGCCTCGCCAAGTGCTGCCTGGGCATTGAGATCTGTCAAACCGGTGGACGAATCACCCTGGACCAGAAAGGATATATTCAGGAACTCCTCAATCGATTCAACGTGACGGAGAGCCGGACTGTAACCACCCCTGTGGACACCAACACCAGGTTGCAGACAGAACTGAATTTTTCCGAAGACGACGAAAAACTCCCATACAGGGAGCTGGTGGGAGCCTTGACATACCTGTCCGTCTCCACCAGGCCTGACATCGCCTTCGCTGTCAGCTACTTAGGCCAATTCAACAATTGCTACGGCCCTCAGCACTGGACCGCAGCGAAACGCGTCCTACGATACCTCAAGGGGACACCGAACGTCGGCCTAACCTATGAACATGATCACCAACCTCTCAAAGGCTACGTGGACGCAGACTGGGGTAGCTGCACCGAGGATCGTAGATCATATACGGGCTACATCTTCATGCTCGGAGGAAGCCAGATCTCCTGGGATGCCAGAAAGCAACATACTGTCGCCCTATCCACTACAGAAGCGGAACATATGGCCTTAGCAGAGTGCACAAAGGAAGCCATATATCTACAGCGACTTCTACAAGAGCTGGGGCACGACGACCTGTCCAAACTCACGGTCTACTGTGACAACCGCAGTGCACTCAAACTTGCCGAGAATCCCGTGTTTCACGCCAAGACGAAACACATAGACATTAAGCATCATTTTGTACGTGATGCAATCCGGAGCAAATCGCTCATCGTGGACTACGTCCCAACGTCGGACCAGATTGCAGATTTCCTGACTAAAGGTCTTCCGAGACCCAAGCACAGCTGGTGCACGAAGGCTGCAGGACTCCACATCCAGACCTAAGAAGAAACCTTAACACCTCACTCGAGGGGAAGTGTTAGAATACATTTTACCTACATAAACAATTGAACACGAGTATCGGTGTTTGTTCAAAATCTAGTGCTGCCATCTACGATGCGCACACAATACACACACAGTGTTTTGTTTTCAACCTCACACGCAGTTCAGTTCATTCCGTGTCGGGTCAACAGTGCTATGTATTTTAGAGTAAATAAATACTAGTTTGTTTAAACTGTTGTTTAATTGATTTTGCCCAGAGCCTGTTCCGCTGATAGTTTACATTCCGGTGCCAAACATCTATAAATTCTTTGTACAAGTCGACGATCAAGCAAGCACTTTCGTTCACTACCTACTACACTCTTGATTGCTATGTGCTAAGCAACTTAGATGCGTGTATAATATTTTCTGATAACCTATGTAGTGGTGTCCGTAATTGAGGCTAGGAATCATTCCAGCATGGGTAAGAACGGAAGATCACTTCTAGGAAGGCTGCGTATTCACTTGTAGCCCTCGGACCAGAACTGGCAGAATAATGCGATATTAAATTACCCTGGCAGTGAAAGCCATCCTTTTGGTGCCTCCATGGGGAACTGAAAGCTCATAGCTCCTCTAACCAACAAGTGTTGTAATATTACAATTTCGCTGCTCTCAACCTCCCTCGGCCTTTATTGAGCCCTCAAAACTGGGACTTAGATCAAATACCCTGTTGCTTAGACTTGAAGCTAGACCGTACATGGCTTTCCCTAGTCAACAAATAATGTGACAACATTTTCTGATTCCACAAATTGTTGTGGCCTGACTGTCCAAGGTCTATTTGCCTTGACAGTGTAAAAATGATATTAACGCATATATTTTGAAACTGACTGCACTTCACATGTCGGCGAGTGGAAAAGTAACATGACTATTTCCGCGCAAATCTATTTCGCCTTTTCATAAGGCAATGCTTCTGTTCCATAGATGCCCTGCCACCCTGTTATAAACTAAAGTCCTGTTGAGGATCACAATTATTTAAGGGCCCATTCATCTTGGGTTGGCAGCTCTTGGTGTGTCAGCAGGAAGGGGAGTTCACTGGTGGTGTTGTTTCACAACACTCAAGCTCTTACACCAGAGGGAGTTAGAAGGTGCAGTTTGTGACAAAATCTCTCAATATTACAGGAAAAATCTTTATTTCTTGAAATGCCAACTGAAATATATTTGTTCATAAAGTTAGTTTAAACAAATGAACAAGATGATGGCCCTTGCCAGAACTGTATCGCGCCGGGCTCGCATATCAGTAAAGCCTGGCGAGTGGTCTATACACATGGGACGCTCACAAGTAACCGATCGTAAATTTAAAAAAAAAAAAGACCGTTCAAAAGAAGAGAATTACCCGCAGGAGTGACAAATTGCACTCCTAAATCATAAATATCAAGAATTTGTTTAAAAAGTGCATATAAACAGATAAACAAGACGATGGCCCTTGCCAGAACTGTGCCACGCTAAACTCAGGTAGAGGGTGGATGGTTCGTACACATGCGAGAATTATCGAACAGGCCCTCTAGTTGATTGACAAACTTTCTGCTGCATAACAGCTCTGTAACGTCTAAGCAAAATAATGTACTGGATGCAAATCATGAAATTGCATAGATGTTGACCAAACAAGGTCCAACAGTCTAACCCTTATCACCAGTCTTCTGAACACTATTTTTGTTAGTCTTACATCGGCGGGTACTAAGAGCTAGTGGTTATCATAAAATTAATTTCTTTATACGGCTTTTCAGAATAATCACATTAAAAAATATAGTCTTAGCAGAAAAATTCAAATTACGTGAGTTAAATAGGTTTTGCTGGGCTACAGCCCCGCTTGCCCCTCCCCCTCGACAGGCCTGAAGCTAGGACCTCAGGGTTCAGCTTCATCATAAGGGGGGCTTCCAGACTGAGAATCCCCTCACCAAATTACAACTATTTATCAAGAGACAAGGATTTTACCTTCATCCTTGATGCTCTGTTCAATATCGGAGGAAGCGAATTCATCTGAGTCAAATCCTGTGTCGTACGAACAAAGGCTGCCGACTCCTTCAGGGGACATCAACATATGCTCGAGCAGTTCACCATCACTCGGCTTGCTGGGATTCACCTGCTTTTTCCACTTCTTCAACAGCTGATCCCTATAGTACTGAGGCAGGAGATCTGGAGAATATAACAATATTTACATTGAAGAAAAAGAAAAACTGTTTATCCCTTAATTTCATACACCAAAAGTGAATTAAAAATTCTATAGCAAGGTTCAGGTATTTCTTTGAAGGTCCACACTTTCAATTCTCGGTTCCAGTAATTTGGGTTGGGGTGTGAATCAAGGACCTCCCTACTTTTCTGTCTTTGAAAAGCTTATCCCTGTTAATTGAGGCGGCTGGAGCTAACCACACACAAAAAGTGGTCATTAAAAAGACAAAATAAGAAATATCCTCATTAAATACTATAGTCCCTAGACTTGACTGGTTTGATGCAGTTGTCCAATCAGACGAGACGAAACAAGAATATTAATATTTTTTACATTTGTATTTATTTATTTCTTATGCTTCCTCGACTTCCAAGACCGCTAATAAACAAAGCTTAACAATCATAATGAGGTGAAAGAAGAAATATTAGAAGGTTAACAAAATACGACAAATGAACTATGAAATATATGACACACACATAAATTAGAATAAAGGAACTGAAGAGTGGGCAAACAGCAACTAAAAATACATAATTAAAATAGCTATTTAGCCTTAAAATACACATAATTTACGAATATAGGTGATTTCTCAAAATACTAATGGATCCTTTAAGGGCTGTTACTGCTATGGTATTAATGGTGGCATTTGAGATACAAAATTTTTTACACATTGCAGCAAAAAGAGAAGGTATTGTTTCCCGGGTCCCAACTAATAACCCAATAACTTCTATTTCTAGTAGGCGGTAATTTTCCTTGTAGAAAGGGACTGTAGGCTCGTAAATATCCTTCTTTTATCAGTTTCATTGTGATACTTCCAATATACAAGACACTGCTCAAGTTAATTAGGGGATCAGATACGGTGCCAGTATGAACTAGAACCAGCTTCTAATGTTAAAAATGAAAGTGCTGTTCTTTTAGACACCACATAACCTGGTTAAGGAGGGGGTGCGTTTGCATGCTGTTGTTTTATTGTAGTCGTCCTTGTTTACTGATAGCTTCAGTTGGGGAGGTCAATGTGATTTACCGAAATAAAAGAAATGGAAAGCCACAATAAGATAACACAAGGTAACTCACATCTTTGGAATGTCTCAAAAGTGTGGTTTTCAGACCATGGCCTCATTTTTAAACAGGATTTTCCCCGTGGTGACCCTGCATTCGAATATCCAATACGAGCTGAACATCAGCATTCGGCGGCCAGACAATCTCTATGATCTCCTGGCCGACTCATCACAACACTCCTACAAACAGTTCTTCTCAGGGCTAATGGTTTAGGCATGTCAGACCTAGTATCCAACTGTTACAGGTCAATATCGAAGGCATCAGCAGGTCTAAATGGCAATATCTATCAAAACTCTGCATGGAAAATAATATTGATATAATTATCATCCAGAAAACCCACACTGTTGATGAAGATCAGCTCCTCTCAAGCGGTAGAATACCAGCATTCAAACTATTAGGAGCAACATATCGAGTTGAGACACATGTGCGTAACACTGTGGAGAATGCCTGCTTATGTACTACAAGCACTGCAAATAATATCCATGAAGTTGTTGTTAAAGTTGGAGACCTATGAAAGTTTTCAAGCTCCCAGCTATACAGTGGCCAACAGTGGTCTAACAGGCCTGTAACGTGTAAAATAAACAATAAATAAACAACACTAGCAAAACAGAAATACAGTACGTATTTTATATTGTAATATGGGGAACAGGATATGTATTAGTTCAATGCAGGAAATCACACAAACAGTAATATGATTTTCAGCAGTCCAGTGACAGAGAACTGCAGGGTCCTGTTTCCCGAGTTGCCAACAATTGCAATGAGAACTGATATATATACAGATTGTGCCAGAAAAATGTATACACTCTTTGTCAGACGATATCGGGATATGGACATTGTCAACTGTTATCATTGTTTTAAAATGTTGTAGTATGGTCTTTCGCTCAACAGATATCGGTACAGTGCTCTCTCTGGTAATCCGGCAGGTATCGGAACTGAGTACTGCCGGATTACCGAAAACGCCGGATTACTGGAAAATATTGAGAAAAACGCAGATATCATTTGAAAATCAGGTTTAATTACATTGTACTGTACAAAGTAAAAAAGTACGAAAACACATCATACATTTTTCTTATGTCATGAAGTGTAGCTCGACCAACACCGTATTCGTTAGCAACACTAGTTAACGTTTCGCCCTTTTCAAGCCGTTTTAATATTCCATGTTTATCTAACAAAGAAGAGTTTTATGTTTAAGTTTCTTCTGCATGGATGGCATCTTCAGCACAACACTACTACAGTACAACTGTCCTACACCTGAGGGGGCTGTCCGTAAGTCATCGCTCTAGGCGCCAATACATTGTTCACTCAGACACTAGTCTTGTCGCTGCGTGGGAAACATTGTACAGTATTTGGGACGCAATATCAAATCAAGTGTTGAGCTCGTACTCGAATACAAAACATCGGATTACTGGGAGTGCCGGAGAGCTGAGATGCCGGATTACAGAGAGAGTACTGTACTTACATCATGATAGTGGGAAAACGAAATGGCTGGAGCACGCTTGAAGTTCGAGCAGCGCAAGTACATCCTGAAGTGGTTTACCAGGTTTGGTAATGCCGTTGAAGTGCAACGTCAGTGGAGGACGGAGTTTGAAACAGAACCCCCAATATGCCTAACAATTAAACGCATTGCTGGGAAGTTTGAGACGCATGGAACGATTTGTGATATTCACAAAGGAAGATCGGGAAGAACGCGTACAGCTGCTAGTCCTGCTCTGTCGGGTCACGTGTTGGAAAGGTTTGCTAATTCTCCACAGAAGTCTGCTACGCAATGTGCGTGGGAAGTGGGTATTAGCAGTACAAGTGTACAACGAATTTTGAAAACAGCTAATTGGAAAGTTTACATCCCACGATTACTGCATGACCTTAATGAGGACGATCCCGATCGTCGAATGCAATTCTGCGAATGGTATCAGCAAATGGTCACCCAAGAAGAACAATTTCTGTTGAAGTTAGTGTGGTCTGATGAAGCACAGTTTAAACTTAATGGAACAGTGAATCGACGTAACTGTGTCTACTGGGCTCCGGAAAATCCGCATGTTCATGTGGACAAGGCGGTCAATCTACCAGGGGTTAATGTCTGGTGTGGATTGTCGTCGAGGGGCTTACTAGGACCCTTTTTCCTTGATGGTACTGTCACTGGAGCAGTGTACTTGGGAATGTTACGCACATTAATTATACCAGCTGCTCGTGCACTTTATGGAAACGATGATGAAGTCTTCTACCAACAGGATGGGGCGCCACCGCACTACCATGTAGCAGTAAGAGCATTCCTGGATGACAATCTGCCGGGGCATTGGATTGGACGAAGAGGGCCCACGTTCGCCAGATTCTACCCCTATGGACTTTTACTTGTGGGGAACTGTGAAAAATATGACCTCGTAGTTCCGCCCTTTAAAACAACAATAACTAACAAGTCTATCGACGTAAGCCGCGCACGCTGGAGGCCTTTCGCCATGAGATTACAGCAGCATGAGGAGTGGTCCCAATTCAAACATTGACGGCCGTCGTTGCAGCGACTGCTCGTCGTTCTGCTATGTGTCTGGCAGCCAACGGTGAATATTTTGAACATCTCATGTAACCGTATGTTTAACTGAAGACAGTACTACATGTGTAATCAAAATTTAAATGTAAAAGAAACACAAAATAAATAGTTTTTGTTCCGTATACATTTTCCTGGCGGACTATGTATGTGTATATATATATATATATATATATATATATATATATATATATAAATATATATCTACTGCTGCATGCGGGAGAGAAAAAGGATGCAGGTAAAAATAAGGGAGAATTAGATTTGGGTTCTGTTATGACGTTGTGACCAGCTGATGTGGTTCTCATTTAACTGAGTTGTGAGAAGGTAGGTGTGAGTGAGTTGTTGTGCAGTGGAATTTAATACCCTGGTAAATCTGCTGCATTCCTTTTATCTGTAGTTTATGATTTCAAATATGCACAGTCTACTTATCCTTAAACCAAACCTAAGAATCATAATGGACAGTGTGAAAATATGTACGGTAATTGCAGAGGAAACCAGACCTATCAATCTAGTAGCATTGTTTCGTCCTCACGAGGCAATGGGCTTGTCAGCTGGTATGGCGCACCCCACTGATCAGCATGTACAAGCAGGCAGTTTCTTCTCGATAAGAGTGAAAAATTCTGGAAACAACTTTTTCACTTGAAACTGCCAAATATGCAGTGGTCTGCTTTGGATCTACTGTCCAGTGTCTTGTTGAGGTGTTACCAATGTGCGTCATGGTGAGGTGTACCATACCAACTGACGAGCCCAATGGCAATAGAGCTAACTGGATCAATTTTCAAAATATTTGAAATTACATGAGGTGTTATTACACTCAGTTATACCTTGGATCCTTAGGGAAACAGTATCCAATATGGATAACCCTTTTTTTTTTTAAATATTTGTTATTCAAAGCACAAACTAAAGCTATGAGAGCCCTTCACACTTCTACAAATTGGGCTACTTTTTAAAATAGAGGTAGCATAGTGGCATCATAGTAGTCTTGCAGTGGACTTTCCAGTATGTACAGGACTAGCCAAACAAGCCCAATGGTACACTGGGGCAAAAATACTGGCAATACTAAATCAAGCTAAAATTGAAATTTGATGGTTGGTGAAAGTCCAAGATATACTGAAAGAAGGAGAGAGACAGAAAACGATGGAGGTCCTTGATTCACACACCGACCCAGATCACTGAAACCAGGAAAAGAAGAAGAAATAGTTTTCATGAGAACAGAAGATAGGCCATCAAGAACATTTCAGCTTAAAAGAAGCTATTGAAGCTTTTAAGATGCTCAATACAGACTAAACACTGTCGAGAGAGATATGGTTAACTCACTGGCATTCCTCAGAATTTCACACAGCTTGATGGCCTGTTTGACTTTTGTTTTAGCAGGGACTTTCTCTCTGCCTCAGCTGCTAACTGATCCTTCTTCTGGGCAGCAATACTTCCTGCAGATAAAAAGTTAACATACAGCACATAATAATGATTGTTTGTCAGGAAAAATTGAGTTCACATAAAACAATGGAGATTTGTACTGACTTGCATCTGTAAAACATTATGATTTACAGGAAATTAATTTTAAATCTTGCAACCACATTGAGGTTTATCTCAAGCTAGCACATAGTACACAGAAATCCGAGCCTCTTGACAGCTAATTCTTCATACCAGGATTAAACATTTAAGGGAACAGTAATTGGCCCAATGTTTGGGAAGCCAGGGACAGCCCATCACAAGCCACCATTTTGGAACTGTTTCTCCCGTTTGCCCTAATAAAAGTAGGTTGGTTGGTTCCTTAGTTTAGGGGCTGCGACAACGCGGTCATGTAGCCCCGTGTACTTAAGGTGTGTGTAGAATCTGTCTGATAACCGGTGTTAATTGTGATTGCTGTATTAGTGTGTGTTATCTGTTTTTAATTCAAGTAAGGACTGCAGACATTGAATTTCAAGTAGTTCCTACTTTTGCCGCAACCGCCACCGTCAATGACTACTAGTTCAGAACTTGGCTACTACACGCAACCGCAGTCGGCTCCTGGCCACGAACGTAAGGAACCTAAGAGCATTCTTTAACCTCTAATTTAGCTTCACACAGGTGTAATTAGTGAAAGGTTCTTTAACATGCCATAAATCTATGACATGGGACCGCCGACTTTATTTCCCCTCCGAAGGAAGGCATACTGAGGGATTTTTAATGCTCTTAAAAAATCCGACGACTTTGTTCGGGTTTCAACCCACTATCTTGGGCGTAGAAGCTCAGCAGGCTACCTACTACGCCACCGAAGCCACTTAATAAAGGTAAATAATAGGGATCAGAATAAGTAGAACTACTGGACTCCATTCCAATATGGCCTACGATCGTATAAAATGGCGACAGTGAGCCAGAATTGCCGACTCAGCCTGTGTGCGGGACAAATGCTAGGAAGAAGAAGAAACTGTTTATGAAGTAGGCTACATGATGATGCAAGAAAATATGAATTTCACACCAAACAGCAAAACCATCAAACGTACAAGAAATATAGGAGATAATTAAATTGCTGACAAATAACAAAGCATCAGGTAAGACTCAACATTCCAGAATTAAGTAAAAAATGCAGGAGATAAAACTCCAAGAAATTTTAGACAAAGTTTGGGAAACTGAAAAAAAAAAAAAAAAAAAAAAAAAAAACGCATATTGGAAGATGGTGCTCATACATCCATTACACATAAAAAGGAAACGCTGACCCCAAGATCTATCGTGGAAGTTCATTACTATCCATATCTTACAGGGTTTTGTGAAAGCTCTCCTAAACCACACAAAAATTCAATTGGATCCAAAAATGGGTGAATACAAAGCTTTCCGGTCGGTCAACTCAAATCGTGCCCAATTACTGTACATTAGGGGCTGCGACAATGCGGCCATGTAGCCCCGTGTACTTGGGTGTGTGTAGAATCTGTCTGATAACCGGTCAGGGTTGTTACAAGACCAGGATTTGCATTTTCCCTGACTTAAGATCCCGTTTTCCCTGACCACCAATACTTTATTCTGATCACCGTATGAACATATTTTAAAAATAAAACCCGTCGAATTGATCAAACGATAGTTACTGATTTACATCTTCGAATCCCACTACATATGGTGAATAAATTTTTTATTTTTCTTTAAATACACGTCCATGCTAACTCTTTTCAGCTACTGTATTACACGAGATATTTAAGCTATCTCATACAGAAAAAGAGTTTCATTCAGAGATTGTAAAGAAAAGGCTTAAAGAAAGAATTTTAACAAAAAGCTAATTTTAAGAATTAGCCCAGTTTTAGATGCCGTGTGCACTTCAGAAGGCATGAAAAAAAAACTGGCTTCATCTGACTTTTTTAACAAATTAATCGGTCATGCTAAAAAATAATATGACAAATTTAAAAAAAATGGATTCAAGGAACACAATTTTTAACTTCTTTCTTTGTCAGTATACTGAGTTCACAATAAAACTTCTTACATTCAAAAAGTTATTGTAATTGTTATAACTAATGACTTAAAAACTACGGCCTAATAGTCAAATAATACGATGGGTAAGTAACGTAAGTTACATCGCACGGGTTCTTTCAAAATTATTGCTAAGGTAACAAAGAAATTAAAACTAGGTAATCAAAATATGGCACAACGAAACCATTTAATTGGATTCAAAAGCTATCGGACTGCAAAAGCCCTTTTCATTGTCTAGGAAGCAAACAAGTACCGTATTGCATGGACCCACAGACGACACAGAAAGACATTCAACACTTTGTAATCTTTTAAGTCTTACGACTACGCCATGACTGACATCAATGGATTACTAAATCCATACGCGATCTAGGTGACACTAAGTCTGGTATGCCACGGATTCATTGATACCTTATCCTATACTGATCAAAATTGAAGAACAAAAAGAATGGTTTGAAACTTAAAAGCTTTAACGGACGCCTGACGTACACTAGAAAGACCATACATCATGACTAGGGGTGGTGAATATTCGCAAATGCGACAAAGCGCGAAATGCTCACTAACGCTCGTACTCTTGTACTTTGATTTTTCACGACCTGCAAACGTTTTAATGTGTTTTGAAAAAGCGACAAAATGCGAAATTGACTCAAAATGCGAAAATCATACTAAAACCCTATATAAATGCGAAATCCACGATTTTTCAAATAAAACGTTTTTCTTTCTTGTCTAAGTTCCTACTGAGGAGTTTGTACACCCTTGAAGTGTTTACGACAGCTTGACCACTGTCCTGCAATGCGGGAAGTAATCCCTTCCGCAACTCGTTGCTCGACCGGCGGTTTCATCAGCTACACTTACACGGAAAGATTTCTGAGACCCGGCCTGCTGTTCGCCATCAAGTGTGGCGCCAAGCCTTTCGCGTTCATTCTGTTGAGGTGCTGACAAAGATGTCTCGTCTGCACCACATGGCACCTCAAACTAGTCTTGCTCTTCAAAGAACAGTCCTGTAGCCGGTTGAAACGCGTCGTGATAGGCAAGGCCTTGCACTATCCCTTTCCGTGTATGACTATTCTCTTCGCGTAGGACAAGTTAACAAGTAAGCTACTAAGATGGTGAGATCGAAAATATCTATAAAACAGCGGGCAGAAAATTATAAACAAGAACATTTTGATATCAGTGATAGTGACATTTTAATGTGTAAATTGTGTAATCAGCGCGTGGAATGGCAAAAGAAGGACACTTTAGACAAGCACGTCAAAAGTCGGGGACATGTCAGTGCAAAAGAATGTTTTAACAGTAAATCAGAGGACGAGCAACGCGGAGTAAAGCGGCAAGCCACGATCCAAATGGTGCAAGATAAATTGAAAAGTGCAAAATTTGAAAAAAGTGCTTTTGTTGAAGATACAGTGAAGATGTTCTTGGAGACGAACATCCCTCTTCACAAAGTGGACCATCCAGCTTTTCGGGAGTACTTGTCCAAGTAAGTAAGCCTACCTTATTTTAAGGCTGTATAGCACGTATTTAATTTTGTCCGATTCTCAAAAACTAAGGGAGAGCCATGAATTTAACGAGGTCATTTCCGCGTTTACATTTCAGCGAAGACATAAAAAACATAAAGATAAAATGTCTGAAGACTAAAAAATCTATATTTAGGGGTGTGTTACAAAACCGTATTAAGTGCCCGATATTAGTTATTGTAGCATGGAAGAGATCTTCTGCTTAACTCGTTTTAGGTAATTTATTTCAATTCTGTGTTTAGGTACATGCCAGGATCGGGAGATCTACCAAAAGCTAGTACATGCGACATGAATATGTACCTCGCTGTGGAGAAGCAATGAAAGCTGAGATTAAGGAGTGCCTACAAGGAAAGCCAATTGTTATAGTTGCAGACGAGACTTCAGACAGGCTGGGAAGATGTGTTTTCGCGGTTTTATTCTGAACAATGTGTGACAAAGCAAACCAGGACGTATTTCTAGGCAGTTGTAGCTTTCTTGACAAAGCAAATGGTACTACTTGTAGCAGGGCAATCATTGACGCTATGAAAGAATATGAAATCTCATATGAAAATGTACTTGGTTTGGTGTCAGATTCAGCTCGGTACATGGGGACATGCTTTAAAGCACTGGAGAAAATAATTGGTGACCATATTTTGCACTTTCAATGTTTTGCGCACAAGGTAAACTTGGTTGGAGATGTGATTTTAAAAGAAATGTCACAACTAAACCATTTTGTATCCAAAATGAAAATGGCTTTCTTACATTCAAGGAGAATGAAAAGTGCTTATGTCAGTTTTCTCAAGGAAAGGTACCCAGATCTTCCAGCAGTAGTATTTCCTTTCCCCGTGATCACACGCTGGAATTCATGGTTTCAGCCTGTGGAATATGTTAACAAGTATTTAGATGCTTTAAAAGATTTTTTTCAATCTTTGGATGAAAATTTGTTAAACAACAGTTCTTCAGCTCTCTTAAATATTTTTAATGACTGATGTCATTATTTTGAAGTACAGTGTCAGGCTAAATTTGTGACTCAGGTCTCAGTATTTCTCCAAACTGCTTCAAAATGCTAAATTGCAGATGTGTAAATGCTACAAAATGCTAAATGCTCAAATCAAAATGCTAAATTTATGATTTCAAAATGCTAAGAATCACCACCCCTAATCATGACACATGTTTTGTGCCCGTAAGATCTTATTGCTATAATTACTAACACTTAAAATACATAAACAATACTGAGAAAAATATGGACATCAAAAACACAAAATTTAGTGACTGATGCTAGAAAAGAAATCGATGGACTAAAACAGGAAATCCACGCATTTGGCTCGGAGTATACACCTTTATGCTACATTCTTAGCGAAAGTAAGTACGATCACATTTTGAAAAGCTAACACAATAGCTTTAAAACTTTCGTTACATACATCTATTTGAATAACTCTCTACAAGTACCCGCTGTTTAGCACTTGTAATTTTCTTCAATATCATTTAGTTCGGCTTCTTTTTCTAACATCAATTGGACTCTTTTGGTTTTAAACTCTTTTACCTCGTCTACAATTGTTCTCTTCTGTTTTTCTTTGGCCTCGTTTTCTTTTCTTTTCGGCTGCCCTCTCCTTCGGCGCATTTTAATATTCTGAACGAGCATGCCTCTCCTTAATGAGCATTTCTTTGGTGACAGTCACTTTACCTCCTCGAGTAGGCTGCGCCTCTGAAGAGAAGGAGGAGTTTGAAGAGGAATTGCAGAAGCAGCTGGTAGGAAGAAATATGATTGTTATGGGGGATCTGAATGCCCATGTAGGAAGAGAAAGACAAGGGTATGAGAGTGTGCTGGAACCAGAGGGTTGGGGCGGAAGAAATGAGGAAGGAAAGAGACTGTTGGACTTCTGCCAAAAGAACAGCCTGCTAGTTGGGAACTCCCGGTTCAAGAAAAGAGAAAGCCACACAATCACTGGTACAGTGATGACTTGACCAGGAAGTCGGTGGTCGACTATATATGAAAAAGAATTAAATAAGAACATCACGGACATCATGGTTATACCATTGGAGAACCAGAATAGCGACCATCGCTTGCTGGTAACGAACCTGAGAGGGACTAAGGAGAAGAAAGGGACTGAGAACCAGGAAAGACGTATAAGGATATGAAAACTGAAAGAAGGAGATAGAAGGATCGAGTACCTCAAAATGCAAAGGAAGGAATTCCAACAGATGAAGAAAGGAGGGGTGGAAGAGGAATGGGCTAGATTTAAGAAGACACTAGCAGAAGCAGTATGTGGGAGGACAAGTAGTAAGAAGAGGTGGAAGGAAACACCATGGTGGAATGAGAAGACAAAATACATATTGTGGTGTTTGAAGCCATATTTTCAGTGTTGCCTAAGTAAACAAGAGTTTAGTGCTTTTCAGTCGGTCAACACGAATGTACCCAAAAGAGATGGGTTATGCCCTAATCCTGAAATAAATTACATGAGATTAATAAAACACTAGGATGACCAGTTTCGATCGTCAAGCGATCATCATCAGATCCATTACACTTAGGCTATAAAATCTATGTTTGAAATACAGGTGAAAATATTTACAATATGTACAATTATTTAGTTGCAGTATTGGTAATGCAACTGTCAGTGTATGCTAAATGCAGTATATATGTTAGGTGAAATGCTAAATGGTGATAGCTATCCGGAGTTTGTACTTTAGAGAGATTATATGGTTGTAAACTATAGTTAAACTATAAAATTTTAGGCTAATTACTTATCTGATTGTCTTCCGTACTACAGCTGCTCGCAGTTTTCGTGCTCACTGTAACTTACTGTACGGTCAACTGCGGTGGTTATCTTAATGACTGGGGAGAAGGCAGGAAAAACCAGTCGTTAAGATAACCACCGCAGTTGACCGCACAGTAAGTTACAGTGAGCACGAAAACTGCGAGCAGCTGTAGTACGGAAGACAATCAGATAAGTAATTAGCCTAAAATTTTATAGTTTAACTATAGTTTACAACCATATAATCTCTCTAAAGTACAAACTCCGGATAGCTATCACCATTTAGCATTTTACCTAACATATATACTGCATTTAGCATACACTGACAGTTGCAGTACCAATACTGCAACTAAATAATTGTACATATTGTAAATATTTTCACCTGTATTTCAAACATAGATATTATAGCCTAAGTGTAATGGATCTGATGATGATCGCTTGACGATCGAAACTGGTCATCCTAGTGTTTTATTAATCTCATGTAATTTATTTCAGGATTAGGGCATAACCCATCTCTTTTGGGTACATTCGTGTTGACCGACTGAAAAGCACTAAACTCTTGTTTACAAAGGACATAGTAAGGGAAAAGTCTAGAGCCATTAGGAGGTGGTATCAAAATAGGACGGTAGAGACAAGGGAAGAGTACCAGGAAAGAAAGAAAGAAGGAGGCAAAGAGCGTAGTGGCTGAGGAGAGAAGAAAGTGGATGGAAGAGTGGACAAAGATGATGAAGGAGGATAGTGAAGGTACAAAAAAGGTCCTGTATGGGACGGTAAAGAAGAGGCGGAAGGATCCTACGGATTATGTTAGAATGGTGAACAAAAGGGGACAAGAGATAGAAAATAGGGAAGAACTGAAGAAAATGTGGAATGAATATTTTGAAGAACTCCTGAACCCCAATGGAAACCACGGCGAGGAGGAAGAAATCGGGGAAGAGGAAGATGAACTGCAAACAGAAAAGGACTTAACATGGAAAGAAGTGGAAGATGCAGTGAGGAAGATGAAAGGAGGGAAGGCACTGGGTATGGATGAGTTGAGTGTGGAGATGGTGAGAGCAGCAGGAGAGGTGGGGATACAATGGTTGTACCGAGTGATGAAGACCCCAGAGGACTGGAAAAAGGGAATAATTGTCCCGATCTTCAAGAAAGGTAGTAGTAGAACAGAATACAGAAACTATCGGGGAATAACACTGATGAGTCATTGTGCAAAGATGTTTGAGAAAGTTTTGGAAAGGAGAATTAGGACAAGGATAGTAGGAGGGATGAGAGAAGAACAACATGGCTTCAGAGCAGGAAGGTCCACAGTGGATTTTATTTTTGCTGTAAGGCAGTTACAAGAACAGCACTATGAGTATGGAACAGATCTACTGATGGCCTTCCTGGTCATTGAGAAAGCATATGACAGTGTATGCAGAAACAAAGTATGGAAGTCCCTGGAGGATAGAGGAGTAGAAAAATGGACTATAAGGAGGATAAAGGAGATGTATAAGGGAAGCGTGAGCTGTGTGAAAGTGGGAGGAGAGAGATCGGACTGGTTGGAACAGAGAAACGGCCTGAAACAAGGAAGTGCACTGTCACCGTTACTTGTCATTGTGGTGATGGATGACATAATGACCCGAGTTGCACAAGTAATTGGAGAAGGAAAGATGAAAGCAATGGTGTTTGCAGATGATTTGATGATTTGGGGAAACAAGGAGGAGGAGGTACAGGAACAGTTGGACGTGTGGGAAGGAATAATACAAGGATATGGGATGAAATTTAGCATAAATAAGAGTGAGATGGTGATCACAACAAGGAAGAAGGAAAGAACCACAACAGGAATAACAATTGGTGGGGAACAGCTGAAGAAAGTGGAGAGTTTCAAGTATCTGGGAAGCCTGATACAAGATAATGGAAGGAACGATAGAGAAATAAATGAGCGGGGGAGACAGGCAGAAGCATTCCGGAGGAGTGTGAGAAGCATGATATGGAGCAAAGATGTCCCTCTGAACAGCAAAAAGATCATATATCGGACGTACTATGTCCCTATCCTGACGTATGCCTCGGAGACCTGGGTTATGAAAGGAAGGGAGAAGAGGTTCTTGAGAAGCAGTATTGGAGCTACAAAGAGGGACAGAATAAGAAATGAGAGGACCAGGGAATTAATGAAGGAGGAACCATTACAGGATGGTATAGAGAAATCTAGACATAGATGGAATGGACATGTAAAACGAATGGAGGAGAAGAGGATACCCAGGAGGATACACGAGACGAAGTAGGAAGGAAAGAGACCAAGAGGGAGACCGAGAGACAGGTGGCTGAAGGGGGTGGAAGAAAGCATGAAGAAGGGAGGAGAAGACTGGACAAGGGTGGAGGCTGAGAGATGGTAGGAAGACAGAAGACGTTGGAGAGGCTTGTGTTCCAAACAGACCCGGCCAGTGGCTGGAAACTGTGCAAGATGATGATGATGATGACTTTACCTAACTCTCCCTCGGATTGAACACCATCGTACACTTGTCTTAGGCCTATGAGAGAACGTTCGAGCTTATTTTTGACTATCATCTCTGTATTAGTAGATCAAGCATAGGTCCTATGCTGAAGGTAAACGAAACGAAACTTCGGCGAATCAAACAAGGACGAGATGAAAGGGGACGCGAGGGGGATGGTGCATGCGGAGTAGAGGCTTTGGCCCATAAACAAGCGCGATTCCCGACGAAACGAGACAGACTTGGGCAAGGGAAAGTGGAGGAAAGAGTGTAGTGGGGACAAACGACGAGACGAAGTATCGAGAGCAGCAGGGCTACCGAAATGTGTTCCTTTCTTGCTCTCTCTCCTCTATTTTACAATTTTAGCATTTTGCAGCCCTAACCCGACAAAGCGAAGGAGCTTCGCGCTAAAGGCAAATAGACAGATTCACGCTCCAGTATGTATTATTTTATTTTTTTAAATTAAATAATTTCCTTGACCTTGCAGAAAATTTCCCTGACTTCTATGACCGGAATTTTTTTCACTGACTTTTCCCTGACCTGTAACAGTCCTGGCGGTGTTAATTGTGATGGCTGTATTAGTGTGTGTTGTCTGTGATTCAGGTAAGGACTGCAGACAGTAATTTAAAGTATTTCCTACTTTCGCTACCAAATGCTAACATCCACGACACCTAGCTGTGAACTTGGCTACTACTAGATGCCATCGCAACCAGCGCCTGGTGACGAACGTTGGAACTTAGAGCATTAATCAAACCTAACCTACAAATTTTGCTTCACACAAGTTTAGTTAGTGGAAGGTTCGCCAGCTTTTCTTCCCCTCCAAAGGAAGGCATACTGAGGGATTTTTAACACTCTTTAAAAAAATCCGACGACTTTCGCGGGTTCCTATAACTATCAAGCCACTAATTCTAGAGAATTGTCTCGTTGAGAGAATAGCTTTTGATAAAAGGTCATTTCTTAGGATTATGAAGACTTCTAACCTCTCAGGCCGTAGTGATGATAACTTACTAGAATTGTTCCCAACCCTCCATGAATGAGGGATGAGGAAATCGGAAGGAATTGGGGCCATGGATGCGCACAGTCACTCATCAAGGCAAAAATGGACCCAACTTGGGAATCCCTTGGGTTTTCCAATCCCCCAACTCACAATTGTGAGCCTCTGAGGTTGTAGAACACTTAGGAGAAACAAGCACAGTTTTCACTTACCAAATTAGGCGATACTCCAGAGATAAAAGTCGATATTTTGTTCATTTTGGTGATTTTTTTTAATGACTGAAATTGAAAGGCTTGAATTTCTTCTTTCTTGCCACAAAGATATTCCGTTGAATTCAAACAATTTATCACCTTAATAATGCTTTGTTTGTCAGTCTGCACACAGCTGAACTGCTTTGTTAGATTATGATATCATTGTCATGTTTCCTTTCAATCAAATCAATAAAATATCCCTGTTCTTTGCAATTACAGCCACCCTCCCCTCCCCCCGCATATATTTCTACAGAATCGAGCTGCAAGATCTACCATGTTTATGAATGAATTTATAAAGCCTGCTAAGGACTAATATTTCAGTACTTGACTCGACTGTCATTGAGCAACATTGTATGCTTGTATTGGTATTCCTGAAGTCAATACAATAATGCAGATAACTATAAGTTTTGTTATTCTTGTATGTTTCTTCTTTCTTGAGAGTTCTGTGGCAGTAGCCAGTCTGTTTAATTTTGTGAAGTTTGCACGCAAGTAACCTCTTGTAGTTGAGTATCAAGAGACAAGCTTCCAGAATTACCAATATTCGTACAGAAGCTGCTAAGAAAGAAAACGAAGAAAAAACATACAGTTCTGGTGGCTTTTAGGTAAATGGATCAGGAATTAACATCACTTGAACTTTGCTTTAATTTTCCTGCCAATTGTAATTTTACATTTAAATCCCATTTTTCTCCCATAATATTCTGCCAAATGTAACAAAATTGGTACGGTAGGCCTATATGTATCACAGCTATATTAGGAAACCTGCATATGGAATTCTTGATTGCAGAATTCTTCCCAGTAGTAGGGATTTAAAAGTCCAAAATTTTAGAAAAAGAAATGGCTGGAGAAATGGACAGAAATGATGGAGGAGGACTGTGATGGCAGTAAGAAAGTGTTGTATGGAATGATAAAGGCAAAGAGAAGAGATACAGGGGAAAATGTCAGAATGGTGGACAGGAATGGAAAGGAGGTCGAAAATATGGAAGAAGTAAAGGTTATCTGGAGAGAATACTTCAAGGAACTCCTAAATCCAACTAAAACCAGCGTAGTGGACATTGTGGAGGAAGAAACAGACAGTGACCAAGACATTTCAGAGAAGGAATTGACATGGAAAGAAGTGGAGGAAGCATTAAAGAAGATGAAAGGGGGAAAGGCACCGGGAATAGACGAAGTGAGTGTGGAGATGGTGAGAGCAGCAGGGGTGATAGGAACACAGTGGCTCTTTCGAGTAATGAAAGTGATATGGAGGGAGAAGAAAATACCAGAGGACTGGAAAAGAGGGATAATAATACCCATATTTAAAAAGGGAAGTAGGAAGGAATGCAAGAACTACAGGGGAATTACACTCATGTGCCACTGCGCCAAAATATTTGAGAAGGTACTGGAGAGAAGAATTCGGACAGAAGTTGAAGATGGGCTGAGGGAAGAACAGTAATTATGGATTCAGGCCAGGAAGGTCAACAGTTGACCTCATATTTGCAGTAAGACAGCTACAAGAACACCATTATGAATATGGGAAAGATCTGGTGATGACCTTCTTGGATATTGAGAAAGCATATGAGAGTATTAATAGAAACAAGGTATGGGAAGCAATGAGAGCAAAAGCAGTGAACAAGGAGACAGTGGCAAGAGTGAAAGCAATGTACGAGGGAAGCAAAAGCTGTGTAAAGGTGGGAAGAGAGAGAACGGAATGGTTTCAACTGGAGAGTGGTCTGAAACAGGGAAGTGCCCTCTCACCCCTGTTATTTATAGTGGTGATGGATGAAATCATACGAAAAGTGGTAAATAGCATTGGGGAAAGGAAAATGAAGGCAATGTTGTTTGCTGATGACCTTCTGGTATGGGGAGAGGATGAGGAAGAAGTACAAGAGCAATTAGATGAGTGGGAGAAGGTAGTGTTATCATATGGGATGAAGTTCTCAGCACAAAAGAGTGAAGTGGTCATCACAACGAGGAAGAAGAACAGACTGGATATGGGCATAACACTTGGAGGACAGCAGTTGCAGAAAGTAGAATGCTTCAAGTACTTGGGAAGCATAATTGAAGAAAAGGGAGGCAATAGGATGGAAATAAATGAGCGGGGAAGGTGCGCAGATGGATTTTTCAAGAGTGTTAGGGGGATGATATGGAATAAAGATGTACCACAAAAATGTAAAGGAATCATCTACAAGACCTACTTTGTGCCAATTTTGACATATGGTTCAGAAACATGGGTGATGAAGGAAAGGGACAAGATAAAATACGAGCAGTGGAGATGAAGTTCCAGAGGAGTAGGGTAGGAGTGACAAGAATGGACAGAGTAAGGAATGAGAGAGTCAGGGAGATGGTAAGAGAGGAACCATTGCAAAATAGAATAGAGCGATCTAGGCTACAATGGTATGGACATGTGAGGAGGATGGAAGAGGAGAGGATACCGAAGAAGATGTTTGGAATGGAAATGACGGGAAGGAGGCCAAGGGGAAGACCAAGGGACAGATGGACAAAAGGAGTTAAGAAGAGTGTGGAGGAAAGAGGAGTGTGCTGGGACACAGTAAATGACGAGAGATGGTGGATGGACAGGAAACGATGGAGAGGCTTATGTTCCAAGCAGACCCGACCAGCGGTTGGAAACTGCTCAAGATGATGATGATGATGATATAAATTATTTACAGAAAAATCAATACGTAGTGCTTTTTAAAGGAGTGTTATCTACCTAATTCCAAATTTCCAATAACATGTCATTTGAAATCTATAAAAATAAAAAAATGGAATTAAAAAAATAAAATGGAAAAACTATTAATTGTATACGAAACAAATGTTTGTGATATCTCTACTTTTAGTTGGGCGACATTCCCGCAAAGTTTCGTGAAAATCCATGCATTATGTAAAAATATCTGTTTATCTCAGGAGTGCCTTAAGGCTTAAACATAAAATAAAAAGGTTTTATAGCAGAATAAACCTATATCTCCATATATAAAAATGAACGTTTCTTTAATTGAAATAGACAACACAGAAAAGATTCTTCTATCACTTCTTGATAGTTTTGTTTTTTGCCGTATGTGTTCAGATAACATTCATGAGTTGTTGTGAACGCTCCTGCCAAGGTTTCTGAACTATAAAATCCGTTTTACAATAATAAGTTGCGCATGAGTAGTTTTAACAAATGAGTGATGTCGCAAGAATTGTTTAAAAAAAGTCCCTTATGCATTCATACACCATTCATCCAACTTTGGTGACTTGTTGGGTACACTTCCGCGAAGCTTTCTGAATTATTAAATCCGTTTTACAATAGGTTTTGCACGAGTAGTTTCAACAAATGAGTGATGGTGCACGAATCGTTCCAAAAAAGTCTCGTATGCATTCATACAACTTAGGTGACTTGTTGGGTACACTTCCACGAAGGTTTCTGAATTACTAAATCCGTCTTACAATAGGTTGTGCATGAGTAGTTTCAACAAATGAGTGATGGTGCACGAATCGTTTCAAAAAAAGTCCCGTATGCATTCATACACCATTCATCCAACTTTGGTGACTTGTTGGGTACACTTCCGCGAAGCTTTCTGAATGATTAAATCCGTTTTACAAGAGGTTGCGCATGAGTAGTTTCAACAAATGAGTGATGGTGCACGAATCGTTTCAACCAAGTCCTGTATGAGTTCAAATAGCATTTATCCGAATGCGACGAAACTTTGAGGAGTTGTTGTGGGCATGCCTGCGAAGGTTTCTGAATTAGAAAATCCATTTTACAACAGATGGCGCGCATAAACTTTGGTCTGCTGTTATGTATACCCGCAAGGTTTCTAAATGAGTAAATCTATTTTACAATAGGTGGCTCATGAGTACGGACCCTAATTTATGGTAATATAAAAGTCTCCAAAGCGGTGAAATGAAATGTTGAAAGTGGTGAAATAAAATATCCATAGTGGTGAAATAAAAAAGGAATGAGGGTTGAGCGTGCTTAATAACGCTGCAAGCATTTGGCTAAATAATGAACAATAGCCTATGCAAACATTTAGAGAAATAACAAAAAAGTTCTGTGTTTAAGACCTAACCTAACATTTACTTCCACAAATACTCTCCCTGACTTATTTTCTCACTAACTCGTAAAACTTACGCTATCCCCAAAGTATAGGCAGAGGAGCATTAGCCTATTACCATGAATTCAGGACGCAGATTTGTATGCGTATCTGAGAACGCAGAAAGCCTCTTTCGCTGTCGTATCTTATAAAACATTTTTATTTAAGATTTCTTATTTTCTATCAAACAATAGGTAGTGGAACTATTTCAATTAATTTTAGAGTATTAAAAAAATCTTATTACCAGCCTTTCGTTGGTATCTCGCATTTTAGGGTAACAGTAATACATTTCGCAAATTAATTTTATTTCGCGAATTCAATATCGAAAAAAAAAATTGCATATTTGGAGTAAATATATCAGTGATAACATATACATGTTCGTTGAAAAATTTCGCGGATATCGTTAAAACAAAAAATCTGGGACTCTACTCATGAGTCGCGTCAACAAATGAGTGTAGCCTATTTCATACAGTCTGGCAGTCTCTGTGTTTTCTTTGTACGAGTGCACACGCTTCACAGAATTGAATTGAGTAAAATACTTACAGCGACATAATTTGCTTCATTCCTCTACTTAATTGTCTATTATATGCCTCCAAGAGATTAGTTGACTTACATACAGTTCATCATTATTTACTCTCATTTCATGAGACTTCCTTTCTTCTTTGGCATTGCAACACAAGCCAGGTACAGTACTGTGAGTTCTAAATAAAATGAAAACTCCACTTAAGATTCAGGCTTGAAATCATTCTGCAACTCGTCACTTCAAAGGGAACACTACAGTATTGTCTCTAACCAAATGGTACTGTTCTATAAAGAAAATGCAACCTTGATGAGATGGAGGTTATAGAACTAATGCTTACAGCATGGAGATCTGGAAACAGCTCAGTTTACCAAAGGACAGGATTACAGACTTAGTAATATATTTTTCTCTGTAGGAACAGTGAAATCCTACATCAAGAACCAATGAATACCATGCCTAACTCATATTTCTTGTTACCGTCTGTACTTCATCTTAAATTTTAGCAATGCGGACTTTCCAATTGTTAATCATTCACCAATAAATTACTTTTCTCTCAAACAATGATTCACAACCAATCCACATAATATAATGTTATGGGCTTTACATCTCTTTTAAATGTTGTTGCTTTTAGACATGCTCGGCTGAAGGGGATCTGTAACATGTTAGTAAATCTACTGAATGGTGAGAATGTTATCACTATCAGGCTGCCAACCAACAACAGCATTTATGGTAACTGCATAATTAGCCCAAAACATGCGAGGATTTGCAGTCGAGCTAATGAAAAACTGCTACATGCTATTTGTATAGCACAAATCTGCTAATGAATAATTTTAGATCAAAACAGAATGCCAGTCTTAAATCCATTCTTAGCGTGTTGGCAACTAGATACATGAAGTGATAATTATTCTCAGAACTTAGTACCCACAGAGAATAACTTTGCACATTTAATCCGAAGTATCACATTTTCCACAAAACTCTCAAAAGTTTATTCTGGTGCGGAGATAGTTACTACTGTCAGACTTAGTTCTGTACACAGCTTTCAATCGGCAGCAAAAACTTGTTGTCGATAGTTAATCACACCAAACACCATAAGATGGACTCTGGATGTATGCAATATTTTTCCAGCACAAACAACAATGCTCTGTTGACTGTAACCACGGTATGGAGATGGTACACCTACCCTACAACTCGCCAGTATGTATGAATCAGTAGCATATTCCTCTTTGCATACCAATGAAACTTAATTCACCTGGTTTGTGAAACTTCTAATTAAATTTGCTTTGAACACCAGTTAATACTTAAAATGTTTTCTTCTTTATTGATAAAACATGTTTTCGGCCCTTCAGTGAGGCTTTCGTCAGCTTGGTTACTTAGCTTAACACTACATTAGGTGTTTGATTAACAGAATTACAATATAACTGTCAAAAGTCAGTGGGACCACTAAACGATACAGTTCGTTAGACCAATTGGAAATGAAAATACTAAATTTATATTGAACAACACTTTAAAATACAGTATTTGCTTTCTGGATTTGAATATCTGAAGAATACTTCCTAATTGAAATTGTAAAGACGTCCATTTCAAAGTTATATTGTAATTCTGTTCATCAAACACCTAGTGTAGTTGGTATATTGGCTTTCACGGCCAGTGAATTAAAACTCAGCAATTTTTCTAGGTTTATGCCGTGTCTTGTGTGGGGTTTCGCCTAGGATACCAAGCTGGCTCATCAGCAGATTGGACCCCCAATATACCATCTTTTTGGAAGCCTTCATAGGGAGGTTGAGGCTGCTTGAGCTTTTAGTTCTCGCAGTCAAGAGAATATGTAATGAGGGAATGGTACAGGGAAAATCCTAGGAGCATAAGAATTGGAACCAAGAAATATCAAATAGACTTAAATGGCTTGGGATTCGCAGATCACTTAGCGTTACTGGCTAATAATATTCAAGAAGCCAGAAATCAAATAATAAGCCTACAAAATATAGCACAAAAAATTGGACTTCAGATATCATTTGAAAAGACAGAGATAATGGTAGCAAATCCACTTGTAACCAATCACTTAACAGTAAATAACAAGAAAGTTAAAATAGTGAAGCAATTTAAATACTTAGGAGAAATTATAACTTACAACTTGGATGAGAAACCTGCATGGCAAGAAAGAACTAATAAAATGATAAAAGCCCAAAAATTAACAGGGTCTTCATATAAAAGAAAATGTCTATCAATCGCAACAAAATTAAAACATTACAAGACGGTGGTTCAACCAGAGGTGACATATGCAAGTGAAACTATTTTTAAAGTTACTCAGAAAAACAGAATCGACTAAATTTTAAAAGTAGAAAGAAGAATAGCTAGAACATGCATAAATAAAAAATATCAGAAAGATGGACAGTGGCGGATAGTACCAAATGAAGTGGTATACAGAGAACTGGAGCCCATCACTGATACTATTCGGAAGGAACGGATTTCTTTTTTTTGGTCACATCATGAGGACACCAGAAACCAGGTTATCTAGAGAAATTGTAGTGAAAATTTGGAATATGAAACAACAAGTAGGATGGATTAAGGAAATTAGAGAAGATATGAAAGAATTAGAAATAACCTTGGATGACTTGCAAAACAAAACAAAAAAATTAAAAAAACTGAAATATAAAAATAAGATTTCAGGCTAAAATAGACAAACATAATACAGTGAAACACTGTTCCAAATTAAAAATGAACAAAGAACTGATCAGCTCCTCAAAACGGAAAGAAGAATCATTAGAACGTGCATAAATAAAAAGTATCAGGTTGAGGGAGTCTGGAGGATTCTCCCAAATGAAACTGTCTATCGTGAGATTGATCCAATCACCAGCACAATGAAGAAGAAAAGAATTTCATATTTTTTTCACATCTTACGGCTTCCAGAAAACAGAATTGTATGCCAACTGGTGATGAGAAATCTAGGAAAGAAAACTGGAGGAAAATGGATCCAAGAAATCCAACAAGATCTCAAAGCAGTTGGACTCAAGATAACAGATGCCGAGGAGAAAAATAAAATTAACACCATTCTTAAAACTCACAAAATTTCTGCAGAAATGACACATAGAAAGCCTATGGAGATTTCAGATGAGTTGAGAAAATCCCGATCTGAAAGAATGAAAAAGTACTGGAAGGAGCGCAAGAACCAAGCAGTACTACCTTCAAAGAAGAAGTGATTGTGGAACAACTCAAGTGGTCCAATGTGACCAATAAAGATTAATAATAATAATAATAATAATAAAAGGGTATTTACAGATGAGGAATGCCTGAGAAGATCAGAGCGAATGAAAAGCTACTGGGCGACTCGGAAAGGAAACTTACTGAAGAAGAGGACCAAGAAATGATTGAAGTGGTCCAATGAGGCCGTAAAAGCAAAAGAAGAAGAAGAAGAAGAAGGACATCATTATGAATGATGTTTCAACAGGCCAGAACACACTATTATCCATTTAAAATAATTTAACCAAGTCTGCTTGATAATACAAGGCAGAGTTTGAAAGGTGTTACAAAAACATTTCCTGGGCGCAATTAAAAACAAAATTGGACGTAAGTTCTATCCTAGCCAAGGGAACGTAGGAGCAGAAAATAATCAAATACCGGGATGGAAAAGCCGCGCAAACAGTATTGTCAACTGAGGTCCAGCACATTGTTGCCCGGGTGCGCGCTACTCTATTCCTTACTGCGGACCGGGCAACTAAAGTACACCTAGCATGAGAAGTAAGATGAAACATAAATACGTGTAATTTTACTTACATGTCCATCTATCAATCTCATCGTAACTACTTTCACTGCTATCATTGTCAATTTCACTCGTATTATTATCGTCAACAGACTAGTCTGAACTGATTATCGCACTGTCAGTTCCGCGCGTCATGCCAACTCTTGACAATATACGCGGTAACTGAGTGTTATAAAACCTCACTTCCCGTACTGAAAGCATTATTGAGACAACAATATACCTATCTGCATTTCGTTCAACAAAGACCTTAGTTCGTAAATGATAAGTAGTATTTAGATTAATGAACGGCGGAGAGGAGAAAATTACACAAGAACGAATCCCTGTAAGAAAACGTTTATTTACGTAGCCGGTCGTCCGCGCACCAATATAAAACAACATAAATTAACGTAGCCCGTCATCACCCAGTAGTAGTCAAAATTCGATCGATAATGGGAGTTTAAATAGTACCTAAATCTCTACTTAGTATAAAACAAAGTCCTCGATTCTTGGATGCCACGGGTAATCTTCAGAACCACTGAATGGATTTTGATACGGTTTTCACCATTCTGCAAAAGATATCTCGAGGAAGGTTTCTGTAGAAAATAATTTATGTATGCAGTAACGATTTCAGTGAAAAACGCGGAAAAAAAAACTCGCCTCCGTGCGCTTTTTAAGCCTATGCTGGGCAAACCATTAAAAATATCAAGATACTATGCGTGTAATAATTGTTCAGCATGAAAAGCTCTACAAAAAAGTCCGTGAGTGCATATTTCTATCTTCAATACATTGCCCACTATAAGTGATTTTAGATTGGACGGGAGGGGTATTTGTGTTTAAAGCACCTCGCCATTCTTAAATTACGTCTGACAAGAATTCGTTGCACATGCTCTCTCCATGATAATATAATGAATAGTCCAGTCCATGATTTTAACCCATCATGCCGAGACGTAAAACGAATATAGGCCTAGGTCGTGGTTCATTGACATAGAGAAAAAAAGCGCTCGACACGTAATGCATTCATAACTGTTTCCGGGCGAAGCCGGGGCAGGTTGCTAGTATAAACTACAATAAATTCAAAATATTTTGTCGCCAAAGTTGCTACAACTACCGACAAAATTGCTAAATTGGCAATACGGATCGCAACGAACAAAATGCTCAAGGCCCAGCAAAATGGCGTAGTTGGCTCCTGCACAGAGAGTGAACGGAAAAGTTGCCACATCATGCGTTCAGTTGAGTTTGAGAAGGCACTGCTCATTGGCTGAGCACTGTCATCAGTACCGAGCGATCACTTCCCGCGGAATTCAAAAGTATTGCTTCCACTTTTATGTTATATAGCCAAACGGAGAAAAATCCCTGATTAACAAAGAAATTCTCTGATTATTCCAGAAATTCATAATTCCCTGAGATTTCCCGGTTTTCTCGGGTCGTAGACACCCTGAGTATGGTAAGCAGGGCCCTCGGTCTACCTCTCTCCAAAATAATGTAGACCTAAACAGAGAAATTAGCATCATCTACCAAATCGCTAAGGTTAATGGATTTACATCCTTGTTTGTTAAAAATATCATTAACAAAGTTAAAAATAAACCAGTCACACGCCTAACACCCGAACGCAAAGAACAATCTAATTATGCTGTTTTTACCTATTTTAACGCTAAAACCTACAGCATATCGAATATTTTCAAAAAATGTGGTTTGAGAATAGCATATAAAACTTCCAACAGTAATGCTAATATTTCGTTTAACACCAGCAAATTGAATCCTAAGAATAAATTCAGCAAGTCAGGTATTTACAAGTTGAAATTTACCCAATGCGAAGCTAACTATTTGGGACAAACAGGTAGGTCATTCGCCACAAGATACGGGGAGCACATTAACGCCGTTCATCATCATCCTGAACCGGCTCCCGTTTCCAGGATCGGTGAATAAGCGCTCTCCATTTAGTTCTCTCCAAGTATGTCTCCCCTTCCACGACTTGCTGGAAAACCAGACCTCTCCCTGCAAGATAATTTCTAACCTGGTCGATCCATCTCTTCCTCGGTCGACCTCTTGGTCTCTTGCCATTCAGTTCTTTCTCAAACCACAGCTGTTCTTTGTGTATCCATTCTTTTGAGATGACCGAACTATTTCAGCCTGGCTTCAACACAGATCTCGTTAAGAGATTGCTCTACTTGAAAAAGATTTTCTTCTAGTTTGTGTGAATTCTGTCCAGTATTTCTCTTTTTCTGCAGAAATGATTCTTTTCACCTTAAGTTTCAGGTCCCTGTACAGCTGACTGAATTTTTGTAATTTCTCTTCTTTCTGGCTTTGTCCCTTAGTTTCCTCACGTCATTTCTCTGTATTATTGCTCTTCGGACAGTTTCATTCCACCATGGGGTTTCTCTCTCTCTTACTCTGCTGCTTGTTTTGCCAACAATATTTACTGCAGTTAAATACAGAAAATATTCTGCTATGGCATCACACATGGAGGAAGCGAAACATATGAAGGCCATCCGGAAAGTAGTACCCGTTAGCGTCACATGAAGCGCTAATGACTCGGGTAGCCGCTGGGGAAGGTCAGGCCGTGTCAGTGGCTTGTCTGCCTGCTCTGTGCGAGGTTGCGTGACGCTAGCATTGAGTGTGTTGTGTCTGTGATCGTTTATAATGTTCAAACAAATTGAGAACCCCGCCAGTTGTGAAGTGAGGGCCGTGATTAAATTTCTTAATGCAAGAAACGTTCGACCTTGTGATATTCATCGCCAATTAAAGGAGGTGTATAGAGACAATGTGAAGGACAAGTCGTCTGTTCGGCGCTGGTGTCGCAACTTCAACCTGGGGAGGGGGAATACACACGACGAGGACCATTCAGGGAGACCATCTGTCATTACACACCAACTGCTGAGCTCAGTAGACGAATGTGTGAGGAACGATCGGCGCGTCACAATTGATGAACTCGGTGAACATTTTCCTAATGTGTGTCGAACAATTGTTTATGAAATTGTCAAAGACCATCTGCATTATTCAAAAATCTGTGCAAGGCGAGTGCCTCGCATGCTTACAGATGAGCACAAAACCAAGCGTATGGCTGCAGCACTGACGTTTCCGGGACATTATTCCGATGAAGGAGACTCTTTCCTGACTCGCATCGTTACTGGGGATGAAACATGGGTTTGTTATGCATCACCTGAGAGTAAACGACAGTCAATGGAGTGGCATCACGCTCATTCACCAACCAAACCCAAAAAATTCAAGACAGTTCTGTCCACCAGGAAACTCATGGCAACCATTTTCTGGGATCGACGAGGCGTACTGCTCATTGATTTTATGGCCCGTGGAGACACAATTAATGCTAATGCGTATTCTTCTTCTTCTTCTTCTTAGCATTTGTCCCGCCTGGTAGCAGGGTCTGCTGTGAGGATTCGTTGTCTCCATTTCTTTCGGTCTTGAGCCATATCTGGGTGTAGATGTGCAGTCTTCAGATCATTATGGATCGTATCAACCCACCTCTGCCTTGGTCCTCTTTCCGTGACTTACAGGTTATATGCTGACGTAGCTATTGTGTCTTCTTCTGAACGCAGCACATGGCCAAACCAGCTTCAACGGCCTTCCCGTATTTTCTGATGGATCGGAGCCACTCCGAAACGTTTCTGTATATCAACATTGGTAACATGATCCATTCTAGTGACGCCGCCTGTCCATCTAAGCAGCCTTGCCTCCATGACGCTTAGCCGACATTCCACCTCTTTTGTAGTGGGCCAACACTCTGTACCATAGAGTGCGACCGGACGGATAACAGTGCGGTAGATCTTTGATTTAAGGTGGTCTTTCATCCGGCGGTCACAGGTGACACCTGTCGTCGTACGCCATTTCAATCAAGACGCCTGCGCCCTTGCGTTGACCTCGTCAATGATTCTTCCATTGTCAGAGACAGTAGATCCAAGATATTTGAATTTTGTTACATGAGGGAGATCTTCTCCTTCAACGCTGATGGTCCCAACTTCTTGGGGATCTAAAGTCATATACTCCGTCTTCCTTTTATTGAGTCGCAGGCCATATTCAGCTAATCGGTCACTCCACATTTGTGTTTGGTGCTGGAGTTCAAGTTTGCTGTTTGCAGCTAACATGACATCATCAGCATACAGAAGCGTCCATGAGATTGGCTTGTGCAGGTCTGATGTGACAGTATCCATGACAAGAATGAACAGCAGAGGCGACAAGGCAGAGCCCTGGTGGACCCCTACCATGATGTTGAAATCATTGGTTGCTCCTGCAGCAGCTTGAACATAACTCGTCGGTTCTTTGTAGAGAAGCTGCACCCACTTAACCAGATATTCTGGAATTCCGTGCTCTCGGAGCGCCAACCAGATTACATCATGAGGCAATCGAGGCCTTCTCCAGGTCTGAAAAGCGAGATGCAGTGGCTTATTCTTTTCACGATGCTTGCCGACCAGCTTCCGTGCTGCGTAGATTGCATCCGTTGTACCGCAGTTTTTCACAAACCCAGCTTGGTTCGTTGTGAGTTTTGCTATCTTGTGAATCCTTTTGTCGAGAATGCGTTAGAAGATCTTCATCGCGTATTGTGAAACATTTAAGATATTACGGCGGGCAATACAAAATCAACGGCGAGGTCTATTGTCTACAGGCATCGTTCTCCTTCATAGCAATGCCAGGCCCCATGCAGCTGCGATAACACAACTTTTGCAGCAATTCAAGTGGGAAACCGTCGACCATCCACCGTATAGCCCAGATTTGACCCCTTCGGATTTTCATCTCTTTACGAAGCTTAAAGACTTTGTGGCGGGAAAAAGATTTGACAGTGATGAAGAACTTTTACGAGGCATGACTACGTATCTCAATATGCTGGCGGCGGAGGACTATGACGTTGGAATACAAAAACTCGTCACACGTTATGACAAATGCCTCAATTTGCTTGGTGATTATGTGGAGAAGTAGTGTCAAGTATGCTCTTTCCAATAAAAATGTGTATATTTGTTAATATTTACTCCTGTGTCTTTATTGCACCAACGGGTACCACTTTCCGGATGACCCACGTAGATTCACTAACATCAGCAGCAATATGGAAATCATACATTTCGCGAATAAGGGGACTACTATGAATATTCTAGAAGACATTGAAATCAATTCCGCTCAAAAGACATCCCCCCTTACGAACCTCAATGAACTTAATTTTGAAGTTAATGTCCTATCGAATTACATAATCAACAACAAACCACCTTGAGTCCTCTCGCTACAGGTTCAGCCTCTTCTCCCACTTCCACTCCTCCTCGTGCTTCCCAGCAAGCAGGCTTGCCGTCTCACGCAAGGACACTCAGTAGTGCTTCGCTCCAGCTCTGTTGACACCTTGCCTACACACGCATGTCAGCATTTTGGGCTCTTTAATATGTCTTTATTTATCGGTTCCCCCGTCTCAAAACTTGGATTTCCCTTTTCCAGTCTTAAATTGGGACCTTTTCTGGTGATATCTTGCCATTGATATGATGCCTACCTCTAACCAGGCTAAGTATAGGCAAATTTCCAAGTTTCGCTCCCGCTCCAGTTAAAAGTCTACAACAAAAGTGTTCGTCCAGATCGACTAAAGAATATGTTTTAACAACTAAAATAAGTGATTTGTGCAACAGAACATCTTCAAGAATATAATATTGGACTGATCACAAACTGAGTATGAGGCCTTATTTGACTCGGTCCCATAACCAATTAGTTCTTCATGTGTTTTTATAGGTTTTATCTGAACTTTTAAACTGCATGATATGTTCCTTTTATGTATGTTTTTAATCATAACAATACCATCTTCATTTTCTTCATGTTAACAAATGTTTTAGTGCTGGCCGCTGTTATTTGGCTGATGAAGACACCAATAAATGTTAAAGGTGTCGAAACATGTACCAAGGATGACAAGTAAATAACTTGTTCAACTAAAAAACAGTATTGACTAGGCGTACATAAGTAATTCTCATGAGCAAGCCAAGTCGAGCCCATTCCTTGAATGTGGAAAGCACGGGAATAATAAAACAACTGGGCGCTGTTCACAGTGTACGCAATTCGTGCAAGTCAGTTATTCATCATTCAGGGAGATATTACATGTAGTTGAATGACATATTTGTCGGGACTATGCACATACAGGAATTACATACATACCAGTTTCAACTGTGTGTGTATATATATATATATACATATATTAATTAATTTATACAAAAATAAAACATAATTTAAAACTAACAAAATAAGAAAGAAAGAAAGAGAGACCTTAACCATCATGAAGAAGGTGTTGACTGATATTAATCTCCACCTTGTCAAACACGAGAAAGTAGTTTAATAAATAAATTAACACGTACAAGTTTCGTTATATCAATGATAACTTCACCAGCGCGAAAACATCTTAGAAACTATCTTAACAAAGACCAAAAAGAAAATGGATACCCTTACAAAAAGTCATTAATTTAAATAAATACAAGGTTACAAGAAAGAATAAATGATGAGTGAAATACTTGGACATTGACATTCCAGCAGTAATGAAATGATAAGTTGAGAACAGAGCATCAAAAGTGGAACATGCATGTCAATGTCCAAGTATTTCACTCATCCTATAATTGTTTATTAATTCTTTCTTGTGACCATTCATTTATTTAAACTAATGACTGTTTGTAGGGATATCCATTTTCTTTTTGTTTTTTGTTAAGATAGTTTCTAAGATTTTTTCACGCTGACGAAGTTATCATTGATATAATGAAACAGGTAAGTGTTAATTTTTAATTATTAAACTATGTTCTAGTGTTTGACAAGGTGGCTTTTCTGATTTGAGATTTGAAAGAAAGATGCCTTTATGACTGCCAAGGCAAATTCTTGTTTGGAATTGAGAGGGAGAGATCAAGGAAAAAGGGGATGGAGTACAAATGTATGTGTTCCAGACAGACTTGCTAGTGCTTGTAGCTGCCCAAGATGATGATGATGACCATCAATTAAGTGGGAAGAGCAAACAACAACAACCAGAACATCACTCATCATCCTCAACAACAACAAGAGCATAATCAAGTAAGACAAATCTTAAGCTCATCCACATTATCCGAGAGTTTCTTGAGAGTTAGATCTCGGTCTCCCACCAGAGAAATCAACTGTCGATTATGCTGATGTTTAGCCGCGTTCTCATCTTCCAACCTCTTCACTTCAGTCTCGAATCTTGCCAAGGATTCTTTCTGCTGTATAAATTCCTAACAATCAATGCAGAACAAGAGCTCAAGAACACAGCAATATACTTCAAATGGTGGTACACACCATCATGTGCACCTCAGGGTGTCCAGACATTTTTCAAATCATCATCTTCATTTCCCGTTTCCAGCTTCCTGGGTCGGGTTGTGAATTAAGGACCTCCAACGTTTCCTGTCTCTCCACCACTCCTCTCCTGTTTTTAGTACTTCTTCAGGTTTTCCTCCTCTCTTCTCTACACACTCCCACACTGTATCTGCCCATCTCTTTCGGGGCCTTCCTCGTGGTCTCTTCCCTGTCATCTTTTCACAGAAAGTTTTCTTTGGTACTCTCTCCTCTCCCATTCTCATCATATGTCCATACCACTTTAACTTTGTTGTTTCTATCCTGTCCTGCAGCTTCAAGATTCCTGTCCTTTTTCTAATCTCTTCGTTTCTAACTCTATCTCTTCTGGTCTTGCCCTCTATACCTCTTAGGAATTTCATCTCCGCGGCTTGTATTCTACTCTCCTCTCTTTTTGTAGTAGTCCACGCTCCAGCTGCATATGTTAGTATGGGTCTGTAGTAGGTTGAATATAATACATTTTTACATTTCTTTGGGACATCTCGGTTCCACAGAATACCCCTTATGCTCTGGTAAAAACTGTTCGCTTGTTGTATTCTCTTTCCAATTTCCTCAGTTATCCTTCCATCTTCTGTGATCACACTTCCCAAGTACTTCAAACTTTTAACCACTTCTAGAATTTTCCCATTCAATTCTATCTTTCCTCTTCCTTCCTTCCTTCCTCCTGACATTACCATTGTCTTGCTCTTCTCTGTGCTTACTTTCATCCCATATTTCTCTATTTCTTGATTCCATACATCTAGTTGTTTTGTACTTCCTTTTCATCCTCGCCCCATATCACTATATCATCTGCAAACAGCATGGCCTTTGTTGCCTCTTGTCCCAATCTCTGTTTAACATTCTTGTGAATTTCATCCATGACTATGATGAATAGTAAGGGGGACAATACACTTCCCTGTCGGAGACCTGTTTCCACTTTAAACCATTCTGTTTCTCCTATACTGGTCTTCACGCTACTCACACAATATTTGTACATAGCTTTTAACATTTGGACATCAGCTCCGTTAACTCTCCTTTTCCTTAATACATTCCAAACCACCTGTCGAGGCACACTGTCGTACGCTTTCTCAATATCAATAAATGTCATCACCATGTCTTTTCCAAATTCCCATCTTTTCTCCATCATTTGCCTTAATACAAAGATTAGGTCAAATGTTGATCTGTCTTTCCTAAAACCATACTGTTCTTCTTCCATCTCTCCTTCTATCTTCCTCCTCAGTCTGCCTTCCAGAACTCTCTCAAAGATCTTAGCTACATGAGCGATAAGAGTGATCCCTCTGTAGTTATTGCATTCCTTTTTGTCACCTTTCTTAAAAATCGGGATAATTAATCCCTTTCCCCATTCTTCTGGAATCTCTTTCTTCTTCCAAATTATTCTAAATAATCTATACAACCACTGTACACCTATTGGTCCCGCTGCTTTTATCATTTCCGCGGACACCTCATCCTCTCCTGCTGCTTTACCGCTCTTCATCTTCTGTATGGCTTCCTCTATTTCTAGCATAGTGATCTCCTTTTCTTGTTCTTGTTCTTCTTCCATTGTTTCTTCTTGTTCTTTTTCATCTTCCAGTTCAATGTATTTAACATTTAGTAGCTTTGAAAAGTATTCTTCCCATCTTTTTAATATATCATCTCTTTGATACAATATCTGTCCTGCTTCAGTTTTTACAAATTTTGTGTTTTCCCTACCTTTTACACTGTTTTTCACCAATCCATATAAAACCTTTTTACTTCCTTGGATATCCTCCTTCAAAGTTTCCGTGAAACCTTCCCAACTTTTCCTTTTTTCTTCTTGTACAATTTTTTGGCATGCCTTCTTTGCTTCTCTATATTTTTGCCATTTCTCTGCATTCATACTGCCTATCCACTTCCTCCATGCCATTTGTTTTTCTTTAACAGCTTCCTTTACCCTGTTGTTCCACCAAGGAGTCTCCCTTTCCTTTTTCTTCCCTGATAGTCTTCCACAAGTGTTTACTGCACACTTCGCAAAACAATTTCTAAAACATGTCCATTCCTGTTCGACACTTTTTGCTTCGTCTTTGGGAATTTCCTTTTTCAAGTCTTCTCGGAACTTTTCCATTGCCTCTCTCTCTTTTAGCTTCCACACCTTTATTTTTCTTTCCCTTTTCTCCGCAAGCTTTGTGATTTTCCCAAGCCTTAATTTGGCTATCACCACTTTATGGTCTCCTTCAAAATCTCCTCTTGGCATAGCTGTCACATCTACCAGTTGTCTACGTTTATCCTTTTCCACTAGGATAAGATCGATCATTGTTTTTGTCTTTCTGTCTCCCCATCCATACCTAGTTATTTTTTGGGAGTTCTTTTTCCTAAACCATGTATTTCCAACAATTAATCCATTCCTTCTACACAAATCTATTAACATTTCTCCTTCTTCATCCTGATTTCCATAGCTAAATGGGCCAATTATCTCTTCTTTTCCCTGCCTATCTGTTCCCACATGTGCATTCATATCACCCATTATTATAACCTCTTTGTCTTCTACACACTTTTCCAGTTCTTCTAAGAAATCCTCTAAACACTCATCTACCTTCCCTGTCTGGGGTGCGTAAATCTGTATAAAATCCTTTGTTCCACTCTCAAGTCCTAGTCTAATTTTCATCATTCTGTCATTAATTTGGTCTACTTTCTCAACATACTGCACTAAGTCTTCTCTCAATATTATTGCAACACCATTCATTGCCTTATTTCCTCCACTCCAATATATTCTATATCCCTTCCCTTTCTTGACTTCTTTCTCACCTTTTCCCTTCCATTTCGCTTCACTGACTCCCATCATTGCTATTTCCTTCTTTTCCATATAGTCCACCAATTCTTCTGTCTTGCCATTTAGGCTCATCACGTTTATGAAGGCGATGTTTGTGGTGTCTGGTAGCATACTTCTCACAGTTCCCCCAGACCCCTGGGAACTGCGCGTCGCCTGCAGGGGACGCCCTAGCACTTTCCGAGGCCTCAATTCACACTCTCTCATTTTATAGGCTATTAGTACGATGAGTTCGCCACACTCAAAGGCATTTTATGACCTACTGCCAGGTATTGTTCTAGGCCGATCCACTGGATAACAGACGCCTTTTGTAGCCGCTCCTCTGGAGTACAGACGCTACAGAATTCCCTCTTCCGCCATCGACGCCGTACCAAAGTCCATCCTCTCCGCCGCCGATACCGTTGGGGCTTCGCCCATAACCCTGGGCTTGGGCCCTCCATATTTATGACCCCTGGAGAGAGGGTGTCCCAGCATTTTAAAGCCCCCAGGAACTGGGCTGCCTGTTGGTTCGCGGGTTCATTTTCCGAGGTATTTGAACCAGCCCACATTTCTGTGAGCCCCCTAGGGGTTATTTTTCAAATATTCCCACATAACACAAGGAATTTCCAATCAAAACACAGATCTTGGGATTGTTATTGAGGGGCAGATGACCTCATCTACCCTTTAAAACAACAACAACCTATTGTTTGAAAGTACACTGATCTGAGCTGCTTTATCAGACAAGTGTATAAGTGGGAACCAAGTGCCAACTTGTTCCATGTTTCACGGACAAAGACTGTACACATATTTTATTTGTAAAAGTTATACAGCACAGCTGTAATTATCGAAAATATTAATTATGAAGTGTTACCATTCCAGGCAAACACAAGTAGCTAAAGGGGTGACGTGAATTTATCGTTATTAATTAAGTCACCTTACCAGACAAAGTCAAGTACCAAAGAGGTGACGTGTATTAGTCGCAGGAGCACAAATTATTCAGACATTCACAAAGAGAGAATTTGTCCCGGAAAACAAAAAAGAGAAGAAGAGCGCATTGATGCCTGTTATAAGCAAACTGACCTGTAGGTTCTGACCCTTAAAACAATCAAGTGACACCATCAGTCATTGAACCCAGGTCTCCAGTTTCTCAATAACTGGTATGCTAACCATTACACCACTATCAGCAGCCAGGTGGAGAATCCCACTAAATTAACACACAAGTTGATGGAAGCCTGGATGAGCATAAATCTCCGAGGAAACTCTGCAAACGTGTACTTCCCTGTCTCACTCAAATGTTGGCGACATTGCAACAAAATCATGTGATATTTCTTCCACAAATTCAGTTGGGTGATCTATTAACAGTGAAACTGTCTGATTATCTTTCATTCGATGACATATTCCTCAACGATTAAAACAAATGTCAGATTTGTGTTAGTTATTGTTGTTTTAAGGGACAGAACTACGAGGTCATCTGCCCCTTGTCAGATTTGTGGTTGTTGGCTTTTATGCTTGATGGCAGTGAAAAAATTACAGAGAATTTGTGACTATTTCATTGCACCCAATTGCAGTGTTACTGTTGTCTGTATTAATTATTTACTGAGTTTATGCCAACATTGGAGCTTACTTTATCGAACGAAATACATTTAAATCATCTAAGGGTAACAGGGAATTTAGCTCCTCTTCATAAGATTTGACAAATTATTAGATAAACAAAGGGTAGCCAGGTCAGATAGAATGAAGAAATTTTGGGTGCAGAAGAAGCTGAAGCTGAATCGCTAATCTCCAAATATCGTTGTTAGATTTAATTGTATTTGTATTGATTCAAGTGCTCCAATGAGGGCGTAAAATATGCACAAAAAAAAGTAAGCTTTCTCCCTGAGCAGAGCCAGGATAAGGAATATAATCTGTCGTTTCCTATGGGTTTGGCATCAAAACCACTGTAGAAGATACAATAAAACTACAGTAGGAAGCCTCAAATCTCCAATTGCACAATCTCTACATGACAAGGCCAGGTGTCATAAGGGCATGCGTAGGACTCTCTTTTCTTTGGTGATGGCGATGAGGTCTTGAAGTTGTCCTCATAAACTGTCCTTAATAAAACATTGCGGAGAATTTATTTCTGATATCCTTTTACTGGAAACCTATGCCATATTTTTGGTTAAATGTGGATATGCAGAGTTCTCATATGCTCCCACATGTACTGTAGGTAGTTTGTGGTTTTCAGCATTTAAAAATTGAAATGTTTGCATTTCAGGTTCCAAATTTAGTTGCTTTTTTGGTAGCATCTATGCTTTTCAGATACAATTAGTAAAATTTTGCAATTTGATCATTGGCAAGGAAAGAAATCCCATTGGAAAATTCCAAACCCAGTCCGCTCAAAAGAAAGCTAATTTTAGCTAATGAGTAAATATTTCATTGTTGTAGAAGAAGTTTCCTCATGTTACAGCAAAAGGGTATAAGTCAAGTAATACCAAAATTGAGATCATGCAATTGTTTGGTAGGGAATTGTCATAACCTTGTTGGTGCAACAGGTTTTAAGGGTTTATATCGATTCTGAATACTCAGAATGGACTTAAATTTTGCATGCACTAATTTATGACAATTCCCTAACAAACAATCGCATGATCTCAGTTTAGGTACTTTTTTACTTATACCCTTTTGTCGTAACAAGAGTGATTTAGCCTACGTAGAAAACCAATATAACAGTTATCAGAAAACTAATATTTTTGAGTTTTATCACTAAATACAGTGAAAATTGACTCGTGGGGATCATAGAACATGGAAGAGTTTTGTACAAATCTGACAAGATATAAACCACAAAGATGGCCGGTGTACTAGATGGTACAGGAATGCAATGCAGAGCATCCATTTGTGTTGCTCCAAGCCTGTTATATACTTCTACCCTCTCCAGGGATGTTCCAAATCAATTTAGGGATGAAATATCATTACAGATGTTATCAATGAAATCAGATTAGTAATGCACGTTCACAAAGTTCCCTTGTGAGTCAGCTCAGTTTGTTTATTCCCTGATGTTTAGGAAGTTAAAGAAATTCCAATACATTTCCCAAATTCCCCAGTTTTCAAGTTGGCTGGACACCCTGTAAGTAAAACACAGTATTGGTAAAAAGAAAAACAGAAACAAAAAGTTATCACATCACCAATAACACCCGGAGTCAAAGATGCAGGACACAGATTTGGTAGCACTGGGTAGAAACCTCACAAAATCCATGAGGTATGCTAGGTAGGGCCCCAAGTGCAGCAGAACCCAATGAGTAGCAACTTCCATAGCATCCATACACTTGCAGTGCACTGAATGCTATCACTAGGCACCCCGCATACCCAAAGCCACATCTAGCAAGTGGCATTTGACAAATGAGTAGTCTAGTATCAAAACCGGCCAAGTCACAAAATTTACGAAAATGAGTTAAGGTTATCAATTTGAAGTAGAAGTATAGCACTATCAGGCGAAACAAGAATATGCTTCAAAATCGGCCATGTCTTCATGTTACAGAGCACTGAATTCTTGGTCGTGCAACAAAATGGGCCAAGTCATGCAGGCAGTGCTTTCATAACTGGCCATGTCAAAGAACGAGTAGTAATCATCATAAAATGCGTAAACATTGACCATTATGGCAATGGTAATAATCTTCACTTATTAAAACCGCCTAGTCAAACACTAAAGAAACGTTTAATTACATTACTAAACGTACATGTTTCGGTATTTCATTGATACCTTCCTCAGCGTGATTGATATTAAATCTTAAACCTAGTTAACAAAGACAAAAAGAAATGGATATCCTTACAAAAATTGTCATGTCGATGCAGCATTATTGTTTGGAATCTTGCGTTGTTAGATTATGCAAGAATGTGATAATATCAGTAGGCAATATTGTTCCTTATATTGTATACTCTTCCAAGTTATAATAATTTGTATTTTGTTTGTTTGCAACACTGACTTCTGTATTCGCGGGCTTCTTACTGCATTGGGGCGAAAGCAATCGTATATCCTGTGTGCTCGTCATTTGTCATTATAGTGTAGTATAACGTGTATATTGTTCCTATTTTAATAAGTGACTCATTTTCTTTTACTGTGTTCAAGATCTAAGTGAACTACTAACTTTTAATGATATAATACCTATTTTGTATTCTCCTCAGCTTTCTGATGTTCATCTTCATATATTACTATCCAATTTAAGCAGAATGCTTTCGTTTTTATTGCAATAAAGACAGGTAATTACATTGTAAATTTATTTTAAATTAATTGCCTCTTTTCCCTGAAGTTTTGAATTTAAAAAGGAAAGTTTTACAAAAAATACTAAAAATATACCAAATTGCAACAAAAACGGCCAAGTCAAAATTAATATTAGCAAAATAGATGGGTTCATTATGAATCAGATTTCTCAAAATAGCAGAACTTAAATATTAACCATTATGGATATAACTATGCAATAAAATCTTTTGTGACCACCATTGCTTTGTCTCTAGAGGTTTTTCATCCATACTGAAAAATATGCCTTCAGTGACTTGGCCGGTTTTGATACTAGACGACTCAAATGCAAAAGTTGGTAACAAGCTTAGGTTTAAATATACACTCAGAAAATTAATGCCAATAAAAAAAACTGAACCAGGCACAACAGAAACAGTAAAAGGTCATATCAAATATAACACTAACAGTCAATACCACTACCACTTTAACACCACTTAGGACACAAGTCATCAAAATTGGACAGTCCATTCATCCTTTCTGTGCACTTGGACAACATTTCTTTTTGTCATGACAGATAAGTTCATCAGAAAATTCTGCTGACATTTAGTGATGGGCATCAGTCAACTTAAAGCCTCCGTGGCTTAGGCGGCAGCACGCCGGCCTCTCACCGCTGGGTCCGTGGTTCAAATCCCGGTCACTCCATGTGAGATCTGTGCTGGACAAAACGGAGGCAGACAGGTTTTTCTCCGAGTACTCCGGTTTTCCCTGTCAAAATTTCATTCCAGCAACACTCTCCACTATCATTTCATTTGTCATTCATTTAATCATTGCCCCAGAGGAGTGCGTCAGGCCTCGGCAGCCGGCACAGTCCATATCCTCGCCGCTAGATGGGGGCTTCATTCATTCCATTCCTGACCCGGTCGGAGACTGGAAGCAGGCTGTGGATTTTCATTTTTTTTCATTTTCATCAGTCAACTTAATGAAGGCAAATTATGAAAACCATTGATCTATCGATTACTTTTATAAAAGAGTCGGCTAAACTTATGACTACTAATTTATTATTGGAACCATCCAAATTGATGCTGACTTCATACAGCAATAATGTGCAGCCTATTTAATAGTGTGCCTCTTGGATGAATTCTGTATTAATAAAAATAAATACAATTCCTCAGGTTTCAACCTGGTCAATACTTGAATATTTTGTTGCAAAATTATTGTGTGTACATATTTCAAGTCACTGTATAACTCTTCTTCAGCAAAATAAATCCACTTGCCATGCTGATACAAATGTTTTATGGGCTCAACAAGATTGAGTTTCATCACAAGTACAATCATATACTTTTAAAGAGAAAATACTTTCATAGGCTATACAAATTAATGCTACTTCTAGCCTACTTCCATCTATATTTAAAATTTTATTTCCAACCGGTTTCAACTTTTGAAAATAAGTAGCTAATAAACGAAAGTAAAAGAATAAAACTGTATGGCATTGGAGGGCTTAGACAAGAGGGAGAAGTAGGCAACAGGGGTGTAAGAGATAATGTGAGAAACAGATTCAAATCAGAGTGGAGCATGGATGAGAGTGACCAAGTTACATCAGGGCGAGACACTGGCAAATTGATTGACATGTCTGGACAATCTCAGTTTCTTTCAAATTTGATTTGCTGTTGATTCAGCTCAATCATATTTACATACTGTACTCTTTCGGTCCTGGAACTACACTCACCGGCATAAAAAGCGAAACACTATGAATAACTCAATGTTTGACCGTTACAAACCTGGTATAAATTGAATGCTGTGACTTACGGTAATGTGCCGTGATTTAATTTGCTAATTTGAGAAGTTTCAGCGCAACAATAATGTTGATCGTAATAATCACAACACCAATGTTAAAGTTTCCCGCCTTCGGACTACAATAGCCACAAACAGCTGTGAATTCTCGTGCCGTGTAATTTTGTGAACATTACGGTTTGTCTACAGCATCGTAATCATGCAGTGCAACAGGTCGGAGGACAGTATAATGGATTTCAACATTTCCAAATTCGTGTTTGTACACTGTAGTGATTGTCTTGATCAATAATGTTTTTCAATGATTGTACTAATTAAGGTAAATGCTACACATTACAAATTGCAGTGGTAGGTTCTTTTACATACCATAAATCTATGCCATGGGCCCGCCGGCAAACTTCCCCTCCGAAGGAAGGCATACAGTCCAACATTGAGTTTAATCTGAAATTCATAGTGTTTCGCTTTCTTTGCTGGTGAGTGCAGAAAGGCCACATTAGTACCAGCAAGTTCTATCACGGTCTAATCAGGCGCGGATTCAGGGGGGGGTGTCACGGGGGTCATGACCCCCCCAACGGAGACAACATTTTTTTTTGCAAACTCAAAAAACGAAAACACAATAACCAGACGAATAAAACTTAACGAAACAGGTTTTTTTTTCTTTTCATTTTATTCAATACTGAAAATATCATTATGTTCGACCCTGACTATTATATGTCTAAAAACTGTATCATAATGATGGTCATTATATCACTATTTTTCATTATGAAACAGTTTCTCCCACCAATCACAGCTCAAGAAACAGTTGTTTGACCAATTAGATAAGGATACCTTCGCGCATGCGCTCAAAATCCAACATGTCTATATAAATTACCGAAAGTGCACCGTCCATATGTTCGCGTAAATAAACTGGTGAATATGTGACAAGAAATAGCACTGTACCTTAATATCCCCAAAACCAATTTCTACACAGCGCATTGTTTTCAAACGACTTCAGTGACATTTTTACTGAATAGTGGTTCACAATCTGCACATATGGCATTGAAGCACACAGAGCGCATGCGTCGGTCGGTTAGAGAGCTTGGAAATCAGAGATATGCTACACAGCACAGCACCAGATCACAAAATTCTAGTGACAATCTCAACAGATATTTATGAATATTTATGTTAAAACATATAATAAAGTTATAATTATCGTCGAACATAAACAGTCGTATGCAACTCTCCTATAATGGTAATTAAGACACTCGTGTGGAAATTATAAAACTCGCATACGCTCGTTTTATAAACATCATCATCATCTTGAGCAGTTTCCAACTGCTGGTCGGGTCTGCTTGTTTTATAAACATACTGGTGTCTTAATTATAGCCATTATAGGCTCGTTGCATAATGTACTATTATTGCAATTATTATGGTCTGTTACAACTGTACATGTTTACAACTTCATACCTGTTATATAAAAACGATTATTTATCTAACAAAATCCACTCGTCTATTTGGTTTAGCAAACCTTGTGATTACCGAATCGATGTTTATAGTGATGTCACGATGAATGTGCAGCAATGCACGGATAGGAATTTGGGGCTTTTTTCCCCACCAAAAAAATTTTGCCGACGTCCAAACTGCAAGCTTGGTTGGCAATTTAAGCTATTTTTGGTGCGCTAAATGCATCAAATTTCTATCCATGTAGCTTGCAATAAAATTGGTCTGGTTTTGTAAGTTTGGTTATTTTGTGATTGCGTTTTTAGCGATACCATTTTTCTTAACAATTTAGATTCTCTGACCCCCCCCCCCCCCCCTAAAGCCAAACTCTAGATCCACGCCTGGGTCTAATTATTCCGGATTTGTTTAATAATTAAGCTTACGGAAAAGGAAACAAAATATGTAACATATTACAAACAATACGCATCTTAAAAACAATCAACTGGGCACCTGATAAATTTAAAAATTTTTAATCTAAATTGTCCAGCTACTCTAAAGCCTTGCATAAAGTCTTCCAGCGGTCCCAAGTTACAACACTCGGTAACATATGACGGCGCACGACAGTCATCACTTATCCAGCAACCAGCCCAGGGTTGGTTCGTACCCTGTCAAGGACAACCCACCAGTTACGTGGCAGATCAAAACCTGCTGGTAGGTGTTGAGAGCTGCTTTGTTCCACTCCTGTTGCCACTCTGCTGCAACATTAAACACTCTCCTAACCAACTCGTGGGCTTTTAACACAGACGGAGAACGTGATTTCAAACAATACAAGAAACTACAATATTCTTTATGGCAAAGGAAGGCATAGTGCAGTTGCTGTTTCAAGAAACAAAGCAAGAGTTACGACAGTCAGACAGAGCCTTAATCCCCTGGCACAAAGCAGGACACAAATGTTTCCTGTAAAACACACAGCGAGGGAAGTCACCATGATACCCCCTTAAACAGTAAATGGTTTCCCGACCCGAGCAGAGCAGAGCTGACCAGGTAGACAAGGAGAAAAATTTCATATGTCTGCGACAGTTTATCAGCCTTTCCTCTACATGCTTCTTAGGGGATCGCTCCATGTTCACTTTTCAACGCGAAAAAACCCTCAATTTTTTCAGTTTCTTCAACTCTCAATGTTTTATCTCTCGCACTTCACTATATCATCATCATAAGGCTTTGTGATGCCCCATCTAACCATCTTCGTTCCGTATTGACAAGGATATGTTAATTTTTTCAATAAATTGGCACCAACTGATGTCAACAATTGAAGTCGATAACAATGGGTATATGACAATGTAAGGAGAAATAAATAAAGCATGAGTATAATTATATACTGAGAATAAAAATGAATAATAATAATAGAAAAAAGATTCGCACAAGTCAGCGACACTAGTCTTTTCCCGCAAAATATTGAGTGGTACCTCTAGCAGCTTCTTCCGCACAATTTAGGGGTATACGAACTTCGTGCACACATTGTACTCGAGACTTTTATATTTTAACACAGATTTTAATGAAGAAGTTAATTTTAAGAATATAATCTTTTTAATTCAGGAAGAATGACCATCACCAAAATGTTAATTTCATCTTTATCACACACTGATTTTCATTAATTTCTTCATCCTATTATTGGTTGCCCTTTTCCTGCATGGACTACTCGCTATTTTGTGCTGAAGAAGGATTCCACACGAACTTGGGACAATTGTTCACTATTTAAGGAGTTTGCAATTCTTGTGAAACAAGTGTTGTCTCTAGAGGTGGAAAATTGAATTGATCTGTGTCGTAGGAACTCACGTTACCGTTCTACTGTATTTTTGTAGTGGAGCGGAGATCCTGGATTCTAAATTTGCACTTGTTTCTTGCTAAATTCAAAAACAATTGCCATGTTTGTCAGGTCTAAGAGGTCTCTTCAACTGTTACCAATTCGCACACATTGACGTCACATTACTGTTACCAATATGTGGGATTTGTAATGAAATGAAAATCCACAGCCTGCTTCCAGTCTCCGACCGGGTCAGGAATGGAATGAATGAAGCCCCCATCTAGCGGCGAGGATATGGACTGTGCCGGCTGCCGAGGCCTGACGCACTCCTCTGGGGCAATGATTAAATGAATGACAGATGAAATGAAATGATAGTGGAGAGTGTTGCTGGAATGAAATTTTGACAGGGAAAACCGGAGTACCCGGAGAAAAACCTGTCTGCCTCCGTTTTGTCCAGCACAGATCTCACATGGAGTGACCGGGATTTGAACCACGGACCCAGCGGTGAGAGGCCGGCGTGCTGCCGCCTAAGCCACGGAGGCTCATTGGGATTTGTAATACACCTTGTAATTATGTAAAAAAAAGCATAAATTGACAAATTGATGGGTCTGGACAAAGATTATTGATGCGCGAGTACTCCCACTGTACGAGACAAATTCCAGGGGTGTATAAATTAGCCAATGCAGACCTCCTAGTAATTATTGGAGTGGGCAAAAACCATTGATCTGGATAAAGATTATTGATGAGGAGTACCATAGGTGGAGGGATGGCAATATTCTATTAACGAGTATAATGGCCGACACAACTGGAATTTCACCTAGGTTCACTATTGCATAGCAACGGCTCTGTGAATGAAGATGGACGAGCTACTTGGATGCGATTTAGGGATTTCACGGGTGTTCTTTGTGATAAGAAGATGCCTATCCACCTAAAATCAAAGGTATACCGTACAATGGTGAGACCAGTTGCATTTGGTACAGAGTGTTGGCCAGCACCTAGAAGTGCTGAGCACTCACTTCAAAATGCAGATGCTGCATTGATCTCGAGACATTTCTCTGCTCGACCATATTCCCAACACAACGATTCAACATATAGCTGGGGTGGCTCCAATAAATGAGAAAATGCAGGAATGGAGACTGCGTTGATATGGACACGTCCGTGCACCACAAAGTTCAGTCATCGGCTCAGCCTACCATCCAACGGTCGACGGCCAGAGACAGCGTGGGAGACCAAAATTGCGGTAGCTGGACACTATTAACGCAGATTTACGATCAAGAAACTTTAACTCACGGGAATCATTAGATCGCAAGAAATGGCGTGCATGATCCAAAAAGCGGACCCCATTCCTATGGGATGACATTAAGAAGAAGTGATGATCTAAAAAGGGGATGGTGGGAGGATTATAGAGAGCGGAGGAGAAAACATCTATTTCGATCACAGTATTATTTATCATTACAGAAGGTATTTTGGCTAATTTCAGTAGTTTGTAGAAGGATCAGCACTCCACTACAGTTGCAAAAGGATCTATACTACAGTGGAAAAATATAATTTATGTTTCAGAGGACCATAATTGGGCACTTATGGAGTATAGGTGGTACGGATATTTTTTCTCGAAATGTGATCTTTTTTACATCAATTATGGGTAAATCGAGGGTGCTGATCACGAATATACTATTAGTTTTGCACCCACATCCAACGCCCTCGAGGGACGAGAGTTCAATTCTAATCCGGGCCAGAGATCGCAAATTCGATTATTCCACATAGTACTTGGGAGGGGAATCGAACTCCGACATCCAAGGGCACTACGGATGACTTTTCGCATATCCGAAGTAAGAAAAGTTTTCATACAATTTATATCAACGCAATGCCGTACAGATCCGGGTTATACGTAGCAAATTCGAATTTATGACTTATTACCAGGGAGAGGAATCGAACTCACGACCCTCAAGGGCGCTACGGGTGACTTTTCGCATATCCGATGTAAGAAACGTTTTCATACAATTTATATCAATGCAATACCGTACCATTCTGGGTCGTTCATCGCAAATTCGAATTTATGACTTGGTACCTGTGAGGGGAATCGAACCCTCATCCCTCAAGGGCGTTAGGTGAGGGTGCAAAACTAATAGTATATTCATGATCAGCACCCTCGATTTATCCATAATTGATGTAAAAAAATAATCACATTTCGAGAAAAAAAATATCTCTACTACCTATATACTACATAAGTGCCTGGCAGACCTACAATCCTGGCAGTGGGGACGAAACACATCAACCCTTAAACTGATGGCCATGCCATCTGGAAGTTGTTAGCAACCACAAAAAAACTCACAAAATAAATCGAGTCCAAATTATCGATCACTTTGAGAACCAAAAAATGGGCGTTCCAATTTACGTGCGCAGTGGTGTACCTGCGCACAGTGAGCCTTTAATCGTGTGCGACCAGTATAAAGGAATGTCTCTTTGTGCAGTGCAGACAAAACAATAGTGGCTGACAAGTTGCTGGATGAGTGCCTAGATGTCAGTGATATATAGAGTCGCTCTAAAATTCTCACGTGCATACAACCAGTCCATTTAAACTTGTGTTGTATACGGAGCAAACCACCATAACATTTCAAAAATTCCCTATATGACCGAGACGAAGAGTTGAACTTTTTGTTACTAATAGGTGTTGGTGCATGTTTTCAATAGTGCCAACACAATTGTGCTCAGTGTGAATTATGGAGCCACTTCGTACTGAATTATCAGTGAAGCAGAAGGGAAATGGGGTGTACCAAGCTGGGGCAGGAAGTACAAAAACATGCCTAATTTAGGGGCTAAGCCGCAGATCCAGCTGCGTCCATTAGTTTCCAAAGAGAAGGGGTCCAACCAAAGGTTTCACTCCGACAGTGGTCGAACACAGTAGCGACCAATGCTTTTTGTCCAGACATCGGCTTTCAGGCAGTGAGGCGATGTGAAGTTGGCACAGCGTCTCTAAAAGTTGCAGTAGTTAAATGGGACATAAAACCCATAACATTATTATGAAGTAGGCAGCATAACATAATCCTTGCCTTTTCATACTTAGAGACAAATGTTGGCTCTCATGTATTCTCTGGTGTCCGTTTTCAAAGTGTGTTATATTTCTTAGTAGCGCTCTGAAAATGGTTTCTACTCACTGTGCCAAGTTATTGAAGCCAACTGCTAATAACAAACACCACGTACACACTTTAAAAATAAGGAAGTTGTCAACATTAACTTGCAAGTATTAAACTTACCAAAAAAACACGTCGCCATGTTTGATCAGGTAATGCTGCCAACTTCACTTCACCGGCAACTCTGTGCGAAATTATTGGTGAAAATTACTGATTGTACTACTAGGCAAAACCATTGGCTTGGATAAAGATTATTGATGCGTGACAAAAACCAGGCGTGTTTATATTAGCTAACAGGGCCACACTACCTAACCATTATTGGTCTAAGCAAAAACCATTGGTCTGGAAACAATAATGTTGGCAGTTGGAAAAAAAAAAAGCAATAACACCCTCTAGCAATAAAATATTCAACTCCTGTATCTTACTAACATTAGCCATTTCAATAGAAAATTTTGCAGATTTTCATGGCTGCGGACATCGGACAATGCACGAGTTCCCAGATGTTTTAGTCGGAAGACTACCGAAAAGTTAAAACGTTAACAATTTTCTTATTAAAGTGCACATGTGGTGCTTCCTGAATGCAGGTAGCCTCAATAGTTAGTTGTTTTAAGGGGCAGAACAGCGATGTCATCTGCCCCTATTGGGCCCAATAACTGTGGCAAAGTTGATGGATACAAACTTTTAAAGGGATGCTTACAAAAAAAGCCTCTCGTGCATTGTACGGTACCCCGTTTCAAAGTTGTTATACAGGGTCTTTCATATAAAGTAAGAACGGCGAGCGGCGGTTTTGTCATTCGCTGCTGAAGCCGGCTTGGCCGACCTTGTGACGCGCCACGGTCCCCTGCTGTAGTATTGAAAGCGCGCACATAGTACAAACTTGACCTTGCAATAAGTGCGCAGGTGTTGTCAGTCGCCAGTCTGAACCACAGCTGCTAACCTGTTGAGACAGTTATCATTGCAACATAGTATTTTTGTATGTAAAATTTATTTTAATTACGATTCGGCTCGGCGGGTACGTGATGCATTTGTTCAGCAATTTCCTGATGAAGTCCCACCTTCAATAGCACAGATTCACGTAATTGTAAATAACTTTGACACTACTGGTTCAGTGCTCAATAAAAAACACAAAATAAAAAATCGGAAAAAATACAGTGGCATGACTCACTCGCGTCAGCCAAAATGTGGTTACCAGATACAATGCCTGTATAACCCAGGAAGGACGACACTTCCAGGACCTTTTATAAGGTAATATTTCATAGAGGATTGTACACACGCTTAGAGCAGGGGGCCACGGCTCGCCACAAGCTCGGTTAAGGCCACCACACTAGCGGATAACAAACCCGCAGCTTGGCGGTCTTACTTTATATGAAAGACCCTGTATTTGTTAGCAGTGCTCTGAAAATTGTTTGTACTTACTGTGCCACGTTATTGAAGCCAACTGCTATTAACAAACACCACCACGTTCACACTTAAAAGATAAGGAAATTGTCAACATTAACTTTCAAGTAATAAACTTACCAAAAAACACGTCGCCATGTTGGATTAGGGAATGCTACCAACTTCACTTCACCGCAATCCTGTTGCGAGGTTTGGCGGCTCTCTGGACGAAATTATTGGTAAAAATTACCGATTGTACTAGTAGGCAAAACCATTGGTGTTTATATTGGCTAAGGCTACCTAACCATTATTGGTCTAGGCGAAAACCATTGGTCTGGATGCAAATATTGGTCGAGGCAAAACCATTGAAACCTGTGATAGTTATCTCACAACTTCCATAATCCATATCGCAAGGATTCCACGTTTCGAACTGGCGGCAAATCCAGCGCCAACCAATAATGTTGGCACTACTGAGAAAATGCAACAACACCCTCTAGCGATAAAATATTCAACTCCTCTATCTTAGTACCATTAGCCAAAATTTTGCGGATTTTCATGTCGGCGGGCACCGTAGACTGCACGAGTACCCAAAATAACAGTATCACTGTACAGTACCTAAATCTTATTATAAACATTTTTAAGTACAGAAATGGAGCAAATTATCTGAATTAATAGTCGGGAGAATATCTGGAGAAGATGTGGTATTAGATCTTTAATTCCTCCGCTGTCATAGACCCACCCAGCCTTCCCTAACAGGATCACGACTTATATAATTGAAATTGTGGCTGTGAGAGCCATCTTTCTTGAGAAGTCAGTAATGCCAACGCGATGCACCCCGTACTGTATCGCATCTGGCAGACCAATGATGGTTCAACTAATATTTAACACCCCTGGTTTTTGTCATGCACAGGGGGGAGGGGGGAGTCACACATCAATAATCTTTATCCAGGCCAATGGTTTGCCTAGACCAATATTTTCGTCCAGACAAATGGTGGTTAGGCGGGCCGCATTAGCTAATATATAACACCCCTGGTTTTTGTCACGCATCAAGAATCTTTATCCAGGCCAATGGTTTTGCCTTTTGTTTCATTATTCACGTGTCGTGTAGTGAATTTTGTATCGGACATGTTGGCAACGGTATGACGTAGTGTCTGACGTCAATGTAACATGGCGTCGAACATGAAATGGACACTAACAAAAATGCTTTATTTACGTTAAAAAAATAAAAAATTCCGGTGCTGCAGTGGTAATTGAAAATGAAATCAACCTTGGTTCTTAAGTTTAGGGCGCGACAGCGCGGTCATGTAGCCCCGTGTACTTGGGGTGTGTGTAGAATCTGTCTGATAACCGGTGTTAATTGTGATGACTGTATTAGTGTGTGTATCTGTTTTAATTCAAGTAAGGACTGCAGACAATCAATTTTCAAGTAGTTCCTACTTTTGCCGCCACCATCAACGACTACTAGGCCTAGTTCAGAACTTAGCTATCAGACGTCATCGCAGTCGGCTCTTGGCAACGAACGTAGGAACCTAAGAGCGTTGTTTACATTCTTAACCTATACAATTTAGCTTCACACAGGTGTAATTAGTGGAAGGTTCTTTAACATGCCATAAATCTATGACATGGGACCGCCGGTTTTACTTCCCCTCCGAAGGAAGGCATACGGAGGGATTTTTAACGGAAATCAACCTTAATGACTCCCAGAAAGGTATGTGAATCATAAATAATATAGGCTATTTTCAATAATCTACCTTGTGAGAAGTTATGAAAAGGGAAGTTTACTTACTTGCAAGTTTTTATAAAAAAACTTGCCCCGTTCACTAGACACTATCATCTGCAACAGTTTTTGGTACAGGCCTAACAGCAAACATAAACACACTTACATTGTGTACTATACCCACAGGGTTTGCACCAGGGGCCTTGAAACCCTGCATCTTTGTCTAGATTTCTAACTTTCAGTCCGCTGAGTAGCCTATTGCCGATGTGTTTGAGGCTGTCAGTGCCATCTGGACCTAACGTCCGTAAAGTAATGTAGTTGTAGTAGATTGTAGTTTTAGGTGACCGTTAATCTCGAGAGCATGAGCCACAGGACCTCCTGTTTATGTGGAATCCGAACCACAGGACATGGCATTTCACTTTGAAAATCTCACATACATTGACCGGGGAGTAAACCTGTTCCACGGCGGTGAGAGGCCAACAGCTTGATCATGCAAAGAAGTGATGTACAAGACCTATTACTAGGGTTCGGAAGTTCAAGACCTAAAGAAGTACAAAATATGCAAGCAAATATGCCCTAAAAACTAGCTAAATATGACCTAAAAACTATAATATTACCTAAAAAACTATGAATTTTTGGGATAGGTAGAGTATCACTAACATACAGTAAACGTCTAAGTGCCTAAACAATTTTCCAGTGTATTGGACATATGATATTTTGACTTTTTTAATGCACTATGTGTATTTGCAATGTATTTTATGCCCATAAGTGTTTATAATGTGTATATATGGCTGATGAAGAACAACATTATTGTTGGAAACATGTACCAGTACTAAACAGTGCAAATAATATTACAAGTATTGAAAAGACGTAAATATTAGTAAGTTATTTAGTGGAATTTAAATTCAATAGGGACCATTATGTATAAAAACAATGTCCTTGTTTGCTAATTGCTTCTGAGCTAAATATATCTACTGGAGTGAAATCATGTTGAAAGGCGGAAGCACACTATCGTCATGTTCCGTGACCTCATGCCTACAATGTCGCAATCTAACTTGTCCAGAAAGATGTGCTAAAAGACGTCCGTAGGGAGCGCCTTCTTGGAATCAGATCCTCTAAATTTGCTATGTGCCTGTTCCGGAAAAAGAAAGCAAAATATATCTGCTACACTATTCGGAAATCCTGTGTTTGAAACTCGACTCCACAATTTAAACAAAAAAGCTGAAATTATAACCAAATATGACCTTATATCACTAAAATATCACCAAAACAATAAAAATGGCCAAAATATGCATTTATAGGCAACATCAAACCGCTTTAAATGTGGTCAGGGACCCGTCATTCAAACTCATTTTTCAGATTTCGGGTAAAATGAGCTCAGGAAAAAAATATGACTTTTCCTTAACATCAGAACCTGACCTATTACTTACCAACAATGACGTATGGAGCAGAAACTTGAACAAAGACGAGGAGAGACGAAAGAATACAGGCAGCCGAAATGAAATACCTAACGAATATGTAATAATATTATTGGTTTTACGTCCCTTTAACTACTCTGGCATTTAGAGACGCCAGAATTTTGCCCCAAAGGGGATCTTTAACGTGCCAGTAAATCTCGCATTTGCGCACCCTCCTAGAGGGTGGACCTATGGCACAGAAGACTAGGAGAGATTGACTTTATGTTCACCACTACACTTAGAGCTTAAGAGATCCTTTACAGAGTGAGAAATGAATGTACAGAAGCTGTATGACAGATGGAGATGGTATGGACATGTGAACAGGATGAATGATGAAAGAATTCCGAAACAAGTGACGGAGAGACGGATGACTGGAAAGAGGAGTACGGTGAGCCTGGTTTGGACTTGAATGATCCACATGTTTCTGTGAAAGTTCAGCAAAATGTTACTTTTTTGACACAGTACGATAAATGTTTATATGAAGACTACATATTTTATATGCTTAGGTAAAAATGTGTAGGACTTCCACAATATTTAAATAATCTGTACGGTATGTCCTTAATGAATATTATATATTATTTTCAAACGTGTACATTTTTTAGTAGGCCTAATAACGTGCATAACACAAAACAAGACCACATGTCTCGGACGCAATGCGCCCGACGGAGGGTTAAAGAATAAATTTACTATTTCAAGGTAGGCCAGATTATCGAACAATTGGCAATTTCAAAAACTCCTATAAGAAAAAATACTAGTGTAACTTACGGCTTTCAATCCAATTCGAAAAAAGGACTTTATCGATTGAAAACCCTGAAATATATATAAGTTAAATTGCGCACAATGTGCATGAAATATAACTTGCTACTCGACAGAAGATTTTGTAGTTAACCCAGATATCCCTGACGTCCTTCCAGAAGGACGAACGAATAGTTCAAGTTCGGTGTGCTCTAGTGGTAAAAACAACTAGCTATCTACACGCATGCGTGTATTTACAGTCCTGCCAATAACTTGTCACCAGTTTGTGACAGAATGCATAGCCGTGCAGACTTTTTGTTAGCAACAATAGCGTTAAAGGTGAACCGATGTTTCTGTGATGGGCGAATTGACTGACTTCATTGTAGAAGGGTAAGTATTACAACCGCAGGTATGCCTGGATGATTAAAAAACATTGTCACACAAACTCTATGGATGTTGTTCGACATATGTGATGATGTTTTTGTTCGCTGTACCAATATTAGTTGAAGTTGTTGTTACCTAAAACTGCGGATCCTTCCAGAAGGACGTCAGGGAAATACGATGTATTTTTTGTTTTAGCAAGGTTCTTACTCTGAATGAACTCCTAGCGATCATTTAAAAGAATGACAACCCTGAACTTGAGTCATTTGACTCAGGGGCAGAAGTTTTTGCTACAATTGATCATTTTCCAGGTTCCCAACTGCAATCAGAAGCATTCCTCAGCATCTCAAATGCTCCCTCGCTAATCGAGATTATACCTGTACGTCAGTCTTTGTATATGCATAAAATACTAAATATTAAATATTTACATAGTAGGTATCAAGGGGGCTGCGTGGCTCAGTCGGTAGAGGCAGCGAGCTTCCAACTGAAAGAGAGTGGGTTCGATCCCCATCCAGGTAGTGGATTTTAGAAACAAAACTACGACTTTCGGAAACGCAAATAGCCCTGGGGTTCACTCAGTCTACACCAGAAATGAGTACCAGGGTAATTACTGGGAGCAAAAACGGTCGGGCGTGGAGCTGACAACTCCATCCCATCTTGTGCCGATGTCACAAAAAGTGGAAGTCTTTACCTTCCACTACTCCCAGGGCCTCCATGGCCTGTACAGAGTTGGATTTGCTATATTTGGTATCACTTTATTCCATAAAGGATATAAATCACGTTAATTTCTTGTTTTAAGTTTGCCAATCTGCTCGAATCAAGAAAATCAGGGTAAATGTAAGAAATTTACGAGAACGCGCAAACGCCCCAATCCTGCGGAGTATAACTGGAGCAATAATGAGCTAAGAGCTATAAATGAAAACACCACTCGAATATTTCAAATTATTCTTTGATGAAGAAGTTGTGCAAACAATAATAATTTTTACCAATCAGTATGCTGCAAAGAAGAACAAAGTTCGTGATGTGTCTAATGCTGAAATGTGGTCTTTCATCTGCATACTACTAACTTTGACAAGTTCAGTCCCTTGAGTAAGGTATCCCGATTTTCCCTTCAGCAGAGAACAATAATATCCGTACCTCAGCCACGCTTGCTTTCCCCTTATAACAACGAAATGGGTGGGATTGATCGAACTGATGAAAATGTGTTACTTTCAGAGTATCAATCAGAGGAAAAAAGTGGTATTTTCCCACAATAGCACATACTAAAGACCTGGCAGAGCAAAATGCTTGGCAGCTGTATCGCTAGGAGGGTGGAAAACTTGACCACTTGCACTTGAGGACTTGAGGAGTGTAACTAGATCTATCTTGGCATCCAATAGAAGAGTGAGCTCTGCCTAAGGACGTCCAAAACAAGGAAACAAGGAAAACTGATGTCCGTTACGATGGAATACATCATTACGTCTCAGACCTTCCCACTGATGCCTACACAAACAAGAAGAAAAAACAACATAGCAAACACTGCTCAAAAAAAATGCACTTCAAGGTGCATAAAATGTGACTGTGCTTTGCATGTTTCTTGCTTTGTAGTATTTCATACAAAGTTGTAACCATTCAATAGTTGTTTCTTAAATAGTTCTAGTGTAAAATAAAGTTTTATTGTATTTTATGTAATAAAATATTTTACTCAATGAATATTAAGATTTAATTCACGCGGATTTAATTTTGATAGTGAATATCCCTGACGTCCTTCTGGAAGGATGTCTGATTTCCGGCAAACTAGGCATGGCACATAATTAAAACCACTTTTTCTGGCCTCCTTATAATTTCAACAGAAGATCTTCATGGAACAAAAACAAATCTCAACGAAAAAAAAATTCAGGGTTATCTGGGTTAAACATCAATACTCACCACGAAACTTGCTATCTTCGCACGAGGTTGGAACTAAGTCGGCACCACGATACTTAGTTGCAAGGCTGTCCACAACAATGGACTGTTTTAACCGACATCACCCCACTCTTCTGCGGCGTAAGAAAATTCAAACCTAAATAATCGGAGCTGTGTAATAACAATGCACAAGTCCGCCAGCAAAGTATTGTGACGCATCGCACTGTGTTGCCAACTGACCCCCACCCCTCGACATCATGCGCCACGGGCAGAACTAGCGGTAACAATTTGTTACAGGTAAATAGCATAACAATATTAAATATACCAATGAAATGTTCATAAAAGGCGTAATGGTTACTGACGGTTTGGTATGCACGTGGGTACGGTACTGTGAAATATCTATATAATACGCTAAGGTGTATGTTTCACAAAACTCAAGCTCCTAAACCAGAGGGAGCTAGAAGGTGTGATTTGTACCCAAACTCTTCAAAATCGTCTCAATTTCTTGAAAAGTCAACGGAGATATATTTATTAGTTTATAAAGTGCTTTTAAACAAGACGATAGCCACTGGCAGAACTGTTTCGCGTACATCTGCATTGCACTAGAACCCGGGCGGGTAGTCTGTAGACATGGGGCGCGCACAACCCACAATTTGTTTTAAAAAGTACGTTTAATCAAATAAACATACTGTATTTATAGAAGCCCGCATAACAGTAAAGCCAGGCGGGTGGTTTATACACATGCGCGAGTGTTAGGATTATCTTATCTATTCAAATTCCCCACCTGTTGCTCTTAACCGGCAGTGGTCCCGGAGAAATTGCGACGTAAGCGGTCGCTCACCTTCGTAATTTGAAGCTTTATACACAAATGATTGTTTTGAAAGGTACGGTAATACGTCTATTTGCTTTCGTGAAGTATCTAATAGATATTTACATATAAAGATACTTTAATTTTGCCAGACCAATATGAATAATTAATGAGCATTCGAAAAATTCCTCTTTTCCGTACAAAAATGGAAATATTTCTGCCTTTCACTGAAATTTACTTCTTATTTCGTTTTTCAATTTTTCCAATCAAAGATAGCAGTCACAAAATTCAGACATTTGATTAAAGTTGATTTATGTAGGGGCTTTGCGACATCATGGTCACGTAGGGCCGTGATGTTTTTAGTTTCAGAGGCTTGGGACATCTTGGCCATCAGCCCCGTGTAGTTAGGTGTGTGTTGAACCTGTATTCCTGTGATGACTGTAGTGGTAGGGGTGTGTTATATTAGGGACAGGGATGAGGTAGGCGCCAAGGGGTTTGGAGTAAGGTACTATCCCAGCAACTGTCTAGCGGGAGTGAGGTAAACCCCAGGAAAATAACACTCAGGATAACCTGCAATCTCCGGACTAGCTGCACGATTTTACGAGCATAGCTACGCCGCGGGGATGTAGCCCCGTGTCCCTGGGAATGTAGGCCTATGGAACCTGTCTAATAACGCTATAATAGCGTGTGTATTTCTAACTGACTTCAGGATTGAGAAGGACGTGGCCGTGGCATTAAGTTATGAACCATCCTGGCATTTGTCTGGAGTAGGAGTGGGAAAATCACGAAAAATCACTTCTAAGATGCCAACGAGTTGAGTGAACTCGGTTCCAGCCTTCTAGGCAGAGCTGGGAATGGAACCCGCACCTTCGTGGTGACAGCCAAGAATGCTAGTCACTGCTCCACTACCATTGCGAATATCAGTCAAGTAATAAAGAATACAGTTGACAGAGCGGCTTCGGTGGCGTAGTTGGTAGCATGCTGAGCTTCTATGCCCAAGGTCGCGGGTTCAAACCTGGCAGATTTCTTAAGAGCGTTAAAAATCCGTCAGTATGCCTTCCTTCGGAGGGGAAGTAAAGCCGGCGATCCCATGTCATAGATTTTTGACATGTAAAGAACCTTCCACTAATTACACTTGTCTGAAGCTAAATTATAGGTTAGATATGACTACCGCTCTTAGGTTCCAACATTCGTCGCCAGAAGGCGACTGCGGTGGCATCTAGTACCCAAGTTCAGAAATAGATGGTCGTTGACGGTGGCGTTTGGTAGCAAAAGTTGGGACTACTTGAAAATTAAATGTCTGCATTCCTTACTTGAATTAAAAATCAGACAACACACACTAATACAGTCACCACAATAACACTGGTTATCAGACAGATTCTACACACACCCAGAGTACACGGAGCTGCATGACCGCGTTGTCGCAGCCCCTCAACTGAGGAACCAACCAACCAAAGTTGACAGGGAGAAAATACAAATTCCCGGACATAATACGTCCGACTCCGCACCAATTTTTGTACCTCTGGACTGTCCGGAGTAATCCCGGATGGGTGGTAGCCCTAAGTTTGGTTGATGATGATAATAATTGTAGTTTTAAGGGGCCTAACATATGGGTTATCGGCCCATAATGGTTACGGTGATCGTGAAAATGAAGCTACAGTATAAATACTTCTTTTTTCCTAGCGTGTATCCCGCGATGGAGCAGGGTCCGCTTGTTTGGTTGCTGTTCGCCACTTCTTCCTGTCAAGGGCATCTTCAGGTTTAAGACCACACATCACCAATTCTTCCTTGATTCTGTCCAGCCATCTTTTGTTTGGACGTCCACGGGGTCGATTTCCTCCTGGATCGTATTGGAGAGCTGTTCTTGCCACCGAGTTCTCATCACTTCTAGTGACATGCCCATACCACCGAAGCCGTGCTTCTCTCATTTTATCGGTAATGGCTGCAACTCCCATCTGTTTCCGGATATGTTCAATCTTGACATGATGAAGCCGTGTAACACCCATGGACCAACGTAACATTTTCATCTCCATTCCATGCAGGGCTTGTTCATGCTTGGTTGAAGGTGGCCAACATTCTGTGCCGTAAAGTGCCACTGGTCGTGTCATGGACTTGTAAACTTTCCCTACACACTTCCAATTAAAACTAACTACTGACTTACATACTAGAAGAGTAAATGGATACAAAAAGAATAAGCTACGGTAAATAAAAGACAGGAAGAAAGGAAACGCCCTCGTCCCTCGAAGAATGTGAACTGGAAGGGACTTGGAAGAAAGAAGGCAGATATGAAAGGGAAAGAAGAAAAGGTCCACTCCAAAGGCAATGATAAAAGGGGGAAAACCGGACCCAGCTCAGGAATCCATCGAGGACGCCAACTCCCGAACACACCAGCCGTGAGCCCTTGAGGGTGTAGCCCTATCACGAGTGCACCATAAGTGGTGGGGTTACACACACTCTGCCTCACTGAGGGCCTTGAGCCGAAGGCAGGATATACCATGAAAAAGAAAAAAAAAAGAAAAGGGGAAGTCCGACCCAACGAAGAATGAGAAATCGGGAAAGATGAGACAAGGGTCTAAGGCGGGAAATTGAAAAAAAAACCTAGGCCCAGGATACCGTCGGGGTGGGAAGAGAAACAAGATGCACACTCGTGGAACCATTGATAGCTCCGCTCCCGAGTGTGGAACTCTTGAGTCGTAACCATTTAGGCCAGGGGTGCACAACCCGCGGCCTTCAAAGTCAGTTTATGTGGCCCGCGGATACATATTTTATACTATTGAAAACGTGAAAATAATAGTACTATTTTATTTTATATACCCCTAAACCTTTTCAAATTAGGAGTAAGTTGATTGTAAATCAGTAATTTGATAACTTAATAACGCAATTTGCCAAAAAACTTCAAAAATGGATTTAAACCATTTAGAGGACACAAAAATGGTATTGAAACACATTTTTTGAGTGCTGATAAAATAGGTTATTCAGATAATAGTAAAATTACCTTTAGCGGTAGGGTTTGGCAAGTGCCTATGTGGAAAGGTAACTTGCGGCCCACCACTTATTATGTAGAAATAAACTTGGCCCCCATAAAAAAAAAGGTTGTGCACCCCTAATCTCCAATTTCGGCGTTCCGTTTTGCACTGTCATCTATCCGCTAAACTGAAACTTCATTGGGCGACCAGTGGCAGCGATTTTCTTTTTTAAATATCCTGTAATCACCAAATATGACAGAAGAGTTTTTCTTACGAGTCAACTTCGTAGGTCTAAAAGCCTTTAAAAATCCGACTTGCTCTACCGGAAATCGAACCCAAGATCTGGGAATCAAGAAGTGCACAATCGACCACTTATCCACCGAGGATATCTGTCAGTAGGTCAATCTGCTGCAGTGGCAAGAGACAGTTGTACAACATTGTGTGGTTGGTTGGTTCCTCAGTTTAGGGGCTGCGACAATGCGGTCATGTAGACCCGTGTACTTTGGGTGTGTGTAGAATCTGTTTGTGATGGCTGTATTAGTGTGTGTCATCTGTGATTCAGGAAGGAAGCTTGTAGTTTTACGTGACCGTTAATCATGTGATCATAAGCCACGGGACCTTCTTTTTACGCGGAATCCGAACCACAGGACATGGCATTTCACTTTGAAAATCTCACAAGTATTGACTGGGAATCGAACCCGGTCCACCTTGGTGGGAGGCCAACAGCTTGACCGCTGCGCCACCACGCCCCATCTGTGATTCAGGTAGAAGAACTGCAGACGATTTTTTTTTCAAGTAGTTCCTACTTTTGCTACCAAATGATACAGACCACGACATCTAGCTGCGGACGTGGCTACTAAATGCCATCGCAATCACCACCTGGCGGCGAACGTTGGAACTAATAAAGCGTTTTCAAACTAACCTACAAAATTTAGCTTCCACAATTGTAGTTAGTGGAAGGTTCTTTTACATGCCATAAATCTATGACATGGGACCGCCGGCTTTACTTCCCCTCCGAAGGAAGGCATATTGAGGGATTTTAACGCTCTTAAAAAATCCGACGGCTTCGGCCGGGTTTGAACCCACTATCTTGGGCATAGAAGCTCAGCATGCTACCAACTACACCACCGAAGCCGGTGCGCTACGCCACTGGTAGCCAAGGGACGCTAGCACTTTCTCTCACCAAGGGCAGGCGGTCCCAGTTTCAAATCACAGCCTTCCCTCGAGTTCTACACAAAAGGACGCCCCGTGGCTATGATCAAAATACTGCTGTAATAGCATTTTCACGATCGAATTGATGACAGATGGAGGAAGAGTCATTAATAAAAGAACCATAAACGTATTATTATTAGAGTGCCATATCCCCTCCAGGGACGTAGGCGACTTGACTTCGTCAAGGGATCACTAACCAGGCGTCCCAAGCCGGAGTTTGCGTGTGGTAGGGTGGCCAGTTCCTTTTCCACTCCTCCTCCTGCCATAGCATCCGGCAGGTTCCCATTTCGCATCACGAGGCTGGGAGACCCCGAACCAGACCATACCTTTTGAATTCTTGGCAGAGGCAGAGTTCGAACCCGGTACTTTGGGGGTGACAGCCAACAATGCTAGCCACTGCGTCACGAGGTGGTTTGACCTCAGCTAACTGGTGTAGATCTTTGAGGAGGAGCCATTTTGGCGACCTACTGACCAATTTCGACGTTCCGTGATCGGAACTTGTTGGGCGACCCATAGCAGATATTTAATTAGGTGAAGATGACAATTGCTGTTTTAAGGGGCCTAACATCTAGGTTATCCGCCCCTAATAATCTGGGCGATAGCGAAAATGAAAATGAAATGGAAACCATAATGAAAACCAAGGTAGATTGAAAGTGCTTAAAAAAATGGAACAGATAGAAAAGATGCACAAAATGTAGTGTGGAAATACTTACAAAAGGTAATTTAGGCTAAAGCAATTTAGATTGAAAAATACACACGCAATGTAGTTTAGGTTCAACATACTTACGAAATGCAATGTAGATTCGAAATACTCACAAAATGCTATTGAAATTCAAAATACTTACACACTGCAATTTAGATTGAAAATGCCCAACCAGATTCAAAATACTCACAAAATGCATATTGAAATTGAAAATACTTACAAAATGCAATGCAGATTGAAAATTCTCACAAAAGGGAATTTGGATGGGAAAAGACTTACAAAATGAAATTTAGATATAGGGGGGGGGAGGGCAATTCACAAAAAAGTGCGGGAATCTTAAAGAGAAAAGGAAATGTAATGAAAATAAAAAGAAGGCTGATCCCTCGAAGAATGAGGGATGAGGAAAGATGAGAGAAGGGCCAATTAAGGCGGGAAAGGAAGAGACTCCCTAGGCCTCGGACATCTTAATACCGTCGGTGTCGGAAGGAAACAAGAGTTGACCAAGGTAGGCCGACAGGAAAAATGGCGGAGAGGAGCCCGGCACAAGTAAGTGGAAGCAATGCGAGACACAGCTGGGGTCCCATGGTCGCCAACCCACGTTCCCGTCTAAGCTATCCTGTAAGATCTGGTTTCAGGTGTGCTGTCCTCGCATTATATCTCTGCCGGTGAGGACAGTTGCATTTCTGAGAATTCAAGCCGTCAACTCCTCTACTCCCATTCATAATACATTACCTCGCAGTGTGGGGCTCGGGAGTTCTGACGGACGACTAAGCATAATGCAGTCGGCGCACTCATTAGTGCTTGCCACGCTATTGTTGATGTGCCCGGAAAACTAAATGGTCGCTTAGTTTGCTAGCCTATTCAAAACGGTCTCGCCCCATGCCCGGGACTGGCAATCACATAACATGTTGAAGCTGTTAACAGGTGGCATACACCATAATACATCTGATACTGGTATCGCCCATGGGGGGGGGGAGATCGCCCGGAAAGCAGCATCTGTAATATTGATTTAAACTTGGTTCCATCCAGGAAAAGGATCTGCGACCCCTCCGGTCCGGTCCGGAGTCCCAGGTATTGGTTCTCATGGCAACCAGCAGGTAGGCCTACATGGCGTAGGCAAATTAAATAATATTTTGGAAGCCTATGATTTTATTGAAAGGGATACCTTAATGAGGATCTTGGTAGAGCATGGTATGGACGGCAAGTCACAAACTGATTAAGCAGACCGTCAGAAACACTGTGTCGAAGGTGAAGGTCAGAGGTGAAACCTGAGATTGTTTCGAAATTAAGACCAGAGTACGACAACGTAATGGGTTATCTTATCAATCACCAATGCTCGTTAACTGTATATTGAGAAAAAGGTTATTAGAGAATGGGAAGAGCCATAGAAAGAGATAAGTAACGATTCAAGGTTTGGGCACGGAATGAAGGGGTGAACCTCAAGTGCCTTGCCTTTATTAAAAAAATACATCTGGTATTCGCTGCTTACTGAGAAGGAACAAACGCGTTAGGTGAGACCCTAGAGACATCGCGAATGCCCTCACTTTGAGAGATCTTTCTCCCTCGACTTATGCGTACTTGAGGAAAAGGAAGTAACCCTTGCCTTACCGCTCAACTCTCCAAAAATGGGCAAAACAGTGTAGACCGGACATTTTAAACGAAGCGCTTAGTTTAATTAAAGCTAGGTCGGAAACCTTCAAAGCTTTTGAACCACTGGCTGTTCTAAGTTCCGATGAAATGAACATCGCCGGTCACATGAGTTACAACTCATCCGATGATGTGATACTTGGGCCTCATAAGAACGTTCAGGTGACGACGATTCACAGCTATTTTCCTTATGGAAACAATCCGTGTAATATGACTTTGATGTCATGATGACAAGCACCTTGTTACAATCCATAATCCGGGAGCTGGAGTATGTGGTGTTGCTGGAGGGTAAACACGCGAGGGTGTGGAAAGAACTGGGGGTATATCCAGTAGCAAGAAGCATTTCTCCAACATCGTAGGTTTTTTTTTTTTGGTGACGTGCTAAAACTGCTCCGAAATCACTTCCTAGATGAAGGAATTACTCTACCCGACGGAACGACTGTCTCTTAGAACAGCGGTTCTCAACCTAGGGTACTCGTACCCCTTTGTGGTACGCAACGAACCGGTTAGGGGTAGGCTACGTCAAAAATAAACGACAATGGCGTGCGCTATGTTCCCATTGTAAGTATCAGTCGTAACCATCTATATATATATATATAATACGCTAAGGTGTATGTTTCACAAAACTCAAGCTCCTAGACCAGAGGGAGTTAGAAGGTGTGGTTTGTACCAAAATCCTCCAAATCGTCTCAATAGTGGAGGAAAAATCTTGCATTTCTTGAAAAGTCAACAGAAATATATTTGTTTATAAAGTGCTTTTAAACAAATAAACATATTTATAGAAGCCCACATAACAGTAAACCCAGGCGAGTTCTCGCTTAGAGCTGGTAATAATCGATTTTCAATTAATCGATTAATAATCGAATAATCGATTAACTTGAAATTAATCGGAAACGATTAATCGAACATTCTTAAAGTCGATTAATCGATTAACCGAATAATCGATTAATCGATTAACCGAAAAATCGATTAATTGATTAGTAGACACTAGATGAGAAAATAAGTTTTGAAAATGGTTTAAATGAGAGGCCATCGCTTAAGTTGAGTTAGGCTTATATTCGGAATGATTGTATAGAAATGTATAAAAGTTACAGTTTGCGTAAAGATACGTGTCCTTCCTTGTTTATGTTAACAATAACCAAATAACAGTCAGTGACCGTGGAAGGACAAACATCAATCAAATTGGGAAGGATTTCAGGAAATTAAAACGAGGAGTTTTCAGCAAAGCTTTTGAATCTTGTTCAATTTTTGTTGGGAAGGCTGTTTACAATATTTAGGACAGGAACATTTTTGTTTTATTCGGTCAAGTTGAATTTCCCCAAAGACTGGGCGGAGTCCAATGTATAAAATAGATGAATTACCGTATAAGTAAATAACACTCCTGGGAACATTACATGTGTTAGTTATGATCACTATTACAATCACTATCACTATTACGTCGCCACACTCGAATGCTCCGAGTGGGTAAGAGATTTCACGAGCCCTTCATCCAGGAAAGCCACCAACAGCAAGAAGGTTCAGTCATGTTTTGGGGTGGAATCATGTTTGGTCGACGTACGCCTCTAATTCCTATCCACGGTAATATGACTGGTCTGGTGGATAGAGACAACATCCTTGAACCTGTCGTTACAGGATTTGCTGCCACAATGGGTGAGGGCTTTACACTAGTGAACGAGCAAGGGTGGTCAATCATTTCCTTCAGATGCATGTCATACAGAGAATGGAGTGGCCTGCCTATTCTGCGGACATGAACTGTATTGAACATGCATGGCAGGAGCCCAAAAGGGCAATTTCGCACCGTCCCAATCCTCCAACAAACAAAGAGCAACTGATTGAAGCTGCTGTCCAAGAGTGGGGTAATCTGCCCCAAACCACGTTGGATTCGTTGGTGGTCAGTATGCCTCGTCGACTGCAAGCATGGATTAGAGCTCGTGGTGGCCATACACTGTATTGATATGTCCCAGTATGAAAAGTACGGTTGTGTGCCCACCCCACATTACCACTTCTGTTATTGGTTGTGTGCTTCTGTCTCTCTTGCAAAGAAGATTGTGTGTTGTTTTCTTTGTATGTACCCTATATTGTGTATAATATGATAACATACACATAGCAAAATTAACAAGTTACTAAATCACAATATGCGAAACCTTTTTTCAGCATTGTATAAGTTTACTTATTACTTATGAGTATTATGATCGTGTATACAAATAAGAATAATAAATAAAATAAAATTAGAGCATGCACTTGAATTCTATTATGCATAAAGTTACATATCTCAGCGGAGCCTTTGTCGTACAGTTGTTACGCTTCTGCCTGCCTACTCCCGCCGGGGTTATTGTGATCATAAATAATACGTGTAATTTTTCAAGGAGTTTATTTACTTATTACTCATAGTATTTATACATTGCACCCCGCACAGTCATTGGACAAATTCATGTGGACCGACTGAAGAGTTACAACTGACAGTTTTTGCATAGGCAACACTGAAACAATGGCTTCAACAGTTCACAAACAAGATGCATTATTTAAAAATAAATGTGACAATATATGCCAATTGACGGTCTGTTTTGGTGCAAAAATACTAGCAAGTACTCATTTTCTGGGGCGAGGCAGCTCCGCTTTGCAGTCACAATGTTTCCAGCAATTGAAAATACTCCTTCAGCGCTGCAAGTGGTCGCGGGGAATATCAAGAATTTTGTCGCTAGTTTAGCGGGCCTTGGATATATTATTTATTCATTTTCCACCTATGAAAAAGGGTGAGTATGCAAGTCAGGCGGTGATTTCCAAGATAGTCGTCCAGCTCGTATTTTGCAATGATTGCAATATGTACGCTACATCTACAAGATCCTATTTTTACCGCGCTTTTTATAACTGTCCTACCCTGAGAACATTGAGTTTTTATCGAACATGCCTAAGTGTCGACTTTAGACATACCTTCGTTCGTAAGACGTCACATTTGTATCTTTGGAGTCGAAATTTAATGTTTTTCGGACGTCAATACCCAATTGTCTAATGGGTGATTCCCTAATCCTGAAAAATACTTTTTACATGAGATTAATAAATACAATTGGCTGACCAGTTTCGATCGTCAAGCGATCATCAGATCTTTACACTTCAGCTATTAATCTGTGTCTACAAGTATGGGTTATGATATTTACAATACATACACTTGTTTAGTTGCAGTAGTAATTAATCTAGCACAAATAGTAAAGATATGTTATTTTTTGTTGAGATACTGATAGTGGTCATTGATCTTCAAGTTTGCTTGCTTAGTGCCATTATAAGATTGTTATTAAATGGTCAGGTTATTGTGTCAGCAGAAAGGTCCACACGCTGTGCACAAAAAAGGACCACACATCGCTCAAACTGCTAAGTGCACCATTAAATAACTATCAGTATCTCAACGAAAAGCACATATCTTGACTAGTTTGCTAGTTTAATTGCTACTGCAAATAAATAAGTGTATATATTGTAATTATCATTGCATACTTCTCATACTGTAGATTTAATAGTCTACGTGTAAATGATCTGATGATGATCACTTGACGATCGAAACTGGTCATCCAAGTGTATTTATTAACATGAAGTAGTATTTTTTCAGGATTAGCGAACAAATTTCGATTTCTAAGGCAAGCCTGAAAAAGGGCTTCCAACACGATAATCCTTGGAGTGAAGTTAAACGAAACCTCAAAGCGGGCGTTGAGCAGTGGCCAGCATTCTTAGCTGTCACCACAGAGGTCTGGGTTCGATTCCTGGGTCTGACAAGAAATTTAATTCTGGTGTGGGGGCTGGAACGTGGTACACTCAGCCTCGTGAGGCAAAACTGATAAGAGGCGGGTTTGATTCATACCTCAGTCATCCTGGAAGTGATTTTCTATGGTTTCTCATTTCTACTCCAGGCAAATGCCGGGATGGTACGGTACCTAATTTAATGCCACGGTCGGTTGCTACCTATATTCTACCTGAATTACAAATACACACACTGGTACAGACATCGCAGTGACACATGTTATCAGACAAGTCTTAAACACACCCCAGTACACGGGGATACATGACCACGATGTTGCCAAGCCCCTAAAAGAATCAAAAAAAGTCCTCTCGGCACGCCGGAAGGCGGAGGTAGATTTCATCGGGCAAACTTGGGGATAGGCGAAAATAGGCAGAATATGCACGTTTTCGTAGAAGGATCAGACCTCATTTATTGCGAGAAAGTATTTTATAATTGGAGCTTAATTAACTTTGTTTTTCGTCATTTTATGCATATTTTAAACATTTTATTGTCTTATGGGGACGGTAACCTTCTTGTCATTTGGGGTACATTTTTGTACTTGTGGTCACACTGTCCTTATGCAAGGTTTCGACACTGATGTGTAACTATGTAACAGTCTGTTACTTTTTCACGCAAAATTATATCTCCCGCAGAGATTTTGGTTGGTTCCTCAGTTTAGGGGCTGCGACAACGCGGTCAAGTTACCCCGTGTACTTTGGGTGAGTGTAGAATCTGTCTGATAAACAGTGTGAATTGTGATGGCTGTATTAGTCTGTAATTCAGGTAAGGACTGCAGACGGTCAATTTCACGCAGTAGTTCCTAATTTTGCTACCAGATACTACCGTCAACGACACCTAGCTCTGAACTTGGCTACGAGATGCCACCGCAACCAGCAACTCGCAACGAACGTTGGATCTTCCCCTCCAAAGGAAAGCATATTGAGGGATTTTTAGCGCTCTTAGAACATCCGACGACTTCGGCCGGCTTTGAACCCGCGAACTTTGGCATAGAAGTTCAGCATACTACCAGTTACGTCACCGAGGCCGCTTCTCACTTAGTCAGATGGAAAACTAAATGTGATCCCGTGCAAGTGCGTTGTCATGGCAACGTCTGATAGCACATTCCTCATCAATTTAGTAGTGTTGTCATGGCAACCTCTGATAGCTCTTGGCATTTTCTTATAATTCCGAAATCATTTTTCTCATCCCTTGGCGTAATGGTGGGTCATATCAAAAATTATTTCAGACAAAAGTTTTAGGTAATTATCAGGGGAATACTGTCCATTTTGTACGGTTTTGATATTGTGCCTATTAAGAGAGATATGATAAATGTTTCCCGAAAAACCCACTTTTTCCCACCCCTTTGGTCAATGGTTGGTGCTATCAAAAAACTCTTCAAACATGAATTGTTGGGCCTTATTCGACACATAGTATGAACTTTGAATGGATTCGATATGTCAAATATTAAGAGAGTTATAGCGATATTTCACTTTTTCGAAAAAAAAAGCCCCCCATTTTCACCCCCGTCGACCGATTGTGCCCATTAACGAACTCGACCGAGATTTTATAGGGATATATATTATGCAGAACATTCAAATTGATTGGTGCAAAATTGCGGTAGTTATCGTGTCCACAAGAAAGTGATATATGTATATATATACATAAATTATATATAAACTTTTTCAATGACGGTGGTTTTGGGGTCTAGGGGATGTGAAACGTGAAGATATGTCGAAATTTTCCGGAAGTCGAAACATGGTACCCATTGCAATAGTTAGCTTTCTAATGAAATCTACCTAACATCATCCATCATGGGACTGCCCCGACTAACCATGTCGAGTGATTGCATTAAGAAACCAAGTTGTGTCATAGTTTGTTTATTGTGTGAGAGCGTAGTTAAAAGTGCGAAATACATTGATTAATCGACAAAACAAATCAAAACCGATTATTCGAATAACCGATTAATCGATTTTTCTGAAAACCAATTAATCGATTAATCGACTAATTGATTAATCGTTATTTGCTATAATTAATCGATTATTCGGTTTCGAATAATCGATTATTCGAAATCTGAAATTAATCGATTAAAAGTAACAGCCCTAGTTCTCGCACGGGTCCGCACTCGCAGCATCGGCCGCACGATCGACTACTATGTTCTCCGTCAGCTGTTTGACAATATGTAATGTGTGAAAGGCGGGAAATATTTTATCAAAATTGGCCATTTCTTGTAAACATCTATATATAACATAACAGTTTCAGACTACACATTGCTGTTAATTAGTACAAACTAATTTTTGAGCGGCTTCGGTGGCGTAGTTGGTAGCATGCTGAGCTTCTATGCCCAAGGTCGCGGGTTCAAACCCGACCGAAGTCGTCGGATTTTTTAAGAGCGTTAAAAATCCCTCAGTTTACCTTCGGAGGGGAAGTAAAGCCGGCGGTCCCACATCATAGATTTGAAATTAAAATCCACAGCCTGCTTCCAGTCTCCGACCGGGTCAGGAATGGAATGAATGAAGCCCCCATCTAGCGGCGAGGAAATGAACTGTGCCGGCTGCCGAGGCCTGACGCACTCCTCTGGGGCAATGATTAAATGAATGTCAGATGAAATTAAATAATAGTGGAGAGTGTTGCTGGAATGAAATTTTGTCAGGGAAAACCGGAGTACCCGGAGAAAAAACTGTCTGCCTCCGTTTTGTCCAGCACAGATCTCACATGGAGTGACTGGGATTTGAACCCCGGACCCAGCGGTGAGAGACCGGCGTGCTGCAGCCTAAGCCACGGAGGCCACATCATAGATTTATGGCATGCTAAAGAACCTTCCACTAATTACACCTGTGTGAAGCTAAATTATAGGTTATCTTTGAGTAACGCTCTTAGGTTCCAACGTTTGTCGCCAGGAGCCGACTGCGGTGGCATCTAGTAACCAAGTTCAGAACTAGTTGTCATTGACGGTAGCGTTTGGCAGCAAAAGTTGAAACTACTTGAAAATCTAAAGTATGGAATCCTTACTTGAATTAAAAACAGATAACACACACTAATACAGTCACCACAATATACACCGGTTATCAGACAGATTCTACACACACCCAAAGTACACGGGGCTACATGACCGCGTTGTCGCAGCCCCTAAACTGAGGAATCAACCAACCAACAAACTAATTTATGAGGAACTGAGAAGAAAATAAATATGATAATTATTTTAAAGGGCCTGGATATAATATGGTTGTTAAGTCAGGTTTCTTATATGAATAGACAATAGTGAAAAGGGTTCAGAATATACTTGCAAAAAACTGCATTCTTGGCTGTCACCGCGGAAGCCTGGGTTCGATTCCCGCCTCTGCCAATCAATTTTTAATTCTGGTCTGAGGTTCTGGAACAGGGTACACTCTTCCTAGTGAGGCAAAAATGAGTCGAGGTGGGCTCGACTGCTACCTCAGCCATCCTAGAAGTAGTTGACCGTGGTTTCCCCACTTCTACTCCAAGCAAATGCTGGGATGGTATCTAATTTAAGGCCACGACCGTTTCCTACCTCAATTACAAATACACACACTAGTACAGACGTCACAGGGACACAGGTTATCAGACAAATTCTACACACACCCAAGTGCATGGGGCTATGTTGCAAAGCTTCTAAAACAATCAACATAAAACTGCAGCCCAGACTACTTTGGCAGTGCACAGTAGCTTCTGTAAACAATGTATCTTTGTCAGGTTTTTTCCTGGGTTGCAGGATGGATATATTTTCATAGAACATTGCTTTCACATGTTACAGACTGAACTCCCTTGCTTAACCCCAAAGCTCTGGGGGCTGGAGTATCCTTCCTCTTCCTGCCTCTTATGTCCCCTTCTCTTTCTTATTCTGATATCCTCATTCTCTAGGGACTGGAACTCTGAACTGTGACATGAGTTACATATTAAGTAGCCTACCTTGCAGATTGTAAGTGTTCAACATAATACTACAAAGGAACAATTTCCTTAGAAGAGTAATTTTTGTTGCAACAAACACACTTCTTTAGAGTCAAACTTCAGAATGAAATTTAGTGAAAAATTGAAATTAAAGCGGAAAAAATAAAATAATAACACCGTCTGAATAAGCAAAGTTTACTCTCTATATAAAAGAAAGGCTTGATCTCCATCTTTTAATGGAATGACCCTATGGATGATTTGTTTATTGTTGTAAGCACACGGGCAGATGACCTCGCTGTTCTTCCCCTTGAAACAAACATAACTAACTCATGCATGTACATAAATGATTGTAGGGTACCATACATATATTTATATAGGCTTGCAGAAAAGAAAGCACGGAAGTTGCTCAAGTTTGCATATGCCTAAAAGATTGACAAGCAAAAGAGCTTAGAAGTTAAAACCCAACAAGCAAATTTTTCATATTATAGTGAAATCTACTAGCCTATAATACTTTTTTTTCTCAACTCAATCAAGCAATGCGCCTCATCACAGGATGCATGCGATCCACAAACACACATTGGCTTCCGGTTCTAAGTAACATTCCACCTCCACCCCTGAGAAGACTTCAATCATTGCTGAACACATGGAAGAGAATTGAAAACAACCCATCGCTGCCAATACACTCTGAGCTCGCAGTACCTTTACCGCAGCGACTGAAGTCCAGACAACCATCATGGCGAACAGCAGTCAACCTGCAGGATAATCACTTCAACATTCTAGATACCTGGAACAATCAATGGCAGGAACAAACTTCCCTGACACATCACCATCTAATTGTGACTCCTTGGGAACGACCTGCAGGTTTTCGTTTACCTCGACATCAATGGTGCACACTGAACCGGATAAGAACGGGCCAAGGCAGGTGTGCAGTGATACTAAATCAATGGGGCTGGAAGTCCTCCCCTGAATGTGACTGTGGAGAAGATCGGCAAACTATGGACCACGTAGCTTTCGACTGTCCTCTCAGAGCATTCAAAGGGACAATACAAGAACTCCACCAGCTTAATCAAGAAGCCATCGATTGGATTCAACAACTTAAAATTGAACTCTAATTTTACAAACATGAGATCATGTGTAACTTGTATATATTTTTGTACATATTCCTCCTTTCATCATACGATAAATAAATAATACTTTTTTTCTATTAGAGCGCATGGAAATTAAGATTCCCTATAGACCCTCGTCTCACATGTCGCAAAGGTATTTGAACGGATACTCGAGGGACGACTGAGGATGGTAGTGGAAAAGGAGGAAGAACAATATGGATTTCGAAGAGACAGATCAACTTTTGATCTTATTTTTACGATGAGGAATGTGATGGAGAAAAGGTGGGAATACAGAAAGGATTTGGTGATGACCTTTATAGATATTGTGAAGGCATATGATAGTGTGCCAAGACAACTGGTTTGGGATGCATTGATAAGGAAAAACGTAGATAGAGCTGAAATGGAAATGATTAAAGCCATGTATCGTCAGTGTGTCAGTAGCGTGAAGACCAAGATTGGACAAACAAACTGGTTCAATGTAGAAACGGGTCTCCGACAAGGGAGTGTATTGTCCCCCTTACTTTCCCTCACTGTCATGGATGGAATCCATCAACGAGTGAAACTGAAAATGGGAAGCAAAGGAACGAAGGCCTTACTCTTCGCTGATGACATAGTGATATGGGGGGACGATGAATTGGAAGTCCAAGAGCAAGTAAATGTTTGGAACCAGGAGAAAGAATAGCATGGAATGAAAATCAGTGTGGAGAAGAGACAGACGATGGTGATGACAAGAAATGTGCGAGATGGTAGGGGGAATATTGCAGGAGATGGCAAACCATTACAAGTTGTGAAAAGCTTCAAATACTTAGGGAGTGTCCTAACAGATGATGGAAGGATAAGTGAGGAAGTTGGTAAGAGGATCCAACAAGCAAATGGGTTTTACCAGAGTGTGAGGGGTCTGGTGTGGAACCAGGAAGTTCCCGAGAAATGTAAAAGAATTTTGTATTCAACATATTACACACCTATATTGACGTATGCAGCAGGCACGTGGACAACAACTAAACAGGAGGAAAGTAGAATCCAGGCAGCAGAGATGAAGTTCCTTAGAGGTATAATTGGAAAAGACCCGCAGAGACAAAATCAGAAACAAGGAAATTAGGAAGAAAACAGGATTCCCAAGTTACAAGACAAAATCGAGATCAGTAAGCTAAAATGGTATGGACATATGATGCGAATGGGAGAAGACAGAGTCCCGAAGCGATTATTTACTGAGAAAGTCACAGGAAGGCGCCAAAGAGGAAGGCCGAGGATGAGGTGGATGGATGCAGTGAGGGAGAGCGTTGAGAAAAGAGGAGTGAAAGTGGAGGATGTACTGGAAGAGGGACGAGAGTGGTGGAGAGACAGAAGGGTATGGAGGTCCTTGATTCACACCCCGACCCAGATCAATGGAACCGGGAAATGAAGAAGAAGAGGATAGGCCTATGTATCACTTCTCTTCTCCTGTAGCTTGTAGTCATTGCCGTTTATTTTGAAATAAAGATATGTTGAAGAATGACAGCTTACACTAACGTCTTCTTTATCATTTGCAACAGCCCGTGATAACAATTTCCCATCAAAATTAGGGTGTTAATACGCTTAGGCCTATATGCATCCCTTCAATGAGCACGCCATGCGGTTTGAACGAAGTTTGCCAGTACCTCCAGACAAATGTAACCGCAAAGCAAATTTAACACAAAATTTCAAGGGTTTGCAGGAGAAAGTAAGGAAAGAACGAAACTACATCTGGACAGAGGAGAGGAAGAATAAGCAAAGTGATGTAATGAAGAAATATTGGAAAACAAGAAAGGAAGCAGGATACGAAGGAAGTGACTACAGTGGGTTACATGGTCCTAAGATGGCCAAAATCGAGAAAAGAAGAAGAAATGAAATGCATACTAACAGCACAAACAAATAATCAATTAAAAATATTAGTTATACTGTACTCGAAAAAATCGTGGTAACCTTAAGAAGGTTCTTAGCAATTTGTTAATGGTTGCCAAAAACGAAGATATTAGTTGACGTTACTCAGCGAGATGACCAGAATAGCTATTACAGTTCCATTGTAAGTGCCATAGTGTGCCTTGGAGGCTGGATTTAGACAGCTCCTTAACCCGGTCCATGAGTCAATCCTAATTGGCTACATGGATAATTCTTGCCAGGCGCGTGCACGTCGCGGGGATGGGCAACGGTACTGTAATAGGCCATGGAACTACAGTACCGGCTAAGTTCTGGTGAGGACCCAGTCCTATGGGGTATAACATAGGCCCCGTGCACAGGGTTACCTGCGAAGACCTCAACGGAATCTGCAGCGGAAAAGATGGACTTCAGAAAGGTGGAGATTGCGGAAGAGGCAACCCAGTACTCAGGGAATAGTATGAGTACAGCATCAATCAGCAGCGTCTGTTTCCCATATTAGGGGCGGCTGCAAGGGCGTCTGTTCTCCATGTTAGGGGCGGCCTGAATAATAGCTGGCAGTAGCTTCATAAAATGCCTGTGGGAGTGGCGACCCCATCGTAATAATAGCCTAAAATGGAAATGGCACTTCCAATGATTCGGAAAAGGTTAGGGCGTACCCTGCTGGCGACGCGCAGTTCCTTTGGTACTGGGGGAACTGTGAGAAATGGGCGACCAGTAACCGAAATGAAAGTGGGAATCATGAATGTCATGACCCTGACAGGCAAGGTGGAGGAGGTGGTAGACTTCATGGAGAGGGAGAAGGTTGGAATGATGGGGCTGAGTGAAGTGAAATGGAAAGGTAAAGGAAGGAAGAAATTGAGGAAAGGATATACATTATACTGGAGTGGTGGCCAAGAGGCAAAAAATGGCGTGGGACTGATAACCTCGAAACAACTGGAGGAGTATGTTGAAGTGGTCGAGTGTGTGAGTGACAGAATAATGAAAATTAGAATGAAGATGAAGAATGACGTGATGGACTTCATACAAGAGTATGCAACACAGACTGGAAACAGAGAAGAAGATATTGAAGTATTCCTGGAGGATGTAGAAAGAGTAATTTCAGATGTAGCAGTGGTGATCATGGGAGATATGAATGCACAAGTCGGAAATGAGAGACAAGGAAAGGAAGAAGTCATTGGACCATATGGATATGGGAAAAAGAACCGGGACGGAGAGGAACTTGTAAACTTTTGTGAAGGGAATGGACTGATAGTGGTTAATTCATGGTTTCGGAAGAAAAACAGCAGGAAAATTACGAGATATGGGTGGAGTGATAGAAGAATAAAATCAGTAATTGACTACTCACTGGTGGAAAGGACTAATCGCAGAAAGCTGATGGATGTGACAGCTTTACCAGGAGAAGCATTTGATGGGGACCATAGAGCTGTGGTGGCAAAATTTAGATGGGGAAAATTGGAAAACCTAAAGGAGATCAGAGAAAGTAAAATAAAAGTATGGAAATTAAAAGACAAAGCTGTACGGGAAGATTTTCAGGAGAGATTGAAGCAACAAATCCCAGTTACTGAAGTGGAAAACGTAGAAGAGGAATGGTCCCACTTTAAAAAGACATTTGCTGGTGCAGCAGAGAGTGCTTGTGGTAGGACGTCAACAAGAGTGAAAGAGAAGGAGACACCGTGGTGGAATGAGGAAAGCAGTGAAAGAAAAGAAGTCTGCATGGAAAAAATGGAACCGAGATCAAACAGAAGAAAGCAAAAGGAAGTATCACGACAGCAAACGGAGGTGTAAGAAAGTGGTAGGAGAAGAAAAGAAGAAAAGTTGGGAAGAATTTACACGAAGAATGGAAACAGATGTAAGTGGCAGTAAAAGGATGATGTATGGACTTCTAAGAAGTAGGAGGAAAGAAAGAGTTACTACAAAGCTGGTGAAAAAGGAAGATGGAGAGTTGTTAACACACCCAGAAGAGATAAAGGGACGATGGAAGGAGTATTTCGATAAGCTATTGAATGTGAGCAATTGTACTGGTGAGATGGAAGTGACACAACCTGACGACTCTATAACAGAAGATGATATTACAATGCTGGAGGTGGAATTAGCAGTACAGAAAATGAAGATGGGAAAAGCAACAGGGATGGATGAAATCAGTGTAGAAATGATAAAAGGCTGCTGGACCTGTTGGTATGCAATGGCTGTATCGACTGCTAAGGTGTGTGTGGAAACGAAAATGTGTACCAGAAGACTGGGAGAAAGGGCTAATAATACCAGTGTTTAAGAAAGGGGACAAGAAAGTGTGTGATAACTATAGAGGGATCACCCTCATATCACAGATAGTGAAAATACTGGAAAGGATATTAGAAAGAAGAATGAGAAGAAAGGTGGAAGGAGAGTTGCAAGAGGAACAGTATGGCTTCAGGAGTGGAAGATCCACAGTGGACCCAATCTTTAGCTTGAGGCAGGTGATGGAAAAGAACTGGGAATATGGAGACGATTTGGTCATGACTTTCATAGATCTAGAAAAGGCATGATAGTGTCCCCAGAGAAGGTATGGGAAACCATGGTTAAGAAGAGACTGGGAAGAGAAATGTTGGAAATGGTGCAAGCAATGTACAACAACTGTGTTAGCAGGGTACTGACCCCAGTTGGAAAGACAGATTGGTTTAGGAACAAGACTGGACTAAGACAGGGGAGTGTGCTGTAACCTCTTTAGTTCATAATGGTAATGGATGAAATTGTAAAGGAAACAAAGGAAGCATATGGACATAAAGAAATGAAGTTACTATTATTTGCAGAAGTACGGCCTGAAAATCAGAATAGAGAAAAGCAAGACCATGGTGATGACAAGAGGGGAAAGACAAGGAAAGGGCACTGTGAAAATTGGAAGTCAGAGTTTGGAAATTGTGGACACGTTCAAATACCTAGGAAGTGAATTGATGCAAACTGGTAGGTTGGACATGGAGATTGGCAGGAGGGTACAGCAGAGCAATGCATTCTATCAAAGTGTAAGAAAACTTGTTTGGGATAAGGAAGTACCAAGGGAAAGCAAGGAGGTAATGTATAAAGTGTACTATGTACCTATATTAACTTATACAGCTGAGACTTGGACCCTGACAAGCAGGCAAGAGAGTAGAATCCAAGCCAGTGAAATGAAATTCCTAAGAAGTATGATAGGTAAGACAGAGTGAGGAATGAAGATGTTAGGAAGAAGTTGGGATGGGAAAACTAAATGAGAGAATTGAGAAGAATAAACTAAGGTGGTTTGGACATGTAAAGAGGATGGAGGAAAATAGAATACCAAGACAGATGCTGGAGGCCAAGTGCAAGGGTAAGAGAGCAAGGGGAAGAACTAGAACAAGGTGGATCGATTCAGTGAAGAACAGCGTGAGAAAAAGAAATCTGGACTGGGACAAGATCGTGGAAGAAGAATTGTGGAAGGAAAGAGGAGAGTGGAGAAATGCCATAAATACCCCGACTCGGCAGGAGCTGGATAAGGGGAAATGATGATGATGATGATGATGATGAGTGCCATAGTGTGGACTTAAGTAGAAGGTGGTCTTCTACTTACACTGGACTGTTTGCCATCCTTCCCCATCTCTAGGTGGAGATGATGGAGGAGGAGAGCACACCTCAATTTCCACATCTCCGTCCGAAGACGAAGAAAATGGAGGGGGCGCTCTCTTGGGTGGCGCACGGTCGTCGACGGACCTTCTCCTGGTCCGAAGACTGGGTGTCCGTCCCCGACACATCCCGAACATTCCTCTTCTTCCTTGATCGGCGCTGACATCTATTAGGGGAAGTAGATGGTCCCTTCCCCACAGACGCCAGTTCCTTGCAAAACATGGCCGCTCATGCTGGCACCGCTCCAGTGTGGTGGGAGCGGGATGGCCAGCAGATACCTGAGCAGCTCGCTCTGCAGGGAGGAAGAGAAACGGCGCTGAACTGTTCTCTCTTCTCCTCCAATCATTTTTCTTTATTGTAGGGAAGTTTCCCGATAAGGACGAGTTTGGCTTCTGCAAGCATCACTCCCTTGATGCACCTCTCTCTTCTCCCGTACAATTTTAGACATATCAGGTGGACTGGATACAGGTCCAGCCCCAGTCGGCAAAGTCTTCTTTTCCCCCTTAGCAGGGGAAGACTTTTTTGCCGACTGTTACAGAGAAGAAGAGGTCTTCTCCTCCGATGGTGCCGTCTTAGATGGTTTTACCGGCACTTTGGTCGTGGTTTCGCTGGTACAGCGAGGGGTGATTTCAAAGTAGCTGTATAGAAGGAACTTGAGGGTACTGCACTAGGTCGAGTAACGGCAGGGGTGAACTAGGGCGTTGCTGCAGCTGCAAACGATTCCTGAAATTCGGGGGCATTCATATCACGGTACCTCTTGCGAGCGTCGTGATATGAATGCCTGTCAAGAGTCCTGATCTCCTGGATTTTGGCTTCCTTGACGAATTCAGGGCACTGTTTTGACCATGGAGAGTGACTGCTTTGGCAGTTAGGACATATAGGGGGAGGCGTACACCTCTCACCCTCATGTGACCCTTTGCCACAATCTCCACAAACGGCCTTAGCACTTCACCTGGCGGAAACATGCCCGAATCTCTGGCATTGATAGCAGCGCATAGGTGGAAGTTTGTAAGGTCGAACATCGCAATGGTACGACATGACCTTCATCTGTTTAGGTACAACAACACCCTCAAAATGGAGAATGAAAACGCCGGTATCGACACTATCCTCTCCAATTTTCCGGGTGATGCGCCTAATTTTGGTGATGCCTCTCTTCCCCAGATAGTTGATTGAGGCTAGTCAAGGTCAGTGACCTCAGATTTAATTTCTTTCAGTTCTTACATTTGCCGGACTTAGTAAGATGATGTGCTATGGATGTTAGGCATCCATGTATCCATTTTACCCATAGTTAACCCGTGATTCATGAATCTCAATTTCTAGTAGGAATTAGATCTGTTTTGTAGGTAAGTCCATAGTACACCATCATTGTCCATCTTTATTAAATGTCCTAAATAGGCTACTTGTCAGCGTAAGACTGCAGTTACTTAGCCGGGAACTTCAGTGTTTCTACAATCCTTCTTCCATTCTTGGATTGATAAGTACCGAGCAAGCTCGGGCATATTTTCAGGTACAGTACATATTTCTGGTTCATTTTGCAGATTTCTTGATACCTCTCTTGATACCTCTCAAGAGTTGGCATGAGGACACATTGACAGGATTCTTCAATACCTTGAAGAGCATGACGACGCATCACTTTGTGACAAGATGGTGTTGAGAAAACTCAAATCACAAATAAAGAAAAAAAAAATGTTTCAATAAGAAAAAGCAAAAGCAAATGACCTATTTTTTTTTTTAAACAGTAAACAAGACTTTTTAATAACACACATAACATCGACTGAGTTTTGTTATCATGTACGTCCTTTTATTGTATAATAAACTTATTTAAAGCACTTGTGTGTTGCCTCTTAGTGCCGTCGACCTTTGTTTAACCATTACCAGCAATTTTGCGGCTCATCCGCGGAATCCGCGCCAATTCGGCGGATAATTGGGAGTTTACTGTATTATTGAAAATAAAATGTCCGATGCCGTTACATGGGAGCAGAAGTGTAAGGCATGGGAAGAAGTAGCCCAAACATTGAGGCATTGACATGTTGTAGAAGACCTGCCAAAAATTTATGGGATAAGTATGAAAACATGAAGAAGAAAGCAAAGCTTTAGAGCTCCTTCTGATGGGTGGAGGAAATAAAACTCCCGTAAAGAAAACTGCCCATGTTGAAAAACTTATTTAGTTAATGGGAACATCGGCTGAGGGACTGTGCCATCTGTTTGATGGAGATAGAATAGGTAAGTTTCAAGATACGGTAATTAATGTACTCTCGCAATTTAATTTTTTTTCGGGGTTAGCTTCTAAACGTACATTCCACATTTTACTTAACTAATACTGGTTGATTTGTGCTTGTAATTCGCCTTCTGTCTCCGGAAGTCAGATGTATTCTTCCACAAGCCTTGCGATTGCCACACTCTTCACTATCGCAGAAGCTGCTACTGTACTAACTCCAATAAAATCCTCAAGTGCAATCATCATACTTTCTGATGCATAAAATCCAAGAGTAAGTAGAAGTTGGTCCATTGGTAACACAGCATGATTTCTGGACGAAAATATATGATAATATCGCGAAAACCAGCATTGTCACAAGTCCTTTTAGTCGATGGACATCAGATTGAGCGAGTCAAGAGTTTGGTTTATTTAGGACAGAATATTAATGAGAATTGGGATCCTTCGGTTGAAATAAGATGCCGTATAGAGAAGGCTAGATGATATAGGTGCAGTACATTTATTTACGTGCATTCTTTCTCAGGATTTCAATTTCAATTAGACACTTTTCAATGTGCATTTCATGCTCGGATTTCATGTGTTGTATTCTTAATTGGTGTTCCTTCAATGCCAGGTCCATTTTCATCTCCACGTACTTCAACTTCTTATCTGCCAACAAATCCCATTTACTGGTACTTGGATTGGGGCTGGATTCCTTACAACCTGTAAACCGTTAATGGAATTAATGACTTTCTTTGTCCTGGAAGACTGTTGTGGAAATTAAATCAACTCTTAAAATAAAAAGACATAGACACCTGTTAGACCTTTGGGTGTGGCGAACCCATCGTACAAATAGCCTAAATATGATAGTGTGCGAGTCGAGGCCTCGGATGGAGGTCCTTGATTCACGCCCCGACCCAGATCACTGGAACCGGGAAAAGAAGAAGAAGATAGAGAAGGCTAGATCCATATTTATGACAATGAAACAACTACTATGCTGTCGAGATCTCAGTATGACGCTTAAGAAAAGAATTGTGAAGTGTTATGTTGTCTCCACCCTTCTTTATGGTGTTGAAGCTTGGACCTTGTCCGTAGCTACAGAAAAGAAGATTCGAGCTTTTGAAATGTGGATATACCGGCGGATTCTTAAAATTTCGTGGACGGAACATGTGAGTAATGCCGAGGTTCTTCAGCGTGTGAGCAGCCAACCTGAGCTGTTAAACACAATTAAGAAGAGGAAATTGGAATACTTGGGACACATGATGAGGAATCCAAAATACCGTCTGCTCCAAGTTATACTTCAGGGTAAAATTGAAGGACGGCGTGGACCAGGAAGGAGACGAATAACTTGGATGGATAATTTAAAAACGTGGTTTGGGCTGTCTTCCACGGAACTCTTCAGGATTGCACAGGATAAGAAGGTGTTAGCCATGGTGGTAGCCAACGTCCGTATCGGATAAGGTAGAAGAAGAAGAAGAAGTGCGACTTGTAAATTTTTTAAATATTAGATGCAAACAGAATCGTATTGCATTCTAGTAAATAAAGTGAGATTCTTTTGCTGGAGTGGGACCAGCGGCCAGCTACCAGGCACGCTCGCCTTCTGCCAGCCAACCCAACTTGGACCACAGTGCGCGCAGGTAAAAACCGTAACATAGTACATTAATTAATGGTAAATTTATCAGCAAATCATGATTAAAGAACTTCCCTTTTCACAGAAAATTCTGAAAAGGTTCTCCATCAGCTGACAGACAGGCGTTGTATCGTGTAAATAAATTAGCGTTTACATGTTGCAATTCTCCTTCCGTAATGAGAGATATCAGCTGTCGTATATTTTTCTCCAGCTCTTGTAGGGTACGGTGATTAAACTGATACACTTTGTCTTTTAAGCTACCCCACAAATAAAAATCACACGGTGTTAAATCCGGGCTTCGAGGCGGCCACAATCCAGCACTAATCACCCTGTCACCAAACACAGCACATATTGCGTCCAATGTATTGTGCGCAGTTGCACCGTCTTGCTGGAAAAACCCTTTACAATCCTTCTCTGTCTGTTAACTAGACAAAGAAATTATTCAAAATAACCTGATCATATCGAGCAGAATTAATAGTTTCACGAAAAGAAAAAAAAAAAGAAAAAATGCGCCTATAATTCTTTTTGCAGTTACTGCGCACTAAACACTGATTTTTGGGTCATGCAGGGGGTTTTGGTGGATCAGTCTTGGGTTCTCAGGTGACCAGTATCGATTGTTTTGTGAATTCACACGTCTATGTAAATAAAACAACGCCACATCACTGAAAATCACTAACTGTGGATCTAAAATTCCGTCATGCATGGACTGGAAAAACCAATTACAGTAGTTGGTTCTTGCCACTGGGTCTCTCGGACTTGAGGTTTGAACCTGAGTAGTTTTGTGCGGTCGATACTTAATTAGTTTTGTGGCCCTCTGAGCCGTTGAATATGACACGCCGGCTTGTTGAGAAAGTTTTCTCGGTGACTGTAATAATCGAGCAGTAAAGTCCTCTAACTTCCCTTCTGTCAAAACGTGACGTCTTCGTTGAATTCTTTTATTTAAGACTGACCCCGTAGACTTTAACTTCATCACAACCTTCCGAACTCCGGTCTCCGAAGGCACCTTAACACCAGGAAATTCCTGTTGAAATGCTCTGCGAGTAAAACTAACAGACTTGTTCTTAATAAAAGTACAGCAAATGAAAATCTATGTTGTGTGGTGAACCATACTTGAGTATGGCTAGATAAAAACTAACATCCCAACTGTTCGTAGCTGTTGCAGTAAGCACGCACACCTACTGGTCTGTATCTGTCGACGCCTGTACTTAAAAGATTGGCTTGCCACTCCAGGCAGCTGGACAAATTGGGTGGGCTCAAACGAAATGCAGAAGATAAAAATAAGGCCTAGATTCTCAGCCAACATTCCTCAACACAGGAATGTTAACTTTGGAAGTTACATCGTTTCACTATGTAGCTACTCCCCTACCACCCTGCCAGTTTACTGTAATTAATCGAAGCATGGACCTAAGCCCGTATGATGTTAAATTGTGGGAAAATGTATATCACAAAGTGTATAAATCATTTAACCATACTCTAGTGGAGCTGGAGAACAATATACAGCAGCAGATGTCCCTCACAATGAAAGGGATTTACAACGTGTAAAAGTTAATTTATTTACACGGCGCAACGCCTGTCTGTAAGCTGAAGGAGAACATTTTCAGTATCTTCTTCGAAGAGATAAGTTCTTTAATAATGATTTGCTGGTAAATTTACCATTAAATAATGTACTATCTTACAGTTTTTACTTGCGCACACTGCGGAAGGTGAGAGCGCCTGGTAGCTAGCAGCTGGCCCCGCTCCAGCAAAAGAATCTCCCTGTATAATGTATAAATAAATAAGGCGTAGAGTAACTTTGAACTTACCTTTCTGTCCTATGACGTATCTCTGCATTTATACGACCAAGTACTAGCCGAACTGAAAGCTTCGTCAAACGGAATCGTCAAACTCCTCGTAATAATCACTTTGATTCTTATATACTTTTCGCCTCCTTTGAACAGCATTTACGAAACCCGTGAAATTACGGATAATTCTAGGCATATTGACGATTTATGTACTCAGCTGACATTAAGATTATAATATATAAAATTAGGCAGTAAAACAGTTTACGGGAGGAGAATCCTCCGGTAAAGTTCACTGCCGGTTAAGGCTTATTTTACTGTCAGTTTGTCGCTAACCGGGTATTGTAAGAATCAAGTTCTAGCAAACTTGCCGTAAAAGTGCCAGTAAAGATTTAACAGGAGATTGTAAGAACGACTTGCCCATCCACTCCAATATTCCTGACCTTCAGAGGAACCGGTTGAAATCTAAACATCCGCCAGTTAAGTTCGCTCAGAAGCTCACAGAAGATAATTTCGACCCTTATGCCCAATGGAAGGAAGAATGGATCTTAAAAACAGATGAACATCTCTGGTCTTTGCACACATCTAATTCAAGGTTTGATCTCCCAAGAAGAACTTTGACCTTCCTCAACAGGATTCGTTGTGGTCATGGAGTCTGTGCTGAGTCTCTCTACAAATGGGGAAAGATACAATCCCCCAAGTGTGACTGTGGTGCCCCTCTTCAAACCATCGAGTACATTGTAAGGGAGTGTAGTAGAAGAGCCTACCCTGGAGATTGGTTTGATTTTCTAGAGGCCACTACAGAGGCTCTGGATTGGATAAGAACATTGGACATTGAAATATAATGTACTTGCTTTTCTGTTTTTGTGTATATATGCCATACAATAAATAAATAATAAATCAGGTGAGGATATGGATGGAGTCGACTGTGGCCATCCCAGCATTTGTGCGGAGAAAAAATGGGAAACCTCGGAAAACCACTTCCAGGATGCCTGAGGGGGGAATCGCACCCACCTTTTCTCAGTTTTGCCTCACGGGGCTGTTCCAGCCCAAAGACCAGAATTAAGTATCGTGGTAAAGCCAGGAATTGAAGTCGGACCTGTGGGGCGACAGACAAACATCTACTACACCACGAGGTGTAACCAATGGGCCACAAAATGCTAAAAATCACAAACTCTAATGCATACTGTATTTGGTATGTAATCCACACCATGGGAAGCCTAAATGCATCTCTAATTTCCACAAAACAGGGTCTCTTGACTTATGGATAAAAACACGTCATAAGCCATAATTCCTCATTTTAAGCCCAAATCAATGGTTCAAGGCTAATAAGTGTTAAATATTGTGTTTTTAAAGCCATTGGATTCTTCTTCTTGTTGTGAAAATTGTTACAGATCTTTGATTTAGCAAGATTGATACTTCCACTCTGGTCGCCATAATGCCAGCAAACTGGGTTTTGTAGAGGGACAATGAGATAATCACCAACTGGCTTAAATTATACATCATATCCAAAAATTCCAAGACCATGAAATTATCCAGAATGAAGGATGGGGGGTGGACACACAGTCCTATCCACGGAATCAAAATCACAGAGATGGTGAGAATCTCACCAGTCTGTACAAGAAATACAGAGATCATAGAGATGTTAGGATTATCACCAACCCACATAAGAGCATCGTGTACCAACATTAGACTGAAATTCTCCCCAGCTGGCAGCACCAAGGCAAGACAGTGCCCATGAATGGAGATTTTCACTGACCGCCGTGAGAAAGTCACCTATCGAATCACGACTTAAGCTGACTAGCACTGATGTGAGTAAAAACACACAGTTAATAAGGCTGCAGATACAGCTGTCATACGCTACAAATAAAATGCCATCTAATGGAGCCAAGCATGTATATTGCCTGGATGTAAGGTGTTACTTTCCAGTCACCATGATCTGGGAGATGTTACGAGATGCTTGCTTCATCGCTTGCAGCAGCACAATAGCACAGCATGTTCGGTGACTACACGATGGCTTGGAGACAATTTTTTAAATTACATCTTCACACCAAGAGGAAGAAAATACTGATCACCTTATTACTGAAAGAGCTTGCCAGTATTTGATAAAAACAGTTCCTTTCATAGGGCAAGTATTTTGCTGGAGTGCAGCTGCTGGCTGATCAGGTCGCGCTTCCTGCACGATTGTAAGCTAGGCAAAAGCAGGGGCCCCAACGGTTTTGGTTTGTGGCATGGGCAGCCTTGCTCCAGCAAAAATATCTCCCTGTACATGCGCTTGTTTGACGTATCAGGCCTTATTTTTTTGTAGTTCAGAGATATAACGGAGTGTGGGGGGAGGGGGTAAGGTATGCATTACACACTCTTTTATCATCATAGTAGGTGTAAGAGGAGAGATCTGTAATGGAGTCGGAACTTGGGTGTATAGAGGACAAGGATACTGACTGCATAATGTGTAATCTACATCAATCTAGCTCTTCCTCTTGATCATTTAAAAACAAAAATGTAATTTTACCAATGCAGTGAATATTTCCACGAAAGTGGAAATTTGCGTTCAGCATGATATGTTAATATTTTCAAGTTAGGTGTTTGCCCTTCTGTTACAATCGCCTCGAGTTGTTTTTTTTTTTTTTTTTTTTTTTTTTCAAACTATGAAAGTATTTGGAACCCCAGGGAATACAATGATATGAATAAAATATAGGCCGGATGCCACATGTCACTGATACTAAGGGTGATTGAAACAGATTACTGCTGGATGCTCCGTAGGGATTCTACAGAATATCAATGAGAAGAACATTCCAGACAAACAAAGGATGTGTTCAGTACAAAGTGAACAAAAAGAAGAAAGCTTTTCCCACTTTACAATACTACATACTTTGTCAAGAATCTATATTCTCATGCGGTACATGTTTCGGTCCTATTAGAACCTTCTTCAGTGAATTGCATTCTCTAAGTCCATGACACCATTGGGTGCAAGTCAAAAATTACAATTACATAAAAATAATGACGATGATGACACAGATGGGTTGCTTAAATTTAAAAAAAAAAAAATTTTTTGCATACTCTCGTTCCTTCATGCATTCGAAGTTTTCTGGATATTTATGTTGGTCTTCATTTTAGATATTTTTTTCAAATAGTTTCCCCATTCGTCTACTTCTGTAATTTGAAAAGAAATTAGTGTAAGGTATTTAATTTGAAATGTTTAAATCTAGCGAAAGATCGTAAGTTAACTTATGTGAAATCCAGATATCAATTATCTAAATCTTTCTTGTTAATTACATAACATATGTTCGGCAAGGTGTGAATCTGTGAAAGGAAAGTGACGTTAGATTGTAGTTAAATGTGTGTGTGGAGTGACCTCAGCTGTAGGCCTGAGCGGAGCCAGTGGCTGATTGGCTGATGCAAGCTCGTATTGCGCGACGAAGAGGGGTGGGTGTATGGAGGGAGGAGTGTGTGACGTGAGCTGAACTACTTAGGCCGCACACGATGGTCAAGCAGGACTCATCACTGAACATGATGCGACGCCAGTCGTCCTCTGTCCATGCCTACCGGGCAAGACACCACTCCAAACACAGGCGTTTTATGTCAATGCCAACCAACGCATGGGGCTGTAGGACCCCAATCCAGCGGATGCGAGTCGTAGAGACAGTGTGCAGGAACACACAGAATGTTAAGAGTCTCCGGTACACGTTCACGGATGGCGGGTTCCAAAGTTATGAAATCCCGCACCATACGACTGTTTCTTGATCGACGTGAACCTGCACAACACAAGTGGGTGCCCTCCTGTACCCATCGAGTCAAACATTGGGCCACTCTGACATCTGAACGGCCCACATGCCTGGCAATTGCATGATACGACCAACCAGCCTCATGCAGTCCCACAATATGGCCTCTGTCAAATGCTGTCAATTGGTGGATAGGCTGTCTAACGCATCTGCGAGGCATCGCGGGTGCTTCGTACTGTACTGATATCCCGCCAGGAGATGGCAGTTCAACACGCTGCGATGGGGTGCGGGTCTTGCAGTACGCATGCACAGCCCGCCTATTCCAAACCTTAATATATCAGCTTCCCGCATGCCAATGGTTGTCATTGCAGCAGACGAAACGCAGCCAGTGAAAGAAGGAATGTGCTGAGTGAGTGAAGCAAGTAGTAACGAACTTAATGTTTTTGGCATGCGCGGTGCGCAGTGAGCAGGAAACCCAACTGCCATCTCCTGGCGCGATATCTATACCTAGTCCTCTCTGCACGTCTTGCAGTTGAGGGTGGTGCCATCACGAATGCACTCTGGCGGGCGTTCTACACATTACAGATCCTTCACGCACACATCAATGGTATGCATGTACACTGAAATGGGATATAGAACCACTCCTTCTGGGTGCTTAACAGTGTATAAAGTCTATTCTAGTAAAACATTGTTCTGAAAGAACTGATAAGATATTATATGGTACAATATTGACTTTCACGGCCAGTGAATTACAACTCAGCAATACTTTTAGGTTTGTGCCGTGTCTTGTTTGGGGTTTCGCCTAGGACACCAAGCTGGCTCATCAGTGAGGACCTCATAAAAAGGGAGGTAGCGTGCAGTTCGCTACTCCTGTGGGGGTCAGGTCGGGGACACCAAGAGCCTGCTGATGAGCCAGCTTGCTGTCCTAGGCAAAACCCCACACAAGACACGGCACAAACCCAAAAGAATTGCCGAGTTTTAATTCACTGGCCATGAAAGCCAATATACCATCTTTTTGGAAGCCTTCATAGGGAGGTTATGGCTGTTTGAAATTTTGCTTCTCGCAGTAGAGAGGCGCAGGTGCGCTTCATAAAAAGGGAGATAGCGCACAGTTCGCTACTCCTGTGGGGGTCCGGGCGGGGACACCTAGAGCCCGCTGATGAGCCAGCTTGGTGTCCTTGGCGAAACCCCACACAAGACACGGCACAAACCTAGAAAAATTGCTGAGTTTTGATAAAATATTGATTATCTCTTCAGGGTGGTTGTGAAATGGATTCTCTCTAAATCAAAAGCAAAAAAATATGCTTTGTAAGTGGTACTTAACTGATAAAAGACAAAGCAAGCTTGATGCTTTTTATGGTTATATTTTCGCAGCTCCCAGTATTATTGTGTTGACTGACTGACCCCGTGGCACTACAGCCCATGAGGGGCCTAGGCACTGCCTCACTGTCAGACAGCTCCTCAAATGTCCTCAAGAGGCTGAGGGCACTCCGCTCCAGCCCTCACATCGGTTTCTAAAATCCCCGACAGAGCCGGGAATTAGTGAATGGGCGAGAGGCAGGCGCACTATCCCAACACTACGGTGCCTGTGTATGAAATTGATAAAGTAAACTAAATCAATAAAGGAGGGTCAACATGTAAATGCAATTTTTGAATTTAAAAAAATTAAGTTCATCCACAGCTGATGAATCAATGAGATGCTCCAAATCAAGGGCTGGGCTTTTACGCCCCTTCAAACTCTCATGTTTCCAATGTTTGGAAGTTATCATTGCAAACTACAAGACAAGAACTCAGGATTCACAATTTCACACGCCCACTAACTCCTTATCTCTTGGTAGTGCAACTTTTCAGTTGGTCAACACAATTTTACTGGCAAATGAAAAAAAAACAACCTGAAAAAAATTACGTGTAATTAACAAATATTTGATCATCATCATCATCATCGTTTGTTCGCTCCAGCGAGCCGGGTGCGGTTATAAATAAGCCGTCTCCAGTTTGTCCTGTCCATCCATAACTATCGTTCTTGTATTAGATGCCAGTTCTATCTCTAGCTTCAAGGTCCTTATAAATTTGCTTCTCCCACACATCTCGAGGTCTTCCTCTTGGTCTCTTCCCGGGGACACTCTGGCCAAAGTACACTCTAGGTATCCTGTGGGGAGCCATCCTCTTCATGTGACCATACCATCTCAATCTCTTGAGTTTGAGTGTCTCCAGCAGGCTCCGTTCCAATCCCAGTTGTCAGATATCCTCATTCCTTATTTTGTCCATTTTGGTCTTTTGAAGGCAAAAACGGAGGAACTTCATTTCTACTGCCTGGAGACGACTGTTTGTTGGTCCAGTAAGGGTTGCTGCTCCCAGTTCATATGTTAGTATAGGTATTAAGTATATCTTGAACAAACTAATCTTGGAAGCTTGTGAAAATGTTTCGTCCCAAAGTAGCTGACGATAGAAATTGGAAGCTTTCTGTATTCTGTTGTTAATCTCTTGATGTATGGTATTGTCGAAGGAAAGAATACTACCTAAATACTGGAATTTGTCCACAACATTTATCTCCTCATCTCCAAGTCTTAGATGAACCGTTGAAGGATTTCTACTCTTCACCAAACCAATTGTCTTGGTTTTGCTGATTTTAAGACCCATGGTCGCAAATTCATTCTGCCGAAGATCTAGTCTAGCTTGCACCTCCTCTTCTGACTCGCCCCACACCAAGACATCATCGGTGAAAACTAAGGCATTAGCTTCTTGATCCTTGCTTTTAACTGCTTTTAAGACTTCATCCATTATGATAATGAAGAGAAGCGGTGAAAGGCAACTTCCCTGTTGGACTCCACTCTGTTTCGAACCAACCTGACTTTCCATCCTGGACCTGTACACAGCTCTTGGTTTCATCGTATAATCGTTGTACCCGGACATTATTTTTTCAGCAATTTTAGGGGATTATTTACTTAGCTGATGTTTCTTTAGATAATTCTGATTGTTGTCTACCAACCCCTCCTAGTACTATGGAGGACAGACAATATGTTACAAATTGTGGTCAACCTTATCAGAAGAGTTAATAACAAATATAATCGAATGAAAATTCATGAAGTGGGGGCAAGGAGTCAGAAGGAAGCGGCCACAATTACACAACATGTTTCTTTTAAATTAATCTGCGCTAATATATTCATCAGAATTCAGTTGCGCCACACATTTTGCCATGGAATTCACAGCATTTTATTGATCATTTTAGGAGAATTTTAAGGTCATGAAAATCCACTGCGTGGGCAGATGTAAGACAGTACCAAATAAAAACATGTTCATTGTACCACTGTCCGCTACACAAGGCTGCGTATTGCTGAACACTGTGCTAATTACTAATGCATGAAACCAGGATCGCAGGTTCAAATCCCGACTGAAAAACTCGCTTGATGGGCATTCTAAGCCGTATGATGTTAGACTGTAAAAGATCTTTCATATTTGGCGATTAGTTAGTTATTGAGGTTTTAAGGGGCGGAACTACGAGGTTGGTGATTGCAAGGCAATATTAATTCAAAGTTTTAAAATATATGCCAATCAATACTAGAATTAAAATATACTGAGTGGCAAAAAAGAAAAAAAAAAACAACAACGATCACTTGAAAAATTCAACATGACTTTCATTAAAATCATATATATGAACGGTATAGGCCTAGTACAGTACATACTGTTTATAGCATGGAAGTAAGGTTAATTGGTTTCCTGGATGCATTACCATTCTTCATGTAATTGTTTCACTTAACAATAGCGATTCTTTGACATGATACTGTTTCCCGCGGAAAGATGGGCGCGCCATCGCTATCGTCAACAATGCAATGATTTATTCTTTTATCTTTTGCCACTTGTTGGCATAGGAAAAGATCAATATAGCCATATCCTCAGTTGTTCGTGTGCAATTCAGAGACGAATATGCGCTTGAGGCCTGAAGTGGCAGTGGCAGTGGCTCTGATCGAAAATGGTGGCACGCACATCTTTCCGCGGGAAACAGCGTCATGTCAATGAATCGCTAATATTAAGTGAAACAATGACATGAAGAATGATAATACATCCATGAAACCTTACTTCCATGCTATAAACAGTAACAAGTATATCTATCATATTACAGTCGAACCTGCCCTAACGGACACCCTTATTCAGCGGACACCTGCCTATACGGACATTTTTCCTTGGAACCGATTTTATTTTACATATGACAAGTGTTAAATTAGCCTCATTTCAGCGGACACCTTGAAGTCCGGACAGCGGACATCGCCATCTGTCCCGCCCACTTGACTTAAGCGGACACTTCACACGCTGCAGGACATTTTTTACACCGGACCATGTCATCCTTTCTTTTAAAACCATTCTGCAGACATACGGAAATCCCTCTTGAATGTCTGTACTACACCTATTTCGAGTCAAAGGAGAGAGAGAGTGAAATGCAGGCTACATGGCAACGCTGTAGTAGCCGTAAAGTTAATTCTTCTATACATTCCTCTTTCCAAACCTTTTGTTATGGTGTTCTACCTACTGGTGTACATTCCGAGAATTCTAATTGTCCAGGATTGCTGCCAGTGACTGTTTACTCACGAGTTACCTGGGGATTTTTTCCCTGCTTGCATCATTCCATTCATAACTCAGATTGCCACCGATAAGGTCGAGCTCAGGTAGTCAACTTGAGAAGGAAAAGACTTGCAGTACATGCGCTAATTAGTGAGACCGAAATACTGTAGCATTTCAGTCGTCGAGTAAACATGAGTAACAAGGGACGAACGTGTTTAGACCTCGAAACAAGAAGAAATGTGATTGTAGAAAGTGACAAGGGACTTTCAGTGAGAAAGCTTGCCGAAAAATTCAAATGCGGGAAAACTCAAATAAACAAATAATCAAAATAAAGATGTGTATGTTTATGTTTAAGGTGGATGTACTTTGCCATTAAAATGTTCGATTATTTTTACAAACTTGTTTCAGCGGACACCTCTCATAACGGACATTTTCCCTCGGAACCGACGGTGTCCGCAGAAGGGAGGTTCGACTGTATTATAGTACATTTTTTGACCTGACATTGAGGTATTCTTCAGCCCAATTAAGAAAGAAAATACTATTGATGTGCTTACGTCTAATGATGAATGTTTGACATGAAAAAAATTATATGATAAATTGTAATTAAAATAATAAAATGGATATCCTCACAATGTAATCCTATGTAAATAAAATATAATATTGGACTTCACATTAAAAATTCCAAAATACAGATAGAAAAACAAGTAATTTTGTAATAACAAGTGTAGTCTTTACAATGTAATTAAGGACACTGGGTTGTGGCAATGGCTTATTTTACACAATTAAGTTTCTAAGCCACCTGCTAACAATAAATATGAAACATTATTGTCTGATTTTGTACAGGGTGCTCAAAAACATGGTCACAGAAAACAATCCTGCAAGTTAAGATTTTAGAGATTCTGGTATACTTTTCTCAGGAGCTATTTAAATTACAGGCCTGATCTTCTGTCATGTGTTGGTAACCATGTAGTTTTATAAAATGAACCGAAAGATATTTAAAATAAACTTCTTTTCAATTTATAAATTTAAAAAAATCATACATATTAAGAGGCAAAAATAATGTTTGAGTTTGTAATTTTTAAATGGCTCAAAATAATTATTCTAGAAAAACCAAGCCGTTCATTTTTTCAAGCCACATGTTTTTTACATTTCAGCAAAAATTAAACAAGTTGAACCTTGATAACAAAGTTTCAAGAAATGTGTACTGTATATACAGTACTAGAATTGTTTTCTGTGAGCAATGCTTTTGAGCACCCTGTACAAAATCAGACAATAATATTTCATATTTATTGTTAGCAGGTGGCTTAGAAAGGTTTAGTGTAAAATTATTTCTAAAATTTGCTCATTTAATTGTGTAGAACAAGACACTGTAACAACCCAGTGTCCTTAAGTAAAATAAAAATAAAATAAATAAAATATTGGGCTTTACATTAAAAATTCCAAAAATCCATATAGAAAATTAACAATTTAGAAATAACAATTGGAGAATATCAACAAATACATTAACTGAGTTGCCTGAAAATGAGTAAAATAAAATCTTCTTTCAGAATATGGTGTGCAAATTTTGTTTTCATGGGCCAACCAGCTAGTGAGTCTTTTGAATCAACTGTGTTGTATAGTTGAGTGGCAATGTGTTTTGAGCCTCACTGATATGCATACAATTACCAAGAGACACAGTATAAAGGTATATGAACAAATTATACATGATATGTTAAAGAAGATTTATACATAACCTAACATTGTTTACTGCATTCCGAAGAATTGATATCCAAATTTTATTACACGTGACCCATTTCATAATGCGAAACACTTGTTGGTTAAATTGCAAATTGCCACTCAACTATACAACACGGTTGATTCAAAAGACTCACTAACTGGTTAGCACATGAAAACAAAATTTGCACACCATATTTTGAAAGAAGATTTAATTTTACTCATTTTCAGGCAACTCAGTGAGCGTATTTGTTGATATTCTACACAATTTTCTACATGGATTTTTGGAATCTTTAATGTAAAGCCCAATATCTTATTTATGTTCCATTTAATTACCATTGTCAAGACTACGCTTGTTATTACAAAATTACTTGTTTTTCTATCTGTATTTTGGAATTCTTAATGTGAAGCCCAATATTATATTTTATTTTTTTAATTACATTGTAAGGATATCCCTTTTATTATTTTATTATTTTAATTACAATTTATCATAGAATAACATAAAAATGACCATGATAGCCTGATACCTTATTGACGTGTTCATTATAAACTGTTTATTTTCACCTGAAGTCCACTTTTATTTTATTGAAAACCGTACTGGTTTCGATCACACTGTGACGTTCTTCAGCTGGTATATGATTAGTAGTACTAGTAGTAGTAAAATTTTCCTAAAAAAAACAGATCTGTTACAATAAATTTTGTAAATTAAGCATAAAACATTTTTGTCTCGGAGAAAAAAGAAAAAAAAAACAGCGTAGAAATGAGGAATGTGTATGTGAAAATATGTAGCCTACTGTTTGCTGAAATGTTGGAATATCTGGCGAAATTATATTGAAAATGTATCAGTTTTGTATTTGCCTAGAAACTAAATCTTAATTTACAAAATTTATTGTAACAGATCTGTTTTTATGGGAAAATTTTACTATGTGAACTTTAGATATAGTACTACTAATTATATACCAGCTGAAGAAGCTCACAATGTGACCGAAACCAGTACGGTTTTCAATGAAATAAATGTGGACTTCAGGTGAAAATAAATAGTTTATAATACAATTTAACTTTTTTTTTTTTTTTTTTTTTCATAACAAACATTCATCATTAGACTTAAGCACATCAATTTAGCATAAATAAGAGTGAGATGGTGATCACAAGGAAGAACGAAAGAACCACAACAGGAATAACAATCGGCGGGGAACAGCAGAAGAAAGTGGAGAGTTTCAAATTTCTGGGAAGCCTGATACAAGACAATGGAAGAAACGATAGAGAAATAAATGAGCGGGGCAGACAGGCAGAAGCATTTCGGAGGAGTGTGAGAAGCATGTTATGGAGCAAGGATGTCCCTCAGAACAGCAAAAAGATCAATAATCGGACGTACTATGTCCCTATCCTGACGTAAGCCTCAGAGACGTGGGTTATGAAAGGAAGGGGGAAGAGCAAAATACAGGCCAGTGAGATGAGGTTCTTGAGAAGCAGTATTGGAGCTACAAAGATGGACAGAATAAGAAATGAGAGGACCAGAGAATTAATGAAGGAGGAACCATTACAGGATGGTATAGAGAAATCTAGACTTAGATGGTATGGACATGTAAAACGAATGGAGGAGAAGAGGATACCCAGGAGGATACACGAGACGAAGTGGGAAGGAAAGAGACCAAGAGGGAGACCGAGAGACAGGTGGCTGAAGGGGGTGGAAAAAAGCGTGAAGAAGAGAGGAGAAGACTGGACAAGGGTGGAGGCTGAGAGATGGTGGGAAGACAGAAGACGTTGGAGAGGCTTGTGTTCCAAACAGACCCGGCCAGTGGCTGGAAACTGTGCAAGATGATGATGATGATATCAATAGTATTTTTATTCTTAATTGGGCTGAAGAATACCTCAATGTCAGGTCAAAATATGTACTATAATATATAATAGATATATTTTAATTCAAGTATTGATTGGTATACATTTTAAAACTATGAATTCTTCTATCAATACGGATATGTTGCTACCTATGGCAAATGTATTTGCATTCCAGGCAATATTAATTAAATCTAATGTGACATGTTAGCCCTGTTCCTTATTGACCAAGTAGGATAAGTCCTGAAGATTAGAAACCTTAAGTCAGTAATAGCTTGCCAGATATACATTTAGTGTCTTTCGTGATGTCGTCGATGATGTCATCAATGCCGCCATTTTGTTTCTAGGGGAATTTTATATGGGAATGTATCGCGATCTATACTACTGCCGCAAGTTTATTTTAACTGAAAAATATAAGTTATTGGCCATATTCTTCGTTCATGTCCATGGCTGTTGGCATAATGTTTGTTAGTTTTTGTTGTTTTAAGGGGGCAGAAGTACAAGGTCACCAGCCCCTAGGCATAATGTTTGGTTATTGGTTATTGCTCACATTTCGTCTGGCTTTGTCTTTTTTGGTAATCTAATGTCTTTCATGCTATTCTTTCTTTAAAATATTTCGGCTGTAAATTTCTTTATTTAAGCATGTTTCTTAAGCACAACCCTATTTAGTATTTATATGGGAGTGTAGATCAGACCAATCATTATGTAGCCCTCCCCTGCCTGGGGTATCACAGCCAAATCAAAACTTTAGGCACTGCAGCTTTTGCAAAACAAATTCTTGTGGCTAGCTACAAGACTCCTGTGTGGCACACCTATACGGGTGCTTGAAGCAATAATCAACACACCAAGCTTGGAGCAATACATAGGCTACTTAAGCTCACCCGCAAACCCTTTTGCGCCACACTAGCTAACATGGTCAACCCACTTGTACACTGCATTGGCAGGTACAGCAATGACCAACTGGCTGCGTGGCTCAGCTGTAACATTCTCGCTTGTTGGCCCAAAGTTGCAGGTTCGTATCCTGTGAGCAAATGCAAGGGAGCCGTGTTAGTAGATTTACTGGCACGTTTAAGATCCCCTGCGGGGCAATATTCTCACACCCCGGCGTCTCTAAAAGCCAGAGTAGTTAAAAAGGACATAAAACCAATAACATTATTATTTACAACAATGACCGTAGAAGCAAATACCCCATACCCAAACACAACCTGTGGAGATGATGACTATTGAGCAGATAGACAGTGGCAAAAGGGACACTATACAGCCCTGCACCAATTTTCCAAACCTTAACGACTAATAAGGCGGCCATCCCACGCAGCTGCCACCAGCTGCACGCACACACAAAGAAAAGCCCCCATACTGAGAAATCGCAAAAACATTAGCTCGAAGCATGAAGGCAGAAAGCTAGATGGATAATAATAGGACCCTCCACTTAGGCAGATAGATCGATGAACCATCAGCTAGGTAGTAGCTAGTTGAAGAGTTTATAGGAAACCTGCCAGGTCCCAGCTAACTACTGTCGACCAAAGTATTATGTGCACTCGAGTTTGAAGGCTGTTTGTGAAGTAACCAATAGACCTACATACAATCCAATAACATCATCATTTTTGTCGTTCTATTTTACGTTAGATCACGTAGGTTTGGAATTTTTAATTTATATTTTAATATTTTTTATCTCAGTTGGAAAACAAAAAGTGCACGTTTTTAAGGGTGTTTCAACCATGCGTCACATTTAAGAATTATTATCTCAAAAGCCCGTCATCAGATCGAATCCAAATTTTAACACAATATACATTGGAATGTTCTATAACTGGTTTATTAACTTCACAATTTTGTGTGTCCAAGAAACAAAGTTGTTATCATTGTTGTAAGGTAACTTTTTCTCGGCTCGGGGTGGTTGGAAAATGTAGTTCTTGGTTGCGTTGTAATCGTTATACATCAAAAAGTTATGCTGTATGACTGTTAATTCACTTATTTTATATCGGTTTGTATTTGTACGAGGAAATAACACATGGTTCACCATTTAGCCGCTCCGGCAACAGCTGTACAGCGTTGCTGAGATGGAGCCCATCACTTCCGAGCGAGACGCGCCATGATGCGTGTGGGCACCATTACGGCAACGCTGTAGAGCTGTTCCCTGAGCGGGTAGCTGGTGAAACATGTGTTATTTCCCCGTAGAAATACAAACCGATATAAAATAAGTGAATTAATTTACGTATTTCACAGTCATACAGCATAACTTTTCGATATATAAGGATTACAATGCAACCAAGAACTACATTTTCCAACCACCCCGAGCCGAGAAAAAGTTACCTTACAAAAATGATAACAACTTTGTTTCTTGGACACACACAATTTTGGAATTAATAAACCAGTTTTACAACATTCCAATGTATATTGTGTTAAAATTTGGATTCGAACTGATAACGGGTTTTTGAGATAATAATTCTTAAATGTGACGCATGGTTGAAACACGCTTAAAAACGTGCACTTTTTGTGTTCCAACTGCGATAAAAAATATTAAAATATAAATTAAAAATTCCAAACCTACATGGCCTAACGTAAAATAGAACGTCGAAAATGATGATGTTATTGGATTTTATGTAGGTCTATTGGTTACTTCACAAACAGCCTTCAAACTGGAGTGCACATAATATTTTGGTCGACAGTAGGCAGAGAGCTAGTTAAATGGCCAATAAATAAACATTAGTACAGTTAGAAAAGGCTAGAACAGGCGAACACGACACAGCCACAAGCAACTAGGTTGGGACTTGGGACACTCATCCCAATAAGCTCAGACCAGATGCGATGCACCCATAATAGTATACATCCCTGTTCAGCAGCAGCTACGGCGGAGCAACACCGATCAAGCTTAACTACGACATGGTCAGGACGAGAGCAGAGAATCTCTGTACTTGAATGAAGGTCGTCCCTCTCAAGAGCAGAGAAACAGGGAGCACGAGTAGCTGGAAAGCACTGATCTAGGGTGTGGCCAGTTAGCCCCAGAATTAACAGGAGACCAGATCCCCATATTTGATTTAATGTTCCATCTCCGTCAATCAAGATTGAACATTAAATCAAATAGTACTTTGTCAATACGGACCAAAATGACACCAAATATTCCCAAGATCCCCATATGACAATAAGGCAAGTAAAGCATGCACGCGAGCATGACACACGACAAATAAGGCAGGTTTTACCTGTAGACAATCTTTCCTTTTTGCCTATGGGGTTTTTCTCTTGCCTTTCCTCTACCTAGTTACGTAATTATGTTCCCAACCCAAATGATGATGCTTTAGAGTACTAAGTACTGCTAGAGTCCAAGCTCTATGAACTTGCGGGGTGAGGAGAAAGAGCAGGGAAGGGTCGGGCGTGAAGAGAAGGATCTGTCAACAGCCCACTATTCCAATACTGCTAACATTCGGCCGTTGCTCAAACAACTGTAGTGTTAGGAATGACTGAGTGAGTCACCGACCAATGTATTTGGTTCTGTACTATGCACGGACCGAGAAACCTCATCACTCGTCAACACCACTACTCATAGTCTGCGATGCACATTCCTCTCAGGTTCATGCAGCTTAGACTCTAGCAGTACTGGCGGAAAGCCTTGCATGGCTCATCGCACTCCATCTGTTTCTTCGGCTATCATTAGTTACTAACCGCATGCAGAGGCAGTAGTAGTAAAGGTTAACTGCCTCGCAGGGCACATTCGTGGTTCCTGCGAATAAAAATGGGGGGTGTCGGCCAGGGGGATGATGGATGTGTTATATAGCGCAGAGGAGTAGACATCTATTACCACATTTCCAGGTTTATTTTTTATCATTACAAAGGTATTTTGACAAATTTCAGCAGTTTAGCATATTTTATTGTACATTCGACTCTGGTTATGCGTTACGCAAAAGGTTATTGTGTGCGTTATAAGAAACTGTAAATTTTGCTGGGTCCTAACCTAACCTGTCAAGGACAACAATTGCCCCCTCCCTCCTTCAGTGGTTGCTAAAATATTTTAAGACTTGTATTAATATCTCAACAATGTTCTATATGCTAGGAATCATAAACAAGAAAGACAGGTCATGGCACTTAGAGCAAATTCTTCTGTGACTTATATGGCCAGGTTCACCAACGCAGCATTAATAGGCCGTCCGCAAATGCCTCATTAATTTTAATATCTGAATTGAACTCGGCGTTTCACCAGCACTTGCACCGATTGGCATTAACAAACAAATTATGTTTAAGGGCTGTACAAAACTCATTGAAAGATGATGATTGTGGCTGTAATTGTATATTCTTTGGTTTAATGCAAAAAATTTACGTTATATACTCCTTGGTTAAAAACAAACAGCTAATGAGGAAGAAGTGCCGGGGACTGAATATTTCTTTGTTTGAAAGAAAATTCATTGAAAATCAGAGGACTGATGCTGTTACATCTAGGTATTCTTTCATTAAATTAACATGTGCTCTACCATAATGCATCACACTATATTAGGCTACACATACATAAATGGTACATATCTTAGTTGTCAGGTAGGAATTCCAGGTTAGTTTCTATCATCTGTATGCCAACTATGGATATTTACCTCTTGAATTCATGGTTGGTATAAAAAGGTCACCTTTACTTCCTACAAGGACGTTCTATACAATTGGTGACGGTTAATGTACGGTCTGTGCATAGTTTATATAAATTGTGTGTACAGTAGAACCTTCTTAACACGTCCCTCATTAGTACGTTTTATCTCATATCACGTCGTATTTCTCAAGTCCCGATTCTTATCTAATGAAAATAACGTAAAAGTACCTCATCACATTGCATATTTTGCCACTTATCGCTTAGTACGGTCTCATTTTTGTTCAGCCCTGAAAGCCTTCTTTGTTCATCCCTGGAACAATGTGAGCCCCTCTGCTCAGAGGTAATTTTCCTTGTTATTGGCCAACAGACGGGCAGTGGTTGTGACATAACAGGCATGATAGTGCAACTTTGCTCGTCAAGCTGGTAAATACCCTAACCCATTGTGCCTATTTATGGATTTTTGTATTTTACAAGTTCAGTTTTTTGAGAAGGCCAGGTACCAGTAGGAACTAGCATTACGTATTGAGCTAACCGTACCGAATGTTTACGTGAGAGAGTACTGTATTTACTCAAATACGCATTACACTACCGAGAAGTCGTGAAACCTAGTGATAATTTCGTTGCGTCATATTGAAATAATGGAGAAGAAGGTACCATATTTGCTCGCATATAGCTCACACTTTTTGACCGAATATAAGTGAAAGTTTTCAGTACGAGATATATGCGCAGATTTGTGAGGGGTAATACCGTATTCCTGAAAAAAGTAAAATTTGCATTATTGAAACAAGACAATTGAAGACCCCACGGAAAGAACGGGGCAAGTCCATTTTTTCCGGAAATGGGTTATGGCGCATTCTGGTGGCCAGCCATCGTCACTATATATCAGTTGAAAATAATTTTAAATAAAGCGGAATTTCACAGAGATGCAGAGGTTTTTACTTTTAGTGGAAGCTGAAAGACCGTCCCATAATTTCATAACTGTAACTTCAGTTATTTGTATTAAATGAACTTCCTTTATAAGAAATAAATGTTGCTTACCCTCAATTGGGGTGCTTTTAGTATTTCTTCTAACAAGGGGAGGATACGATGTATGGGTCACCGATTCGAACCATCTTTAGTACACGTGTAGGGCATGACCAGGCGTATACCAGGTGCAAGTAGTAAGGTGCGCTTCTCAGCCGATTCGAGAAATTAATTATTAATTATTCGTAATTGCTGTAGCGCGTTCATGTGCGCTGTACGTTAAGTTGAAGCCAAGGAGCGCAAGGTTCAGCGGTAAGAGCCCTGCTTCGTAAGCGTGGGATCTCTGGTTCGAATCCCACCGCTGAGCCACTTTTTTTTTTTTTTTGTAAACATAGGCAATTCGTACAACTGCAGGTGTCGTGAATAATGTTCATTTTGCAGTCAATTGTAATAGCGTGTTCTGTGAGCGGGAAAAGGGATTCTGAAATCATCGTATGGGGTTGAACGTTTGTGACATTACATAATGTACATACATTGGTATTATAAATGGTCAGGTGTACTCTATTATATGTGTATACGTTTATACACTGAAGGCCCAGGCTGTTCCGTTCATTGCACATCAGTGAACCATCAGACCACTCCGCACCCCGCAAATAGTGTCTCATGCTATGGGTATTGGTTGTGTTACCGTTTTTACTATTCATGACATTCATCAACACACAAATATTTCAATTTTGTTACACACTCATAATACATAACAATTCCAAGACTTATTTTTTCTTCACTGCCTACTTGATATTTGTACTCTCGCACTGCCTTTTTGTTACTCTGTTCTCGCACTGCCTTCTCGATACTCTGTTGCTACAGTTGGAATGTGTTCGGAACTGGCGAGGTCACCTGCACACAAACTAACGATAACGGTGGGCAGGAGGATCAACGGTTCACCGAGGAAACGTTGAATGCCGCATTCGTTCCTTGCCTCTTGAGGTAGCAACAGCATAAGAGTGGGAGTAATTGTGCGATGTCGGATATTACACGTTATAGTGATGTGCTGGTGCTTACGAAGGCCGATGGAAGTGGACCGCATTCAAATTCCGCGACGAGGATGTAATCTCCTGTAAGATTTATTCCCACTCCCCTTTCCCGCTCACATAACACGTTATTACAATTGTCGGCAAAATGAACATTATTCACGACACCTACTGTTGTACGAATTGCCTATGTTTACAAAAAAAATGCTCACCGGTGGGATTCGATCCAGTGATCCCACGCTTACGAAGCAGGGCTCTTACCGCTGCACCATGAGCTTCATGGCTTGATGTTAACGTACAGCGCACATGAACGCGCTACAGCAATTACGAATAATTAATAATTAATTTTTCGGAATCGGCTGAGAAGCGCACCTTATTACTTGCACCTGGTATACGCCTAGTCATGCCCTACACGTGTACTAAAGATGGTTCGAATCGGTGACCCATGCATTGTATCCTCCCCTTGTTAGTGTTGAAATTTTAAATTCTCTCTCCTGAAAAATTTATATAATGTGACTTACCCCGTTTTTTCCATGTGATCTTCAATTGGAATTGTCAACTTCTGCCAATCTCGGAGTTAATCTCGCGTGCATCATCACCCCATACTGCACCACCCAAAAGGCTGGTTCACAATTGGCCCGGGAACGAGAACGCGAAGCTTCCAGGGGCCCCGGTTCACAATTAGCCCGGAAACGTGAACTTGTGCATGCGCGCGCAATCACCTATAGCGTAGTAATAATATTAAAACAATCAGCAAGCGCCCACTAATAAATATCAAATACACAACTGAAATGCTTCAGAGGGTTATAATAACGTTATTAAACACAAATTGTGCGCTTGAGAGAAGCAAGTTTAGAAAGCGTATTCACAGGTTATGTTTACATTGCTGCTACTCCTTCCGTACTGCGCATGTGCAGGTACAACGTTTCTTCTTCTTCTTCTTCTTCGCGTGACGGTAGTGGGCATAGTAAACTCTTTACCCAATTGCTACTGTTCAGAAGTACGTATCTTGAGATAAACATGGACTACCGAGAAAAGGCGTAAGACCAGTGAGGAACAGGTTATCCCAAACAAAGGTATGACGTAACGTGGAGACAAAAGGGGCATGAAAACAGATGAAACTAGACTGGGACACAATTGGTATTTGACTCTTCACACCGAAGTGACCCACCTTGGTGACTTAACATATAGACGTAGGCTACATGACCGGGTCACGATTATGGACCAGGTAAAAGGAATACCAGTTCAAGGTCTAAAATCAATGTTGTCAAAAAAGGATACTAGGCTACTGACCAGTGGAATGGTAGGATTAGAAACTAATGTGGCAACATTTAAAGGCAGTGTATACCCTAGGGAATATAAATCGCTCAACAGTATTGCACGGTGAAAGTCATATTGAGGACATTGAAATAAAATATGATTTATAGAGCCCTCCATTTGCAAACACGAACACAAGGCATCATTACGTTGTTTTATACGGAATAAATACACCGGCGTTAATGCATGATTAAAGCGGAGACGAATAATTGTAATAATATGTCGTCGTGTGTATTTACCACCATGGAACCAGGGCTTTCTTAAAATAGTCGGTTGTATCCCAAAATAATGTTTAGCTTTCGTTTTTGCGTAGTTAGTCCACGTGACCTGCCAGTCATTCTGGATCTTCGAACGAATTATAGAACGCAAATCAGAAATGGGTATAGCGATATTATAAGCCTTACCTGTACCATTAGCCGCTTCTTTGGCGAGTTTATCAGCGATTTCATTACCTTCAATATGTGAATGGCCGGGGATCCACATGATACTGACATCAAAACCCTCAGTATGTAAGGTATACAATTGATGCATTAACTGGCATAAAAACCAATTATCAGCCCCGAGAACATTTTGAAGTGATTGAACGACACTCATAGAGTCTGTACAAATTAGCGAATGGCGAATACCATGTTGTTTAATATAAAGACACGTCTGGCGAATTGCAAAAATTTCGGCTGTAAATATCGTGACGTCAGAGGGTAAAGTATACTTACATGAAATATGTAAATCGGGAGAGAAGAAGGCTGCTCCCACACGTGAGGGGTTAACCATTTTAGACCCATCTGTATAAAAAGGAATGCAAGATGCCAAATGGCTCGTTATTTCGTGAAACATACGAGGAATGATTACTGGGTTGTGTGGAAAAGTCTGATGTATTTGGGGTAAGGAATGCTGGATGATATTCGGTTGAAAATGAGCTACGGAATACGGAATATTATATAAAGGCAGGCGACTAACTTTTAATATATTATGGCGGTACTGTTTAAGAATGGAATATGCGGCCAGCAAGGCGGGAACAGAAGCTGTGGGCAATAATCGACGAGTATAATAGTCTTCCAATAATTGTAATTTAGGAACGATAGGTGATACCGCTATCATCATTTTACGCAACAGGTACATACATGCAAGGTGTTGACGCCGATAATGTAACGACATTTCTCCCGTTTCAACTAAAAGTGCTCCTGTGGGAGTAGATGTAAGCGCGCCTATTATGATACGCAAAGCAGTAAACTGTATTCGATCTAAACGGAGGAGCCTAGTACTTGACATTATATCAAAATAAAAGGAATTGTAATCCAGCACAGAACGAATTATATTACGATATACTATTAATAATAGTTCCGGGTCTGCTCTCCAAGTACGCCGAGTAAGTGATTTTAGAACATTGATTTTGCTGGTAAGATGACTCTGAAGGTATTGTATATGTCTCTCTCCTTGCATTTTCCTGTCAATGTAAATTCCTAAGTATTTGACATTCGTCACCACCGGAATTTGGCCTTGACGATATAATATAGGAGAACTGTCGTAACGTCGTTTGTTAGTAAATATCATCGCAGCGTTTTTTCCGACGGAAGTTTCAAATCCGTGTTGATGAAACCAGTCATGAGCATTAGATAAGGCGGTGTATATATCCCGACGACATGCGAATAAATCGTCCCTTGTACAATATATTAAAATATCGTCCGCGTATTGAAGGATGCGAGCGTGCGGTAATATGACTGTTTCGAGGGTACGAGTATAAATTAAATATAAAATCCCACTTAAAACATCTCCCTGCGGGACACCGTGAGAGGTGTATCGGGAATCAAATACACCGACTGGGGATTTTAAAATGATTTTACGATGACATAGCATGTTATATATTAAACACCGGAATGGAAGTGGGAATTGCATATCTCGAAGTATATTAAGAAGAATAAATGGATCTACAGAATCATACGCATTTTTTAGGTCAAGGAAAATCGCTATAGTATGCATTTTCTGTCCTTTTGCGAGGAGTAAATCGGTGAAGAAAATGTTTAATGGATCAGATGTACCGAGATTTTTCCTGAATGCAAATTGCGTTTTAGGAAACAGGGTATAATATTCTAGACACCATTGCAGCCGTCGGAGAAGTATATTTTGAAAAATTTTGCGGAAACAGGAGCCAAGTTGGATACCTCGATAACTACTCGCTAAGCGGGCATCTTTTGTGGGTTTCAAAATAGGGACAGTTTGAAAAACATTCCAATCTTCTGGAAATGTCCCTGTGCATAAGCTCGAATTATATAGTTTAAGGATGATGTCCTGAGCATTTACGGGGAATCTAGCGATCATGGTATAAGTCACTTCGTCAATGCCTGGGCTTGTTGATTTTTTGTGTCTGAATGTTTGTAAAAATTCGCTGCGCATAATAGGCTGCATTAAACTGGAAAAACGGTCCAGCGAACCAGAGGCACATGATGTAGGCATACGAATAACAATGTCGGGTGTCCAAGTATGATACAAGTCGTGGTATCCTTGCGCCGAAAGTTGAGAGGGAGAAGGTCGAGGAAGGGTATTCGTAAAATGTTTAATCGCCGACCAAATACTATTTATGGACGTATTACTACTTAATTGGGTAATGTATAATTTCCACGCTTCGCGTCGTTTATGATTAAAGACACGTTGGAGTTGAGCGGTGAGACTCTTGTATCTCAAATATGAGGTGGAAGTACCATAGTGCCGAAAAGCTTTTAAACTCGCTTTGCGACGTCGTACTAAGTGTTTACATTCTTGATCCCACCATGAGGGTAAGGCAGAACGATTATTTGGAGGACATGATTTTGTAATATAAGGGTGATATGTATTAAAATAATCACGGATATTATTTAGTAAAAAATTATAACCGTTATCAGACTTTTGTAATGGCCGCGAAAGCCTGTCCTCTAAAAAGTGTTTAAACAAATCATAATCAAAATGCCGAAAATTCCTCTTAACTTGAAAGACGTTCCGCAAGATATGTCGATTACTCGAGACATCATATTCCATTATAATTGGATAATGATCACTTTGATGCGTGTCCTTCACAGTCTGCCATGACAACTTATGGGCTATATCTACAGTAGTGATACTTAAATCCACCGCACTTTGTGGACTATTCGGTGGGGTAAGGCGGGTGGGTGACCCGTCATTTAATAAATGTAGTTGTAATTCCTGAATAGCCGCAATGATGTGCCGTCCTTTCGGGTTAACTCGACCACTGCCCCACAAGGGGTGGTGGGCATTAAAATCCCCCAATGTAAGATGTTTAGAAAATGTCTTTATAAACTGAAAATATAAATACCATTGTCTACGTGAGCCTTGTATACCAGGCGGACAGTAAATATGGCTTATATGGAGATCTTGAACAAGGAACGTTTGATGATAAGTATGAGGCATGTAATAATTAGTAGAAAGGGGGGTGTACCGTAAAGTATTTTTAAATAACGTCATGATACCTCGATATCCGGGTCCATCCTGACGTTCCACCTGATAATTAGCAATCTGAAATTTATACGAGGACCGAAGCCATGTTTCTTGTAGGAATATGATGTCCGGATCATATTCATGAATTAACTGCAGCAATTCATGTTTTTTATTTAAGATACTTCTACAATTCCACTGGAGCAATAACATTCAGGGTAATAAAGGGAATTAATTCAACAGGGACGACTATGCACCGGGTTGTGATATTGATAATTTGAGGAAGAAGGATTGGGAAAAGATCGAACAATCTGATTCACAAATGTTTTCCACCGAAAAGCTCAGGTCAGTTCAGTTCAGTTCTTCCGGCGTGGGACGAGCTAATATGGACCCCATCGTTATGGGAGTCACTGGAGGCGGTAATAACGGTAATACCTTGGCACGTAAGGCCTGTAACTTGGAACTCCACTGGGCATTGTTACCCAATAGCTGTATGAGGGCATGAAAGTCTTCACAGATTGAGGTATATTCATCATTCGCAGACATTGTTCTACTGCCTGAAGGGAAAGAAGTTGATGGCGCAACAGGGCTAGGCGGCGCACTGGGCGTTATCCGGCTGGCCGTGGGAGACGAAATGAGGGCATTATACGCCTGCCTATCATATCCCAATGGTTGATATGTTTTGGGCGAACGAACGATCATCTCCGTGAATTTACGTTTACGGGGGGGTTGTATGGGAGGTGGCAGAGGGAATTGAGTGAGTGGGGGGAACTGTTGTGGCAAATTTTGAGGCTGGAAAGGGGGGGGGGGTCTCATACTGTTAATCACTTCGTGATAGGATTTATTCTCCGTACACATTTGTTTCTTTATGGCTTCCTGTTTAAGCCGTTCCGGACAAGTCAATGATGTCGCAAGATGATTACTGTCACAATTGGCACATTTTAAGTCAACAGACTGACAACCAGTCGTATCATGGGGACCTGCGCAGCGACCACATCTAGGGGTTCGCGCACGGCAATGTTGCTGGATGTGACCAAAGCGAAGGCACTTCACACATTGAGTTGGAGAGAATATAAATAATTGCACTTCAAGCAAGACATTAAAGATGGAAACAAACTCGGGTAAACGTTGAGCTTCAAAGTGGATTTTAACTGTTCCAGTAGGGATACGATCCATGACGCCATTATTATCCTTTTTTCGGTAAAACCGTTGAATCCGAACGATCGGGACGGGGGATTGTAAGTATTGTAAAATTTCAGCGTCCGTTAGGGCAGTATCCACGCCCCGTATAAGCCCCACACGCTGTATGTTAGCAGACGGAATAAATGCATCTAACTGTTTAGCCTGGAGAATGGGGTGTCGTAAAAAGGAGTTGGCATGCAAGCGTGTGTCAAATACCACCTGCACCCTGTTACGTCCTTTTCTTTGAATGGATTGAATGCCAGGAATTTTCTGTTCAAAAAAGATTCGTCCCAACGCCATGGGGTGTAAATTTCCGAGTCTCTGTTCCCCTTGTCCTTGCACTAAGACACTGTATGGCCCCGTATGATGGGGATAGTATGTCATGGGCTGGCGAGCAGTAACCGCAGTGTTCTGTGAAGTCTGAATATTAGTCGCTGTTGATGTCTCGGGCGGTACAATGCCGGTCGCAGGGACCAGTATCATGCCCTCCATTGATACTGGGGAGTCATATTCAATCAGTTGCACACAGTCCGGCGGGCGGCCAGAATCCGTCCCATCACTCGTAGAGCCCATCACACTTACCGTTCAATGCACTATACACTCAGTGAAAATGACACAAAATCAAATCACCTACACCACACACACACGCACGACCGACTCGAAGACGAGTAAGCAGGACCTAAAGCTTGCCCAACTGTACGCTGCGCAAGCTGAGAACCGAATCTACAACGTTTCTGATTGGCTCCGGGAAGCTCCGAGAACGTCAAACATGAAACTTGACCAGCTGTGTTTCTATCTCCCAAAATTTTAATAATGGCACCCCGTCGTGTTCGTTAAGCCGCCATTTTGGACACGATGATGGCCTAGGGTGGGGGCTTAACGAAGCCCTGAGAATCAAAACGATCTAAAATTTTTCCGAGCATGGTCTCCAATCAAAACGTCCCTGATTGGCTGAGCACTTATTGGGTCCTTCCCGCCACACAGCCGCAATCAAATCCGCCATTAACCTCAATTTAACATAACCTAAGTTACTTAAATTACAAATATTAATAATGTTGGTGAAGGGTGGGTGACTTGTGGATTAGATAAGCCATTTTTAGTGTTGCCTTCAATAGATTTGTGTTTTTTGGCACTCTCGTTATCTTGTAGACATTAAGATAAATAGTTATATTTCGGGGGCCTATCACTCAGTAGCGGGTTATCACAACAGTAGCAACTATTACGAATAGCTGTACTATAGTGAGATTTGTCTGCACCTTCGCGAAATAATGGCGGTGGTTTGAGATTATTTTTGACTACCATTATGGGGCTTTAATAGTTTTTAATAGAGCATTTTTGTTGTCTTGTAGGCATGATTGATTTGACATGTTAGGTCTGCATGTAGCCTACAGTTTTTTTTTCTTCTGGTTTTTGGAATAATGCTCATTCTCATTACCATTAAGTGCAACCGTGTTGACCGACTGAAAGACATTGAATATTTCGTTTACTAAGGCAGCACTGAAATATGGGTTGCAACACGATATGGACTTGGAACTTATGTTCGCTTAACAAAATAACGATGCATCAACAAGTCATCCTTGTAATCTCTGCAAATAATAAAAATATTTCCCATCCAATATAGGCCTATTCATGTTGAAGGGTAGAAAGTTATCAACCTTTATTAAGGCAACACTGAAAAATGTTCATTTTGATCTAGCCTACTTACTCGGTGTCATCTGCATCAATGTCCCTAGAGGTTCAGTTTTTTAAATTCTCCCTTCCTATGGTCAAATAACACATGGATGTTCCCTATTTTTCTTAAGGGGATTCAATGATCTTATGCTGAACTAATTAAGAATAGGGCATGTACCCCAACCATTAAGTGCAACCGTGTTGACCGACTGAAAGACATTGAATATTTCGTTTACTAAGGCAGCACTGAAATATGGGTTGCAACACGATATGGACTTGGAACTTATGTTCGCTTAACAAAATAACAATACATCAACAAGTCATCCTTGTAATCTCTGCAAATAATAAAAATATTTCCCATCCAATATAGGCCTATTCATGTTGAACGGTAGAAAGTTATCAACCTTTATTAAGGCAACACTGAAAAATGTTCAGCCTACTTACTCGGAGTCATCTGCATCAATGTCCCTAGAGGTCCAGTTTTTCAAGTTCTCCCTTTCCTATGGTCAAATAACACATGGATGTTCCCTATTTTTCTTAAGGGGATTCAATGATCTTATGCTGAACTAATTAAGAATAGGGCATGTACCCCAACCTCTTAAAATATGAAGTTATCAGGATAAAAATAATGTCCATAACCATCAGAAACTTGAGAACACAGATCAGGAGAATGTTGATCGACCATGGATGCAAGACCAGAAAGTCTTAAAGAGGAGTGTTTCATTTACAGGCTTGGAACATCATGGTCAAGACCCCTGTACTTGGGTGTGTGCTCAATTTGTTTGAAAACCCGTTGACAGATCATAAGTTAATCTGTGGCTGGAATCCACTCCGTCCTATGCTAAGCTGCGAGTACTGGGCACCATTAGTGTTCTGTGACTACTTTATCAATTTCTGAAAATTGTGTCATAGGCCTATGCATAGACAAGTCGCTGAGAATGTTCTCTGAATGGTGAATACCAGTAGGCTAGCCTACTTAGCTGCCTCCTTCACTAGCATTTCCAGGCACCTGGTTAGTTGGTAAAATGAAATAGAAAAATCACTTGAATGATTCAAGTTGTCCTTGATTGCCCTCGAGGGACAGTGTACCCCATTCCAGATCTTAGTTCAGAATTAGTTTCCTTGACGGAGTTGGAGAAACAGTCACAATACCTATGGTACTACTAGACCTAGTACGGTACATGTAGATGGAAGCAACCACTAGGTAGCTTATGTTCCATTAGTTGGGAGTGTTAGGGAATGGGAGATTGGTTCAACATTTCAGCCTATGTTGTTGTATATTTCATTAATATATGAGATCTAAAAGTGTATCATAGGAATATTAAAGCAAACCATAATATATTACCGGTTGGTCAATTGGATACAACAATTCAATGAAACATTCTGTTAATAATTAGGAAGTGTCGTAGGCAACCAGAGAAGCGACACAAAAAAAATCACCCGAGTCTTCCAGGCAGTTGTCATCAACTGTATTTCACATAGAGAAGAATGACTAAAATGGTTCCTCATGAAAAAAACAACTGGTCAATGGCTTGAAAGACAGTAGTAAGGACTTATACATGCAGTCAGTAAAAGTGGAGTTAAGAAAGATGTCTGGAATATTTAAATCAGTAGTTGATAGCCATGATTTTTAAAATTACCCTAGTTAATTGCACCTTAATATGATTAATAGCCTACCGGTATGTGCAAGATTTTAAATGGTATGTTTTCCTGTGAACCAAAAAACAGCTCTTAACATGGATTATGTTCAGGTTAGGCCTACAAGTTATTGGGAGGGAGGTTTATTTTACATACCTGTTGCACATAAAATGAGCTTCTGATTAGAGCTCTGTGGGAATGTTTAAATGGTTCGATGATACAGGATTTATCAAGACTCTTTCTATGCATCTTTTAAAAACATTTTAACAATTCATAAATTACTGTCATCATTGCTAATGCTGTAATCTGTCATGTTTATTTATGCAGCATGAGGAATTAGGAAACATTGGTAGGATTGGTATATTGAGTGGAGATATAGTAGGATAAAATTCAACTGTGTCATGGAAACCTAAGATGTATTTTTATTTCTCAACTTTATTTTCTGTAGACTCCAATACAGCCCACCACCAGGGGGAAAAAAAAAGAGTGTTGGTGATGTTTAATGAGAGCAAATCTTGAAATACTATTTAAGTGGTTGGTATCAAAAGCTGTATAGGAAAAATGAAAATGTGAAGTCACGCCCAAGTTTATGAAGCCTTGCCAGACTCGGCTGAAATTATCTTCGATGCAAATCAAGTCTCAATAGTTAAAACTTTAGGACGACATGAGCACTATAATAGGCCTACATTTAGGATCGACATAGCCTGCAGTAGGTCTTGTGCTACTGTATGCACCTGGGCATGTTTAAAAAAACTCAGCCTGCAGGTTAATAAGGTATTATATCACTATAAATCTATCTCAAGCAAATCCAAGAAGTTACCAGACTGAGAAACTACATATCAATATTTAAACAAAAAAGGGTGGCAGTGCAAACTGCACTTTTAATCCTTGCTTCATTAGTTAAACCATAATATTTGTACATAAATACAGTAAGGACTTCACATTACAAACGGCCACTTAAATTATATGCCTTATTAGGCATAACCTACAAATTACATGTCATGAAATTGGTAAATATAAGCAGACAGCAACATCAATATGCAATGGTCTATAATGTAGTTTTATAGTGCACAAAAGGTTATTGTACTGAATGTATTTCGAACTGATGAATAAAACTGGTGGAAACGACAGCCAATTGATTTACATCCATTACATCCAAAGTAGTAGAAACTTTCAGTTGATTGGCAAGTGTTGATTTGTACTTTTATTTTCACAAATTTTGATGAACAGTGTCACGCTTCAATTTAAATATAAACGCACATACAATTCCTCATCAATAAGTGATTTGCACTTCATACTGTCATGAACTGGAATATATTTCTAGCAATTTAATTGATGTAGAAATCTATTCCTCTCGCCACCATATTGGTGATAATTGTAAACAAACTCGTGGGCAGCCAATGGCTGGTAATAATTGCCAGCCAATAACAAGCCAGGATGATGCGGATCATAATTCGCGTTTCACTCTCATTGCGTTTTAACTTGAGGTGAGGAATCAGCTGTTCGTTAACGCCACGGGGTGCCATTATTAAAATTTTGGGAGATAGAAACACACTGTTTCCCGTTGGCCTTCCCGGGCTACTTTTAGCTTCTCGTTCCCGGAGATTGGTTGTGAACCGACCCATAAGGTAGCGTGCATTTCAACTTCCTTCTCGTTTCCGTTCTCGTTCTGGTTCTCGTTCCCGGGCTATTGTGAACCGGGCTTAACTTATCGCATCCGGTATTGTTGTTTTACTGCGTCAAGGCATTCAAGGTTAATGGAATTGAACATTTAAAAACACGTGTTTGGTTAGTGGTTTCTAGCGCGTTGTTGTTGTTGTTTTGGTTGCGTTGCTGGACACAGAAGTCTCTTCGCCCAATAACATCCGGCTGGGAATAGACAAAACAGTAGCCCTCGCAGTAAAATGCCGCAGCAAATTGGTCCATATGTTCAAAAACCACTAATCTCTTGGACTTCGTTTGTCACATTGAGAAACTGATGTCCACGTCATCCTCTTCACTATCGGAGCTGATCTTTAGCACTGATGTCTAAAGCTATATAGTTATCGCACACGCCAAATAGGAAGAATAACGAAAACAAGATCTATACGTATATATATGTGTGGGACCACAAGCCTAAAAACCACACCCAGGAGCACCAGAACAAATAACGGGAAGGATCCCCTAGGAGCCCACCTATGATTTTACAATTGAAATGGAAGGTGATCCAAATATGACATAATGGCATCCACGAATGGAACTGTAGGACTATGTACAAGTGACGCGATGTTTACAGGCAAAGGATAATCAAGTCGCCTCAATTTCTCCAACATAATGTCTCTCTGCAGATTGAAGGTTTCACACTGAAACAATATGTGATGTAATGTACCTCGTGCCCTACCACATACCAACGGCCATACCATGTTGAATACACCGGTTCTCGTCCGATCACCGCAGTTAAGCAACATTGGGCGTAGTCAGTACTTGGATGGGTGACCGCTTGGGAACACTACGTGCCGTTGGCTCAAAAACCATTTGTTGACACAATTAGCTCAGTGGTAGAGTGTTAGGCTATCGCTCAAATGCCTATGGTTCAAACCCGATCAGAGCTAGGTTTTTTGGTAATCAAAGATTTAAAGGGTACATTGCCATCCATGCAAAAAACAAATGTCATTATTGTAAATATTCCGCAGAGACACGATTTAATTCCCAAGTCATGTGTAAATGTAGAAATAGAGGCTACAAATGGAAAAATTCATAAAATTTGTAAGAGTTTTCCAAATGTCCAAATTGTAGATGTAAGTAAATTAGACAGGAAGTTCCACACTCGGCATGGCCTACACTTAAATAGATTAGGAAAAGAGTATCTTAGTGATGAAATCTGCAAAATTGTAAATTCAAATGGTAAGAATAATTCAACAGTAATATCATTAGAGTGGAAGCAGGGAAACTGGTAGAAGAAGCCAAACGTGAGGTTTGGCATTCACATCTTTTGAAGTCAAATTTAACGGAGTGCAACAATGGTATTTCGGATTTGTCTAGCAACAATAATAATAACAATTATGATAATAATAATGTAAATAAATCACCAACACAAGCTTGCAAAAGTAACAAATTTAAAATTTACCACCAGAATGTCCAGTCTCTTTATAATAAAATTGATTACATAAATCTAATGCTTAAAAATGAACTTAAAGACATCTCAGCACTATGTATTTCAGAACATTGGCTGAAAGAGGAACAACTCGAATTAATTCAATTCCCAGGGTTTATACAAGCTAGTAAATACTCTAGATCTAATATTAGCCATGGTGGTACTTGCATCTTCTTAAGAAATAATTTAGATCATGAACAGATAACAGCTTATGATTATCTAATTATGGAACAGGATTTTGAATTCTCTGCCGTAAAAATTCAGCAGTTTAAGTTAATAATTGTATGCGTATACCGTTCTCCGTCAGGAAAGTTTCCTCTATTTATAGATAAACTAGAATTGTTACTCAATAACATGAGCAAAGTAAATTTCGATATAATAATTTGTGGGGATGTAAATGTGGATTTCTTAAAACTTGATAGAAATTGTGAATTATTAAACCAGTTACTAATTTCCTATGGACTGAAACCTACAGTAAATACACCAACAAGAATAACAAAATTTAGTAAAACCACTCCTGATCAAATTTTTATAAATACAGATAAATATCACCATTCAATAGAAGTCTATTGTCCGGGTTTTAGTGACCACCATGGACAAATACTGAGTTTTGAAGTATCCGAAGTAATCAATAATAATGATAATGGAGTAAAATCAAAGTGCAGGTCATTCACTGAATCAAATGTTACATATTTCAATGACTTATTAAATAAGGAAACATGGTCAGAAATTTATGAACTAGAAAATGTAAATGATAAATTTAATGCATTTAACAGTACCCTAAAACACTATTTTGAAATAGCATTCCCCTTTAAACGAAGAACTGTTCAAAATAACAAAACTAGCAATTGGATAACAACAGGGATTATAAATTCATGTCAAAGAAAGAAATTTCTACACAAATTATATAAACAATACCACACAACACCTGAATTCAATTTATACTACAAAAAATACACTAGCATATTAAATAAGGTAATAAGACTAGCAAAGAAAATGCATAATGATAATTTTATTTCCCAATCATCTAATAAAAACAGGGCTATGTGGTCTGTAATAAAGAAAGAAACTGGAAAATCTGCTAAAATACAAAGGAACATTACACTGACCAGAAATAATAAAGTGATTAATAATCCAGAGGAAATAGCAAACACTTTTAATGACTATTTTCTGGAAATTCCGCAAAAATTATTAAATAAATCACAGGTAAATACACTAAATTCTAATAATAAAATAAATATATGCAGTGATTCTTTATTTATAAATCATGTCACAAGTGAAGAGGTAAGAATAGTTATAAAAGAGCTAAAAAATAAATTCTGTGCTGGCATTGATGGCATCCCTGATGCAATTTTAAAGAAATGTGCAGAAAATATAATAAATCCACTTACGCACTTAATAAACAGTTCAATTCTCTCAGGAACTTACCCGGATATTTTGAAGTTATCAAAAGTAATTCCAGTGCACAAAAATGGTTCAAAAGATGAATTAGATAACTATCGTCCTATTACCTTACCAACTGGTATTGCAAAAATTGTGGAAAAAATTATGTATAAGAGACTGATAAGTTTCATAGAAAAAAATAAAATATTATCAAACTCACAACATGGATTTAGAACGGAAAAATCTACACAGACAGCAATTTACGAATGTAGTAATAGTATACTGAAATTAATTGACAATAAGGAACATGTAACTGGCCTATTCTTGGATTTATCGAAAGCATTTGATGTAGTTGACCATAAAATCCTCCTTACCAAACTAAATCAATATGGTGTTAGAGGTCTAGCTAATAAATGGATAGAGTCTTACTTAACAAGGCGTAAACAAATAGTAAGCTTGAGACACAAGGATGATGGAACCAAATTACTTAATGAAACATTGTCCAATGAGGGAATTATTGAATTTGGAGTACCCCAGGGATCGGTTTTGGGCCCACTACTCTTTCTTCTATATATCAATGATATAACACAGAACGTTCATTCACATAAGGAAATTTTGTTTGCGGACGATACAACACTCGTAATAAAAGGTGAAACTAAACAGGTCATACAGCAGTCTGCTGACTCCGTTACAGGAGAGTTAACCAAATGGTCACAAGATAATCGCCTCATAATAAACTATAAAAAGACAGTATGTCTAAATTTCCACACTATACAGAATAGGAATCCTGCGATGCCCAATATAACATTAAATGGTCATCAAATAGAAAATAAATCAGAAACAAAGTTTTTAGGACTATGGATACAACAAGACTTGAAATGGAATAAACATATACAATATCTGAATACTAAACTGAACTCGATGTGCTTTGCGTTACGTATTTTGAAAACCTGCACTAGCATGCACACATTAAGAAATACTTATTTTGCTTATTTCCATTCATACTTAAGATATGGGATCATATTTTGGGGTATGTCGCCAGATGTACTAAGCACGTTTAGGATACAAAAGAGAGCGATTAGAATTATGGCAAATGTACACTCTAGAGAATCATGTAGACCTCTGTTTAAAGATTTAAACATTCTCCCACTGCCCTGCATATATATCTTTGAAAGTATTATGTTTTTTAAAAAGAATTTAATGAATAAAGATGTTTTTCTTAAAACAAACAATGATGTTCATAGGCATAACACAAGACAAAATCAAAACATTCATATTTCACACACACACACAAGCATATATCAAAAAGGAACTTTTCACACTGGAGTTAAATTATACAATAAACTACCCCAGTATATAAAACTGGCCCCAAAAATAAAAACCTTTGATAGAATGTTGAAAGCTTATCTGCAGTGCCATTGTTTTTACTCAGTAGTTGAATATTTTAGCGTATAGGAGTGATGGAATCTATAACTATATTTTACTTCTTTAATTTAATTTTAATACCTAGCTGTATGTTGTTGTATTTATAGAATTAAGTTTTCATATTATGATAATAGAGTGAGGTGTAAATAGTTGTGCAATAAGATTGTATCTATTAAGATTTGCTATTATAATAAGTTATAAATAGTTTTAATCTTAGTAATATATACCTGTTAGTTCTTTTATTTTATGCATGTAAATTCTGACGTGTCCTATATCAAAAATGTATTGAATGCATGTATTTGATCAAATGGAATTAATAAAAATCTATCTATCTATCTATCACCTATCATTGTCCCTGAGATGCATGCGCTCCAAAGCTACTGGTGTAAGAGCGTGCTGGAACCGCATTCGAATTATGGTAATAATATGACGCCGCGAATATTTTCCGACCCGGAACCAAGGCTCCGTAGTTACAGATGGTTTTATTAAGAAAAAAAAATTGCTTTACATTTTTCCTAGCGCGTTTATCTGTTGATGCCAGTAGCAAATATCTTCTTCTTCTTCTACTTTCAGGAGATTTTTTGGGCCTGAGAGAGCACGTCACCCAGTCACCAGTTGAGGGGATTAATACTTCTTGAGGGCGAGAACCGCGCGATGTGGTTGGAAGTAGAATAAACTCACTTATACACAGAACAATATAGACTTATGATACAGAACCGTTGTAATGTAAAAATTTAAGAAAGGGATAGATGAAAAGGAAGGAATATAACACAAGGTGCAAAATCTTCACGCCTAGTGACCCACCAAGGCGACTATATACTACAAAACTGGGTAACACCGGGTCAACAGATAAAGGAACCATTTATTTACAACGTTATAATTGGAGGTGGCAGGCGTCTAAAAAAGAGACGATCGCACGAACAATAGGAATTGTCGGAGTGTGTAGCAAACATGTAATATTCAAGGGCTGTACAAATCCAAGTTGGAGCAATTGACGAATGAAGTTTATACGAGGGCGTTCGAATAGAGTACATTGGAATAAAAGATGTTGGATGGTACCGATAGATTGTCCACAGTCACACCGGTCGGTGGCGCGAAGTTTGAATTTGAACAACCTATCCGGGGTAAGGGAGTGATTAAATCGGAGACGGATTATGGTAGTTATATGACGACGTGTGTAAGTACAGGAGGAAAACCAAGGTGTGATCGAGGGATATGGGGCTGAAGTCTGTAATAAAAGGTACCCTTGAACCGAGAGGTTGTATCCCAAATGGTTTGCCATGTTTGTTGGAAGTGTTGTTTGTATTTTAAAAGCAAGTCGCTCGACGGGACAGAAATATTATAGCACGTGCCGTGGCCAAGGGTCGCGGATTTGGCGTGTGTATCAGCTGTTTCATTACCAGGGATCGAAGCGTGGCCAGGAATCCATACAAAAAGGATGTCAAAATTGGCGTGGGATAATTCGTAAGATAATCTTTGAATGGAATGAATATACCAGTTTTGTGATGAATAGGGAGAAAGGAGAGCGGACAAGACACTGTGAGCGTCAGATAATATTATAGCTTGTTTGATGGATAATTGTTTAATAACTTGTAAGGCATGACGAACAGCAAAGGCTTCTGCGGTGAAAATCGAAATATCGCACGGCAAGGAGAATGTTAAAGTTTGATCAAGAGCAGGGGCGTAGACTGATGCACCTGTAAAGGGGGCTTGAGATCGTTTGGAACCGTCAGTATAAAAGGGGATGTGACTAGGGAAGTGATGAAGGAAAGCCTGAAGCTGTTGGTAACAGAGGTGAGGGAGGTTTCTAACTGGAGGTGGTAAGGATTGAAAAACATTCAGAAAGACGGAGGGGGAGAAAAATTGAACGGGATAATTGCCGCTGTGTGACAAATGAGTGCGGGTTTGTAAGATATTCGGCTTAAGGGGAAGAAGAAATTGATAAGCAAGGAGCAACGAGGGGGAACGGGCAGAGTAAGACCGGTTTTGGAGGCGGTATTCATTCATGAGTTGAAGTTTGGGAAGTAAAGGATGGTTATATAAGGATAATTTTTTTAAAAGATATTTGCTAGAGAGAAAAGTTCGACGTACATGGAGTGGGTATTCGCCTGTCTCGACTAATAAGGCGTTGGTGGGGGAAGAAGATAAAGCTCCAGTAATTATGCGTAGAGCTTGGAATTGTAGCGTATCTAGTTTTTGCAACGACCGAGGAGGGGCTAAGTCGAAGAAATGGCACCCATATTCTAAGACAGAGCGAATGATATTTTGATAAACACGGAGGAGGACAGAAGGGTCAGCGCCCAAATGACGGCGAGTAAGCGAGCGAAGGATGTTGATTCTCGGATGAAGCAGTGTTTGTAAGGCGGAGAAGTGGGCATTCCAGTTTAATTTAGTATCAATGTGAAGCCCTAGATATTTAAAGGAAGTGCGAAAAGGTATGGTATGAGGGCCAATATATACGTGTGGAGGGGGAGGGCGGCGAGTAGAGGTAAAAAGCATAGCGGCATTTTTCCGTGAAGAGGTTTGAAAGCCATGTTCGGAAAACCAGTTATGCAGGAGTAATAAGACATCTTGAATAGATAGAATACATTCGTCTACCGTGTTCGCAGTTTTATAGAGCAGAATGCCATCAGCAAATTGAATAAGTCGAGCATGAGGTGAAATTAAACGTTCAAGATCGGCGGTGTAGAGAAGGTAGAGAAACCCGCTCATGATATCACCCTGGGGCAAGCCGTGAGAAGTATATCGAATCGAAGAGGTCGGGTCGTGGTATTTCAACATGATTTGACGGTTCGTGAGTAATTGGAGCAGAATGGAACGAATACATCTGGGGAAGTGGAAAGAATATAATTTAGAGAAGAGTTGTGGGAGATGAACATTGTCATAAGCACCTTGGATGTCTAAAAACACTGCGATTGTCGATTGTTTACGACTGCGAGCGAGAACGAGATCAGTTATAAAGAGGTTAAGAGCATCCGCCGTACTTTTTCCCCGCCGAAAAGCAAACTGATATGTAGGAAGTTGGAAATAATATTCCATACACCATGTTAAACGATTTAGTAAGAGTTTTTGGAATAATTTTCGAAGACAAGAACCTAAAACTATTCCTCTGTAACTCAACGGATCAGAAGGAATTTTCCCCGGTTTAAGGATGGGGATTAAGTGAAAGAAATTCCAGGACGTAGGTACGGGAAAACCACATAAAATAGAATTGAAGAAAGCAAGTAACACCCTTTGAGCAGGGGGAGCCAACAAGCGGAGCATCTGATACGTAATTGCATCGGGACCAGGGGAGGAGGATTTTTTGGGGAGAAGGGCGCGGTCAATCTCAGAAAGTTGGAATGGTGAAATGACGGTCTGAAAATGAGGGTGGACAGGGGCGATAGGAATTGGAATGTCAGGTGGAACAAAATCGGGAGTGAGCGTTGATAGGAACTGAAGGTAAACTGCGGGGGAAGTAGGAGGTTGGGCTTGTCGAGATCGAGTGCGGTTAATAGAATTAATTGAGTGCCAAATGGATGAGGAGGAACTTTGGCGGGAGAGGGTTTCTGTGAAGGTTTTCCAGGCTGTACGACGTTTTAAATTGAATCCACGTTGGATCTTGGCTATTAAATTTTTATATTTGACGTACGCTTCATAAGTATTGTGGCGACGAAGGTCTCTCAAACAGCATTTCCGGCGTTTCACCCAGGCTGTACATTCATTATCCCACCATTTAATTTGATAGTGACGTGGTCCACTGTTTGAAAAGCGCGTCGTGATAGGGTGGTATGTACCGAGATATGTGGTGATAAGATGAATCAACCGTTGGTAATCAACGGAAGGAGAAGAATGGGTATCCAAAGGATGGTCAGTGAGCCAGGTTTGAAAAAATGCAGCATCAAAATTACTAAGTACGCGGGACTGAGAGGGGGGGGGGGGGAACGAGGGGGGTGCGGGAAAGTACCGCGAGTAACGTCGATTAATATGGGAAAATGATCGCTCATGTGAGTATCAGATAGAGTATACCAAGTAGAGGACGGACGTAAGTCAGCTGTGACAATCGAAAGATCGACAGCACTTTTATTACGATTGGGGAAGGAAATTCTAGTCGGGGAGCCGTCATTTAAAATAGAAAAATGACATAGAGTGGTGGCATGAAGAACGTGGCGGCCTTTGTCATTAATTGTTTAACTGCCCCAAGAGAGGTGATGGGCGTTAAAATCACCCCCGAGAAGGAAGTGGGTAAGATGAGAAAACTGTTGAAAGAAGGTTTGCCTTTGGAATCGATTGCCATGTACGCTAGGAGGGCAGTAGAAATTGAGTATAGTAAGAGCATCGATACGAATAGCAATAAGAAAGGTAGACGGAAGGGTATTAAATAAGAGAAGACGGGTGTAGGGAATGGTATTGCGGATAAGGATAAGAATGCCCCCGAAACCATCGCCATCTGATCGTTCGGTATTATATCCTGGAATGCTGAATTTAAAATGTGGTTTTAACCACGTTTCTTGAAGTAAAAATAAATCAGGTTGGAAAGAATTTAAGAGAGATAGTACCTCATGTCGTTTGTTATTTACACTCCGACAATTCCATTGTAATAACCGCATTTAACAAGGCGGGTCAGCAGAAGGAAGGTTAACTAAGGGTAGTACCTTGTCACGCAATCGTTGTAGCAAATAAACCCATTGAGTATTGGAGCCTAATAACTCCAACAATTGGACGAAATCATGGGTAATTTCCGCAGAAGGGTTATGCACACTGGGGAAACCAGGTGTGGTGTCGGAGGAAGGACCACGCACCGAGGTGTCGTGGGAGGTTGATGGTTGAGGCTGAGAGAAAAAAAAGGAAGGGTGGTAGAAGTAGGGTGAGGAGGAAGGAAAGGGGGTCGGTCGTAAGATATTGAGGTACGCAGCACGGTCGTACCCTAATTGGGGTGTCAGTTTGGGGAGCTAGGGATCATCTGAGTGAATTTTCTTTTGCGGGCGGGTTCGATCGGGGGAGATTGAGAGGGGGGTAAAGCGGGGAATTGTTGGGGCACCAACAATGGGTTGAAGACAGGAGGCGCATTTGACGCATTTGTAATATCAAAGTAGGATTTATTTTGCAGACACATCTGCTTCTTAATTTCGAGTTGTCGTTGATGTACAGAGCAACGAGGGAACCCCGCTGCGTGGTTTTCACTACAGTTAACGCACTTACGTATGTATGATCTGTGTACATTCAACCGTATTATGGTTGAGGGAGCAGGTGCCACAGCGGGGTTCGCGAGAACGGCAATTATCGTTACCGTGGCCATATCGCTGACAGCGACGACATAGAATAGGGGAGAATATGAATGCTTGGACCTCCAAATAAACACTGAAAAGTGATACATTAGTAGGGAGAGTTTGCGAATCAAAGGTAATTTTCACGGTGCCTGTAGGAATATATTCCGGAACTCCATCAGTATATTTTTTCCTATTCATACGTTGCGCAGCAACCACAGGGACAGGTGACTGAATGAATTCTAGTATTTCGTCTTGAGTAAGTGTGGTGTCGACGCCACGAATGACGCCCACACGATGAACGTTAGAGGATGGGATAAATGCCCGCAGGGAACGTTCCGTGAGCAGAGGATGCTTAAGCATGGAATTTGCTGCAGTACGGGTTCGAAATAGGATTTCAACGCGATTCCGGCCCTTGCGTTTTATGGAGACAATGTCCGGGACCTTATGTTGGTAGAACAGACGGCCCAAAACCATTGGGTGAGCATTGCCGATTTGTTTCGGGTTAGTTGATTCGATAAAGACGTTATATGGGCCAGAGTGGTGAGCACCGTATGTGTGTTGAGGAACCAATTTCGGGGGTAATAAGAGGTGGCGTTGGCTGAGAAACCTCCTGAGAGGTTGTCGAACCAGCAACAGTCTGGAGGATATCACGTTCATGTAAGATTAATGTAGTATCCATAGGAACAGTTTCTACCAGGATTGGTTCTATTTGACTGACAGATTCAGGAGGGGCAAACTCCGGAGGTTTGTCCTTGACCCCATCCCCGGGAAGGGACATGGGGATGAAAGATTGTTTTAGTTACGAAAACACTTACCCAAAAGGATAATTTAACACAAAATAAAAAACTACTACTAGATCACTCACGAATATTACCCACGTGGGTGAACGCACAAACTTCCAACCACACAGTCGCACGAGACAGCACACACGTCCGCTCGCTACGGGAACCGAGCAGCGAATCTTTGAGCAAATATCAAATTCAGTCGCAATGAATTCTCGACCGGCGACTCGGAAAAAGTATTCTTTGCATATATCTCGCATTAATTTCTGATGCCGTCATAAAGATCTTCTTCTTCTCGTGAGGGGTGTTGGGCGCAGTACACTCTTTACCCAGTCACTAATTCAGAGATTAACAAAAAAAAATGATCTATTATCGGGAGGAGAATTTATGGAGGAAGCATGATTATGACGTGGAAGGGGGGTGACACATAAACAACCAAGGACACAATAAGGTGCTAAGCTTCACGCCCAAGTGACGCATCTTGGCGACTTGCTACATAAACAAACACGAGGCGTCACACGTAAGGGAAAGAGTTAAATAGTTAGATGGCAATCAGAAAAATATGTGAGTAAAGCGGAGAGGACAGGAAATGTAGGGGAATAAAGAAGTACCGAAATTGATAAGGGGAGAGAAAAACCTAGCATACTGAGGGAATTAAATAGCGTAGTTCGTTGAGACGTATATAAGGGACACTGAAACACGAGGTGATTAACAGTACCTATCGCAGTATTACATGCACAAACCTCGGAGGCTTGCAAGTTGCACCGAGCCATAAAGACGGGGGTGCGCGCATGATTAAAACGTAAGCGAATAATGGTAATGATGTGACGACGAGTATAGCGACCATTATAAAACCAAGGAAGATGGGGTATCGACGGTTGTAGATTATAATAAAACTGAGCCTTTTCCCTTGAATAATCCCTCCACTGTGTCGACCATACTTCCTTTAATTGATTTTTCAGAAGAGGTATAAGATCAGAGGCGGGAGTGGCAATGGCGATGGGGGTGCCGTGGCCACAAGCAGCACCTCGAGCGGCCTGATCTACGTATTCATTTCCTAGAATAGCTGTATGGCCGGGGATCCAAGAAAAAACAACAGAAAATCCCGATTGAGTCAATTCAAACGTCAACCTGAGTATATGAAGTATGAACCAGTTGTCGATGTGCATCACATTTTGTAAGGCCTGGAGAACACTTCTGGACCCAGAAAGAATAAGAGAGCGAGATATCACATTCCTTTTGACATATAAGAGAGCTTGACGAATAGCAAAAGCTTCTGCCGAGAAAATAGATAATTGCGGAGGTAACGTAAAGGAAGCAAGATGTTGTTTGGCGGGGACATAAAAGGCCGCCCCCACGCCAGGCGGGGAGTCGAATTTGGAGCCATCTGTGTATATGGTGGTACAGCTTGAGGCACTTTCTTCAATTTGACAGACATATCGACGGGCGATGGAGTGGGAAAGAAATGAAGCTTTTTGAGAAAAGTAGGGGGCATGGTGAAGAACATCAGGAATAAACTGATAAAGAGGGAAGGGCGCATTATAGCATAGCGGCTTCCGGGTTTGGAGAATGTCTGGACGAAGACTGGTAAGACCGATGAAAGATGAGAGAATGGAGGGGGTGGAATATTTTTTAAGTAAGTGTTGCTGATGATATTCTTGTAGTAATTGTAATTTCGGAAGAATGGGAGAAGCAGCAAGAGCCATTTTGCGAAGGAGATAACGAGAAGACAGGTACTTCCGTCTTAGACCAAGAGGTGGATCTGTAGCTTCGACGAGAAGGGCCTGCGTGGGCGTAGAGGAGAGAGCTCCCAAGATAATTCGCAGAGCGGCATATTGTAATTTATCTAGTATCGTGAGACGATACTGGGGCATGATGTCATAAAAATGGCAACCATACTCCATGGAGGACCTGACGATAGAGCGGTATAAAAGTAGCAAAATTTGAGGGTCCGCTCCCCAAGAGCGGCGCGTTAACGAACGTAGGAGTTGTAGTTTTTTTGCGACGTGTGATTTTAGGTGCGCCAGTTGGGTTGTATTAGACAAGTAAACTTGGAAGGCGTGACATATTGATAGGATGGTGGGGCACAGGCAACAAAATCAGGCGTTAAACTGCGATAGAAACATAAAGAATTTTCAAAAGTAAGACGATGTGGAGGCGCATATTTTGTACTCCTTGATAAATTGCGTACAGAATTCCATATTTGAGTAAGGGGAGTTTGGTGATTAATGGAATTGACATATTTTTGCCAAGCAGTACGACGTTTGTCATTGAAGGTGCGTTGCATAGTCGCAACAAACTGTTTATACTGCAAATAAGTATACGGAGTATGGTATTTACGAAGGAGGTGAAGCAATGCTTTGCGGCGCTTGACCAAGTGTATACATTCGTCGTCCCACCAGGGGATGTGAAAAAGGGCTTGACCGGATCGTTCTCGACAAGGAATGAGTGGATGATAAGTGTCAAAATATCTATTAATAATGGTAATTAAGGATTCATAAGAATAGCGTACAGGCGGAGCGGCATGGCAAAAATGTTGTTGGATATATTCAGAAAACAACACTTCATCAAAATTTTTAAACTGTCGAAAGAAGCGAGGAGTATGCTCAGGGGGTGGGGGCAGGTGTATAGATGAACCGGTAATGATGATGGGATAATGATCACTGAGATGTAGATCTGGAGTTGTTTGCCAATAGAACAGGTGTGCGAGAGAAAGGGATACAAAGGTTAAGTCGACAGCACTGGGTGCTTGCTCAGGGGCAGAAAGACGGGTAGGGGAACCATCATTAAGAAGATGAAATGAAGCAAGTTATCATCCTTTATTAAGACAACACTGAAAAATGTCATCAGCATCAATGTCCCTAGATATTCAGTTTTTTAAATTCTCCCTTTCCTATGGTCAAATAACACATGAATGTTCCCTATTTTTCTTAAGGGGATTCAATGATCTTATGCTGAACTAATTAAGAATAGGGCATGTACCCCGACCCCTTAAAATATGAAGTTGTCAGGATAAAAACATGTCCATAGCCATCAGAAACTTGAGAACATTGAGATCAGGAGAATGTTGATCGACCATGGATGCAAGACCAGAAAGTCTTAAAGAGGAGTGTTTCATTTAGAGGCTTGGAACATCATGGTCAAGACCCCTGTACTTGGGTGTGTGCTCAATTTGTTTGAAAACCCGTTGACAGATAATAAGTTAATCTGTGGCTGGAATCCACTCCGTCCTATGCTAAGCTGCGAGTACTGGGCACCATTAGTGTTCTGTGACTACTGTATCAATTTCTGAAAATTGTGTCATAGGCCTATGCATAGACAAGTCGCTGAGAATGTTCTCTGAATGGTGAATACCAGTAGGCTAGCCTACTTAGCTGCCTCCTTCACTAGCATTTCCAGGCACCTGGTTAGTTGGTAAAATGAAATAGAAAAATCACTTGAATGATTCAAGTTGTCCTTGATTGCCCTCGAGGGACAGTGTACCCCATTCCAGATCTTAGTTCAGAATTAGTTTCCTTGACGGAGTTGGAGAAACAGTCACAATACCTATGGTACTACTAGACCTAGTACGGTACATGTAGATGGAAGCAACCACTAGGTAGCTTATGTCCCATTAGTTGGGAGTGTTAGGGAATGGGAGATTGGTTCAACATTTCAGCCTATGTTGTTGTATATTTCATTAATATATGAGATCTAAAAGTGTATCATAGGAATATTAAAGCAAACCATAATATATTACCAGTTGGTCAATTGGATACAACAATTCAATGAACATTCTGTTAATAATTAGGAAGTGTCATAGGCAACCAGAGAAGCGACACAAGAAAAAACACCCGAGTCTTCCAGGCAGTTGTCATCAACTGTATTTCACATAGAGAAGAATGACTAAAATGGTTCCTCATGAAAAAAACAACTGGTCAATGGCTTGAAAGACAGTAGTAAGGACTTATACATGCAGTCAGTAAAAGTGGAGTTAAGAAAGATGTCTGG